>CM050400.1:12433838-14833838 GCA_027562975.1 Rhynchospora breviuscula | reverse complement strand
AATTTTACAAAATAGTTAAGTGGATTTTTGAAACGTAATTTTTTTAATTATTCTATCATTTATTTTTCATGAAATTTTTGTATACGGCCGAAATTAATTCTCGTATCAGATTTGAAATGAAGTTGTCCTCCGTTTTAAGTAATTGAAATTTTTATTTTTGATATTCTTGTTGTTTATAATGATGGTAATTTTATTTGTTTGCTTGAAATTTTTTATTATTTAAATTAACTTATATTTAATATTTTCCGGAATTCCACAATTTGGATATAAAATCATAATGCATAAAATTTACCAAACAGTTACTGTTTTGAAAAAAGAAAACGGAAAATCCCGTTGGTGAGATATCCGTGTATCACGAATAATTTGAAATATGATTCATCAAATACATAAAACGATATACTTCTTCTATATATTATTTTGGGAAAATGGTTAAAAAATGAATAATTTGCAAATGATGAAAAAACATTAATCAAGGAGTAGTATCATTGTGATAGCTAGACTCGTGTGCAACAAAACCTGAGAACGTGTTATCGAAGCGATACATTACATCAAAAGCAACTTGGCATGAGAACATGTTATCAAAGCGATACATTACATCAAAAGCAACTTCTCATAAGCTGGGTTGTTCGGTTTAGTGATTTAGTTTTATTTCGTCAATTAAGTGGTCCTTAGTTCGAATTACAGAAAAATCATTTATTTTCAAATTTCTTATGTTATAATAAAATCGTTCGTTTCAAGCCAAACTTCAGGGGAAAAAAAACTTATCACACAAGATAATTAATGTTATCATTTTATACTTATGAATGGCCAATCTTGCACGAAATGAAAAGTCATCGGCACGTTGCCGTTTGGTATGAAAACATGACTCGTGCTTTTATCATTCTCACTCGTTTTGAAAATGAAAGCATATTAATGCATAGAGTTAATATGCTAGTCAACATATTGTGTTAAAGATGATGATGGATTAAGGACGGTACCATGATGCATAGAGCGCTCCGTGCACCACGACCGTTTGATCGGTGATTTTGCAAATTGATAAATCTAAATTAACTAATCCAATTTATATATTGAAATCTCATAGCAAACAAAATTTTACAATTTGTAAAATTTTTTACTATTTTTTTCGAATTTTTTAAAGCTTCCCATTTTTTTCTTACAAATTAGTGTATTTATAGCCAAAAATGACAAACTTTAAAAAATTCAAAAAAAAATAGTAAAAAAATATTAAAAATTGTAAAATTTTGTTTGCTATTAGATTTCAATATATAGATTGGGTTGGTTAAATTAGATTTGACAATTTGTGAAATCACCGATCAAAATGGTCATGGTGCACGAAAACTTATATGAACCATGGTTCACGATGAAGAACAATTTGAACGGTTCGGATCGACTGTATGAATTTTAGATTTTGAAAAACGACTCCAACATACGGACGATCCATATGCTGGAGTATACTTTAGCCAATCTCTCCATATATATTGTTAGGCCTGGTGGATTGTCACTTTCTTTAATTATTTTTAAAGTCAAGGAAAGAAAAACTTATCCTGTCATTATATATATACGATGCGTTGATGGTGATAACTCGCCCAATTAATTTCACTACGACAGTTCAAATCAGATATGAGTTTTAAACTTGATAAGGGTTATAGTGTCACAAATTTTTGGTGCCACAAATGCCACAATTTCTTTTTTTCATTAATATTTCAAAATAAAAAAAATCAATTTTTAAATCCAAACTGTTGATATTGTTCAATTTTACAAACGATTCATTTCTATGTAATTTTTATAAATTTTGGAGTTTATTTGATATTTGAACAAGAGGCTAAAAAATGAACGAATGTTGTTAATTATAACAGATTAATTTTAATACGTTCATGTATTAGCCACTTGATCGAATATCAAATAAACTTTAAAATTTATAAAAATTACACAGAAATGCATCACTCATAAAATTGAACAAAATCAACGGTTTTGATTTGAATTTTAAAATTTTAAAATATTAATGGAAAAGAGAAATTGTGGCATTTGTGGCAACAAAAACTTGTGGCACTAAAACCTGCTATTTAAACTTTTAACTAAAAATCAAAGATCAAATAGTTTTGTTGAATTTTGATTAGATAATAACCTGGACTAAATATGGTCGAAACTTAATTATTGTGAAAATGAAAGCATATTAATGCTAGTCAACATTGGTAATATTATAAACTGCAGGAGGATTGTGGAATCAAAATTAGAATTCAATGCAATGAACCAACATGGGCAAAGGGTGCGGTATGGGCGTATGACCCCTTGATTATTTTACACTTCTTTGTTCTTTTAGTAAAAGCTTCATGAGAAACAGATTAATTGATGTACAACGTTGGTGTGTTTAGGTAGATGGACTGATGGAGGAACATACCTGGCCACTATTTTCTGGAGTACTCGTGATAGTTCTTTTTCATATACTCTGATAAGTTACCTTTAAAAGTGTTCATTAAAAAAAAAAAATTAAGTGATAGAATATGTGATTGATATTAGTTACTTTTTTTTTGGATCAAATTGAAGAGAAGCTTCTAATCATATATATGAAACCGAAATTTGTTTTAACTAGGCAAATAAAAACTTGCTTGCTTATAAAAATAATGTCTTGCGCATTAGTTAAGACATTGTTTTTTTATCGTGGAAAGTCGCATAATTAAAACCCATTCATATCAAGGAGGTAATTTGAGGGCTTCAAATTCATCTGTATGTTATACTTCAAAAAAAAAAAAAAAAAAAAAAAAAGTGTAAGTTGACTCAAAATTCAACTATTTACTTATTTATCAATTATTGATTTTTAAGTGGTTTTGGAAGCAATTTAGTGATCAAAATACGAAGACGGACTTAACATATTCTCCGTCGCACAAAAAAGAAAAATAAAATAAAAAGGTAAGCATTTCTAGGAGATCTAAATTTTGAAAAATGTTTGTACTATAACTTTCGCTTGCTGTAAATAATGACAAATTTCTTTAGTCCATATCATAAACATGGTCCATGGGCAATAGGATAATGCAAATGAAATTTGATAGCCGCTGCAAAGTTTATAGCAAGATTTCGCTATCTTGATGACAATAATATAATTTAGTTTACCTAATCAAACACAGAGAACCTTTTATTATTCAGAGATGAATCACAAGTTATGTACGTCCACAAAAATTGAACCAGTAACCTTTAATTTTTTTCGTTATTAATATTTATCATGGCGTTATTAAGTTCAAATAGAAGATTGTTTGCAACGAAAACAACCATTTAAAAACTAATTTTTTTTTTTTTATCATTTCAATGAATTTAAAAAATAGTTTATTTTTTATCATTTCAATAAATTTAATTGACAACGTCCAATCTAAGTTGATTAAGGATGTCAGAGGATCTTAATAAAATTCTTGTTTTATTTTGCCCCAATAAGATAGCTTTGACTGGAGCTTTAAAAGCATATACTGTAATATATCATATATTTTTCTTGAGATAAATATATCATAAGTTCATAACTAAATGTGATACTAAAATAACCGGTGGGTATCCATTTATTATCTGTGGGACCAATATAACAATTTCCGTTCCCAATGAATAAATATATTATCGTGATTAACGTGTCCCAAGAATATTTTATGAATTCTCCATATTTTATAAATTATCGTAGTCTCAACTAAGTATTAAATGAATTCTCACGATTGTATCGACGAATTTTAATCTCCTAGAATTATACATAATCAAACATCGCGATGTAATTTTTTAATTAAAAAGTAATTAAATTTAACAAAAAGAAACATTTTTCTATTTACAAAGGTTGCAGGGGTTATTTTAGTTTTAAAAAGTTTGCGGGATTTATTTTCGATTGTCAAAGTTCGCAGATATATTCCATTTTCCCTTAGAAATTTTACTGGTACATATCTAAAATCTATCTTTTATATTTCCTCTTTTGAAATCTGCTGTGTTTTAAAAAAAAAAAAGAATCTAAAATGAAGACTTTTAATTTATGTAGTATAGTCGTATAGACATTTTTAGAATGTGTATGCGTCCGACCTGTATCGTGTTATTGTCTAACATGACCTATATTTGTATTTCAATAGAGAATAATATTTTATTATATCTATCACGTGTCGTGTTTGTGCTTATTTATATATCGTGTCAAAAATTATTATTCTGTGATGTCAAATGTTAAAAGCTAAAAGTATAAAAAACAAAAGAAAATTGACATAACAATATGACATCCATAATGTTCCCGGTATTGTCATCCCCTGAATTAGCTTACAGCTTAATTGGATGGTTTACATTAGCTGTAGATAATTAGTGCATATTATCAGCAATTTTTACTGCAATCAACTTGAACTGTGCAATGAAAATCGGATGTTTTTTATTTTTTACTCAATTGAAAGACCTTAGATAAAATCGGATGATTTTTATAACTATTGCAGAGATATGTTATTGTCGGATAACAGGGAAGCTGTGACTCAGGTCCTTGTTAGGTGAACTCCGAACGGTCTTGCACATGCTGCCCCCGTCCTGCAGCCGTTTTATACTCCATTCTCCTGCGGCATTGTTCATGTACTTCCCTGTATAGCAAGTTATTCTGAACTACACTGAACACTCTAGTAAAGAAGCGAAGTAACATAGTGCCTGAATAATATTCGTATTGTACATGTTGGCATTGTTCACGTACCTCTTTAATTGAAAACGGCGAATTAAATAGGTATCGATAAATTTTATAAGTAATATTCTTATCATACCCAAAATATTAATGAACTTTACAAAGAATATTTAATCTATATATACCCGGATTATTCTCAAATATTTCATCTATTATTATTTGGTTAGTTTAAAAAAAATCAAATATTTTAATATAATTTCCGTTATAGAGAAAGCGAACTATTCAGAAATTATATATCTATATAAACTTTATATTTATTCAAATTATTATCGAATTATGAGCTTTTTTTTACTATGCCATATATTAAGTATCTTCCCTGAACTGTACCAGTACTGCCACATACAACCCAGAATTTTGATTGATTAGTCTTAAACAGACATTAATGCGCGTATCCAGAAGTAATTAGATGTCAGTTTTTTTTTTATTGTATTATATTATTCAAACGCTTTAAGAGTGGTAATTGTTCATCATCATCAATATAATATACTGATTTCATTTTACACTTGGTGAACTACAATACGAATGCTAAATTTTAAATATATTTGTATTAGACTTTACTAAAAAAGAACAGAAAGTCATTAGCTACAGTCGGAAGTAAGTTTGAATACAGAAAAATTTCTCATTATTTAAAAAACCCAGAATCCTTTCTGTTTCCAAGAGAAATCTTCTTCTGAATAATAATAATAATAAAATAAACAAATTTAATTGCTTCCTCTTTCTCAGGTCAAGAGCCAATTACTCCCATGCAACCTTCAACCAACGAACTAAATAAAAGGTACTATTCAAAAAAAAAAAAAACTAAATAAAAGGCACTGTTATCTTTTTGTCCGTTAATTTTTGTCTTTTCCAGTTTAATCCCTGAAATTTTATACCAACACTCCACCTGACAAAGACAAGTTGCCAAAATATTTACAAGTTGAAGAGACCATTAAGGCCATTTTGATAAGGTCAAAACTTTGTGGGGCTACATTTGCAATAAACCAAAGTTGACAAATTATTTGGAATTATCATGTGCGGTCCAAGTACATGCATCCCTATATAAAAAAATTGCGTTCTTCACAACATTTTCGCTGTTCCTTGCTGGAATTGGAAGTTTGAGACAGAGACTGAGAGAGATACCTCGTAAGGATGGAGAGAACAGAGAAGTCATGGGAGAGAGAAGGAGAAGAGAGAGAAGAAAGTGAGATATTTGAAGAAGAGGAAGAAGAGGTCAATGGTGGTCTAGAGGTGAGAGAGAGGAAGAGGAGAGGTAATGGGGCGAAAATTGCAATTGGAGAAACTAATGGGGGGTCTTTCAAAAAAGAGGAGAAAGTTGAGGAGCAGAGCAGTGTTTTTGTTGAGTCCGAGAAAGTGGAGATAGTAGAAGAGGAGACTCAGGAGAGTAAAGTAGAAGAGGAAAGGAATGTCTATTTTGATTCAGAGAAAGGTTAGTTCTTTCTTTCTTAAAATGTACATGCTTCTATACCCATTAAAAATTTGTATTTATTTGGTTGAATGCATTGATTGAGTGCTTTTGATTTGGTGGGGATTTATGAACCAACCAAGTCTTGCCATGTCACAGTGTTGACTGGCTCACGGCCATTTTACAAGTTTAAAGCTTGCTTTGATATATTTTCTGTTGTAGTTATAGTCTCATGTGTACTGTTTAATTGCATATTTTTTAGGTTTTACTGGAAATAACCATTCTGATGTTTGGGTTCAAATTGCAAAGTTTTTATGAAAATGTTCAAATGATTACAACGTGTTAGTACTTAGTATCATAAGTATATGCTTGCCACGTTAAAACTTAAAAGAGGACGAACTCACGTTGATTTTTCAGCTTTTAAGTGATATGCATGTATAAAATTGCATTCTTCACAACACTTTCATATCAACCCAAATAAGAATGAAAATTGAAAAAAAAATTTCATAGATTTATGGTTCTATATTTATAAAGAACATCAATCAAATTTCATGCAATTTGGGAACTATTAGGTGATGCATTAAAACCACTAATTTTAAAAACGCCAAAAAATAATAATCACTTGATGAATAAACTAAAATTTTGCTAAACTATCCTCAGAATTCCATCTCTTAAAGAATACAAGATAAAATTTTAATTGATGATAAAGGGTATTTTAGTCATTTGGATAAAAATTATGTTGCGCGTAGCAAAAGGCCTTCACTAAAAAGCAAATCCCTTTTACTATTTTATTTTTTGAAAATTATTTTTTTTGGAAAAGTCTACACATAATCCTGCTTCACAAGTGTAGTTGATAAATAATAAGTATAGGAAAGAACCACACAATATACAATACGAACACAAAATACTTGCAACATCCAAACAGTACCTTTCATGACTACTTCCTATTTTGCGGCTTAAATAGATATCTTTCCCGTATGAGGAAATAAATTACCTTTACTGCAATATTTCTGAAGGAGCATGGAAATGCCGGCATTGCAATTGGACTTACCAATCAGTTGGTCCAAGTTTAAAATCTATCCCAAAACATGAAGAGTTTTGCAAAATGGCAGCTCAAGTTCAAACTTTTGCTCCTCAATTCTTTTTTGATTCGCCAAACTATAAAGGTTAGTTTTCAAGCTATCAAGCAAGACAATTTCAAGAAGGTTTCTAAAATCAAACAATTATATAAATAATTACGTAAGTGCAGTCTGTTTTGTATCTTTGTGTATCAAATATTTGAGTAACTTTGTTTTTGAAACCCTTTTAAAATGAAGAACATACTTACTTTTGCCTGTCCCCGAAATTATTGTTTTGATCTGCTAATTTTTACTTTATAATTGCAGATTCAAATGTACACAGTGGTACCAATGGAACAACCTCTGCACAATTCTTTGCTGCTCCTGAGGAAACACCGACTCCAAAAGTGGTGATGTTCGAAAATGGTTCCAGTTCAAAGTCAAAACTTTATTCTACCCTACCTGCATCTATTGAAAAAGGTTCAACAAGTAATACTGTTGTAAACATCAAAGAACTTGACCTAGAGAAGGTTCTTGAAGAGCAAGAGACGCATGACTTGTACTGTCCAAATTGTAATTCATGCATAACTCGAAGGGTGATTTTGAAAAAGAGAAAAAGAATAGCTAAAGATGTTAAATCTGACTTACGGCCTGAGAAACTTCCAAATTTGGGCCAAATTGAAACTACAAATGCAAATCTAGATGAAAGAGAGCAAACAAGTGTCCTGTTTAAGTGCTTATCTTGCTTCAGTTTCTTCCTTCCAACAGGTATACAACCTCAGAATTGTATCTGTCTCATATTTTAATTGTAGGAATATTTTGTTACTACATTAAGTGCTATATAAACATTGCCAAGATGCTATATTCCCAGTAGTAGACTCCCCCCCCCCCCCCCTACCATTGTGGCTTGTGTCTCAAATACCAATCTTTGTATGATGAATAAGTGATGATCAGGGCCAAGCCTGATTCTTTTTGGGTATCTTTCAGTACAATGCTGTCTGGTATGTCTCGTACAACTGTTCTGGTGCTCCAATGTGCCAGCAGTAGAATAACCATCCATACTGGTTTGGCTCTACCCAGGATCAGTTTTTGTTTTGCCTTGCTGATGTTAAATTTAATAGATTATAAAAAGAAAACATCACTAATCAATTTATTAATCTTTTCTGTGATGGCAGATTGTGGTTTTGACATGTTCCATCTATTTGGTGGCAAAAAAGACAGCATTCAAACTCCATCCTCCACACAACCTAAAGATGAGATACAAAGTACAAGTGCTACACAAACTCAAGAGGAGATTAAGAAAATAATTACTGCACACACTAAAGAGGATATTCAGTCTATTGCTACTTCAGAAACTAAAGAGAAGATTCAAATCACAGTTATCAAACAAGCTTCAAATCAGACTTCTGAGGCAAATAACTACAATTGGTTTTTAGGCCTTTTCCAGCCTGGAGGCAACCAAATAAAGGTGACTCAACGAGGTATGGTGACAATATACTAAACAGTTTATAAATATCCAGTACAACTGTACAAGGCTTCTCAGCAAGAAATGTTAAGCATGCCCCTATAGTTATACAAATGTCACACAAAATCCTGTAGATAATGAAAATTATTCTACACGACTCTTTCAACCTATTTACTTTAGAAGTTGCAAACTACTTTTACATTATATATTTGGGTATGCTTATATATCTAGTGGGATCGATAGAAATATTGTGCGAACTACTTCTTTCACATTAAATATTTGGGTATGCTTCTTTTGATTGGAAACTGTTTTGGGATCCAATTATGCGAAATATTGTTCACATTGCAGTGGTGTATATGGTGATCAAACATACTTCCTTTTTTTGGTGTATTGCTCATCTTTCCCTCTCTCTCTTTCATTTTTGTTTGTGTAGACAAAGCTGATAATGAGTCGTTGAAAAAAGTAGTGAAAGAGGGACATGAAGAAAATAAAAGATCTGATGAAACCCAAAGTACAATTGTCAAGAACCCTGCTATATCAGGTTTCTAGACTTACATTATGTTACTTGTCCTCACCTTTATTGCACCCTTTTGTTAAATTTGTACCCTGTAAAACGGGCACTTGCTTCAATAAAACATGCCATGAAATGTTTACTAGTTTTGCAAACCTATATTTGACTTTGTTGAACCTATCGAAATAAAAATTAAAAAGCCTTAAACAGTAGGATGTAATTCTGAGTAAAAGCACTATACACTACTCCAAAAGTTCGTCTAGTTCGTCTAGAAGGATTTTTTGTTCTTGAACTGCAACAGTTGAATGATGAATAGAAATCCTGCTACTGTCGCTTTTCTTTGTTCTTTTCATCCAAACAAAATGTATAGATAAATAAATATGTAATTCTAATAAATGTATCAAATGAAACAAGAATTTTTTTTAAATAAATAAATAATAATAACAATGGATGCCTACACAGGATCTTACTCATTTACAATATTGGTACTTATTGGTATGTACAGGTACCTTTGTCCAGTTTTTTTTTAAAAAAAAAAACTAAGAATGAAAAAAATGAATGAACCAGACCTTACTCATGTACAATAATGGTGCTCATCGGTCTATGCAGGTATCTGTGGCTGGTATATATATATATAATTTAGTATTGCAGTAGTAGGCTCAATATCTATTTTTGTTGTTTTTTTCATTTTAGTCACTGAAGAACAGAAGACAGATATAATTGCATCTAGTGAAGTGAGTTCACTTCCAAGTACAACTGAGATAATAGAAAATAAGGAGATTGAAACATCTGATACAAAAAACAATACAGGTATAAACCTGAAGTTATGTGCAATATTTTTGGTAAAACTATATTTCATTACCCTTTTGACCAAAATGTTTGTTTTCTCTTATTTCAGCTAAGATTCCTGATTTATCATATATTGTCACCAAACCGAAGGATCCAATTGAAATTGTTAGCATTGTAAATGTTACAGCTGAGATTCAAGAACAAATAACAGGTACGCAATAAATTATGGGTTCTTTATAATATTTATGAATTTAGATCTTATGCTCTTTCCAATTAAAAGAAGTAATTTAAAATAAAACCCTGATACAATTTTATCACCATCTCTGGAAAACTTTAATATAACACAATTGCCAATAGAAGGTTTATATTGTGTAAAAACTGATCAATTTGCCTTTTTATTTTCATAGTTTTGTCCTTGTAGACACAATTTTGTAGAGAAGTACACAAAAGTATTTCAATTATGTAACATATGAACTATGAGGTAAGATTTGCAGCATCTATTATGAAGGTTTGCACAATGTGATAAAAAATATTTTCCATAGGATCACATGTGCCATCTGTTATATTAATGGAAGTTCTGTGACTACTTGCAGAACTTCTAATATATTTATTGAAAATCCACTACCTTGGATCTATTTATTAAATTCATTTGAATACTTATGTGTTTCAATTTAGTATTCATTTTTTTTTATGCTTCAATTGTCTTTATACTTTTCTGATAATATAATGAAAATGTAAAATAGGTAAGACCATGACATAATTTGTAGACGTGCTAATCTTCATGGAAGCATCATCCTGATTATTTTAATAAATAGACTAATATTATTATTATTATTATTATTATTTGAAACAAGTGGGCAGACCCACCACTCTTTTTCATTAAAACGAAAAAATAACAAGAATTATATTATGAAGCTATAGGTAATACTTAATAATGTTTTAGCTGTTATTGACCTTACTTGGCAAGCTTGGCATGTGCTATTATTTCTTGCTTTTATAGCTTTAAAAAAAAAAATCTATTCCAGCCAATCATGAACTTGATCCATTGTATAAGGAATTTTGTTTCATTTATATAAGGAACAAATACACCACCTCGCTTGATCACAAAACTAGGTTTGCAACCATTAGTTGTTCCATATTAAAGTTAGCATGGATAAACCTCTTCTCTATAATTTCAAATGGCTAAAGTACCCTTGACTTGACAGGTCCTGTTCAAGTACCAACTACTGTAACCAGTGAAACATTTATAGACATGCCAAAATTTCGACCAAGGGAATGTGGCTGCCCGGGGATAAATATAAATAATTGGGATATCCTAAAACCAATTGTTTACGGTGGCTTCGTTGAAGTTATCACAAGCCTTTGTATTATTTCATCAGCTGCTTCAACTGGTGCTTCCACATGTAAGTTTCTTTTTTTCTCTTTTCATCCCCTCTCTCTGCATGCCCCTTCTTTCTGTAAAACTGCTCTGCCATCGTTATTTCATCACACTATAGAATGCTTCGTTCTTTTTTATTTTAGATTCATTATTAATAAAAAGATTCTGTTGATTTACTGGAAGTCCTTTTAATAGTTGATGTTTAACAAGCAATGTGATTATCTCAACAGGTATTTTCTTAAATTTTTGTCTAATTTATTTATTTTTTCCTGCAGTGAATATTCTTCTTCTAGCAGCAGCAAATTTAATTGGTGGTCTTATTCTCATCATTCATGATGTAAGTGAATTTTCAAATCGGTAGCATAATGGAATTGTGCAGTTGAGTACTGAGTCTTGTTATATAACGATACCTCATAAGCCATAACATATACAAATTGATTCTATCATGTTAGTGGTCTGGTATGCCATTCAGTTCACACTACCTATCCTTGGGCATTTTTTTTGACTTTTAAGGGCAATTTTGTAACTTCTGGTGGAAAATTTGCAACAATCTAAGTTCAGGTTGCAAAAGGTCTAATACATTACTTCAACCGCTAAACTTTAAAAGACATTATATCATTTCAGAGATTTTTAGGCACCGCTATCCTTGTTCTCTCGGTCCATTGAGAAAACAGATTATCTTATATTGTACATACAGCAAGACCATGTCTCTAATGCAGCAAACAACCTTGAAAACAGCTTTCAGAATTGAAACATGCACAAGATGAAGCAGATGACAGAAATGAAGATGAATTGGGGCGGTACTGGGCCTTGTTAGGCCGGAAAGGCCATTTCGGGCTGCATGCATCAGTGGCAATAATCTCTTACATATTTTTTGGCCTCTTACCACCTCTCGTCTACGCCTTCTCCTTCCGAAAGACGGACAATTCAGAGTACAAGATGATAGCAGTTGCTGCATCTTCACTTGTGTGCATCGCCATACTCAGCCTTGGGAAGGCACATGTCAGGCCGCGTAGGACATACTTCACTACAATGCTTTATTACATCACCATAGGAGTTTCAGCTTCAGGTTTGTCTTATGTGGCCGGTATGTTGCTGAAACAATTGCTTGAGAGTTTAGGTTTGTTTGATCAAGGCTCATCACCAGCGCCTTCTCCACCAAGCTTAATCAGTGGTACCTACACTGGGGTACCATCTTGGGCATCGTTTTAGAACTTGTAAGAATTATGGGCTTTTTGGGAACAATTTTTCATTTTATTTTATTTAATTTTGTTTTGTGAGTAATGGTTTAGAAGTTTTCCCACGTTTTTGTGTTTTTTATGTGTTATCGTTTTTAGAGGGAATGAATGTGTTATGAGAATTGCCTCTCTAGGAAGAGCTTTTTGTCTGAATAGTTCGAGTTTTGATGCACTTTTGTTTCAGTCTTTCAGATGACACATTTAATCTCAAATATACATGCTACCAGGCACTTTGAATGACATATTAACTCTTAATGGGTTTGTAAGAGACAGATGAAAAGTTATTACTCAAAGAAAGGAGAGAGATGAAGGTACAGTGACAAAACTGTAATTTGATAAAGCATAAATTAGAAGTTTGAAAATCACTCAGTTAGTTCTAGTCGAAATAGTTAATAGCCTAGAGGGGTCCTACTTGATTTCGTTTTAATCCTGGAAATGAATCAGCTGCAACTACAATACTACTCATATTTCGAGTAAACACAGAAATCAGGACAGAGAATAAATAATAAACATTGTGCTTGTAATCCCTAAATTAAGTGAGGTAATTGGCCAAATTACCGAAGTGCTACTAATTAGTTTACGTTGCTTTCAGAGAATTATTACAATGGCTTAAAAGTTTTGACAGATAGTAATTGGGTCGGTATTTTGTAAATTTGACAGCGCTCAGACGGTGAGAGAGAGAGAGAGATAAGTAAAACTATATGTGGTATGGTTCAGTGTTTCTTTAGCTAATTAGCTGCAAACATTTATTATGATTATCTGTTGGATAATCTAGCTAAGGTGTGGTACCTCTCTCTAGGCTCCTAGATACATACCAACCAAATCCAGTTGGATGGATACCTAAACAATTTGAAATCTATAAATGCTTCATGACACTAGCGCTAATAAGACTGATTAGTGAATTTACCAATGGCCCCATATGGATATGATTACGAACTTTTAATTATATAAATATACTATGTTAATTAGGTAATAATGACTTGATTGTTGAAATGTCACATTTCTATGCTAAAATTTTGTCGTAAACTATAGCCTGTATAGACGTACTATATCTGCTCTCTCAACCATCATCATTACCAAACTTTTGTTATTTTATTCCTTGCAACTATAATATGAGCTTTAAAAAATTTGAATTGCCAAAGCACCACCAAACTGTCGTGCTTTCCATTTTTATAATAGAATAGGGAATACCTCTCTCGCCTTGCATTTTTTTTTTTTTTTTTTTTGGTAGCCAATTCGCCATACTTGTTTTTATGTGTATAAATAATTTTTTTTCTTTCTGTATACATGGAACTAATTATTCCAGGATTAAGGAACAGTTCAGAGACCGTTATAACTTATAACGAATTGGGTCCGTTACCGCCATAATGGTTGACTTGAGATTGGCTTTGGTTGATTCTTGATGGATTAATGACGGCATAGATCCGTCATATTTAACAGACCATTAAGTGCATTTTATCTGTTTTATATATATATATAACTATAAATAGATGTATATTTCGCTCTATATTCGATCTCGTCTTTATTCTCTCGTACCACATATGTGAGAGGTACATAAGAATTTGATGGAAAAAGCGATGTATGAGTGATTAAAAGTCGAGAGAAGTATGTAAGAATTTGTTGCTTACGCCTAACACAAAAAGAAAATACACGTTTTGTCATATTTTGAAATAGTTGGTCCGTATATTAATTAGTAGAAAATGCTAAAAGATCTAATTACCATCAAGTTTCATTGGAAATGCGCATACTAGGCTCGGCGTAGGATGTATTTATGGTTCGGTAGCCTGTACCAGTAAATAAAATTATTCAGATTATTTAACAATTTATGCAGAAGTTGAAATGTAAACAATAATGTGAAAAAGAAATTGGTAAAGTAATGAGGTGCATGTGATGGATAACGAGAGGTGAGACAAGTATTCTAGAAAGCCAACCTGTCTCTTTTTTAACTAACCAACTCTCTTTCATCTTCCTTAGGATATAGCCTTTCATTTCATTTGAGAATTATTTTCTTCAAATTAATTGCAATACTATAAGAGGTGCAAATTTTTTTTAAAAGGTGTTAATGCAAATACTGTTATAGTTATTGCAAAAGGATTATTCCCTTTTAAGAGTTTAAATGTTTAATAATAATGCAAATTCTCTTAATTTGAACAAACATATATTGGGAAAAAGGTTACTCTTTCGGAGTCATTCCAATTAGCTCTTTTGCTTGAGAGATTATTTAATTTCTTTCAAATCAACTTTCTGGGAAATTATAAAGGGTTGGTTGATACATCACAAATTTTCCAAACACCATAGGGTTGATGATATGATAGCTTTATTTGCTAGTCATATTAACTCATATTTATTTATTTATTTTTTGAAAAAAGGCCATTGGGACCATTTCGATTGCTAGAAATAAACATCCGGCATATTAACTCTATTAATAGGAATATAGGATATATATATATATATGAGATAGCAGGCGAGAAAAAACATTTTTCAGGTATGAGGTGGGAATTTATTTTTTCAATGGTATTAATTTGTTAAAAATGTGATTTTCCCAATGAAATTCTGAAATAGTGCCAAAATTGTTCTTCTTCAACTTTATTCCTAACAATCTTTCATATGAATTAAGTACCTTTTTTTCAGTATAAGTTTCGTTGACTGTGGTATTCAATTTTTTAATGCCTCTAACGGAATTCGAATATACTGTCTGCAATTCTGCATGACTGCATGTGTACCTCCGTAGCGAGTCAATGTTTATCGAGATTTGTTGCTTGATCTTATGTATTTATAAAACACATCAGAGTCAGTGAAAGAATCCCTTGACAGCCTCTGTCAAGTTTTCTAAAAAAAAAAAAAGAGTTAGTGAAAGAACATTTATCATAATTCAGATAATTAATTAGTCTCGTATTTCTATATAATCCTATATTTTATATACGTATGAATATGCTATTCTAAATTTTCCAAAATTAGTAGTTGCAAATTTTCTGCGTTGGTGATCGTAAGACTTAATTTTTTTTTAAGCATGAATTGTATAGCTTTATTTTCTTACAAGGTTCATATTCCAAGTGTTTGGACAAAAGTTCAAATAAGAGTTTACAGTAAAACTAGCGAAATAGAAATAGAACTAGTTCTTTTCTCGCGCGTTGCGCGATACATTCTTATCTATGTGGCGAAACAATTTCCTAATGAGTTGGTTGACTGTCAAATCATAAAGGACAGGTCTTTTAAATTCTGCTCTAAAATAGCTTCTATCAAACATTATTTTATATCTATATCCTATTATCATGTCATTGTACCAATCGTAGTATACTTCTCAATATAGCCATAAACAATTTGCAAAGCACTTAATTTTTATTGCATACACACTTCGATTGCAACTATTGCAAAAAAAAAAAAAAAAAAAAAAAACACATCTTGTACCATCATTGAGTTGTCTATTCTCACCGGCACATATTGTACCATCTGTGCCTGGTAACATCTAAAGCGGTATATATTTCAAATAGATATGAACTTTCAGTAGGAAATAATATTCAGGACTGCTATTATTAAAAAAAAATAGTAACAGAGTATAAAAGCAAATGCTACCTTCTAATATTGAATAATTAAGGCTGATAAAAAATTGTCTAACACAAATACCATAAAAGTCCTGAATCAGAATTAGGGAATATCAAACATGATTGAACACGTTAAGTTTGACACTGATAGCTAAACATGATCGAAATTAGAAAAAAAAAATTGAAGATATAATATTAGATACTTCACACAGCCCAAACTATGAAGGTTTCACGTATAACAATACTCTAATATCATTCATACCAATTTTAAATTTGAAAAATAATAACAGTAAACAAAATATTTAGAGTATAAACAAAACAACATACTTTTTATAGCGTCTTGAAACAGGCCGTGCACGTTCGTGCGGCAATTCTTGTTAGCTACATGTGACAGAATCTATGGAGTAATAGCTAACAAAATAAGAAAGCATAACAACACAGAGATAATCTAAATAAACTATTAAGCTTAGTTGTACCCCAAAATAATATGGAGCCATTTCCATCACTTGATATATGGAGAAAATAATCTATGAGAGAACAATATTATTGCCTGCATTCTAAATCTGAGATGATTATGAATGAGAAGCTCCATTCTTTGTACCAAAGTATAAACATCTTTTATGTTCATTTATCACTCATTGCATGATTTGTGTTGTTCTTGTCAGTTGTGATTTTTATTATGTAGTCAACAACTGAAATTCAACAATTTATGTAGGGTTAAGTTATTAGTGTATAGGATATTTATCTATTTATTACTTTATAGACAGATTGTGAATAAATTTTTTGTTTTTCTTTTCTTTTAGATGTTAATCATCAGTTCAATAAAAAAAAGATGTTATGCATTTAATAACCTGCTGATTCTGTGAGATTTCTCTCTGCTATGACATTTTCATTTGTATTTAGGGCCATACTGTGCAAATACATGCACATATGAGAAAGAATGACAGTAATGCATTGTAAAGGACAAAATAGAAAACTTCAATTATTCATATCTTACAAACTATGCATTAGCGATGCATAAAAATGAAATATTAGATGAACTTCATAATAAACATCACACATGTGCTTACATAGTTTGGAAGGGATGAAGAGCAGTTGTATTAATGGATCCAGTAAAGAAGTTATATTTCAGGCATCTGGAAAACTATTGAATTTTGAATATGATTAAAATCAGCGCATGATCTTACTAACTAATATTTAATATATAATAATATGTGAATTCTAAATTTTCACTTACAATGAACCTGACCACACAACACAGTGAATATTCAACACCAACTGTGCAAGCTGCAAAGGAGGCAAAATCAGAAGAACAGGCTTCGACAGTAGAATTTCCAGACCACACACCACAGTGAATATTTTGCTGCTTGTATGCCTAAATAAATAATTGCAAAAAAATCAGAATCAAATTGAGTTTTTAAGGTTGTAATTTGCTATTATAAATTAATCTTTCATGCCTCAACCAATAAGGTTGAGGCAGATGAAATTTGGAGTGATGTACCAGTACCTTTTCCTTTCGATATAATTTTCTTGAAAAAAGACACCAGCTTTTTAAATACTACATTGCTCCAAGACAGTAGTTGGCCTACAAAAGGGTAGTAGCAAATCATATTTACATGTATCGTCTTTCGAAAAGTAACATGTGTAATTCCCAATATAATATATGCAGCATGGATTCTTTAGTGTGTGTTTATTCAGAGCGACTATATTATAAAAAATGGTGACTTTTTTTTATGTACTAATTGATTGTCCAGTATGATCATGGAGACCAAAAATTCAGGGTAATTTACTATAACACTTGAGAAGATGGATACAAAAGCAAGGACACATAAAAAAAAAGTAAAAGTACATAAGATATTTTTTGCATGACATCTTCAGAGCTGTAGACTTTCAAACTGGTCCTTTTAATTAATATGATAGCAGCTTCGAGCTGGCCTTTATGTAAATAAGCATCTTCATCCCATTACAGATCTTTAATAGTTAAATTGAGCAATCAATGTTGATTATGTAAAAAATAGATTTTACATGGCAAAAAAAAAGTTTTATCATGATAATAAGCCATAATAAGTAGGTTTCAGACATGCACACTTTATAGTATTTAATCAATTAGTTGAGCTGTACCTTTCCAATCTAAAGAAGCCAAGAATTCCTTCAGGCGGTGAATCTCCTTTCTCAAATGTAAGAATATCTGATGGCATAGGGGACCCGACAAATCCCTTATGTAATTCTGTTTTATAAAAGGAAGAAATTGAAAATAATTAGAGCATCTCGTTTGCAAAAAGTCCAAAGGAACTATAAAAAATTTATGAAACAGATATCTCAGCAGAGGAAATAAAGTAAAATTAAAAATAATTACAGCACTACCAAAAAAGATATCTCTTCCCATACAATCTTGTTTTGAAGACGATCCTAATCTCTTCTTGATTGTCTTAGTTCCTGAAAATAGAAAAATGGTATGAAACTAATTTGTGAACCCAAACTCAGAATTTGTGAACTCAGTCTCTTATTATTAATTTTAATTACCATGTATCTATTTCAAGTTTCAGAAAAAAAAATATATTAGCCCTGTAAAATTTCAGATATATAAACAAACTACATAAATCAAGCAATCACAATTATAGATCTGATCCGTTCAACTCACACTGCAAGCAAGGCTGAGCTATCTGTTTCACAAATGGCAGATCAATTCAAACTAAGGCTGCAAGCGGGCATTATCGCAATCAAGCATTTTATCAACTAATCAAGCAATCAATTTCACAAATGGCAGTTCAATCTCAAGTGCATGCCAAACAGATCGAGCTCAGTTAGCTCGGCAGAAAAGAAAGAGAGGGAGACGAAGTTCAAACCGGGAAAGGCAAAGGAGGGGATAAGGGGTTGAGGAGCCTCAGCCACAACCGTCGTCCACTAGAAGCTATCGTCCACCTTCGCCATCCTTACTCAAATTGGTTGTCGAAGCTGATTCCTTGGCCAAATCGGACCTCTATTTGAAGAAGAACACCCGATCTACTCGTCCACACAAACAATAGTCAGAGCGGAGGCCGGAGTCGCACGAAATCCGGCGAAGAAGAACACCAATGGCTTTTCCTTTTTCTCCTTGAGCTTGGCGTCAAAAATTGAATTGATGGGAAAAAAAAGGGAGAGGTGGATGGGATGCGAAGAGAGAATGGGATGGGATGCTTTAATTTCTGTCGGACCACATGGTCAATCGAGAAGAAGAGATGCAAACGAACGAACGGATGAGATGATTCTGAACAAAACGAACGGCCTAGATTAAATTACTGTGCTAACTACAGTGCCTGAGGCCCCCTCACGTGCAAGTCACGCCGGACAAAATGTATATATTTCTAATTCTAATGGGGCGAGGCTAGAAGCTAATTAATGGCGTGCAAGATGGACAAAACAAAACAAAATCCAAGCATTAACAAGAGCGGGACCTATTTTATCATAGCAGTTTTTTTTTTCACTTTTTGAAGACGGGACCCGTATTTATCATTGGCAGTTTTGGCACTAGCCTTTCCGCCGCCAACCTAAAGCGTTTTAAAATTATCCACAATCCATTATTGCAGAGTTTATATGTTTTTTGTTTACTTTAACGAAAAATAATTTCAACTTTTCTTGCAACCAAAAAATAACTTAAATATATAATATGATATGATTAAAAAATATCTTGAAACCTAAACAGATTTTAGATGTTCCTTGGAAAAAAGAATTTAGTTTGTATAATAGAAACTTTTTAAATAAATATATATATTATTGTAACTAGCAAAAGATGTCTCAATATGTGAGAATCTTGCAACCAAAAAATAACTTAAATATATAATATGATATGATTAAAAAATATCTTGAAACCTAAACAGATTTTAGATGTTTCTTGGAAAAAAGAATTTAGTTTGTATAATAGAAACTTTTTAAATAAATATATATATTATTGTAACTAGCAAAAGATGTCTCAATATGTGAGAAAATAAAAAAAAATAAAATAATTGATATTATTTTTATTTTATATAGAAAAATATATGTTAGACAATATATAAAGATAAGTGATTTAATCTACCAACGATAAAAGTAGATATCTTTCCAAAAGTAAATTATTTTTTGTTCGGCACTCAATTTGTTTCCATTTTAGATGAAAATAATGGCCCTCAACCACAGTCAAATCAATTGAACGGTGCAAAATAGTTTAACACGCTAGACATAGAAGTTTAACACTCTTGGTTCCGTACTTTTATGTACAAGGAGTAGTGATAACCTATGTATTAAACGAATCTTAACTACGTAAACGAACTAATTGTAAAAATAATTTAATTTCTTATGAAATTAACTTTTCTACGGGCGGAGCGGAGCCAGTAAGGGGGCGGATGGGAGCTTTGCCCCCCCTATTTCTTTGGTTGAGTGATATTAAAATTATATTGCTTACTCTGAGAATATAAGATAACCCACCCCCCCCCCCCCCCCACCCCACCCCCCAATTAAAAAAAACCGAATATTTCTCTTTGTAAAGAAGTAACTTTAGATTCCCGAGCCAATAAGCTCGTATTCTAGGGAGTTCCATGCGAGGAACTATGAGATCTTCTGTGCATAATCCTTTGTTATATATGTTAAAATTATCTCTAAGTTTATACAATTTAATGTATGCATCACCTAAGGTTACATGAGATAATCCAAAGAAAGTCCCTCGTAACTTTAATGATCCATGGACCATGGACATGGTGCATCAAAAAGTAAAATGAAAAGGACAAAAATAAGACATACCCATTTTATCCTTCAATTTTTGGGAGCCCGGAGCCATCATGACAAATTCTTGAGTTTAGTATTTAAAAAATAAAATAAAATAAAATAAAAAAACTAGAAGAACTCGGCAATTTTAAAGTGTATTAATCTATGTAAAAGTATGCCTAAATGAACATTTCTAAGTTAATAATCATTAATTAATAATAATAATAATAATAATTTTTATTGTTAGTATTTGAAGTTCTTAACTTTCGGTCTCGGCTCCCTCATATTTTAATCCTGGCTTCGCTTCTACTTGTGCTTAAACAAAGTTCCGTTAGATTACTAGAATCCCACGATATTTAATCTCCTAATAAAAAGAATGTCTCTATTATTTTTGTTGTAAGGCTGATTGGTCTTAACGAAAAACTTGGTTTAGTTTAACAAAATCATCATAATAATGCATATATATTGAGACCCACTAATTAAGCCGTCATACTGAATATATATTATTGAAATAAAGTGCATGTTCAATAAGAATATGCAATCACATTTGCAACGACGTCTATATTTTAGTAGTCAATTATCATTCTAACAAATTTGGTTTGTCACCAGAGTGAGACAGTTTATTTGAGCTCAGTTCTAATCATAATATCTTGTGCTAAGCTCTCAGCCTATCAAACGACGACAGATATCCAATTTATTGCTGTCTTAACTACTACAAGCGTGGTGCGTGGAGGTAGTGACGCAAAAATTGTAACGACTCCATTAGTTAAACATTCTACCTAAAGCTAAGGTCTTCTTTTATAAAAACCAAAGAATAAATTTACCGTATAATACGGTTTGTCAAAAGAAAAGGAACAAACATAATAAAATACAAGCACTGATATGTTGATTCAATGTGGCACGCGCATTGCGATAGATCTAGGTGTGTGTGGTCAATCTCCATATATACCTGGCTACTATTTTCAGGGGCGGAGGCAGCAGGGGGAATAGCGCCCCCCCCCCCCCCCCCACTTTTTTGTGCAGAGTTTTTCAATTATATGCTACAATTTTTTTAGTATATAACATATTTCATCCCTAATAAAAGAGTTCAAATACAATAAATATAGCTCAAATACAATTCTAGTTAAGTTTATTGTTTGTTCAAACTAGTTTAATTATAATTTTTCTTTTAGAGTAAATTTAGAATACGAAAATTCACAAATAAAACAATGCTTAAATATGAAAAATTTTGCTTATCATATTTTTTAAGAAAAAATTATTTCTTTATTGTATTTGATGAAATTCATGTTTAGAAAAATTACTACTATAAATAATGCAATATTATTTTTTGTTCTCAATTTTTTTAGATTTTTAAACTTAAACTTTAATCTACCTAAGTATATCCAGTCCCTGAATCGAAATTCTGGCTCCGCCCTGACACGTTAATTCCCTTTGTCTTGTGTAAAATGTCGATTGTGAATTTGTGACCTTGTCAGTCCAAAGAAACGTCTTAGCATATATATGTTTCTTTTTTATATTTGTAATTTGAGGAATCCGTATCCCATCCCGCACGGGACGGTGTAGCGCACCCATCTGCACCGTCCGATCTGATCTGGACGGTTCGGGTCTATCAATCTAGTATTATGCACGGGTCTCCCTTAACTATGGAGATCAGATCGGACGGTGCAGATGGGTGCGCTGCACCGTCCCGCGCGGGACCAGATCTCGTTTCGTAATTTTAGGGTGGCTACAATACTACGCGGCACGGATGAGAAAACCGTGCTACGCATTCATTCTCGAATACCATGGTTCAAACAATTGATCAAAACCATTCAATATCTTTTGAGATAAGCTAAAATCAGTCACGACTGACGGATGAACCCGTCAACTGTAATTATATCTCAACTTTTGAGGTTTTAATGGCTAATCGAAACCGTTAAATGTGTTCTCCATATTGAAATCTCATTGGAGACCAAATTTTATATTTTTCTGATTTTATTTACTATTTTTTTGAGATTTTAAAAAATCATAGTTATTGAAGAGTCCAGAATTGTTTAGATTAAGAATTTTGTAAAATATCAAACAAATACTAAAAAATTTCAGAAAAATATAAAATTTTGTCTCCAACAAGATTTTAAAATTAGAACACATTGAACGGTTCAGATCGACTATTAGAATCTCGAAAATTGAGATTTGATCGTAGCTGACGGTCTCATCCGTCAGTCGCGACTGATTTTAGTCTACCTCATATCTTTTTCATATTAAAATCTTGTTGAAAACCGAATTTTATATACTTCTATTTTTTTATTATTTTTTAGATTTTGAAAAATTGTTATTATTGATGGGTCCAGAATTAATTAGATTTTTTTAAATCTAAAAAAATAGCAAAAATTTTCGAGAGACAAGCGAGAAAGAAAAAGAAAAAAAAAGAATTCTAGTCAAATTTCCAAGTTTCGGATGGAAATTTATAGGGCCAAAATTTTCTTGTCAATTTTCGTCGGAAGAGAATTTTCCCACCTCCTTTGTCGGTTCTGATCAGCGATTTGAAAAAAGTGAATTTCATTTTTATTTCTCGCGTTAA
Source organism: Rhynchospora breviuscula (assembly GCA_027562975.1). Taxonomy (NCBI): domain Eukaryota; kingdom Viridiplantae; phylum Streptophyta; class Magnoliopsida; order Poales; family Cyperaceae; genus Rhynchospora; species Rhynchospora breviuscula. The sequence goes on along the minus strand of CM050400.1, from coordinate 14,810,513 downwards.
ATTTGCAGTTCCGATAAGAGCCTAAAAGTAATTGAGATTGATAAAATTATTCATGACATCATATAATATATATATATATATATATATGAGAATTGCTAGCGTGCCAGCACGTGCTATCGATTTTCTATCAACTCGTTTTTCGAGATAAAAAATTCAAATGGTCAATCCAAACCGTTCAATTTGATCATCATATTGAAATATCCTTGGAGACCAAATTTTATAATTTTTTTGAATTTTTTTGCTATTTATTGTGATATTTTAAAAAAAATATTATATTTCAAGCCGTCCAATTTGAAAAATATCATAATAAATAGCAAAAAAAATCCCAAAAAATGTAAAATTTCGTCTCCAAGGGTATTTCAATATGATGACCAACTTGAGCGGTTTGGATCGACTGTTTGAATTTTGTATCTCGAAAAACGAGTCGATAGAAAATCAATGGCATTAGCAATTCTATTGTTATCATAAAATGTACAGAAATGATAACTGTCATCTGCAGTTTTGCCATCCCTTGCCATCGCTTAACACAAAGTGAACACATGAAACAGACAAGATAAATATATAGAAGATCAATGTGAACACTTACAAACAAATAAGTATTGTAATATCTTATTCAGATTTTTATATGCACATTCAACTTATTTTTATTGAACTTACTTGTTTATATGTGTTCACTTTGATCACTATATATGTTCAGCTTGTCTATATTATGTGTTCACTTTCTGTTTAGCGATATCAAGGGATGACAAAACTGCAGATGGCACTAATCAATTTTCTAAAATGTATATATCTCTGAATTACAGTTGTTCGTCTCTGTACCATACTACCTTGCCATATATATGTTCTATTTTTTTTTTTTTTTCCTTTTTTCCCCCCGAATCTTGACAGCAGCTGTCAAGAGATATATATGTTCTATTGTTGGATAATGGATACAATATTACAAATTAAAAGGTGGATATCTTACTAAAATATACTTAATTTGTTCCCACTTATGGCAGATTTTAAAACATAGCCCTTCCTTTTTTATCTAACGAGTATAATTTCTTCTTAGAATGCAATACAATTATTCATTCATTAATCAACCCCAATATAAGAAAGATAGCTCATGCACCTTAACCAATCTACCATAGGCATGATCCGCTGTGGCCCCACCAACTAAAATTAATACAACCACATTGCAAAGAAATGGGCATTACGAATATGACGCAATGAGATCGATCTCATAGTCTCAGCAAGAAGAATATTATATTCAGAGCATAAAAGTCTAATAATATTTTATCTAAACATGTACGAAAGGGCATCTGTATCTGTTATATTGATCTATTATTGCTGTATAGTAAACGTAGTTTAAGGCTTTGTGGCTTTCAGATTCATATCCATTGCGTCATGATTCATCAATATTTTTTATTTTAATTGTCTATAAAAGGAACACCAACTAACAACCAGTCAATATTCCAGTATATCCTAACACCATTATAATTCTATAATAATCCATACATATACGCTGGACAGTGATTCCATAATTCCCTCTCCTCTCCAACCTCTTACATTCTCACACCACTACTATTTCTCTTTCTTATTCCACTACACCAAGCAAACTCTCACAACCAACATGCACCTCTCCTTAGCTCTTGGAATAGCCTCTTTAGCTCTTATTCTCACCTTCATTCTCCTTTTCCTTCTCCTCTTGTACTTCCTACTCTGCCATGACCACCACAGGAAGGACCACACAATCGCACTAGAGAAGGCCGAAAGGCCCGAAAGTAAAGACGCAATATGCCGGTACAAATGGGATGAGATTGTGTCACTCACCGGCAACTTCAGCATGCCGGTGGTAGGCCATGGTGGGTTTAGCATGGTGTATCTTTGCACCGTTCCCCGATCTTCTGAGCCTATTGCAGTGAAGGTACATCGGTGTGGTGGTGGTGCACGGCTCCTAAGAGCATTTCGCCAAGAGCTTGAGTTGCTTCGAAAAATTCAGCATAGGCATATTGTTCGCCTCCATGGCTTTTCAGATGATCATGGTAAGACTAGGATCAAATACTGTAAACATTAACTCTAGAATTATTCCACGGCAAACATCAAATTTTCAGGAGTGCATATGCAGAAGGATGCTTGGATTACTGAATTAAAACATGAGTTTAAGTTCCTTTTCTTTTGGTTAAAACTTATGATTACTAGTGAAAAGTTGAAAATACAAACATTCAGAATTTCAGAGGCACCATAAATAAGTAAAAAAAATTAAATCTCAAGTATAAATCCTATTTTCAAATTCCTTAGCATAGTTTAGAACTTAGGTACGCTGCAAGTCACTGACAAATGGGTTCCACGAATACCTAAATTCAAAAGCGCCCAATACAAAATTTATGTGTATTAATCAGTTCAAGCCTAATTTTTGTATGTACATCCAAAAAAAATAGACAAATATTTGAGTCATTTAAAGCAAGAATAAAATTGTGGAAGAAAATGTAAAGCTAACAAAATTCTATCTGTCAGAGGAAGAAGGGGCTCTAATGCTGGAGTACTCGCCCAATGGAACCTTGCACCAAAAGTTACACGGCAACCAAGACGGTAACAACCAAGTGCTGACATGGCAAGATCGCATGCGAATTTTGTTTGAACTGGCCGAAGCAATCGAACACCTCCACAGCATGGATCCACCTATTGTTCACAATGACATCACCTCTACAAATGTTCTCCTTGACAGCCAACTCAGCACCAGGCTCTGTGACTTTGGCTCAGCCAGTGCTGGCTTCTCAGCTGCCATTTGTCGATCAGGAAGTGCATCAGTAGTTGTTGGTTCACCTGGCTATGCCGACCCATATTATCTTCGAACAGGATTGCTTTCTAAAAAAACTGACGCGTACAGCTTTGGGGTTTTGATTTTGGAAGTCATCACCGGCTTGCCAGCAGTCGGGTCAGATGGACAAAATTTGACTTCCCGGATATTGCCATGTATCGAGGGAGGATTGCGGGATGTGATGGATCCTAGATTGAATGGAGAGTATAACATCGATGAGGCAGAGCAAATGACAGCACTGGCAGTTAGGTGTACAGGGCCGCAGCCTGGCCTCAGACCTTCCATGGTAGAGATTAGAGCGATTATGCGACAAAAACTTCCAACAGTTATTATGACCATTGAATGAACAATCAGAGGTAGAAGTAAACTTGTACTAATTCAAATTATTTCATTAGAATGGATATAAGCGTATCTTTTTCATGTATATTTGACGGAAAAATTATATATGATGGTACATAGCGTCTGAATTGAGCATTGTATAATGTGTTCCAATTTTATTAAATTGTAAACGATGACCGGTGTAGAGGGCAGATAGGCATTTATATTTTTTTTAATTGAAAAATTTAGAAGGATTTGATCTTAGTTTGTCAATATGCTTAGGTAATTAAGTAGTACAATATCTCTTCAAATCATGTTTGTTACATTCTATTAAAATGTATATGATGGCCAATAACACAGTGTAAAGCTGCCAAGCTGGTAAATAAATAGAGAAAGGGGGCTCTTTTATTTTAATTGCAAAATTAGAAGGATTGGATCGTATTTTTAAATATGCTTAGGTAAGCAGTACAATAGCTATCAAATCATGGTATAACCATTGTTAATGTGGTTTGGTAAAATTTAAATCAAGAATATATATTTTTTTAATTAGACCGAAGTGGACAATTTAACTGCTTCAATTTTCGTGGATCAATTGTTTTAAGAAAATGGGTTCTATTAACAAAACAGAGTGTATTTTAAACTTAGGTCACCAAACTGCTAAAATAAAAATAGCCACTATAGTGTCTCTGTGTCTGATTAAGGTAATACCTTACCTACTTTGTTGTTTTGTAAAATGTTTGTTATTTCTGCTATTGTTATTATTTTAGAGCCAGATCACAATTAGACATACTTGTTAAACCAAATAGAAGGTTTTTCTGTTAAAATTATCACTTATTACACTCTTGTTAGCATTTTCGTTGTAATTTCTTCTGAGCTCTCTGAATTCTTTAAATTAAAAAAAAAAAAAAAAAACATTTTTGTTGATATCCTTTCTTTCAACTACCAAATACTTCTCCTTACTAAGAATTCGGATCTTAGTAATTCGATTTCACTAGGAGGTGAGATTTAATCCATACCGTTAATTATACTGATTATTTTATCTTCCATGTTCCGGTCTTTCTAACCGTTCTCACACCGAGATTTTATTTGTGATCAGAATTGGGATAATTAAGGGATTATCGATAGTTGTTCCTTAACAAAATCGTACTGACAGGCTCACCAATTTTAAGTACATACTACATATATACACGGGATCACTTTTGCAGAATAAAAGGAAACATGAACAATATTATAATAGTTCGTCTATGTAAATTCAAATCATGTAAAACTAAAAAGCGTACATTTTCACTCGTCGGTCAACTGATCTTATTGCACTTCGGTTTTCTAGGTGCATATATTCAAATGTTTTTACAACTAGTACAATTACGCAAAGTATTAATGTTGTACTAAACATCAATAAAGTCATAAGTAAACTTAGCTTCCCTTAAAAATATTGATATAGTTAATTATCGATCTGAAAACATAAATACTACAATGAATGTAAAATATAAGATGCATGAACTTCATATGTTAATTTGATTTTAAATAGAAGAGGTTGCTAATTCAAACGTTTATAAATTGGATCGACGTAACGAGTGGAAATTTTATTTGGTTTTAATCTTCTGCATCAAAATCAACGCAAATGTTGTGCAAAAAGTTTTTGACAAAAAAGTGGACGAAAGTTTTAAGACATAAAATTTCTTCGTTTTCTCATTTTTTGAGACTTAGACACTTAGTCAGAGTCACATGATGTGACGGGCTGACGGCTTCTATATGCAAGCTAGAAATGGAAGAAGGTACAAATGAGTGAAATCATTTTCCTTAATTTACAGGTTCCGCTTGGATTTATTGTTCCTACGAAATTAGTAAAAATTTGAACTTGAAAAATTTCGGCTAATATTCATCCTATACAGCAAATCAGACAACAAGACACTAAAATAAATTTAAAATTTAAAAATAAAAAAATAAGTCAAGCCTCAGAATTATAGTCTATTAGTCTTAGGTATGTGGACCAGAGAGAGCGGTTTTTAATGTTTTTTTTCCTCTCTTAATGTCCCTCTTCATTCTCATGCTATGACAGAACTAAAAAGATATCACTGCCTGTCGACATAATTAAGGGCTTTATTTAAGGTATGCAGTTTGTGCGTTGTTTTCACTGTACTTATTTCTGAAACACAATTAATTAAAGATCAAAGCACTAATTCGTAGGTACTGCGTTTCAATTTTTAGGTAAGGATCTTGTTTCAAAAAAAAAATTAGGTAAAGAGCGAACTAATACACTATTGCCCAAAGTGCAATAGCGACCTCTGGAACGTAGATAAAAGTTCATATTTATGATAATACTTATTTTCTATTCACTACAAATTCACCTTTAGAATAAAACCGTTACATAGAACCAGTGAAAAAAAGGTGGTCCAATTAAACTAGTTAGCCGCTGTCTAACTCGTCTAAAAAAAATAATAAATAAATAAATAAACATATAAAGGTGGACCGATTCATCATCCATTTTTGCTGCATAATATATTATAGATCGTTTATAGATGAAGTATTAGTGCAGTTGTGTATCATTTCACTATTAATTGTGTTTGTTCAGTAGTTCTATTTTCTTTGTCTGATGGACCTGATAAAAGTTCTTTTAAAATAATGCATTCTACTAATTTTGCATGACTAGAGATGATTACACTTTCAGAATGCAATTTTTTTAAGACCATTCATTCATACCGGTTAATGTTCATGGTATAGTCATACTCCAATAATTATATTCAAAGTAACTGATTGAATAAACATACAAATGTTGATTCATATTATTGCTTTACCTATATGCATTTCTAAAATTAAGGCGCTTCGGCTTAGTTTCGATCAATATCAAAAGACTAAAAATCAAATAAAGATTGACCATAATGTGCTTTTTATTTTATTTTTCTGCGAAGGAAACTTTGTTCATATTCCAGTGCTCACGAACCAACTCATTTGCTAATGCGCAGCTTACAATTTGTTGGGGAAGTATGTTCATTTCTTTTAAGGCAAACTCTTAAAACAATTTAATTCAACATGAATTGACTTGCCACAGAGTAACTGCACAAATGAAAAGGATACTTCCACATTCTGTATGTACTTTTTCTTTTTTCTTGTCAAATAGTTCTGCATGTATATCAGTATATGTGCTTCTTTGCGCTGAAGATACGGTTTTGTACATGGGCTACCCAACAAAGAACTAATTGCTGGTTAACTTCCAAGTTCCAACCAAGTTCTCAAACTGGGCCTTCACGTTTGCAAGGCAAAAAGCCCATCAAATTTTCTCTCAGTCAGGGGCTAATAACCAATACAATGAATCGCATCATTTCTTTTCTATCTTATTCCTCCTGTATTTAATGGCCTTTTGACAGAACCAAATCTATAAGACTACAAAATATGCTAAACACAAAGTTCAAATGCTGAAACAGAAAAAAATGTGAAGTGCATCAAATAAAGCATGAAAAGAAGTTAATATTCCCACTTTGCATCCAGTTAGTATAGCATTTGCATACAGTGGTTCTGTTGAACCTCTAAGCAACAGTATGCACAAATATTTTCAAGCTAGCTCACAAAAATTGAATAATGTTACATTTCTTCGACCCGGGAACACAGGCTTCTAATGGAGAGATAACTTATTGTAGAAAAAACCATTTCAAACAAAAAAATCAAATGATTTACAAGAGGGCAGAAAATCCGAACAACAGAGCATGACCCGGCATTCTCTCTCCAAGTAATAATTTAGTTGGTTTTTTCTACTATATCTTGCTTGCTCCTTGTCCTCTTCATTTTTTTCTTGAAACGTGATTTGGACATTAAGGTCTGAACTGTATTTATGAAATTACCAACTGCCATCACAACCAGCAACACCCCACAAACTATTGGCTGGAAAAACCAAACATAAAACGAAATATTTAGAAATAATAAATAAAATTTCAGTCAAATTACAGGTTTATTTCTGTATATGTTTTGATTTTCCTGAAATAAGTAATGTTATCATTTTTTTTATGCCATTATTCCCATTATGAACCACCCAGAACAAGCATATCAAATAGATAGGGTGCAAGTTTCCAATTATTTTAACCTCCTAATGCTCAAAGATGATTATATATAAATTTGGGTCCGCAAGAAGGAAAAAGAAAGCATGGTGGTACTGCTGGATAATATCAGGAGGTATTGGGTAATTAATTTTCAACAAAGATACCAAACAAAGATAAAAATATTACAAAATAAATAGAAGATAGCATACCTGCCACTCAGGTATACCACTGGCTAAAGTTGTTCTGAGAAGTAAAAACCCAACATATGCCTCAAATCCCTGCAAATTTAGATCCCAGTATTCAGCTTAAATTTCTATAGAACCAATTTTATAATAATGTGTGAGGAGGAAGCAGTAGAGTTTTTAGTTCTCAATTTCTTTATTAGAAATAAATCGCGACGAAACCATTTGACCGGACCCACAAGTTGCATAAGCATAGTTCTTTTCTATATTTGTTTTAAAGGTTCTTTTAATTAATAAGAAACTGAAATTTGAACAGCACCTGTAGAAGAAAGAGAAGGGGACAGAGAAGCAACAATTGACCTTCAACACCAGCTGTCTCTCCCCAAACTACATCCATTCTCTTTGCCTACATATTAAATGCGTGAAAAGAAACATATAAATAAGCAAATAAAGGTGGGAAAAAGAACATGAAATCAGACAAGTATTAAACTTTTCAGAGGGCCATTTTGGATATTTTGTTTGCTTCTGTTCATAGTATAATATTTTATGAGTTTCTAACTTTCTACAAGAGATTGGATACTTCCGGCGGGGGAGGGGTGGGGGGTGGGGATTTTGAGTACCTTGCCAAGAGCAATTCTAGTGTACAATCTCTGACGCTGATACCTATTCTGGAGAAGCATTGCAAATCCTTGCATTATTGCCCAGCCCAAAAATAGTTGAACCCCTCTCTACAAGTAAAAAAAGTTCAAAAAAATTAAAATATACAGCTAGAATGTAGTAACAACGTACTTAGTCAAACAAATACTGAACTAATAGGTACCTGCTTTGTAGCGCAATCAGGTTGGCCTTTTATCTCCCATGTCAGGCTCATAAGAGCCATTAACATTGCACAGTAGTGATGGTATATCCACCTGAAAGAAAATGTTTCAGTGTTGGTATAAATGAAAAATAGTAGCCCTGGTTAAAAAAATAATAATAAATTATTTAATTCAATTACCAAGGACGAATGTCACTTCCGTTCACTCTCAAAATGTTCTCTCGCAAAGCTAAGGTTGTGTAGAGATACAACAGCCAAGCCTTTTAATTGAGGCAACATGTATTAGGATCTCTGTATTATATAGTAATAAATATAAATGGTAACAATTTTGTTAATATATGCATTTCGTATACCTGGTATAGTTGAACAGGCAAGGCTGGCATGCAGCCATCCCAAACCCAAGCTCTCAGTAGAAGAATTAATGACGGGAATAGAAGAAACAAAAAAGCTGTTCTATCCTGCAGACACAGATCAGCTAAATGTCAGCATTAGTAAATATTAAAGTTGTTGGAGTACTACCTTCTAATAAATGCTATCAGGTATTATAATTCAGAATCTCATACTACACTTCATGAGTTATGGTACAAACCAGTATTGTATCAAACCATATGGCCCTTGCTTTATATGCTCAGTCACAAGACGTAAATAACAATGAAGCAAATATTGTGCCTCATTTCAGGAACTTTTGTCATTTGATGCAAACTAGGGAAACAAAACAATAATGTAAACTACTGCCATACAACTTTGGATTTGTACCAGCTAAAATTTCAACATAGAAGCTTTTACTAAAATCTAGGTGTTGCAATTGCCAAGTTCTCCACCATCATAAAATAAACAAATAAGAAAAAAGAAAATAATAATTAAAAATATATATATATACTTTGTAGCTGTTGTATTCTTCCTTCACTTTAAGTTGTACCTCCTTTCTTGTTGCCCGTACATTGATGGGACCAAGAAACATCTTCAGAAATCGGCCTTATATACCCAAAGAAAAGAGAGAGTAAATACAAAAATTCCTAAAACACAATAAAATACCATTCCACAAAAAGGAACGAGTAAAGTTTATCGAACCATGTGATTTGCTTGGAAGAAGTGATGCTGCATCTCCATCAGTGAGAATACACCTAGCCCGGTAAAGTTCCTCTTCAATCTGATTAAAATGCGATAAAACTCAGAAATTAAAAAGATAAAAACGGAGACAGAAATTCACTTACATACTTGTTACGATTCTTGTCTTCAGAGTGGATAGTATGCTATTACAGCTAGATTTTTTTCAAACAATTTAAGTACATGAATTCAAGCTCATCTCAGTCAAGTCTGTTGCTGATAGTGCTCAGCATGCACATTTGAATCTCAATTTGGGTACTGATTTGATTTTTGGGTTCCAAAGTATTTGCATGCACTGTTAATTGTTACTATCCTGAAAACTGTGGACCAGTCTGGTGCACCAGTTGGATCTCAATTCAGTACTGATTTATCTTTTGGTTTCTAAATAGAAATCAAATGTTGAGATGTAAGTAAAAATCATCCTTGTTTTTATTTATTTGTTTTAACAAGCCAAACAAGGAATTGCATGTCATCAAGCCAAAATTACTTCTCAATGCCCAAATAGCTCCCATCAGAATTGCATAATTTGGTATTGAATGAACTAAGAAAGAGAAACCAAACAATAATTCACATCTAAAATGAAGATTTAAGAATCACTCAATCCAGGACAGATTGTACGCAACAGAGTCGACTTAGCTCATAAGATCTAGTACATCACAAACCAATCCCAAATCTCCATAGACAACCAACACTTCTAAACTTCCACAACAACCCTATAAAAAACAAAACGCAATCGAACCTTTTCCTTGAGTTTCGGATCAAGGCTCCGATTCTTCTTCGAGACCGATTCGAGGAGCTTGAGATCGGAATCTATAGCAATCGCTCTCTGTCGGAGCGACTGCTCGTCGGCCCACGTTTTCGACATGTGCGCCGCCGCGGCGTCCTGGAGCTCGCGCGCCTGATCCGCCGTCCGTACAGACTCTTCCAACAGCGCATCTCCAGTCGAGCTTGCATTCGTCGATTCCCCCATTTTTGTACTTCCCTCTTACCCCTTCTCTCTTTGAAGGGGTTTTGCTTGAGGTTTTCGTTTTTCCTTCTTAGCTCTCTCTTGTTTTGATATTTTTTTTTTTGGTTAATTTTCTGAATGTAAAATTATTAAGTTGTGTTTTTGTTTTTTTTAAAGAGAAGAAGAGGCGTAGGTGTAGGTGTATGGTGTATGGGGGAGATGATGTGAGAGAAACGAAGGAACAAGAAAGTCCTGAGGCAGGAAAGATTACTACAGTGAGGATTCTCTGTGGAATATTTCAAATCAACAAATTTATCGGAAGTCAAATTTCCTTTTGACAGAGACTCGCTACAGAGGAGTTTTCAGAGTTTGAGGGATGAAGGATAATGCTCTCCATTGAGTTGGGGAGATCGCCGCAGGGTTTACGAGTGGGTGAGGTTTGAAGTTTAAATGGGAGGATTGAGACAGTACTTTATTTTTAGAAATTAGAATAGTACTTGATATTCAATCAAAAAAAAGAATAGTACTTGATGATGATAGAAGCAACGAAGTATAATAAATAGTGCAATTTATTCCCTAAGTAAAATGTGTAAAGACTAAGTCATCCGTAAAATTGAGCTTTTTTTGCCTGAAATTATTAGAGAAAAATAAAGGAAGCCTCTTTTAACCCTGTGTTAGTTAAAAGCTTAAAACACTATTCTATATAGCAAGGGTGTCAGATATTTTGATATCTATTCTCTTCAAATCTTAAGTTTTGTCTGTGATAATATGTTAAAATTAGCATGTCACGAACAATTATGAAATACTAATAACATAATTTAGACCAGATAGGCAGATATAGTAAACAACATGTATATAATAAGCCACACTCAGTGGTAAGAACATTAGGTTGGTCTGAAAGGGACCCGTATTCTCTGTAGTGGCTATACTATAGCGGACCAATTTCTATCATCCGATTTAATCTCAATGGGCAATTTTTTACGGACAGTACGAATCTCGACATGTCTAATATTAATCACAGGGCATCCATTATCGATCGGACGAACATAAATTGGTCTGCTACAAAAGATTCGATTTGGCGTCAAAAAGGTCAAGAAGTTCAAACCCCGTATGCATCTTTAATTTAAAAAATTTTGGATTGTAATAACCTTCCTCTTTCTTAAAAAAAAACATGTATATAATATTATAATTATAACATCATAAAATATAGAAAATAATATATAAGGATGGTTCAAATGCCTCCACTTTCATCGTACATTTAATTTTTGTGATTTCTTAAATCCTCAACGGCAAAAAGATATGTTGCTTTTCTCGGCTTTCATGTAAAAATTTACAAATTTCAACTTTTCTTTTGATGAAAATCAATACGTTGAAACATTTTAGAAAATGTCCGGAACTGCATTTTTAACTATTGATGCCAATCAAAATAAAGCCGAATATTATTTGTCTCTAAAAAAGCTACAAAGCACATCTGGCCATTTTTATTTCGATTCGAGTTTTAGAATTTGAATTATTGAATTTAAAAAATAGAGCATGGTGGAAGCACACAAAATAGAGTTGTTGGCCTCCTCAAAAAAAAAAAAAAAAAAAGTACTCCTTGGTCTTATTATTATTTTTTTTTTTGGAAATTTTAATAATTAAATTAAAATCTTACGAAATGTTACACAAATTATTCTGACCATTAGAATAAACATTATATAATTAAATTGAAAAGTACATGATAGCTCTTATTTTAAACCTTGTTTAATAAAATAATCGAAGTTTTCTTAACAAAAAAATTAATTTTATATATGTCTTATCAAATACAGAATGCATCTGGTAATCGAATAATTAAGTTCTATGAACACTTCTGACAAAAATAGTACTGTCATTTATGATTTATTTGGTTACAGAACAGGGAGAATAAAGATAAAATGTTAAAAAATATTAAATTAAAAAGAGTAAATATCAAAGTAGCTTTTCGGTGTATAAAAAAATTGTATATTTCTTATTGCATTTGTGGAACCCACTAGTATAACTTATGCCACGCAGAGAGTTGGCACAAGTTCTTTTACCTCATGTTAGCACTTAGCAAGTAATTATATAGGGGCACGGCTTTTGTAGCTTGCGAATGTTAGAGGTTTCCTTATTGTCCTCCAGTGTGTAACAATTATTTATGTTAATGATAACTTGCCTGCGGGCTTATTGTAAATAATAATAATAATAATAACAACAATAACTAATTTTTTAAATCGCTCAATAAAACATGCCAATAGCTTTAATTTAATACAATGGTAAGGGCTTGACCCTTATTTTTCATTTAAAAAAAATGCCAGTAGCCTTTATATTTTATTAAATTTAATGCATATTTTGTCCGGTATATCAAAGCATCTATACATTTTCTTCACTATAAATATTTATTAACTATCCATTTGTCAAAATAAATTTATCTTAAATGAAATTTATTTTACGAGAATACATGTGACAGGTCCAAAGTACTACTGAAGGACTAGTAGTGTTGACAAAGTGTTCATCAAAAAAAAAAAAAAAAGACAAAGTGTACCGTTCATTTGGTCACATTATTTTTTATTTTATTTATTTATTTATTTATTTATTGAGAAAGGCCCGTAGGCAATTTGGTCACATTATTCGGTGCACGTGGAACGATCTATGCGAGTATGCGAACAGATGTACTACTGTTCGTGGCAAGTGAGTGTTGACGTGGCACCGGCATCTTTATTGTTGTTTATGTATGCTTCCTGGGAAAATTAATTAATCAGAGATTTTGTTTTCCACAGTCATCTTTTGTACCATAAGAAAATAATGTAAAAATGTCTCTGATCCAAAGTATTTTCAATTGTATGGTTATAATATTCCAATCCCATGCATGATGCATCAGACAGTGAGACAGGTCCCTTCAATGTGCAACAGTGCAAGGTCAAAGCAGTTGAGGCCTTGAGGGTACTAACAGCACATGATCACTCAAAATAATGGCTACAGACAATCAATGGTTGCAGCATAAGAATAACATAAGGGAAAGTAAAATAGGATGCTTTTATTATGTTTATTTATGTCGGATCTCGGCCTTGGAACCGGATATGCTATAAGCTTGTTCTTCAAAGACGCAAAAATGGAATAATTACAATTTACAACTACAGAAGCAAAAGTTAGAAGATTTCTTTTTTTTTTGTTTTTTTTTTTTGGTTTGTGAGATTAATATAATTAAGTTAGATACGAATAAACTTTTCGGGAATGTTGGGGTGGCAATGCAATGATTTGGATCACCCAACAAATCACAAATGGCACTTATAGGCACTCTTACTCCACTTTTTAAAATTTTTGAGAAACATTACCCGCTTTTTTTTAATTATAAGGACCATGTGTCGCAAAATTCCGTACCATGGACTTGCAAGTTGCAAGGGGGTTTAGATGGGGCCATGGCCTCGCCTATAATTTAGGAAGTAATATGTTGTAGTGTTTTGGATACTTAATTATATGAGATGAGTTGGAATACAATATTATTGTTCTCACCCGTCAAAAAAAAAATATATTATAATAAATGTTTGAGAATCACACGTTCTTAGAGCCGCAAATTCTATTAGTGAAGGACACATTAAACGGTTTTAATTGGTTATTTAAAATTTAAAACGAGAGAACAATTGAATAAGACAGTATTCATCCGTATCAGATACTGGACTGGACTCGAGCGTTTCTCAATTATTATTCTCCGTGTGACTTTTTTTGTTAGGTTTACTGCCAACATATGTATCATTATAAATGACAAATTAATTATATTATGCTATATAATATTAATAGAAATTTAATATGCATAAACAAAAATGGTTCTGATTTAACATACTCAGTTTATAAGTTGGTCCCGTCTATCAACGCTTTATAATAGAGTTTGTTTTGTTAATATAATATCTTGCTAGCAGATAATTTTTTTTTTTTTACTATCTATTCAATAAGTCATCCTCAAAATAGTTGATCTGAGAGATGACCTGGTTTTTTATCCATGCTTCATGGTCAAAGTACGAATGCTTGATATCGAACAAGAAGGTATAGTTGAAAAATTTTTCAAAATTTGCATTAGCTTCATTCTATTTGTAGTTTATTATATTCAATTCAACTTGGTATGGTATCATAAAGTATACTATAAATTTGGACTCTATTCGTAGATTTTTCTGACTCCATAATAATTAATTCAACATCTCCAATATTCATACTAAACAGAGAAGATTGTGCAATCAAATCATGCACACATTCCCTGTCAACTTGCCTGCCACAAGCAGAATTTTCGGTGATTTACTCGGTTCGTATATTGTTGGATTTCTATGGTACAGTGTTAGTCCTTCACTCCTTTGTACTGAGGATCCTTTATTCTTGGTTTTACGAATCTCAAAGCATCCATTGGCATCACATCTCAGTATAGCACCTTGCGTCTGTGTACTAATATACTGTTTACTATAATATCCAGGTCCCACGACGACACTTTTTATAATACTGTACAGGACAATGTCTGCTGGTATACAGTATTCAACAGGTATCATTTTATGGTACCTACGGAAATAAATTTGATTCAGTAATCGTGCAACTACAGAGTAAGCAATAAATTGATTGGGTGGTGAATTGGCGTGGCAGATAGACTTTGTTATTGCAGAGTAACTTCCTAGGCAAAATTGAAAATTTTGATTGAGGAATACGCCAATTGGAGAGTAACTTCCTAGGCAAAATTGAAAAATTTGTTATTGCAGAATGTTTTTTGTCCCAATTTGGAGCAATTGCAGAAATAGGCACAACATAAAGGAATTTGTGATTGGACTTGAAAATATTTTTTTTGTTAAAACATTTTAG
This sequence comes from Rhynchospora breviuscula, assembly GCA_027562975.1. Lineage (NCBI taxonomy): Eukaryota > Viridiplantae > Streptophyta > Magnoliopsida > Poales > Cyperaceae > Rhynchospora > Rhynchospora breviuscula. The sequence goes on along the minus strand of CM050400.1, from coordinate 14,795,479 downwards.
TTACACCAGTTGATCTTTATCTGTTAGGTGTAAATGTCAAGCTTGTGAACAATAGTTATGGAAAAAACAAGAAGAAAAAGAAGTAAAGAAGAATAGCAAGGAGGAATATCCATAACTGATCACCACAAAAACATTATTGCTGCAACAAATAAAAAATATATATAGTACAAGGCTACAAGCATACAAAGATATCATAATTGGACCAAAATCCTTTCTCTGTTCCCCTAATATACAATATGCACAGCACAAGTTTACAACATTTTCACACCTAATAAAAGAATGAGAAAGCATGATCTGAAGGGATGTCAACACAAAAAGGTTAAGGTTTAGTGCCAAAAATTAACATTAGGTTTTTGTTTACTGTTTTTTAGGCTGGCCTGTCCAGTAGATCTTAACAGCCACAAGGATCTTTTCCGGGTTAAACGGGCCAGATTCATGATCCATAATCCGGCTTTTCCATCTCATGCCATCTGTTATGGACTGTATCTTGACCAACGTTTCAACAGTGTCTCTGAATATAACTGTGCCTTCCGGCCTCAGAATTCTATCCATCTCCAACAGAATATAGGATATATCACACCTGAAAAATCACACACTATAAGCCGTAGTCCTGGTATTATTTTTTTACAAACAGTCTGATTTTTTTTGGTTTTGTCAGTCTCGTTAAAAATAAGGGGAAGAAAATGGCTACTAGAAAATCACCTAGAGAATGATTTTATATAAAACGTTGTGCTATGTACTGCATAAACCAAACTCATGGAGAAGAAAATGAAGGAGCATCAACCAAAAATTGTCAAATACTGGTATAATGCCAGCCATGTCTCAGTTTTGTCATTTTTTTTTTCTGGAAATATGTTGTGGTTTAACACAACTTTTAGCAGATCAAGGCTCTCAAGTACCCTATTAATATTAATACCAGAATGTAGCAGGCTGGGTTCTGTATGAGTTTGGTCAAGTGTCAGTATGCATTGATGAGGTTCACTATAGGTATGAATCAGTCATATTAAACACTAATGTACCAACAAATGAAAATTCCCTCAGAAAAGAAACATAATTGAACAGTAGTGCTAATTGGAGCATTTCATTACCTGTCCTGATAGATACTGAAAACACTATCGGCATGTATAAGGTCGTATGTCCTCGGATATGTCGAAAATGCTTCGCACCAGTCCTGGTATGTGCCTATAAAACCCCTTTCATAGATAACTCCTAGTGTGTCCTTCCCCATACCAGTTGGGACCACATTCATGACCCATACAGGATAATGCACCAGTGCAGCTGCAAAAGACCCGAGACCGGCATTCATGTCCATGATATTACGAAAACGACCCTTGGTCAGAGGTGGGATTAGCTTCTTGTAGTAGTTGACCCGGTCTTCCCATAGTTTGGTGTCATCTTGGAATATTTTTGGAGTGATTCCTGGGACAGACCCAGTGTGTATCCTTGGTGGGACCGAGGTAGCACGTTGGGGCCACTTCTCGAGGGTCCCACCAGCAGTATCAGTCGGGCTATTCACCTCAGGTAGGGGTGTGATGCAAGCGTCCATTTTCTTGTACCTATGTGGTATTAGAAACATACAATCAGCTCCTTCAAAAACCGATTGGAAAAACGTGGACAACATACAAACCCTTACATTCATCTGTAAATTTCATAGCAGCAGGGGACTGTTATATCTGTTGATTGTAGGAAGTAGTGTTTTCAAAAAAAGAGAAATAAATATTGTAGGAAGCAGATGCTACGGTACTGTTAAGAACAAAGGATAAGCACCTCCAGTTTCTTAATGTACTGGTTAAGATGGTGTAGGCCTTGCCACCAGATGGACCCTGACAGTACCCCTTTCGTATACACATGGTTTCCTTGCAATTTTTAGGCTCATTATACTTGATGTTCTTTGTAGGGCCTCATAATATTTAGGCTCGCTATACAATCCAATACTACTACAAACTAGCTGAACCTTTCTACATGTTTCATCTTACCATGCCGAGTCAGGATCGTTGTTGTCGCAGATTGGTGGGTTCCTGTGGATGTTACGGTCTTTAATGCACTCAGCATGATTGATGGGCTTCTGCCAGATGGCCAGATCTCCTTCTTCAACTACCTTCTTCCAGCAGAGTCGGCTTGCCAGATCCTCAATTTCATCTTGTTCTTGCTTCAGATCCTCTTCTGTTCTCTGCCAGCCTTTGTAGTACTGCTTCCACCTGATCGGTGGACCTGACAGGATCCAATACCCGCCTGGCCTCAGAACCCGGTCCACTTCTATTAAGTACATCCCATCTGTTACAAACAGAATTAATGCAACAAAATTAGACCTAAAATACTTAAATTGATCAGTAACTTTGAAAGAAATTGTATGAAAACCTTCAACCAATAAAGCTATTATTTCTCACGTGCATAATGTAATGTTAGCCAGAGATTTTTACCTAAGTTCAGTGGCATTTTAGTAATTTAAGTCAAACATCTTGAAAATGCAATTCAAATTTACAGTCCTTCTAGAAGTCCTAATTTTTAGGCATAACAATCAAACTGTACCATGTTTATTCCAAGGGATCAAGCATCTAGAGCAGTGTGCCATGTCAAAGGCCCGAGCTGGATATAGTATCCTCTCTGTGGCTATGATCCCAATCATAGCAGGTACACCTCGTTCCAATGCAAATTGCACCTGTGCTTCGTGTGAATCTCTTGGCGCAAACGACATCGTCAGAATATCTCTCTTCAGTAGGTATGCTCCCCAACTTGCCACCTAATACAAAAGCATGTTAGTTTTACAAGTTTACTGCTCAAGAAGCACAGAAGAGTAATTTGAATTGTTCCCTGACCCTATTATGCTCTACTGGCATTGTAGGACCAAATTTACAATAGAAGGCAGTGGCACCCGACTGACCAGCTTGTACCACCACTTAACCTAACCAGTGCCACAACTTAACCAACGATAATCATGCCAGGTTGTACCATACCAATTAGCAATAAAAAATAAAAACTCCCAGGTTCATAGTGACTATCAATTCAGAAGAAATCAGCTTTAATTCTTACAGCTGACTCCTATATTGAAACAAAAAAAGTTTCTTACCCCACAACCAGTATCAAGAGCAGTACGAATACTCCCGTCAGTCAAAGGCACCAACTTATTTATATCATCAATATATGCATCGGCCCCACGTGGGAACATTGTTCCACCTCCAGGGAAGCGGAACCGTTTTCCATCAACCTGAATCCAGTTCTGTACTGCTTTTTCAATACTCAGTTCCCTATGTGGTATATTATCATACCAGGCATAATCCCTACTCTGAGGCCAGCTAAAAGGGTTCTTATAATTAGGTGGGGCCGGTATGAGACACCTCAAAAATTCTTCTTTTTTAGGGCAATGTCTCTCTCGGTACTTCATCATGGTTTTTTCGAATTTGCGAGCTCTTCTTGGGTCTTGGCAGGGGGTGTACTCGCTATATTTCAAGTCACAAGGGAAAAATGCTTCTGTTTTGACTGAACTTTCATTGAACCCGACTTGGTGGTGCGCTTGGAAATCGAGAGCTTTCGTTTCTGAAGTGGTTTTGTCAGGTCTGCATTGGGATGATTTGGTAACTTTTGAGGGGGTGATGAGAGTGGAGGATGCAGTGCCTTGCCATGCTCCAATTATGTAGGAGATAGAGCATAGTGCAATGACTAACAAAATTGAGGCAATGCGTATATTTCTTTGATCTGCTTGGATCTTTGTAGAGGGATGTGAGTCTTTCGCCATGCTTAAACTGCAAGGAAGAAAGATACTAGTTAGATTGTGTGAAAGTGATGAAAACAAGAAATTAAAGTAGATGCATAAGCATAATTGTGTTTGTAATAAAATTGGACCTAAAATTAGGAAGTGCCATTTGCCATAACAGGAAAAAAGAACACAGATAAATTTGAAATGGTTCTAACAAATGCTTTCTGCCTAAGCAAAAGGAATAAACGTTACTTTAAAAAAAAAAATGACAAACAAAGAGAATACGAGAAAAGATCTAATCAGACTGTGCAGAACAGCAAAATGAAAAAGATCGAATCTTATTTTGAAAAAGGTGGTATGTACCACAGCACTTTAGAAAACATCAACCTTGGAAAAGTTTGTACAAGTAATTCCTTTCCTCCTTACCAAGCATAAAAGGAGGAAAAAAGGCGAGGTGAAATAACAAGAACTAATTACATGAATAATGAATAATTAGCTATGAATGAGCAGGTGAAGAGCAATTATTGCTGATCCACAATACACTAAACCAAGATAGCAAAAGAAAATGCGATTTCTTTTCAATTACTAGATTAAACCAACAAATATAATTGTGAAATTCCAAAAAGATGCTCAGAGGAAATGTGAGAATCTAAAGTGAGAAATCATTAAATCGGAAGTGCTTTAGAGGTACTCTCATTGGCTAGTCAGAAAAGATCACGAATTATTATGCACAGTGAGAAAAGAACAATCTAAATCAGAAAGAGAGAGAGAGAGAGAGAGAGAGCTAACCTCCAATGGCTGAGCTTTGGCACAAACTCTTAAATTGTACCAGATCAAAAGGTTGAGAAAGCTGAAAAGTGAAACTAAAACTCAACCACTATGTTACTAGTAGAGAAATCAAGAGAAGAACAAATATCTGGGAAAAGGAAGCACTTGTTGAATCCTCGCAATTCGCATTTCTCGCTGTGGCTGAGGCGCTGAGCCGACCAAGAAAGCATTACGGTATTAAACGAAATAATAAAGAAAGAAAAAGAGAGGAACGGCAGTTTATAAGTTACACTTCGTGTAGAGGGTCGCTGACATTGGAATTTGAGTTCATAATTCAACGCGTCAGTAAATTATTACGGTTTGGCAAGTGGGTGCTGTCTACAATAAATCACAATCTCTCTCCCCGGGAGATTCGCAGAATCACACGGTAACGGCGAGCCGTTAGGCAAATGGTGTGGGGGATTATATATATAATATATTGAATGGTGATGATGTTACTTTTTTATATGCCATCAGAATCGAGGATAAGGAAAGAGGAAATGTGTTAGGTCGGCACTTATCCGTTATCCTTATGACTCCGTTTGACAAGAAGATAGCTTGAAAATAATTTGGTGATAAAATTATTTTCGGTAAAGGCTGGACATACTTTAATAATTTATGGGACCTACTAACAATGCTCCGCATTTCTATGTTAGACAGGAACTTGTGCACATTTAATTTTCTTGGTAGCCACTGCAAAGTTCTAAAAAAAAATAATAATAATAATAACAATAAAATAAAATTTGAAAATTGTTCCAAAGAAAATAAACAAAAGGACACGTGTTTGAAAAAAAATGAAATAAATCACATCTACAATAGACTTTTATTTTGTATCACAGTTAAAAAAATAAATAAATGTGGTACCCAATATAATACCACTTCATGTGAAGAATATTAAATTGTCAAACAGAAAAGCATAAAATGGCATAATAATATATTCCAAAATTACATTACGAAAAAATGGGAATTCAAAGTTGATGGATTTTTATGTTTCACGAGATAGTTAATATTTTATTATTGAAACATATACGAACACAGACAAGTTCATTCTCTTTGTGCGAAAAAAGCGTTTTGACTTCTAAATCGAAAACCACACGAATAAAGCTCAGAAGTCAGAAGGAACAGTTGGCTATATCTTCTGTTTCATAACCTAGTCTCACAAAATCCTCCATGGATGGTAAGCTCTGCATGCGTCCGATTCTTCTTCTGACCAGATGCTCCTTCCCTTTTCTTCATTTTATTCATTGTTTGGATTTGTTTTCCTTTTTAGGATTGCCTTTCAGGGTTTTTTTTTCTAAATTTTAGCTGCAGGCTAAAATTGTACTTTCATTTTATTAACTAATAAAAGATGGGGGGCTTCAGGTTTGACCCCCCATTTTTGTTTCAAAAAAGATTATTTTGTGCAAACAAAAGGGCAACAGTGAGTAGAGAGGCAACAAATTGAACTGCTTGGCTTGATCGGAATGAGAAATTAACAGCTCGAACGTCAGTTGGAATTCAAGAGAAACGAATTTTCTTGATCGGAATGGTTATTAGGCCACGACTTCTTTTCATTCTGCGCGATTTAGAAGGAAAAATTAGGACGATCCAAATCGTGTGAAAAAGCAAGGAATTTCCCACGATTTGACCAGGTGAAAAGTAGTGGAAAATTTTCAGACCTTTATACCCTCCCGCCTTTCTCTCGCGATAAAAAACCTAACCCCGTGTCTCTTCTCTACACAGCCAATAGCCATCGATTTTGGAGGTAAGCAGAGCACGTGGCGAAACTTATCCTCTTTATACATATTGCATTATCTGCACTTATATACGTGATTACCATGTATACAATCTTTTTGACTATTAACATATGAATAATATTCTAGACAGTATAAAGAGTTTAAATGTAGATTATTGTAATGGAATCACTTAGAACGAATCCAAAAATGATTGAAATGCTCAAATGATACTCAGAATTGCATTATCTGCACTTTATATGCGTAATTACAATATATAAGCCAATCTTTTTGAATAAATAATACATGAATAATATTATAGATAATATATAGAGTTTAAATGTAGATTATTGCGTTGAAATGACTTAGAACGAGTTCAGAAATGATTGAAATGCTCAAATGATACTCAAAATTGCATTATCTGCACTTTATATGCGTAATTACCATGTATAATCCAATCTTTTTGAATTAATAACAAATGAATCATATTCTAGACTGTATCAGGAGTTTAAATGTAGATTATTATGATGAAATGACTTAGAACGAATGCAGAAACGATTGAAATACTCAAATAACACTCAGAATTGCATTATCTGCACTTTATATGTGTAATTACCATGTACAATCCAATCTTTTTGAATAAATAACACACGAATCATAATCTAAATAGTATAAATAGTTGAAATGTAGATTATTGTGATGAAATGACTTAGAACGAATCTAGAAACATTTAAATTGTTCAAATGATACTCAGAATTGCATTATCTGCACTTTATATACGTAATTACCATGTATAATCTAATCTTTTTGAATAAATAACACATGAATCGTATTCTAGACAGTATATAGAGTTTAAATTTAGATTATTGCATTGAAATGACTTAGAACGAGTCCAGAAACGAGTGAAATGCTCAAACCATACCCAGAGTTGCATCATCTACAATTTATATACGTAATTACCATGTATAATCCAAACTTTTGGAATAAATAACACACGAATAATATTCTAGACAGTATAAAAAGTTTAAATTATTATTGTGATGAAATGACTTAGAACAAATCCAGAAACGATTGAAATTCTGAAATGATACTCAGAATTGCATTATCTGCACTTTATATACGTAATTACCATGTATAATCCAGCCTTTTTGAATAAATAACACATGAATCATATTCTAAAAAGTATAAAGTTTTTAAATGTAGATTGTTGTGATGAAATGACTTAGAACGAGTCCAGGAACGACTGAATCATATGATACTCAGAATTGCATTATCTGCCCTTTATATGCGTAATTACCATGTATAATCCAATCTTTTTGAATAAATAACATATGAATCATATTCTAAACAGTATAAAGTATTTAAATATAGACTACTGTAATGAAATGACTTAGAACGAATCCAGAAAAGATTGAAATGCTATAATGATACTAAGAATTGAATTATCTGCAATTTATATGCTTAATTACCATGTATAATTCAATCTTTTTGAATAAATAACACATGAATTATATTCTAGACAGTATCAAGAGTTTAAATATAGATTATTGCATTAAAATGACTTAGAACGAGTCCGAAAATGATTGAAATGCTCAAATGATACTCAGAATTGCATTATCTGCACTTTATATGCATAATTACCATGTATAATACAATCATTTAGAATAAACAACACATGAATCATATTCTAGACAGTACGAAGAGTTTAAATATAGATTATTGTGATGAAATGACTCAGAACGAATCCAGAAACAATTGAAATGCTATAATGATACTCAGAATTGAATTATCTGCACTTTATATGTGTAATTACCATGTATAATCTAATTTTTTTGAATAAATAACACATGAATTACCTTCTAGGCAGTATAAAGAGTTTAAATTAGATTATTGTGATGAACTGACATAAAATGAATGAAGAAACGATTGAAATGCTCAAATGATACTCAGAATTGCATTATCTGCACTTTATATGCTTAATTACCACATATAATCCAATCTTTTTGAATAAACAACACATGAATTATATTCTAGACAGTATAAAGAGTTTAAATGTAGATTATTGTGATGAAATAATTTAAAACGAATCAAGAAACGATTGAAATGCTCAAATGATACTAAGAATTGCATTATCTATACTTTATATACGTAATTACCATGTATAATCCAATCTGTTTGAATAAAGAACACACGAAACATATTCTAAACAGTATAAAGTGATTAAATGTAGATTATTGTAATGAAATGACTTAGAACGAATCCAGAAACGATTGAAATGCAATAATGATACTCAGAATTGAATTATCTGCACTTTATATGCATAATTACCATGTATAATCCAATCTTTTTGAATAAATAACACACGAATTTTATTCTAGACGGTATAAAGAGTTTAAATGTAGATTGTTGTGATTAAAATGACTTAGAACGGGTCCAGAAACGATTGAAATGCTCAAATGATACTCAGAATTGCATTATCTGCAATTTATATGCGTAATTACCATGTATAATCCAATCTTTTTTATTAAATAACACATGAATCATATTCTAAACAGTATAAAGTGTTTAAATGTAGATTGCTGTAATGAAATGGATTAGAACGATTCCAGAAACGATTGAAATGCTATAACGATACTCAGAATTGAATTATCTGCAATTGATATGCGTAATTACCATGTATAATCCAATTTTTTTGAATAAATAACACAATAATTACCTTCTAGGCAGTATAAAGAGTTTAAATGTAGATTATTGTGATGAAATGACATAAAATGAATGAAGAAACGATTGAAAAGCTCAAATGATACTCAGAATTGCATTATCTACACTTTATATGCTTAATTACCACATAAAATCCAATCTTTTTGAATAAACAATACATGAATTATATTCTAGACAGTATAAAGAGTTTAAATGTAGATTATTATGATAAAATAACTTAAAACGAATCAAGAAACGATTGAAATGCTCAAATGATACTCAGAATTGCATTATCTATACTTTATATCCGTAATTACCATGTATAATCCAATCTGTTTGAATAAAGAACACACGAATCATGTTCTAAACAGTATAAAGTGATTAAATGTAGATTATTGTAATGAAATTACCTAGAACGAATCCAGAAACGATTGAAATGCTATAATGATACTCAGAATTGAATTATCTGCACTTTATATGCGTAATTACCATGTATAATCCAATCTTTTGGAATAAATAACACATGAATTATATTCTAGGCAGTACAAAGAATTTAAATGTAGATTATTATAATGAAATGACATAAAATTAATCATGAAACGATAGAAATACTCAAATGATACTCAGAATTGGATTATCTGCATTTTATATGCGTAATTACCATGTAAAATTCAATATTTTTGAATAAATAACACATGAATTATATTCTATGCAGTATAAAGAGTTTAAATGTAGATTATTGTGATGAAATGACTTAAAATGAATCAAGAAACGATTGAAATGCTCAAATGATACTCAGAATTGCATTATCTGCACTTTATATGCGTAATTACCATATATAATCAAATCTTTTTGAATAAGTAACACATGAATTATATTCTAGACAGTATAAAGAGTTTGAATGTAGATTATTGCGTTAAAATCACTTAGAACGAGTCCAGAAACGATTGTAATGCTCAGATGATACGCAGAATTGCATCATCTACACTTTATATACGTAATTGCCATTTATAATCCAATCTTTTTGAATAAATAACACATGAATCATATTCTAAACAGTATAAAGTGTTTAAATGTCGATTATTGTCATGAAATGGTTTAGAACGAATCCAGAAACGAATGAAATGCTATAATGATACTCAGAATTGAATTATCTGCACTTTATATGTGTAATTACCATGTATAATCCAATAGTTTGAATAAATAACACATGAATTATATTCTAGGCAGAATAAAGAGTTTAAATGTAGATTATTGTGATGAAATGACATAAATTGAATCAAGAATTGATTGAGATGCTCAAATGATACTCAGATTTGCATTATCTGCACTTTATATGCGTAATTACCATGTATAATCCAATCTATTTTAATAAATAACACATGAATTATATTCTAGACAGTATAAAGAGTTTAAATGTAGATTATTGTGAACAAATGACATAAAATGAATCAAGAAACGATAGAAATGCTCAAATGATACTCATAATTGCATTATCTGCACTTTATATACGTAATTACCATGTGTAATTCAATATTTTTGAATAAATAACACATGAATTATATTCTAGGCAGTATAAAGAGTTTAAATGTAGATTATTGTGATGAAATGACTTAAAACGAATCAAGAAAGGATTGAAATACTCAAATGATACTCAGAATTGCATTACCTGCACTTTATATGTGTAATTACCTTGTATAATACAATCTTTTTGAATAAATAACACTTGAATCATATTCTATATAGTAAAAAGAGTTTCAATATAGATTATTGTAAAGAAATGACTTAGAACTAATACACAATCGATTGAAATGCGATAATGATACTCAGAATTGAATTATCTGCACTTTATATGCGTAATTACCATGTATAATCCAATCTTTTTGAATAAATAACACATGAATTATATTTTAGGCAGTATAAAGAGTTTAAATGTATATTATTGTGATGAAATGACATAAAATAAATCAAGAAATTATTGAAATGCTCAAATGATACTCAGAATTGCATTATCTGCAATTAATATGCGTAATTACCATGTAAAATTCAATATTTTTGAATAAATAACACATGAATTATATTCTATGCAGTATAAAGAGTTTAAATGTAGATTATTGTGATGAAATGACTTAAAATGAATCAAGAAACGATTGAAATGCTCAAATGATACTCAGAATTGCATTATCTGCACTTTATATGCGTAATTACCATATATAATCAAATCTTTTTGAATAAGTAACACATGAATTATATTCTAGACAGTATAAAGAGTTTGAATGTAGATTATTGTGATGAAATGACTTAAAACGAATCAAGAAAGGATTGAAATACTCAAATGATACTCAGAATTGCATTACCTGCACTTTATATGCGTAATTACCTTGTATAATCCAATATTTTTGAATAAATAACACTTGAATCATATTCTATATAGTAAAAAGAGTTTCATTGTAGATTCTTGTAAAGAAATGACTTAGAACTAATACACAATCGATTGAAATGCGATAATGATACTCAGAATTGAATTATCTGCACTTTATATGCGTAATTACCATGTATAATCCATTCTTTTTGAATAAATAACACATGAATTATATTCTAGGCAGTATAAAGTGTTTAAATGTAGATTATTTTGATGAAATGACATAAAATGAATCAAGAAATTATTGAAATGCTCAAATGATACTCAGAATTGCATTATCTGCACTTAATATGCGTAATTACCATGTAAAATTCAATATTTTTGAATAAATAACACATGAATTATATTCTAGGTAGTATAGATAGTTTAAATGTAGATTATTGTGATGAAATGACTTAAAATGAATCAAGAAACGATTGAAATGCTCAAATGATACTCAGAATTGCATTATCTGCACTTTATATGCGTAATTACCATATATAATCCAATCTTTTTGAATAAATAACACATGAATTATATTCTAGACAGTATAAAGAGTTTGAATGTAGATTGTTGTGATGAAATGACTTAAAACGAATCAAGAAACAATTGAAATGCTCAAATGATACTCAAAATTGCATTACCAGCTATTTATATGCGTAATTACCTTGTATAATATAATCTTTTTGAATAAATAACACATGAATCATATTATAAACAGTATAAGGAGTTTGAATGTAGATTACTGTGATGAAATGACTTAAAACGAATCAAGAAACAATTGAAATACTCAAATGATACTCAGAATTGCATTACCTGCACTTTATATACGTAATTACATTGTATAATCCAATCTTTTTTGAATAAATAACACTTGAATCATATTCTATATAGTAAAAAGAGTTTAAATGTAGATTTTTGTGATGAAATGGCTTAGAACGAATCAAGAAATGATTGAAATGCTCAAATAATACTCAGAATTGCATTATCTGCACTTTATATGCGTAATTACCTTGTATAATCCAATCTTTTTGAATAAATAACACATGAATCATATTCTAAACAGTATAAAGCGTTTAAATGTAGATTATTGTGATGAAATGACTTAGAACGAACTAAGAAATGATTGAAATGCTCAAATGATACTCAGAATTGCATTATCTGCACTTTATATGCATAATTACATGTATAATCCACTCATTTTGAATAAAAAACACATGAATCATATTCTAAACAGTATAAAGAGTTTAAATGTAGATTAGTGTGATGAAATGATTTAAAAACGAATCCAGAAATGATTGAAATGCTATAATGATACTCAGAATTGAATTATCTGCACTTTATGTGCCTAATTACCATGTATAATCCAATTTTTTGAATAAATAACACATGAATTATATTCTAGGCAGTATAAGGAGTTTAAAAGTATATTATTGTGATGAAATGACATAAAATGAATCAAGAAACGATTGAAATGCTCAAATGATACTCATAATTGCATTATCTGTCTTTTATATGCGTAATTATTATATATAATCCAATCTTTTTGAATAAATAACGCATGAATTATATTTTAGACAGTATAAATAGTTTAAATGTAGATTATTGTGATGAAATGGTTTAAAACGAATCAAGAAACAATTGAAATCCTCAAATGATACTCAGAATTGCATTATCTGCACTTTATATGCGTAATTACCTTGTATAATCCAATCTTTTTTAATAAATAACACATTAATCATATTCTAAACAGTATAAAGAGTTTAAATGTAGATTATTGTGATGAAATGACTTAGAACGAACTAAAAAATGATTGAAATTGTGAGACCCCACCATTTTTACTGAAATTGACTAATGTTGACCAGAATTTTGACTATATTTGACCAATGTTTGACCGAATTTGACCATAGTTGAACAAGTTTTTTGACCTTTGACCGAAATTGTTTATCTTTGACCGAATGGAAATAATAGGCATTGTGCGGCCCATTTCCTTTGTGATTTGAGCACCGAATGAAAAAAAAAATTGTTGCCACCTCACCTGGCACGTGTCAACCCAATAGTAATCCTTTTATTTCATATAACCATCAGCTTCTCTCTCTTGAGAAACCGTTTCATATTTTTTTTACCATATCAAAGCACCTTTTTTCTTTATGCTCATATTCTTAGAATATTTGAATATTGATTATGATTTGATTAGCCGGCCGATTGAAAATTGAGTCTACGTCGCAGTCGGATAGTCGATTTGATTTGTCTATTGATTTCTGGATCGCTCAATCAGGTAATCAGACTTCTCTATACTTAATTTCGTATTGATTGATTGATTTGATTTATCGTTTGGTTTTGAAATATCGAATATGTTTATTGAATTGTGATTTGTATATTTTACGGGGCATCGGGTTTGGAAATTGGAATTGAAATTAGATTTGAAATGGAAACTGAATTTTGAGCCCTGATCCTCCTGAGTTCGAGGAGGGGCCGGTCCTGATCCTCCTAAGTTCGGGGAGGGACCATTATGACTAACCAACTGTCTGAACCCGCTTATCTCCGTAAAATATATTATTTGTTATGTGGATTAATCCGACCTTATAGTATTTGTTATAATAATTAATTATAGAGAAACTGCGTCCTTAAATAACAGGTTACTGAGGTTTGTACCTGACTCTGTTTGTCTTTCTGTTGCGACGTAGGTTGACGGGCCGTCGGATGGATGCAGAAGATACCGTTCCACCTCGCGTCCCGTGACTCGTCGGTGTTGGACGTGACAGAAAGGCTCAAAAGATACTCAAAATTGCATTATCTGCACTTTATATGCATAATTACATGTATTATCCACTCATTTTGAATAAAAAAACACATTAATCATATTATAGACAGTATAAAGAGTTTAAATGCAGATTACTGTGATGAAATGGCTTAGAACGAATCCAGAAACGATTGAAATGCTATAATGATACTCAGAATTGAATTATCTGCACTTTATATACGTAATTACCATGTATAATTCAATCTATTTGAATAAATAACACATGAATTATATTCTAGACAATATCAAGAGTTTAAATATAGATTATTGCGTTAAAATGACTTAGAACGAGTCCAGAAACGATTGAAATGATCAAATGATACTCAGAATTGCATTATCTGCACTTTAAATGCATAATTAACATTTATAATCCAATCATTTTGAATAAACAACACATGAATCATATTCTAAAAAGTATAAAGAGTTTAAATGTAGATTGTTGTGATTAAAATGACTTAGAACGGGTCCAGAAACGAATGAAATGCTATATTGATACTCAGAATTGAATTATCTGCAGTTTATATGCGTAATTACCATGTATAATCCAATCTTTTTGAATAAATAACAAATTAATTATATTCTAGGCAGTATAAAGAATTTAAATGTGGATTATTGTGATGAAATGACAAAAAATGAATAAAGAAACAATTGAAATGCTCAAATGATACTAAGAATTGCATTATGCGTAATTACCATGTATAATCGAATCTTTTTGAATAAATAACACAAGAATAAGATTCTAGGCAGTATAAAGAGTTTAAATTTAGATTATTGTGAACAAATGACATAAAATGAATCAAGAAATGATTGAAATGCTCAAATGATACTCAGAATTGCATTATCTGCACTTTATATACGTAGTTACATTGTATCATCCAATCTTTTTGAATAATTAACACATGAACTAAACAGTATAAAGTGTTTAACTGTAGATTATTGTAATCAAATGGCTTAGAACGAATCCAGAAACGAATGAAATGCTATAATGATACTCAGAATTGAATTAGCTGCACTTTATATGCGTAATTAGCATGTATAATCCAATCTTTCTGAATAAATAACACATGAATTATTGCAGGCAGTATGAAGAACTTAAATATAGATTATTGTGTTGAAATGACATAAAATGAATCAAGAAACGATTGAAATGCTCAAATAATACTCAGAGTTGTATTATCTGCATTTTATATGCGTAATTACCATGTATAATCCAATCTTTTTCAATAAACAACACACCAATCATTTTCTAGGCATTATAAGGAGTTTAAATATAGATTGTTGTGATGAAATGACTTATAACGAGTCCAGAAACGATTGAAATTCTCAAATGATACTCAGAATTGCATTATCTGCACTTTATATGCGTAATTACTTTGTATAATTACGATAAAAAACAACAGTAAGGCTATACACGATGAGCGATTTTCTGTTGTTTAGCGATTGTGACGATTTGGGTGGCGATTTGGGTGGGGAATGGCAGACGGTCGTTAGACGGCATCGTAAGCTCACAGCTACTCCGGCAAAGTTAGCGTCTTTGCTTAACAATGATAGGTTCTTTGTTCGTCGGGCCTCTCTGGAGAAATATAACAGCTCGGCGAAGTCTCTTTCTTCCGCTGACAAGGAGGGCCCGCCTATCAAGAAGTTAATTCTTGATTCTCCGATTGCTAGTTCTGGTGTACCGAAGGTTCAAGATAAACTTTCTTGTTCCAATTCGGATGAACGGCTGAAGATCAATAGAATTCTCCAGAAGGTCAAGAACAGATGCTTCCGTTGCGGAGATGCGGGACACTATGCTCGCGTCTGTAGATCCCCACCGCTTTGCTTTAATTGCAAACAGACGGGGCATCAGGTTAGAAATTGCCCCAAATTTAAAGTTTCCTCTTCTAATCTTTCCTCTTCCTGCTCTCTTCCACAAAACGATTCGCTTTCTTCTAAGGCGACTTCTTCAACCAATCTCTCTTCCACTGTTCACAAGAACTCTCCATCTCCAATGGCAAAGTTTTCTCCAACAACTGGGCCGATTATAACTCCTCTTGAGTTAGATCCGGCGATCATAGCAGTGCTTGGTGAACTCGATCGCAGTGTAATAGTTCTCACTAACTCAGAGGTCACTATGGAGGAAGTGATGGCAGGGGTTCAACATTACTTCGAAGCTTCTCTCACGCCTTACACAGTGAGAGATCTGGGAAAGTATAGATATCTGGTAGAAGGATCGGTTGGATGGAAGAAAGAAAGGGAGGTAGAAGGTATTGTCAAGATTGGCCATGTCGGTTATCCGATCCTCACTTGGGTACCAGAAATAGAGAAAAAGGCAGACCATCAAGAGTTCTGGATCCGTATGGTCGGAGTTCCGTATGGCTGGTTAGGAGAATTGCAACGAGTGGTACCTTTCGGTGCTATTGCAAGCATGGATAAGGTAACAGCTGCTAGGCTAGATTTGAGATTCTCCAGGGTTTGTGTTCATGTCAAGAACAGAGAGATGATTCCTTCAGAATGGTCTTTTGAAGTGCCACGGGTAGATGGTTCTAAGTATTTGGCAACTGTTTCGTATGTGGTGGAAACTGATGACCCTCAGCCTAGTCAGTTAGCTAAGGATACCATGGCATTACAGCGACATGATATTTCTGCTCGTAGTTTTGCTGAAGCTCTGGGAAAGTTGCGTGCTCAGCCAGAGGTGCAAGCTAATTTTTCTGATACTGGCACCTTTTTCTTTCCTAAAGTAAACGGGGCTACAAGATCTGGAAAAACTTTCAGATCTCAACAACACAACTCTGAAAAAGCTTTTGGGGAGAAGAGTGGTGTGACCAAGAGAGTTAATATCGCTGAGGCGTCTGAGAAAGGTAAGCTACCAATTAAACCAGTTGCTGGGGTGATTTCAGGGCAGAAATCAGAGGCTACTGGGATTGCTGTAAGGAAAAATGTGGGACCAAAGATATTTGGACAGAACAAGCAGCTAGGGGTAATTAAGACAGTGCCAACTAAGAAGAAAGGCACTGTGTCCAAGAAAAACAATGTCTGGACAGCTAAGAAAAAGAGCAATGTCTGGACTAAGCCTACTGCTTCTCCAAAGCCATCTATGAAGGAGATGCAAGCAGAGAATGAGAAACTGAGGGCTAAGATTCTCAAGTTACAAAAAGGCAAGGGACAAATGATGCCAGAGGAAGAAAGCTGGGAACAATGGCAGTCTAACAAGGGGATTGAAATCAAGGAGCAACCTAAAAAGATGCAGGAAGACTCAGATGTAGAGGTGCTCCCTGTTCTGGACATAGTGCCACTTCAGCAATCTCCTCCAGCTAAAGCAGGGAAGCCAACTAAAGGTATATCTAATATCCCTCTTTTATCAACTCACATGTTTCCTTTTAGTAGTTTAAATGACAATCAGATTAGCTGTTTGTTGGAAGATATAGGTTTATCCTTAGGGATTTCTTCTGCTGATAGGGAACAGTTTGTGAGGGTAATTAGAAATACGGAGGTAGAAAGGGTTCTGGACTTTTTGGATTATGTGGGTACAGTTTGGAGGTCATCTCTGACTTCAAAAATAGGGGGTAAAACTGTTTCTTTATGTTAATTTGCAACTGGAACATTAGAGGAATGGGGCTAGCCGAAAAGAGAGGTTATTTAGCTGAGTTTATTGTGAACAATAGAATTGATGTCATTTGTTTACAGGAAACAAAAATGACTACTTTTTCTGCTAGGACCCTTAAAAGAATAGCAGTTAACTTTACTTGGAACTTTCTTCCTTCAATTGGGAGATCAGGGGGCATTTTAATGGGTTTTAATAGTGACAAATTTACTGTGTTGGGTTGGGAATTGGGACTTTATTCAGTCACGGCTAGGGTCGAAAACAAGTGTAACAATAAAACCTGGGTTTGCACCTCAGTTTATGGGCCTGTTTTAGCAATTGAGAAAGCTGAGTTTTGGAATGAGTTACGGTTTTTAAGTTTGAAGTTTCAGCAAGACTGGGTGATTGGGGGGGATTTTAATATAATTAGGAATAGAAGAGAAAAGATAGGAGTCTCGTTTGACTTTCCTAATATGCATTTTTTCAATAGATGGATTGATCTTTTCTCTCTGGTTGATTATAAATGCACAGATAGACTTTTTACTTGGGCGAGGGGGGGCACTAGTAGGCAGTTGGCATGTCTAGATAGATTTCTAGTAACCTCTGACTGGGTCACTGCTTATCCCAATTGTGCTTCTTACAGCTTGCCTAGAATTTATTCCGATCACTCTCCTATCTTTTTGAATTGCCACTTTTCCCACGATTTTAGTTCGTCTTTTAAGTTTGATAAAAGTTGGTTGCAGCAAGATGATTTGCAGAGTCTTATACTCAGATGGTGGAACTCAACTCACCAAGGGTATGATTTGAGTATCAACTGGTCTGATAAGATCAAACTTCTTAGGAAAAAACTCAGGGGATGGGGAAAGAATATTAATAGGGAAACAAAAGTTAGGAAACAGCAATTAATCAATAATATAGCTGCTATTGAGGAAGTAATTGAACAGAGGGAACTGGATTCTTATGAGTGGGAAGACTACTTTTTTAATAAAAGAAATCTGATTGATATTTTCCATCAGGAAGAAATTCAATGGAGACAAAAGTCAAGGGTAACTTGGCTCAGGGTGGGGGATTCAAATACAAAGTTTTTTCATCAAATTGCTTCTGTTAGAAGAAGCAAAAAAATAATTTCTCATTTACAGATTCAAGGCAGAGAAGTTAGGGATTTTCAAGCTATACAAAGTCACATAACTTCTTTTTATAAGGATCTTTTTGGGGTTAATGGGGTTTCTGTTGGGGCTTTACAGCAAGGGTTCTGGGAGGAACATGAAATGGTTACAGTTTTGGAAAACAGTTCCCTTACTTCTCCATTTTTGGAGGAGGAAATTTTAGGTGCAATTAATCAAATGGCTCCTGATAAAGCACCAGGACCAGATGGTTTCCCAATTTTTTTTTACCAGAAGTTTTGGGAGGTTATAAAAGGAGATATGGTGGCTGCTTTCAATGCATTTCATAATAATGCTTTTGATTTGGCTAGATTAAATAGGGCTATTATATGTCTGATTCCCAAATTGGACCATGCTTCCAAAGTGTCTGATTTCCGACCTATTGGTCTGTTAAACTGTAGCTATAAGATATTTACCAAAGTCTTGGCTAACAGATTAGCTCCTGTACTTGCAAGATTAATAGATAATAATCAAACGGCTTTCTTAAAAGGTAGATCCATTTTAGATGGTATAGCCTCTGCTCATGAAGTGTTACATTGGGTGAGAGAACACAAAATGCAAGGCATGCTTCTCAAATTAGATTTTGAGAAAGCATTTGATAAAATCAATTGGGATTTTTTATTAAGTGTCTTGAAAAACAGAGGCTTTAGTCAAACTTGGGTGAATTGGATGCAGCAAATCTTACAAAGGGGTTGGATTTCTGTGTTAATAAATGGGATACAAGGGGAGTTTTTTCAAAGCAAGAGAGGGGTGAGACAAGGAGATCCTCTATCTCCATATTTGTTCATCTTAGTCACTGATGTTCTCTCTAAAATGTTGATAAGGGGTATGAGAAGGGGTCACTTCATAGGGTTAGGACCTCCTTTATCTAATGGACTCCCTCTCATGCACCTACAGTATGCCGATGACACGCTCTTATTCATTAAGGCTGATAGATTAATGCTAGATAAATTGCAATGGGTATTAAAAAGCTTTGAACGTTTATCTGGCCTGTCCATTAACTTTGCTAAAAGCGAGTTAATTCCCCTTAATATCACAGAAGAAAGGACTGAATTGTTTGCTAGTCTTATTAATTGTAAAGTAGGTGCTTTACCAATGAAGTATTTGGGTCTACCTCTTCATTGGAAAAGCCCTTCTAGAGCAAACTGGTATGAGGTGATAGATAAGGTTAGAAACAAGTTAGCGGCTTGGAAGAGTAATATTTTATCTTTAGGGGGAAGATTGGTGCTGCTTAACTCGGTTATTACTGCTATTCCCTTGTATTTTCTTTCCTTCTACAAAATACCAGCTTGGGTAATACAAAAGATAGACAGCCTAAGAAGGTTATTCCTTTGGGGACAGAAGGTTAACACGCGAAAAATGGCTTTAGTAAGCTGGCATGACATTTGTAGACCTAAGAATTTGGGGGGTTGGGGTATTTTAGATCTAGCAATTATGAACAAGGCTTTATTAGGAAAATGGAAATATAACCTTGATTCGATTGAGTGTAGGGGTATTTGGAAAGAGATCATCAAGATCAAGTATTCTCATAGGGTTCCATCTAGTTTTTCTCCTTTTTGGAGAGGAGTTAATGAAACAGATCAGATAATTAAGATAGGCACCGTTAAGGAGGTTGGGAATGGACAAAACACTCTTTTTTGGCTGGACAATTGGTTACCTGGGGGTTTATTAAAAGATAGGTTCTCTCTGGTTTTTCAAAAAACCAAGAAAGAAAATGTAACTGTTCAAAGGGTCTGGAATAATGGGAATATTAGACTTTATCTTAGGAGAGGGGTCTCTAACAACCTTAGAATAGAGAAAACACAAATCTCTGAACTGTTGCATAATTATAACTTTACTCAGGAGCATGATAAAGTAAGCTGGGGGTGGAGCAAGTCAGGGGGTTATACTGTTAAGTCCTTTTATGAGTTTAGTATGCATGGGGGGTTAGTGGTTAGCACAGCTAAGCCTTTTTGGAAGTTAAAGATTCCTTTAAAAATCAAACTCTTCTGTTGGCTAGCGTTTAAATATAAGATTTTAACCAAGGATACTTTACTCTTTAGGGGAGTTCAAGTAGATCAAGGATGCATTTTTTGTGATGAGAACGAATATGTCGATCATCTTTTTGTTAATTGTAGTTTTATTAAGAACTTCTGGGTTCTTTTTAATATGTACAATAAATGGGGTTGTCAAATTGCATCCAATTCGATTCAGGGAATTTGGGAAACTCTGTTTCAACTGAAGGGTAGAAATAGGACTTTAGCTATAACTTATTGTGCTGCATTTATGTGGATAGTTTGGAAAGAGCGTAACAATAGAGTTTTTAATGATAGCTCAGGTTCTAGGGCTGCCTCTATGTGCGCCTCGATTTTCAGCTTGTTTTTGTTTTGGACAGGTTCTGTCACAGGAATGGAACATGATTTCCTGCAGGCTAGCACTGGAGGAGGTACTCATCCTGGACTAGCGGCACATTTTCAGCAGCGTCAAGCAGAGCAAGTGGATGAAACAGAAGATGAAGATCTTCTGGGATAGCTTTCATTTTCTGTTTTTAGCTCTGTGCTGTTGTAATGTTTGGGTGGTCTAATATTTTGGATTTGTTGTGGTTCTGTTTAGATATAGTAGGAGCTTGGACTTTAGCTGCTTTCTATTTCTTTACTTAGGAAAAGTCACCTACTAAGTGACTCTTTATGTACTAGACTGTTTGCATGCGTTTTAATGGATGCAGGCGTCCTTTTTTGGGATGCTTTTTTCAAAAAAAAATTACTTTGTATAATTCAATCTTTTTTAATAAATAACACGTGAATCATATTCTAAACTGTATAAAGTGTTTAATTAAAGATTATTATAATGAAATGACTTAGAACGAATTCAGAAACGATTGAAATGCTATAATGATACTCATAATTTAATTATTTGCACTTTATATGCGTAATTACCATGTATAATCCAATCTTTTGGAACAAATAACACATGAATTATATTCTAGGCAGTACAAAGAATTTAAATGTAGATTATTATAATGAAATGACTTAAAACGAATCAAGAAACGATTGAAATGCTCAAATGATACTCAGAATTGCATTATCTAAATTTTATATGCTTAATTATCATATATAATCCAATCTTTTTGAATAAATAACACATGAATTATATTCTAGACAGTATAAAGAGTTTTTTGATGAAATGACTTAAAACGAATCAAGAAATGATTGAAATGCTCAAATGATACTCAGAATTGCATTATCAACACTTTATATACGTAATTACCATGTATAATCCAATCTGTTTGAATAAATAACACACGAATCATATTCTAAACAGTATAAAGTGATTAAATGTAGATTATTGTAATGAAATGACTTAGAACGAATCCAGAAACGATTGAAATGCTATAATGATAACTCAGAATTGAATTATCTGCACTTTTTATGCGTAATTACCATGTATAATCCAATCTTTTGGAATAAATAACACATGAATTATATTCTAGGCAGTACAAAGAATTTAAATGTAGATTATTATAATGAAATGACATAAAATTAATCAAGAAACGATTGAAATGCTCAAATGATACTCAGAATTGTATTATCTGCATTTTATATGCGTAATTACCATATCTAATCCAATCTATTTGAATAAATAACACAAGAATTTTATTCTAGACGGTATAAAGAGTTTAAATGTAGATTGTTGTGATGAAATGACTTAGAACGGGTCCAGAAACGACTGAAATGCTCAAATGATACTCAGAATTGCATTATCTGCACTTTATAAGCGTAATTACCACGTATAATCCAATCTTTTTGAATAAATTACACATGAATTATATTCTAGGCAGTATAAAGAGTTTAAATATAGATTATTTGATGAAATGACATAAAATGAATCAAGAAACGATTGAGATGCTCAAATGATCCTCAGAATTGCATTATCTGCAATTTATATGCGTAATTACCATGTATAATCCAATCTTTTTGAATAAATAACACATGAATTATATTCTAGGCAGGATAAAGAGTTTAAATGTAGATTATTGTGATCAAATGACATAAAATGAATCAAGAAACTATTGAAATGCTCAAATTATACTCGGAATTGCATTATCTGCACTTTATATAAATAATTACTGTGTATAATTCAATATTTTTGAAAAAATAACACATGAATTTTATGCTAGGCATATAAAGAGTTTAAATGTAGATTATAATGACGAAATGACTTAAAATGAATCAAGAAACGATTGAAATACTCAAATGATACTCAAAATTGCAATACCTGCACTTTATATGCGTAATTACCATGTCTAATCCAATCTTTTTGAATAAATAACACAAGAATAATATTCTAGATGGTATAAAGAGTTTAAATGTAGATTGTTGTGATGAAATGACTTAGAACGGGTCCAGAAACGATTGAAATGCTCAAATGATACTCACAATTGCATTATCTGCACTTTATGTTCGTAATTACCATGTATAATCCAATCTTTTTGAATAAAAAACACATGAATTATATTCTAGGCAGTATAAAGAGTTTAAATATAGATTATTTGATGAAATGACATAAAATGAATCAAGAAACGATTGAGATGCTCAAATGATTCTCAGAATTGCATTATCTGCACTTTATATGCGTAATTACCATGTATAATCCAATCTTTTTGAATAAATAACACATGAATTATATTCTACGCAGTATAAAGAGTTTAGATTATTGTGATCAAATGACATAAAATAAATCAAGAAACTATTGAAATGCTCAAATGATACTCGGAATTGCATTATCTGCATTTTATATACATAATTACTGTGTATAATTCAATATTTTTGAAAAAATAACAAATGAATTATATTCTAGGTATATAAAGAGTTTAAATGTAGATTATAGTGACGAAATGACTTAAAATGAATCAGGAAACGATTGAAATACTCAAATGATACTCAGAATTGCATTACCTGCACTTTATATGCGTAATTACCATGTCTAATCCAATCTTTTTGAATAAATAACACAAGAATAATATTCTAGATGGTATAAAGAGTTTAAATGTAGATTGTTGTGATGAAATAACTTAGAACGGGTCTAGAAACGATTGAAATGCTCAAATGATACTCAGAATTGCATTAGCTGCACTTTATGTTCGTAATTACCATGTATAATTCAATCTTTTTGAATAAAAAACACATGAATTATATTCTAGGCAGTATAAAGAATTTAAATATAGATTATTTGATGAAATGACATAAAATGAATCAAGAAACGATTGAGATGCTCAAATGATCCTCAGAATTGCATTATCTGCAATTTATATGCGTAATTACCATGTATAATCCAATCTTTTTGAATAAATAACACATGAATTATATTCTAGGCAGTATAAAGAGTTTAAATGTAGATTATTGTGATCAAATGACATAAAATGAATCAAGAAACTATTGAAATGCTCAAATGATACTCGGAATTGCATTATCTGCATTTTATATACATAATTACTGTGTATAATTCAATATTTTTGAAAAAATAACACATGAATTATATTCTAGGTATATAAAGAGTTTAAATGTAGATTATAGTGACGAAATGACTTAAAATGAATCAAGAAACGATTGAAATACTCAAATGATACTCAGAATTGCATTACCTGCACTTTATATGCGTAATTACCATGTCTAATCCAATCTTTTTGAATAAAGAACACAAGAATAATATTCTAGATTGTATAAAGAGTTTAAATGTAGATTGTTGTGATGAAATGACTTAGAACGGGTCCAGAAACGATTGAAATGCTCAAATGATACTCAGAATTACATTATCTGCACTTTATATGCGTAATGACCATGTATAATCCAATCTTTTTGAATAAATAACAAATGAATTATATTCTAGGCAGTATAAAGAGTTTGAATGTAGATTATTGTGATGAAATGACATAAAATGAATCAAGAAACGATTGAAATGCTCAAATGATATTCAAAATTGCATTATCAGCACTTTATATACATAGTTACCTTGTATAATCCAATCTTTTTGAATAATTAACACATGAATCATATTCTAAACAGTATAAAGTGTTTAAATGTCAATTATTGTAATGAAATGACTTAGAACGAATCCACAAACGATTGAACAGCTATAATGATACTCAGAATTGAATTATCTGCACTTTATATGCGTAATTGCCATGTATAATCCAATTTATTTTAATAAATATCACATGAATTACATTCTAGGCAGTATAAAGAGTTTAAATGTAGATTATTGTGATGAAATGACATAAAATTATTCAAGAAATGATTGAAATACTCAAATGATACTAAGAATTGCATTATCTGCACTTTATATGCTTAATTACAATCTATAAGCCAATCTTTTTTAATAAATAACACTTGAATTATATTCTAGACGGTATAAAGAGTTTAAATGTAGATTATTGTGATGAAATGTTTTAAAACGAATCAAAAGACGATTGAAATTCTCAAATGATACTCAGAATTGCATTATCTCCACATTATATACGTAATTACCATGTATAATCCAATCTTTTTTAATATATAACACGTGAATCATATTCTAAACATTACAAAGTTATTAAATGTAGATTATTGTAATGAAATGACTTAGAACGAATCCAGAAACGATTGAAATGCTATAATGATACTCAGAATTGAATTATCTGCACTTTATATGCGTAATTACCATGTATAATTCAATCTTTTTGAATAAATAACACATGAATTATATTCTAGACAGTATCAAGAGTTTAAATATTGATTATTGCGTTAAAATGACATAGAATGAGGACAGAAACGATTGAAATGCTCAAATGATTCTCAGAATTGCATTACCTGCACTTTATATGCATAATTACCATGTATAATCCTCTCATTTTGAATAAAAAACACATGAATCATATTCTAGACAGTATAAAGAGTTTAAATGCAGATTATTGTGATGAAATGGCTTTTAACGAATCCAGAAACGATTGAAATGCTATAATGATACTCAGAAATGAATTATCTGCACTTTATATGCGTAATTAC
This sequence comes from Rhynchospora breviuscula, assembly GCA_027562975.1. NCBI lineage: Eukaryota > Viridiplantae > Streptophyta > Magnoliopsida > Poales > Cyperaceae > Rhynchospora > Rhynchospora breviuscula. The sequence continues at coordinate 14,769,618 of CM050400.1, read as the reverse complement.
CATGTATAATTCAATCTTTTTGAATAAATAACACATGAATTATATTCTAGACAGTATCAAGAGTTTAAATATTGATTATTACGTTAAAATGACATAGAATGAGGACAGAAACGATTGAAATGCTCAAATGATACTCAGAATTGCATTACCTGCACTTTATATGCATAATTACCATGTATAATCCTCTCATTTTGAATAAAAAACACATGAATCATATTCTAGACAGTATAAAGAGTTTAAATGCAGATTATTGTGATGAAATGGCTTTTAACGAATCCAGAAACGATTGAAATGCTATAATGATACTCAGAATTGAATTATCTGCACTTTATATGCGTAATAACCATGTATAATTCAATCCTTTGAATAAATAACACATGAATTATATTCTAGACAGTATCAAGAGTTTAAATATTGATTATTACGTTAAAATGACATAGAATGAGGACAGAAACGATTGAAATGCTCAAATGATACTCAGAATTGCATTACCTGCACTTTATATGCATAATTACCATGTATAATCCTCTCATTTTGAATAAAAAACACATGAATCATATTCTAGACAGTATAAAGAGTTTAAATGCAGATTATTGTGATGAAATGGCTTTTAACGAATCCAGAAACGATTGAAATGCTATAATGATACTCAGAATTGAATTATCTGCACTTTATATGCGTAATAACCATGTATAATTCAATCCTTTGAATAAATAACACATGAATTATATTCTAGACAGTATCAAGAGTTTAAATATTGATTATTGCGTTAAAATGACATAGAATGAGGACAGAAACGATTGAAATGCTCAAATGATACTCAGAATTGCATTACCTGCACTTTATATGTATAATTACCATGTATAATCCACTCATTTTGAATAAAAAACACATGAATCATATTCTAGACTGTATAAAGAGTTTAAATGCAGATTATTGTGATGAAATGGCTTTTAACGAATCCAGAAACGATTGAAATGCTATAATGATACTCAGAATTGAATTATCTGCACTTTATATGTGTAATTACCATATATAATCCAATCCTTTTGAATAAACAGAAAGAATTATATTATTGGCAGTATAAAGAGTTTAAATGTAGATTATTGTGATGCAATGACATAAAATGAATCAATAAACGATTGAAATGCTCAAATGATACTCAGAATTGCATTATCTTGATTTCATATGCGTAATTACCATATATAATCCAATATTTTTGAATAAATAATATATGAACTATATTCCAGACGGTAGAAAGAGTTTAAATGTAGATTATTGTGACGAAATGACTTGAAAACGTATCAAGAAATGATTGAAATGCTCAAATGATACTCAGAATTGCATTACCAGCTATTTATATGCGTAATTACCTTGTATAATCCAATCTTTTTGAATAAATAACGCATGAATCATATTATAAACAGTATAAAGAGTTTTAATGTAGATTATTGTGATGAAATAACTTAGAACGAGTCAAGAAACGATTGAAATGCTCAAATGATACTCAGAATTGCATTATCTGCACTTTATATGCGTAATTACCATATAAATGCCAATCTTTTCGAATAAATAACACATGAATAATATTATAGACAATATATAGAGTTTGAATTTAGATTATTACGTTGAAATGACTTAGAACGATACCAGAAACGAGTGAAATGCTTAAACGATACCCAGAATTGCATCATCAGCACTTTATATACGTAATTACCATGTATAATCCGAACTTTCGAAACAAATAACACACGAATAATATTCTAGACAGTATAAAGAGTTTAAATGTAGATTATTGTGATGAAATGTCTTAGAACTAATCTAGAAACGATTCAAATGCCGAAATTATACTCAAAATTGAATTATCAGCACATTATATGCGTAATTATAATGTATAATCCAATCGTTATAAATAAATAACACATTAATCATATTTTAGACAGTATAAAGAGTTTAAATGTAGATTATTGTGATGAAATGACTTAGAACGAATCCAGAAACGATTGAAATGCAATGATGATACTCAGAATTGAATTATCTGCAATTAATATGCGTAATTACGATGCATAATCCAATCTTTCTGAATAAATAACTCATGAATTATATTCTAGGTAGTATAAAAAGTTTAAATATAGATTATTGTGATGAAATGACTTAAAACGAATCAAGAAATGATTGAAATGCTCAAATGATAGTCAGAATTGCATTACCTGCACTTTATATGCGTAATTACTTTGTATAATCCATTCTTTTTTAATAAATAACACTTGAGTCATATTCTATATAGTATAAAGAGTTTAAATGTAGATTATTGTGATGAATTGACATAGAAAGAATTAAGAAACGATTGAAATGCTCAAATGAAACTCAGAATGAGTCCAGAAATAAGTGAAATGCTCAAACGATACCCAGAATTGCATCATCTGCACTTTATATGCATAATTACTATCTATAATCCCAACTTTTTGAATAAATAACACACGAATAATATTCTAGACAGTATTAAGAGTTTAAATGTAGATTATTGTGATGAAATGACTTAGAACGAATCCCGAAATGATTGAAATGCTGAAATGATACTCAGAATTGCATTATCTGCACTTTATATACGTAATTACCATATAAAATCCAATCTTTATGAATAAAAAATACATGAATCATATTCTAAACAGTATAAAGTGTTTAAATGTAGATTATTGTAATGAAATGACTTAGAACGAATCCAGAAACGATTGAAATCCTATAATGATACTCAGAATTGAATTATCTGCACTTTATATGCTTAATTACCATGTATAATTCAATCTTTTTGAATAAATAACACATGAATTATATTCTAGATTGTATCAAGAGTTTAAATATAGACTATTGTGTTAAAATGACTTAGAAAGAGTCCAGAAATGATTGAAATGCTCAAATGATACTCAGAATTGCATTATCTGCACTTTATATGCGTAATTACCATATATAATCCAATCTTTTTGAATAAATAACACATGAATTATATTATAGATAGTATAAAGAGTTTAAATGTAGATTATTGTGATGAAATGACTTAAAAAAAATCAAGAAACTTTTGAAATGCTCAAAAGATACTCAGAATTGCATTATATGCACTATATGTGCGTAATTACCTTGTATAATCCAATCTTTTTGAATAAATAACACATGAATCATATTCTAAACAGTATAAAGAGTTTAAATGTAGATTATTGTGATGAAATGACTTAGGACGAATCAAGAAATGATTGAAATGCTCAAATAATCCTCAGAATTGTATTATCTGCACTTTATATGCATAATTACCATCTAAATGACAATCTTTTTGAATAATTAACACATGACTTATATTGTAGACAGTATAAAGAGTTTAAATGTAGATTATTGTGATGAAATGACTTAAAACGAATCAAGAAACGATTGAAATGCTCAAATGATACTCAGAAATGCATTATCTGCACTTTATATGCATTATTACCATTTATAATCCAATCTTTTGAATAAATCACACATGAATCATATTTTAGACAGTATAAAGAGTTTAAATGTAGATTATTGTGATGAAATGAATTAGAACGAATCCAGAAACGATTGAAATGCTCAAATAATTCTCAGAATTGTATTATCTGCAATTTATATACGTAATTACCATGTATAATCCAATCTTTTTGAGTGAATAACGTAGGAAACTTATTCTAGACTGCATCAAGAGTTTAAATTTAGATTATTGATTTGAAATGACTTAGAGCGAGTCCAGAAACGATTGAAATGATCAATTGATACTAAAAATTGCATTATCTGCAATTTATTTGCGTTATTATCATGTATAATCCAATCTTATTGAATAAATAACATATGAATTATATTCTAGACAGTATCAAGAGCTTAAATATAAATTATTGTGATGAAATGACTTAGATCGAATCCAAAAAATGATTGAAATGCTCAAATGATACTCAGAATTGCATTATCTGAACTTTATATGCGTAATTATCAGATATAAGCCAATCTTTTAGACTAAATAAGAAATGAATAATATTGTACACAATATATAGAGTTTAAATCTAGATTATTGTGTTAAAATGTCTTAGAGCGGGTCCAGAAACAATTGAAATGCTCAAATGATACTCAGAATTGTATGATCTGCATTTTATATGCGTAATTACCATGTATAATCCAATCTTTTTGAATAAACAACACACGAATCATATTCTAGACAGTATAAAGAGTTTCAATGTAGATTGCTGTGATGAAATGACTTAGAACGAATCCAAAAACAATTGAAATGCTCGAATGATACTCAGAATTGAATTATCTGCAATTTATATGAGTAATTACCATTACAATCCAATCTTTTTGAATAAATAACATATGAATTATATTCTAGACAGTATAAAGAGTTTAAATGTAGATTATTATGATGAAATGACTTAAAATGAATCAAGAAACGATTGAAATGCTCAAATGATACTCAGAATTGCATTATCTGCACTTTATATGCGTAATTGCCTTGTATAATCCAATTTTTTTTAATAAATAACACACGAATCATATCCTAAACAGTATAAAGAGTTTAAATGTAGATTATTGTGATGAAATGACTTAGAACGAATCAAGAAACGATTTAAATGCTCAAATAATATTCAGAATTGCATTATCTGCACTTTATATGCGTAATTACCATTTATAAGCCAATCTTTTTGAATAAATAACACATGAATAATATTGTAGACAATATATAGAGTTTAAATTTAGATTATTGCGTTGAAATGACTTAGAACGAGTCCAGAATCGAGTGAAATGCTCAAACGATACCCAGAATTGCATTATATGCACTTTATATGCGTAATTACCATGTATAATCCAAACTTTTTGAATAAATAACATACGAATAATATTCCAGACAGTATAAAATGTTTAAATATATATTATTGTGATGAAATGACTTAGAACGAATCATGAAACGATTGAAATGCTCAAATGATACTCAGAATTGCATTATCTGAACTTTATTTGCGTAATTACCATGTATAATCCAATCTATTTGAATAAATAACACATGAATAATTTTTTAAACAATACAAAGAGTTTAAATGTAGATTATTGTGATGAAATAAGTTAGAACGAATCCAGAAACGATTGAAATGCTCAAATGATACTCAGAATTGCAGTATATGCACTTTATATACGTAATTACCATGTATAATCCAATCTTTTTAAATAAATAACATATGATACATATTATAGACTGTATCAAGAGTTTAAATGTAGATTATTGCCTTCAAATGACTTAGAACGAGTCCATAAACGATTGAAATGCTCAAATGATACTCAGAATTGCATTATCTGCACTTAATATGTGTTATTACCATGTACAATCCAATCTTTTTGAATAAATAACACATGAATCATATTCTAGACAGTATAAATAGTTTAAATGTAGATTATTGTGATGAGATTGATATTTATCGTCTTTTCTGTTTTATGAGGCACCATTTGTTAATGCTATAAATTTTTTTTTGGAAAAAATTAAGGGTCAAAACCCCATAATTTTTTATTTTAAATTACAAGATATTTATAGGAGATTAATTGGCCAATGCTTTAATTTTTTTATATATATGGTAATATATTTTATAAAAGATGGAGAGAGCATTTGATAACTTTTTTTTTTTTTTTTGGAAAGTAGAGCGTTTGATAACTTATCACATAGTAGTTTTGGCCATCGGGGCAAAGTGAAATAGATTCTTAATTTGTTTGTTAGAGATTTGTAGAGAGTGTTAAACTGATGGCAAGGCATGTCTCTTCGTGTCAGATTTTTTTTTTCTCATTTTCGTAAAAATAGAGCTACAAAAGCTAACTGTCCGTAATACTTGTTAAACTAATTTCTTATGCTTAAGGAGGCTTTAATCATTGAAACCAATACTAGTAATATGTGCTTTTCTGATTAAATTGTAAATTTATTTATTTTTCAATGAAAATATCTGGTCTTGGCCAACCTTCAAAAAATTATACTTCTTAATCTATATGTATTTTCTGGTTTACATAAACTTTGATGGCTTTCAACTATGATTTCAGTATCACGAATAATGATTTTATGTTCAAAAGAAGAAATTTCTTGTGTACCCTCTATATTTTTTTTGATCCCTTGTTTGCCCTTCCAAATAGGAATATGTGATTACACCTCTACAAAATATGGAACTTTTAAGATCTAGTAGCCAGTCACATAATTTTTCGAATAATGTCAAATAGATGTATCAAAGTTAAATATTAATCACGCAGAGCAACTTTGATTTGCTTCTATGTGTAATAATAAAATATCCAAGTTTAATGCTAATTGAGAAATCATCTTGGTTGATCCATACAATAAATCTCTGCTCACTGGGCCTCTCCAAAGTGCACTAATGACGTTAATGAAAGGATCATTTTTCTCGACTATTTTTTATTTCGATGTATACTCTCTTGCCGAGAAATTAGGTGAAGACGAATCAGAGGAGATGTTGCGCATTTATTCCAAATTTTAAAATTTATTTTTAAATTAAAATATCATTAAAATGAATAAAAAATAATTAATATCTTTATTAAAAAATTGAAGGATAAATTTCCAATTAAAGAACAGTACAGAGCTATATGCCTGATTTTGCCTATTATTTATGAACTTCAACATTTTTTTTTGGTAAATGGATCAAGTTCAAAGGTCATCTAATCCAATGATTTATGCCTGGTGGACCCCACCACAACATGGTTCTAACTCCACGTCACTCCAGCACGCTAGTAGCTTCACCATTTGATTCTCCACAGAATTCTGCAAAATTCTTAATAAATCTCAGTTTCACTTGAGTCTCCTAGCGACTTCTACCATGGGAACAGAGGTCCCATGATTTTTCATAGGTGTAAAAAATACATGCTTCATAGGCATAAAAAAACTGACAGGCATATCATCAAACAAATTACGAGCTTCTTTTCACGCAGTCTTTTCGTAAGTACATAATGAAAAATACTTTTTTTCTAATTGATACTCAAAAACTATTTTTCATTTTGGTAACGTCCATGACAAAATCCAATTCTGTAATTTTTTTTTTCACCCAACCAATTGAAGCCGTGGTCAATTTGTTAGTTAAAACAAAATTCATTGATGACAAATTCAGTTTTGCTCAATTTTAATTTAATATGCTCAGGACGGAATGTTCAGTAGATTTTGAGGGATAAATTTGTTTGTATAAAACATCTTAGATCAGCATTCTTAGCTAAGTTAGCAAGATGAACACTCTAAGCTAAGTTAGCAAGACGAGTATTATTTGAAAGTTGTTGGGTGATAGTGACAGATAGAAGGAGAGTGCTGAGTGCGCTTAATATTTGTGAATTCGATAACAGTTTTGGTTGCATTTTTTTTTTCATATAGACCTATTTTTCTCGAGTATGCCTCCATTATTTTAGGATTTGGCTAGCACTTTGCAGAAGAATAGCATCCCTTATGTTGGAAAATTGGTGATTAGGAATTGATTTGTCTTAAAATGTAGAAGATAGAATATGAAATCTTCTAATTGCAAAGTACTGCATGCGCAATATTGAAAGGTTTATTTAATTGAAAGAAGAAGAAGAACACACTTAAAATTTTTTTTCTTACATGCAATATGCGTCCATTTTTAAATGTTGAAAGAATATTTTTAATTATGTTTTTTGTTAAGATAAATTTGGGCTAAAATTTCTCCCTACCATTGTCATTGACTCAAACTAAATTTAAGGCTATCTTAACTCTTTTTTTTTTGACTGATTAATTCAAGGTTTGAGTCAATTAGGTGAAAATATTTTGTTTAAGTTGTAGTTTTCGAGTTTTTAAGTTGTTCCCACTTCCCACTTTAAATGTGAACCAAATCAAGTCATAGAGAGTCCAGAGTTTAACATTCTAAGCATGCGCAACGGGCACGTAATCGCCGGAATGAGTCAAATCAGACGGGCGACGAACAAACCAAGGAAATGACATGAACTTTGACCTTTTTTAAATCGTACACGGACGCCACTTTTATCCGAGCAACGAATAACCATCCAAGACCACAGAAAGGCAGACCGCATCCGGTGAGACAGTTGCAATGTACGGAAGCAGACGACAGAAGTGCCACCGGAAGACGGCAAACGGAGCAGCAACCCCCAACCACGCAAAAAAACAGAAGCAAACGACGTGAGCCCGGGAACCTAAAACGTATGAAATAAATAGAAACAAATCAATCAGGCACACAATGTACAATTACAATAATACCTGAACCAATCCCCAAAAGAAAGGAACAGCAATTAGGAAACACAAAAGAAGGGCAGTGTATTTTAGCGCAAGAAGAGGCCTGAACTTTGTAAAGTAGAACTATAGAAGAAAGAATAAGAAGAAAGGAGGTCGGCGAAGACATAGAAAGAAAGTGGTGATTATTAATAGGATGGCCTCCACTAGAGGGAAGAATCGAGTAAAAGCGGATGAAAGGGCGAAGAAGACGAAGCAGGAGGTAAGCCACCTGATGCAAATCGCACGGTTCAGATAAGAAGAGTTGTGCAGCCACCCAGAAGCAGAATAACAGCAAGTGTGAATACATGGTAAGCTGAAAAGGAGCGTAGACTCAGAGCAGAAGAACCACGCCAAAATGAAGGTGCACCGATAACTGTAGCCAATTAGATCAGCACAACTCTTGGACAACACACGGTAAAGATAAAACCAAGAGCAAGGGAAGGGAACAACAAACTATAGTAAGTCATGCATGGCACTTGTATAGCAGCACGTGGTGCACGATATGTTAAGTAATCTATAGTAAGTCATGACCCACAAAGTAGGGCTCTCAATGAAACCGTTTATCCATTTACTATATGTAAATACGATAAGGTGGGTATGGACCCTATTAGTACCGTATTCGATAAGGTGGATATGGGTGAGGTTTTATTTTCGTTAAACTAACGGAGTATGGGTATGGGTAAAGAAAAATTTTCGTTAACTTAACGGGTACGGGTAAGGCTATTTCGTACCCATTATCTAACATATAAAATTTTATAAACATATATGTATATATAATTTTGTAATTAACATGTTTCGTAAGATATGATATTAGTTTTAATCTACATCGAAATTTATTTATGTTGATGAAAAAAATTAATTTGCACTCTATTATATTATAATTTATAATTAGTTATATAGATTTTTGAAAGTCAATTGAAATGAGAATAAATTTCATGATTTTTGTTATATGCATTTATCTATAAATTTATTTGATGCTATGTATTTAGCACATTATATATATTTTTTATTAAATTAATAATATTATTATTATCCATTATATACTGTTACCTTACCTTTACCGTTAATTCTTAACGGGTACGGGTAGGGTATGAATGAAATTTTTTTTTAAACGGATACGGATAGGGTGTGGGTAAAAAAAATTTTAACGGATGTGAATATAAAAATACCTTCGATCGTACCGTACCGTACCCATTGACAGCCCTACCACAACTAAAAAAAAAAAACAACTTAAACGGTCCAACACACCAGGTGCAAATTAAATCCGCAATAAAGATGCCAACTTAAAGCAAGCCGAAGGATCAAAATCTAATGAAAAGAGACAAACTTAACATAGACCAGGACACACCAAAAGTAAGAGAGAGGATGTGCAACAATATCTTGGATACGTCAAAAAGCAGAGAGAGAAAGGTGCAACACTGTTCATTTTGACATCCAGGATTGAGGTTTACTAATATTCGGTCTTCATTTGTCTTTTTCCAGCATCTAGCAAAGCCCATTTATTAGTTCACAGCTCCATTAAAATTTTTTGTTTGTTTGTATTTGTCTAATATCATTCTAATTCTTTTTTTTATATATATATTTAGCTATTAATCGAAAGCCATCCATTTGATTATACTAACGAATTAGATTGATGTCAGACATTCATAAAGAGAGTAAGGGTAAAATGGTCAAATATAAGGAGTTGAAATCATTTCTTTTCTATTTTCATATAGTATTCGATCACAAAATTCATTTCTCTTCAATTCTTTTTCTATTTGTTCTGATCGCAAGAGTTCATTTCAAAATCATCTCTATTAAACTCTATTTTATTGAAATAAATTGAACTCTCCTAAAAGATCATTCCGATCAGGCCTAGTCAATTACTGAAGATCCGACAGGACGACAAAGGCACACGAATTAGGTGGAGGATCCTTTGTAGTAACATATTTACCAACTTTTGTGTGCATGTCTAGAATGTATTCCATTTCCATACATACTCATTTAGCATGATTTTCGTTACAATAATTTTGGGCCAGATAAAGGTGCAGCCACATATTCTGGCCCAAAACTTCGATTACAACATAATCGTACATGGAAATTGTTGGGAAATCGGAAGCCATTACAAGTTATAAACTTATAGGTCATTAGATTAGAAGGTTGGAAGATTTAACTTCAAATATCATTTTATTAGTTTCAGACAGTAGATTTAAATTATTATCATCAGTTAACTTGATATATTTACACTTAAAAATCTGTGCGTATCTTATGTATTTAAAAATAAAATTACTTTTTAACCATTGAACCTACTAACTTCCTGTTACAACGAAATATTGATTTGCACACAAGATTAACTCCTGTAATTAACACAAATTCATTCTGCAAATCCACCAGCTATCACAGTTAATGGCGAGATTTTCATGGTCTGAAAGTAGCAGTTTCTAAGAAGCGTAATGAACAACATTTCAACGTTTTTTCTTCAAGCAACATAACTCTTTACGTTTTCAATCCATCAATTTGGATGGTTGGAACTAGGATAACAAAGTTAATATCGTGAACAACGAAATGCTATTCTTCTTTCTATAGAATAGTCAACCATATCAAATTGGTCATATATCCAATGTCTCTAAAACTAATAATCTATCAACGCTAAAAGAAAACAAAAAGGAAAATCATATATCCACCACCTTAAAAGCTTACCAAGGTACTATCAATAGTTTTAAGTTGCTCCATCTCCGCAGAATTGACAATACCAGGATCTATATAGCACAACTAAGGTCACAAAATCAAAGAAAAGAGTAATGTCAAATTTTAAAAGTAACACACTAATTTTAGCAAAAAAAAGAAAAAAAAAGAAAAAAAGAAAGATAAAATATGAAAACCTGATACTGTGGCTTTTTCAGTGTGTGAGGCCCTCTTTTTATCATACCTTGCCAACCTTTTTGCCTCCTAAGAGCCTTTTCCAGATCTGCTGTTTTCTGTTATTATCAGTGAATAAACAAGCATCCAAGCTATGATCAATACTTGAAAAAGAAGGTTACAAACAAAAGGCCACCAAATTAAAGCATTTCCGTTTAACATGTGAGGATAGAAGAAATGTAATGCATAATATTTAATTACAAAACAGAAATAATATTTAATATTTGAGAAAAGAGACTGCAGCTCATCAGACTATTTCATTATATGGGAAGTTCATTTCTAGGTTATTAGACTGAACTTAGAGTTCTTAAAAAGGTAATATCATACTACAATAACAGTTAGCATAAATTTTGGAATGACCATTTTACCCTGCCTGTCTGTCCCTTTAATTGGAGAAAGACAAAGTAGTCGGGTACTAAAAAAAGTAGCCCTCATAGCCTCATATTAGACTGTAACTGTATTAATTCATCATTTTTCCCCCTATTGGTAAAAAAAATTAAAAAGTGAGCTTACATGACCGGGATCTAGAATAAGAAGAAAAAACCGGTCTTCAGAATCGCAAAACCCCTTTTGCATTTGAATCCCTACTATAGTTCTTGAATGGCCATCATGTTGAAAGTATAATGGCCTGAATGTAAATTTGTAAGAAAATTAGTGAGAAGAAATTGTTGCAAAGAATTGTTACAACTTGCTACAGAACCAACCAGAGCCATGACCCAGTAAATTAACAAATTGGCAAGTCGAGTCTGGAGAAACAACTGGTACATAATTGTAATGGATCTGGCCCAGCTTGAATATAGCAGAACTTTACTAGAAATATTAATCTCACAGAAAAAAAAAATTTGAACTTACGTTTTCTCACTAACAGTGATACGCTGTGACACATCAAAACTTCCAGAAGTCGAACCAGTGAAATACTTCCAAACCCAATCAACTAACACTTGTCTGCCTAGAGTTTCTATCACATCACTACTTCTGCTATTGGTCTGAGTATCAGATCCTACAGCTCTCACCACAAACTTATCCATAGGCCCATGAAGATCTGCATATCTACCTCGCTTCTTCCCATTCATCCTAGAACCACCTGATTCAGTACTATCAAAATCCACAATTCGTGCTTTAAGCCCGAAAGATCTAAAAATTGTGGCGCATTCAGTTGTACCAATCCATCTCTTAGTCCCATATATATTTCTGTCATAATGGCTAGAGCCAATCTGATCAAAACCCCTTTGCCAAGCAATTTCAAGCCAACGCTGCAACGCAGGTATATCTGGGACAAACTGGGAACCTCCGAAGAGAACCTTTTTTGCCTCCTTTCTTTCATGCAACAGATTAGAACTCAACATCTGAATATTTCTCCAACCACACCCCCAACCACGGTCTGAACGTAGGGTTTGGTAGTGGTCCACATAACCTGAAACTATACTTGTACAATTGTTGCCCTCGTTGTACAGACATGTCCGCAAGAGGTGCAAGAGGCCACCTTCTACCCTATAAAAGTCACTTTTGAGTTGTACCTTGGCAAGATGAGAAATTTCTTGGTCGCGATTTGTCTTACCAGCTGTTGAACTGGAGGCTTGTGAGGCTTCACCATAGTCTTCAAAGCTTATGTCTACTTCTATTGAATTACTCTGAAATGAAATACCAAATATGTATGAAGTTTACCCCAAAAATGAACAAACTTTTTAAATATTTAAACATTTTAACAAATACATGTGTATGGATCCATATGCAAATATCCACATATTTAGAGAATGTATTGTACATTTAAAATCAGAAAATATTTATCTCACAAATTTATGTATAAGCAATCTTTCTGCATTGCATAGAACATAAGGATCAAGAATAAAAGACAAATACATTGGTTGGGCTTGGTGGGGCCATGGCAACCTGCTGTGCCAATTCCATATCTCTAGCAAGTTCATCCTCCTCAAAGTGACTATTCACATGCCTACAGATAAAACCATAAATACAAAACTAAGTTACTGGTAAAGAAATCAGAACTATGCTAGTTTGTGAATAACAGTATAGAGTCTAGTACCATTCCAGCTCATTAGAAAGGACTTGATTATTACAAACTGGACAAAACGTGAACATCCCTCGCATTCAAATTCCTGAAATAGCATATTGAATAGTGTAAAAATGTCAAATTGCATTATAATGAACATCTGAGTATCTTAAACTTATAATGCTATATCTTTTCCTGCTTTTTTCCCCCCAGGAGAACTCAATAAGGCTCTCTCTCATGGTACCATTACTAGCTAGTTTATTTAACAACCTTAAAACTAGGCATTTGATTAAACAGATAGCAGACAACACTATGAACCTATAAGGCACTTCCAAGATGTCATGCTGAGCAAATTAGAATTAGCCTTTTAATTGGATCAGGTAAAAAGAATTACGTTTCACTTAGTAAAATTATTACACAATTGAAGTACCAATTCCTGGAAATTAAGGTTAGGTAAAAGGGGATTAAATTCTCACGAACTCCACCTTCATCCCAAATTAAGTGCCAAATCAAACAATCACACCTGAAGCTACTCCCAACTAAATGATGGAATTACAGGAAATCATATCATACCAGACTCCAAATACTTTCGTAAACTTGAATTCCACTTGTATCGTATGGTATTTATAGCTTTTTTTTTCTATTGTGGTTTTTCTTGGAGAAAGGGGGAGGAGATGTTTTACAAAATACGAAATTTGAACTTTCACAAATTGGGAATAACTATTACCTAGACCCGGTGTTCGTCAGTTCGTCTCCGCCCTTTTGTTTTCTTTCTTGTTGGATGAATGTTTTCCCTCTTTGTTCCGTGATGACATTATCGGATTCGGATCCAAATTCCCTTGCAGGTTCTGTCTAACCACATTGAATGGTACGTTACTGAGAAATGGGCCCCGCTAAAAGTTCAGATCCACAAAATCGTGTAAATTTGCATGTGACGATGACTCGCCACACTATATTAGCCGTAATGAACATAATAGAAAAAGTATATTTAATAGTAAACATTAAGGCCCTCATCAAAATGAAGTTTACGTGGGATTTCATTTCAATTGAATTGATTTCATAGGATTTCGTCAGATTTAATTATATGAGAATTCCAACCAAATGACACCAAATTCCTTCATTTTGATCAAGATTTTTCCAATAAAATGAAATGAAATCCGACGTTAAAAAAATGAAATTTTGATCAGGGCATAACACTCTGTTTGGTACGAAGGGAGCGGATGGGAAGGAAAGCGAATCGGAGGGAAAATCGGAAAATTAGACTGTTTGGATGGAAGGGAATTGGAAGGGAAAAATTTTCACGAGGGGATCCAGTTTCCTTCGCAAAATCCCTTCCTATACAAAACGAGTACCCTCCGAATCGGCGGAGAATCGAGGGAAAGAAAATCGACGAAAATTTTCGAGATGCAGATTGACACCGATACCCTCTCTTGGCGCGAGGTTTCTACTTGGCGTGCGATCTTCATTGGCGCAACTCTCCTTTTTTGCCATGATTCTCCTTCCTATAAGAACAATTTCTTTTGCCTCTACTCCATCTCTCAGGTAACCTAATTTTTTTTTCTTTCTATGCCCCCTTCCTTTTTCTTTCTTCCTAGTTTTGTCTCTCTCTCCATCGCTCATGTACATTTTGCTTTGATTTAGGACGGTGGAGGCTCACAACAAATTAAACCTGGTTCAAATTTCAACCGTTTGTTTGGAGGCTCTAATAGGTATGCATTGTACTTCAATCGTTTGTGGGAGTGTTGAAATTTTTCTATTTAAGTAAATTACAGTACTTGTCAATAAGGTCAAAAATGGAGAAAAAGGTACAGGGCATGTAGATGAGTCCATTGGTAACAATTTTGCCATTAATATTTGTTTTGGTTTGGCCTGGGGTGATGTACCCATATATGTGTTGAAGCACGTAGTTATAAAATTGGCTCCTTTAAACAAGGTTTCTAGATCTGTCATTGATTCAGTATACTGAAAGTATTTTGTTTTATTCTTGCTCGAGTCCTTTAAGCAAGCTTTACAGTAAAAACATTTCAAATTTAAGCTTCAAAAAAAAAAAACATTTCAAATTTGTTTACTGGTGTTTACTGCTGTTCAGATACGACCTTTTTATGAATTCTGTTGATTACTCTTGCAGTTTGAGGCTTATTTGTATTGATTCTGTTGGAGTTATGTCCTAGAAGTCAATGATTTAATGACTTAAATATTAGTTTATGTTATGGATGATATTTTATCATCTGTTCCTAGGTTTATTATTGACAGATCATTCAGGTTGAGGATCTGAATTGTGGATCTCTGTGGATCATTCTTTAGAATGACAATAATAAATCTAAATGGTCCATAATCTTGATAATTAACAAGGAACATTAATTATCTTATAAGATTAGTATGCAAGTTAAGTGATGATTAAGTTCTACAAATCATAGGTAAAGAGTTGCCAACTTAATTGCATATGTGTATGTTATGGAACATAGCACAGGACTTGACCCAACGAAATAAATGTATGGATTGTGTTATGTGTCATTATTTATTTCGTTATGATTTTGGTTCTAAGTTTGAGATGTTTATCTTTTCCACATGAGGATAGGTTCAATAAATATCGTCTACCGTTGATTCCTGATAAGGGCTGCTATACGGACTTTATTTATGTTCTCTTGAATTGTGCGGGGAAAAGCTAATCATCAAGAAAACCGTATGTCCCTCATTAATTCGCTTAGTGAGTGACGATATCTGTTTGGGCCCCTTGATGGAGATAGATTGTTTGCATGCAACTTTATACAATTATCTCTAGATCAAGAAACGTATAATCTGCAAGAATGACACGTTCCAATCTTGGATTATACGATGATATCGTGAGACATAAGAATCAAAATAGGGAAATACTTTTATTCTCTTATGCAGGATTTAAATACTGTAGCAGTACACTATTTATGCGAATTGGGAATCATAACGTGTTGCTAGATACCGCTTATGATTATTGGAATTAAATAACGATTTAATCCCATGTCCAACTTAGCATAAATCCTCAAAGGGTCACACAAAATAGAGTTTTGACCAAGACAGTGCATTATTTATTTATTTATTCGCAACAGTGCGTATTGCGGAAATATGATAAGTTGATTGATTAATTATATACCGTTATAATTAATTAAGTCAAATGGATCATATGGAAATAAATTAATGCATTAGCTAATCCTAGAATAATTATTAATTAGTTAATAATTAGTTTAGCTCAACACAATTTAATATAAATAGTTATATTAATTTATTGGGCCAATATGTATGTATTAAATATATAGCCCAATTGAAGAGCATTTGGAGTAGCATCTAATTATGTGAATTAGAGGCTTAATTAATAGAGTTGAGAGGCCCATTTGAGCCCATTAATGGCCAGCCACAAGAGGTAGGTGGGATGGCATTCTTGTAAATAGATGGTTGGTGGTAGGTAGGGATTGTGCACTATATATAGAGATGTATAGATACAAAATTGAGGCTTCTCTCTTCCCTAACCCTAGCCGCCACCCTTCCCCTCCCTCTTTGGCCGCCGGCCTCACCTCTCTCTCTCTCTCCATTTGCTCATGGGTTGAGCATATTCTCTCCACCTATTAAATAGTTAATTAAGGAAGAAGAGAGAATACCTTAGGATTAGCTTCGTTCTAATCGAATCGCTAGCACGAATCGATTTAGATATTGGTTAATCTCTAGTTGGACTCGAGGCGGCCGTCAACCATGGTGGAGGCGCAAGGAGAGCACTCCACCGACTCCTACGCCATTGGATCGAGCCCCGCGGATGCGATTTCGCGGGAGGTACAAATCCAAACCCTTTCTCTTGTGTTGATTGACTTTTGCACTAGATCCTCGCACTTGTTTGTGGTTAATTAAGTGTAATTAGCTTCAAAATTAAAATTTGTGCACTTTCTAACAGTGGTATCAGAGCCAGGTCGTGCTTAAGTTATTTTGACACTTAATTAAGAGAAATTGGTTAATTAATGGATTAGTAGAGTTGATGCTATTGCTTGCTGTCTGGAAACAGCAATTTCTGTATTGTTTTGCGTTTTTCGCTATGAAATGTTCTCTGAAAATTTTTTCTGTCAACTAGAAAGTTGTAGATATGTGGATTTTGATTCTTTTGGCGTTGGATTCACATTTTTCTGAAATTGTATGAATTTACTGTGAATAAAATGGCAACGGTGCGCAGAACCAGTTTCTGCTTGCACTGTTCTGTTTGAATGGCTTAAAAGATTTATATTTTGAATATAAGTACCAGTGTTCTTTGGCTAGATTTAAAGAGGACTTGAAACTCTTTCTGGACATGTATAGAATGTTGCATGGTTCAGATTAATTCGTGGGTTTTCAAGTATGAAAAGAAAGATCTCGTCAGATCTGGTTTATTGAACAAACTGATTGTTCTAATAAACTGTACCAACTGAGAACTCTTTCTGGAAAATTGTTTGAATAGAGTTGTTTACTTTTAAGTTAGGATTCCAGGAAAATTAATTTCATAATTTTTCATGGAAGTTTGGTACCTCAACCAGGTCAAACCTTTTCGGTCGACAGTCTGTTCCAGTACAGGTCTAGTCGATTGTTAAGCTTGTAACTTGAATTTCTTAAACTGAACTTAGTGGTTTTCTTTTCATGAATAGTTAGCCAATAGATTAAACAAGTTTTTCTATGTATATTGTATATATAAAAACTGGATGGAAGGTGATCTTTCAGACCGGATGGTTGAGAAGAAAAACAGAATATCTCAAAACGGTGTTTTCGCGCACTTGTTTCAGATTTGTCTTTTTTGATTCTCTCAGATGGTTTATGATCTCTTCCTGAATTTTTGACTGGTAATTACAATCTAGACAAGGAGCTTATATAAATTATTTCATATTTTTTGGAGACCGAAAACTGTGGATTTTGTCGTGTCCCATTAGATACTTTTTTTATCAAAGTATTATTTACTAATTATTCAAACTAGTTGAAAAAGTAATTAGGATACTCCTTGTGTGATCTCCTTTCAGTTTTTTGATGATTGAAAAGTTTTCAAAAGAAATTTAAACAAGTTTGGTTGTTTGAAATTTGAGCATTTACACACGGAAATTGCGAATGGCAAATAATACGCAAAGACACTTGAAAGTCATTAATTATAAACAAATTACACTAGTGGATAGACTTGTGCTAACTTTGTTTTGTAGGAGGATGTGGGTTTAGTATGGCTCATGATTCAATGCCTTGTGGTTTGTAAATTGAATACATGTGTGATTGCGTGTAATAAGGCCTTTGGTGCCATTAATTAATTTTGATTAATTTTTGTGTAACTTGTGTGGCTTGCATGCCCCTAAGGTTAGGATGGAAATAGAAATTTACACATGTAATTTTGTTCCTTTATTTTATATAGGATTTAGATCCATATATAATTTAGTGGGAGGGACAAAGATTAGATTAGTTTTGCTACATGGAGATGCGGCGAAAACTAATGCAAGCGGGAGCCATACAAACCCACAACAATGCTTGAGATGCTTTATTATGTGAAAGTTTGTGGATGCTATGAATGTCATAGGATAGGTATGGGTGTATGTTTACACGACCACCAAACAAGAGTCACATAATTGTTTGTCCCATTAATTTGATTAAGTCAACCGCCCTCCTTCTCTCTATCCCCTTCACGTCGTTCGGTGCCAAATGACGTTTTCTCGCCGACGCGGGACGTCTTTTGGTTAACCCTCGAAGTCGGGGTGTAAATCGGATTTACTAGGAGCAAATAGAGAGAGGTTACTTATCGATGGACCCTAATCGGATTGGACATCGGGGCGAAGTTTGTGGATGTACATGAGACATTTCACAAACCAAGAGTCATATGGTTAATATGATTGGTTGGAGAACCTACCTTATCTAGTTGTTTTGGTGTTATGCCGACGCTGGCCCCATCTCAACGAAAATAGAGATCTTGGATAACCAACTACATTTGGGACATTAAATAAATGTAGTGGAAGTTTTATTTGTTATAAATAAAATATTTGCATAAACTAAATGACCTTAAATTGATTTTGTTATAGATGTTAAAATTGTTAATTTTGTTGCGATCAATCTTTGAAAAGAAACTTAAATATATCAATTCCCAAAACTTTACTCAAACTACCCGAACGTAGTATCGCGATGATTGATTGACTTTTGACGAAAAGTTATTCAATAAAGCGTATGACTAATATCCTCATTTGAAATTTCTAGACCTTTGAATTAACGAATTCATATGGACTAGAATTTAACTCATACGCTCTTATCCACTTACTCAAGAAGGCGTTCTTGGAGAAAGTAGATATTGACTCCATCATTTACGATCGAGTGTGAAGGGCATGAGTTGACCAAGAGATTCTTCTATAAGAAGATATATGAATGTTTCGTTAGCTTACAAATCGAAAGATTTAAGTAGCTAATTGACAACTAGAGATATTACGATCTCCAATGTCAAGGATTGTTGATATTGTCATACGATCTCTTTGGAATTATAAAGGATATAATGTTACCTTTTTCACACTTGTTGATGCAAATAGGTAATTGGTTAAGTATTCAAGAAATACTTCACCAAGGTATGAGTTGACATTTCGAGACCCTCAATTGTGACTATGTGTCACATGAGTTGTTTCATTTACTGTTTATGGGAGGTATTTGAAAGGTTGTTCGAAATACCATGATTGTAATGTTCTAATCCTAAAAGTGTATTTGTCGTTCAAATTATCTCATTATCTCTAATTCACACTAGTAACTTGATACTAGTTCATATGCTCGCATTTAACGAAATGTGTTGGCAATGAAGAATAAGAGACACTTCGAGAGACGTAAAGCAAACTCCGTATAGGAAATGACTTGTTCGTCTAAGTCATTACCATTAGATACGTAGAGTTATCTTTATTAAGAGTTTGTTTAAGAATTGAAGGTTACATACCTTAATCCTAACCTCTCAAAATATTATCTCCATTTCATATTCGATGATGGACGATTATGTTATTTTATTATGGATATGTTTATATGATTTCATGCATCTTGATCGAATTTGCTTGAAATAGATAAACATGTTTTTGAATGACAAACAAGATGCGTAAGACTTGACTTAAAGTGTTTGACTTTTATGTGTAATAGCCGCTTAGTCATAAATAAACGAGAATCGCATTATGAGAGTCTACGTAACGTAGAGCTCGTAGTTCAATTCGATTTCTCATCAATTGTTATATGCGAATCATGTTTGTTAATTGACAAAAGCGCCTTTGACCTACAAAGGTTTAAGGACAAGTGACTTGATTAGGACTTATACATATCGATGTATATAGATCTATAAGTACTTGTGAAATAAAAGGTTGTTTATACTTTATTACTTGACCAACGATCATTGTAGATATTAACATATCTATTTGATAAGGTATAAGTATGAATCTTTTGATTAGTTCAAAGGAGTTCAAGAATGAAGTTAAAAGACCGTTCAAGGAAAAGAAAAAGTCTTACAATTAATCATGGTAAATAGTTAAGTCGTATGATTTGAAATATTATCTAAAGAGTATGAAAGTAGTTTCACAACTCGCTCCATGAGGAATAATATGTCCAAGAATGGAGGTATCGAACAATATTTAGTATAGTTCGATCGGTAATAAATCAAATTGACTTATTCGACTCATATTAGAAAGTTATGTTTGAGGACAATATTGTTTACACTGAATAATGTTCCATCGAAGTCTATTGAGAAAGATATTTTACGAGATTTTGATCTCTAACTATATTGGTTCTCAAGATTTGGTGTTAAGAAGCTTATTTCAAGGTTTGTTGACTTATAAGCTTGAACCAAATAAGACACTCTATATTTTGTAGGATACCTTAAGTCGAAAAGACACTACTTCCACGAACATGATAAGAACAAAATAGTTGTTGCTAATCATAACGTAGTCTTAGAGAATAAAATTCTCAAGAAGAAGTAGTGGGAGTAAAGTGAGCATTAAAATAGTTTGTGCGTCACTACAAGAAGTATTCTTATAGAAAACTTGTTACTCTATGTATGGTGCTTAGTGGGAGTTGATCGGAACTTCAATCACAAGCCGTAGTGAAAGGAAGAAGTTTAATAGTACGCTCCTTCCAATAAGGACTCAACCATCTCACGAGTTGATGATGTTCGAGACACTCATGGAATGTAAGGAGTCAAGAATTTATTCTACAAATCGTTGTAGAAATAGTTCATGAACCTTAAGTACCGATCCTACAAAAGTCAACGCGAGTTGATTTCCTGAGCCGTTTGATGCATAGGCTTCACGACATTCTCGTACTTGTCATATGAGAATCCGTTGAGAAATAAGGAAATGATGGAAAGATATGATTCCACATGTATGGTTTAAATCCATACGGTCTTTAAATGCAATCCATGTATAACAACAAGGTATAGACCTTGGTTGATGTTCAAGAATGACCAATCCATCAAGAACGTTTAGATCTTTAATGGAAAGATTGACATGGACGGCAAGTTGACTAAGTACAAAGTACAGCTTCGCGCTTGTAGCTATGTCTAAGTCGATGACGAGTTGACTATATACTAAGCACGGCTTATTGCTTATAGCTATGTATAAGTCAATAAAGATCGTTCTAGCAACAGTTATATTTCGTATATATTGATATATGGAAAGGAACATCAAAACCGCCTTATTCGAATGAATGAAAGAAGATGTTATGTATATGATGCAAACCAAGATTTTGTTTTTGTGCTAGAAATATATACACACTTCAAGTATCCATTAATGGATTAAAGTAAGTATTGTGAAAAATGGAATAAACATTTTGACAAGGAAGTCAAGGAGTTGAACTTCGTCAAAAGCGTCTTGTATAGACAAGATATTCAGTGGGAGCATGATTGTGTTACTTGTATTGTACAAGGTAATAAGATATTAATTGGGAATAACATTAAGAAAATGAATGTTGTCAAGATCTCATTGGAGAATGTTTTCTCAATAGAGAACTAGGGAGAAATCGCCTAAATCCAAGGAAACAAAATCTATGGTGATAGATTATGATGGATGTTAGGTTTGAGCTAATGTGCATATAACGACGAAGTGTTCGAGAAACACGAAAGTTACACTCCAAGATAGGATGTCTAACTACGTCACAAGGCATGACTTGAGTATTTAACTCGGTTTATTGTAACTCAATTCGAGAAAGTGCATGAAACAGTTCAAGCATTCTTTCGTTATGAGTTTCATTTTGTACGCCATATTTATGCATATGCCTCGATGTGTAGTATCCAAAGGATATGACAAACAGTTGTCAAATGGATACAAGAGAGACACATTTGGACAATAGTCAAGGATATCCTCGAGTACCTTATGAGAAAGAGTGATATAATGTTCCATCTCTTAAAATGAAAGATAGTTCGTGTAAATTGATTACATTGATACTAGTTTTTCAAAAGATTGATATAATCACAAGTGAGCTACATATTTAGCTCAAAGGTGGTGTTGTAAGTTTAGAAGGTGTTCTAAATGGAATATTACAACCGTTTCCGTCACCAAAGCAAAATTCATAGCAACTTGTGAAGCAATAAAAGAAGTTTATTTGAATCGAGTTCTTAGTCAAGCTAATATGGTTCTATTGCATCTCGAACCGTAGCTTAATACTAAAGAACCCTTTGTTGGAGATTCAAGTATGATCTATAACGATATCACTTGATATCATATGATGATGATCAAGAATATATATAGGAGTATACATATATAGGGTCAAACAAAAGTGGATAGGTTCGCGAACACAGCGAACACTCTAACATGACCTCTGCCTTAAGCGATATACGGGATGCAAAATGTGCATCCATACGTGGTGGACGTATGAGTAACTTGCTTTAAGTGTATTATTTCTTTTGAGGTCCGAGACAAGTATATATGCAGATATATAACATCGTTCTCAATTCTTCGTTGGCTAGAAGTCACTATTGATTGACTCTAGGCCAAGTGGGAGATTGTTGGAGTTATGTCCTAGAAGTCAATGATTTAATGACTTAAATATTAGTTTATGTTATGGATGATATTTTATCATCTGTTCCTAGGTTTATTATTGACAGATCATTCAGGTTGAGGATCTGAATTGTGGATCTCTGTGGATCATTCTTTAGAATGACAATAATAAATCTAAATGGTCCATAATCTTGATAATTAACAAGGAACATTAATTATCTTATAAGATTAGTATGCAAGTTAAGTGATGATTAAGTTCTACAAATCATAGGTAAAGAGTTGCCAACTTAATTGCATATGTGTATGTTATGGAACATAGCACAGGACTTGACCCAACGAAATAAATGTATGGATTGTGTTATGTGTCATTATTTATTTCGTTATGATTTTGGTTCTAAGTTTGAGATGTTTATCTTTTCCACATGAGGATAGGTTCAATAAATATCGTCTACCGTTGATTCCTGATAAGGGCTGCTATACGGACTTTATTTATGTTCTCTTGAATTGTGCGGGGAAAAGCTAATCATCAAGAAAACCGTATGTCCCTCATTAATTCGCTTAGTGAGTGACGATATCTGTTTGGGCCCCTTGATGGAGATAGATTGTTTGCATGCAACTTTATACAATTATCTCTAGATCAAGAAACGTATAATCTGCAAGAATGACACGTTCCAATCTTGGATTATACGATGATATCGTGAGACATAAGAATCAAAATAGGGAAATACTTTTATTCTCTTATGCAGGATTTAAATACTGTAGCAGTACACTATTTATGCGAATTGGGAATCATAACGTGTTGCTAGATACCGCTTATGATTATTGGAATTAAATAACGATTTAATCCCATGTCCAACTTAGCATAAATCCTCAAAGGGTCACACAAAATAGAGTTTTGACCAAGACAGTGCATTATTTATTTATTTATTCGCAACAGTGCGTATTGCGGAAATATGATAAGTTGATTGATTAATTATATACCGTTATAATTAATTAAGTCAAATGGATCATATGGAAATAAATTAATGCATTAGCTAATCCTAGAATAATTATTAATTAGTTAATAATTAGTTTAGCTCAACACAATTTAATATAAATAGTTATATTAATTTATTGGGCCAATATGTATATATTAAATATATAGCCCAATTGAAGAGCATTTGGAGTAGCATCTAATTATGTGAATTAGAGGCTTAATTAATAGAGTTGAGAGGCCCATTTGAGCCCATTAATGGCCAGCCACAAGAGGTAGGTGGGATGGCATTCTTGTAAATAGATGGTTGGTGGTAGGTAGGGATTGTGCACTATATATAGAGATGTATAGATACAAAATTGAGGCTTCTCTCTTCCCTAACCCTAGCCGCCACCCTTCCCCTCCCTCTTTGGCCGCCGGCCTCACCTCTCTCTCTCTCTCCATTTGCTCATGGGTTGAGCATATTCTCTCCACCTATTAAATAGTTAATTAAGGAAGAAGAGAGAATACCTTAGGATTAGCTTCGTTCTAATCGAATCGCTAGCACGAATCGATTTAGATATTGGTTAATCTCTAGGTGGACTCGAGGCGGCCGTCAACCATGGTGGAGGCGCAAGGAGAGCACTCCACCGACTCCTACGCCATTGGATCGAGCCCCGCGGATGCGATTTCGCGGGAGGTACAAATCCAAACCCTTTCTCTTGTGTTGATTGACTTTTGCACTAGATCCTCGCACTTGTTTGTGGTTAATTAAGTGTAATTAGCTTCAAAATTAAAATTTGTGCACTTTCTAACAGATTCATCAATTAATTTGAGGCTTATTTTTGCTTTAAATACTCAACTTCTAAGATCCATGTGAAATATAGAACCCTATTAGTAATGGATGCTTTGTAGATACCTACCTTTATTATGCTCTTCTCTACTGATTTTTGGATGTTTATATTAAATAGTATTTTTGGATGTTTATACCTACCTTTAAGTATTAAACTTAACCACTAGGATCCATCTGGTCTAGTTCTCGACATAGATTGTTTCAGGATCCATCTGGTCTAGTTCTCGACATAGATTGTTTCAGGTTATAAATTTAAAAACTGTAAGTTTGGTAGTTCAAGTTTAGACAATTTCCCTCCATTGGATTATTTATATTTAAAAAATAAATATTTAACTGGGTCATATCAAGTACTAGTATGTATCTGTATCAAGTTTACAACTACAAACATAGCCAAATTAATCTGTGAAAGTGATTCATCAGCAAGGCTTTTGTTGTAATTGGCAAAAAACTATTTTTTATTTTTTAATTACAGCCCTCAATATCAATGGCAAGGAAAAGAAGTGCATCACTTGTTTGGACTGAAGACATGGATCGAATTTTAATCAACGCATTCATTCACGAACAATCAATAGGAAACCGTCCCAATGGGACCTTATTGACACAAGCATATGATAACATAGTAAAGGAGTTTAAATATTGATTATTGTGATGAAATGACGTAGAATGAATCCATAAACTATTGAAATGCTCAAACGATACAGAAAATTGCACTATTTGCACTTTATATGCGTAATTATCCTATATAATCCAATCTTTTTTAATAAAAAAAATATGAATCATATTCTAGACAGTATAAAGAGTTTAATTGTAGATTATTATGATGAAATAATTTAGAATGAATCCAGAAACGATTGAAATCTCAAATGATACTCAGAATTTATTTGCACTTTATATGCGTAATTACTATGTATAATCCAATATTTTTGAATAAATAAAATATGAATCATATTATGGACAATATAAAGAGTTTAAATTAAGATTATCGTGATGAAATGAATTAGAATGATTACCGAAACGATTGAAATACTCAAATGATAATCAGAATTGCATTATTTGCACTTTATATGCGTAATTACCATATATAATGCAATCTTTTTTAATAAACAAGATATGAATCTTAGTATGTATAGCATAAAGAGTTTTAATATAGATTATTGTGATGAAATGACATAAAATGAAACCAGAAACGATTGAAATGCTCAAATGATACTCAGAATTGCATTATTTGCACTTTATGAGCGTAATTACCATGTATAATCCAATATTTTGAATAAACAAAAAATGAATAATTACTATGTATAATCCAGCCTCTTTGAATAAATAAGATATGAGTCGTATTCTAGACAGTATGAAGAGTTTAAATGATGATTATTGTGATCAAATGACTTAGAATGAATCCAGAAATGATTCAAATGCCCAAATGATACTTAGAATTGCATTATTTACACTTTATATGCGTAATTACCATGTATAGGTCAATCTTTTTGAATAAATAAGATATGAATCATATTCTCGACGGTGTAAAGAGTTTAAATATAGATTATTGTGATGATATGACTTAGAATTAATCCCGAAACGATTGAATGCTCAAATGATATCCAGAATTATATTATTTACATTTTATATGCGTAATTACAATGTACAATCCAATCTTTTCGAATAAATAAGATATGAATCATATTTTGGACAGTATAAAGAGTTTAAATATAGATTATTGTGATGAAATGACTTAGTATGAATGCCGAAATGATTGAAATGATACTCAGAACTGCATTATTTGCACTATATATGCGTAATTACCAAGTATAATCCATTCTTTTTGAATAAACATGATATGAATTTTAGTCTGGACAGTATAAAGAGTTTAAATGTAGATTATTGGAATGAAATAACTTTGAATGAATTCAGAAACGATTGAAAATGCTCAAATGATACTTAGAATTGCATTATTTACACTTTATATGCGTAATTACCATGTATAATCCAATATTTTTCAATAAATAATATATGAATCATATTCTAGATAGTATATAGATTTTAAAAGTATAATATTGGGATGAAATGACTTAGAATGAATCTAGAAACAACTGAAATGCTCAAATCATACTCAGAATTGTATTATTTGCACTTGATATGCGTAATTACCCTATATAATCCAATCTTTTTGAATAAATAAGATATGAATAATATTCTAGAAAGTATAAAGAATTTAAATGTAGATTATTACGATGAAATCACTTGGAATGGATACAAAAACGATTGAAATGCTCAAATGATTCTCAGAACTGTATTATTTGCACTATATATGCATAATTACCAAGTATAATCCAATCTTTTTGAATAAACTTGATATGAATTTTAGTCTGGACAGTATAGAGAGTTTAAATGTTATTGTGATGAAATGACTTTGAATGATTACAGAAACGATTGAAATGCTCAAATGATACTTAGAATTGCATTATTTACAATTTATATGCGTAATTAGTATTTATAATCTAATCTTTTTTAATAAATAAGGCTCCGTTTGGATCATATAAGATTAAGGGTGGAATTAGTTATTCGGGATTAAAATTTTTAATCCTAAACGATTAAGAATAAGCTTTTTGTGATATAGAGTGTTATTTTTAAGTGGTTCAACGTCTGGATTAAATTATTATTCCTAGGATGTTTGGATCATCTTCTTAATCCGGATTAAAAAGTGATCTTAACTATTTCTTAATTCACATTAAGAAGATGATCAAAACACCTTAGGAATAAGAATTTAATCTAGACGTTGGACCACTTAAAAATAACACTCTAGATCACAAATATTTTATTCTTGATCGTTTAGGATTAAAAATTTTAATCTCGAATAACTAATCCTAATTTTATTCTTACATGATCCAAACGGAGCCTAAGATATGAATCACATTCTGAACAGTATAATGAGTTTAAATATTGATTGTTGTGTTCGACAAATAAAAATAATTTACTACTCATACTATTCATTGATGTGTTATTTGTTTTCGGACACGTAGGTTAACAGATTTTAAGATAAAGTAGAAAACTAATATGTCAATGCTGAGTTGATACTCGTTAATTACGTTAATTAACGAACTATAAAATTTTATTTCATATTTTTTACTGGTTTTAGTTTCAAGTACAAGTTTATTCACGTAATAAATAACATATAAATTATCCACGCATAATCATCAACACATAAATATATAAAAGACCATATATATATTTTCGTTATGCCGATGCAAATAGTTTAAAGTTATGACATCACCAATTGCAATTCCGTTATAGATCATATAAGTTTATTTCATATTTTTTTCCGTTAAACTCAACAATTGTAATATCGTAAGAATATTTATAAAACCACAAGTGTCACCATAACTGCGACAAGTCGAAGCAGACCCGTTCCCATTAGATCTGACAACGATAAATCTAACCGTCCAAATGGAAATCCAACGATCGTCGAGGAAGGCACCAAGAGGCATAGAAAAACTCTGGTCGTGTTTCTCTACTGGCCGTCGGATCTAAATCCAACGATTGTAACTGCATACTTGGCGCCGAAGCCCCGAAACAAAACCCTAATTCCCCTCTCACGCATCCTGTAGTTCACTCTTTTATCAGTTGCTCTCGGCTCACCCTTCCCTAGCAGCCAACTTATTGGCAATAAATATTTCGACCTTACAGTTAGTCTCTCTAAGTGTACATTTTAACAACACACCAGGTTCATTCAAATATATTCTGCGCAGAAGATATTTTTGTTTATTTTTAGTCTTCGCTTAAACCCGCCTATATGAATTAATAATTTATCCTTACAAAGCCTCTCATTCTCTCCTTCGCTCTCTCTCTCTCTTACTCTGAGGCGGCGCAGCCTTGAGACATCCATTTCTCTCGCGCCGATCTATCTTTCCGATCATTTTTCTTTATTCAGGTACTTTTTCGATCTGATTCTATTGTTATTTTCATCTATTTTCTTGTATTTATCAGTGGATGTAGGTCAATCCTAGAGTGTGAACTGATCTCGCTTGAGTAGGCTCGATTAGTCGTAATTCTATTTTTTTAGATGTTGTTGCTGTGGTTAGTTGACAAGGCAAAGTAGATCGGAAAAGATTCAAGTGTATTGAAAATTATGCACATCCGAAATGTTTTTTTTTTCAGTATTTTAGAATGATATATCAGCTTTTGTGAAACTTTAGCTTACAGATCTGAAGAAGATCTGAAATGTTTCTGTATCTAGTAAAGGTTTTCTGTTCTTTGAACCAGAAACAGTTGAATTTATAACGTTTGCTAGCTTGAATTTATCTAATTTTAGCAACTGAATTGTAAAGAGCGTCATGAGAGAGAGTTTGTTAATATAGCGTTAATTTAGCATCGTATTTGTTTTTCTGACATTTATACTTTCTAATATACAGGAGTTATTTGTGTGAACTGAAAGATTTGCCAAGATGGTGAAGTTCACAGCAGAGGAGCTCCGTGGTATTATGGACAAGAAACATAACATCAGAAATATGTCTGTTATTGCTCATGTTGATCACGGTATGCTGCTTTATCTTATTAAACCTGGCTTTCAATACATTACCTGAGTACATAATCATGCATATTATCTGATAAATAAATATTTGTTCTTGTTTTGGTTGTCATCATTTCTCAGAATTTTTGTATAACTGTTGATTACTGTTGGATTTTATTATCTTATTGTATGATCTTAATCTAATTATTAGATTTGTCATGTGAAGTTGTATTTAGTAATGATGAACACAAGTTAATTTCAGTCAATACTTTGAGAAGTTCTTTGCTTGTTAATTTAATATTTATTCAACTTTATGCATGTGATGATTTAGATCATAACAGAGCAGTATGCTATCTTTTTGTTGGTTTCCATCTCTATGTAATGAGTATTCATGAAGGCAAGTTGATGTTTTAAATACTTGAAAAAAAATGTTTTTTGAGAACTGTATATTCAATGTTATGCACACGAGGTCTATTAGTGCAAGTGATTTTATTGATGCTATTAGATCTGTTTTTTAAATATACTTATTTCTAGCTATGTGAAACAAAATTAAGGTTTACTTTCTTTCTGTATTATGTTTCTGTATCATGGCTGAAATTTGTCTCTGTATTATCTGTTTTTTAAGTACAACAATGCGTCCTTTGTGTGCACTGTTTTTTTCATATCAGTTATGTTGATTTTGGTGTCATTTATATTCTCTCTCTTACCTAAAAATATGATCTACTGTAAACAGGAAAATCAACTCTGACTGACTCACTTGTGGCTGCTGCTGGTATCATTGCACAAGAGGTTGCTGGTGATGTTCGTATGACTGACACCCGTGCTGATGAGGCTGAGCGTGGTATCACCATTAAATCTACTGGCATCTCTCTCTACTATGAGATGGAAGAGAATGCCCTCAAAAACTACAAGGGACAGCGGGACGGCAATGAGTACCTGATCAATCTTATTGACTCCCCTGGGCACGTTGACTTCTCATCTGAGGTCACTGCTGCATTGCGTATCACTGATGGTGCACTTGTCGTCGTTGACTGTATTGAGGGTGTCTGTGTCCAGACTGAGACTGTGCTTCGCCAGGCCCTTGGTGAGAGGATCAGGCCTGTCTTGACTGTCAACAAAATGGACCGTTGCTTCCTTGAGCTCCAGGTCGAGGGAGAGGAGGCATACCAGACCTTCCAGCGTGTGATTGAGAATGCTAATGTTATCATGGCCACATATGAAGACCCTCTTTTGGGTGATGTGCAAGTGTACCCTGAGAAAGGTACAGTTGCGTTTTCTGCTGGTCTTCACGGCTGGGCCTTTACTCTTACCAACTTTGCTAAGATGTATGCTGCCAAGTTTGGTGTTGATGAGGTTAAGATGATGGAGAGGCTCTGGGGTGAGAACTACTTTGACCCTGCCACCAAGAAGTGGACCACCAAGAGCACTGGTTCCCCCACTTGCAAGCGTGGGTTTGTGCAATTCTGCTATGAGCCCATCAAGCAGATCATTGCCACTTGCATGGCTGACCAGAAGGACAAACTGTGGCCAATGCTCCAAAAGCTTGGTGTCGTCATGAAGTCTGATGAGAAGGAGCTTGTTGGCAAGGCCTTGATGAAGCGTGTCATGCAAACTTGGCTTCCTGCCAGCGACGCCCTACTGGAGATGATGGTATTTCACCTTCCCTCTCCGGCCACAGCCCAGAAGTATCGTGTGGAGAACTTGTACGAGGGCCCCCTTGATGATGTTTATGCTACTGCCATTAGAAACTGTGACCCTGAGGGCCCTCTCATGCTCTATGTGTCGAAGATGATTCCTGCCTCTGACAAGGGCCGGTTTTATGCCTTTGGCCGTGTGTTTGCTGGCAGAGTAGCTACTGGCATGAAGGTCAGAATCATGGGTCCAAACTATGTACCTGGTCAGAAGAAGGATCTATATGTCAAGAGTGTCCAGAGAACTGTTATCTGGATGGGTAAGAAACAGGAGTCCGTTGAGGATGTGCCATGTGGTAACACTGTGGCCATGGTTGGTCTTGATCAGTTCATCACCAAGAATGCCACCTTGACGAACGAGAAGGAGGTTGATGCCTGTCCAATCCGTGCCATGAAGTTCTCTGTGTCACCTGTTGTCCGTGTTGCTGTGCAATGCAAGGTTGCATCTGACTTGCCCAAGCTGGTTGAAGGTCTAAAACGTCTTGCTAAGTCTGACCCTATGGTTGTCTGTACCATTGAAGAGTCTGGTGAGCACATTATTGCTGGTGCTGGTGAGCTTCACCTTGAGATCTGTCTTAAGGATCTTCAGGAGGATTTCATGGGTGGTGCTGAGATAGTTGTCTCGCCACCTGTAGTGTCCTTCCGTGAGACTGTTCTTGAGAAGTCCTGCCGCACAGTTATGAGCAAGTCCCCCAACAAGCACAACCGTCTCTACATGGAGGCCCGCCCCTTGGAGGAGGGTCTCCCTGAGGCCATTGATGATGGCAAAATTGGTCCACGTGATGACCCGAAGGTGCGCTCCAAGATCCTTTCTGAGGAGTATGGGTGGGACAAGGATCTTGCCAAGAAGATCTGGTGCTTTGGACCTGAGACAACCGGCCCCAACATGGTTGTTGATATGTGTAAGGGAGTCCAGTACTTGAATGAAATCAAGGATTCAGTTGTTGCTGGTTTCCAGTGGGCTTCCAAGGAAGGTGCCTTGGCTGAAGAGAACATGCGTGGTATCTGCTTTGAGGTATGTGATGTTGTGCTCCATGCTGATGCCATTCACCGTGGTGGTGGCCAGATTATCCCAACTGCCAGGCGTGTGATTTATGCATCCCAACTCACAGCCAAGCCCAGGCTGCTGGAACCAGTCTACTTGGTTGAGATCCAGGCCCCTGAGAATGCACTTGGTGGTATCTATGGTGTGTTGAATCAGAAGAGAGGTCATGTGTTTGAGGAAATGCAGAGGCCTGGTACCCCTCTGTACAACATCAAGGCGTATCTGCCTGTTATCGAGTCCTTTGGTTTCTCCAGTAATTTGCGTGCTGCCACCTCTGGCCAGGCCTTCCCACAGTGTGTGTTTGACCACTGGGACATGATGTCATCTGATCCTCTTGAGGCTGGGTCTCAGGCTGCCCAAATTGTCATAGATATCCGCAAGAGGAAGGGATTGAAGGAGCAGATGACCCCATTGTCAGAGTTCGAAGACAAGCTCTAAATTTGTTATCTTCTGTGTTTGGCGCCTGTGCGCTCACAGTTTTGCTTTATTTTGTTGTTGTTTTTTCTATCGGTTTGTCGTTATGGTATTGAGAACAATTGCAACTTTATGAAGAGTCTTTTCTATGTGAACTGTTTTTAGTTTAGTATGGTGAAATTGCTCATGTAACTGAGATGTGTTTTGTTTAAGTACTAAATTGTATGAGATGACATTTCGCATGATCTTTTGCTCAGCCTAATATTTGTCCTCGTTTTCACTGATGCTTGATTTTGTCTAATAATAGAATCCCACTGATGCTCGAATTCTATGTCTTCTCGGTTTAAACACGTATATTGTTTTGATGAAATAGGTCTCACTAGCTGATGGCTGTTTTAACATAATTTTCAAATAGACTAAGGATTATGTGATAAAATAATCAGGGTAATTTGACAAGAATTTGGAACTTAGTATATGATGGCAGTAAGGTGATTTGGAACAATCTGTTCTCTTATAAATGCACAACACATATTGAGATCTTAGGATATGAACTAGTATTAATTTAAACATATTCTGTACATCTAAGTGATAAGATAAGAATTGAAGGACTTCTCTGCAAATGTCACAATTGAGGTTGCCTGATATAAGAGTAATGGTGTATTTGAGTTTTTCTTAGTTTACAAGCTAGGGACATTTCTGAAATAAATAATAAGCGTACAGTGGTAAAAGGGAAGAAAGGTTTTAGCTCATTTCTTAGTCTATACATTTATTTTCTTTTTATTCAATTTAATTCCAATGTCATGACTGTTGATGGTAAGATTAGGAAGACGCGGCAGAGAGAAAGGTTTTAGCTCATTTTGTAGTAGACTAATAGTATTGGACTGGATAGGGTAGTGTAGTGCAATAATATACTGAGCCTAAATACCACGAGGCCCTACACAGAACATCAATTGCAAGGAGCGTAGGTACGGTGACGTCGGTGAGGAAACCATGTGTATGCTAATATGCTATCGAGGGTAAATGGCAAGTAGGCTTTATAGCCATAAGTGGTACTGCCGTACTGGCAATGCCCCTGTATCATCCTAACTGGTACATCAAGAAAGTGGAGATGCTTATCCTTAATTTGTTCTTAACGGTACCATATATAGCATGCATGAGCTTCCATACAATTTATTATTTATAGATATAATGGTCTCATGCGCGCTATGCAGAGTACAAAGACACATGGATGTACCTAGGACGTTCAAAAACTCTTAGATCTAGTTCAAAATGATCGATCCAAACCGTCCAATACGATCTTCCTATTGAAATCTCCATGTAGACCAAATTTTATATATTTTTTGAAACTTTTAAGTATTTTTTTTGATTTTTTAAAAATTGTTGTTTTTGAACGGTTCAGAACAAATTAGATTAACGATTTTCTAAAATAAAAAAAAAATGCTTAAAAATTTCAAAAAAATATAAAATTTGGTCTGCATGGAGATTTCAATATGGAGATCGTATTGGGCAATTTGGATCGGTCATTTTGAACCAGATCTAAGAGTTTTGAGCGCAACTCATAGACCCCTGGTGAGTCGCGACTCACCATAGCAAAACTCTCTCTCTATATATATTTTTTCGATATAATTGTTTGTTTAATTTCTTTAGTAATTTAATTTTTTTCGAATTTGGATTATGCAATCAAATCACTAATTACACTCGTCTTTTATACTTGTTGGGCTCAGCAGTCGTTGAAAAACAGTCTAATTGGAAAATCCCCTGCGATATATTTTCTGCTCTAATATGTTTGGCTTTCCTTTTATGGTATTTTTTTATTTTTTTAATTTCTTTTTACATCTCTAGCAATTTCAATCACAAGCATAAAATCTACCTGCCTTTACTTAACGGTTCCCAATTTTTATTTTATTATTGTTATATATAATGTTACCATAAGTCTACCCATTTTATATTCATGTTGTATTCATCATATAATAATTATTATGTCCAGCATTAATGCTCGATTCTACATGAACTATTATTATCAACAATGCTACATGTTTTGACATAAACACACTATATCTTTTCTCATAGCAGGCCCTGATAGCGGCTCTCGTATTAATATCGACACATGAAGCTTTAGTATTCTATTACCTAATTAAAGAAAAGTGGGTTCTAATTTGGGCTTACAAAATCTAGCTACTGCATTTTCAAAGAAAGAAAGAATAAAAAGAAAACAAGAAATAAATAAATAAAGAAAAATAGATCCTTCCTAATTTAGAACTTGACGTTTCCAGCTTTTCCCTCCTCCCAAAACTTTAAAGTTTAAACAGCGAGGCCGCGCTCTCTTTACGGGAAAGGGAGAGAGATTGAAAGAGGAAGAGAAAAAGAAAGAGAAAGAGAGAGAGTGGGCCATTTCTTCGCTTCAAGAGCTTTGGTGTCTTCTTTGATCGAGAAGATGGAGAAGGGAGTGCATATCTAAGGTACAACAAAGGAGCCGGTGAGCTCCGACCAAATCGACCGTCTATCAGAGCTCCCCGACGAGTTGCTCCTCGTCATTCTGCAACAAAGGGCATCTTGGTCATTAAATTTAGAAATTGATTTTTTTTTATAATGAAAAGTGTCATTAATTTAATTAAAAAGAATATATTTTCATAATCAATATAATTACAAGGATATATAACCAAAATTAAAGAACAGAGGAGGTAAGAATTTGATGCACAATAGTTCAGACAAAAACCGACTCAACTTGTCAAATTCAACCAAGAACAACTCGATAGAGAGTCATTTGAGCCACCATAAAGCTGAAGAAGGTGGAAATATGTTGGTTTTTAAATTGATGTAAAAGGGTCCATGAGCTCAATCGAAGGGACTCGAGATAATCCACAAAAAGATGAGCTTTAGAGAAGGCAAACTTATCCAAACAAGCTCCCAATTATTGTGAGGTGGTGGAGGCCAAAGGCGTGTGCCTTAGCTAAATGCGTGGACATGTACAAATGTTCGACTACAAAATTTTTTTATTTGAAAAAAATTGTGAACTATTTCTACTAGTATAGCTGATTCCTAGATTAATTTTTGGTTCTAATTTTTATTATTAATCTCTCTGTCTCATTTGTAATTTTTAGCCAAGGAACATTTAGTTTCCTCCAACATTTGAAACAAAAATAAACATTGTTTTCTAAATTGTAAACAATTTCATTTTTTATACACAGCAAAAACTCGAAAAACGTTTTTCAAAATTGAGTACAATTGCCATTATGTCATACATTTTCTATTATTTAAAATGCTGGATGCATGAGTTTATCATACTTATTTAATGCAATTGAGTTTATTTAATATTAGTGAATTTTAATTTGTGTGTATTCAAAAATTTTTAAAATGGATCCTTTTGTCATGTTCAACAATACCGAATATTTTAATGTAAATGAAGTACTTACATAATTTTTTTTTTTTTTTGATAAGTTGACTCCCAAGAAGGGTGGCCGGCATTCATTAACAAATGCTAAGTACTTACATAATTGGTTCTCTAATAACGAACTTAATAAATATTTAATTTCTGCATGATTATCAGAGTTATGTATATTGTACATCATGTTCAGAAAAAAGGATTAACAACCTAAAAATTTAAAATGCCATTCATAAGTATGCGAGTTTCTTCTTAAATTATTTTTTTTTCAAATCATATTTGAAAATGCAGACAGTTTTGTCGAATTTGTAATTTCCATATCAGATGAAAGGAAGAACTTAAGAATTTTCTATATTCTTTCAATTATTCATTTTTTAAGGGCGGATCCTTCTTTTTCTTATGAGTTTTTGCTCTCGTGTTAACAACAAAATTGTGTTATGGTATTCTACATATTTAGCGATCGACTTATAAATATATTCATTATAGCCGATATGCAGTCTATATATAATGAGAAGGTTCTAGTGCCATCACTTTTGGTTGCCACAACTTCATATTTTATCAATATTTTAAAATTTTAAAATTTAAATGCTGAATTCAAACCGTTGATCTTGTTAAATCTAATGAGTGATGTGTTTATATATAAGGTTTATAAAATTTGGAGTTGATTTGATACTTGATCAAGTGGTCAACAAATGAACTAGGATCTTGGGTAGAAACAGGTGATATTGATAAAATATGAAGTTGTGGCAACTAGGATGCATTTGGCAACACTAAGGTTAGCACTAACCTTAGGTTAGTGACTAACCTTCCCCAAGGTTAGTTTACCAAAGTGAACACATAAATAGACAAAGTTACCATATAGATGACCAAAGTGAACACATAAATATACAAAGTTAACATATAGATGACCAAAGTGAACACATAAATAGACAAAGTTAACATATAGATGACCAAAGTGAACACATAAATATACAAAGTTAACATATAGATGACCAAAGTGAACACATAAATAGACAAACTTAACATATAGATGACCAAAGTCAACACATACAAGCAAATAAGTTCAAAAAAATAAGTTGAATATACATATAAAAATCTGAATAAAAGATGACAAAATTTTTTTGTTTGTATGTAATCAATTTGATCATTTATATGTTCATATTATTTATTTTATGTGTTCATTTTGTTTAAGCGATGACAACTGATGACAAAACTGCAGATGGCAGGGGTGAAGTTATAGCTTGATTGGTGGGTCTAGGGACCCACCTTGAAAAAAAAATTATTTAAACTAGTACCTATATGTAAATACAAAATTTACATGGACCTATCTAAAAAGGTTCAAAGGACCCATCTTAGGAAATCAGGAATTGATTTGTTTCCTTGTGTGAGCAAATTCTTTTGGCTTCTTTGTCGCGAATTCGGCTATGTTTGGTAGAGGAGTAAACCGTGGAGTAACTTAAGTGGGAGTAAATAGTTAATCCACTCGACTCCTCTAAATTTATATCATGTTTGATATGAAAAGATGGAGTAAAGAAGGAGTAGAATAATTAAATAATAATAACCATCTCTTAATTCATGTGGAGTAACTTTACTCCATCTAAAATGATAGAGTAATTTACTCATTCCTACTCCACACTATTCCATCAAATTTAATCATGTTTGGAGGAGTAAAAGTGGATTAAATGAGTTACATCACCTTTAATCCTCTACCAGACATGTAGGGATTAGTGAAGACTAGCGAGGTGCGAGGTGCATACGGCATACGGGGATCGGTTCTCCATGAGTGTAACTGTGTAAGGCCTGACTCTGAGTTTAGTACGGTCAGTCAGTAAACCTAATTTTCACTGCTGTTCTAGGTTATATCATACGATTCATATGCCCAGGTTAAAGAGTTGACCATTAAGAAAGAAGGTAAAAACCAATCAACCTTACTTAGTTACTTTTGGTGATGAAATCGATCATCATAATTCTCTAAATTTGAAAATTTTGATTTCGTTCCTACTACCCACGTTCTGCCTCTCTAATTTTTGGGTTCCTTTGCTGCCTTTGTTTTTTTTAGATAAATTAATTGCTTTATTTATTTCAATGCTTAGAATCCACGGCTTCAATCAAAAGAGAGCAATTCCTTGTTTGAGTTGAAGGCACGTGCATTGTTGAACCAAAACAGTCAATTAGCTTTTTTTCTTTTTTTTTAGATATATTTCATTTCTCTGATTTTTCGTGAAATTTTTAAGTTAAATTGTTTTAGAATTGTTTGTTCGGAAAATATTGTTATACTATATTTATATTAGACATTATGTTGTGTATATATTTTGAGAAAAGAAAAAAATTTATGGACCTACTAACATGAAATCCTAGCTACGCCCTGCAGACGACCGTTATCATTTGCAACGTCCGACACATGCATATGACCTTGCGCACTTGTTCATAACATTTAAATGTTTCAACTATATTAAAATAAATGCCAATGCTAGTTAATAATAAAATTAAAAGAGAGAAATACGGAAGAATGGTAGAAATAGGGGAAGAATGCACGCAAATATTCAAAAGAAAAAAACATACACACAAAAGCGACTCGCACTAAGCCACGTCGCATTGGCACATTCCATTTCAATTAGGCAATTTAAAAACTCGTCGAGGTGGTTGGGACCAATTTTGATCAGCGTTATAATTACACACCTTAATCAATTGAAGTACATATAAAACCTCATCGATTTCTTCACCGAAGAAACAGCAATATATTGGACAAATATCTTAAACAGTGGTCCTGGCATTTTATCAATTTCTTTTAGCGGGTCCCAATATGACATTTTTTCATGGGTATATGAAAATATGGCAGACAGAAGATGCCTTACGAATGGCGTATATCAGTATATCAGATCCTAAAAGCAACACGCATGACCACATTATTTTACATGTATATGTATGCAATGCAGCCATGCAGGGGAGTTCAGGTCCGGATCCTCTGGTCGTTTTAAAAAAACGTCCAGTGGACGTCTTTTGATCTGAGCCGTCCGATTTAATCTCAACGGTTAATTTTTTTCAGACCTATCAATCTGGTATTATTCACGGAACATCCATAACCATTGAGATTAAATCAAATAGTTTCGATCTTGCTGGTTTTCTTGCCCTCTTTACAGTGCTTTTCAGGTTCTTTTGTGGCACTCACTGTGCAACACAATGCGCAATGAATTGTATGGCTACATTACTTGCTATTGCTTCCCGGTTCCCGCCAGTGTGAACGACTGATTTATTTATTTTTATTCTCAACTTTAGTAAATTACATGTAAATAAATTAATAAAGAAGTTAATGAAAAGAATATTGGAAGCACAGCAATATTGAATTAGCGATTGTGAACGTAAACACGTTAATTGGAATTTGGAGAGACAAATTCAATAAATTTTAACATATAGTAATAGTATATAGTTTGAATTTTTCAATTCATAATGCCAAAGTAAGGAAGAAGAAATAAGATCTTATAGTCTGATATCTTTATTCCTCTTAATAACAGATTCAATGGATTATAAAAATATGGGAAAATTAATACATTTTTTTTCTCCTTCTCTCTCTTATTTTTTCACATTTATATTTTATTGGAAGAAAGCAAATTATGCTTGGCACAAGGTAGATCCAATTGTTTGCTACACAAATCACTATGGCGCTAGTGCCACGGTAGTTTATTTTAGTGAGAAACTTCGGTTCGTACCTGTTTTTCTATTTAATAAATTATATAAGTTAGGAGCTTAACTCCTATTTTTTAAACAATATATTTGGTGATTTTTCATGTACTTTTTTTGTTCTATTGTACGTTGAGAGGTACATTGATGATAGTTTCATCTCCTTATAAGGATGTACTCTCAAATTCCTCCGAGACTGCTTTAGTTAGCTAATTTTTAGGCCGAAATACAGAGAAAACATGGGCTTGGATGTTACCATCCAACACCTCTGTTTTCCTGTTTTATCCAAGAAATGGCACCAGGATTCATAACAACATCTGAACAGAATTTAAGACATGGCCTGTCCAGATGCTTAGTCTGAATATTTAATTACCCGTACAAGCCCATTTTAGTAAAATTTGCTTAATTAAGACGTCGCTCGGGTTATGGGCTTGAACTAAGCTCTTCTGTAAAATAAATAATAAGGAAAATTTTCTTTTATGTAAATGACAATTCCATTTGTTCAAGATCCCTTAAGATACATCAGCAATCTTATTTCATATTCCAGCCAGAGTACAGATAAAACCAACATCCACACCATCACATCAGATAAAAAAAAAAAAA
This sequence comes from Rhynchospora breviuscula, assembly GCA_027562975.1. Lineage (NCBI taxonomy): Eukaryota > Viridiplantae > Streptophyta > Magnoliopsida > Poales > Cyperaceae > Rhynchospora > Rhynchospora breviuscula. The sequence goes on along the minus strand of CM050400.1, from coordinate 14,729,365 downwards.
AAAACTCAAATTTTAGGATGGACATTGACTGCAACCGCAAGTTTGGGGTTGAAATGCACAAGTACCAAAATGTTTTCCTGGAAGGTTGCAATTAATTTTGAAGCAACAAGAAGTTGTTTGGCAATTATTTGGATTTTGACAACATTTACAAGCAGCACATTTTTGAAATGGTTGACCGGCAAGCGACGCATATGATCCAATCTTTGATGCACTTACATATATGGTTGACGAGGGATGTGGCTTGTAGGTGGAATCCATAGTCGATCCTGTTGGCATGCAAATAAATAATTGAAATATCTTTACATTTTAAGGGAATTAATACTAGTGATTTTTGAAAGAGTTATAAAATGAGTTAGAATTAAACAAAAGTTTATATATTGCAAAATGACATCATTCAGTTGTAATTAATATTGTTTTCAATTGTAATTTTAGGTTTATACAGTTGTAAGAATGAGATTCTACCAATTATATTGGGCACTTTCGTTGTGAGTTCATTCACGACTCAAGAACATGTAACATTATTCTCTATTATTCTTCATACATACAACACTCTAAATTTAAACACAATTCACATATAATTTATATCTAATTTTCCACTTAACGGAAAAAAATTACAATTAGTGATATACTGTAGGGAACGAGGTTGAAAAGAAAAATGCTCTGAGGGAGAAGGTAGATTTTTTATTTCAAAAGGTCATTAATTTAGCTCCATCGATTTGCTTAATTAGCTCTATTTGGTAGAAACAATAGAATTAGAAACCTTATATGTATCCATGTTATTTCAGTTTTTACAAAAAATTCAACTTTTGACAAAAGAAAATTTCGGAGAGATCAGAATGATTACCTTCGTTGATTGAAGCCAACACGAGGATAGATAGAACCAGCATGAGGGGCACAAATATGCATCTATTCGCCATTTGAACAGTGAGAAGCTACTTATATTTGATGAACTCTTTTCTTGTTTTTGTTTGTTCAGTCTTTTGATATTCAATCTTGCGAATGTAATTTGAAAAATATACACGAGGGACCTTAATTATATAGAGCACAACAGAAGTAACAGCAAGAGAAGCAAAAAAAAAAAAAAAAGGTATAAACTGATACCGTTATGTATGTTTAATTAGTTATTAGCATGTTCTGGAGGAGAAAGATGATGTCCTGAATGGGTTTTTTTTTTTAAAAAAAAAACGAGATAACTAGTTTTTTCACCATCTTGTTGGGTTTGGTCCAACTTTTTCTGTTATATTTCTATTGTTCTTATCTATTTTGGTATATTTCAATTTAGGAAGTAACAAATGCAAGATTTCCAAACCGTTCGTTAAACTGGATTTTAACAGAATCAATTTTACTTTAACCAAAACGATTAATTTGGCTGTTCGGTTTGTTTACTTTGTTTTTTTTAAGACTATTGTGGTTTAAATTTCAGTTTATGATTCAATTTTTAAGAACTAAAAATCAATTAAACCAAACAAACTAAATCAGCCGAAGTATTGGTAAATATAATTGAAAACCGCGTCTATGCAACGCTTGAACAAAATTTTAATAAACTAAAGAATCATCAAAACATAATTTGTGGTTATAATTTTGTAAAAGATTTTGCAATACTTTTGTCACTAAAGAATACTATGATACCTCCAGTGATGCATTCAAAGTTTTGGATAAGCAGTTGGAGTTTCTTTACTAAGGGGACACACGCAAAGGATGTAGTGAATTAATTTCAGTACTAGTGTGATGACGAAAAAGGGCTAAATTTTTGTGCATGTTTGTGTTAGAGATATGTCCTAGAAGCCAATCATTTTATGGTTACTTCTATAGTTTATGTTATTGATGATATTTGATCATTTGTTCCTGGATTTTATTATTGACAGTTCATTCAGGTTGAGGATCTGAATTGTGGATCACTGTATTTTATTTATGATTAAATAACAATAATAAATCAAAACTGTCCATAGTCTTGATAATTAACAAGGAACATTAATTATCAGACAACACTAGTATACAAGTTAAGTGATGATTAAGTTCTACAAATCATAAGTAAGGAGTTACTAACTTAATTGTATATGTATATGTTACTGGAACATATTACAGGACATGACCCAATGAAATAAATATATGGATTGTGTTATGTGTCATTATTTATTTCATATGTGTTTGATTCTGAGTTTGAGATGGTTCAGTTTCTCCACATGAGGATAGGTTCTATAAATATCGTCTAACGCTGATTCCTGATAAGGGCTGCTATACGGACTTTATTTATATTCTCTTGAATTGTGCGGGGAGAAACTGGTCATCAAGACAACCGTATGTCCCTCGTTAGTTCACCTAACGAGTGATGATATCTACTGGGCCCCTTGATGGAGATGGATTGTTTGCTAGCAACTTATACAATCATCTCTAGATCGAGAAACGTATCATCTGCAAGAATGACATTTTCCTATCTTGGATTATACGATGATATCATGTGACATAAGAATCAGACAAGGAAATACTATTATTTCTTATGCAGGATTGAGATATTGTAGCAGTACACTATTTATGCGAATTGGGAATCATAACGTGTTGCTAGATACCGCTTGTGATTATTGGAAATAAATGGTCATTTATTTCCATGGCCAACATAGCATAAATCCTCAAAGGGTCACACAAATAAAATTTTAACCATACAATGTATTATTTATTTATTTGCAGTAGCGAGTACTGCGAATATATGATAAGTTGATTAATTAATTATATACCGTTGCGAACCGTTATAATTAATTAAATCAAAGGAATCATATAGAAATAAATTAATGCATATGCTAATCCTCTAATGATTATCAATAAGTTGATAGTTATTTTCATTCAACAGTATTTAATATAATTATACGAATTATATTAAGTAAATAGGCTTTAATTTATTAAGTCTAATTGAGCCCAAATAGAATGCAACTTGAGAGACCAATTATTAAATGGTTTAATAGGCTAATGACACATTTGATGTGGCCCATCTAAAGCCCTCTCAAGGCCGGCCTCATAGGGGTATTTTTGTCTAATATGATTAGGTCAAAAAATGCTATATATATATGAACTATTTAGGAAAGGAATTAACTTGATTTTCATCCTTTTCCTCTCCCCAAAAATTGAGGCTGCAATTTTCATTTAGAGCAGAAATTTTAGATCTGAAATTTGGCTCTTCTCCCTTGCATTAGTAGCTCATGTGTTGAGCAATAGCCAATTTCAATTAATAGAGATTATTTGGATGAAGGCTAACTACAAAGGATTAGCTTTACTCTTGCTCTTGCTAGCACAAGAAGCTTAGAGTTTGGTTAAGACTTTAGGTGGACTCGAGGCTTGCGACGTGGTGGTGGAGACGAGCACCCCATCGACTTCTAAGCAAAGGTCGAGCCTTCTAGTTACGAGACTAGAAGAGGTAATCCTTCTACCGTTCTCTTAAATGTGTCGATTTGCATAATTATCTAGATCCGTATAATAACAATTGTAAATTATTTATTAAATGTTAATAAAAATTTAAATTGCACATGGAATGAGTTCCTAACAGTTTGGTCATCTTTTTGTTTATCTTTTAGAATTCTCTCTATCTCTAGATTTTGCCTAGCTAGTCTGAATATTAAATTACCTTATTTTTGTTTGGTCATCTTATACAAACAGATAAACAAAGTAATGCATGTTCGTGTTCAGATATATTTGCCTAGCTAGTCTGAATATTAAATTACCGCACAAACCCTTTCACTAAAATTCAGATATTTTGTACTGATAGGACGACCAGTACAGCGCTGGTGATTCTGATTCCAAATTCCATACTCTCGATCGGCTCGTCTCTTCCTTCATTGGAGGCACTCCGTTTCGAAATTACTCGGGGTCTCGGGGTTCCGTTTTGGGTCAGTGTCACATCCATGGAGCAAGTCCTCTAGCAAAGAGAGCTGTCATTAGCCTTGATGAAGTTTACGCTCAAGACGTCCCCTCTCTGTTTTATTTACTTGTGTTGTATCAAACTATCAATAAAAGCTATATGCTTTACTTGATATAATAATATTGTGGTGCATTGTAAAGGCGAGCTGCCACCATGCCTAGGTACACATTTGTATCTAGGTAATATAGAGGACAATTATATACTTATGCTTTAATTAAAGATATCCTCAAATTTTTGTCTGTTTTCTACTAGAAGAGAAGTATCCAGTAGTTCCGAGTCCTATATTATTGAAACCAGAAAAAAAAAATATACCCAAATTCCTAATCTAAGTGCTTAAATGTGAATCTTTGCTTTTATGAGCGCAACCTTGACTAATCCAACCGTTTGGATAGTTGGATGTGAATCTTTGCTTTCATGAATCATGATTCATGAACGCGACCTGACTCTCTCATCATGATGCTCCGAAATTGCTCGGCTTTGGAATCACTGAAGGTCATTCTGAGTTGCCTCACTTTTTTTTTTTTTTTTTTTTTTGAAAATTACTATCTACCATATCTTCACGTATCATTCCGTATTATTGCATTTGTATTTGTTCATTTTATTCATTTATATGTCTAGTTTGTTTAAATTTGTGTTCATTTTTATTCAATTATGAGTTAGATTTTATTTTTTGTATTGTGATTTAAATTTTTATATGCATATTCAAATTATTTTTACCAAATTTATTTGTCGTATGTGTTCATTTTGATTATTTAAATGCTCACTTTGTCTATTTTATATGTTCATTTCTTTTGCAGTTATCATTTCTATTTTTTTTTCGCCTTTATTTGCAATTTGTATGGTGCTGGAATTTCATTATACTTGCTAAAATTGGTAGTCCGTAGAGGGCCTGGCTCGCTCTGATTTTTGGAAATTTTGTTATGAACTTTTTCATATTATGTTTAGTAAATAGAATTTCATGATTCGGCTCCCCCAACTGAAAAAAGGCCCAATATTCTTTCTCTCTCCATCGTCAATAAAAATTAAAATTGGAAACCGGAAATCCTATTCAAGCTTGATCAGTGGACCAAGTAACTGGATGAGTGGATGTTTGACCTCGGCCTCTCTCATCTCCAACTAACGCTGTCAAACGAATGTTGTTTCACACGTTTTCATTCCAAACGGAACGAAAATGGAAGGGAAATTGATTTCGTTTTTGAAAACGAAACAGAAACGAAACGAGGATTGGTAAACGATACTATTTCGTTTACCGAAAACTGGATTGAAATCAGTGAAAAATGAAATGAAATCAATAGAAAATTGAAAATGAAACAGTTAAATCGTTTCTTTTAACAAATCAGAACAGAAACGAAATAAGATTTTTGTTTCGTTACCGAAACATAACAAAAACGAAATGGGATATTTCCGCTGCCGTTTTCAACGTTTGACACCCCTATCTCCAACTCCAAATCCTTGCTAAATGTCATTATATTTGTTTTTTTGGGTACGAGTAGTATCTTGAATATTAGGCTATTAAACAGAGAATGATCGTTACGTATACCCAAGTTGGCAAAAAAAAAAAAACGCAATTATAGAAGTTCAATTAAGATAGAGGTGAAATTAAAAAACTTCTTTATTCATAGGTAATTATATTTTAAAAATAATTTATAATTAATCTAACAATGTTCTATGTATGCAACAAGCAAGTTCGAAGCTAACCAAAAGCATTTCTGGTAGACGTTAAAACTGAAGTTAAGCTCTTCTGTAAAATAAATAAAAAGGAATATTTTCTTTTATGTAAATAACAATTCCATTTGTTCAAGATCCCTTATGAAGTTAAGATACATCAGCAACCTTATTTCATATTCCAGTCAGAGTACAGATAAAATCAACATCCACACCATCACATCAGATTAAAAAAAAAAAACAGTCAAATTTTAGGATGGACATTGACTGCAACCGCAAGTTTGGGGTTGAAATGCACAAGTACCAAAAGGTTTTCCTGGAAGATTGCAATTAATTTTGAAGCAACAAGAAGTTGTTTGGCAATTGTTTGGATTTTGACAACATTTACAAGCAGCACATTTTTGAAATGGCTGACCGGCAAGTGACGCGTATGCTCCAATCTTTGATGCACTTACATATATGGTTGACGAGGGATGTGGCCTGTAGGTCGAATCTATAGTCGATCCTGTTGGCATGCAAATAAATAATTGAAATATCTTCAGGAATTAATACTAGTGATTTTTGAAAGAGTTATAAAATGAATTAGAATTAAACAAAAGTTTATAAATTGCAAAATGACATCATTCAGTTATAATTAATATTGTTTTCAATTGTAATTTTAGGTTTATACAGTTGGAAGAATGAGATTCTACCAATTATATTGGGCACTTTCGTTGTGAGTTCATTCACTACTCAAGAACATGTAACATTATTCTCTATTATTGTTCATACATACAACACTTTAAATTTAAACACAATTCACATTTGACTAAAATTAACATATAATTTATATCTAATTTTCCACTTAACGGAAAAAAAATTACAATTAGTGATATACCGTAGGGAACGAGGTTGAAAAAAAAAATGATCTGCGGGAGAAGGTAAACTTTTTTATGTCAAAAGATCATCATTAATTTAGCTCCATTGATTAGCTTAATTAGCTCTATTTGGTAGAAACAATATAATTAGAAACCTTATATGTATCCATGTTATTTCAGTTTTTACAAAAATTCTAAGTTTAACTTTTGACAAAAGAAAATTTCGGAGAGATCAGAATGATTACCTTCGTTGATTGAAGCCAACATGAGGATAGAGAGAACCAGCATGAGGGGCACAAATATGCATCTACTATTCGCCATTTGAACAGTGAGAAGCTACTTAATTTGATGAACTCTTTTCTTGTTTTTGTTTGTTCAGTCTTTTGATATTCAATCTTGTGAATGTAATTTGCAAAATCTACAGGAGGGACCTTAATTATATAGAGCACAGCAGAAGTAACAGCAAGAGCAGCAAAAAAAAGTATAAACTAATACCGTTATGTATGTTTAATTAGTTAGCATGTGCTGGAGGAGAAAGATGATGTCCTGAATGGGTTAAAAAAAAAAAAAAAACGAGATAACTAGTTTTTTCACCATCTTGTTGGGTTGGTCCAACTTTTCTGTTATATTTCTATTGTTCTTATCTATTTTGGTATATTTCAATTTAGGAAGTAACAAATGCAAGATTTCCAAACCGTTCGTTAAACTGGATTTTTTAACAGAATCAATTTTATTTTAAACAAAACGATTAATTTGGCTGTTCTTTTTATTTGCTTTGTTTTTTTTAAGACTATAGTGGTTTAAATTTCACTTTATGATTCAATTTTTAAGAACTAAAAACCAATTAAACCAAACAAACTATGGAGTGGCTAGTGTCAAACATATAGGACACACACACTTGTTCAGCATGATAAAATTTCAATTTTTAAGATTAGAATGGCCGAGCCAAACCGATCAAACTATTCTACGTTATAAAATCTCCGTGGAGACTGAATTTTATATTTTTTCAAAAATTTTTACTATTTTTTTAAAATTTTTGAATATGCTCAATCTATAATATAAACCCTCCAATTTTGAAAATTTGAAAAAAATAGTTAGAAAATTTTAAAAAATATAAAATTTGATTTTCAAAGTTATTTTAATATAGAGATCATATTAAGCTGTTTGGATCGATCGTTTGAAATTTTAATGGTCAACGTTTGGATCATATTTAATGTCCTATATGTTTGATTCTAGCATTACTCAACAAACTAAATCAGCCGAAGTATTGGTAAATATATTATTCATACTTGTAAACCGCGTCTATGCAATGCTTGAACAAAATTTTAATAAACTAAAGAATCATCAAAACAGAATTTGTGGTTATAATTTTGTAAAAGATTTTGCAAAGCAATCTTTTGCAAAGCATCTATTTTGCAATACTTTTGTCACTAAAGACTACTATGATGGCTCCAGTCATGCATTCAAAGTTTTGGATAAGCAGTTCGAGTTTCTTTACTAAGGGGATACATGCAAAGGATGAAGTGAATTAGTTTCAGCTTAGTGATGACGAAAAAGGGCTAAATTTTTATGCATGTTAGGTCATCTTTTTGTTTATCTTTTAGAATTCTCTCTATCTCTAGATTTTTGCCTAGCTAGTCTGAATATTAAATTACCTTATTTTTGTTTGGTCATCTTATAAAAAAGATTATAAATTAAACAAAGTAATGCATGTTCGTGTTCAGATATTTGCCTAGCTAGTCTGAATATTAAATTACCCATACAAACCCTTTCACTAAAATTCAGATATTTTGTACTGATAGGATCAGTACAGCGCTGGTGATTCCGATTCCAAATTCCATACTCTCGGCTTGTCTCTTCCTTCATTGGAGGCACTCCATTTCGAAACTCGGGGTTCCGTTTTGGGTCAATGTCACATCCATGGAGCAAGTCCTCTACCAAAGGGAGCTGTCATTAGCCTTGATAAAGTTTACGCTGAAGACGTCCCATCTCTCTGTTTTATTTACTTGTGTTGTATCAAACTATCAATAAAAGCTATATGCTTTACTTGATATAATAATATTGAGGTGCATTGTAAAGGCGAGCTGCCACCATGCCTAGTTACATATTTGTATCTAGGTAATATACAGGACAATTATATATTTATGCTTTAATTAAAGATATCCTCAAATTTTTGTCTGTTTTCTACTGGAAGAGAAGTATCCAGTAGTTCCGAGTCCTATATTATTGGAATCAGAAAAAAATGTACCCAAATTCATAATCTAAGTGCTTAAATGTGAACCTTTGCTTTTATGAGCGCAACCTTGACTAATCCAAGCGTTTGGATAGTTGGATGTGAGTCTTTGCTTTCATGATTCGTGAACGCGACCTGACTCTGTCATCATGATGCTTCGAAATTGCTCGGCTTTGGAATCACTGAAGGTCATTCATAATCATAAGTTGCCTCACTTTTTTTTTTTTTTTTTTTTGATAATTACTATCTACCATATCTCCGCGCATCATCCCTACTATTACATTTGTATTTATTTATTTTATTCATTTTTATTCAATTATGAGTTAGATTTTATTTTTTATATTGTTATTTAGATTTTTATATTCATATTTAACTTATTTTTACCAAATTTATTTGTTCGTATGTGTTCATTTTGATTATTTAAGTGGTTACTTTGTCTATTTCATATGTTCATTTTGTTTAAGCAAAACTGTAGATTGCAATTATCATTTCTATTTTTTTCCGCCTTTATTTGCAATTTGTATGGTGCTGGAATTTCATTATACTTGCTAAAATTTGCATGCGTGAAGATTTTTATTTTAATCAGGTGACTATTTATTCTCATTGTTCATTTTTATTTGTGCGCAAAGCTTGAAAATAGTGAACTGCCTTTGGTTCAATTTACCCCTGATTTTTTTTTTTTTTTGGTTTATCCAAATTTAGTTTGTTCGGTCAAATTCTTGTGAGTCAACTACTGGTACTGTAATTGTATTAATGATGTGGCGACAATATAAAAAAGGGAAAACCGGATATAAACCCCTCAAATCTTATGGATTTGGAAATAAACTCCTCAAATCTTTATAATCGGATATAACCCCCTCCAATCTTGTTTATTGTGGATATAAACCCTTTTGATTTAATTTAATCTTATTTTAAATAAAAAAGAATACTTTCTAAAATATCTGACCAATATACCCTTGGCCTGCTCCTTCCTCTTCAATGCTGCTGCTTGCCTACGACTTTTCATCTTCCCAGCGTTTATCAAGATAAAATTTTCTGATTCTTTTCAAATCACAATCTCGTTCCAAATTTTAATTCATCTTTTGTCTTTGTCTCGGCTCATCTCTCTATCTCAGCGAAATAAGAAGGTTTATTATTGGACTTTCAAAAAATGACATGCAGTAAAAGAAAAAAAAACAAATTTAATGTTGCATTATTTTCATATTGCTAACAGATAATGTCAAATAGTCATATTGCTTATTTTTAATTAATTTATGGAGGAAATATACACAAATTATGGTCATTTTCTTTTTTTTTTTTTCCTTTTTTCCTTTTTTTTTTTTTTTTTTTTTTTTGATAAACGCTAGTGGGAAGATGAAGAGTTAGGAACTTCATTGATTGGCCAAATTAGGTTGAAGTAGTTTAAAGTAGTATCCAGGACACAAGCAGTTTAAAGTTTAAACAATCCATCAAGTACGATGAGTATCTGTTAAGAATTCGTTGATCTTTTCTTAAGATGTTACTTGGGGCAATGAATTTCTAATAAGCGTATATTAGTTCATATATATGAGAAGTGTTGATTGTAAGGAATTCCTCTGAGCTTGAGGTTCTAGGCCACACGAAGTGCAGGGGCAGACCAAGGGTACAATGGTCAAGGTTTTAAAAAATATATATTTTTAACTTAAATATGATTAAATTAAAATTAAACAAAAGGGTTTATATTCTTAGTAAACAACATTAGAGGGGGGTTATATCTAATTTTAAAGATTTGAGGGGTTTATATCGGTTGAAGAAGATTTGAGGGGGTTATATCTGATTTTGCCAAAAATAAGCCGAGCAAAAAAGGTTATAAGATATTTAGCAATTTCAATATTATTAATAAATAAAGTTAAAAAATATTTGATTCAACAACGAACCGCCTTGCAACGAGAGGAGAGCACAGCCTAGCAGCGCGAGGGGAATACGAATAACCTCTTTTGCTCTGTGGCCTCAACCCCAAACGCGATGGCGATGGAAAACCCTGACGAAGTCGACCTTTTTGGAATGCTCCCGGACGACCTACTGATGACGATCCTGTCGTTTCTGCCGACTCCTGTCGCCGCTCGCACGTCCGTGCTGTGCCGCCGCTTCCGCCACCTCTGGGAGGCTTCCCCTTGCTTGACATTGACCACTGAAAGTGGAAGTGACTTTGCTGTCAACTTTTATGACATGGCAGATCGGCTCTTCTTTGAGCGCGACCCCTCCCACCCCCATCCCATCCTCAGCTTGCATATCCAGCTCCCCAATTACAGTAGACTCCAAGACTATTATATCTATCACTTGATCATGAAGGCCCGCTCCCTCCGCCCGCGCCACCTGACAATTGAAGGTTCTCACAGCCTTGTCCATGTTCTCGTATACATCTTCTCCATCGACTCGCTCGAGTCTCTCTCACTTCCTACCAACATTGGACCATACAGATGTTTATTCCCCTCTTATTTCCCTATTTCCTGCCCCAGACTCAGAACCCTCTCCCTTGGATTCTTTCGAGTCGACTCTGCCAGTGCCACCCAACTTGTCTCTGAATTGTGCTCCTTAGAGGATTTATACCTTGAGATTTATGCCAGGGATAAGACGCTCACCCTTTCCTCTCAATCAATCAGGAAACTCACACTCATAATTGGTGCCAGTGATTCCGATTCCAAATTCCACAACCTCGCCTTGTCTCTTCCTTCATTGGAAGCACTCCATTTTGAAACTCGGGGTGCCTCTTTTGGTCAGTGTCACATGATCCATGGACAAATTCCTCTACTTAAGACAGCTGTCGTTAGCATTGATGAAGCTTATGCCGAAGACGTCACTGCAGTTGCGGGGCTCTTGAATTTTATTTCACATGTCGAAGAACTAAGCCTGTGTCTAAAGGTCAGTGCCTCAGTCTTTAGTCTTTACCCCTTATCCCTCTCTTTCTCTCTCTCTCTCTCTCCCTACTTATGTTGTATTCAGGACTATAAAAGCTATATGCTTTACTTGGTAATAATATTCGTAATATCAAGGTGGTTCAGAAGGGTGAGCGACCTTGCCCATGCAGTCATGCCCTGGTGCCATCTATTGTTAGGTACTATAAAAGAGAACTGTATAATTATGCTTTAATTTCAACTATTTTTCCTATTTTCTACAGGAAGAGAAGTATCCTGTTCCAAGCCCTATCTTATTTGAACCAGGAAAATATGACCCCAATTTCCCTAATCTTAATCGTTTGGACGTGAGTCTTTGCTTTCATGACCGCAACCTTGACTCCGTCATCATGATGCTCCGCAATTGCCCGGCTCTGGAATCACTGAAGCTCGTTCATAAGGTGCCTCACATTTTCTTTTCCCCTTTTGCATCTCATATTGCCTGAATTTCATTATACTTGCTAAAATTTTGCATGCATGAAGATTTCTTCCTTTTTTTTAAATTAATTATCAGGTGTCTATTTATTCTCATTGTTCTATCTTTGAGCAAAGCTTGGAAATAGTGAACTGGCTTTGGTTCAATTGACTCCCTGATTTTTTTCATTTTGTCCAAATAACCCTTGAATTCAGTTGGTTCAGTCAAATTCTTTGTACCTCATTAACTAGTGGTTCTGCAATTGAGTGACTGATGTGGCGTATTTGGATCTAAAATATGAATTGGATTAGATAAGTGTACACCATATGTCTATGTTATCAATATTCACCAAAAATCTCTATCGCACAGGTAATTGACTCCATTTTGAGTTTTTGACCTTGTATTATGTTCACCCCCTCCCTGATCTCTTGAATAATAGTTGGCAAAATGTCTTTATATTTGTTGTTTTGGGTTTGAGTTGTGTGTTGAACCATTCGGCAACTAAACAGAACAACCAGAGTACCCATGTTTTTAGCTACTTCCTGGTACTCTGGTTGCTGTTTCCGTTATTGTCTCATGGTTCATAAGGTTTAGATGTAAAGTAAAACTATGGACCTATTGAATTATTCTGAAGAATCAGACAACTCACGCACATATACTTCGTCACTTTTTGCCCATTCTTGATCATAGTAATTTGTATGTACATAAATGTGTGTGCGTGTGTGTGGTTTTCAAAAAACTTGTGCAATATTTCGCCGGTGCATACTTGTCTTAGATTATAGAATTTTTTTATGTTTCTAATTAGTGCTACTTGTACCATTGTTTCCATGAATATAGTTGGAACACAAGAGAGCTCATACTATACACAGTTTGACCCTGTTATCGAGCCGCTGTGGAGATGTAGCCAATTTAATTTCTCTTTAATCTGTAAAATTGTGTTGTCCTTGATATCCTTGGCATCCACTCCAATGGACTGGAATGTTAGCTCCACTGATGGTTAAAGTTTTGGATAAGCAGTTGGAGTTTCTTTAATAAGGGGATACATGCAAAGGATGTAGTAAATTAGTTTCAGTGGTGTGATGACGTAAAAGGGCTATATTTTTGTGCATGTTTGGTCATCTTTTTGTTCATCTTTCAGAATTCTCTTTTCTATTTCTACCAACTATATAAATCTACATCTTAATTTTATATATGTTTTTTTTTATTTAGATTCCGAAATTCACTGATTGGGCACAAGGGAGAAAAAGGAAAGATTGGAGATCTGAGCTGCCGCGTAATGCCGATGGTAATCGCCGCTATGCTTCTTTCACAAATCTTCATTCATGGAAAAATAGAAAAGAATTCATGAAGTTCCTGGATAAGAAATGCACCTTTATCAGGCGTACACAGAACCAGACTTGTGTTGTCAGTTAGGATAATGATTGATTTCATGCTTTGCTTGTATTGATTATTTGTGGAAGCTAAATATATTGTGTTGTGTTGATAGTTAGAGAATTCGGACAATGAACCATGTAGCTAACCAATATATTTAAATATATATTAGGAAAAATAGCCTGTATCAGCACATGTGTGACATTAATTCTCGTTCCACTTTTCATCTATACAAACAACACAAAAGCAATAAAAGGAACCGCGCCAGAAGTTCATGTTTCTAATTGAACTACCGATTTCAATTATCAATGAAAAATAAGCATCATGTATAGCCAACTTATCTAATACGTCATTTGAACAATCGTGTTTAATAACTTCTAACAGAAATTAGTGGGTTCTGAGCTCACTTTTATTTTTTGTCAAGAAGGTTTTACCAAGAACTGTAGCAACGGGAATAATGACCACCTGTATATCGTACGAACACAAAAACTTTTAAGTACTAAACACGAATAAATTAAAACGATTTGGCAAATATTTTACTCTTAAGTAGTAAACATCATTTGCCAAGCGGTACCCTATAAATTAGCATGAGTTCCGGTACTAATGCTAAAATATATTGGAAAACCGTTCAGAAATAATGCTCGAAAGCGATGAAGCATGCTGATTGAATTGGCTATGGCGCCATACGAAAATAAAATGAAGGTATTGCAAATTTTTGAAGCTTGCTGATAGTATTATCTGCCAATTTATTTAAAAAGAATATCTACATTCAATCCTCGGATTCTTTCAGCTTGTTTAAAATACCCTCTTTGACAACTTCATAGGAGTTGATTGATCCCTTTTTGAAGAATTTTAACTCCTACAATTGGTAATATTAATTTGAGAGGCACTTCAATTAAATACATGTACCGTTGATAAATTTGATTTTTAGGAGTTTTCTTAATATTTTTTTTGGAGATAAAAGAAATCATTTTCTTTTAATGAACAATGATAGAGTTTATGCAAAGCACAAAGTTAGAAACAATCGCAGTTCACTAGATTAGAGATGGTATGATTCTCATTAAATAATTAATATAAGGAGGAAATGGAAAAGGTATCCCCAAATAGAATAGTTCTAACAACCCTTGATGAAGAACCGGTTGCTCAGAGAATTAGAAACCGAGAAAGAGAATTATTGAATAATTGGATGGAATGTGGACAAATTGAGAGATAAAATGATGAAAAGAAATAAATAAATCAACTTATTTTTATTGATCGACACGCCTACTTTACGATCATCCAGTTCTTCTATTTATAACCTAGCTGTGTTTACAAAGATTCATCGAATAAAATCAAGTATTCAGACTTCAGAGGGAATGCGCTCTGTCTTGCCACGTCAGATGCTTCAAACTGCTGCTCTGTTTCTTTCCTGCAGTCCGTTAAACAAATCGATCTGAGCTTTCTCCAATTAATTTCCTTCCTTCTCTCTTGTCTCGCTGACAAGATACCCTTACGTAGGGATGGCAATGGGCCTAGCCCGCTAGAAAAGTACCAAGCCCAGGCCTGGCCTGATTAATCCAAAGTTAAAACCTGCCTGCCTGGGCCCAATCAACCGGGCTTAGATATCACTGCCTGCCTGCCTGTCGGGCTATTTCCCTAAGTCCAAGCCTGCCTGCGCCTGCCTGACCATTTTAGTACATTTTACATACTTAAATCGGAAAAAACACATTTTCCATACAAATTTTAATCAGCGGATGACACAATAATTATTACATATTCAGAACATATTGGAAACATAATTCATTGTGTATTACTAGATCAGAAAGTTTACACAAAACATAAAAGGATTACATATATCAAAAGTTTACAAAAATAGGATCATTGACCACAAATTTACAAAATACATCACAAATGCAACATAAATTATCAAGTCTTCAGTTATATGACATTGACCGAGAAGAATACATCATGCCTGATAATGTGACAAAGAAACAAAGAAACGAAAATTAGAATTCTCAATCACAAAGAATATTCAACTGAAAAAATGCAATATATAATGATGTAATAAGCAGTTTACCAAGTGCGCACACATTTCATTATATTTTTTCAATAAGAAAATTGGAGAATATATTTTTTTTGTGCGCATACAAAGAATGCATTTAGTAAATGAAATGTTTGGATTATAGTTCAAATAACAAAATTCTGTATTCAGCTGTACAACAACAGCGAATAAATTCAAGCAATTATTAGTTGGGCATGAATATAAAAAAAGTGATATGCATACCTATTCCTTTCTTCCCCGGGACAAATTGAATCACTCTTTTAGAGGTTCTGTACCTGAGTACACAGAGAATAAAAAATAAACCTAATTGAATACGTATTCAAAATAATACAATTTATAAAATACTAATCTACAATCAGCTAAGACAAAGTACTTTAGATCTACGAGCTCACCAAGCTACTGTGATAAATGAGGGCTTAAGGAATAAAATGAGAGGGTTAAGGATTTAGCGAAAAAGAAACATAAGTACAGATCGAGAGATAGAGAGATGCAGTCAAGCAGTGATACTAATGACACACAAAGATAGAAGAGAGAGAAAGTGTCTTAACTTGCCGAGAGAGAGTAGAGAATAGGACAACGGCTGAGAGCTGAAGGTTGTTACTAGGGACGTCGTCACTGTCGAGATCGCTGCTGGCTCGTCGAGATCTCTGTCGTCGTCGAAGCGTCATATTTAGGTGCTGTGGGAGAGAGACAAGGAGTGCGGCGATGGAGACATAGGGAAGAGATTTAGCCATTTAGGGATTTAAAGCTCTCGATTATAACCTTTCGCAGGCTAAAAATTCTCAGCCCAAAATATACAGGTCATATGATAAGCCCATCAGGCAGCCCGCAAGTTTCACTTAAAGCCCACGCCTGCCTGCTTTGATATCTAGGCCCGGCCTGACCTGGCCTGTTTCATCTTCGGGTCAGGCAGGCGAAGCTCTGGGCCGGGTGGGTTCAGGCAGGCCTCCGGGCCATTGGGCCGAATTGCCATCCCTACCCTTACGGATTTATAATTTAACGGATGCCGTCTATTCCGTTAGTCAATCTCAGAATCTGTACTTAACACCGCTTTCCTGGTTCCTGTCCTTAGAGACGATGATTGCCTGGTTTTCTGTTGCATCTTTCCCTCTTCAAATCACCTAAAGGTAACGTCTCTCCCAAAATCCTCATTACATTTGCACAAAACATTTGCACACCAGTACCACCTGAACCAGGATTGCCTGAATTGAAACCTGCTGAAACCAGATGCCTCTCCATGCCAGTGTATAATCCTGTTCATTGAATCAGAAGTTGAATGATACTAAAAGCTAGAGAAAGGAGTGAACTACCCTCCACATTTTTTAACATCTTCTTTATTCCAAACATGCCATTGCTTTCAGGTAACCACTGCTAAAAGATTTTGGAGAAGAAATCTACTGTCCTTAGGAAGAGAGACAAACTCAGGGGCGGAGGGAGTAGTTCTATTACTCAAGGCACCAAAGAATTGCTCTATTTTTACTCCCGAATACTAAATTCGTATTTTTCAATCAAATAGAACTACTATTCTTCCATTTTTTAAGGTGCCAAGCATGCGCTTTCTATTAAAACAACTCTCTTCTCTCTTTTTCTTGATCTGCTAACGGATCCTTAGAGAATAGTCTAAAACTGTTCAGCTCTTGCAGCAATGTGCAAGGAAAGGAGAAAAAAAAAAAAAAGATTTGTGCAAAACTGGGAAGGGATGAAAATTAATAACATGACAGCTGTCCTAAATTGTTCACATATATAGCATTACAGGAAAATTCCTCAAAATAAATTTAATAGCAGTTTTCAAATTATTCAAACAAGAAAAAAAAAGTAGCTGTCCCAAATTATTTAAATTACTCTAGGCACCAAACAACTTTACATTGTTAATCCTAAAAATAAGGAGTTCTTCCGAGTGCTTATTCAGCAGATCTTCGATTCTTTCCTATATCATTACAAAGAGTCTAATTAAGGCCCTGATCAAAATCCCTTTTTTTTAACATGGGATTTTGTTTCATTTCATTTTGTTAGAAATTTTTTAATCAAAATGAACGAATTTGGTGACATTTGGTTGGAATTTCTATGTTATTAGATCCAATGAAATCTTGAGAAATTAAATGAAATCTAGTGTAAAGAACAATATGATCAAGAATAAGTTGTTTTCTTCAAATGACACACGAAGATGACATAATTGCTTCAGCACCCTGAGAAAACATGTTTTTGCATACCAGCTGACTGATTTGACCCAAATAATTTGTACTAAATGCTTTTAAATTTGAAAGTACAAACAAGAGGAATGCTAAATTATGCATGTCAACATTTTGAGGGGCAATAGCAACACATGACCCTTGCAAAAATAAGTTGCAAACAGTACCAACATATAGAGGAATGAACAGAATAAAATTAGGTCCTCTAAAGCAACAGCTATAAAACAAGTACGTACAGCAGTTTAATGAAAAGAAAAATGAAAAAGACAACATATGATATGAGTATAACTAAAGCTTACTCGTATATAGTAGTATCACCGTTGCATTGTTCCTAGCAATGTATTCGACTTAATCAGTTGATTTTATATTCCCACATACTATTGCAGTTACTAAGCTCTGAAAACAATATTACAAGATTAAATCATCAATAGAATGTCATTTTGTGTAGAAAAACATTACTAGTACTAAATCAGTGACCAATTGGGAAATTATATCGACAAACGTACGAAAAATTTCAAATTTTTTTTTTTTTAAATTATTCTCCCATTTGATTGTCATTTTGTGCAGAATACAATTTTTTTATGTTAATAACGGAGCAAAACTCATAGGGAAAAAGAAGGATCCCGCCTTAACAGGAAGAATGAGAGAGAGAGAGGTCTTTCTTTCATCTTAAATGGGCCTGATTTGTATAACATTAGTTGTTTACATTTTCAAATATGATTTGGAAAAATAATAATTTATGACTAACCTCACATACTTGTATGCATTTAAATTTTTAGATATTTCAAATATATTTTGTATGAATATATAACGTGCAATGTGCACATGTAGATAATTATACGAAAATTAATAACTTTTAAAGGTCATATAAGCAAATTAATTTTTGTCACTGTTGATTTATATTGAAATATGCAGCATTGTTAAACATAACAAAAGGATCAATTTTTAGATTTTGCTTATGTATATATTAAAATTCACCAAGATTAAATAAACACATCTGCATGAATAAAGTGTGACAAAATCATGCATCTACTATTTTAAATAACTGAAAATGTGTGACATTGTGGAAATTAAAGTCAATTTCAAAAGAATCTTTTTTCAACTTTAAGTTGTATGCAAAATGAAGTTGTTTACAAGGGTTAACGTTCATTTTTGTTTGAAAACCTATTATTTTAGATGTTAGAGAAAATCAAGTAAATCATAAGTTCACTTCGTTAAATATCTGTTGCAAAATATTTGTTGCCAAAGTTAATAGTAAATAACCGATTTACTCAGTCACTGCGAGTGTCTCCACATTCCCTTCAATCATTTGCCCTCGAAGGCTCGAAACCGAAGATTTGTTGAGATATATGTCAAAAATCTTAAGTTTATAATAAAAAAAAGTTTGTTGATCCTATATAAATAAATATTATGTTAGTCATTTAACTTAAAGATCCATGTTTTCTTTTCTTTTTTTTTCTTTCTTGCATTCAACTTGAGACGAAGATTTGTTGAGATATATGTCAAAAATCTTAAGTTTATAATTAAAAAAAGTTTGTTGATCCTATTTGAATAAATAAGCTGAAGATTTGTTGAGATATATGTCAAAAATCTTAAGTTTATAATAAAAAGAAGTTTGTTGATCCTATATAAATAAATATTATGTTAGTCGTTTAACTTAAAGATCCATGTTTTCTTTTTTTTTTTTTTCTTGCATTCAACTTGAGACGAATATTTATTTTATCCTAAATAATTTTACTTTTGTTGGTTTTAGAGAAATGCAGTAAAGACTAAAAATTATTGTCCAACGGTAAGATTTTTTTTGTCTCTCAAAAGTTTAAATGTCTATTTAAAAGTATTTTTAAATGAATTCGATCATATCTTATAAATATTAATTTTTAATAATATGAAGATCACTTTGTTTCATTTTTTAGAGTAGGTTCACTGTCATTGCTTTTTACTGCCACAAAATTTATTTTTAATTAATATTTAAATTTTAAATTTCAAACGTGAAATTAAAATTGTGGATCTTGTTCAATTTAATGAGTGATGTGCTTTCGTATATTTATTTTAATTTTAAATTTCATTTGATACTCAATCAAGAGGTCCAAACATGAACTTATTAGAATTAATCCATCGTAGTTAACCATATTCATTCATTTTCTTAACTCTTGATCGAGTATAAAATGAACTCTAAAATTTTTAAAAAATTATATAAAATACATTGCTCATTAAATTGAACAAAATCAATAGTTTTAATTTAACATTTGAAATAAAATAAAAAAATGATATAAAGTTTTTTTTTTTTTTTGAGTAGGGTGGCGAAAACCAAACCTACAGATTTTCATTAAATAAGAAAATAAATATTTACACTAGATAGAACTCCTATACTAGATAGAACTGTTCCAATAAATCCTCAGGCCAAACAATCAGCAAAAGGTTCCCTATATAATTGAGTCTTGAAATATCCTCCGTAGAGTTAACTTGTGTTGTTTGATGGCAACAAAAAATGGTTACACGAAACCTTATTTATTATTGTTATTATTTTTTTTACGGGAGAATGGGAGATCTAAATTAGAATCAGATGTCCATAAAAAAAAAAAGGGGGGGGGGGGGGTATATTATCGACAGTGTTGCTAGCTGTGCGATTGCTCTCGCTGCTGTCTAATTGTACAAATTTAACCTGATGAGAATACATGCTGTAATTATGAATTATTAGATATACACACCACTTTCAATATTATAAACTCTATTTAACCAAATAAAAAAAGAATTTCTTTTCAGGACTTGTACAGTTAAAGCATGCATGCTCACAAAAAAAATTAGTATAAACATCTAGCAATATGCGAAAAAAACATTTAGAGTTTTGTAGGTATAAATATTCATATTTGACTTAAAAAACTGGTGGGATCCAGATTGAGCAGTTGATCTGTGCGTGGATTATTGCGATGACGTATTTATTTTTTTTTAAGATAAATTGGGAGTCAAGTCTCCCAACTTATTTTTAAATTAAATGTTTATGAAAGACCTCCCAACTTATTTTATTTATTTATTTATATTTTGTAATGCGAGGGACAACCATGATAAACGACATGTATCTTCAAATAATAAAAAAAAAAAACCATGATAAACGACATGATAGTTGGAGGTGATTTTGGGAATTTGATTTACAGGTACGGTTAGCCAACTCATAAAATATCACACTTCAAATCCAAAAAAAGAACCGTACAGATACGACAGATGGCTAATCTCTATTGCTTCTATCGATACTTAAACCACAAATGAGGAGTTAATTAATGTTAAATGACATTCATTTCTGACGTAGCTGACTTTGACACTACAAATTCCGTCTGACAGGGACTATCCTTTCTTTCTTATCTCTCTTCTTCTTTGAAAGGGGTATTATCCTCCTAACTCCTAAGCACGGTAGCATTTGTCTTGAATTACCTAAAATTGACCAGAAAACAAACATACATAGAAAAAAATGAGGTGACTAATTTGCAATTCTGGCATAACAGAGCCACTCATTACCAATTCAATTTTTCCAACTAATTAACTCCATGATTAATTACCCAATTTCCAGTACTTCCTGGATAAGGTAACCATATACACTGTCAGTTTTCTCCGCATTTATTAAAAAAGGACCACTTGAGAATTAATGCTTGATTGGGTGTATGACCAGTTGCTTTCAAATTTGATCATCCAAAATATTGAGCTACAAAGATAAAAGCTGCAGATCGTTCCATGACTCCAATTTAGCATATTCTACTAGCTTCCTTTCCATTTTCTATTATTCCAATGTATATAGAGATCAACCCTTCGTATCTCAGCGCAACAAACAAAGTGGCCAATAAAGCCACCCACAAAAGTGTACTAAATGTACCACGATTGAACAAAACGAAGATAGAAAATTCAAAATTCTTTTGCTTAATTGAGGCTGTGAAGATAGAGCTGCAACAAGAGAACTTAAATGCAATAGTGACAAGCGATTAACATAAAAAAGGGTAATTTACGCTAAAGCAATGTATTCATAGAACTTGAAGTATGTTATTTTCCTCTTCTCAATAATTTAATCCGAGTGAGGTCAAAAAATTAGGTATAAAATCGCTTAAAATAGACCGAACCTTGGAGCTGATATCATAGGAAGGTGCATAGGTCAAAAAGACCGAAACAAACAAACATAATTCTGACAAAAGTCATTGCACCAGGTGAAAGCTAGTGTGCTGTCATATGCTACAACATATGCAAAAAATTCCGAGCAACTTGTCTCAGAAATTCAGATCCGCTGCCGCGCGACACATGGTGTAGCGCGGCATGCTGGCCGTCTGATCAAGATCCAATGGACAAGGGAGCCCCGTGCATGTAACCTAGATTGATAGGCCCGTAAAAAATTAACCGTCCGATCAAGATCAGACGGCTCGTACGTGCGCTACACCATTTGTCGCGCAACAGCAAATTCGGATTCCTTGTCTCAGGTACTAGTTCCGAGGAATTTATATAGTCGTGTTCAATGGGGTTTGATAAGCCTTATTTGCAGTTAGATATTTCATAAAGCACCCGATAATTATTTGGTGTGTGCTAGGACCATTTACAAGTTGTACAAATAGATTTAGAGTGCTAAATACTAAAGTCGAACGGGCTTGAGTCTAATATGCATGCACCATGACATTATTTTTAGACAAGAACTAGAAAAAAGAAAGGAAGAAAAAACTCAATTATTTAGGCAAATATGGTCAGAAAATTTTAACGAAAAATTAAGTATCATACTAAATATCAATATGAAAATTTTCAATTGTCAAACTCAATTATAAAACTCCTTTCAGATGCATGAGACCCAATATTTTTTTTCTTTTTTTCTTTTAGATAGAACTAGTCAACTAGATAGAGGATATATGTCTAATTGGGAAAAAAATAAAAAAGAAAGGAAGAAAATACACAAAAGATGAAACTTGCAGGAGATCTAATATGTTATTATTATTATTATTATTATTATTATTATTATTATTTTAATATAAATCCGGGTAAACAATGAGGAAAAGGAAAAAAAAAACGAAATAGACCGTTACAGGCCCAAAAAAAGATTTTTGGACTACAGAATGTTATTAATCCTCTGTTTTCATAAGCAGTGCAATGTCAAGAGACTCATATATATGAGTATGTTCAAGTTCAATGTACATTGTTCAATCATAATTTTTTTGTTTGCAGTTATATTAAGTAAAAATCTTAATACTAGTAATAGAAAAGAGTAAACAAAAGTAGAGTGCACCAGCTAAGTAGATGTAACAAAAGCCATTATTTGTGACGTGTCATTGACACATCCGTTTTAATTAGGGAATTTAAATTCAAGTCTAGGTGGTTGGGAATTGGGATCAATTTTGATCGGCGCTATTATTACACATCTTAATTTATTATTAATTAAGTACATAAAACCGCCTCCATTTCTTCACCGAAAAAACAGCAAATAAAGCGGTCCTGGCTAGTTCAGTAGTTATAAATTTCTTTTAGCGGTCCCAGTATGATACTATGATATAATGCTTTTTCATGGGTACATGAATACATGGCAGAGAACATGCCTTACGGATGGTGTGTACTAAATCCTGAAAAAGCAACACATATTAACTTATTTATATTTTTTCAGACAAAATAATGAACATATTTATATTATTACATTTATATTATATTATTGTATGCATGCAATGCAGGGGAGGGGGAGTGGGTTGGAAAGAACGAAATTTAAATCTGAGTCATGTCCTGTTCGATAGTTTCGATCTTGTTAGGTTGCTTCCCCTCTTTGCACGGCAGTGTTTCTGTTTTGGACTCTTTGTGGTCTATTCAAGTTCTTTTATGGCGCTCACTGTGAAACAATGCGTGATGGACTGAATGGCTACATTACTTGCTACTGCTTCAATCTTTAACCGATTTAACTTATTTAGTTCTAATTTTTTCTCAACTTAAGCAATGATACAAGTAAATTCAGAAATAAAATAGTGAAATAAGGTTGGAAAAACATAAATATTGAACTGGTAATGACGAAAGTAATAAACATTATTTGGAGAGGGACATTCAAAAATTTTTAACATGTAATAGTTGTATATATATATAGTTGGATTTTTTTTTAATACATACTGCTTAAGCAAAACTATAAACATTTGAGACGTTATATTCTCTTTTATTCCTCTTAAAACTCCACTGTGAACTAGAAAAAGCATAATAATATGGGATGAGCAAGACATTTTTTTTCTTCTCCTTCTCTCTTTTTTTTTTCCCATTTATTTTTTATTGGTAGACAGCAAATTATATTTGGCACCGGATAGCTCCAGTTGTTTGCTAATTGCTACACAAATGACTATGGCGCAAGTGCCACGGCAACTTACTATGATTTTGCTTGTCAGTTCTGTAGCTAGATGCTGTTCATCTATAATAAAAACAAAGATTTGTGTCCGGTCCTAAATCCTAATAAATGCAGATTTTGTGTTTGGGTCTAAAAGTTCAGCAAATTAAAAGAATTATTTTTATTTCTCATACGGACCATTGCAATCTCAAGTGTGAAGATCCTTGCAAAGCAAATGAAAGTTCCAAAGGAGCATCTCCGGAAATGTCATGTCATTAATTATTATTATTATTTTTAAAAACAAAACTATTTATTTAGATATGCATATTTTATTAATTTTATAAATTAGGCAATTATTAATTTTATTAATTCTGATTATATATCAACTTCAGTAAAGGAATATCAACAAATTTAGATTTACACTACTATATATCGACAGCTAAATAACAACAAAGGTATATATTATATAACTTACTAATTTATTTTAGTGAGAAACTTTGGTTTGTACTTTATTATTTTTTTTTTCAACAAATCATAAATTAGGAGCTTGACTTCTATTTTATTTTCAACAATACTGAGGTGATTTGTCAGACACTTTCTTCTTTTTGTTCTATTATCGGCGAGAGGTTACATTTATGATATTTTGATGTCTTTTAAGGATGTACTCTAAAAATCTTTCTTGAATGCTCTAGTTAGCTAACTTTTAGGCCGAAGTATAGTAAAAACACAAGCTTAGTTGTTAACATCAAGACCCTCTGTTTTCCTATTCTTACACAACCATAAAATGGCGCCAGGTTTGTCTAAATATTGTAATATGAACTTAAAAAGAACATCTGAACAGAATTGAGTGCTGTACAGATCCCCTGTACTAAAATTTGCTTACTTTCAGATATTTGTGGTGATATGACCACACTATCGCATTTTATATTGCGTTAAAGGGCTTACACAAGAAGATTATACTAGTTCTCATCCGCTGATAATCATTTTTATTCGCACTCAATCTTAGTCTTATCTCAAGAAGGAATTTCTATAGCACCCCAAATTGTACCGGATCAACCTGTAGATACAAAATGCGCCTCACTCTTTTTTCCTTTTTTCCAAGTCCCTCAACAAAACAATAATTTACACTTTCGAAATTACGTCTATGTTTGCTGTTGTTAATTTTCCTTCCTTTTTATATTTGCTGATATACTTTATGTTTCAATAAAGGAAGTAATTAATATATTTACAACTTTTTTGTATAACAACCGACCAACCGTGACAACAGTGAAAAACTGGTGTAGAAATTAAAATGTGTTAAATTATAGATACTTTCTTCATATATAGTTTGAAATGTGTGTGTATGAAATTTGATGTAATTTAAAAATTGAATTAGATTGTTAGTTTTACAAACCATCTGATAAGTAACCAATCAAATTTCAAACTAAACCGAATTTAATGCACAATCTATCTTCTAACTATTAAAGTATCTTTAATTTAATTTTTTTTATTTTTTTTATAATGGTATATAGCTATCTCGATTACCAAAATAGCATATCCCTGAAGTAAAAGTGAGCAAAATTTATCTTGATCTTACTAGAATTTGTGGAGTTAGGTACATATTATAGTTAACTATGGAGCAACCTCCGAAATCTTATAATATTATAATTCACTGAATCACTGAGGCAGCTTTGGCATCAGCAGTCCCGGACTTCTCTGTGCAGATATGCACGTAACTCAAAAGGTTCATTTATAGAAACTATATTTTTGTCTCTGTTTCTTTGATAAGATAAGAATTCCTCCACAGTGATCATCATTATCACAAGTTAGTTTTAACTCTTTTATCTAAACGAAACAACAAATAAGGACCACCAATCTTTTTTTACGTCATTTATATCTAAAAAATCTTTTTTTACGTCATTAGCAATTAATGGATGTCCGAAATTTATAACTTTTATATTTAATGTAATCAACGATGATCACAATCAATTAGCTTATCGTGCTATAAAATTTATTGTCTTTAAATCCCATTGAGTCATTTCTTTTTTATCCTCAATTTTCTGTCCCCAATCTTGCTCAAAAATTGAATTCTTTTTCTCGTCAACAAAATCTATGCATATATATCACCAACCGATTAATGACGAGTATTTAATTTTGATTTTAAAAATTAGAAGGCCAATTAAAGCTGCCCAATTCGATTCTATATACCAAAACTTTGATGAGAATCGTGTTAGTAGAGTTTTAACTTAATTGTTAACACTTTTTAATATAGGAAGAAAATCATTGATGTTAAAATTTTCAAACATCCAATCAAAATGTTTTATTTAGAGAAAAGAAGTAATTTTTCTATTATTGTTCTCTTTTTGAGAAGGTTTTTACAAATAAGAATTTATATTTATTTAAAAAAAAACAGAATGCATTTATTAACATTGTAAACTTTCAAGTTTTACGCGAAGCACAACCGTTTGATCTTTTAAGGTTTATATTCTAGAATTAGCTTTATTTTAGACCTTGAACAAGTCAACAAGTCTGCAGTCTACTGACCTGAATTTACCATCATTTAGGCTAAACATATTATACTAAAATAGCAAATATATATCCTTTACCCGATTACAAAGATATTTTGCATAAGTTCGCATTTCAATACAAAATGCATGACATCAGTCCACCAAAAATGAGCTAAACTTCAAGTACTCAACAACACCATTTTGGTTGCCACATGTCGCTAGGAAAATGCTCCTTTTGCTGTGCATTAATACGTTATAGTGTGAATCTCAACGGTCATGATTTGTAGAGATATTCTCAGGATTAGTGCTAACATGAATTTCAACACAAATTAGTCCGGATCCTCCCCTACTCGTTATCATTTAAATATTTAATTAATGACATTATTATGAAATATTTTTTAACTCTCTCAACTCTATTTAATTAATGACATGTTCTCAACTCCGTTCCTCATTACAAAAGGCATAACCCTGAACTCTGCTCCTCATTATAAAGGCATCAGCCTTTGGAAACACTAACTTCTCCACTCTCTCTCTCTCTCTCTCTCTCTCTCTCTCTCTCCATGAGCCATACCATGCCTTCAGTTCCTACATACCATGAGCCAGACGCAACCCAGCCAACCCTTTCCCAATCTCACACCAACGCCACCTCTAGCACCTGGGGCCCATATACCGGCTCCGGTGATTTCACCGTTAACATGGTCATAATTCTAGTCGCTCTTCTGGCTGCACTCGGTCTTGCGCTCGCTGTAAATGCCTTGATCAAGTACATCTTCTGCCCCCGTCGCAGACAAAATGGAAACTCTGATATTGAAAAGCCTCCACCTCATCCCCGTGTCGTTGCGGCACAACTGCCTGAGACAATTTACAAATTGGACCCCAATGGAGATGTGGCCGAGTGCGCAATTTGTTTGTCAGAGTTCGCAAACGGTGATCGGGTGAAGGTTTTGCCGGCATGTGGTCACGGGTTTCATGTGAGATGTATTGAGAAGTGGATTAATGGAGGCGGGTCCTGTCCGACATGCCGCGCAAGGTGTGATGTGGGCCCCACAACGGTGGTGAAGGGTAACGTGTCAACTGATGGAAGCGGGGTTTGAATGGTGATTTGTGTGCTATTAATTGGTGTGATGTGGCAGGGTTTCGAGGGTTAGAAAACTAGAATTAGAATTGAATGTGGGAGTTGAATGGTCATGATATGCATGAATCAGGTGAAATGTAATATTTTTTCCTCTCTTTTTTCTTGTTTTAATGTGGAAAGTTTTCTTTGAAGGAGATGGTTATGTACTATTTGCATGTGATTTTTGCAATGTGTTTAATTGGTTGGAATTAATATCTATAATTGAAAGGAACTCAAACCAAACACAGCTAGCACTTCAAAATTAGTGCAATCAATTTTAGAAAAGAAGAACTCCTAATGACACATCAAAGAAAGAAGAGAAATGCTAGTGTCCAATATATAGGACGGATGGCTCCGTCCAATACGATCGTTTTCGCGTTTTTAAATTTCAAATGACCGATCCGAACCGTTGAATATGTTCTCCATATTGAAAACTTACAATAAACTAATTTTTATATTTTTTCAAAATTTTTTACTATTTTTTTGATATTTTTGAAAATTCCTGATATAAACATTATGGATCGTCCAATAACAACGATTTTCTAAAATACAAAAAAATAGTAAAAAAAATTCGAAAAAATGTAAAAATTGGTTTATTATAAATTTATAAGTTTTCAATATGGAGAACATATTCAACGGTTCGGATCGGTCATTTGAAATTTAAAAATGCAAAAACGATCGTATTGGACGGAGCCCATCCGTCCAATATATTGGACTCTAGCATTTCTCAAGAAAGAATAACAAAACCAAGAAAAGTGAAACAATGCAAGTGTACTGTGGAAGTATTAACGAGTTCAATTTTGATGTTTCAAATAGAAACACTAAAGACCACACTAAACAGTGCCACAGAATACCCTGTAATCTATCCAACCAAATCCACAATCCCTTTTTTTTTTTTTTTTTTGATCACAGCCCGTAGGCACTCAACTCTCCACACACACACACACAATTTCATCTCGCCCCAGCGAGACTCGAACCAAAGTCTTTCCCGTGGGAAGACAATGTCTCTACCAACTGGGCTACCCAGCGGAGACAATCCACAATCCCTTGTTGTGCCATCATGTCGTCTTCCTTTCCTTTGCTTGGTTCCGATATGTAACGGCGGCGTGGAAAGGTGTGAAGTGCAACTGTTTTTCTGACAAAAGAAAACAAAAGAGCACCACCTTGAAACTTCAAGAAAGGAACGGAGCACTGTTTTTGTTTAGTAACGTCTTTCAGTTTTTCTTACCCCTTGTTTCCAGAAAACCAGAGGCCCCATGCGAAAATTGTGGCTCGGTTGTGTTGGGGGTCCACAAATTTCATTCGATCGGGTTTGGTTTGCTCGACCTCGGGTCGAATATTTTAATTGTGTGCATTTCTATATTTTAATTATTATTGTTACATTACTGCTGGGTAATAGGTATAGTCGTATAGAGGTGTACTATCATCTAAAATATTTTAATTGCATCTTTGTTCTGTACGTTTCTTCTATAGTGCATGAAATTATTGATCTTGCAAATTTAAGAGGGCTGGGTCGGGTCTGGAATTGGCACAACCAGACCCAATAAAGTCTCCATTTCAGGGATGGGGCATTAACTGTAGATAAAATTGGTGATCGACTCCCAGTTTGAGCAATGATATCCTTTTTTCCTGAACTTACGGGAACAAAGATACGGGTGTGATATACACCATCCAACAAAAAAATATCCAAGCATCCAACCTCTTTAATTTTTCGCGTGATGACGTCACCAATTCTCGTGCTGACGTCAAAAAAATTTTAAAAAAAAAATTGTTTCAAATTTTTTTTTTGCGCGCTGACGTCATCAAATGGACGGAATTTTTTTTTCAGTTAGATGCGTCAAGGGATGGGTTAATTTGTGTTAAGTGTTCAGTTTGATGCAGTCATAATATGAAGTTTTAAGTTTTTGTGTTCAGTTAAACACATTAAGGGATGAATTTAAAGTGTTTATGTGTTCAGTTAGTTGCAGCAAAAATTTGATTTCATAGTTTTTTGTGTTCAATTAAACTAGTCATGAGATAATTTAAAATTATTTGTGTGTTTAGTTAGATGCATCCGTAATTTGAACACTGATCATTTATTGAGAATAATATCCATTATTTCAACAAACTGAACAATTCTATTAATAATACATCCATTTATAATAACACAAATTCTACACAGTTTTAACCACTACAAGCTAACACAATTCAACAACTCCTCCTTCGATTTCTTCCGCACAACTCTTCTCGTCCTGTCCTGTAATTCCTACACAAAACAAAACAAAATACAATTAAGACCAATTACTAATTAAGTGCTCTAATAATATTTAATCCTTTTAGATTATGTGAAGTTTTAAAAAAATACATAATGAAACAAGATGATCCCTTAGAGATACTAACTTAACACATATGATGACTAACTAATCTATTAGGGAAACTAAACAATTAATTAGTATATCTGAACACTTAATGATAATTAACTTAATCCATAATTGCAATTAACTGAACACTAATGACAACAAAGTAATAAATACCATGCAGATTATTGTAATTGATCTAATTGATTCCTAGGTGCAATAAGAAAAATATTTATAGACACTAACTGAACACTTGTACAGCATGGTTATTCTGCTACTCACCTAAATGTAATTTAATTGAACATATATGGACACTAACTGAACACTTGTACAACTGTGTCAGAAAAATGAGTGTATGTCATCAATTGATGTAATTGATCCCTAGATGCAATAAAAACAACATATATGAATACTAACTGAACACTTGTACATCATGATTATTCTGCTACTCAACCCTATTGTGAACACTGTGTGACTGTCCTTATCAATTGATGTAATTTTTCTCTAAATCATTCCAAACTGAATGATAAAAATCATTCCAAATAGACCAAAGAGTATACAATCACTAAGCATTAAAGAGAAATTAACTAGATCGAGTGCCTCATTCAAATAAGATGTTGCTATGCATCCAACTAAATGAAATCCCAAACAAACAATTTCAAAAATAAAAAAAAAGAAAGTGACGAAGCACAATAAAAAGAGATTAGATCGAGATACCTTTTGAAAAACGAACAATGGCGAAGAAGCAAGGTATCGATAGAGGGATCCAGGGCTTAGATCTAGCCAGTAGAGAAAGGTTCTCATTCGCATCTCTCAAGTGCGTGCTTGTACTGGCCATGGAGATGAGAGGCAATCTAGATCGGAAGAAGCTATGGAGAGGAGAGGAGAGGAGAAGAGAGGAGGCGATCTGACGATCTGGTCATAAGCCATGGAGACGAGAGGAGCAATCTGGTCGGATAGAAGAGGAGATGAGCCGATCTGGTCGGAGAGAAGGGAGGCAATCTGGTCGGAGAGGAGAGGAGATGAGGCGATTTGGTAGAAGAAGCAGAGGCGATCTAGTCAAAAGCCATGGAGAGGAGAGGAGGCGATGGAGAAGAAGGATGAGGCTAGATCTAGTTTCTCTCTCCTCTTGCGGCTAGGGTTTGGATCTCTGGCGTCTCTTGAAAATTGAATCTGATTGAGAAAATGAAAAAGAATCGGTGGGCCTCATGTGATATCACGTGAAAAGAAAAAATGACGGAAAAGAGCCAGTTTTTGACCCATGTAAGCCGTGGATGCTATGGATGTTTAGTCGCTGGATGGTAGATACCATTTACCACAAAGATATATGAAGGGTCCTATTGGGCTTTTCAGGTCCAAATGAAGTTACGATTTTGTAGGCTTCTGATTTTCCATCAGGTGTCAATTTAGATCCAAAATGTTAGCAGATTAGATTTTGTACAAGTACAGCTCTAAGGCCCAGAACTTACAAGATACAACAATTAAAGGAAAATTTACTAAAGAAAAAATCTTGCATTACCCAACAATCAGGGCATTATAATTTGCCATAAGAGAGAGACTCCATACGAATTTTTCAAGTGCATCTTCCCTACAAAGAACATGAACTATAATTTTGTATATGTCAGGAGAAGATGTCAGGAGAGGTATCTCGATCATCTATCTTGTATATGTTTCTATTTACTCAGTGCCATTAACCGAACTATAATTGTGATCCCAATCGGATCACACCCACCATATTATTACTTCTTTTAAAACAATTTAATTTATTTTGAGAGACAAACCAATATATGAAATGCTCTTTATCTTACTTTCACTTCTAGCAGGGATTGAATCCTTTCATTTCGACAAAAACGACAAAAATTACTAATTATTCATATTGGCTCTTACGTTCCCTTCATACTAATTAATTCAAATAACATAGAAAATCATCTTGATGACTTGCGATAAAGGAAACTACATGTATAACAGTACAAGTAAATATTAAATCTACACACCAAATACATCAAAAACAGTTCTTTTGTATAGACTATAGTAGTACTAACAATTTCGGATTATATATTTCACCCTATCTATTATTAATTTAGTCATCTCATACATAGTGACCCTTTGGACTCGTGTGCCAAGTGTCTTCTTGGGAGAAGGCTGAATGCTCTACATCCTACTTCTGATTAATTGGATCTTCAATCATACGAAAATAAATATATTACATTACTATCTGATTCCATCCGAGGAATTTGCATTAAATTTCGAGCTAAATGGACTCTCTGGAGCCCCAAAAAACGGCCTAGATGCACTTATTCAATGCACATCTAACATAGCAAAACCCCAGTAAAGCCCTACACCAAGTTTTTTCCTCAGATATGAAGATAAACCCTTCACCAACTATTAACAGCTGTACTCGGACTCAATAAATTTTTTTTTTAAATGAGACCTCTTCAGATTATCTCCAGTTGCAACAACAGAGAACCTCTCAATTACCCATCATGCATTGGCATCTCATCTGCAAATTAAGAGATATGATAGATCATAACAGGGGCGTAGCTAGGATTTTAAGTAAGCAGGGTCCATAATTTTTTTAAAAATATATATATAACATAACGTCTAATATAGATATACTATAATAATATTTTTCAAACAAACAATTCTAAACAATTCTAAAATAATGTAACTTAAAAAAATTCATGACAATTCGAATATATCGATAACAACAACACAAAATTAGAAATAACATATCAAATATCCAAAATAATAATTCAAGACAATCAATAAAGTAAAATTACAACAATTCCCTACGAGTTTTCATTTTCTGATAATTTTGCATAATAGGTTCATTAGGAATCTCATTGAACACCTCTCTTTCTATATATGTTACAAGACAATCATTCATCCAAGTATCTCACATTCTATTTCTAAGTTTTGTTTTAATAAGATTCATTGCAGAGAATGCCCGTTCGACGGAAGCCGTTGCCACCGGTAAGAGCAATGCTAATTTGAGAAGTAGATACACATACGGAAATGTCAAATTTTTCTTGGTCTCAACTAACATTTTAGACAACTCATTGAGATCTCGTATCTCATGGAATCTTTCATCTAAGCGAACATCAATAATGTAAGAATCAAGTTGATAACCAAGTGTAGCCATATCAATATTTTCAAACTCTCTTGGATAAAAGGATGCCAACTTGATCAACATATCCTTATTAAAAGCTTGAAATGCATCTCTTGGGTTCAAACAAGCAACACAAAGTAAAAGTTCAGAACTTATCTCATCGAACCGATCATTGAGCTCTTTAAGTTGCATATCCAAGATGGTATTAAAAATCTCAACACGATACCTGCATATTTGAGTATTATATTCCATTAATAATAAAAAAAGAAGGTGACATAACAAGAAAGAGAAAGAGAGAAAACATGATACCTATGTAAATTGGTCATTTCCTCGGATCTACGCCGTGGTCTTCCTCGAGTAATAAATTTTGCCTCCATATTCGGTATGGGAATATTATGTTTGTTGCAAAATAAAGAAACTTTTTGCAAAAGAGGATCCCATCCATCTTCTCTCATTTTTTGCAACTGCAACTTGGCCACTTTGACAAGTCCTATGGCATTAACAATATCTTGATCTTTTTTTTGTAATGCTTGAGAAAGCACATTTGTTAATCCCAAAACATCTCGCATCAAATGCAAAACAAAAACACAATCAAAAGAGGACAATCCATCTAATAGAATTTTTGCTTCTCCTTTTTGCTTAAAATCCACGGCTTCTTCCTCGATCATCTCAAGCACATCAAGAATTGGGGTAAAAAGATCAATTACATTATTAACAGTACCATAATGAGAGCCCCATCGTGTAGCCCCTGCTCTAGAAAGGCCTATTTCTTGATTACGTCCTTTGCCTGTTTCTTTCTCACCATTGTTTAAAGCCTTGGCAATTTCAGCTGCCTGTCTCTATCTTAGCATATCTTGACGCTTACAAGAGGCCCCAACAGTATTTTGGATCTTATCAGTGAGAGCGAAAAGATGAGCAACATCTATGTGAGAGTTGGCAACGGCTACCAGTGTCAACTGAAGCTGATGAGCAAAACAATGAACATAATACGCAGATGAATTAGTCTTTAAAATCAAACTCTTAAGCCCGTTGAACTCGCCTCGCATGTTGCTCGCTCCATCATAACCTTGACCACGAACACGTGACAAAGAGAGACTATGCTCAGCTAGCTTGGACTCCAGGGCCACTTTAAGTGTGGCAGCTGCTGTATTAAGCACATGAACAATGCCTAAAAATCTCTCCACCATACTTCCATCTCTTCTAACAAAGCGTATCACCAAGGCCATTTGCTCTTTGCAAGATACATCACGCGATTCATCAACTAATATAGCAAACAACTCATCACCAAGCTCACGAATAATAGCATTTGTGGTCTCATGTGCAGCGGCATGAACCATCTCCTTCTGGAAATCGGCACTTGTCAGTTGTAGGTTTTTTGGTGCATTCTCAAGTGCCACACTTTTGACATCCGCATTATGATCAGCAAGGAACTTCACTAGTTCAAGAAAATTTCCCTTATTTTTTGAATTTGCAGATTCATCATGTGCACGAAAAGCCATCCCCTGACGTAAAAGATACCGTATGCAGTCAAGTGATGCATTCATTCTCACTCGATAATCATTTCTCATTTTTTCAGTTTGCCTTCCAAAAAAAGAGCTAATTGACTGTCTTTGATTCAACAATGCTCGTGCCTTCAACTCATTTTGCATATGAACGCTATTCTTTTTACCAATATGTGACAACAGAGCTTCCTTTCCTTTGTTCCACGCTTTCCAACCAGTCACAACAAAAGAGTCTCCACCTCCTTTCCGTCCTCCTAATTCCGGCTTAAATAAAAAACAAAAGAAGCAATACACAGCCTCTTTCTCCATGCTGTATTCTAGCCAGGATCCAAAATCATCATACCATCTTGGATTAAACCCTCGCAATCTAGATCCAATTTCTCTTCCTTCAAAGTCATGTAATTTGGGTTGACACGGTCCTTTGGCTAAATAACTTCTTTTCACACCTTCTCGATCATTTGGGTGATATTCACATATTTGAGGTCGAGTCCCTGGATCTGATGGAGGATCAAATGCATTGAAATCAATTCGACTGAATTTACTTGATCCTTGATTAGATGCATTACCCAATGCAGCCATGAATCTAAAATTACACAAAGATTATTCTGGATTAAATATAGAAAATGAGTATATTTTAATTTCTATGACAACAATTGTTTACATGTTTGTAATTAGGTGCCACTGTAGCAGCGAAATCAAAATTCAAATTAAGAGAATATGATGATTTCATCGCCAAATAATAAAGTAAGGCAGTGGTTGGGTACTTGGGTTTGACCTTCTTTCTTAATAGAATAATAGTCAATTTCTAAGTTCTAACATGGGCCTTGTATAGTTGTATGTGCTAAATAACAAAGCTTCACAAATAGATGAAAATTAGGTGTTACTGTTACCGAATACCAACTGAGAACTGACCGTAGATGGATGAAAATTGGGTCCCTTCAGTCCTTCACGATGAAGAAGCAAGAAGAATCGGGATTCGGGAAGGCTGATTGGTCGAACCGTCGAAGCCTCGAAGGTGGGTTACTGCCTTACTGGGTTCGCTACTCGCCTATTCCTATTCGCTAGTTCGTACGCGACAAAGAAGGGGGGAGGCAAACAGACGACTCAGAGAAAGAATGAAACAAATAAACTTTCTAAGATGGGTCCACTGAATTTTTTAGGTGGGTCCATATAAATTTTTTTATTTACATATAAGTCATACTCTAATTAAAATTATTTTTCAAGGTGGGTCCCTGGACCCACCAATCAATGAGTGCCTTCGCCCCTGGATCATAACATAATAAATTTGCGTAGTATATTAATCCAGGATCATATAAATGATCTGATTCTATTTTGGTCCATTATACTAAACTATTTTATAGAGAATGGACATCCGTAATAGTTGTGACCGGAGAGGAGGTGCAGCAAAACCTATGAAGCATTCAAGCTATTTCCTCTCCAGGGTCCCCAAAAGAGAAATAATAGATTCGATGATGAGACGAACCCTTTCCATTCTTTTAACAAAGGTGTACTGCCTTGTGACATTTTTAAAACCAAAGTTTAAAATTCTAAATTAATTTACAGATGACTAGATTAGCTAGATCAACAAGTTATTGACGAATATTGCATGTGATTTTGTGAATTTGATCTGCAATATTCTTACACTAGGTTGGTTCTTTTCACATCTACACCCAGAGAAATGCTCGAATTAATTGGCTAAAAGAGAAGGTAGGTTACATTACTGGTTTTTGTATGAATAATTATAGTGCACTTTGATATTATATTCTGAAAAATATTGTTCAAGCTAGATAAGTTGAAATTGTACGTACGTAGGTGTATTATATATATTATTTCGCTAGAGTTTGTACCGTTAGTCATAGAAAAACTCATCTGTTTAATTTTTTTTTATGATGCTAAAAGATTTTTAAATGAGCAAAAAAAAAAAACTTTATAGAAGTTTTATATAATGAAAATTATACGAAGAATTTATTTTTTAACTATTAAGATGCACCATAAATGACTTTTTAATTCAGTTGTGCTCTCTATGAATTTATTTCAACATGGTAATCACACAATTTTACAAAGCTGAATCCATGAATCCTTCCATAGTATTCTGCTCTAATACATAAATACTCAATATATAAACGAAAAAAATGTTTTTAATTACAAAAATTACAATTAAGAATAGTAAAGTAAATTCTGACTAATTAAACCGGCCGTGTAGCTAGGTTTAAACCCAAATTCCCAAACGCAAGACGAGAGAGCACTTTGTCCTCTACTTTGATCTTGCATTGTTGTCTCCTTATAAAAAATTGATTTAGATGATTAAAGTTATGTAGAAATTGAAAGAAAAAAAATTATCCACCTTATATTCGTAACGATCTTATTTATTAGAACAAATTTATCTTTCTTGAGTAATCGGATGACTAAAATCAACTTCGAGCATATTTTTTATAAAAAAGTAAAGTATAATATATGGAGCTAAACAAAAAAAAGTTTCCCAAGTATAATTTCATAATCTTCAGAGGGCAATTATAAAAAGACTTTTAAATAATAACGAACTAGAATGGAACAACTGGGACAGGACTTAGTCAGCACTCCCCCGCCACCTATAAGTAGGCTTCCAGTTCCATATACAACCTCAAGAAATACAGCAACAGAAGCCAAGTATACAGTGGGTGTGAGTGTGTAACAAAGAACACAAGTCACGAGTGTCTGTGTGATTCAGTGAAGGAGCTAGCAAGAGCAATGGGGCTTTTCAAACTAGTTTTTATGCTAGCATTGGTGCTCCTCATGGGTACTGCAGCAATGGCCGCCTACCCTCCGACATCGTCACCAAAAAAGCATGATGAACACCACCGCAAACACCACAAGAATGGCGCACACGCACCGAAAGCACACGAGAAGCACGATGAGCACAAACACAAGCCTGAAAACCCCCACAAACCTCCCTATGCTAAACCACCAAAGTAACGATTTTTTGAAAGAGGGCCGAATTTCGTCTCTATCAAACTCATCTCCAAATTTATGCATGTTATGTGTCAGTCCTCCTGTCGGTTCTGCTGATGATTTTCTTGTTTCTATATAGTGATATTGTTTGTGTTCTATGTTTTTTACTTTTTTTTTTATATTTTTCGTATGTTTGTTGTGATGATAGCTGTTAACTTCAATTAATTTGGAGATGGAGAAGGTATGTTAGTGCAATAATAAATATTTACGTTCATGGATGTGCTTATTTGTGTACTCTCTCCTAGTCTCCTGCAGTACCAATAATTATGCGTATTAATTAGTAATGAACATGTGACTAGTTAAAAAATGGGTTCCGCTGCGTAACATCTAACTGTGTACAAAATCTGTACAACCATAAAAATAAAAATTATACGGACATGCTGTTTTTGAAATATTAGATATTCGATTTCAAAAATTAAATGTGGATAAAATTGCCTCCCCTGAAAGGCTGTAACACTGTTTGAGCAATGATAACCTTTTTACTGAATATTCGGGGAAAAATAATATATGAATGGGCCTATTGGGCTTTTGGGACTCCAAATTAAGTTACACTTTTTCAGCATTTGTCAATTTAAGCCCCAAATATTAGCAGGTTAGATTTTAGCACCAGTACGGTACTACGCGGTTCGACAAAGGATATGTTTGGAAGTTAATAGAACAAGAACAAGCTATTTCTTGTTTGGCACCCTTTAAAACAAGGAGAATAAGAACAAAATAAACCTTGTTCTTGTTCCAACAAAAACATAGAACTATAATAAAAACAAGAACAAGCTTTGTTCTTGTTCTTGTTCTTATTCCACACCACTTATGTTTTTGCAATGTTAGTAACCGAACTATAATTTCCATCCAATTCGGATTATCTTCACGTTTCACAATAAACAAAGGACGTTAAGCTTCCATATTCTTATATTCATAAAAGAATTTTTAGTCGGATTTTAAATCTGAGACGTTCATGAAAGAAGTATTGTCCTTCATCATTAAGATAAAAAAG
Source organism: Rhynchospora breviuscula (assembly GCA_027562975.1). NCBI lineage: Eukaryota > Viridiplantae > Streptophyta > Magnoliopsida > Poales > Cyperaceae > Rhynchospora > Rhynchospora breviuscula. The sequence continues at coordinate 14,690,939 of CM050400.1, read as the reverse complement.
GTCGAATCCTCTACATTCTTCTCTGATTAACAAGATTATCAATAACCAGCTCATTCGTCCAAAGGAAATTTCGAGCTAATCGACATTTCCGGAGCCCCGTGAAGTGGTCCATATCACCATATGCAAATATTCATACAATTAATGTACATTTTGCAATGGCAAAAACCCAGTAAAGACCAACACCAAGTTCTTTCTCCGAGAAGAAGACAAACCCTTCACCAACTACTAGATTTGGAATAGCATCTCCGAGATAAAAAAAAAAAAAAAGCTTTCACAAAAGTATACAAAAATAGTTAGTTAAGATTATCTCCAGTAGAACGAAAAATATCCTCTCAGTAACTCGTCTTGAAATGGCATCTGATACGAAAACTAAGAGGAAAAAAATAAAACATTAGATAATAACATTTTCTATTATTTTTTAGCCAGGATTAAAGAAATCGATATGCGTCTACTTTTGGTCCAAGATACTATACTATTTCATTAAGAATGAACTTCTACAGTACATGTACGACTGGAGAGGAAGCGCAGCAACCCATTTCCCTCTTCTTCAGTCCCCAAAAGAGGATTATCAAATCCAATAATCAGGAACCTTTTCCTTTTTTTAGCAAAGGATTACAGGCCCGTGACATTTTTTTAAACAAAATTTACAGCCTAAATTTAATGAGCAAGGTTCCGGTGCCACACTTTTGTGATGCCACAAATGCCACACTTTATTTTTTTATTTTAAATTTTAAAATTTAATTGTCCGATCCAAATTGTTGATATTGTTCATTTTTACGATGGATGCATTATTCTAAAATTTTATATTTTTTGGAGTTCATTTGATACATGATCAAGAGATCAAAATATGAACATATTAGAATTAATCTATCACGGTTAACTAGATTCCTTCTTTTTTCAACCTCTTGATCGATTATCAAATGAACTCTAAAAAATATAAAATTTTAGAATAATGCATCTATCGTAAATATGAACAAGATCAACGGTTCAGATCGGACGATTAACTTTCAAAATTTAAAATAAAAAAAATTAAAAAATAAAATGTGGCATTTGTGGTACCACAAAAGTGTGTCACCGGAATCTTTCTCAAATTTAATTAGGACTGGCTAGGTCGGTCTAATTCTTTTGCATTTAGAACCCAAGAAATGCTTCAATTGGCTTAAGACTACTAGGTTTGCCTTAATTGTTTTTTTTTTTTTGTTACACTTTAGGTGATTCAACTAATACATTGATTTTATGTTTTGAAAAATACGGTTCCAACTAATTAAATTGAAGTTGTAACAACTGTGCTGTAGATTATTACGATATATATTTTACCGTCATCCATCAAAATGCCGTTTAAACTCAAGTGTTCCAAATTTTAAATTGTTTGGTGCATGCTTAATGACTTTTGAAATTAGACAGAAAGCTGATACCAGTTCTATTTAATAAACCAAAAAAAATTCAGAAAGAAATTTTAATTTGAAATTTTTTTTTTCAATATCAAAATGATCTATAAAATTTGAATTTACGCTAGAATAATATTCAATCCTTTATTCATATGTTTGTATATAAATATCGGAAATACTTCCTTCCATATCTTTGAAATTTCGCATAAAATAGCAGATTGTTTTGTTTTCACCTTTTAAACACTCCACGAAAGGGGTCATGCACGCTGAATAATTTTTCCTGTTATAAAATTGAGAAGAGTGGAAGAAAGAAACAAAGAATAATGTGTATCAAGAGTAAACAACATATATGTGCTCAATTCTCAATCTCATCAGAGTTGTATTTCTATTTGGGTTCCTTCTTGTTGTCTAAATACAAGTTTACAATTCATTTATTTAACGACAATGAATGAAACTCCGTGGGAATTATATGTAGATAAAACATCCACGTTAAATTGATTTGCAACGTTAATAATCTTGATTTACAACTTATCCCTCTTTTTCCTTGATGAAATTACTTTTTTCATTGTAGTGTGCCTTGTGCATTTATTTGAACATGCTAATCACGCAATTTTGAAAACTGAATGTTTGAATCCTTCCATAGAAATGGTTATGCTCTGATACACTTAAAAAAAAAATGTAAATGCTCAATATTCAGTTAATCGGTAGATAATTATTAATTACAAAATTTACCATTAAAAATAGTAAAACCATATTCATACAAATTTATCCACGTTTAATCCCAAACGGAAGACTAGCTAGCTAGGTAAGTAGCACTTCGTCATCTAATTAACTTGAACTTTTAATTTTTATATTCTAAATTGATTTAGATGATTTGTGATTAACATGATAAGGAATTTGGAAAAAAAAAAGATTCTAAATTAATAAATTTCCATTATCACAATCCAATCCATTAGACTTGTTATGAAAAATTACTACTAACATACTTAATTCGATCTTTTTTTTGAGGGTCAGGTGGCAATCACCAACATACTTAATTCGATCATATTGTTATTTAGTAATTGGACCAGTAAAAAAAATTTTGAACGTATTTTCAATGAGAAAATTGATGTATTGAGCTAATTTACAAAGAGTTAATTAACAAGTACAATTTCATAATCTTAAGAAGGGGCATTTAGAACAAAGACTTGAGAAAAAAAAAATATACAAAAACTGAAGTATAAGGGAGCATTCGGTGCAGCATCCTCTAATTTTTTTACTTTTTTTTTTTCTATTGAGAAACGCAGCCTTCTCCCCGCCACTATAAGTGGGCTTCAATGTACAGCTCCAAGGAACACAACACTGTGTACTTGAGTATTGTGTTAAAAGACAATTAAAGTGTCTGTGTAATTAAGTGAAAGAGCTTAGTTAAGAGAGAAATGGGGCTTTTAAAACTAGTTTTTATGCTAGCATTGGTGCTGCTCATGAGCATCTCGGCAATGGCGACCCCCCCTCCTACTCCGTCACCGATAAGAAAGCCCTATGAACACCACCGCAAGCACCGCAAGCACTGCAAGCATGGGGCGCACGCACCCTCGGCACATGATCAGAAGCACAATGAGCACATCCACAATCCTGTTAAACCAGCACAACCCTCGAAACCTTAGGGTGTGTTTGGATAGGTCGGGAATAGAAAATAAGAATAAGAAATTTCGATTTGCGTGCTTATTCTTATTCTTGTACAAAACAAACGGTATAAGAATAAAGAATTTGGGCCTTTATTTCTATACTAACAAAACCATGGTATAAGAATAAGGAATATGTACAAGCACGCATACCGAAATTTCTTATTCTTATTCCTTATTCACTGCTCATCCAAACAAACCCTTAAATTAGCATATGTGGCCCTATGCTAACCAAGTAATTAGCATTGAGCTCATCTCCAAATTCATTTTGCTTTTCTTGTTTCTTGTCACTGTTTGTCCGTCCTGATGATTTTCCTTATTTCCAGTGGTATGGCTTGTGCTTTATTTTTTTTTCTCTTAAGTTTTCACATGTTTGTTGTAATGATATCTAGATTTTCCGTGACTTCGATTTGGAGATGAAGTGTGGTGAATTAGAGGATATGTTAATGTTATAATAAATATTTAGTTGTTGGTTGTGCAGTTGTGCTTATTAGTGTAGTACTCCCTTCTGCGCTACTAAATTTTGTTGATTGATTCGTAATGAACACCGAACTATTATAAATGTGCTCCGCTGCGAATTAAATTATACGGATATTATATATATATATTTTTTAAAAAAATAAAAAAAATAGATGGTCGAATACATAAAAAAAAAACGGATGTACAATACTTTCTGTGACTGATATAATTTTGTGGAATGACTAATAAGGAATATCTTTTTTTAATATATATATTCGGTCATCAATAGGGGGGGGGGGGGTGTGTGGGAAAGAAATGTCTTCCTTTTTGTTCTCTATATTTGAGGTTCGTAACTTTAAAACAAATAGAAATATGTAAAATTTTTATCATGTGTTTAACATGGAACTGCTGATAACATATGTACTCTATTTATTTTAATGGATGATCATGAAATCCTTAATTATTATTTATTTATTTATTTGTATAAACCTAAGCTACCAAAATGCAGCAGACAATTTTGGGAGAGTACTCTTAAAAGACCAAAATTGAACTTATTAATTCAAATCACTTAACTTCTCATCTTTTAATCCTCGATCTTTGCGACTTTAAACCTACAATTAATATGCAGTGCGTGCGATATTTCATGAATTATGAGGGAAAAAAAATTAAATTAAAGTGCAACAATATTGAAAGCCCTACAGAGAACAATCAAGAAAATATATATTCCCAAAATATCCCCGTCCAGACCTTTATGCTATATTAGATGTGTATTAAAAGGCTAGTGCATTTTGTCACTGTGACAACTGATGAAAAGTTTTTCATTAGTTTTATTCCTAAATTATTCCACTAATTGACTTGCATTTTCAAGCAAATATTAGGGAAAAAGTCTTTCCAACCAATATTTACTTTCACAATTGATATGCATAAAATATGGGTTTTTTTTTTCAGGTAATATGAGAAGAATTGTTTACTAATTAACTTAGTTATTACCGCACAAACATATGCATTCCTATTAGACACAGTTCATGAATATCTATGCTAATGATAAATAGGCCTAAAAGCTCAACCCCCTAGCTATGGACTGTAGTTTTGGGCCGAGACTTCAACCTGTTTGCCATTGCCATGATATTCCAATTGAGAAAATTAATAAGGCCATGATGATATATTTTCAAACGAAAAAAATGAGAAAAAAAAAAAAAATACGGGAACAAGTTAGATTCCACTTGAATTGCTACTTATTTATTTGAAGGGGAGAGCCCGTACCCGCTCGGATTACCAGTTACGCACCGATCGAATACGATTTATTTATTCATTGCTGATTCTGTATATATATTTGTAATTTTAGATATAGAATTGAATAAGTGATTTATACCTTTAAAAGAATTATGGAGATCTATTTTTTTAATAAATTCCCAACTTTATTTTTAAAATTTTTTTCTAAAATTTTAAATTTAAGTGTGTCATTGGGACTGTTGATCTTGTTTGGTTTCATGAGATATGTTCCTAAAAAATTCGATATTTTTTGGCATTCATTTTATACTTGATAAAGAATTCAAAAAAGTGAACATATTAAAATTTTAAACTTACTTGTGTTTAAAACTTTTGAAATAAAAATTAAAAAAATTGGGGAGTTATCGCACCAGAACCCAATACTATCATTCATTCAATATTTAAAATTTTCAATAGAAATCTGAAATTTTCTTCATTATACATCAGTAACATCACTGAATGGATAAAAAAATAGTAATGTTACCGTTTGGTGCTTCCTCAGTGGTAATATTAATTATTGCTACTGTATTATCAGAAAAAAGACGTGTAGCTTTTGTTTTCTTTAAAAAAAAAGTGTATATGAGACGCAATTAATATCATTTTTGTTCTGCAAAAAAAAAAAAATCAGCAAATTAAATGATATAAATGAAGAGATATGGAAACAAAAGATACTTCCTAGATCATAAATTCACTCCTGTTTTATTATAACATGCACCGACAAGTCAAATATTTCCAAACTTGCTCATAGATATATATTACATACTATATGTATTGTTATTTAATAAACCGAAATGGTTGAGCCGACAGTACCTATGATTAAAGATAGGTCACAAGAGTCAATTGGAACGGATAAGTCAGAATGGTCAGCGACTCAGCAAGGAATACATATTGCCTTTTTTTTTTGTTGAGCGGGGGGGATTAGTTGAGAATAGATATAAGTATATAACACATAAAGACAACCTAATTTACCTCACCGGTCAAAACTGGATGGAAAAGTGTATTCTCCCAAAGGATTCAATTGACGTTTGTCAGGCCTGAATTTGGATCTTGCGTGGCGTTTGAAATTATAGTTGTTAGTGAGATCTGTAGTCATTTGTCTTAATAATAATAGTAGTTAGAACTGGATATTTTGTTTTGTGCAAATTTTAATTTTATTGAGCTAATAGCAAGTGAATTAATTATCTGACTTACCACAAGTTAAGAATATGTCTAACTATATATCAATCTTTTAAATTTCACCGAAATAACACCGTTTTGACTTAAATAACGGGATTTTGGAGCAAAACACATCAACGTTACAACAACCAAACACGAAATAACGGTAGCGTTATATTTCCGAAAAATCAGCGATATAACTTAAGGGGCCGTTTGGATGGTATGAGAATAAGAAAGAATAAATTCTTCCTAAGAATACCTTCTTCCTAAACATCTAAATTCTTTCCAAAGTTACACACTTCTCAATATTTTCTTCATAAAATTCTTATTCCCATATGATCCAAACGAGCCCTAAAATTCTTGCATTTGACGATGTAAAAACGGATGGGTCATTCCACTTACAAATTTTTTTTTTCTGAATACAAATTCATACCAAGCCCTAATTCGTTTAGGTTTTAAAACTTTGATTTTGTCTATTTTGCTTTTTGACTTGTTAATTTTTTTATATTTTAATTTTTCAAGTAACTGATAAGATAGGCTAGTTGTATAATTCTTTTTTTATACACACTGTTTTTTCTCTGTTATATCACCGATATAATATCGAATCGCTAAATCAACTCTGTACCGTTATACCGCAAAAATCGCATTTTAAAATCTTGCTATATATATTATTTTTATCATACAGGACTGTATAATGCTGATAGTAGTTTGAAAACATCACTAGACTTACGACCACATGAAATCTCAATTAAAAGCCATGCAAATATAATAGGTTTTAGTAGAGAAGCTTCTGAAATGCTTTTCGGCTTAATTTGGGGGCCTATGTTTCTTGTGTGTCAGTGTTTAGTGACCGATAACAATCATTTCCTCTCCGTTATAAAAAAAATGGACATGTTCAGCCCAATTGCAATTCATTAATTATTGTTTGAGCTGCTTTCATTGTCACAAACTAAAACAATTTTTTGTGTTAGTAAACTTTAAAAATTTTAATGGTAAATTTAAAGCTTTACCTTATTCTTCTTCACTCTTTGCACTCACTAAAAATTTGTAACTCTTTTAAGTTTGTTTTACGCATGATGAATAGAGAAGAATTAATTATTCGTATGCAAGGATAAAATTTTGAAATAAAATATTAATAGGTGCATTGTTTTTTTAGTACGTCGGTCATGTGTATAAACATGTAAAATATTATTTGAACATGTTATGATTTTGAAAATCATGAACTAGATATGTCTACATGGAAAATATCACAACAACGTGTACCACGAATAATATAAAAAAATAAAATAAAAATTGCGCCACGAAAAACTTGTTACATCTAAACTTTTCGTATATAATCTAAAAATAAGTTTTTATTTAAAATAAAGAGTGCTAGTTTTTAAATCTCCTTTGTGTGTATATGCCTACAACTTTAATCATAAAAAGGTTCATTCGTGACTGCATAACTTTTCAATATGATTTCAGTTCATTTGACAGAATGTTCTCTGATCGATCGTATTTCCAGTTAATTATAAAGTAACTGGACTTCCTCATGTTTTTAGTCTCCTCCATTACGGTACAATACTGGAGAGTGTTGATTCTATTCTCAATATTCTTCATTTGTAAACTTGCAAATCGGCGATTGTCAAAAAAAAAAAAAAAAAAAAAAAAAATTGCAAATTGGTTGTGAAAGAAAACTTATGAAACGGAACTACTAAAGACCAACACCAAACATAGCCACGCAGGGATGCGACTATGCGAGAGCACACAGATCCAACAAAGAAAAAACCTTCCCCGCCTGACATTTCACCACCTGTTGCTTGATGTGTCATTTAGAAACAAATATTTGCGGCAATTACAAGGCGAGCACGTGATAGCGGATAAGTTCCGATTTTGGATCGTTTGGTAATTATAAAAATACAAAAGAAATTAATTTTATTTAACAGAAATCGTAGAAAAGCGTTATATATTTAAAAAACGAATGACGTAAAAAAAAAAAACAAGATTCTAATGCCCACCATTTTTTATTGTCACAAGTTATCACAACTTCATATTTTATCAATATTTTAAAATTTAAATACTGAATCTAAACCGTTGATCTTGTTAAATCTAATGAGCGATGCGTTTCTATCTAAGTTTTATAAATTTTGGAGTTGATTTGATACTTGATCAAGCAGACAACAAATGAACGAATCTGGTTAACAATGATTGATTAATTTGATATGTTTATCGTTTAATCACTTAATCGAGTATCAAATTAACTCAAAATTTTATAAAACTTATATGAAAACACATTGCTCGTTAAATTAAACAAGATCAACGGATTGGATTCGGCATTTGAATTTTAAAATTTTTAAATAGTGATAAAATATAAAGTTATGGCAACTTATGGCAACCAAAAGTGGTGGCACACTCTAATTTTTTAAAAGTCCCTTATATCTTTAAAAATTCTATACAAATCCTTTTGAAACATAACAAAATTATTATTTGGCACACTCTAAAAACTCAAAAAAATTCATATTATAATCTTTCCCTCTTATTTGAGAATCCCAGTTCCGCCCATGTTGTCTGTCTGCTACTCTTCAGAAGAGCAAAAAGTTTGTTGACAAAATTTTCTTTCCGAAATCTTTCTGATTCTATTAAAGAGCGTGACCAATTAGTCGCATCATTTTTGAAGGAGGTAGAATTTTTTCCCAATAAAATCAGTAAAAGGTCTCTTCGTCGCATGCCATAATAATGAATGAGTAGTGATCTAATTTTATTATTTCTGTGACTACAAAAGTTAACAGTGAAAATATTATAATCAATTCAAAAATCAGCAAAGAGTAAATTTAGATATAGAGATCAATTAAATTTTTATATTTTCATATTTTAATTCAAACCAAGCAACATTTCTCTAACTAAATTTTTATTCGATATGTACAAATGTAAACTAAACCAATTGTATACCTATATAATCTTATCACGCGAATTATAAACCAAACCAAATATATATTAACTAGATAAATATTTTATATTGATATGTTTATTATTATAATATATACAGTTTAGGGTTTAATTAATTTGTTTAATTGTTAAAACGGGATATATATCAAAATTCAAGCTTTTACAAATTTACAGTCAAACTGAAAACTAAATTAATTTAATTAAAAGAATACTTTAGTAGAATCATCATTGGAGCACCTTATTAGACTTTATTCCTTTCACTTTCATCCGCCCCCGCAGCTGGCCTCCGTGAAAAAGTAGAAAAGTTAAGAGAAAAGAGCCTTCGATTTGTGCATTCCGATAAACGTTTCTACCCGAAGGTTTCCACAAACTAGAGCCTAATTAAGCGTGGCCTTGTGAAGAGGGGAAAAAAAAATGCGCGAATCCTCTAATATCATGTTAATTTAACAAGCTGGCACGCCGCACGCCTAAGAAAAAAAGCCACTTTAATTAGCTCCTACCTTCCTAGCTACTCTCCTACTATATTATTTATTAATTTCATTTTTTTTATTTTAAATGAGGATGTATCTAGATAGGTCTTAACCCTTAAATTTTCATCTATAAATAGGATCCCACACTGGCCACTGAAACCCGCCTCACAGTAAGTTGATCAGAGAAAAATAAAAAAAATAAAAGAAGAACAAATTAAGAGAGAGTGAAACATCAAACATGGCTCTTAGCAACAAACTGGTGATGATATTTTTCTTGGTAATCCTCATAGGGGCTGCAGCAGTGTCTGCGTACCCCATGCCGGCACCACCGAAGAAATATGACCATGACCATGATCATGATCACAATCACGGCCACGGCCATGATCATGACCATGACCGTGACGACCACCACCACAAGCGTGAGAAGGAGAAGCATGAGAAGCACTATGACCACAAAGGTGCTCATCCTCCGAAGGGACACCCATATCCTAAACCTCCTCCCACTAAGTAACTGGTTTAATGTGATGCGTAAGACGTGAAAGCTCTTGTTCCTGTTCTATGTTGTTATTATGCGTATGTGCAAAGTGTTTTTAGTGATTGTTACTTTGGAGAATAAATATGTTCAGTTGTTTTGTTGGCTGTTGGATGTAGTAGCATGTGTAGACTTGTATTTCAGAGTATGAATGTACGTGGTTGGTGGAAATTTACTTTTGACGAAATGAAGTGCGACTCTGCGAGTGTGAATGTTTAAAGAAAAGAGACAGTGCAAGTCATAACGAAAAGCAGTGATTAAGCCATATAATTAGCGCTGTCAATATAGTTTCGTTTCAACCGTTTCCGTTCCGTTCCGTCCAGACAGAACAGTGAACGAAACAGGAAATGTGTTTCATTTCAGAGAACGGAACGGAAATGAAATGCAAAATTATAAACATTACTTAAAACGGAACACGAAATGGGCTGAAATCAATTGTAAATGAAGGACGGAACAAACAATTATGTTTCGTTTACTGGAACGAAACGGAAACGAAAAACAATTATGTTTCGTTGGCAGAAATGGAACGAAAACGAAATTAACCATTTTCGTTGCCGTTCTGCACGTTTGACAGCCTGGCATATAATAGACGACATGGAAAAGAAAACAGAGCGAATTTTAAGTTAGACAATTGTGGCAGTTAGCCAATATATTATACTAATATCATGCTATGGTGCTATCAAAGCATTTGGACCCTTTAATAAGCTCATTAAGCGTGCAATTTCCTCTTCTTGGCAATAAATTAAAACGCTGTAAATTATTATAGAAGTTCAATTAAGATAAAGGTGATATAAAAACTTCTTTATTAATAGCTATGTAATTATATTTTAAAAATACTTTCTAATTAATCAAACAATGTTCTTTCTATGAAACAAGCAAGTTCGAAGCTAACCAAAAGCATTTCTGGCAGACGTTAAAACTGAAGTTAAGCTCTTCTGTAAAATAAATAAAAAGGAAAAAAATTCTTTTACGTAAAAAACAATTCCATTTGTTCAAGATTCCTTAAGATACATCAACAACTTTATTTCATGTTTAGTCAGAATACAGTTAAAATCAACATCCACACCGCCACATCAGATCATGTTATTGACAAAAAAAGAAAAAAAAAACTAAAATAGTCCGAATACATGAGTTAAAATCAACATCTACACCGCCACATCAGATGTTATTGACAAAAAAAAAACTCAAAATTTTAGGATGGACATTGACTGCAACCGCAAGTTTGGGGTTGAAATGCGCAAGCACCAAAAGGTTTTCCGGGAAGATTGCAATTAATTCTGAAGCAACAAGAAGTTGTTTGGCAATTGTTTGGATTTTGACAACATTTGCAAGCCGCACATTTCTGAAATGGCTGTGCAAGCGGCTCATATGCTCCTATCTTTGATGCAGGTATATATATGGTTGATGAGGGATGTGGCCAGGGGCGGATCTAAGTGCATCAAAAAGTGGGCAATTGTCCCCCCATACTTTCAAAATAATTCCTTAAAAATATAAAAATTACATGTTATTGAGTTAAAGTTATTCAATTTGCCCCCCTAAAAATTTTAAACATTTCAACATGGCTATTCTTTGCCCCCCTTATTTTGAAATCCTGGCTCCGCCCCTGGATGTGGCATGTAGGTGGAGTCTATAGTCGATCCTGTTAGCAAGCAAATAAATAATTGAAATGTCTTCACATTTTAAAGGAATTAACAATAGTGATTTTTGAAAATAGAGTTATGCATTGAAAGTTAAAATGAGTTAGAATTGAACAAAAGTTTAGATATTGCAAAATAACCTAACTCAGTTATAATATTATTCTCAATTTAGTTTTAGATTTATAAAGTTGTAAGAAATTAAGAGGGAATCTACCAATTATTTTGGACACTTTCGCTTTGAGTTCATCCACTCTACTCACGAACATGTAACATTATTCGCTATAATTCTTCATACATACAAAAACTGTATAAATTTAAACATAATTCACATTTGACAAAAAATTTATATCTAATTTTTCACCTAACAGACTAAATTTACATTTGATGATATACAGCGGGGAACGAGGCTGAAAAGAAAAAATGCTCTTAGGGGTATGGCAGATTTTTGAATTCAAAATTAGATAATTAATTGAACTCCATTGATTAACTTAATTAGATCTAGTTGGTAGAAACAATAGAATTAGAAACCCTATATGTATCCATGTTGTTTCAGTTTTAACAAAAATTCTGAGTTTAACTTTTACAAAAGAAAATTTCGAAGAGATCATAATGATTGCCTTCTTTTTTCCTTTTTTTTTTTTTTTTCCTTTGCTCTTACCTTCGTTGATTGGAGCCAACATGAGGACAGAGAGAACCAGCATGAGGGGCACAAATATGAATCCATTCGCCATTTGAACAGTGAGAAGATACTTTGATGAACTCTTATCTTTTTTGTTTGTTCAGTCTTTTGACGAATAATTCAAATCTAGCGAATGTAATTTGCAATAAAATACACGAGAGTTCTTAATTATATAGAGCACAATAGAAGTAACACAAAGAGAAGCAAAAAAAAAAAAAACTTTATAAAACTAATATCGTTATGTGTGTTTAATTAGTTACCATGAACTCGAGAGAGCGAGAGATGAAGTTATAAACTTTTTTCTGTTATATTTCTATTGTTCTTACCTATTTTTGTATATTTCAATTGAGGAAGTAACAAATGCAAGATTTTCAAACCATTCGTTAAATTGGATTTTAAAAAATCAAATTTATTTTAAACAAAATGATCAATTTGGTTGTTCAATTTATTTTCTTTGGTTTTGTTTCAAAACTATAGTGGTTTAAATTTCTGTTGATTCAATTTTTTAGAACTAAGAAACAAACAAACTAAATCTTCTCCGAGTATCCAATTAAATTAAGATTATTGTTTGAGGAAGTTCCATGCTCGCGCGGTATGGGTAAGTCAAAACAGCTACCTAATTATTACTTAAAGCTACTGTGTTTTGTTGAATAATTTAATTGCATATACCCATAGGAACATACGAAGACCACCTTTCTACATCTCTTATACCTTGTAATACCACTATTCTTTGGGTCCCATTTAAAAGAAAAACGAGAAAAAAAACAATAAACAAAATGCACCAATGGATACCCAAAAAATAGAAAAGGAAAAAAAGTCCATTGCTCTTGCATAGACATTGTAGCACAAAGCGCACTTACAGCTCAAAGTAGCAGCCTAAATAAACTTAGGCCCATAAAGCCTAAGATTGCCTCTGGTACCCGATAGTCGAAAAAATAAAAAAAAATCATTAAAATATTATTAATTTTTGGAAATATTACTAAAATAATAAGAATTATATAAATAAGTTCACAATATCGTGTTTTGAAAAACCAATACTGATATTCTTTTTTGAAAAAAAAACAATATTAACTAATATAGTTCTTTCAAAGAACGATACTGGCAAATATCGGTTTTCGGTTTTTCAAAAACCAATATTAGCCTTAACATATTTTTAGTTAAAATATGATAGTTTTTAATGTTTTTAAATAAATTTCAACGTATTTTATTGATGAACAATGTATTATGTATTTGTTTTTAATACATTTCATTTGTATTTTGGTAATTTTGTATTTTTATATGTTGTTTAATTATTTTAGAATAGTTGAAAATTAATTATTTTTTAATATAAATAATTTTTTAAAATAAGATAGTTATTTTCTATTTAAAGCAAGTTAATAATGAAATTCATTCAACATATTAGACACAAAATTAAAATATATATTGGTTACTATCTTATATTTGTTTGAAAAAATTATTTATTTATGTTATATTAATTTTATTTGTTTCTTTTTGTTTGATTTATAGTTCAATTTTTTTGTATACTAGCCATAATTTATAAAATAGATATCACATATGTATTTAAAAAAATAGAGAAAATAACAAAATAAAAATCACACAAAACATATTTTTTGAACTTTAGAACTTCAAACATTTATAACTTTTGATTGGAACCTCTGTTTGGGGCGTATGACCGCATACGGAAATCTCGTGACGAGATCTAGAGAGTGAGTTTACTCCATAACCATTATTTTCGGATCCAAAAAACACTTTCTCAACCTCCGAAATCTACTTTGAAAAATAACATAAAAACTACTGTAATTTGTTTTTAACTAACCACCAAAATAGTTACTAGACAAGAAAAGGGAGTAGAGATGTAGAGATGATTGTTAAAAATTGAAAAAAAAAATTGTGCATGGTAAAGGAGAGAAGAAAGATAGACTAATGTATAGAGAGAGATAGAAGACTAAAAAAGAGACACCGCAAGTCATAATGAAAACAGTGATTAAGACCATTGTGTATTAGACGTGGTTCTCTGTTCCTCGATTTCACTTTTTCATCTTTATTCATTCATATGCCATACAATACAGGAAAAAAAAACTGAGCAAATTTCAAATTAGACAATCGTGGCACAGATAGCCACAATAAATTATGCTAATTCTCATACTATAGTACTATCAAAACGTTTGGAGTGTCTAGTCAGCTGTTTAAGCGTGTGCAATTTCATCTTCCTTAGCCAAACAATGCAACAAATTATTATGGAAGTTCAATTAAGATAAAGGTCAAATTAAAAACTTTTTTATTCATAACTATTAATCAAACAATGTTATTTATATGAAAAAAGCAAGTACGAAGCTAGCCAAAAGCATTTCTAGCAGACGTTAAAACTAAAATTAATTAAGCTCTGTTGTAAAATAAATAAAAAGAGAAATTTTGTGTCATGAAAATAGAAAAAATAATTCCACTTGTTCAAGATCCCTTAAGATACAACAACCTTATTTCATATTCCAGTCAAGAGTACTAATAAAATCAACATCCGCACCACCACATAAGATGTTATTGCAAAAACAAAAATATATATTATAAAAGTTGCTATTGCAAATAATTATAAAAAAAACTCAAATTTTAGGATGGACATTGAGTGCAACCGCAAGTCTGGGGCTGAAATGCGCAAGTACCAAAAGGTTTTCCTGAAAGATTGCAATTAATTCTGAAGCAACAAGAAGTTGTTTGGCAATTGTTTGGATTTTGACAACATTTACAAGCCGCACATTTCTGAAATGGCTGAGCAAGCGGCCCGTATGCTCCGATCTTTGATGCAGGTACATATATGGTTGATGAGGGATGTGGCTTGTAGGTGGAGTCTATAGTCGATCCTGTTGGCAAATAAATAATTGAAATATCTTTACATTTTAAAGGAATTAACTAGATTTTTTTAAATTGAGTTATGCATTGAAAAATAAAATGAGTTAAGAATTGAACGATAGTTTATATATTGCAAAATGACCTAATTCAGTTAAAATATTATTCTCAATTTTAGTTTTAGGTTTATAAAGTTGTAAGAAATCAAGAGGGAGGTCTTCCAATTTTTTTTGGACAATTTCGTTGTGAGTTCATCCACTCTACTCAAGAACATGTAACATTATTTGCTATTATTCTTCATACATCAACACTGTATAAATTTAAACCTAACATATAATTTATATCCAATTTTTCACTTAACAGACTAAATTTACATTGATGATATTGTGGGGAACGAGGCTGAAAAGACAAATGCTCTTAAAGGTAAGGTAGAATTTTGAATTCAAAACTAGGTAACTAAGTTAGCTCCATTGATTAGCTTAATTAGATCTAGTTGGTAGAAACAATAGAATTAGAAACCCTATATGTATCCATGTTGTTTCAGTTTTAACAAAAATTCTGAGTTTTAAGTTTTAACTTTTACAAAAGAAAACTTCGAAGAGATCATAATGATTGGGTTTTTTTTTTTTTCTTTTCTTTTCTTTGCTCTTACCTTCGTTGATTGGAGCCAACATGAGGATAGAGAGAACCAGCATGAGGGGCACAAATATGCATCCATTCGCCATTTGAACAGTAAGAAGCTACTTTGATGAACTTTTTTTCTTTTTTATTTGTTCAGTCTTTTGATATTCAATCTAGCGAATCTAATGTGCAAGATATATACGGGGGACCTTAATATATAGAGAACAATAGAAGTAACAGAAACAGAAGCAAAAAATTTTATAAACTGATACAGTTATGTTTGTTTAATTAGTTATCATTAGCATGTGCTGGAGGAGACAAATGATGTCCTGAATGGGTTAAAAAAACGAGATTATCTTCTTCTTTTTTTTCTTTTTTTTTTTATCAGCTTGTTTGGTTGGCCTATCTTTTTCCTGTTATATTTCTACTGTTCTTATCTATTTTTGTATATTTCAATTTAGGAAGGAACAAATGTTAGATTTCCAAACCGTTTGTTAATTTGAATTTTAGCGGAATCAATATATTTTGTTAGATAAAGTGGTTGATTTGGTTGTTAGGTTTATTTGCTTTGGTTTTGTTTAAAAACTATAGTAGTTTAAAGTTTCAGCTAATATACTTGTACCAATTTTTACTGGTTCAATAAAAATATAGGAAGACTATCGTCTACCTACCTTCAAAAAAAGAAGTTTCAGCTAATAATTCAATTTTCTAAAAGTAAAAATCAAATAAACCAAACAAAAAGGTCTGTTTATTATTGGTAGCCAGTTCTAATATTCATATTATAACATAATTAGATCAAAAAGGTCTGTTTACAATTTGTTATTATTTGATGGGGCCCAGTTAATGTTTTTATACAAAATGAATGAAGTTTTGCTGGAAAAGTACAGCCAGTTAACGAGCAAATAGACACTCTTAAACAAATGCATGTTTAGAAATGGTTACGCAAGATTAACAGAGCAGCCTTCATTTGCCTTAAGGAAGTTTCATGCTTTGCTGTCTTGAACGTACTCTGGGTAAGTCAAAATAGCTACCTAATCTATAATTATTTATTAAGTTCCGTCGTTTTTTTTTTTTCCCTATTTTTGACCTTTTTTTTACATTAGGTAAATATAGTTTTCTATTTTTTGTATTTTCTATAATTAAAAATAGTTTCATTTTTTTATTAAATATATTAAAAATAGTCGTGTCGATCATTATTTTAAGGTAGTTAATGCTGAATTATTATCATTTAAAAAACATAGCGCGACGAAACTAAGTTAGTTCGTGCTGAATTATTGTCATCTAAAACATACAGAGACCACTATTCTTTGGGTCACAAACAAAAGGAACAACAGAAAGGAATCTACACCAACAATAGGGCTGAAAATGGAAGCCATTTCGACCGTTATTTCATTTCGATTCGTCCAAAACGAAACGGCTAAGGAATATGGTTGAGTTTCAAAAACGAAACGTTTAACGAGATAATGAAACGGTTTCGTGACTTTCGTCCATGTGTAAATCTCGAAAATTTCATCGATTTCAATTGTTTTGTCTAAAACAAAACGGTTAAAGAAATTCATAGTCAATTTCGTCAACAAAATAAAACGGTTAACGAAACACCCTAGTTTCGTTACCGTTTCGACCATTTCCAACAAATACCCCCAAAGAAAATATTTAAGAAGGTCATTGCACTTGCATAGACATGGTGGCCCATAGCTCGCAATCCACAGCCCAAACAGCTAGCCCAAGTAAATTTAGGCCCAATGGATGCCTGAGACAGGCTCTGTGTAAATTGAGGCCCCAGCGTTTCCTTCTTGCCACGTCACCACACTCTCTCACTCTCTCTCTACTTCCTCTAATTTCGTTCGCTCTCTACTTCGTACTTCCTCTTGTTCCATTCGCTCCCTGGCGTCCGATCTGACCCGACCCGACACCTTCTCCGGCGGCGCTATCGGGTCCGATCGATAACGCCGTAAGGATCCGCTAATACTAAGGTTTAAATTTCCAATTCCATTTTTCAAAGGTATGTTAAGCACTGCTCCTCGGATCGTCTCCAGTCTTTCCTCGCTACCATTACACTCTCTCCAGTTTCACTGCTTCTCTTCCCAATTGCGAACTTGTTCATACCACCACACGATATGCTCCAAGCCATGGCCACACCTGACCCACCTCTGCCACTCCAGCTCCGACCCGGTTGAGGTGCCTCATTCGGAGACTGAGGAGAGAGATACTGATTTGAAGGAAGAGAGAGAAGATGGATTTGAAATTGAGGTGGAGAAGGTGGAGGGGAGGAAGAATGCGCGTCGAATCAAGGCGCAGGTGTGGATTGATGCACAATTAGAGACAGTTTGGGATGTTCTGACAGATTACGAGGGACTTCCTGATTTTATTCCCGGTTTGTCTGTAAGCCAGTTGCTCCATTATGAAGATAACTTTGCGCGCCTCTATCAGGTTATTTTGTTTTCTCTGATTTTTTTTATTCCTTGAATTGTAGTGATCCAATTGGCAGTTTGAGTTATATATATATTTATTTTTAGTAGAAGGGCTGGTACTAGAATTAGGTTTCAGTAGAATTATACTTTAAAAACACAGAATAAAATAGCACATTCAGAGAATTTTGAGAAGTTTGCGAGAATGCCCTGTGATTGTGCTATTTTTTTAATGCATATATTTCAAAACAATCCTTAAAACAAAATGCCATCTTTCGACCTCAATAAAGCATAGGTTTTTGTTCCATGAGTGCAGTGGCGAGGCCAGAAATTTTTACAATGGGGTTCATAATAAATCAACTACTAATAAATAGTAGCAGCATTTTATTTTTTAACCATAGAAATGAAAATTTATTATGCATGGGGTTCAATAATAGAATTTACATAAATATTTATGGGGTTCAAATATGATGAAACAATGACAAAATTATATTTTATAACTACAAATATTCATATCTTATAATATTTTTTTAAAAAAATGGGTGACATTGATACCCATTTGTTAAATGTGGACTCGCCCCTGCATGAGCGGAGAATTGCTACTTGTATCTGAGGTGTTGCAGATGTGGCAGTTTCCAAGTACTTGTGATATTATGTGGATGTACATTTATATTTTATTAATTTTCTCTTTTTCTATGTACATAGAATATCACCGTGTATATATACTGGTTTGCATATGTTTGGCACTTCGTCGGGTAATGGACACCACTATTGTGTAGATGAGAATAAGCATGATATTTCTATGACCTTCTGTCTAAAGGAGCTTTTGTTTGATTTAAATTTGTTTAAAATCTGTAACCAGAAACATGAAAATGATGCCCAGCAGCTCTACCCATTTGGTTTTGCATAAAAGATCAGAAGTTCTCTTATCTATAACTAGTTCACTGCAAATATGGTAGATATGATCTCATGAACAAATAACTTGAAAATTACACATTGACCGTTGCTTTGCGTTGATCTAGTGATGGTATCTAAAATCATGAACAAATAACTTGAAAATTACACGTTGACCGTTGCTTTGCGTTGATCTAGTGATGGTATCTAAAATCATACATTTAGCCAACTGATCTTGGCAGCTGTATTATGTCTCAGGATGTCTGGAAAGTCATATCACTTAAATATCTTGCCTTTAAGATCTGAGGAACACTTTTGTGTTAGACACCAGTATAGTTTTGTAAATATTGGACACATGAGCGAGAAAGAGGAGACACCCACATCAATAAAGAAAAGAGAAATGCGAGCATAGTGATGAAGGAAACTTAGAATTAGGGCTGTAGGGCCAAGTTTTCTTATCCAGCACCTCTCATAATTATCTTTTCTCCGCTTTCATACTGACCTTGATCCTGCTTTAAATTTTTTATGCATGCATCTGTGTCATATTTGTGTTCGATACAGATATAATGGATTGTATGAACTCCTGAGCTAATGTGGAGCACAGTAAATCTGATATGTCAATTTGTTTGTGCTGAAATATTTCTCATTACATATGATGTTAGACATAATATTCTGGCATTTCACAAGGACATACATGAAATTTTGTCTAATTTCTTTCACCAATTATTTCAATTTATTTATTCTCATTCCTGACATTGCATGGGTTATTTATTTGAGTAGGTAGGGCAGCAAGAACTAGCATTGGGATTCAAATTCAGTGCGAAGGGAGTGATAGAATGTTATGAGAAGGAGATGGAGTTTGTCTCGGCCTCTTGCAGAAAGAGAGCTATTGAATTCAATATGGTTGATGGTGACTTCAAGACCTTTGAGGGTCAATGGTGTATTGAACAGGTACCAATTTCACAACTGTTGTATGTGTGAGGTACCAACATTGGCCATGTCCTTTTACTGTTCATAGAAAATTGTGCAAATAGAGTATAGAAATCAAATATTTGGCTGGTACTTGAAAGTAACAGCACAGATCGGGTTGTGCTCAACTGGTACCATTGTCCAGTGCTATGAAGCAGCTTTTGCTTGAGGTAAACTTACTAGCTTTCTTTTGGTTTACTTTTAGGTTTATGATGCCTCTGAAGAAGGATTGCTTAAATCATTGATTCAGGAATTTGGAACTAAACTTCTGTACAATGTAGAGGTGGAGCCTAAGCTGATGGTGCCGGTGCAATTAATTGAAGGAAGATTGTGTAGAGAGGTTGAGGTCAACCTCTCATCTATTCGTGAAGAAGCACAACGGCTTCAGAAACTACAAAATGACACCTTGCTTGGCCAGAGGTAGATATGTCAGATGTGTATTGTACACTGTTATGGTGGTACTGCTTTCTTCGATGTATTACCTTGTAATATTTTGTTTATATTATTTTTAATGTAATTAATTATACAGGCTGCTGTTCACACAGATTCTTGTAACAAACGCTCTTCAACTATTGGAATCAGGATGAATTGTAAAATAGTCCTTTTGTTGCTATACCAATCAATTTATTTTTTTCTTGAAAACTCAAAAAGGATTTCTTCATTAATGGCATCAATTATTGTAAGATTTGAAATTGGACTCTTATGAATTGGCAAAAGAACAACAATAAATGGATAAGTAATATATTTTTTTGGATTAACGATAAGTACTATAATTAAGTGTAATAATATTAGTTTAGTAATATTGAGTTTGGTAATTTAATGTAAATGATGGAAGCCCCGGACACCCTTGAGTACTTTCAGTTTCTAAAAATTAAGTTATATTTTCTTGTAGTTATGCCTTGAAAAACCTCCGGTCCCTGAATACGATCAAAATCAACCATACGCTGATAATACAATTAGGATGACAGATTAATAATCTCCACTTGCAAAGAATTGTCAAGAGTGTCAACCATGATTTACCAAATGTAGCTCATTTTTTCCAGAACAGAGAAACAAATATATTAGATTATAAACTTTAAACTTCAACTTGGAATGAGAAATTCTTTTCATAGTTCATACAATATAAATGAT
The DNA here is from genome assembly GCA_027562975.1 of Rhynchospora breviuscula. Taxonomy (NCBI): domain Eukaryota; kingdom Viridiplantae; phylum Streptophyta; class Magnoliopsida; order Poales; family Cyperaceae; genus Rhynchospora; species Rhynchospora breviuscula. The sequence goes on along the minus strand of CM050400.1, from coordinate 14,669,897 downwards.
GTATGCTGTTTAATGGTACGTATTAGACGTCAACTAGTTGGGTGCTTGTTTAATTCAGAATTAAAACTTGAATTTGTGGTTAAACTAGATTCAAAGGATGGTTGGCCTACAATATCACCTTAATTACGAAATTTTTCTCTGAAAACTTCTTCTAGTTGCTGTTTAATAAAACACAAGTTGGAAATGGTCTGGCTACTAAAAACCTAGGCAGCTGGTAAAGCTCACTATAAATAGGGTCATTAGATAGCACACAGAAAGCACAAAAACTGATTGAACATTAGAGGGGGAGTAAGGAGAAAAAAAAAAAAGAAGGAAAGATGTATTTGAGGAAGAAGTTACTATTGATACTGATGGTACTGATGCTTATCAGTGCTGTGGCCATGGCCATGCGCCCGACACCCTCTCCACAGAAGAAGTTAGATTTTGATGATGACTCACATGACCACCATAAGCATGACGACGATGACTGCGAAGATGACCCTTATCGTGACCATCACCATCGTGATCATGATGATGAATGGGAAGAACATCATCGCCATCGTGATCATGATGATGATGATGATTGGGATGACCATGACCATGATGATCATGATCGCGGCGGCGATGACTGGGATGGCCATTACCGCCACCGCAACCCATATGATTTCTGGGGAAAAAATGAGAAGAATGGCTCAAAATCCGATAATAACCAGACGACGGCCACCTCAGGAGCGAAGAAGCCATAAACCAATGCCCCACAGGCCACAGCTTCAAATAATTGTTCTTTGCTTTTTATTAGTTATAATGTTGTCTACCTAGCACACAGTGTCTAGGATTGTAGCATGCAGATCCGTATCTGGTAAGAGTTCGTCTAAATATATAATTATTTGTAAGAGCATGCAGTTATGTTATGTCATAAACATGGTATTAGTAGGGTTCACTGCTCCAGGCTTATGGGGCGGTACCATTTGGTAAGGTCTTCTAAAGCAGTCTTCAGCTTATATTTTTCTATATGTACAAAAGAAATGTTATATATTGCGATTTGTTATTTGTATAAGTACGTGTTTCTACAGTGTATATTTTCATGCAAAAGATATATATGGTGAAGCTTCGAATTTCACCCGTTAATTAGCATGCTATGATTTACATCACTTGAATCAATATTTACAGCAAATAAATATGTTAACTCATTTTTGTTTTTCAAACCTTAAAATATTAGACGATATTTTTTTTTAATGTTTGAGAATATTATAACTGAAAAAATGTTGTTGTTGGTATTTTATTCGGTGAAATTGCCGCAGCTTGCATAAATACGTGTGTAAAGTGATTGCTTGATTAGTTGCACATATGATATTTACGTTAACATTAACTTCAGATATCTTTATTAACTAAAATATCTAAATTACTGGCTAATTGAAACTTAAATTCTTTTAGATAATGTAGCAAATTTATATGTCATTTTTCATATTATTTATCAATACTTAAGCTATGTAGCACCGAGTGATTTTATGCTTATGTGTATTAAGATTTATTTTATTAAGCAATATTAAGCAAAAATATAAAATATAAAAAATGCAATATTAAGAAAAAATATAAAATAAAAAATTCAAATATTTCTCAAGTAACACGATGAGATCAGTAATAATATCATTCTAATCCATGAGCAGATTTTCACATGAAAAGTTGTGAAAGGAAAAGGAGCTTATTTTGTACATCCGTATCAAGATAGCTAGCCACAAATTTGTAAGTACCAAACTTACAAAATTTTTATTTGATTTTATATGATCTAGCTTAACGTCATTTATAATGAGATGAATAATTTAAGACTTTCTATTTGTAATTTCAATATAATTCAAGTATACAAATGGACATTTGATTACAGAGAACAAAGTATGTGGGGGGAGGGGGGGATCATTCATATCATTGACCAAAAAAAAAAAAAAATAGATAAAACATATCGGGGTTCAATATTTCGATATTGACAAAAAACACACAAAAAAAAAATTAAAGAAATTACATTCACGCTTGCATAAAACAAGAAAGAAAAGTTCCCTCGTCAGCATTTCGGGGCCTCACACAATATCGGAGTTTTGAAACCAAAATTGCGTTATGAGTTTTGAAATATTATTAATATAAGTAAGTTATAATTAATAAAGTAACTTTTTTCAAATATCAAATTACATTACTTTAATTTTTGGGGTATTGTAAAGAAAATCCGAGTAAAAATTGAGGCCCCAGTGTTCCCTTCCTGCCACGTCACCACACTCTCTCGCTCTCTACTAGTCTACTTCCTCTTCTTGTTCCATTCACTCCCCGGCGTTTATCCAACCCGACCCGACACCTCCTCCTGCGGCGTTATCGGGTCCGATCGATAACGCCGTCAGGATCCGCTAAAACTTCCATCCCAATTCCCATCTTTCAAAAGAAGCAGTGCTCCTCGCTACCAATTACACTACTCTTTCCAGTTTCACTGCTTCTCTTCTCAATTGCGACTATGTTCATACCACCACACGATATGCTCCAAGCCATGGCCACACCTGACCCACCTCTGCCACTCCAGTTCCGACCCGGTTGAGGTGCCTCTTTTGGAGACTGAGGAGATGGATGCTGATTTATGCTTTATTGCAGATATAGCAGTTTCCAAAAAACTTATGTACTATGTGACTGTGCGTTTATGCTTTATTGTTTATATCTTTTTCTATATACATAGAGTATCACTGTGTATAATTACTGATTTACATATATTTGACACTCCAGTGGGTAATGGACACCACTATTGTGTAGATGAGAATAAAGATGATATCTATATGAGCTCCTGTCACATAAGGCCTTAAGGGAACTTTTGTTTGATTTGAATTTGTTCGAAATCTGTACCAAGAAAAATGGAAATAATGTCCAGCTGCTGTACTCCTTTGGTTTTGCATAAAGATCAGAAGTTATCTTATCTATAAATAGTTCGCTACAAATATGATACAAATGACCTCATGAACATATAACTAGAAATTTCCACATTGTCCATTGCTTTGCATTGATGTAATGATGATACCTGAAATCAGGACTGAAATCCTCTACAGCCGTGAATGGCTATAGAGGTCTCCAGCCGTGACTAATTTTTGCAATATTTAATAATTTTAAAATTCAAATGTTAAATTCAAATCGTTGATCTTGTTTAATTCTACAGGCGATGCGTTTTCATATAAGTTTTATAAATTTTGGAGTTGATTTGATACTTGATTAAGTAACAAAATTATGAACGTATTAGAATTAATCAGTGATAGTTAACCAGATTCGTTCATTTGTTGACCATTTGATCTAATATCAAATCAACTCCAAAATTTATAAAACTTATATGAAAATACATTGCCCGTAAAATTGAACAAGATCAACGGTTTGGATTTAACATTTGAATTTTAAAATTATTAAATATTACAAAAAATGGGATAATTAGGCATATACCCCTCAAATCTTCTCTAATTGGAAATTTCCCCCTCTAATCTTAAAAATTAGATATTTCCCGCTCTAATCATATGGATTATGGATATATATCCTTTTCCTTATATCTAATGGTATTTTAGTTTTAAAAATTGAATTTGTGAAATTTTTGACCAAAATGTCCTCATCTCCCCAGTCGATTCGTCTTCGGCTCTTCGCTTCCTGTTTTATTTTTCCGTCCTATAGCGATCCATACCAAAACTCAAATCTTTTCGCTTCCTGTTTTCGATTTCCCTCCCTCTTTAAAAACTCAAATCCAGAAATTTCTTAAATATTTAGTTACGAATTTGATTGATCTTTTTCTTTATTATATTGAATCAATCCTTCATTAAGAAAGATACTCTAATTTCATGCCTGATCTTGTTCTTAAGCAAGGTAGGATTTATGGTGAATTGAATCTGCATGTTAATAAAAAAGCTAAACCGCACTGAATCGGAAGGGGCGGATCCTTTAATAGCAAATTAGCAACCAATAGTATCTATTCTTAATAATCTAATCTGTTTAATTTTGTTTAATCTAAAATTTGATGTTAAAGCAATCTTTCATTTTGCTGGCGCAAGGTCTTGACCACTAGGCAATTATCCCTTTTTGGCGAGGACATAGTGCCTCTATCTTGGCATGTCTTTTTTTTCCCTTTTTACTGGCTCAAGGTAATAAAGCTTTCACATGGAGTTGAGAATCTGAACGGAGATGTGGATTTTTTTTCCGTGCAAAAGAGAAAGGAGACGAGGGCATTGTTGTCCAAAATTTTTTTAATTGATTTTTACGAATTAAAAAATCTGTAAGAATGATTAGAAGGGTAAATATCCATTATTAACAAGATTTGAGGGATAAATTTCCAATATCAAAGATTAGAGGGGTATTTCCAATTAGAGAAGATTAAAAGGGTATACACCTAATTTTCCCAAAAAAAAAGAGTCACGGCTGGAGACCTCTACAGCCATTCACGGCTGTAGAGGATTTCAATCCCCTGAAATCATACATTTAGCCAACTGATCTGGGCAGCTGTATTATGTCTCAAGATCAAGATGTCTGGAAAATGATATTACTTACATGTCTTGCCTTTAAGATCCAAGAACCATTATTGTGTAGAAACCAGTATAGTTTGTAAATATTGGACCATGAGAAAGACCCACATCAATAAAGAAAAAGAGAGATGCAAGCACAGTGATGAAAACTTAGAAGTAGGGCCAAAATCTCCTGTCCCAGCACCTATCCTAGGTCTCATAATTATCTTTTCTCTTCTCTGACCCTGACCCTGACCCAGAGCCTGCTTTAAGTACTAAACTGTATTCAAAATCAGAGATGGTATTTGATGTTTTTCATACATTAATCTGTATCAAGATTAGTGTTCGATACAGCTATAATGGTTTGTATGAACTCCAGAGCTAATGTGGAGCATAGTGAATCTAACATTTTTTTTTTATTTGTCGATGCTGAAATATTTCTCAATTCATGATCTAAGATATAATATTCTAATATTTCACAAGGACATGCATTGTCTAATTTAGTTTACCAATGATTTCAATTTATATATCCTGATTCCTGACCTTACATTAGTTACTTATTTGAGTAGGCGGGGCAAAAGGAACTAGCATTATGATTCAAATTCAGTACGAAAGGAGTGATAGAATGTTATGGGAAAGAGATGGAGTTTGTCCTCAGCATCTTCCAGAGAGAGAGCTATTGAATTCCATATCGTTGAGGGTGTCTTCAAGACGTCTGAGGGTCAATGGTGTATTGAACAGGTACCAATTTCAAGACTGTTCTATCTGTGAGGTACCAACATTTCAATATTTTTACATAAATCCTCAATTTTGCTAATAGAAAATTACGCAAACAGTTTGTAGAAATAAATAATATTGGCTGTCACTTGAAAGTAAGAGCACAGAGCAGGTTATGCTCAACGGGTACCATCATCCAGTGCCACGTAGCATCTTTTGCTCGAAGTAACTTATTACCTAACCATTCTTTTGGTCCACTTTAGGTTTGTGATGACACTGAAGAAGACGAGCTTAAATCACTGATACAGGAATTTGGGACTAAAGTTCTGTACAATATAGAGGTGGAGCCAAAGCTGATGGTGCCGGTGGGGTTAATTGAGTGCAGAGAGGTTGAAGTTAACCTCTTATCTGTTCGTGAAGAGGTACAACGGCTTCAAAGACTACAAAATGGCACCTTTCTTGGCCAGAGGTAAATATGTCAGACGTGTGTTGTACACTGTTAAGGGATACTGCTTTCTTCGATATATTACATGTAATTGTTTGTTTATATTATTTTTCATGTAATTAATTACACAGGAAATTACTACAGTTCACAGATTCCTTTTTTTTTTTTTGGATAGACTAGATAGTGGCTATCTAGTGACAGTTCACAGATTCTTGTAACCAGCATTTTTCAATTATTGGAATGATGGTCAAATGTGAAATAATTCTTTTGTTGCTATACCACTGAGCTTCTTTTTCCTTCAAAAACTCAAAAAGGATTTCTTCATTAATGGTATCAAAGTTTTTTTTTTTTTTTTGAGATTTGAAATTATACTCTTATGAATTGGCAAAGGAAAAACAATAAATGGATAAGTATAACAATTATGTTATGAAATATCTGTCAGCCAAATATTGAGTTCAGTAATTTCATATAAATGATAGAAGTCTCGGAAATACTTTTGAAGTGCTCTTACACCTAATGCATTTGGTTTATATAAATCGAGTTATAGTATCGTGCAGTTGCTATCCCTTGAAAATTTTCTGGTCAATGAATACGATCAAAATCAAGCATTCACTCATTGATAATAGATATCTACAATTTGGATGTTAGATGCTAATCTCCACTTGCAAAGGATTGTCAAGAACGTCAACTACGTATTACCAAATTTAGCTCAGTTTTTCCATAACTGAGTAATAAATATATTAATCTAATATAACTTTTTTAACTTCAACTTGGAATGAGAAATACCTTATAGAAGCTGCTGATCTTATGCTGTAAAACTGTACGTGGTTTAGATTTCGCCTAGTTGGGTACTTATTTAAATCAGAATTAAATTTGAATCTATGGATATAAACTAGATTCAAAGGATGGTTGGCCTACAATATCACCTTAAATTACGAAATGTGCATCTCTGAAACTTCTCCAAGTTGTTGTTTAGAAAACACAAGTTGGTTGTGGACTAGGCTACTGAGAACCTAGGCAGCTGTTAAAGCTCACTATAAATATACAACTCACTTAAAAGCACATGAAAGTACACAACTCACTTAAATTAGAGAGAGAGAGAGAGGAGATGTATTTGAGAAAGAAGTTACTCTTGATACTGACAGTGCTGATTCTTATGGGCGCTGTGGCGATTTCCATGTGCCCAATGCCTTCTCCACAGAGGAAGCTTGATTTTGACGATGACTCCGAGTACCATCATAAGCATGATGACAACGACTTCGAAGACGATGACTGTTATCATAAACATGACCATCGTGATCATGATGATGCATGGCAAGAACATCATCACCATCGCAATCATGATGATGATGACAAGGACAGCCATTATCGCAACCGCAATCCATACGATTTCTGGGGAAAAAATGAGAAGAATGGCTTAAGATCCGAAAAAAACCAGACGACTGCCACCTCTGGAGCTAAGAAGCCATAAACTGATGCCCCACACAGCCACAGCATCAAATAATTATGCTTTGCATTTTATCAATTATAATGTTATTAGTATGGCTCACTAATCCATACGATTATATTATACCATTTGGTACGTATAAGGTCTTGTAAAGCAGTCTGTTGCTTTTATTTTTCATTATATTCACAAAAAAAAAAAATGCAATATTGCTATTGCTTATTTGGCTAAGTGCGTGCTTCTACATTGTATATTTTTATGCAAAAGACATTTTTGGTGAAGCTTAAAAGGCCTACTGGAATTCAAAAATGGGCACAAAAATTATAGTAAAAAAATTACTTCAGGAATGGGAAATTAGTTCTCTTGTTATGTTTTCTGTTATAACATGGTAACAGACGCAAGATATTAACTATTACATTTTCCTACAATTTTCATTCGGCAATTTTGTGATAAATTAATATTACTGTAGTTCATTTTGTAGATATAGCTTAATTAATTCCCTTATTCTAAGTGTTTATTTTAGTTCAACTGAACACTAAAAAAATTCAATTTCAGAAACTAAGAACTACCATGGATTTCAAGTTTAGCAAAGCTAATGATTAAACACAAAGAATCCACAATTGTTCTTACATCTTTTCCATTTCCAATTAAATAAATCTTTTTTACATTTCTGATCTCCCCAAAAAGCACAAACAAAACCCTAGATAACCCTATACCTCCAGTCCTCCATAAACATTCACAATTTTTCATACGACAGAACGAATTAATTAAAACTCCGAACAAAACTCAATTTGGGTCTAAATTGAATCCGACAGAAAAAATGAATTGATTAACCCACCCGACTGGACATGACCAAAACTTTACCGGCCACACCCTGGAACTCCCTAAACCAATGATCCTAACTCCAAAGCTGTACAATGTTTCTGACTCGACCAACTCGACTCAACCAAGACAGACTCTTAAACGACACCAAAATCAAGACTCAAACCAGGTCCAATGCTTTGGCGGTAAACATACATACCCGCCTCCATAACCCGGCGCACCGCCGGCTAAACACAGCCACCGACCCAGACCGGAATCCAACACCCTAGCAGGTAACTGAAGTACCACCTCTGAGCCCAGACAGGGTAAACGCCGTACGACTCCGTCTGGCTGTAGTATGCCATGGGGTAGGTTGTGCCGGTGATGTCAGACCGCGCCGAGTCAGGGGTGGAAAGTGCCTCAGCCCTGCGCAGGAGCCGGGCTGCCTCCCTCTCCGGCCGTGATTTCGCCACCTCACGCCCGGCTGCCTCCCTATCACGCCGGGCTGCCTCCCTGTCATGCCGAGCTGCCTCGATGTCACGCTCGGCAGCCTCCATATCAGGCCAGGATGCCTGGCTCTCACGCCCAGCGGCCTCCCTTTCACTTCGGGCTGCTTCACGAGCGCGCCTGGCACTGGCACTCTGGCAGGTTGGTCGTGGGTTCTGGCTCGGCGCGCCATGGTCCTTGGTTTTTCAAGAAAAGATTGGTGGGAAAGGAAGGTGTTTGAATTTTGACCCAGGTAGAATTTGGTCAATTCAACGGTCAAGAGAGAGAGAGAGACGGGGGGAGCACTAAAATTTACTGTTTTTATACCACGTTATTTCTTGAACAAACAAATCTGACCGTTCAGATTCTTAATGGATGGGTTTGATATCTTCTCGCTAATGCCAGATCTCGATCCGTGGACGTCCCATCTACACCGTTAGATGCAGAGTCCACGGATCATACTTCCCATCAACACCGTTGCCCGTTGGTTGTTTTTGAGTTTGATTCAAGAATATGGCCCGATTGTTTTCAGATTAATTTACTCTTCTAGCCTGGTTCCTTCTTTTTTGACCGTTATACTGTTGCCTATTTTACGGGCGTTGCTTTCCCCACGGCACGGAATTGCAATACACGCTAAATTTATCAATGAAGACTAAAATACCCTCTGCTATTTTACGCCAAAATAAAGCCCACGTTGTTGGTTGCAATCCCTAAACCTTCACACGCAATCTTTCCAAAAAGAAAAATGATCAAGTCTAATTAAAGATGAGAACTATTACAGAATAAGTGGGGCCCAGTAGAGAGATAGAGAGGGGTTGGCATAAATAGTAGGAAATAGAGAGCCGAGGTTGCATTGATGGGTGGCGAGTAGGGGGGGGGGGTGCGAGATGACCAGAGATGTTACAAGGGGTAGACGGACGGTGTTCTTAGAGCCTATTAGAGAGAGAAGCAAGGAATCGAAGAGGGAGAGGGTAATTTGTGTCGGAACTGAGAATGAAGAAGAAAAGATGGAGAGACGGAGGACTGTTCGGAAGAGACCAGTAGGATTGGTCGACTGGAATGGATAGATGTGCAGGGGCGGAGGTTTAAGGAGGGGTAATTTCGTCATTTCGTGCCGTGGGGAAAGCAACGCCCCCTATTTTTTTTACAAAAGTGCATATTCTAGCTAATTTGGAAACAGTAACACCTATTATTTCGAAATACTTCCTAAATGACTATTCATAGTTACTTGATTGCTAATTATCTGATGACTACTTGTTACCCAAGCTGATGAGCTTGATTCCCAACATTTATTTATTCTTAATAATATCGTAGGCAATTTAACTTAATTATAATAGTAATACTACTATGATTAAGTCCATGTATGTGGTAAGGAAATGAATTACCGGCTCCGATTGGAAAACTGTTATATTGTATTGTATTGCTGTATTGTTGTGTAATTAATTAATCTTGTAATAGGATGGTCATAAAAAAATATTGCTCTCAGTTGTAATGTCTTGCCTAAAGTGCTACGGATCCTCCAATTTTGACTAATTTACCGAAGGCATTAAACAAAATATAACAGTTAACCCAAGGAAGAAGACAAATTAACACCGCACCACAAATCAATCACGAAATTATTTTCTTGAGCACTATCGTATCAAAAATCTTCTAAACAAATAAATAAAATTTTAAAAACAATATTACTGTTGAAAATGTATTTTGATAATAATTATCACAATGACTTACCAACTAAAATTATAACTTTTTATAAAAAAAATCAAATTAAATATTTTGTATAACATAAATAAAAAAATGAAAATAATTAAATGCACCGAGTAATCTAGTTTTGTCTGCTATAAGTATAGAATAATATCTCATATGCTGAATTAATCGCTTATTAACCCTTTTTTTCTTTTTAAATGTATCGTTTATTAATCCTGAAAATTTGCACACCAAACAAAATAGGATGTATTTGTTTTCTGTGGCGGATTCCATACAGATTTTTACGTTGCATGTTGAAAAAAAAATTATAATGAATAAACAAATGAATACTCGAAACAGCCACAAAAAAAGTACGAAAGAAAACACTGCAGAAAATCCTTGGTGAATTTTATGAAAATGATTCACGCATGAGCACCAACAATATTGTCAGGAACAAATTACTGTACTAATGCCCCCACAAATTGAGAGTTGTAAATCATCTCAATAAAAAATGTAAGGGAGCAATATTAAGATTTTACTCCGAGCAATACAACACCTCTATTGCCATTATTTCAATTCGGCAATGAGGCAACCTGCCTTTTAGCTCGTTTATCACACAAATTTCAAAGAGAAAAATGGGATATAGAATAAAAATAATAAATTGCAAAAAAAAAAAAAATCAGTATGCAATCGATTAAAAAATTGAGAGAGAAAGAGAGATGGGACTTGTATAGATAAAAAAAAAGGGGGAGGGGGGAGATTTATATTTTTTAAGAAGGAGACTGAAACCTAATTTATACAGACTAGAAATCGAATTCTCTTCCTGGGCAGTCACTACCTAGCTTGTCAAAAAAAAAAAATAAAAAAAAAATCAAATTCTCGTACCATCTATCACGATACTTTCTTTACTAATTCAGTTCCTAGAGATGGTAATGGCAACATGATAGTTCACAACTGCCGAGAGAGAGGAAGGAAGATAAGAGGAATTGTTGGTTGCTTGGAAGCCTTTGCCAAGCTTTCAATAAAGTGGAGGAATTTGTGGGTACAAAAATAAAACAGGAATATAAAAATGTGGAGTGCTTTTTGAAAGGTGTGGTGGAGAGGGGAGTTTGGTCCATGGTGGATAATGCTGGAATTCTCTAGAACCAAGATTTTCTCACTTCTATTAATAAATGGACCCTCTACAGTGATAGTAGGCTGAGAGAATATGATACACCGTGTCACCGTCAGGGTCATTTGAAGCTCTTAATTGCTATTCAAAAAACAAAAAAATAATAATAAAAGCTCTTAATTTGCTGAAATATTGGACCTTTTACCCGAAATTCAAAATTTAGCAGCTGAAAAAACATTAGTTTTGAAGATAAAACTAATTAAGAGCTGCTAAAAAAAATATCATGTGGTCCAAAACAAAACTAAGCTACTAAAAAAAAAGTAAGGACTTGAACAAAAGGTCAATTATTGTAAACATTGCGTTAAATCCGGTATGTATTGGAGTTTACATCGTTCACAATTAATATATAAACATAATTACCGAACTGTAACTGACACGATACAAGTTTATTGATGACACCTTCCTCGATTGTTGCAAAATAATCCCAAAAAAGTATGCATATATAAATATATTCATTATAATTTTTTGGGGGAAAAAAAATCTAATAATGTGCTTATAGTTAAAATAAATAATTATTGGACTATATTTTATCACTATTTCTATTCTATTTGTGAAATTTTTGGGTCCGTCACTGCAACTGGATCAACCTAATTATGGCTAATGTACTAACGTCATTTTTTTATCGGTCTTATAAGATGGTGTTTACGTGACTATGTCAAACTCCATATATCGTCGGTTTTTATTATATTTCTTAGTTTTAAATTAGATCTGAATTCTTAAAGAATTTCGATCAAATACAACTTGGATTTAACTCCTTTCGTACCGGTACCATTAGTGCATTTTTGAAGAACATTCTATACATTTATCATTGTATATTCTGTACGCAAGAAAAACACTTGACAGTTGACAGTCAACGAGTTGAAATAATTATCTCTTGGGCTCTTTGAGAATCCTCTATTTGAAATTATGGACTGGAGTTTAGGCCCATTAGAAATGAAAAGATGACCCAAACGGGTAAAGATCCTACGAGTATTGCAATATTCAAAATTTCAAACTTAAAAATAAATGGGCTGAAAATATTGAGCCTAAGTAAGCCGAGATGCATCTGTTTTGTTCTACTTCTACTACTATCCAGCTACATGTGAAAAATGCTGTTAACAACGCTTTCCCTTCTTTTTTTCTTTTCTTTTTTTTTTCTTTTCCTTTCCTTGCATTGAAAGATGATGGCAGTAATAAGATTTTCTTTAGTAGGTCTGACATTACCTCAAGGTTTCATTAACAAACATATATGACAAGAAGAAGATTGTACAAGAACTAAACAAAAACTAATTTAATGTCTCATATGCAGAAGCATCCTTAAATACAGAAATAAATCTTGATTGGCCTAAATAAGAAGAAGCACTTAACTATTTTTATTATTGTTTGCCTTTTCGCTTATTGCTTTTGTAATAATAAAAATATTTAACGCCGGAGAAGTGGCAACTTTGTGATCCTTATCTTTACTTTTTTTACTTTTCTAGTGCACGCTGCAACGGCAGCGCAAGAGAGTACCAAAGATAAAAAGGCAGCAGCAACATGATTGCGTTGTGTGTTCCCACTTTGCATTACTGACGACATATACCCAACAAATGACCGTAAAATATTATTTATGTTGCGCCAAAACCCAAAAGAAAAGTTAATTACAATCTTAATAAAAAGTACTGCATCTACTGCCATAAGAAAAGGATGACATGGCACCTGTTATTATTTTGAGTTCAAAATTATATTTGACTGTAATTAAGAGTGAATATGATAATACAAATATTTATAAAAAAATATAAAAGTTAATTATAATAAAAAGAGTACAACTAAAATGTTTTTATTTGGGCGAATGAACTTCTTCCAAGGCACACTCTCCTCAAGGACTGCAGAATCAATTCAAAATACCGAAAAACTGAGATTTAAGGGGAGTGGCTAGTGTCCAACATGTTGGACACAAGCACTTGTCTAACATGATAAAATTTTAATTTTTTGAGAATAAAATGGCCGATCCGAACCGTTCAAATTGTTCTCCATAATAAAATCTCTGTTGGGACCAAATTTTATATTTTTTCGAATTTTTTTACTATTTTTTTTGAAATTTTTTAAAATGCTCAATCTAAAAAGTTATGACCCTCCAATTTTCAAAATTCGAAAAAGAATAGTTATAAAATTTGATTTTCAGGGATATTTTAATATAGAGATCATATTGAGCGGTTCGGATCAGCCGTTTGAAATTTTAACAGTTGACTTTTTGACTCGTAATGGACATCCTATATGTTTGATTTTAGCATTCCTTGAGATTTAAGTGCTTAAAAAAGCTTTAAAACATCAATAGAAGTACGTCTAAAAATGCTTTAAAATTTAATTAAAGTTTTAAGTGATCGGTCCAATTAATTTTGTTAATTACATAATTTTGCCACATATGTTAATCATTTTAATGATGATAAAATCAGAAAACAAATAAATTTTATTAAAAAATTCTAACATGACATACCTTCATACCTTTAGTGCAATAATTCGTGCTATTTGGTTCAGGTAATTCAGGTATTGACTTGCAAGTTGCAACCGACCTCATGTTTAATGCAGAATATATAGAAACTTCTAGGGTCAAATGAGATTCAAAAGATAGTCAAATGTCAACAAACTCAATAAATAATAATAGGAGAGAAACTTTAAGCGTCCATTTTTTTTCCTGTCCACCCTCTATCCATTCATTTTTTTTTTATTAACAAATTGTTTTCATCTATTAAGTGAATGTAATTAATTGTTAACTTTAACGATGTCAACAAATTTAAAAACTGTGTATAATTCTATCGATCGATGAATTAAATTTTGAAATTAACAGTTAAATCTTTACCAAAATATAACATATAAGTTACTGTTATTAATAAATAATCGACGAACCAATAGATAAACTGTTAAAATAAGATTGTAATGGTTAAAAGATAATTACTTGTTCACAATATATCTTACAAGTTTACAATCATTAGTATGGACTATGGAGTTTACTCATCATGTAATACATACCTCAGAGTTCTATTTTTTGTCAACAAAACATAAAGTTGGATCGAACTGTTATCAAACTTGTTATCTAGTTAACTCTCACTATATATAATAGCGACACTACATAGGACAAACACAGCCTCTGTCAAGTTTATCGAGTGGGAAAGAGAGAGATGGCTTTGAGAAAGAACTTAGCCTTGATAATAATATTTCTAATCCTTGTTGGGGCCGTGGCCGCCATCGCGCGCCAAATGCCTTCTTCCCAAAAGAAACTCGGTTTGAACAATGGCTTAGATCGCCATCGTAAAGCGGACGATGACTCCCAACATGTTCGTCATCACTACAACGACAGAGACCATGATAATGACGATGATGACGGTGACGGTGACGATGACGATGATGATCGTGATGACCACGATCATGATCATGATCACGACAACGATCATGACCATGATCATGATCACGATCGTGATCGTGATAACGATGATGATGATCACTGTGATAATCGTTATCATAACCATGATGACCACGACGACGACGATGACTGTGATGATCGTTATAGTAACCATGTTCCATCTGATTTCTCGGACAAAGCTGCAAAAAAGAAAAAACATGGCTCAAATTCTAATCAGAATTAGACGTGTTCCACCACATAAGCCGATTCCTTGTACCATGGCCTAAATAATGATGCTTTGCCATTATTGTGTTGGTGTTCATTTTGTCTATGTATCTATGTATATATTTCCTGGCCTAAATAAAAGAGGGTGCCGATTGCAAAATTTTATTTTTCTTGGTTGTGATTCATAGGGGTAACTAGTAAAAATTGTAAAGTGTGAACGGTTGTGTTGTACTTGTGATATTGGGAATAATAGGGATACTGGTAAACTCAACCTTTTATAATCAAACGTAAATGAATTGGGAATGGCTGAAGCAACTCATCCAAATTTTGATCTGTTACATTCCAAACTAAGTTATAATTTAGGATGGACAGCTTCGCCACGTATGAACTCTCTATTGTACACACGTAAGACTATAAAACATTGTCACGGATACAAATATCACAAATTATAATCATATATTAAAAGCATCATTTGTTCTTATTACAAAATGACTGGTAAGTATTCATATGTCAAAAGTTCTAGCCAAAAGACAAATAAGATACCATAGCATAACAAAATAATAATTATTCCAACTTGACTTGGTCTTCTAGTTAATCTTTTTCCGTTATGTCCACCAAACTTGAACTTGTCTCGACAAATCAAAATTTTATAGGATGAGTACATGAATACTCAGTATGGTGATAGAGCGAGCCTATTGTTTTGGTTAACTTTAGCAAGAATAAAAGCTCAATTTATGACCGTACTTCCTTCTTTTATGTCAATTTAATTTTTTTTAATATTTTATTTTTTTAATCTGTTCAAACAACATACAAATGCGTTAGAAATAAATGAAATCATCAATTAATATTTTAACAAAAATATTTTGACAATTTGATACGATATATATACTGAATTTGTAAAATAGTGAAATAAAGCGCAAAAATTTTTCTCCATTTTAATATTTAACAATTTTTAATAAATCTTTATAAAAAAATTAAGAAAATTTTTTAGTACGATTAACACAACGTGTCAACATGACACGCTCGACAATATCATGTCTGTCGTGTTGTGTCAGAATGCATGTCGTGTTGGTTCTTCTCACCACTTGGCACAACACGATTAAAAACTAGTTCATGTCAACAGGACACGACACGAGACTTTAAATTTGACACGACACGACACACACGATTTGAAAACACTGCCTATAATTCAATACTCCAAACATTTCCTTATAGAAAGATAAATATAAAAACAATCCACAAACCCATTATAATAGCCATGACTCATTGAAATCCACAAACGAAGAAATGGAAAGAATTTGTGTTGGCCACGTGATCGGAATTCAGAAGGGACGAAGCCAAGAGAATAGAATTTAGTTGACGTGATTTGAAGGAGGCAAAATCATCTTTTCCATTTCTTTCCCAAAACAAAGAAATTTTGCCAGCATTTGTATGGAAGGGGATGTACGATCAGCTTGGAGGTGAAATTGTGTAATACCGGTATTTTGAATTAATTGAAATCGAATCACAGTGGCATCCGAAATGCATCATTGAAACTCAGGGTAACAATGATGATCATCAAACTCTGACTTAAGAGGATCTCCGTTTGATCCCTGTGCCGGTATCCCTATCATCTACAATTGATTTAAAAATTATGGACTGCTCAATAAGATTTTGACATAGAGATTATATTAAACGGTTCAGATCAGTTGTTTGTAACTTGACAATCAAAATTAGGATGCAATGCGTGGGAACATTCGTGCATTGTATTCCATTTTACCGCCCTTCTCCGTCCCATAGACACCCATTGCAATTTGTTTAGATGAGATTGCACTTACAGCTTGCAGTTGGTGACTAGACATGAATGATAAATTATCAATAGTTGAATACCGACCTTTTCTCAACATATCGTTTGTCTTACCTAAGAGATTAAGAAGAACGGATTCGTTGGAAATAATTTAATTGGGTCGATGCACATTGTAAAGAAATCTAACAGCCTCAATATTAACAAAAAAAATCAGTATAATTTGTAAAAATTTATTAATTCAATAGACACTTGATCGCTTTATGTTCATGGCACAAGGAATAAACAATAAAAAAAAAAAAGCACAAGAATGACAACCCAAGGTGACAATCATAACATAATGTAATAGTTTTCATCTAGAAACATAATATTATTAGAAAGGATAACAAATATCTGAGATCGATATTTTTGCATACAAATTATGTGTGAGACACTTTTCTCCTTTCAAAGTTTTGAAAATGTGTAGATAGGAAGGTGGCCCTTCTCTTGCAAGCTAATAACTGTGTCGCTCAAGGTTTCTTTGATTGATGTAAACCAGAGACCTAAATCCTTTATCTTTTGATTGGAGAACTTGTATGGCTTTACCATTGGTGTTTCATCATGTTCATCCCTGTTAGCAAATGCAAGTAAACTGTATTGATTCACTTATATATATATATTATCTTTGGAGATGGCAGCAAGAAATTAATCAGAAATATTTCTGCAGTAAAATTGTTCCTTTGGTGCCGTTAGGGATTACTTTACCATTGTTACAGGGAATATTTTTGTAACTTACCTTACTTTAAAATTGCATGAGTCAAAATTTGTTCTTAGACGTGACCAGATTTCTAATTTCTTAACCATGATATCCCGATCAGATTTAAAAACTGAGAGTTGACTCTGTTTATTTGTGAATAATTATGAAATTTCAAAACATAAAAAATAGAGAGGCTTTTTCTTAGCAATTTATTAAAAGACAGTTTTCTTCTAAAAACTTGCTTACTATTTCCGCATGTATACAAAATGGATATTATGAATTAATTTGCAATGAATCAAGAAATTAAATACTCTGTTCAATTTGTTTCTTATGTACTGCAACAATGAGTTTTTTAATTACAACCGACATACCTCTTGGAAAAAGGATAATGTGGAAAAAGCTCTTTGAGGAGATTAATCAGCTCCAACCGGTGCATTACATACCCGATGCACAGGAACCGTCCTGACGCCTTGGGACTTTTGTAAACTAACTCGTGGGCCCATGCCAAATCTCTTACGTCAATATAACCAGCAACTGCATTTGGGATTGCCTTCTTTGTTCCAGCAGTCATGTACTGGATAAGGTGGTTTGCAGTGAGAGGCAGGCCTTGTGATAAAGCAGGCCCCAGTGTCACAGGTGGGACTACCACCAACAGCTGAACACCTCTTTTCTTGGCTTCAGTCATTGCTGACTTTTCTGCTAGAGTCTTTGCATAGCAATACCAGTTCTACAAAAATTTAAGTCGATACTAAGTTCTCACATCTTCCATCTACTAATATGTATCTCTAATTATTAATTACAAACAGTGCCAAATTGATATCTTTATTTCATTCGACAGTCTCTATCTGCGTGTAGATAACATTTTTCATTGAATAAAATTAAATTATGTGGTGTTCTATTCTATGACATTATTCCCTACATACATACATACACTAATGTTGACATATATATACCATAAGTTGTCCCAAGGTAATAGTGTCTAATACTGTTATAATTAATGTAAAAAGTAGGGGCATGAGAGACTGGTTGAACCTTAGTCTTTTTGCAGAACTCGGTGTCGCTCCAACAAGTCTCGTCAAGGACCTTGTCAGGACTTCTATTGGGGTCCATATGTACTGCCCCATATGATGACGTGACTACTATCCGTCGTACAATCATGTCAGCGGCTGCATTGACCACAGCCTTGGTTCCTTCAATTGCCATGGGAACAAGATTCTGCATTGTGTTATATTTGTGCGCCATAAATTTAATTCGGTGTTATTTATAGGAAACCTTACAAAACTTGCTCGCCAATTGTTTCAGTTCAGAATTGCCCCTATATATGCTTTCCAATACTAATTATATATGAGATGCCTAGAAAGTTAGAAGCTTACAGGGTCATTTGATACAGGTGAAGCAACATGGAATACCCCGTCGCAACCCTTGAATGCATTGCACAGGCTGCCATAGTTCATTAAATCTGCCTTGTAAAGAGAGAGCCTCTCTTTGCCACCCTCAAGCTCTTTCAAGTGCGCACTCTTCGGGTTCTCTTCACAAGTGAAACACACAAATTAGTAACTCCAGAAAAACTAAATTAGTTGTTGTTCAAAGTTATATGCACATTTTTCTAATTTTTGTACCTGGATCTCTTAGAGTTCCTCTGACGACATAACCTTCCAGGAGAAGGTGTTTCACAAGCCAGGATGCAATGAAACCTCCCGCTCCTGTTACGCATACCAACTTGCCAGAAGCCATGTGTTTTGTTTTTATTGAACTTGGTGTGATGACTCCATTGTAATATAAATGGTGCAATTACATGAATATCCAAATAAAGGGTGAGTAATTGGAAAAAGGAATGATTGAATTTCATTTAAATGAAGGACCATAGTGCATATGGTTTGTTTTTAATGAAATGATAAAAAAGTCGGCGCAAGTCAAACCAAGGAAATAAGTTTATTATTAAACTGATGATGTGTTTGATTTTTGACTTTAGCATGTATATGATGTAGAACAACTTGCGACAAGATCGTTTATAAACTTTTGACTTTAGCATGTATATGATGTAAAACAAGTTGCGACAAGATCGTTTATAAACGAAACCAATCGTTTACAAACGAATCGGACGTAATTCAAGTCCGTGAATTTGTTTAATCGGATTAAGGCTTTAATCCTGATTCGCACCTTTATATTTGATATATGATATCAGCCATTAATTATGCACCCTTTGATTTGTATTTATTAAGTGATTGAGACTCCTTTATATACCCTATCATTCTAATAGAGATTGATTAGAGTATGATTGTTTCTCTGTCTCAAAATAAAAGACACTATTTGAGAGGAACAGAGAAACGAGAAGGGAGACGAGGTCAGGACCGATATTCCGAAGTTCACCATCAAGGCAAGGGAAGCAGTTCAGTTCTGTAGTGCTTTTCTCGGTGTTATTCTTTACATGATCTTCTATTCAATCGTTCACAAGTACAAGCTTGGCTGGAGGTAACAAAGTTGATCTTGATTTATTCCGCATTCAAGGTCGTTAAATGGCTAACATCTATTTCAAATTAAATGCATAGACATATTTATTGATGAATATTAGTACTTTGGTGCGTTTAGGGTAGACCACTTTGGTATGAATATGACCACTTTGTTAATGCCAACGTATAGTAGCTAACTTCTCTAGAGGAACAGCTAGTAAAATAATAAAAGTTGAGAGTAGCGCGCAAAGTATAGCTAACGTTTCCAGAGAGGAACAGTAAAACAATATTTTTGAGACAGAAAATATTGTTATTCATTTGTCAACACCAATATGTAGGCTCTTTGTCAAGGAAGTTTACTCAGTACATTAGAAATTATACTTTTTTTGTTCTATATTTTAATTTTAAGGCAGAATTTGAAATTAAATAAAGGGCAGAAATCAAATTATGATGAACTCGGTGATCAGATACTGATTTCCCTGAAATTAAATGCTTAAAGTTTATTTTGAGCCATTCGATTTTAATAGAAAAATAAATTAGTAACGAAGAAAATTAAGGTATATACCAAGCCACGTGCACAGTGCTAAAAGAAGGCCGTCTTAGAACCAAAATCTACACCTAGCGGATTATTTGAGATTAATTAATTGTACTTGAATTTCCAGTTCATGAAGAAACATTACTAGAATCAGTAGGCCGAGTGACTAGCTTTGGTAGGGCGATGCAATTTAATAGAAATTGATTAACGCTAGGAGGCATGCAGGAGCGAAATACCCAGCTCTCTCGCGAGTGATCCCCTCATCCACCCAGCGCGTTTGTTATTTTTGTTCACTCTGTTGTTATAAGGGTTCACTTTATTAGATATAAATGTTTACTTTTTGTTATAACTTATAATTGTTCACTATATATGTTCAATGTGTTTATTTTATTTTTTTTATTTCTTATTCAATTAATATTTTATGTTTGTTTTTATTTTTTAAATAAGTGTTCATTTTATTGTTACAAGTATTCATTTTATTGTTTATTGTAAATGATGTTTCTGTTGTTATAAGTGTGTCACTTTTGTTATTATAACTGTCCATGTTATTTGTTAAATATGTTCACTTTTGTTATATTATGGGTTCAGTTAGTATATTAATGTGAAATACTTGTCTTCACTTTACAATTCGTATGTTATAAAATCATCAGTTGACACATTCAACTGAATACATTGGTTATTAAACTGAACACAGTGGTTATTAAACTGAATATATATAACGGACATCTAGACCGTTTTAGTGCTAGAGACACGCGAGGCCCCAGATTCGCGCGCGCGCGCTTGATAGTCAGCGATGGCAAATGGAGGGATGACAATTATCATTTCTGCAATTTAATTAGCATGCAGATGTTAGCCTAGAGAATTTGTTGCTTGCGATTGCTAGTTTGACATGTTTAATTAGCAAGGCTGATAAATGCAATCCCACAATTTATTATCATCCGTACCACCAAAAAAGAAATCTTCCACGGAACAAACTCTCCGCTGAATCGTTGTACTCTTTCACTGCGCTCTTCGCTCATGTATCCAACAAACAGGGGCAAAATAGAAAAATTTCAGACAATTATAATATTTGAACTAGACCGGTTCTTGACTGATTCTATTTTTTTTAGACATTTCAATCCGGTTCGTGATCCTTTTTTTTTCTCCAGATGCTGAACCGGATCGATTTTTTGTCTCTTCTAATTTTCCCATGCATTTTAGTCCAGTTCATGACCCCTCTTTTTCTCATGTGCTAAACCAGATTTTAATAATTATAATATTAAATCAGTTCCGATTTTTGACATCTTCTATTTTTTTCCACTAGGTGGGTATTCGAGCTTCGATACATGTGAGTTTATAATAAACACATTATTTAGTATTTTCTTTATAATATATGCACTTTTATTGTTAGAAAGTTTTATTTCTTATACATGTTAGTTTTTAGAAATATTACTTATTTATTTATATTTTAATATTTTTATTATTTTTAAATTTTTATATATGTTTATTTTAAATTTCTATATCTAATTTTTATTAAAAATAATTTTTTAGTTAAATTTTTTTTTAACTTCATATTCAAAGAAGCAATGCCTTGAAGCAATAAAAACATGACAGCCTTTTCAGCTAATTTATAAACGTTACCTAATAAGTGGGTCCATAAACATCTCATTTAATCGATGTGAATTGGCGCCATATTTGGAGATAAATCATCGATCATCAATCAATCATCATCGATCATCAATATCAATAATAAATACTCCAATTGTGGAGATATTTTCTACAGTAGATGGGTGATGTCATGCAAGACATGATTATCTCAATTCCAATGGACGCCTCCATTTTATAATTTCAGATTAAATATAAATTAGTTTTTGAATTGTCTAGGGGCATTTAAAAATTAATTTGGTTATGAAAATTTGTATGTGCCCTCATAGAAATATAAAAGATTCAGGAGTATAAATTTTTTTAATTATAGACATATAAAATATTTTGAATATTTTTTTGAATCTGATAAAATTTAATGTGCATAAGAGTTTCGTTTTTAAATTGTTTGGAGGCCTTGAAAAAATCATTTGGCTATGAAAATTTATTTACTTACTCATAGAAATAAGAAGAATTTAATGATGTAAAATTTTATAATTATAGACTTATAAAATATTTTAAATAATTTTCTGAATATCATAAAAATTGTATCTCCGTAATTTTATAGATGTCATTAGATTTTTAATTATTCAAAGGAATTGACAATTTTATTAATGCATAAAAATTTATATAAATGATTGCAAAATTATAACAAATCCAATCATGCCATGGAGCTACTATTAATCTAATCATAAAATTTTGTGAAATATGGAATATATGGTACTATTTAAATTATTTGAGGACATTTATTAATTCAATTGGCCATAAAATTTTATATCCTTTATCACAAAAATATGAAACATTCAACAATATAAATTTTAAATTGAAATATTCTAAAATATTTTTCTTCAAATTTTTAAATTTGATGACTTAGTTCTATAATTTTCAAAATATATTTTTATTTTTCATTGATTTCAAACCTTTCCAAAAATTGTATATATATAAAATTTTATATACATAATAACAAAATAAAAAGATCTAATGATATGATTTTTTTTATTTTATACTTTTG
Organism: Rhynchospora breviuscula; assembly: GCA_027562975.1. Classification (NCBI taxonomy): domain Eukaryota; kingdom Viridiplantae; phylum Streptophyta; class Magnoliopsida; order Poales; family Cyperaceae; genus Rhynchospora; species Rhynchospora breviuscula. The sequence goes on along the minus strand of CM050400.1, from coordinate 14,646,953 downwards.
TAATATTTTTGTAATTTTTTACTTCGATAAATTTTCAATGTGATTATAAAGTGATATTTATTGATAATTGAATTTCAGCTCTTTTTAAACATGTGATTAATCAATGAGAATTAATAACGTTTGATGGCATAGTTTTATCGTATTAACAACCAAATATGTTGTTAGAAATTTAAATGGATATTGTTTTGTTCTAAAAATACAATTATGACAGTATTGTACCTATCCTTAATTAATGCCTTGTCAGAATGGTGATTGTTGTCTCTAACTATAGAAAGCTGTTCGTGAGAAAATATTAATGGTACATTCTAATCCGACCTTAATTCCATTAAAAAATAGTTGCCGATTGATATATATTTCTATTTTTAATATTTTTATAAAATATGGAAAACAAAATCTAATCGCGTGAAGCGCGTAACAATGACTAGTTAATTACATTTCTACGGCTCTTACTCACCTTATAAGCACGTGCACTTATTTTTAAGGATTAATTAAATTTATGCCATCCTAAAAAATTGTTAATTTGAAATATGTCATTGTTAGATTACTAATTAGATTTATGTCATTATCAAATTGTTTAAATTAGATATATGCCATTATCTCATTCCAAAAAAATTTAATTCTAAAAATACATCCTGAAATTTCTCAATATTTCTAAAAATCTCCAAAATGTCCTTGTTAATAAACCCACGATATATCCATGTTTTACCTTAACAACCTTACAAATCGTTTGTCCCATTCGTTTTTTGTCCGAAACTTTATAAGGCAAATATTTGTCCGTAACTTGGAGAATCTCATATAGTATATATCCTTTTTACATGTAGCCTTCATTGTTTTTCCTTAAATACATACAAAAAAAATATATATACAGACATGCTCTTAATCTAACAAATCGTTCTATATCTAATTTGTTCTACTGGCATAAATCTTTTTTTTTTTATATTTTTACAGTGGCACAAAACTCATTTAATTAATTTGTAGTGGCATAAAACTAATTTGTCAATTAATGATGGTATTTTTTTTAATTTCAAATTTTTTTAGCGGCATAAAACTAATTTGTCATTTAGTAGTTGCATTTTTCTAATTTAAAATTTTTGTAGTGGTATATTTAAAAGGGTAAAATTGGCAAATCAATTTGTCAATGGCATAAAACTAGATTTTACTATTTTATAATGGCATAAAACTAATTTGTCATTTAGTGATGGCATTTTGCTAATTTCAAATTTTCACAGTGGCATAAATCTAATTAACCCTATTTTTAATATTTGGGTGGTCTTTTTAGAACATAACTATCACCAACCATTGTCACTTACAAATTACAATAGAAGTAAATTTTGTTCTGTACTTTCGTAAGATAATGTGCCTGAAGAAGTTCAAGGGAGTCATAAAAAAAAAAAATCAAGGGATCGATCATAAGCACATCTACTATATGCACCTCATTTTCCCATATTTCAGTTGTCGCCAAACTACCTCTTTAACCCAAAGTTCAAAAAACAACTGATAAATAAGCTGTAGTTTAGCGGTTGTCAATGATGGATATGTTTTGTAGGATAATTATAATTAATCATAAATGAAATTAAAAGGGCAAGATGGCATTGTAGGCAACATATTAACACTCCAGAAGGAATACATGTTTGCTTTTAGAAATGAACATGAAAAATGTAAAAAAATAAAATAATCAAGCTAATTCCATGTGCCATTTCAGGAGACAATTTTTCTTGAGAATAATCTCTCAGATTATCATCAGCGCCAATTGAAACCAAATTTCCTTCTTTGTCTTTATATGTTGTGTAAGTGTGTATTATTCAACCTAAAGAAAAACCATTTTAAAATAAAAAAAGAGAACTTTTTTACGTTCTTCTGTACAACAATTATTAATGAGGAATTAATATTGATACTATAGGAAACACGCCTTAGCTAATTGCTCTTCAAATGCACCGAGGAAAAAAAAAGGCAGTTTGGAACTTTTGGGTGATTATAAGACAAAATTATGAAGAGTAAATATTTCATGGGAGTTGATAATTGGTTTATGTCACAGAAAATAACAAAATGTACTCCAAACCACAAATCTCACGCTCAATTTTGGTCCATCCCTCGATCATTGGACTTCTTTCAAAATTTTGCCGCTCTATGATCATTCACCAGCAACTGAAAATGATTGCTTAATCTATCAAACAAATTAATTATCATGCTAATCATGATAAAATCGACATGCTACCACCCCAAATGGTTTCAATGCACAACATCAGCAACCAACCATCATTTTACAAAAACCATCGAAATGAATGACACCAACCATGCATGGTCATCACGGTTAGTATATATGTCTGAACCCAAAGCATATACTGGATAAGAAATTAATTGGTCTTAGTTGATGTCGTACTCAATCACTATACAAACATTCCCTGGTAAATTAGTTTGGTTTTGATATAACCAAAAGAAAAGTACTTTGGTCTTAAGTTGAGATTGTACTTACAAATTCAGCACAAACATCATCCTTCATTCTTCATTCAGCATATCCTTTTATTCTTCATTTTAGTCAGCTCTATGGCTTCTTCATTAATTGTTCCGTAATGACTGTGTTGTAAATTACTCGAGACATTGAAGGGCCACAAATTAATTGAGAAGCTATAAATAAAGTTGCCAGAGTTTCGATCCAAAATGATTTAAATAATAATAAAGTGCTAACCGGCGAGGAGGACACCATAGCTGGAAATTCCTGTCAGCAGGGTCCATATTTTTTTTTTTACTGAAAGTATATATACGACATAGCGTTTAATATAAACATTGTATAACAATAATTTTGAAATAACAATTCTAAAACAATGTAACAAAAATATTTTATGAGAGATCAATATCCAAAATAATAATTTAAGCAAATGAAAAAAATACAACAATTCCAAATTTTTTTTTATTTTTGATAATTTTTCTTTGCATGATAGATTAATTAGGAATATCTTTGAATACCTCTCTTTCTTTCTATATATACTACAAGACAATTATTCATCCAAATATTTCTTATTCCATTCTAAGTTCTGTCCTAGTAAGTTTCATTGCGGAGGAAGGAAGAAGGTGATTCGTCAATTTGATCTAGGTCCCTATGTGATTTTTCCATAGTTACTATATGATTCAAATTAAACACGACCCGCCCACCTGGGTCCTTCAAATTTCTGAAATGGATCATTGCCTCCTTGTGTGTTTTTTTTTTATTTATAAATTATTTCTATCTCAAGTAAATTTTTTTTTTCAGGTGGATCATTGTGGCTTCGCCTCTACTGGAAGGGAAAGGAAGTAACTGATAAACCAATTATATTTTGCTGTACGTGCTATTATCAATAAATTGTGATCTAAGGTTGTGCTTTAGAAATGTATAATGTTAAATAATTGACCATTTTGCCATTGATTCAGTTGTGCACAATAGCTATTGGAGGATATTTTCATAATTTGATACAGATCCTTTTATAGGACAAAAGGGAAAACAATAAAAATTAAGATATCTGCAGTTAATTTCATATTATATTATTTCTAGCTAGTTTTATATTTATTAAATTAGGAAATGTATCTCCTTAATTTCATATTATATTATTTCTAGCTAGTTTTATATTTATTAAATTAGAAAATGTATCAGGAGAGATTGAATATTAGGCAAATATATTAGTGATTCTTGGGTAATAGAAGAGGCAGAAAATGAAATAAAGTACTAGTTTTTTTCTTCAATTCTTCTCTCTCTCTCTTGTATCTCCCTTGTGTCAATTAGGTCACGACAAGGAAATGAGCTTGATGAGGGAACAACTCTAATCGTCAACCCTCTACCCACGATCATTATCTAAGATCATCTAACCCTAGAGAAACTCATATCAATTTGGTATCAGAGACCATGGCTGTTGTTCCTGGAACTTCCGACCTCAAGGAAATCAAGGACATGTTGGTAGCTTTGCTTAAGAGTCAAGATGCACAAGACTAGAAAATAGCAACAATTCAGACCCTCTAGCCGAGATAGACTCCCGCATTATCATCCCTGAAGGCACTTTTGAGTCAACGACAGTAGGCAACAAGGGTCCTACCAGCGTTGGTGCTGTTGTGCCCCCACGTTACCATCGTGTGGAGTTTCTTCTCTTCGACAGCTCTAATGAACCACTATAATGGCTTTGTCGTTGCGAACAATATTTTCGGGGTCAACATGTCCTAGAAGACGAGAAAGTTTGATTTGAAGCATACCATATGGCTGGTGTTGATCAACAATGGTATTATAAATTGGAACTCAACGAAGGGATCTCTAATTGGACACGGTTTAAAGAAGCATGCCAACTCTGATTCGGTCCCCCTTTTCGCTCCAATCCAATCACAGAGCTGTCTTTGCTACAACAATCTGGCTCTGTTGAGGAGTACATCAAGGACTTCTATCAAGTAATATGTCGCACAAAGCAGCTTGCACCTGCACATGAAATCGGATTATTCTTGTTGAGGCTGTTTAAAATAATTCGATCAGATGTAGAGGTGCAAAATCCAATCTCTCTAGAGACAGTGATCAGTTTGGCACGTGCCTCCGAGCTATATTACCAGATTTTATAGGACTCCGCCTTGCTAACCCGCCCACCTGAACAAATGTTGTTTGTGCAACCGATACAAGCTACATCTCTTCTTCCTAAACCACCTGAAGTGTTGACCCTACCTGCACCACCGAGAACTATACTAGCTCACCGTTGTTTACGCCGCCTCACTCCAGCAGAGATGGCTGAGAGACATCAGAAGGGTTTGTGCTTCAATTGTGATGACCTATACACAAGGAACCACAAATACAAGTGGTTATTCTAGCTAGAGGTCATGGACAATAATGAACAAGCAGATTCGTCATTGCTGACTACCAATGAAACTCCTACCATATAAGATGATATCTAGATTCATTATCCTGCTTCCCAGTTTTAGCTTGAGAACAAGGTGCTTCTTAAAGAAAGGGGAAATGATACAGATCTTTTCATAGGACAAAAGGGAAAACAATAAAATTAAGACAGCTGCAGTTAAATTAGGAAATGCATCAGGAGAGATTTAATGTTAGGCAAATATATTAGTGATTCCTGGGTAAGAGAAGAGGCAGAAAATAAAATAAAGTACTAGTCTTCTTCTCCAAGTCTTAAATCAAAAACTCCCCTGTATCTCCCTTGTGTCAATTAGATCAGAACCACGACGAGGAAAAGAGCTTGCCGGGAGAACGGCTAATTGTCAACCCTCTACCCACGATCATTATCTAAGATCATCTAACCTAGAGAAACTCATATCATAATTTAAATATATTTTTTTTCATCTATCAAGATTGGATTTGCCACTTAGGATATTATTAGCCAATAAACCATATAAATGTAATTAGCAATTCTAGTAATGTTTTTGGTACGTAAACTAATTTTTTTTTAAAAAAAAAAACAGATACATAAATGAGTCATACCTCAAATTAGGTGTTTGTGGAGTTTGCTCGCCAGACTTCATTCCTTACTTAGAGGGTATTCGTGTTGCGCCATTTATTTATTTTTATAATTAGTTTCAGATGTTTCTATTATGGCAAATAGTTTCAGACATTCTGTAATTGGTCTTATGCTCAAATAATAATTATGATTGATCCGTGATATATAAGAGGAGAGAATATGATGGGAAATAACATATATTTAAAAATAATAATAATAAAATGATGTAGTCCCATGGATCCAGCAAAGGATCACAATGCTAAAACTATTTTATTATAGAGGATTAGATATGGAGCTCATTTGGAACTAATGCATGGCACCTAAAACAAATAGTAGAAATCTAACCATATCCATCATGGAAGGATTCAAGGATACCATTATTGAGCTACTTTGAAAAAAAAAATTAATAAAAGGACACTGTTATTGAGCTACCTAAATAAAAAATTCATAGAGGACACTGGTGTTGAGCTACCTAACCAGTATATCCATGATAGAATTGAATATCGAGAAGTATTACTGTTATTGAGCATTAAAAAAATCTAACCATATCATTGATAGAAGGAAACTGTTTTCGAAATCTAAACAAATAGCACAAATCTAACCATAAACAATTGTCAGGATTTAGCACACCGTTATTGAGCTACCTAAATATAAATGATAGAAGGACCATGTATGCACAAATTTATTTCGATCGATATCAATTTCAATGTCAGATGCTACAAACAAATCAGCATATACTGGTTAAAAATTATAATGAAAACACGACCATAAGATCAAGCACTTACAAAATGAGAAGGCATTTTTCAGTCTTCTGACTTCTTTATTTATGCAACGTGTAATAATTAATAATTTGAAGCATAAATAATACCTCGTCTCACATTTTAGCATTTTCTTGCGCGGACAACAACTGAGGTTTTGGCAGTCTATATGGATTCTCTCCCAATCAAGCTCATGATTCAATATAGTTAAGCACCATACCTACAGAGGAAGCAGCAAGACGATAGCAATGCCACAGCCCCCATCAAAGGAACCTGCAATTGATAGAGACACAAAAGCGATGAGCACAAAATCGAAGGCAACTTGATGAAAGGAAGAGAAAATAAAATGTTAAAAAGGTATTAGCAGGCAGAATATTTAGAACCAAATTGAATGAATGCTTAATATGATGGCATTTACAGGAATTGCAAATATGAAAAATTAATACTGAAAACAATCGATCGTTTTTAGTCTGTTTCAAGTAGGTAACTATAGACATACTATTGCAAATTAAGCACTCGATTTTTATAGATTGTTTAGATTAGACTTGCATTGCTCAAATCATATAAACAAAATAGAGAGATTACGAACCATCATTTTTAAGCCTTGGCTGTGAGCCAGTCGAAAAGCTATAAGAAATAAACAGATCAATGGAAAAAACCAACCATCTCACAAAGAAAACAAAAATGCTTAATTTCTAAATATTCTGGAAATAGAAATTGAGAACTAAAAAAAATGAATAACACTCATACCAGCTAAAGAGGGGCTCACCTGGCTCGTCAGAAATCTTATCACCATGTACCTCAGGAATCACAGCTCCATGTCTGCATACGAAACATAATTGAATTTCAAAATTATAAATGACAGAAACTGCAACTCCATATTCCAAAGTTTAAACTAAAACGCAAAATAAAAAAAAATTGACAGAAATTCACCTGGCTCGTCAGAAATTTTGTCACCATGTACCTCAGGAATCACAGCTCCATGTCTGCATATGAAACATAATTGAATTTCATAATTATAAACGACAGAAACTGTAACTCCATATTCCAAAGTCTAAACTAAAATGCAAAATTAAAAAATTGACTGATTCCATCTGTGAGGAAAATTACTGGTTTAGGCCAACTCCTTAGGTCATAACTTAGCTGCAAACTGTCAAAAAAGCATCAGAGATATCGCAACTCGAGAAGGGTTGGTTGGACAACAATTAAAACTTTTGAAGAAACCACATCAAAATGATTGAAGAAGAAGAAAAAAAAATGTTCCTATGCAGAAATAAAAATAATTTTTAGTACTTACAGTGGAGCACACATAGAGACGCATCAAAGAGAAAAAGTCAGACAATGAAGTTTGTCAGATTCAATGATTTAAATAGCGGATAGCGGTTCCATCGCGGATAGGCTTATGTCATAGCGGATAACGGTTATTTCGCGGCCACTATCGGATCATAGCGGATTGAAAATATGGATCCGAAATATGCACATTATATACATACTTTAATCCAAGATAAACATCATATATATCATATTGCTATACTATAGCATGAGTTTAAACATTATATTGTTAACGTGACTGAAACAGATAATAATCAATCTTGGTTACAGCCTTAAATTTAAACAAAACACATACTCTAACTTGCATACATAAATTGAAGATATAAAAACCTTGCAATTGAGGCAATGAGGGAGGCATGTCAATCTATATTGGGCCCAGCCTATAAGGGTTAAATAAAGCAGCCCATTATATGCAAAATTTTAATTTTGCACAAAACTTCCTCTATATACTGCTAATACCCGCTATATAACCGATAATTACCGCTAACGAACCGCTATCGTCAAAAACGCTAAATATACATTTTCATTTAGCAGCGTAGCGTTTGGAAAATGAAACCGCTATTGCGTCGCTAAATGCCGCTATTTAAATCACTGGTCAGATTAGAGCTCTATTTCTTGTGTAATTAACATATACGAAGACCAAACATGGACTGACATGCTGACTATCTTGGAAAGACAACAACAGGGAAATCGAAGGGACAAAAACGCTATAGAAAGGTAAATATAAAAGGAAAATACTAAGCAGGTTAAAGAACAAAACAAAACAGTATAACCTGGACAGACGGAAGCAGGATGAAACACAGAGCAAACAACACAGCCAGCAGCAGAGAAGAGAAGACAGCACCAATCTTACAGTAAGTGCATTAAAATATCTCAACAAAATATATAGCTAAATTAATATTGTCGTCCCTAAAACTAGGCCTAGAGGGGGGTGAATAGGCACAAATTCAAATCCTAAACCGGTTTGGACAATTTTGCGGAAAAATAACAATTCAAACAATTCAAGTTGGTTCACACATAAACAATCAAGCACAAGTCAAAAGTAAAGTAAATAAAGAGAGAGAGAGATGACAAGCGATTGATTACGGAGTTCCGACCCGCTAGATGAAGCTAGCCTTAGTCGTACGTCTCCGGGAGTTTCGCGACCACAAAACGGGCGCGCTCCGTTCTATTCCAATCGAACGGGTCTACAAATGCGAACCGAATCGCTTCGTCACAAGGATCTCGAAGCGGATCAGCCTAACCTCTAACCAATCACCAAATAGCAATAAAGATTGAGGCTCTCAACCAAATCGCTCAATAATCTAGCTATAAAACTATGGGTTTGATTGATGCTCTCTAAATCTCTACAAGTTGTCTAAGAAATGCTCAATTAGGTGAAAGAATGAATCTCTCAGGTTTAGAGCTCAAAAGCAGGGATATAGCAAGGTATTCAATCAGTTTAATCAGCTCAAAAAGGTCTGATATATATAGAGGGCGCCAAGAGCTCTAAACCAGTCAAATTCTGAACATAACGTTACACAACGCTCCGAAACGTTACACAACGTTTCGATATATCCGTTAAATAAAACAAAAATTGACAATAACGTTGGAGGGTGTCAGAAACGTTACATAACGTTTTAACACGTTATATAACGTATTGAACAGAAGACTCCAACGTTCAAAAGGTTGTTAAAAAGCGTTACATAACGCTAGGAAGCGTTGTGAAACGTTTGAAATACAAAACGTTGTGTGACGGACATAACGTTACACGACATACGCCAGAACACCCTCAAAATGGCCAAAAACCTCAAAGCGTTAGAATTTCCTAAACAAACGTCTTGTAACGCTTGTTTTTGATCCGTTGTGTAACGCTAGGAACCATTACACAACGCAAAGATGCAGAGAGAGAGATTGCTGACTTGGTCAATCCGTTGTGTAACGTCTTCAATCGTTACACATCGTTTGACTAAGCGTTACACAACTGAATGAAGCGTTGTGTAACGCATGAAAGCTGTTTTTGCGACTAGGCACAGTTGGAGGTGTTCTGTAACGTTGTATAACGCTAGAAAATGTTGTATAACGTTATTAGTAAAATCTGAGCATTAAACTTAGAAATTTGAGGAGATTAGTTTAGAATTACAACCTTAAACAATTCTGACTATCTAACTAATCTTCAGCGGTCTTCTTCAGCTTCGTTTGACTCACTCCAAGTCATTCTTCCAAAATAATCACTAGAGAACACTAAATTAAATGGTTAGATAAGAAGTTTGGTATTGTTTTGCAAATCGACAAATCGAGAGTTAGAGTTAAATCCAACAATCTCCCCCTTTTGCCGAATTGCAAAACAACACCTAAGTAAATTGATAAAGAATATAGCAAAATGATACAACTCAATTTACATCTCAATTGTTTCTCCCCCTTTTTGCAAAAAGGCTAAAGTCGAATGGTCAATCCTATACCACTAAGGTTTGAGTTCAACAACGCTCCCCCTTACGAGTTTAATTTTGCAATTGAGGTACAAATGAAGTGAGCATAAGAGAAGAGCAATTCGATCGAACAAGAGATAAGCATAAACTATAACACAAATCATACGGCAATAACAAGCATTTAACAAGAGCCATTTAGCACCTCAAAATTAAAGTCATTTAGCACAACAAATTTAAAGCCATTTAGCACAGAAAAACACAAATTTAATTTATCCATCAACAAACCAAAAAAAATCAAGATAAAGAAAAAGAAAAGAAGAAAACGAAAGAAAATGGGAAAAGAAAAAAAAGATATTGGCTTGTCACGGCTTTAAAATCTTTCTTCTCCGAGTCATCATAAGCATCAATCCTCCTCCGAGTCATCATCTCCTCCGCCATCACTAGAGGAACCCTTGCGAATAGCCACATGGAGCTTCTGGAACTCATTTTGTATGGACCCCAAAAGGTTTGAACGTCTGTCTCAATCTTGTCCAACTTGACATCATTCTTGACCCGGTAAGCCAACTCATCTTCCTTCCATTTAGCATCCTCCTCCTTCCATTTGGCGTCTTCGGTCTTCCATGTTGACCAATCATTCTCTAGATTGGTCAATCGGGTCCCATAGCCCGTCAAGGTGTTGTCCCAACCACCAAATTTCTCATTGAAGTAAGCTTGGTAGTTGAAATCCATGGCTTGTTGGCTTGAGGAGCTAGGTCCACGGAGAGGACCCGTGGGTTCTTGTCCCACCGGTGCATATTGATTGGGTTTTGGACCATCTTGGAGGAGATACCGGTTCTTGATGTTGTTAGGATCGGGAATGAGAATACCGGTGTTTTCATCAAGTTGCCACCCGACTGAAGCAAGGATATTGATGAGGTTTGTTGGCCCAAATACTTCGGCTTCCCGACCGAAAGTGTTAAACCGAGGAGGAACACCGTCCTTGGCAAGAAAGTAGGAAATCACATTGGCATAGGGGAGAGAGGTGTTGCTTGTGTTCTTGATTTTCTCCGAGTGCATGAAGAAGAGATAGGCAAGGTTAACTTGTGGGCTCTTCTCAATGAGGCAACGAAGGTAGAACACCTCTCTAAACTCCACATTGGTTTTGATTTGTTTCTTTGGAGCGAGAATATTGTTGATGATGAGAAAGAAGAGACGGTGGTAGGCGGGAAGCTCGGCGGCGGAGAATTGCTTGAGAGAATAATCCCGCCAACAATAAAAGAACTCATGATATCTCTCGAATGGCTCTATGTCGGCATCCCTTGGACATGCCTTGGAAATGTATATTTACTTCTCCTCATTCCTCAAGAATAACTCACGAACCACCCGATCCAAGTCTATGGTAATAGGTGTGCCACACACGTAAGAATGAACCACCGGAATACAGTCCTCCCAAGTGATAGTCATGTTGGCATAGAAGAGTTTGATGAGGAATTTGTTGTATGGTTGAGTGCAATTCAAGAGACCCCATGCACGCAAGTAATCAAGGTGCGGTTTGATTCTATCCCAATCCGGGTCGCTAATCCTTCATTCATTTTCATTTTCTTTGGGTTGCACCAAGTAGAAACATTCACTCACATTTCGGCCATTGCCTTGGATATTGCAAGTGTAATACCGGTATGCATCATCATCCTTAAACAAATACCAGTTTAAAGGTGAAAGAGTCCAATTCTCAAGAGAGGGAGATGGTAGAGAACCGGGTACGGTATCTTGTAACGGTGATTGGATTGGTACAAGACTGGAGGAACTAGTGGTACCGGTTCTTGGTCGTTTTGCGGGAGCCTTGGATGGTGTCCCGCTACGAGACTTGGGTGGTGCCATTGGAAAAGAGATAAAAAGAGAGTAACCTTGAAATTGAAGAGAGAGAAGTGAGGAGGATGCCTTGGAGATGTTGAACTCGAAGCCGATTGAGAATCCAACGGTCGGATTTGCCGGAATCGAAAAGAGGAGTGAGTCTAGGGTTTTTGGTAGATTGAGTGAAAGAGGAAGAGAGATGATAAATAGAGGGTATGAGTGTGTAGAGTAGAGAGAGGAGAGTAAATTTGAGTGTTTGGTTGAGATCAAGGAGTGAGTAGAGAGGTGTATTGAGTAGAGAGATTGAAAAGGTGTGAGAAAGAGAAGAAGAAAAGACGCCAGCCACAAAAAGCTCCGTTCAAACGTTATACAACGTTATACAACGTTTCGGAGAAAAGATTCGAATTAAATGCGCAGAGTCGATTCAAAAACCAGATCTGAAGCGTTGTATAACGTTTTCTAAACGTCTTGTAACGATACAATAATCGTTACACAACGTTTCACAACAGTGAAAGAAATTCAAAATTCAAAATCCAAACGTTGCATGACGTGTCTTAAATGCTGTGTAACGCTTTACAAAGCGTTATACAACGTTTAATAACGTTGTACAACATTATGGACAATCAGAACAAAAACGCAATGAAAACTCTTTTTTTAAATAACAAAACGTTGTACAACGTTATAAAGCGTTATACAACGTTTGTACCAGAAAAAGTGCTTTTCAGACACAAAACTGAAGTAAAGTTGAAAACAACTGGTTTTTAACTGAAAATAGGAACGAAAATATCGAATAAATGTAGCAAACAGACAGACAAGATCATGATATGCATAGAAACTTAATTTTTGAGTTCAAGCATACCGAGCTTGAACCTAAGTTCAACATGTTGTTGTGTAGGCAATGGTTTAGTGAAGATGTCGGCAATTTGCTCTTTTGTGTCAACGTGTACCAACTCCACATCACCTTTCTCAACATGATCTTGGATAAATGATGTCGTATTTCTATGTGTTTGGTTCTAGAGTGCAATACCAGGTTTTTAGATAAAAGGATGGCACTAGTATTGTCACACAAGATTGGTACCTTTTGGAACTTTAACTCATAATCCCTAAGGGTTTGCATCATGCAAAGTAGTTGTGTGCAACAACTACCGGCCGCTACATACTCGGCTTCTGCGGTTGAAAGAGCAACCGAGGTTTGTTTGCGGCTAGACCAAGAAACTAGTGAACCACCAAGAAATTGACAAGTTCCACTTGTACTTTTTCGGTCCATGCGGTCACCGACAAAGTCGGCATTGGTATATCCTACTAAGTCAAGTTCGGTTTGTTTACCATACCAAAGACCTAGACTTTGGGTACCCTTAACATATCTCAAAATTCTTTTTTACCGCTTTGTGGTGAGATTCCTTAGGATTGGCTTGGTACCTAACACATAAGCATACGGCATACATAATATCCGGCCTACTCGCCGTGAGATAGAGTAAGCTTCCAATTATGCCTCGGTAAAGAGTTATGTCCATCGGCTTGCATTTCTCATCCGCATCAATATTTGCACTCTTGCCCATTGGTGTATCCAAACTTTTGCTATCCTCAACACCAAATTTCTTGATTAACTCCTTAGCATATTTGATTTGGCTAATAAAGATGTCATCTTGGAGTTGTTTGATTTGTAGCCCCAAAAAGAAGTTGAGTTCTCCCATCATGCTCATCTCAAATTCAATACTCATCAAAGAGGAAAACTCTTGTGCAAGAGTTGCATTAGTAGAGCCAAAAATAATATCATTCACATAAATTTGCACGAGTAATAAATGGTTATATCTTTTCTTGGTGAAAAGAGTTGTGTCCATTTTGTCCCTAGCAAAACCATTGTCAAGAAGGAAGGTACAAAGTCTACCATACCAAGCTCTAGGTGCTTGTTTTAAACCATACAAAGCTTTATGAAGCTTTAACACATGGTCGGGGTTAAAATGGTCAACAAAACCGGGAGGTTGTTGGACATACACTTCCTCATCTATCCACCCATTTAGAAACGCACTCTTAACATCCATTTGGAATAGGGTGAAACCTTTGTTAGCGGCATATGCCAAGAGCATTCTAATGGATTCAAGACGAGCAACGGATGCAAAAGTTTCCTCAAAATCAATACCTTCTTGTTGCTTGAAACCTTGTGCAACCAAGCGGGCTTTGTTTCTAACCACATTACCAATTTCATCTAGCTTGTTCCTATAAACCCATTTGGTACCAATAACTTGCTTACCACTTGGTAGGGGTACAAGTTCCCAGACTTGGTTTCTTTCAAATTGGTTCAACTCCTCTTGCATGGCAACAATCCAATTTGGGTCAACATTGGCCTCTTTGAAGGATTTTGGTTCTAGTTGAGACACAAAAGCACAATGAATAATCATTTGATTCAAACCCGACCTAGTCCTAACACCTTCCCTAGGGTCACCTATAACATTAGAAATAGGATGAGAGGACACTTCTCTAAGCACTTCGGGAGGCTCATGAAACGGTTGAGGTATGGGTTGAGTTTCATCATGAGGCGTCTCATCTTGAGTTGTGTCAATTGTGTTTTACTCATGATTCTCTCCCCCTATCAAATTGTCATCGTCCCGGTTCAAAGGTTCCTCAAGTATCACCGGTGGAAGCTCATCCTTTGGTTGAAACTCAATTTCTTGAGTTGTTGCTCCATCTTGGATATCTACAATAGAGTTACCTTCCTCGGTTTTCTCATTAGCATTTTCATTAAATTTGACATTTATGGACACAATTACAACTCTTGAGGTAGGCAAATAGACTCTATACGCTTTACTTGTATTTGAGTAACCAACAAATATACCGGTCAAAGATTTAGCATCAAATTTGGTTACTTTAGGAGACTCATCAAGGACAAAACACTTGGACCCAAATATACGAAAAAATGATATATTTGGAGTTCGGCCAACCCACAATTCAAAAGGTGTTTTCTTGAGTTTGGAACGAATACATGCACGGTTTACTACATGACATGCCGTATTTACCGCTTCGGCCCAAAAAAACTTGGGTACGGCAAATTCATGTAGCATTGAGCGTGCTAGCTCTTGTAGAGTTCGGTTCTTCCTCTCCACTACACCATTTTGTTGGAGAGTGCGTGGAGCGGAAAACTCTTGTTTATATCCTTTTTCTATGCATAATTCATCAAATTTAGCATTTTCAAATTCCCTTCCATTGTCACTACGAATTCTAGAGATTTTTAAACTTTTTTCATTTTCAACCCGGTTGCTAAATTTGACAAAATAGTCAAATGTTTCTTCCTTATGAGCAAGAAAGAAAACCCAAGTGAAACGACTATAGTCATCAACTACCACAAACACATACCTCTTTTTACTCAAACTCAAAACATTTATTGGTCCAAACAACTCCATATGGAGTAATTGTAAGGGTTGAGAGGTAGAGATAACTTCTTTGATCTTAAAATTAGACTTGGTTTGCTTGCCTTTCATGCAAGCTTCACACAATCTATTTAAGTCAAGTTTGTGTGATGGTAGACCACGAACAAGGTTTAATTTGACAAGTTTTTTTAAGGAGTCTATTGAAACGTGACCAAGTCTTCTATGCCATAGCCATGAACCGGAAGCCATGGCACTAAAGCATTGTTCACCGGTGGTAAAGTGGTCAAAGTTCAAGTAATAGACATCATTTTTCCTTTGTCCGGTATATACAAGGGAATTATCCGAAGTTTGATGCACAAAACAAGAGGAATGATCAAACTTCAAATAATATCCGGCATCACACAATTTACTCACACTTAAAAGGTTGTAGTTAAGACCATCAACAAGATATACATTAGATACCGTAAGATTTTGGTTACCAACCGAGCCTATACCAATAATAGTGCTCTTCCTAAGATTATTTTCAAAAGTAACCTCACCACCATCAAAAGATTCAAGTGCCTTGAAATAAGATTCATCACCGGTCATGTGATGTGAACACCCACTATCTATGATCCAAGCACTTTTCTTGAATGATGATAACAAACAAACCTACAAGAATATATATTAGTTAGAAACAAACAACTAACATAATTCTTGTATTTTCTCCCCCTTAAAATTTTACTATAAGGCTCGGGGATATAGAATGACTTTTCAAGCCACATTAGAACCGCTTCCATTAGATAAAGTAGAGGTGGAAACGATTTTAGGAACCCAAACCATACTCTTTGAACCGGATATATGGTTTGCTTTCCTAAACTTGCATTCTAATGTGAGATGGCCATTCTTACCACAATAGTTGCAACATGCACTAGTGGGTTTATTCATTTGTGACATTTCTCTAACAAAATGGGTCTCATAATGACGCCTAAACTCCATGGCCTTGATCTTTGGATTCTTAGAGAAAGTGTATGATTGAGAACCTTTCAAATTTAGTTTTTGAAAATTTGTTTTGTTTTGTTGAGAGGCATTCTTATTTTCCCCATTGTTTTGAGGTCTAATGTGTGTGCTATTCCTATTTTCCTCAATATTTTAGAAAAGATGAAAGCACCCATCGGGTCCCTTGAAATACAAATTGTTTGGGTCCCGATTGTTTTGCAAATTCTTTTGAGGGCCCTTGAAACCATTTCTATTCCTACCAAAATTCTTTTGAGCACCATTTTGCGAACCAAAGAAATTCATTTGCCCTTTCCCATGTGTGTTCCTACTATTGGTGCCCTTGTTATAATGTCTCTCATTTTGTGTCGGGCTAATCGAGTTTCTTGATCTAAAAGAGGATTGATTTTCCTTCTTGAAACCAAGTCCCGATTTGTTATTGGGTTTTTGACCCACATACATTTTATCAAGATCTATCTTAGTATTATTTGAAGCACTAGATGAACTTGATGCTCTTTCATTATTTTTCAAAGTATTTGCCTTACTCAAAAGAGCTTGACATTTTTCACAATCCTTTGATTTTTCAAAACTCTCAATCATACCCTTATACTTACTCACCAAAGCTTCAAGATCATTTACCTTAGCCGTCAAAAGACTAATTTCTCCTTTTTTACTAGCAATAGTCTTAAGGGACTCATCAAGATAATCATTCAACCTATCAATTTGAGAGTTTGTATCATCATTCAAGCACAAGCTAGTTTCACTATCGCTATCACTATCACTACATAGAGATGAGTTTAGTTGTACCTCATTGGTAACCTTAGGCGCTTCAATAGCTACCTTAGGTACCACTTCTTGAATTCGAGTGGAGATTGGAGTTGTGATTGATGAGGAGGTTAAGGCTTCTCCAACACTTGCTTTGCTCAATGGATGCACATAAATGTTGCATCGATTGTACTCGTTGAAGACCTCCTTCACCAAATCATCAAGATCATCATCCATGGGCATCTTCACATCATTGACTTGAGCTACCAAAGCAAGGTTGTCAAAGTCGCATTCGGACTCCGAATCGGATGAGGAGGATGAGCTCGAGTCGGAATCATTATCCCATGTGGCTTGCATAGCCCTCTCTCCCTTCTTCTTGCCCTTGTAGTGTCCCTTTTTGGACTTGTACCGGCCATCACCTCTTTTTTTGCCACCATCTTCTTTATCCTTCTTCAAGTGAGGGAAGAGCTTGAAGCAAGTGTACATGGTGTGACCCTCCTTTTGACACACAAAGCAAAGAGCCCTCTCATCATTGTCAAGCCGTTCCTTGTTGAACTTTCTCTCAAAGATCATAATGGCCCGAAATATTTTTGAGAGCACGGCTCCTTGCTTGTCCTCATCAAGGTCGAATATGCCCTTTGCCTTGTCACACGAGTGACGGTGCCTACCTTAATGGTTGTCATTTTGGCGGTGTTTGGAGGGAGAGGCTTTGTTCTCACTAGCCGACAAAGCAATGGATTTAGACTCATATCTCAACTTCCCAAGTTGCTTGAGCTTCTCTTCTACACACCGGTAGTGAGTATAGATGATCTCCGGTGTGAGGTTGTTGTGGAACCTTTGTTGTGTCTCAAGAGTCGAGATGAGATTGTCAAATTGAGATCTTCCCACCAAAGCCCTAAGCAATCTTCCTATCACACGGCTATTAGATAGGATTTTTCCAATGTTGTTAAATTCATCGAGCAATTGTATAAACCGGGTATACATTTCTTCGATGCATTCACCATCCATTATGCGGAAATTGTCTAATCTTGACTCCAACTCAAATTGACGGTAGCTTTTGATTAGAGAATTTCCCTCATAACGGTTCAAGAGAGAAACCCACATTTCATGTGCATTGGTTGAGCTACCGAAAATGGCCGATATGGACTCATAGACCGAGTTTAGAAGAACATTTACGGCATTGTCATTTTTGGCCCTAAACAATTTGGATGCATGAATCTCCCTACCTTCACTATCTAGGTTTGGAGCATATGGCTTATCCACTACATCCCAAAGGTCAATCAAGTTAAGGTATACAACCATACACCTCTTCCAATAACGGAAGTTTTTACAAGTGGAACCAAACTTGTCCGGTTTTTCTATCACCCTAGAGGCCATGAATCGAAGTTATCTAATATACAAAAAGGTCAAAAAGATAACCCCTGCTCTGATACCACTTTGTTATCCATAAAACTAGGCCTAGAGGGGGGTGAATAGGCACAAATTCAAATCCTAAACCGGTTTGGACAATTTTGCGGAAAAATAACAATTCAAACAATTCAAGTTGGTTCACACATAAACAATCAAGCACAAGTCAAAAGTAAATTAAATAAAGAGAGAGAGAGAGATGACAAGCGATTGATTACGGAGTTCCGACCCGCTAGATGAAGCTAGCCTTAGTCGTACGTCTCCGGAAATTTCGCGACCACAAAACGGGCGCGCTCCGTTCTATTCCAATCGAACGGGTCTACAAATGCGAACCGAATCGCTTCGTCACAAGGATCTCGAAGCGGATCGGCCTAACCTCTAACCAATCACCAAATAGCAACAAAGATTGAGGCTTTCAACCAAATCGCTCAACAATCTAGCTATAAAACTATGGGTTTGATTGATGCTCTCTAAATCTCTACAAGTTGTCTAAGAAATGCTCAATTAGGTGAAAGAATGAATCTCTCAGGTTTAGAGCTCAAAAGCAGGGATATAGCAAGGTATTCAATCAGTTTAATCAGCTCAAAAAGGTCTGATATATATAGAGGGCGCCAAGAGCTCTAAACCAGTCAAATTCTGAACATAACGTTACACAACGCTCCGAAACGTTACACAACGTTTCGATATATCCGTTAAATAAAACAAAAATTGACAATAACGTTGGAGGGTTTCAGAAACGTTACATAACGTTTTAACACGTTATATAACGTATTGAACAGAAGACTCCAACGTTCAAAAGGTTGTTAAAAAGCGTTACATAACGCTAGGAAGCGTTGTGAAACGTTTGAAATACAAAACGTTGTGTGACGGACATAACGTTACACGACATACGCCAGAACACCCTCAAAATGGCCAAAAACCTCAAAGCGTTAGAATTTCCTAAACAAACGTCTTATAACGCTTGTTTTTGATCCGTTGTGTAACGCTAGGAACCGTTACACAACGCAAAGATGCAGAGAGAGAGATTGCTGACTTGGTCAATCCGTTGTGTAACGTCTTCAATCGTTACACATCGTTTGACTAAGCGTTACACAACTGAATGAAGCGTTGTGTAACGCATGAAAGCTGTTTTTGCGACTAGGCACAGTTGGAGGTGTTCTGTAACGTTGTATAACGCTAGAAAACGTTGTATAACGTTATTAGTAAAATCTGAGCATTAAACTTAGAAATTTGAGGAGATTAGTTTAGGATTACAACCTTAAACAATTCTTACTATCTAACTAATCTTCAGCGGTCTTCTTCAGCTTTGTTTGACTCACTCCAAGTCATTCTTCCAAAATAATCACTAGAGGACACTAAATTAAATGGTTAGATAAGAAGTTTGGTGTTGTTTTGCAAATCGGCAAATCGAGAGTTAGAGTTAAATCCAACAAATATATATATTGCAGCAATATAGAAATTACACAAGAGTATACAAGTTTTTGAGTTGCAAATGAGAGTTCTATCTTTAGTCGAAAGGAGGAGGACATGATTTATATTTTCTACTGCAAGTCTAGTATAATATCTACTTGTACTGAATATGGTAGAGAATAGTATAATATTCTATTTTCACTTGTGTAATTTATAATTTCAATTTGAACAGTAACTC
The DNA here is from genome assembly GCA_027562975.1 of Rhynchospora breviuscula. NCBI lineage: Eukaryota > Viridiplantae > Streptophyta > Magnoliopsida > Poales > Cyperaceae > Rhynchospora > Rhynchospora breviuscula. The sequence continues at coordinate 14,627,012 of CM050400.1, read as the reverse complement.
ACGGTTTCCTTGAAGCCTATTTTTATCTAGTAGCTTGACAGCCAGGTACACTGTAATGACATGTATCGTATATCAGTACCTTAATTTCAAATTTGGTTTATTTATTCATTTTCTGCGTCTCGGTCCATTTTCTGCGATTCCGTTTCTTTCCGTCTCTTATTTATTTATTTTTTAAGGTGCACCTAAAATCCACCGTCCATTTATATCGGACATCTATTAATAAAAGTGGCGCACTCTGCACCCAAATAAAGTGGCGCAGTGAAAATAGAATATTATACTATTCTCTGCCATATTCAGTACAAGTAGATATAATACTAGACTTGCAGTTGAAAATAAAAATCATGTCCTCCTCCCTTCGACTAAAGATAGAACTCTCATTTGCAACTCAAAAACTTGTGTACTCTTGTGTAATTTCTATATTGCTGCAATATATATATATAGACATTAATTTAGCTTTATATTTTGTTCAGATATTTTAATGCGCTTACTGTAAGTCTTCAAGGTTATCATAGCACCTAATGTTCTCCTCCGATATATCTTGTGATAAATTAGCACTCGGCCTATAATTAAAATATAAATATTAGATAAAAATATAAATCAATAAATTTAAATGTTACCAAAATAAAAATTTACCTTAATGAATCTTGATTATTTGAAATACTTGCTTTTTTTGTCTTTCTTGGCTCTTGATTTCTCAATGCAAGAAGGATTTCTTTTCGAACGTCTATCACCACCATTCTTCTTCTTCAAATGAAGTGAATGCTCGGAAGTTGGATTGCTATCACCACTTGTTCTTGGCAAGTTCTCATATTTCTTTTCATATTTTCGTAGAACTGCAAGTAACTCATTACGTAAAAATTGAGCTTGTTCTATATTTTGGGCTGTCTTACCACATGTTGGTGTTGTTATACGAACCAAATTAGCATTACGGTTTCTAACATCAAACAGAGGATCTTCAATCACCCTTCTCCCCTCCATGTCCACAACGGTAACATCTTTTGCCGCTTTAGTTCAATGATTGAGAACGTACCTCGATGGTATAACCTTAATATCTTCACGATCAAACACCTTCAATGCGTGACAACACAAAATCTCTTCTCTTTCAAACTTCTTACAAAAACATATAATCGTTTGATCCTCCCGATTCCAAACAACTTGCCTACTCTTGCGCGGGGTTTCATTATCAATACCACACACAACAACCGTGTATGTATCACCCTCTAGGCATTGTTCGGGAAGGTGTTTGTTTTTTTTGGGACTCCGTCTTTTTTTTTCGGCGAAAAAGGTTTGGAGCAAAGATTTTCCGTCTCTTCCTTTTTTTTTTTTTTCTTAAGGTGCATGCCTAAAATCCACCATCCATTTATATCGGACGTCTATTAATAAAAGCGGCGCACTCTACACTTAAATAAAGCAGCGCACTCTACAAATTGTAGACAAACTAGCTTGTATAATCTGAACGCGAAGCAATCAATTACCGTGTGAGAAACATTAATCAAAAGAAAAAAGAAGTATGAATATTATAAGGATTGATTAGAAGCAAAGGTTTAAATAGCGGCCGCTACGGCCGCTATAGCGGCGAGATAGCGGGTCAAGGTGGTGGAACGCTACGGCGCGACAGATTTAGCGGGTTATCCGATAGCGCACATCGTAGCGGGAAATTAGCGGAAATAGCGGTGTAGTTTATAATTTGCTAATTTAACGGTAGTATTTTGGGCATATCTTTCACATACAAACTCCGATTGATGTGATTCAAAGTTCTATGGAAAGGTTATAAAATAAGCTACAACTTTTATGCTTTGAGTTTTTTCAAATTCTAAAAATTTTGTGGTCAAATATGCATAGACAATGAATATAATTTTAGTGCAAATCCGCTATGGTCCTATATTGGCCGAGAAATAACCGCTATCCGCTATCCGCTATGACATTAGCATGTCCGCTACGAGTCCGCTATCCGCTATTTAAACCTTTGATTAGAATTCATTCAAAAACAGGTGATATATAAGTCATTGTAATTATTAATCCTTCAAAGTTCAAGCCAATATAAACTAATGAAATCAAAACACTCTCAAGATATAACGGACATGTACTGGACATGTACTGTTGTTGCTTCAAGGCATCAAATTCAGTTTCAAAAGGTGCAAGGATGAAACAAACAAAACCTCATACGCATAACTTCGGATGGAAAAGATGTATGTCAATATTTGGTGTCAAGAAAATTTACCTTGAGAAAGTCTCTCTGTTTCTGAACCGTTCCAAGAATGTGAAACAAGAGGATTCAGACTAGTCTGCAACGATCCAAAGCTCTGCGATTTTCGTTCCTTACCAGAGATTTAGGGTTTTGCCAAGGAGGGTTGGAGGAAGGGTTCTGGAAGGTGTTTGTTTTTTTTGGGACTCCGTCTTTTTTTTTCGGCGAAAGAGGTTTGGAGCAAAGATTTTCCGTCTCTTCCTTTCTTTCTTTTTAAGGTGCACCTAAAATCCACCGTCCATTTATATCGGACGTCTATTAATAAAAGCAGCGCACTCTGCACTCAAATAAAGTGGTGCAGAGGATTTGGATTCCGTATGTTAGAGGGTCAGATTAAAGTATTCTTGTTATCTGCTTCACAATTTTTTTCCCAAATAAACCAAACAAATCGAGCTCAGTCAAGCTCCATAGAGAAGAAAGAGAGGAAGAGAAATCAACCCTAGATATCAAGGGAAAGGGAAAAGTGAGCGTCAAGTATAGCTGTGGGTTGTCGCGGCTGCTGCCGTCGTAGAGCTGCCACCAGCGGCCTCCATTGGCAGCCACGAAGTGGAGTGTGAGGATTTGAGAGGAAGGAAGAACGGAGGCGGATTTTGGATTAGAGGTGGGTGGTGCTCGAGTACAAAGGAGGAGAGAGAGAAGAGGGTCAATGGAGGTGGGGCGGTGCGAATGAGAGAGGAGAGGGCTGAGAAGGGGTTAGTGAGAGAGACGATCGGAGAAGGAGAAAGGGGTTTCGGTAGGCGCTCGAGTTGAGAAGAGGAAGGAGTGACGGGATGAGGCAAAAAGGTGAAAAGAAAGCAGATGGAGGAGGAGAGGGCCGAGAGGCGATGGAGAAACAAAGAGGCGTGGGATGAAAAGAAATAAGGGTAAAAATCTGCGCTCACAACGATACAAACAACAATATAATGGGTAGTTGTTTAACCCATCTATGCAGTAAACATATTCGGCACACAGAGAAACGCACGTTGGTCCGCAATTTTTTTTAAAAAATATCGTTGAAATCAACCAACGTACGGGATCGAATCCCAAAAAATGGAGGGACGGTCCAGATGACGTGTCCGGAGAAAACTGGACACCGGGTACCACGCAGATTATATTATGTAATATTAGATTATATTAGATTAGATGCTAATAGAAAAAATTGTGAAAAATATGTTTAACTCTAGGATTTGAATTTGAACTTGAGAATCATAGGAACAAATCCAAGTGAACCAATCGACCGCCTCCTTTTATTGATTTATACGAATTTATTTATTATTTGTCAATATATAGATAAAATAAAGTGAATATTTATACCAAATAAAGTGAACATTTAGACAAAATAAAATAAACATTTTAACTAAACAAATTAAAAAATTAGGTTAAACCATTTTTAAAAAATCTAAACTGCCCGTAGGCAATTTATCAACATCCAAGTATCTCTTACAAGTACCAGTAGGGGTGCATAATGTTTAAAACGGTCACGAAATTGACCTCTTGCATTAACCCTTGCATTTTATATCACGAAATAAGATTTATTTCGTTTTGAAAATGAAATTGACTATCCATTTGCGTTAACCGTTTCGTTCAAATGAAACGGTCGAAACTACGAAAATACATATGGTCGAAACTGTTTTAAGCTTTCGTTAACCGTTTTCAAAACAAAACGAAATGAAAGGACGGTCGAAACGGTGACCGTTTTCACCCCTAGTTGACAGTCAACGAGTTGAAATAATTATCTCTTGGGCTCTTTGAGAATCCTCTATTTGAAATTATGGACTGGAGTTTAGGCCCATTAGAAATGAAAAGATGACTCAAACGGGTAAAGATCCTACCAGTATTGCAATATTCAAAATTTCAAACTTAAAAATAAATGGGCCGAAAATAGTGAGCCTAAGTAAGCCGAGATGCATCTGTTTGTTCTACTTCTACTACTAGTCTACTATCCAGCTACATGTGAAAAATGCGGTTAACAACACTTTCCCTTCTTTTTTCTTTTCCTTTCCTTGCATTAAGAGATGATGGCAGTAATAAGATTTTCTTTAGTAGGTCTGACATTACCTCAAGGTTTCATTAACAAACATATATGACAAGAAGAAGATTGTACAAGAACTAAACAAAAACTAATTTAATGTCTCATACGCAGAAGCATCGATCCTTAAATACATAAATAAATCTTGATTGGCCTAAATAAGATGAGGCACTTAACTATTTTTATTTTTGTTTTGCCTTTTCGCTTATTGCTTTTGTAATAATAAAAATATTTAAAGCCGGAGAAGTGGCAACTTTGTGATCCTTATCTTTACTTTTTTTTTACTTTTCTAGTGCACGCTGCAACGGCAGCGCAAACTGCGCGTCTGCGCAAGAAATTCAGATCCGCTGCCGCGCGACACATGGTGTAGCGCGGCATGCTGGCCGTCTGATCAAGATCCAATGGACAAGGGAGCCCCGTGCATGTAACCTAGATTGATAGGCCCGTAAAAAATTAACCGTCCGATCAAGATCAGACGGCTCGTACGTGCGCTACACCATTTGTCGCGCAACAGCAAATTCGGATTCCTGCGCAAGAGAGTACTAAAGATAAAAAAAAAGGCAGCAGCAACTTGCATGTGAATTGCGTTGTGTGTAAGTGTGTTCCCACATTGCATTACTTACGACATATACCCAACAAATGACCGTAAAATATCATTTATGTTGGGCAAAAACCCAAAAGAAAAGTTAATTACAATCTTAATAAAAAGTACTGCATCAACTGCCATAAGAAAAAGATGACATGTCAGCTGTTATTATTTTGAGTTCAAAATTATGACTATAATTAAGAGTGAATATGATAATAATACAAATATTTATAAAAAAAATATATAAAACTTCATTATAATAAAAATACTACAGCTAAATTGTTTTTATTTGGGCGAATGAACTTCTTCCATGGCACACTCTCCTCACGGGCTGCAGAATCAATTCAAAATACCGAAAAGCTTAGATTTAAGTGCTTAAAAAAGCTTTAAAACATCAATAGAAGCTTAGATTTTTGTTAATTACATAATTTTGCCACATATGTTAATCATTTTAACGATGACAAAATCATAAAACAAATAAATTTTATTAAAAATTTCTAACATGACATACCTTCATACCTTTAGTGCAATAATTCGTGCTATTTGGTTCAGGTAATTCAGGTATCGACTTGCAAGTTGCAACCGACCTCATGTTTAATGCAGAATAGAAACTTCTTGGGTCAAATGAGGTTCAAAAGATAGTCAAATGTCAACAAACTCAATAAATAATAATAGGAGAGAAACTTTAAGCGTCCATTTTTTTTTCCTGTCCACCCTCTATCCATTCCTTTTTTTATTAATAAATTGTTTCCATCTATTAAGTGAATGTAATTAATTGTTAACTTTAACGATGTCAACAAATTTAAAAACTGTGTATAATTCTATCGATCGATGAATTAAGTTTTGAAATTAACAGTTAAATCTTTACCAAACTATAACATATAAGTTAAATAATCGACGAACCAATAGATAAACTGTTAAAATAAGATTGTAATGTTTAAAAGTTAATTACTAGTTCACAATCTTAATTACAATCTTACTAGTTTACAATCATTAGTATGGACTATATATGGAGTTTACTCATCATGGGATCCATACCTCAAAGTACCTCAGAGTTCTATTTTTTGTCAACAAAACATATAGTTGGATTGAACTGTTATCAAACTTGTTAGCTAGTTAACTCTCACTATACATAATAGCGACACTACATAGGACAAACACAGCCCCTGTCAACTTTATCGAGCTTTGAGAAAGAACTTAGCCTTGATAATAATATTTCTAATCCTTGCTGGGGTTGTGGGCTTGTGGCCGCCATCTCGCGCCAAATGCCTTCTTCCCAAAAGAAACTTGGTTTCAACAATGGCTTAGATCGCCATCGTAAAGCTGATGATGACTCCCAACATGTTCGTTATCACTACAACGACCGAGATGATGATGACGATGACGATGACGATCGTGATGACCACGATCATGATCACGACAACGATCATGACCACGACCATGATCGTGATAATGATGATGATGATGATCATTGTGATAATCGTTATCATAACCATGATGACCACGACGATGATGACGATGACTGTGATGATCGTTATAGTAACCACGTTCCATCTCATTTCTCGGACAGAGCTGCAAAAAAGAAAAAACATGGTTCAAATTCTAATCAGAATTAGACCTGTTCCACCATATAAGCCCATGCCTTGTACCATGGCCTAAATAATGATGCTTTGCCATTATTGTGTTGATTTACATTTTGTCTATGTATTTATATATTTCCTGGCCTAAATAAAAGAGGGTGCCGATTGCAAAATTTTATTTTTCTTGGCTGTGATTCATAGGGGTAATTAGTACATGCAAATTATAAAGTGTGAACGGCTCTGTTGTACTTCTGATATTGGGAATAATTAATAGGGATACTGGTAAACTCAACCTTTTATAATCAAACGTAAATGAATTGGGAATGGCTGAAGCAAGTCATCCAAATTTTGATCTATCACACCCCGAATATCATGACTGGCCGGTTACCCACTTCTATTTCATTGGCCTCTGTATTGGAATTAGGTCATGCAAATCCATGAGGTGCTTTCTTTTTCCTTAACGAGGAAACAATATAGGAAGGCTGATTAAATTTAAATACTCAAAATTAAGAAAACAAAAGTTACAAACTGATCTCCTCTTCAACAAGAGGTGAAGAAAAGAGATTTGCAATCTTGGAAAACTAAATATCTATGTTTGCAATATAAAAAAATAAATTTTCAAGCAGCATAACAATGACATGCAATTATAACTGAGAAGTTGTGTTAACAGTACGTACAAATAATAATAACTTCATAATATTTTGGCTTATTGCGCATAGTATTGTTTAGTTGAATTTGGTGCCAAAAAATTCTCAGTTGTTGGTGCTTTATGACAACAGCAACAAGTCAAATAGTAAAGCCTGTAATTAGAGTTCTCCAAAATGACGACATGACACGACATGCGTGTTAGCACAACATGACACGACACAAGTACGGAATTAGCATGACACTGTCGTATTATCGTGTCGTGTCGAGAATCCTGAAGAAATTAACACGATTTGACACGACACGACTCGACAAGCAACACGACACGAACACGGCATGAACACGAAGTAACACAACATGAACACTACACGACAACACGAATGTAAGTTTTAATATTATAAAAAATAGCATTATAGTTAATAATTCATAAATACTTTCCCTTTTAAATGATCATTTAAATTGCTTTTATATCAGTGCTCAATTTATAACTATACTTCCTTCTTTTATGTCTATTTAAATTTTTTTAATCTATTCAAACAACACACAAATGCGTTAGAAATAAATAAAATCATCAATTAATATTTTAACAAAAATATCCCGATAATGTTGTACTGATATATATACTGAATTTGTAAAATAGTAAAATAAATCGCAATTTTTTTTTATTTTAATATTTTAACAATTTTTAATAAATCTTTACAAAGAAAGTGAAGAAAAATTTTTGGTACGATTTGACACGGTTAACACGACGTGACAACACGACACAATTTATTGTGTTGTGTCAGAATACGTGTCATGTTATCTCTTCTCACCACTCGACACGACACGATTAAAAACTAATTCATGTCAACATGACACAACATGAAACTCTAAATTTGATACGACACGACATGCACGATTGAAAAATAGCCTATAATTCAAGAGCAAGGTTCCGCTACTAACATTTTGGTTGCCCCCAAATGCTAATATTTTACTATTAAGTTATTTTTTTCAAATTTTAAAATTCAAACGTTAAATTCAAACCGTTAATCTTATTTAGTTTAATAAGCAATGCATTTTCATATAAGTTTTGTAAAATTTAGAATTTATTTGATACTCGATCAAAGGCTAAAACATGAACGTATTAGAACGAATCTATCAGAGTTAACAAGTTTTGTTTGTTTTTTCTATCTATTGATCGAGTATCAAATAAATTCCAAATTTTACAAAACTTATATGAATACGCATCACTCGTTAAACTAAATAAGATCAATGGTTTGGATTTAACGCTTGAATTTTAAAATTTGAAAAAATAATTTAATAGTAAAATGTTGGTATTTGAGGGCAACCAAAATGTTGGTAGCGGAACCTTACTCATAATTCAATACTCCAAACATTTCCTTATAGAAAGAAAAATATAAAAACAATCCACACGTATCTTTAAAGATTGTGAAAAAGGAATTCCCTTATTGGTGCAAGAGGTCCTTTTGGAATTTTCCTTTCTTAATCCAAGAATTCACTCACCTGTTAGTTTAGATTAGTTTCTCTGGTATTTTAATACCTTTTGTTTTGTGCTCGTATGGTTTCTTTCTTTTTTCTATTTTTTTATTTTTATTATTATTAGCCTCTGGCTAATTGAAACTTTATGTAATTTATTTATTTTCAATTAAAGGTGAGGGCTTGACGCTTATTTTTAGTCAAAAAAAAAAAAAACCCCATTATAATAGCCATGACTCATTGAAATCCACAAACGGGAAATGGGGAGAATTTGTGTTGGCAACGAGATCGGAACTCGTAAGGGAAGAAGCAAAGAAAATAAAATTTAGTTGACGTGATTTGAAGGAGGCAAAATTACCTTCGCCATTTCTTTCCTAAAACAAAGAAATTTGGCCAGCATTTGCATGGAAGGGGATGAACGATCAGCTTGGAGGTGAAATTGTAGTATCGGTATTTTGAATTAATTGAAATCGAATCACAGTGGCATCCGAAATGCATCATTGAAACTCAGGATAACAATGATGATCATTAAACCCTGACTTAAGAGGATCTCATAGGCACCCATTGCAATTTGTTTAGATGAGATTGCACTTACAGCTTGCAGTTGGTGACTAGACATGAATGATAAATTATCAATAGTTGAATACCGATCTTTTCTCAACATATCGTTAATCCTGACATAAGAGATTAAGAAGAACGGATTCGTTGGAAATAATTAATTGGGTCGATGCACATTGTAAAGAAATCTAACAGCCTCAATATTAAGGAAAAAAAAAATCAGTATAATTTGTAAAAGCTTATTCAATAGACACTTGATCGCTTTATGTTCATGGCACAAGGAATAAACAATAAAAAAAAGCACAAGAATGACAACCCAAGGTGACAATCATAACATAATGTAATAGTTTTCTTCTAGAAACATACTATTATTAGAAAGGATAACAAATACTGAGATCGATATTTTTGCATACAAATTATGTGAGACACTTTTCTCCTTAATTTCAAAGTTTTGAAAAAGTGTAGATAGGAAGGTGGCCCTTCTCTTGCAAGCTAACAACTGTGTCGCTCAAGGTTTCTTTGATTGATGTAAACTGGAGACCTAAATCCTTTATCCTTTGATTGGAAAACTTGTATGGCTTTACCATTGGTGTTTCATCACGTTCATCCCTGTTAGCAAATGCAAGTAAATTGTATCGATTCACTTATATATTATCTTTGGAGATGGCACCACGAAAATTAATCAAAAATATTATTTCTGCAGTAAAATTGTTCCTTTGGTGCCGTTTAGGGATTACTTTACCAGGGAAAAATTTTGTAATGTACCTTACTTTAAAATTGCAAAAGTCAAAATTTGTTCTTATACATGACCAGATTTCTAATTTCTTAACCATGATATCCCGATCAGATTTAAAAACTGAGAGTTGACTCTGTTTATTTGTGAATAATTATGAAATTTCAAAACATAAAAAATAGAGAGGCTTTTTCTAAGCAATTTATTAAAAGACAGTTTTCTTCTAAAAACTTGCTTACTATTTCAGCATGTATACAAACTGGATATTATGAATTAATTTACAATGAATCAAGAAATTAAATATTCTCTTCAATTTGTTTCTTATGATCAACTATGAGTTTGTTAATCACAACCAACATACCTCTTGGAAAAAGGATAATGTGGAAAAAGCTCTTTGAGGAGATTAAACAGCTCTAACCGGTGCATTACATACCCGATGCACAGGTACCGTCCTGACCCCTTGGGGCTTTTGTAGACTAACTCGTGGGCCCATGCCAAATCTCTTACGTCAATATAACCAGTAACTGTATTTGGGATTGCCTTCTTTTTTCCAGCAGTCATGTACTTGATAAGGTGGTTTGCAGTGAGATGCAGACCTTGTGATAAAGCAGGCCCCGGTGTCACAGGTGGGAGTACCACCAACAACTGAACACCTCTTTTCTTGGCTTCAGCCATTGCTGATTTTTCTGCGAGAGTCTTTGCATAGCAATACCAGTTCTACAAAAATTTAAGTCGTTACTAATTTCTCACATCTTCCATCTACTACTATGTATCTCTAATTACAAACAGTCTGCCAAATTGATATCTTTATCTCATCCGACAGCCTCTAACTGCATGTAGATAACATTTTTCATTGAATAAATTAAATTATGTGGTGTTCTATTCTATGACATAATTCCCTACATACATACACTCATGTTGACATATATACCATAAGTTGTTCCCAAGATAATTGTGTCTAATACTGTTATAATTAATGTATAAATAGGGCCATGAGAGACTGGTTGAACCTTAGTCTTTTTGCAGAACTCGGTGTCGCTCCAACAAGTCTCGTCAAGGACCTTGTCAGGACTTCTATTGGGGTCCATATGCACTGCACCATATGATGATGTGATTACTATCCCTCTTACACTCATGTCAGCGGCTGAATTGACCACATTCTTGGTGCCTTCAATTGCCATGGGAACCAGATTCTGCACATTGCATTATATTTGTGTGCGATAAATTTAATTCGGTGTTATTTATAGAAAACATTACAAAACTTGCTCGCCAATTGTTTCTCAGTTCTCAATTGCCCCTATATATGCTTTCAACGCTAATTATATATGAGATGCCTAGAAAGTTAGAAGCTTACAGGGTCATCTGATACAGGTGAAGCAACATGGAATACCCCGTCACAACCCTTGAATGCATTGCACAGGCTGCCATAGTTCATTAAATCTGCCTTGTAAAGAGAGAACCTCTCTTTGGCACCCTCAAGCTCTTTCAAGTGCGCATTCTTCGGGTTCTCTTCACAAGTGAAACACACCAATTAGTAACTCCAGAAAAACTAAATTGTTTGTTGTTCAAAGTTATATGCACATTGTTCTAATTTTTGTACCTGGATCTCTTAGAGTTCCTCTGACGACGTAACCTTCCTGGAGAAGGTGTTTCACCAGCCAGGATGCAATGAAACCTCCCGCTCCTGTTACGCATACCAACTTGCCAGAAGCCATGTGTTTTGTTTTTGTGGACTTGGTGTGATGACTCTATAGTCTCTATTTCAAATTAAATGCATAGACATATATTTATTGATGAATATGACTACTTTGGTACGTTTAGGGTAAAATAAGACCACTTTGGTATGAATATGACCACTTTGTTAATGCCAACGTATAGAAGTAGCTTACTTCTCTAGAGGAACAGTAAAACAATATTTTTGAGACAGAAAATATTGTTATTCATTTGTCAACACCAATATTCAAGGAAGTTTACCCATCAGTACATTAGAAATTATACTTTTTTTTTGTTCTATATTTTAATTTTAAGGCAGAATTTGAAATTAAATAAAGGGCAGAAATGAAATTATGATGAACTCGTACTCGGTGATAAGGGATACTGATTTCCCTGAAATTAAATGCTTAAAGTTTATTTTGAGCCATTCGATTTTAATAGAAACATAAATTAGTAACGAAGAAAATTAAGGTATATACCAAGCCACGTGCACGTACAGTGCTAAAAGAAGGCCGTCTAGAACCAAAATCTACACCTAGCGGTAGGCCGAGTGACTAGCGTTGTTAGGGCGAGGCAATTTAATGGACATTGATTAACGCCAGGAGGCAGGAGCGAATTTAATGGTCAGTGGTCCCCTCACCCACCGCGCGTCTGTTATTTTTGTTCACTCTATTATTTTAAGTGTTCACTTTATTGGATATAAATGTTAAATGTTCACTTTTTGTTATAATTGTTTACTATATGTGTTCAATATGTTTATTTTATTTTTTTATTTCTTATTCAACTAATATTTTATGTTTGTTTTTATTTTTTAAATAAGTGTTCATTTTGTTGGTATAAGTGTTCATTTTATTGTTACAAGTATTATGTTTGTTGTTTATTGTATATGATGTTTCTTTTGTTATAAGTATGTCACTTATGTTATTATAAGTGTCCATGTTATTTGTTAAATATGTTCATTTTTGTTGTATTATGTGTTCAGTTAATTAGTACATTAATGTGAAATACTTGTCTTCACTTTATAATTCGTATGTTATAAAATCATTAGTTGACACATTCATCTGAATACATTGGTTATTAAACTAAACATATATAACGGACATCTAGACCGTTTTAGTGCTAGAGACATGCGAGGCCCCAGATTCACACGCGCACGGCTAATAGTTAGCAATGGCAAATGGAGGGATGGCAATTATCATTTATGCAATTTAATTAGCATGCAGATGTTAGCCTAGAGAATTTGTTGCTTGCGATTGCTAGTTTGACATGTTTAATTAGCAAGGCTGATAAATGCAATCCCATAATTTTTTATCATCCGTACCATCCAAAAAAGAAATCTTCCACGGAATGGACTCTTCGCTGAATCGTTGTACTCTTCCACTGCGCCCTTCGCTCATGGATCCAAGAAAACAGGGACAAAATCGAAAAATTTCAGACAATTATAATATTTGAACTGGACCGGTTTTTGACCGATTCTATTTTTTTTAGACATTTCAGTCCGGTTCGTGATCCTTTTTTTCTCTGGATGCTGAACCGGATCGATTTTTTGTCTCCTCTAATTTTTCCATGCATTTTAGTCCGGTTCATGACCCCTCCTTTTTCTCATGTGCTAAACCGGATTTTAATAATTATAATATTAAACCGGTTCCGGTTCTTGACATCTTCTGTTTTTTTTTCCACTAGGTGGGTATTCGAGCTTCGATACATGTGAGTTTATAATAAACACATTGTTTAGCACTTTCTTTATAATATATACATTTTTATTGTTAGAAAGTTTTATTTCTTATACATGTTTGTTTTTAGATATATTACTTAATTATTTATATTTTAATATTTTTATTAGTTTTAAATTTTTATATATGTTTATTTTAAATTTCTATATCTAATTTTTATTAAAAATGATTTTTTTAGTTAAATTTTTTTTTTTTAACTTCATATTCAAAGAAGCAATGTCTTGAAGCAATAAAAACATGACTGCCTTTTCAGCTAATTTATAAGCGTTGCCTAATAAGTGGGTCCATAAACATCTCATTTAATCGATGTGAATCGGCGCCATATTCGGAGATAACATCATCAGGATTAAATACATATTTACATTTCTACGGCTCTCACTCACCTAATAAGCACGTGCACTTATTTTTAATATTTGGGTGGTCTTTTAGAACATAACTATCACCAACCATTGTCACCTACAAATTACAATAGAAGTAAATTTTGTTCTGTACTTTCGTAAGATAATGTGCCTGAAGAAGTTCAAGGGATTCGTAAAAAAAAATTCAAGGGATCGATCATAAGCACATCTACTATATGCACCTCATTTTCCCATATTTCAGTTGTCGCCAAACTACCTCTTTAACCCAAGTTCAAAAAACAACTGATAAATAAGTGGTAGTTTAGCGGTTGTCAATGATGGATATGTTTTGTAGGATAATTTTAATTAATCATAAATGAAAAGGGCAAGATGGCATTGTAGGCAACATATTAACACTCCAGAAGGAATACATGTTTGCTTTTAGAAATGAACATGAAAAATGAAAAACCATCAGCACCAATTGAAACCATTTTAAAATAAAAAAAAAAGAGAACCTTTTTACGTTCTTCTGTACAACAATTATTAATGAGGAATATTGATACTGTAGGAAACACGCCTTAGCTAATTGCTCCTCAAATGCATCGAGGGAAAAAAAAAAAAAAAAAAAAAAAGGCAGTTTGGAACTTTTGGGTGCTTATAATTAAGACAAAATTATGAAGAGTAAATATTTCATGGGAGTTGATAATTTGGTCCATGTCACAGGAAATAACAAAATGTACTCTAAACCACAAATCTCACGCTCAATTTTGGTCCATCCCTCGATCATTGGACTTCTTTCAAAATTTTGCCACTCTATGACCATTCACCAGCAACTGAAAATGATTGCTTAATCTATCAAACAAATTAATTATCATGATAAAATCGACATGCTACCACCCCAAATGGTTTCAATGCACAACATCAGCAACCAACCATCATTTTACAAAAACCATCGAATTGAATGACACCAACCATGGTCACCACGGTTAGTATATATGTCTGAACCCAAAGCATATACTTGATTAGAAATTAATTGGTCTTAGTTGAGGTCGTACTCAATCACTATACAAACATTCCCTGATAAATTAGTTTGGTTTTGATATAACCAAAAGAAAAGTACTTTGGTCTTAAGTTGAGATTGTACTTACAAATTCAGCACAAACATCATCCTTCATTCTTCATTCAGCATATCCTTTTATTCTTCATTTTAGTCAGCTCTATGGCTTCTTCATTGTTCCGTAATGACTGTGTTGTAAATTACTCGAGACATTGAAGGCCACAAATTAATTGAGAAGCTATCAATAAAGCTGCCAGAGTTTCGATCCAAAATGATTTAAATAATAACAAAGTGCTAACTGGCGAGGAGGACCATAGCTAGAAATTCATGTCAGCAGGGTCCATAATTTTTTTTTTTACTGAATGCATATAAACATTGTATAACAATAATAATGAAATAACAATTCTAAAATAATGTAACGAAATATTTTATGAGAGATCAATATCCAAAATAATTATTTAAGCAAATTTAAAAAATACAACAATTCCAAGTTTTTTTTTTTCATAATTTTGCTTTGCATGATAGATTCATTAGGAATATCTTTGAATACCTCTCTTTCTTTCTATATATTCTAAGTTCTGTCCTAGTAAGTTTCATTGCGGAGGAAGGAAGAAGGTGAATCGTCAATTTGATCTGGATCCTTGTGTGATTTTTCCATAGTTGCTATACGATTCAAATTAAACATGACCCTCTCACCTGGGTCCTTCAAATTTCTGAAATGGATCCTTGCCTCCTTGTGTTTTTTTTTTATTTACAAATTATTGCTATCTCAAATAAATTTTTTTTTTCAGGTGGGTCATCGTGGCTTCGCCTTTGCTGGCATGGAAAGGAACTGATAAACCAGTTATGTGTTTGTTGTACATGCTATTATCAATAAATTGTGATCTAAGGTTGTGCTTTAGAAATTTATAATGTTAAATAGTTGACCAGCTATTGGAGGATATTTTCATAATTTGATACAGATCCTTTTATAGGACAAAAGGGGAAATAATAAAAATTAAGATATCTGCAGTTAATTTCATATTATATTTATTTCTAGCTAGTTTTATATTTATTAAATTAGGAAATGTATCAGGAGGGATTGAATGTTAGGCAAATATATTAGTGATTCCTGGATAATAGAAGAGGCAGAAAATGAAATAAAGTACTAGTTTTTTTCTCCAATTCTTCTCTCTTGTATCTCCCTTGTGTCAATTAGGTCATGGCGAGGAAAGGAGCTTGCCGTGGGAAAGACTCTAATCGTCAACCCTCTACCCACGATCATTATCTAAGATCATCTAACCCTAAAGAAAATCATATCAATTTGGTATCATAGACCATGGCTGTTGTTCCTGGAACTTCCAACCTCAAGGAAATCAAGGACATGTTGGTAGCTTTGCTCAAGCGCCAAGATGCACAAGACTAGAAAATAGCAACAATTTAGAGCCATCTAGCCAAGTTAGACTCCCGCATCATCGTCCCTAAAAGCACTTCTGAGTCAACAACTGCAAAGCAACAAGGGTCCTACCAGCGTTGGTGCTGTTGTGCCCCCACGTTACCATCGTGTGGAGTTTCTTCTCTTTGACAACTCTGATAAACCACTAGAATGGCTTTGTCGTTGCAAATAATATTTTCGGGGTCAACATGTCCTACAAGATGAGAAAGTTTGGTTGGAAGCATACCATATGACTGGTGTTGCTCAACAATGGTATTATAAATTGGAACTCAACGAAGGGATCTCTAATTGGACACAGTTTAAAGAAGCATGCCAACTCCGATTCGGTCCCCTTTTTCGCTCCAACCCAATCACAGAGCTGACTTTGCTACAACAATCTGGCTCTATTGAGGAGTACATCAAGGACTTCTATCAAGTACTATGTCGCACAAAGCAGCTTGCACCAGCACATGAAATCAGATTATTCTTGTCGGGGCTGTTTGAAATAATTCGATTAGATGTAGAGATGCAAAATCCAATCTCCCTAGAGACATAGATCAGTTTGGCACGTGCCTTCGAGCGATATTACCAGATTTTATGGGGCTCCGCCTTGCTACTCCGCCCACCTGAACAATTGTTGTTTGTGCAATCGGTACAAGCTACATCTCTTCTTCCTAAACCACCTGAAGTGTTGACCCTACCTGCACCACCGAGAACTATACCAGCTCACCATTGTTTACGTCGCCTCACTCCAACAGAGAGGGTCAATTAGATAAGAACCACGGCGAGGAAAGGAGCTTGCCGGGAGAACGACTAATCGTCAACCCTCTAACCATGATCATTATTTAAGATCATCTAACCTAGAGAAACTCATATCATAATTTAACAGGTTTAACCTCGTGGACACTCCAATTTTGAGGAACCAAAGTCAAAAGGTCTGATATAATAAACATACCTTGTCTCACCTTCCATTCTATATTGTTTGTTTATACTGGAGCACAGACAGAGACATTTGCACCAATGGCCTATTTGCGTAAACTGCTGCCTTAGCACCAGCTTGCACAACCAAGACACATTCAGATAGAAAGTGTGATCATCTATATTTATTATCATGTTAATATCTTAGTTAGCTCCAATAAAAAAGAAATCGTGTTGATTATTTAGAGAATGACCAAAATGAAGTAGCTTATAATTATTTTTAAACTGACTTCTGGCACCTTAAATTGTGACTTGAGCATTTCATCGAGCACATGGAGCAACTAAATCACACTCAAAGGAATGTAAAAATACTATACCTTGGTTTTGCATCATGCACTATATCAATAACAACCCTCCTGAGCTGAGCTTCCACATCTGACACAACCAAAGAATATTATTAAGTATTTCCATAAGAATCAATATTCTTTTATAGTAAATATTACTATGTTTCAATTTTTTTAATTGTCAACTGGCAACATACATTAGGCAAAATAAACTAATATTAAGTATTTGATCCATCTGATGCAGTACACATAAAAATTCTGCATCCCTAAAGTAGCAGCAGTAGAAACAATCAAAATTAAAGAAGGGTAATGGACTGAAATTGTGTTCACTTTTCGTAACTAAACCATCCACTGTAGAGAGAATAATAGGAAAAAAAAACATGTTGTGCACATAAAAATATCATCCCACTGAATGTCACACCCAGAAGACTTGAATAGGCACTAATAATATAAATAGTTCAGCAGCTAGCTAATTCAGACAGATCCACAACTTTTAGGCTTCATTTATCAAATAACAAAGATTTACCTTATCTCCATTGTTTGCTCTCATCTAATGAGAAATAACTGTGGGCTCTTTCCAAAATGTAGAAGCACCCTTTGGTGAGCTTTATAGATGTAATATCCAGAATTCTCGTAATCCTACATAATACAAAGTAGAAGCAAGTTATTTCAAAAAAAAAAAAACAAAGCAGAAGCAAGCATATTTAAGCAAAATTAGCTAGAAACTTAATAGTTCAAATAAGTTAGAAAAGGTCTTGCATATGGTACCTTGCATTCACAATCTTCAGTTTATGCCAGCAAAATTTATGATAATTATATGATATATTACAGGCGCAAATATAAAAAGGTATCACATCTATGTACCTGGCCATTACCAATGAAATATCAGTTTGTAAGAAATTAACTTCAAGAAAATATTCAAAATTAGGTGTCTTGCTCTTATGTCCTTTATCAACGAATGAGGCAGAAGTAGTGATAGGAAACTTTAAAAAAAATGGAATGGTGCTACAAATATTTCCAGGTTTTCAAGTTAAGGAAGCAAGCATCCCCGAATTGTCAACCAAGCCTGACTGTGCTTTGATTATGCTTAAAGCAAAATATAGATCAAATTTTCTTCAATAAGGCCTACAATTGTGCCAAATTCTGAAAACTTAAATCCTCAATAATTTTTCCTCAGTTCACTCTTCTTTCACTAATCCACCCCAATTCAACTCAGCTGATAGTTATAAAACGAAAAGTAAGGGAGAAAAAGGAAAGCGGCAAGAAGCAACACTAAAATTCAGTACCACAATCTAGGTATACAATTGGATCATATGATAATTCTCACAGGTACACAGCAAAAAGGCTTCATCAATTTCTTTCGTGGTGAGACCTTTCTTCCATGGTTCTGAAACTCGGATTCGGACTCGGACTCGGACTGTTGGTCATAGGAGTCGAATCGGATGACTCGGAAAAAATCGGATGACTCGGATCGAAAACTCGGATTTAAAAAAAAAAAACCATATTTCATGCACTAAAAATAAAAAAAAAATATAAAAAAAATCGGAACAAATTATTTATTCAAAAATAAGTTAATAACTCAAATATTTGAAGAGCAAAAAATCAACTATAATATAAAATAATATGACTTTATTTTTTTTCAAAATAAAAAATAAAAAAAAGAAGTAGAGTTTTAATGATTAATAAAATATAATTTAAAAAATTAAATTTTAAACAAATATAATTTCATTAAAACACCTTAACATATCAGTTAGAATCGTAGATAACGAAATTATCATTTTTTATATGTTCTTGGATCGATTTTTGGATCAATTATAATTTTATTATAAAATTATTTAACTTCTGATTAATTTGGACCGTCTGATCATATTTAAATGGAAAAAATAAAAAAAATTGCAGAAATGGAGCTGTCCATTGTAGTCCCTTCCCCTTCTTCTCCTCTTTTCCGTTCCCAAATCGTTTCCTCCATCTTTTCCATATGAGAAACATTAAATCCGCTCGTGAGCTGCTGCCATAGTGCTTTTCCCGGCCACCTGACGTGATTTCTCCATCCTAGCAACCTTTTCCGATGTTCCCGTACCCCCCTTCACCTCTCTCCACAGATGAAAACCACCATTAATGGTGCTCCAGCCCGATTCCGCTCCAAACCCCCAGAAATCGGATCGTCCTCCGCCGAGTCCGATCCGAATCGCCCGAGTTGACTCGGACTCGGCCGAGTTTTTGAACCATAGTTTCTTCTCCAAGGAAGGAACACCAGTGTACAACTGGAGAACCTCTTATTCTAGAATGTCGCAAGAAATTAACAGCATTCTGTTTCTGATCCTCTCAATTGCTGGATGGCCGATGATATATTCTCAGTTCCCCTAGACGTGGCAAGAAAAAGCCATTTCATATCAGATTAACTTAGCAGAATGTACAGCTATATTGTAATTGTACGATGGAAAAAGTATCCTTGTATAATCAGACTTGTTTCTAAGTCAAAATTAAAGTCAATATAGTTGACCGCCGTATTTAGATTGGGACTTCAGTTCATATGGACCACGTATGAAACAATTTGGCATGGAATTTTGGTTGCGATAATTGAATTTTTTTTTTTTTTTTTCATCTATCAAGATTGGATTTGCCACTTAGGATATTATTAGCCAATAAATAAACCATATAAATGTAATTAGCAATTCTAGTAATGTTTTTGGTATAACAATGCTAACCGTTACCATTAAATTAATATAATTGGAGGAATATAAAGCATGTTTCTTTAATTTTGTTGATGCCAATAGATTTGACATCAACCGGTAACCAACGTATGTTATAGGGTCAGATTAAAGTATTCTTGTTATCTGCTTCATAAATTTTTCTCCAAATAAACCAACAAATCGAGCTCAGTCAAGCTCCATAGAGAAGAAAGAGAGGAAGAGAAATCAACCCTAGATCTCAAGGGAAAGGGAAAAGTGAGCTTCAAGTACAGCTGTGGGTTGTCGCTGGTGCTGCTGAGAGAGAGAAGAGGGTCGATGGAGGTGAGATTCTTGGGCGTTGCGAATGAGAGAGAAGAGATGGCTGAGAAGGGGTTAGTGAGAGAGATGATCGGAGAAGGAGAAAGGGGTTTCGGTAGGCGCTTGAGTGGAGAAGAGGAAGGAGCGATGGGATGAGGCAAAAGGTGAAAAGAAAGCAGATGGAGGAGAGGCGACGGAGAAACATAGAGGCGTGGGATGAAAAGACACAAGGGTAAAAATCTGCGCTCATAACGATACAAACAACAATATAATGGGTATTTGTTTAACCCATCTATGCAGTAAACATATTCGGCACATAGAGAAACGCACATTGATCCACAATTTTTTTTAAAAAAATATCGCTGAAATCAACCAACGTACGGGATCGAATCGCAAAAAATAGAGGGACGGCCCAGATGACGTGTCCGGAGAAAACCGGACACCGGGTACCACGCAGATTATATTATGTAATATTAGATTAGATTAGATTAGATGCTAATAGAAAAAATTGTGAAAAATATGTTTAACACTGGGATTTGAATTTGAACTTGAGAATCATAGGAACAAATCCAAGGAGTGTTTGGGACGCTCGGTGAACAGCATGTTCGCATGAACCAAACGAGACGCAAATAAGGTGTTCGCGAACAAAACTCCTAATTCTGAGTTCCCTCTTTTTGGCGAACACGCGAACAGCTGGGAGCGAACAACAAAAATATTTTTTAATAGAGTGTGGGTTCACGAATTGGAGTTTGTGCATATATGCCAAACATGCCCCAAGTGAACCACTCGACCACCTCCTTTTATTGATTTATACGAATTTATTTATTATTTGTCTAGATAAAATAAAGTGAATATTTAGACAAAATAAATGAACATTTAGACAAAATAAAATAAACATTTCAACCCAACAAATTAAATAATTAGGTCAAACCATTTTTTTTAAATCTAAACCGCCCGTAGGCAATTTATAAACATCCAAGTATCTGTTACAAGTACTAGTAGGGGTGCATAATGTTCAACACAATCACGAAATTGACCTCTTGCGTTAACCCTTGCATTTTATATCACGAAATAAAATTTAGTTGCATTAACCATTTTGTTTCAAAAGACAATCGAAACGATTAATTTTTTTATCAATTATTTTTATACTTGTTTTTCTATTTCGCATGCAACTGTGTTCGATTCACTGCTTTGACAATTAATGTTTATACATATTTTCCTATTTCGCATGCATAATCGGTCAGTTCTATACTATATTATTCTCGTTCATCAACATTTATTCATAAATACTTTAAAAAATACATAAAAATACGTAAAAATTGATATAAACGGTTAAATGAAAATAAACAAAACGAAAGAGGTCAGTTTCGTTAATCGTTTCGTTTAATAAACGAAACAGAAAAATAGTTTCTTTAACTGTTTTGCATGGACGAAACGAAACGATGGGTTGAAGCGAGTTGCGTTTGCACCCCTAAGTAGGGTTGTATAACGGGCGGGTTTGTAATTTTTATCAATATTTCAATCCAATCCAATTATACCGGGTTAAAAAAAAATTTAGTTGACCCACCCGAAACCCAACCCATATAAAATTTTATCTACGGATTTTCGGGTTAAACGGGTTATGTTTTATATGCTACATAAATAAAACTAATAATATTAATTAAGTAAAAATAACTTAACAAGATAATATTTTTGACAAAAACATAAAAATAGAATATTAATTCAAAAACAAAACACCAATTAGCCTCGGTCATTTCAAAAGTTAGTTGTGTATTATTGGTATTAGAAATTAATCAGTAGTTATTTATCATATAAACATGGTCATTTTTAAAGGGATAGTTACTTGCCAACAAAAAAATAAATAAAAAATAGGAACTTATATTTTCAAAGGTTAGTTGCTGCTTTACTCAAGTAATATAATAAATAATAGCAAATTAAGAGGGTAGACTTAAAGCTTTGGATTTCCAACACTTTTATTCATATTTTCTCGGTTCTCGGACAAACCTCTTGATATATAACTACAATTAATTTTATTAATTTGTGATGAATGACGGTTGATTAATGCACCATAACTACAATTAATATATGATATGTAAAGATTTAATTAATTAACCGGATCGGGTACAAATCGGGTTATCAAAGTAAAAAATACAACCCAACTCAGTACAACCGTATTACTAAAATTAAAACCCGAACCAACCCGAATCATGCTTGAACCCGTGAGAACAAGGATCGGGTCGGACGGGCTAAACGGGTCGGACGAATTTTTTTTATTTTCTTGTACAACACTACCCCTAAGTACCAGTTCGATACTACCTTTAGTTCACCACATCTTACAATGTTTGCCAATACAGCCTTTCTAAATGCATGCCTCAGTGTAATTCCCTGCAAATGTGATAAAGTTATTAAACATCTTGCAAGAATATCATCCGCTACATACCCATGGATGACTGTCCTGCAAGTTAATTTCGATTATTTAAAACATTAACAACATATAAGGAGTCAGAGAAAAACTGAATTGCAGGAAAAATATTAATTAGAGAGGAAGCCAAATGAATAACATGAGAAACAGCCTGCGCCTCCGCTACAAAAGCATCTTCTGTGAACCTCTTTTCCAAAAATAATGATACATCTTTTCCTCAGGACTAAAGACTATGCAAGCCGTCCCTACCCTCTTCTGAACATCCCAGGAACCATCAACAACAATAAGAGCCGTTCCATAATCCAAATCATAAACAACGTTCCGTTTTCTGGTAACCCTACACTACAGGAGAGTGTCTCGGTTGCATCGGGCGCCTGCATGCTAGAGATGGCTTGTTGCATCGACAAGAGGATGCTACAGACCATTCGCATCGGCCAATTCTCGATGTAGCTGGCTTCGATGCTGATGATTCAATGGCATCGACATTTCAGTTGCATCGATATTGAATTGATGCAACTAAAATCATTAGTGCATCTGCATGCCGGATGCAACTGCTTGTTGTTTTGCATCCAAAGAGTGCATGCTATTGGTTTTGCTAGCATCAATTAAGTGGATGGCAGTATATCTTGTTTGCATCAAATGAGCGGATGCTAAGGTCTATTCATTGCATCCTCTAAGCAGATGCACTTGGTTTTGTTAGCATCAACTAAACGAATGATAATGTATATTGTTTGTATCAAGTGAACGAATGCCATTGTCTCTATTAGCATCAACTAAACGAATGGCAATGTATATTGTTTGTATCAAGTGAACGAATGCCATTGTCTCTACTAGCATCAACTAAATGAATGACAATGTATATTGTTTGCATCAAGTGAACGAATGTCATTATTTCGATTAGCATCGACCATGCTGATGCGTTAATTGGTTGTTATGTATATTGTTTGCATCAAGTAAACGAATGCCTTTGTTTCTATTAGCATCAACCATGCTAATGCGTTAATTGATTTAACAACACGCTAAACGAATGCTATTTTTTCGTTAGCATCAAGCTTGTTGATGCATTTGAATAGTTTGGCACCGTAATATTTATTTTAGCATCAATTAAATTAATGTTATTGCATACATTAATATCAATATAATAAATGCAATTATTCAATAATAATTTTATACAAATACAAATTAAATGAAATATACTTCAATTTTCGAGCACATATATTATAAGATCATCAAAATTTATATTGAAATATCTATCATCCGTCCGATTCCATTAAAAATGAAACGGTACAATATATTTAACCGGTACCACATCACCGGCATTGTAAACCAATAACCTAGCATCTTATTTACAATTAGACCCAACATGTATACAAGAGAATATCTCAATATACCCAACCTAACCCAAAGAAGGTATACCCAAAGTCGTATATCTCTTTATTATATCACCACCCCTCAAGGAGGCAACAAAGTAACCAAATTAACAACCAAACAAATATAATAATCCAAATTAACAACCAAACTAATGTAATAACAAAACACTTTTAAACTGCCCAAATTAATAACCAAAGTAATATAATAGCTTGCGACTTCAGCCTTCAGTACCTATCAAAGTTTTGGATAACAAAAGAATTAACTATTAAGGGAAAAGGGATCTAAAATAAGAAGAATTGGTTTGTTAACCTATAATCATTCAAAACCAAATATTTAATTAAGCAGAATTATATACATATCAATAACGAAAATTGGTTCATACATACTGTCAGATTGGCCTAGTAGACTAGTAGTGCAAGTTAGATATTGGGCTGCCCCGAGTGAGCTTGGCTAAGGTAATGGCAAAAAGCAACAATCGATATCCCTATGCAATGCTAGGCCATGAATGCTTTAAATATTCTGATCTTTAATCGCCACACTTTTCAATACTAGTAATCCTACCGCCCTAGCATGGTACTTTGACAGCACACTAACATAATTGTTTAGTATAAATTGTCTTGTTGATCTCTTCTGGTCTTAGAGAGATCATACAAATCCAACAAGCAAGTTGAAAATCCAATCACCTTTTAAACCAACCAGCTTTTTTTACCATGAAAAATTTCACAAAGAAAAACCTCATACAGTTGAATAGCCAAAATCTCTGTATGAAAACCAGATCTTAAAAAAAATGAATGTTTGTACTAACTATAAAAATGGGCACATCTAAACAAAATAGAAGGATGATGCATAAAATTAACCTCTTATTTCATTACACAAACAGATTGGATGAAGCATAAAAATAACGTACCAGTAACAATGCTCATCTTCCTCATCATCACTTTCATCACTTTTTGGTGCTTCAAAATCAAACTCTGACTCGTCGTATTCTGATTCGTCAAAGTCATTTATTTTCCTAAGCTTGCGTGCCTTCTCTCTTTCATAACGTGGAACATAATCAAAATCATCATCTTCATCATCATCTTCATCATCATCATACATCAGCCTGTGTGCATCATCATCATCATCATCATCATCATCTTCACTCAAAAGCTGCTCCACACCCTGCAAATAAGAATCAAACATCAATTAAAGAACTATAATATAGATTATTGAACAACTAGTCATTCACTTTAGTTCTGGTTGGTTTTGTCCTGATTAATTCTTTGTGATTTGGTTGTGGCTACACATATTTGAACTGGAATAAGTAACTACATGTAATGACAGTTAGTACCAGAACTCAATATTCAAACCATCGCTATACTTCCACAAAAACTCAATATCTAATAGAAGACTAATAAGCAACAAAAATTTCAGAACTTTTGAATTTAGTACCAGCTAAGACCTATTTACTTGTAACTAATGTATGCATCAGTCAAACATGTATAGAATTCAAACTTAAAATTCAGTTAGGAGGTCTACTCACCGAATTTTTGTGAATAGATGAATGGATATTATCTAAGACTGGGAACTTGGATTTGTGACCACCTGGTAATTTTGATGAATCAATTACTGACGGAACCCCATATATCCTGCCACGTTTTCTTCCTCCTGATGCCTGAACAAACCAATAAATCAATTATTGCAATAGTATTACAGCACATTGAGTTGATATGTACGAGCTTTACTCTCATTTTTCAAGAAGCAATTTTAATACTAGCACATTATCATACACAATAAATAATTGAGCACCCTCAAATTCCAGTGATCTGTAACTTGACAACATGCCTAAAGCAGTATTACTCACTTAAAGTTGCTGCTGATGTCAAGTAAAGGCATAGTTATTTGGCATTATCCAACACAATAGAAACAACTTGATTAAAATAAGCAGTATTCCAACATAGTACAGCAACACTTAGTCTTATAGAATTACTATGTTTCTGAAACCCTTATATCACTGTATTATATAGCTAGATATATGATAAATTCTATGAGGAAAGAATCAAATCTAGAAGTTCAAATAAATAACAAACATGAACCCATATTGCATTGTCAAAACGTGGCCATTTTTTTCGTCTCGGCCATACTCTTCAATCATCAATTTCTTATAATTTCCCTACAGATATTGGAGCTGTTGTCACTTTGATCAACAAGTGGTTTAAACAAATTGACAATTATTTCAAGACCTAGCTTGAATTCTCTGTGCAATTTTTAGATACAATTGTCTCTACATTTAGTATTTAAATAAGAAAAGATATATAGAAGTTATTTACTAACAGGGATTTCACCGGCTTTAGGGTCATAAAATTCTCTGGTGCCCTTCTTTAGGTGTGTTTCCTCAAACACATCTGCAAAAGTGACTGGCCTCTTCAATTTCTTTTCCTAATAAACATAATAAATTCTTGATTAAGAAGAATCAATATATCACGAACAACTGATACTTTTTAAAAGAAAACACATACCATGCTTCTAGCAAGGTTATACGTATTAGAGGAACCATGGCGATGGTATACTTTAATACCACCTTTGAGACGGTTCTGTCCATTTCGAGCTGCCTTTTTACGAAATTGAGGCGATTTAAATTGGTCACACATAGATTCCCAATGCTCAGGACTCGACCAATTTGGTGGGAATTGCTTCCACTTAGCTGGGTCATTGCTCCCTATTTTTATTCCCATGTCAGACCTCAGCTTAGACAAGATGTTGGAGTAGCGCACGCCTGCTATGCGATGAAAGACTTTCGAGCAGTGCGTGACCTTCTGTTTATTGCCCCAACGATATTTCAACTACAAGGAAAGAAATGAAAAATGTTATCAAAATTATAAAAATTGATTTCAAATGCAGTGGTAATACCACCAACTCATACTTGTTAGAAACTAGAACCAGGCCTTATAAAAATCGATTTCAAACTACAAGGCAATGCAACACTTTGTCATGATGCCTATTTCTTCAACATCTAGAACCAGTGCCTTAGATATTACTTGTTTCAATATCACTTAGGCCTAGACTGAACTTAAGGAAAATTCAGGGATCAATTGGGCTTTTTCTTTTATTAATCAAGGCAGCAAGACCATGGACAAAATAACTGAAATTAACAGTAACATAAGCCCCACCAAATTAACAGTTTTACACATCCTTTTCTAAAACCAGTCCCCTATATACATTTCTACCACCATAAGCAGCAACATAAGCCCCACCAAATTAATCAAATAAACATGAACCAAACTTAAAAATATCAATGGAACTACTTACTAAGAAAGCACGCAGGCATTCCTCCTTTGCATCCTTTGGAAATGCTTTGTAAGTCACGTAGGGCCCTCTCACATTTCGAAGCACAAGCTGAGAAATTGTAGGCACAATTTTTGTGCAATGTGGTTGTGATCGAAAAGCTCTATCACCAATGACAAAGATTTCAGGACGTATGTTGAAAGTCTCATTTTGACGAATCTTGGTTTTGCCCCTACATTTTCTTTTTTTGGGCAGTACTTGAACTTCTTGTTCTTCATCAGCAGAAGAAGAGTCAGAACCGACAGAAGAAGACTCGGAACTAGAATGTTCTGAGTCCGAATCAGGTTCGGAAATTGGGTAGTCGGTTGCATCCTCCCTAACAGCATCCTCCTCGACCACATCCTCCTCGACTGTAGCATCCTCAACTCGACGCTCTTCAGTCGCATCCTCCTCGACCACAGCCTCCTCGGCTACAGCATCCTCAACTCGATGCTCCTCAGCAACATTGTCGTCAATAAAATGATCCCCGACTGCAACCTCCTGACCTTGAGTCTCTTCAGCCACATCATCCTCAACAAAATAGTCATTGCTTGTCGCCTCCAAAACTCTAGGCTGAGATCGATGGCTCTTAGTAGTCTTTTGTTTTGATTTGCATTTGTATTTCTTCTGTATCCTATAAAATCAACAAAGGAAGATCAATATGTAGACAAATATAAGCTAAACAATTCTCATATTGAGTTAAACCAAAATTACTACACAGTTCAGATCAGTCTAACTAAGGCAGAAAGTATTTACAAAACAGTCCAAGTTGGTACTAGAAAACAGTGAAGGTTGTAAGCAAGTCCTTGAAATATCCTAAAGAAACATGAACAATCAATGACTGATGTGGATTGTTAATTATTGAAGGTTTTTTTTAACAAGTGCATTAAAAATAGTTAAATTGAGGGAAAATTATTTTGGTTTTGGAGCGTAATTTTGGCTAATGGGGGGAAAGCATTTTTTGGCTCTGGCGCCTAATATGTCTGATTCAATAAAATATGTGCATTATAATGTGCAACCTAAGTAATATGTATAATTCAATATATAATAATATAATTCAATATGAGCTTTTCTAAATGACACGACACAACATGTGAAATCATTTACTATATTTTTCCATTTTAAAGTTAACATATTATTTAGATGTTAATTATTGATATTTTTTTAAGATCTACAACTTTTAAAATACTACTAATTAATTTGATTATAATTGCTCAAGTAGTTTTTTTATGGCATAAAAAAATCTTATTTGATGATTTTCTCTATAATCTTGTCACATGAAAAATATTTTTTTGACCAATGATATGTTCATTAGTTGTCAAATGATGTCTAAATTTTGAAATATAATGACATTCGAATTGATACGATATGAAATGACAATCTACTAATTTTGTTTGAAATAATGAAATGACAATTTATTAACCTTGTATAAAAGTCATTACTCTTTTATTAGGCCTATATATACTCATATAATATGTCAATAGACAAGCGCACTAGCTATAGTATTTACAATTTCATTTCTTACAATTTTTTCTTGTATAAATTCTCGATATGAAGATTCAATCTAATGGTTGGATTGAACGTTTAAAATTTAAAATCATGATTGGACGTTTAAAAGTTGTCTTAGAATTTATTTAAAAAAAAGTGATTTATGTTGTGTAAGTACCTTTCTTATCAAACCAAATCCGTGCAGCGGACCATCCCGCACCGTCTGATCTAATTTGGAGTTTTTCCATTACTTGCTATCGCTTAAACAAAGTGAACACAAAAAATATATGATCAAAGTGAACACATAAAATAAATAAGTTTTGTCATTCTTGTTCAGATTTTTATGTATATTAAACTTATTTATTTGTATGTGTTCATTTTAATCACTTATATGTTCACCTTGTCTATTTTATGTGATCACTTTGTTCACCTTGTCTATTGTGCAAGTACTTTTAAAATACATTGGCACATTTTATTTGACGAGTTTTACAATTACATTTTTCTTTCCAACAAACTTTTTAAGACTATACAATTTCATTTGATGAGTTATGAAGGGTTCTATTTAAGACTCCCAAACATGAAATAATATTTTTTAAGACTATGTGATAATTTGATCTCCAAAATAATTTCAATACGAAAGTCACATTGAGCGGTTCGGATCGATTGTTTAAAATTTCAATAGTCGAGTCTCGAATTGCCTTTGATTATAACATGACTCTAACTACTTATGAATCAAATCTAGTGGCCAAATTATTGTTGTAAATTGTAACATGAAATTACTGGTGGTTGAATTAAAGGCTATTTGGCAAAAAGAATGGCATATATATATTTGGGAAAAATAAATTCAATGGTACTATTTAAGTTACATGTACTACATTTGAATAAATAAAAAATAGTATTGAATGATTAATAAATTATCTAACTGATAGCTTAAGTAACTCAGGTTAAAGTTACAGATGCTCCTCAATATGAACTTTAATTAAACTACTAATATTATTGTTTCGTATGAAGAGATCTAAGAAGCCATCGGATTTGATCCAACGCTCTAAATACAAGCACAACTTATGCATGATCCGTGGCACCTGCAAGCAACCAATCAGGAAATGCCACTTGTCAGCGTCTGATTGTGTGATTTTGTAAATACATTTAATAAGGAAAACTGTCATCTGCAATAGTTTAAAAAAAAAAGCTGGCTACGGCCCTACTATTCAAAAAAAAAAAAGTTTAAAAAATGGAGAATTTCTATATATTAGAATCTAATTAAATTTCTCCTTTATTTAAAATGAAACTAAATTATATTTATTTATTTATTTTCTTCTTTTTTTTTTAAGGATAGCACAAATATCAGTAGTTCCGTAATTATCAAAATTCATGATAATTTGTAGCATAAAAATATCCGTTCTCTCCATTATGACAAATTATAGCACCAAAAACATCATATAATTATTTGTAGAACAGACGCATACAATTGCTTCTTTACCATCCACATTAGGCAACAACATTACAAAACTTTCAATTAGAGTAGCACTCTCACCAGTAGCAAACTTAAATAAAGTTGAATTGAAATTTTTTTTTTTGAAAAAAGGCCGTTGGGCCCGTTTCTATTGCTAGAAACCAAAGTTTTACATCGATCAGCTTACATAAAAAATTTATCCAACATTCTCTCTAACATATACACATTCTCTATTTGCAATTTTTCTGTACCCCTGTGACCCTGGGTTAACATATCTCTCCCAACAAAGTACCAACAAAATTCAGACAAGATAATCAATTCACACCAAAGTGCTTAAGCAGTATGTAAAGATTAAACAAAATTCCATCAAAATTTTTGTCTTCTGTTCTTCAACCGAGAAGCTCAATTGCATGTCCCATGCTCCAGCCACCCCACACCCCATGCTCCAGCTAGTTGAATTGAAAATTAAAGTATCTTTAAACCAATTCTAGTGCTTAGAATAAAAGTATAATGCTTGCGTGGCAGAAGAGAACATGAATTTGACTGACAAGTGGTCCCACTCATCTTGCTCTTTTTACTAGTAACATGATCAGCTGCCATCAACTGAAGAGGCAATGAGTCTTCTCCATGCCATAACTACAATCTGTACCCAAGAAACGGTCTTTACTTGAAGTAATCTCAACATAACAACATAGTCCATTCTCATTAATTTAAAGTTTTATCTTTACAATTTGATGGCTGTGGGCTGGTAATCACCAAAGAATTTACTAAAAATACCCCTGGATTGTTTTCTTACTAAAAACCCTTAAATACATAGCAATCTGTGGTTATCAAATAAGTATCTGGAGGCAACCAATAAGTATCTATGAAATTTTTCTTTTGGACACTCTTACTTCCTTATCTAATCATAATGTTTAATCAAATTTAGGGCAGCAGGATGGCTTACTGTAATGTCTTCAATTTCAAATTACAATACTGAACTACATACAATTAATTCAACGTTCATATGTTATGGTCATGCTGACTAACCTTATTACACCCTAAATCCTATTTGTACACTTCTACGATAGTTATCTACTAAATCAAGCATTTGTACTGTTCTTTTACCAAGTCAAGACTTACTCATTCGGGGTCCGAATCAGAATCTGTAACATCATCATGATCGGGACCTTCTTCATAGTCCATGTGGTTAAATTCTCTTTCATAATCACTCTCATTTTCTCTTTCTGACATCTCAATTTCATGATCAACAAGTTCTATTTGTTGCATAAGATACTCAACATCGGCAACAGACAAAGGTTCTCCTGCATCATCTCCATTGTTGAGTGTCACCGGCATATCATCTCCTGCACCAATTGTAAATGGGCAACATGGACCTTCTTCTTGGAAAAAATCAGTATCAATGGATGCTGAATTTTCAACTTCCTCATTTAACCCAAAGCTTGGTGAAATTTTAGACTTAGTTTTAATAGCAACCCACCAATTTTTTCTCTCTCTTTTAGGTGATGGATACGGTAGGTAATAAACCTGGATGGCATCAACAGCAAATATAAATGGCTCATAAATGGAAAGTGTAGAAGTATGATTAACTTCGACAAGACCATGATGCTTATCGACTTTCACTCCTCTTGATACATCAAACCATTTACATTTAAAAACCATAACCTTGTTTGCTAATCCACGGTACTCTAACTCTACAACATCTTCCAGAATTCCATAATAATCATGCTCGGTACCATCATGCCAACCGCCTTTTACACAAACCCCACTATTAGTTGTCGTCTTACCAATACCATACGCTTCTGTATGAAACCTATATCCATTGACATCATATGCACCATAACAAATTACATCCTCGTACGGTCCAAGACCAATATCCCTAACTATACGATCTATTGTACGGTCACTACTTACTTTCTTCCTAAACCACGAGACAAATTCTTGATCACGAAGTTTGTTGAGAACTTCATTAGTAATCCCAGGTCGCCGACGTCTCACCAATTCATCATATTCTCTACAATCCAAAAGGCTAAATTAAAAGATGCCTGTATTAAAAGAGAAGTTCCAAAATAGACATTAAATAATTAAGTAATTTCTTACTCGATGAAGTCTTGGACTTCAGGACAATTCAATAAGACATATAATTGTGCTGCTTCCCACTCTTTCAAGTCAAGTGTCCTACATGTACGCTTTCCAATCGGCCTACCGGGATGTGCAAAAATTGAAGACCGATCTTCAACTAGATGGTCTCGTTCTTCATCATGCCTTGGATTTTGGTTTAGTCGTGTGTGTACTGTACTAGCAAAGTAAATTGAACAAAAATTAGATATCTCTTCAATTATATATGCTTCCACTATGGAACCCTCTGGATGTGCTTTGTTGCCAACCTTTTTTCTCAACCTTCGCAACTCCCTGTAATATTATGATAGAAAAATTAGATGGCTCAAGAAAATTAAATTTTGATACAAAATTAAACAAATCAGATCTTGTAATCAACAGGAGGTGGAATTGTTTTTTCCTATTTTTTTTTTCTTGAAACTAGGAGTTAAACTAGAGAGTAAACGGCAATTAGCATTAGGATGGGCATCATGCACAATACAACTAACAACACGGATGAAAAATCTATAAAACCATTGTAGTTACCTTTCGAAAGGGTACATCCAGCGAAATGAAACGGGACCGCCGACTCTAGCCTCATATGGCAAGTGCAGAACCAAGTGTTCCATTGAATCAAAAAATCCAGGTGGAAATGATAGCTCCAACTTGCATAATGTTACAGCTATATTTTCTTCAAGCTCTTTCAAATGGGAGACATCCAACTCGATTGCACACAGGTCTCGAAAGAAATTACTTAATTCAGTTAATGGCTCCCATACAAAGTCAGGAAGAAAATCACGAAATGCCACCGGTAATAATCGCTCCATAAAAATGTGACAATCATGACTCTTGAGACCTTGGAACTTGCACTCTTCAACATTCACGCATCTGGACCAATTTGAGGCATATCCATCTGGGAATTTTAATTCCTTCAGCCACTTGCAAATCATTTTCTTTTGCTCTTTTGTTAGACAAAAAGGGGCCTTAGGCTTAACCCATGACCCGGTAGCACTTGTTTGCAACTCTAGTTCAGAACGATCACACCACTCGGCCATGTCAAGACGAGCTTTGATATTGTCCTTGGTTCTTTCTGTGTTCGCAACGGTGTGAAAGATGTTACCAAACAAATTCGCCTCGGTGTGCATCTTATCCAGGTTATGCCGAATCAAATTGCTCGACCAATATGGCAAACTCCAAAAGATGCTTCGTTTCTGCCAATTGTGTGTCTTCCCATAGCCTGCAAACTCTTCACGAGTTTTTCTTGATTTACCAAATACTACATCAGAGAGAGACCTAACAAACAGTCAAAGATTTCAAAATTCATTAAACTTGTCTAACAAACAGTCACTCTTTCTATGCAGGAAGTAATTGATATATCTTGGTGAGTTTGTACAGAATGAAATATATGAAATTACTTACAAAAGTTTCACCAAGTAAATACAAGAGAAAAATAATGCAGGACTGGAGCCCATACACATGACATTGAACCAGATCAAGTCGCATCAGATTAATTACAAAGTCATTGCTTGCATTGGTACAAACCAAGGCCACATACTGTACTACTTAACTCTGCTTGTTATATAAAAAACAAATCTATAGTAAATAATAGCATAAAAAAGGGCACTTACATAACTTCTTTATGGATATCTTCACCACTTAAACGCTCTGGAGGCTGATCTAGCACTCACTTCCCCTTTATAAATCTTTTTTTATTCCGACGAAATCTATGTTTGATCGGCAAAAATGCCCTATGATCAAACCAGGAAGCTTTTCTGCCCTTCTTCAATTGAAATGCCCTAGTTGATCCCATACATATTGGACAAGCTAATCTTCCGTGTGTAGACCATCCGGATAGCATACCATATGCTGGAAAATCGCTAATTGTCCATAAAAGTGCTGCTTTCATTTGAAAATTCTGTTTACGGAAACAATCAAATGTTCTTACTCCTTCATCCCATAACTTCTTCAATTCATCCAGCAGGGGTTCTAAGAAGACATCTATGTCTCGACCTGGACTTCTAGGACCAGGAATAACAAGAGACAAGAAGATATTTTCACTTTTCATTGCAACACCCGGTGGAAGATTATACACCACTATAAAGACAGGCCAGCAAGAATAAGGTACAGCGCTGAAACTAAAAGGAGTGAAGCCATCTGTTGCTAGCCCGAGACGAACATTTATCACTTCTCTTGCAAATTCAGGGTGTGTTCTATCAAAGCACTTCCATGCTTCTCCGTCAGCAGGATGTACCATGACTCCGGGTTTTCCACGAACGCCATTCTTGTGCCACCACATATGCTCTGCAGTAGCAGAAGACATATATAGTCTTTGTAGTCGTGGTGTTATAGGAAGGTAACGGAGTACCTTACGTGCTACATGCTTGCCTTTTTTCTTTCTCATGTCACTCTTGTAACGTGGCTCACCACAAATATCACACTTCTCTTTTAACAGCCTATCATTGTAATACAACATACAGTCATTTGGACACACATCAATTTTTATGTACTTCAAACCAAGCCCATGAAGCAGCTTCTTAGCCTCGTATAAGTTTGGAGGCAATATCTCCTTCTCAGGAAGCAAACTCTTGATAATCGATGTCATCCAATTAAAGCATTCTCTGGGCAAATTATAATCTGATTTCAGGTTCAGCATTTGAGACACAGTGGACAACAATGATTCTCTGCACTTCAAATTTTTCTCATTAGCTTCCAACTCCCATAAAGGCTTATCTGCTGCTTCAAGCATTTCATAAAACTCCTTTGCAATGCTATTTGGAACTTCCTCTGTTGTACCCCAATTGAAATCTAGACCGGCAGCATCTAACACCATCTCATTCATCCTATCCACCTTCTCTACCCCTTCGTTACCTACTCCTCCATCTGAGTCATCGCAAGTATCTGCCTCGCCATGATACTGCCAACGGTCGTAATAGAGAGTAAATCCTTTCTGATACAAATGACTTCTAACTTCATCACCAACTAGGTGATTTGTATTGTCACAAATTCTGCAAGGGCAACGGATCATGTCTCCATTATCCGTTTCTTTTACACAAGAAGGATGCTTAAAAGCTTCTTCCACAAAGTGATTCACTCCACGCAAAAATTCAGGATTCCTGGTTCTATCATCAAGATATCTCCGATACATCCAGCTACGATCCCTCGACATTTTCAACCTGCAGCATTCCAAAATGGAGTTACAAGACTTACTGAGAATTACAAGACAGAGAAATAAATGGTACTTCCACAAACTTCATACAATTTATAACCTCCTGTTGATGAGTGCAGTGCAATTTATAACCTCATACAGTTTACTGGTAGTGAATTACTTGTATGATAAACTAAATCAGATACATAATATGCCTAGTACATTGTAATTGAATTCAACATATACTTGTGTGATACAATAATACTGAGCCATCTAGTCAAATCACAATTCCATTTTACTTTATGACACCACATCAACTTAACTCAATTACAACAATTTGGGAAGAAAAACCATAAAATGCAAATAATTTGTGGCATGTGATTCACAACAATTTGAAGAATATGATGAGAAAAGATTAATTTTCTTTGAAAATAAGAGAATAAAAACACACCTCTAACAAAACTTGCAGTCCAGATCAAGGAGGATCCAGAGACTCCAACAATATGCAGTCCAGAATGACCCAAGAGACGCCTTAGATTAGGGCACGCCAAGGCTTCTTTAATAAAGACCTGAAAAAAAATGAAAAAGTAGTTGGTTTCATTAGTTGAGCAAATTTGATCCATATGGAGGGCAATATTGACTCATTATTACCTAATTACAGTGTTTAGATGAATTTACCCAATGAAACTAAGCAAACACAACCATAACATGAATTTCATAAGTTACTTGTCATGCAAGAGTATAATTAGTTAATTATAGGTCAGAACTACAAATCTTACAGCGACATCAGCTTTTTTATTTTTGCCACTTGATTTACTTTCACAAAAAGTTTAATAAAAAGGTATAAAAAAAATTAAAAGTGAGATCAATCACTCTTTGCATTATTAGTCACGTTGTAGGCTCCACAGAAGATGGATATCTCATATATGGAACTTCGTACCTGGATGTCCTCAGACTCTGATGGCCGAGCCCACACTGGAATTTCTTAAGATTGTAACAATCTATTTGCAACTTTCTTTCCTTTCCAGAAGACAGCAGAGCCTTCTCCAGGTCAGCTTGCCTC
Organism: Rhynchospora breviuscula; assembly: GCA_027562975.1. NCBI lineage: Eukaryota > Viridiplantae > Streptophyta > Magnoliopsida > Poales > Cyperaceae > Rhynchospora > Rhynchospora breviuscula. The sequence goes on along the minus strand of CM050400.1, from coordinate 14,590,332 downwards.
AACGACCTAGGCCTCTGTAAAATACAAAGATGTAGAAAGTACTAAGAACTTGTATACTAATAATAAGGCCATAATACACAAAAGCTCTTATATTATATTACTCTTGCCAGATTATACATGCTAACTAGAGTCTGGCCAAGCTAAATATATTTAAACAAATTTAACTAAACAGAAGTATAGCTAGCTTGCCAATAAAGAAAGGATACTGAAAAGGGAAACAATCATATGTATCCTCAGATTTTGCCCATTAAGATGTATAACATGTTCCACCACTCTTAGTCCATCCACATAAATAAAGCATTGAAAGTATATCATGTTAACCCTACAGAACTAAGAAATATCCTTGACATTCTTGCCTTAATTTTAAACCACAGTTTCTCTTTTATGAACCAAACTGACAAGTCAGTGGTAAAATTATCCCTTATAATTTGCAACTTTGCAGCAGGTACAATGTAACATGTAATTAAAATAAAGGTTAGACTGCATAAATACAAGTCAGTAGTTTTACAAAGAGAATGGCTAACAAAAGGTGAAAGTAAACCCCCAATAACAGTACACTTTCGACTTAAAACCAGCTAACCAAACTCTTCCTTAACAATCAAATTGAGCAGAAGAGAAGGAAGAATAGAGCAGAACTGTGTCAACTGTGCTTAGAAATCAATCACTAAATGATGTCTTGCTCATACAATAAATGTTCAATACAAAAAAAATTACATAAATGATGTTGGCAAAATATCTCACGGATTACTGAAATCAGTCATAAATACGATCTGAAATCAGCCATAAATTTCAAAATTTAAACAAAACACACTGAATATGAAATGAAACTAAGCAGACCCAACCACTACACCAGTTAATTAAAGGTGAAAGAGGAGTCTATTTCAAAATTGATCAGTGGACAAGAATCAGTGATCAAATTAAAGACCCACAAAATTCTCTAGGCGTACCTTGAAGAAGAAGGAGACGGAGAGGCGATCAGAAGCCTGAGGTGAAGCCGCTCGATTCTCGCACTAAACTGCTCGGTGGAGAGGCGAGCGATAAGCCTGAGAGATTCTTTGGTGACGGTGGAGAGGCGATCAATAATCGGTGGAGAAGGGCGGTGGAGAGGCGATCAATAATCGGTGGAGAAGGCGATCAGAAATTGTGCTCGGTGGACAAATGGGTCCATGACAGAATAGACAAGGAATTATCTTTCGACGAGGAGAAGGGTTTAATTTGTGCGATGACAGATGGGTCCATGACGGAATAGACAAGGAATTAATATAAATATTAAATATGTGCATATATAGTAGACCATTTAACAGGGCCTGCACCTTAAAAGAAAATTTTAAATTCGCTTGTTATTTACATGCCAATTAATTATGCTTAAAAAATTATTTATATTTATTAACGTTAATTGTTTAGCTTAAAAGACTAGAATATTTAAAATTTCGCTTGTTATTTAGATGCAAATTAATTATGCATAAAAAAAATTATCTATATTTCTTAGCAATTTAGCATTAATTGTTTAGATGCAACTAAAAATTAGTTGCATCAACAAAACCGATTCAATAGAGTGAAACATATGGCATCGACTATTTTGATTCTATTGTTCTCATTAGCATTCGTCGAATTGATGCAAGTGGCGTAAAAGAATTCTTTTAGTAGGCATCAAAAATTTATTGATGCTAACAACAAAAATATAATGCGAATGCTAAAATGTCGATGCTATTGATTGAGTTTCCTGTAGTGCTAGGGGTATCACATAATCAATATCCTTATAAATTGTCAATTCAACCTTCCTTGAAATTTCCCTTAGGTTAAACCAAAAATTGAATATACTCTATGGAGAGTAAGGCCCTGATTAACAGAAAACGATGCTAGAATTGGAAATGGATTTATGTTTCTATCGATTCTTTTGATCGGAACCGATTAAAAATAAGGAGTTGATTTCATTCTGAGCGATTTGGTGGGAAAATTTTTAGCCAGCGAAATCCCTTGAAAAACGTAGAAATTTTGAATGATTTCATTTGGGCTGGGAGGTGCGCTGGTCTACTGGACCAAAATGCCCCTTTCTCTTCCAATAAAACTTGGCTCTCTTTATATTCAGAAGTCACTTCGTTAGAGAAGAGGTGCACTTTAGAAGAGACGCTAATCATTGATCCTTGGTTTTCTTTTGTTTTTCCAAGTTGAGGAAGGTTTTTTCTTTGTTCCTCACTAATATGTTATATGTTTTCTTTTAGTTATATCTATCTATCTAGGTTTATAACTTGCGCACGCAAGCTGTTTGTTGAAATGTTCTAGTGAAATGTTCTAGTGTATTCATCACTAGTTTTCTTTCCAATTCTGAAAAGTTGATTGAAAGTATTTATTTGAAGAAGTTGATTTTAATACAAAGCTGGTGTGCGTAGGCACTAGATACATTTGTTGTCCCAAAGGAGGTGGCTTAATTAAGATTTAACGGAAGCAATTAAGATTTTAGACCGGTTTGGTATGAACTATCCTAACACAATTCAATAGGTAAAGGGAGAAAGAGAGAGAGAGAAATTGAACACTCGATGTGATTACGGAGTTCTGACCTGCTAGGAAAGGCTAGTCTTAGTCATACATCTCCGGAAGTTCCGCTACCACAAAAGAGCGCGCTCCGTTCAATTCCAATAAGAACATGACTACAACTTCGAACCGAATCACCTCGTCACAAGGACACTCGAGGCGGATCGACCTAACTCGAAAAACAAATGGCACCAAGGCCTCCAATGGAGATGAGCTCTCAACCTACTCCAACTTACACTTAGCGACAATGTCGGGGGGTGGTGTTTGAGGCTACTTTATCTCTTAAAATGATCTAGATAAGAAAAGCTCAAGTGGGGAGTATCCCTGTTCTCAAAGGCTCAATTCTGGTCTAATTTTGCAAGGCAAAAGCTCTCTCAAGAGAGAGAATAAAGGGTGGATATATATAGAGCTCGTCAAGAGCTGCAAAACAACTCAACTTGCTGTCGTGCGTTACACAACCCAATATTGCGTTACACAACGCACAGATAGCCGTTATAATAAAACAAAGAGAACAAGCTATCCGTTGCTAGTGCGTTATATGACCCAACATCCCGTTGTACAACGCACTGGACGACCGTTATAATAAAACAAAACAAATGAACTATCCGTTTGAGTTGTCAGTGCGTTATACAACGCAACAGACCCGTTGTATAACGCATGGTACTAAAAACTCAACGGTCAAATAAATGTCAGAAGCGTTGTACGACGCAAACAACACGTTGTACAACGTTTCAAGTAGAAGGTCAAATGGTCAAAACTTGTCAGATGCGTTATACGACTCAAAACACCCGTTGTGCAATGCGACATTAAATGACATTAAATTATCAAAATTTTGCGTCAAAAACGAGCCAAAAATTTCAGAAAAAATATAAAGGAATATTGTACAACGTTTCTGTGCGTTATACAACCTTTTAGTATTGGCCGAGACAAAACGTTGCACGACGGGTAAATTGTGTTGTATGATGCAGCTAGTGTGTTACACGACCTTCTGTTGCGTTGTGTGACGCACTGTTTATGTTACTTTTAGAAACGGAGAAATTCTGCACAGTACTGGTGCGTTGTATAACCCGATATTGCGTTACACAACGCACTGGTCCTGAGACTGAGAAATTTACTGAGTTCTTGAGCTTTTCTGCTATCTAGACCATTTCAAAGATAAGTAAAGACTTAATACTACATTCTATCATAGTCTAAGCTAGCTTATAAGCTCTCTAAAGACTTGATCTTGATCTTGCTAATAACTTTTATCCAAGTCTTCATAATTTGCATCATTTTCCTATAAAACTCAAAGAGGATTGTTAAATACCAAATAATATTATTTTGTAATCGACAAATCTAGAAACGTTTAATACAACAACATTAGTTTAAGATGTTCATTTCAAAGTCGGTTCAATTGTAAAATAGTGCCGAGTGTGTTCCGTTTGTTTATAATTTGGTATAAAATGGTGATGTCATTAATTTTTTGTGCATGAAATAGATGCAACAAATTATTACTCGTAGGGATTGCAGGCCATGCATATTATAAGGTTGGGATGAGGACATAATTGTCAAATTTTAAGATATGAAATCAGTTCCTTTATATTCTATAAGGTTTCCGATCACCTAATTTCAATTCCTGTTAATTCTATTTATATTGATTATGATCATCAAATTTCAATTGAAAATCATTTCTAATCAATTATATTCTAATAAAATGAAATCAACTCCTATAGTACCACCAATCCGATCAAAGCCTAACTAAACGATTCCTAATTAACTAAATAATTGTTGGAGTTATGTCCTAGAAGTCAATATTTAATGACTTAATTTTATAGTTTATGTTATTGATGATATTTGATCATTTGTTCCTAGAGTTTATTACTGACAGATCATTCAGGTTGAGGATCTGAATTGTAGATCTCTGTGGATCATTCATTAGAATGACAGCAATAAATCTAAATCATCCGTAATTTTGATAATTAACAAGGAACATTAATTATCATAAAAGATTAGTATGCAAATTAAGTGAAGATTAAGTTCTACAAATCATAGGTAAGGTGTTACCAACTTAATTGCATATGTGTATGTTATTAGAACATAGTACAGGACATGATCCAATGAAATAAACATATGGATTGTGTTATGTATCATTGTTTATTTCATTTGAGTTTGATTCTAAGTTTGAGATGGTTCAACTTTTCCACATGAGAATAGGTTCAATAAATATCGTCTACCATTGATTCTTGATAAGGGCTACTATACGGACTTTATTTATGTTCTCTTGAATTGTGCGGGGAAAAGTTGTTCATCAAGAAAATCGTATGTCCCTCATTAATTCACTCAGTGAGTGATGATATCTGTTTGGGCCCCTTGATGGAGATGGATTGTTTGCCGGCAACTTGCACAATCATCTCTAGATCAAGAAACGTATAATCTACAAGAATGACACATTCCTATCTTGGATTATACGATAGTATCATGTGACATAAGAATCAGATAAGAAAATACTATTATTTCTTATGCAGGATTGAGATATTGTAGCAGTACACTATTTATGCGAATTGGGAATCATAACGTGTTACTAGATACCGTTTATGATTATTGAGATTAAATAGCGATTTAATTCCATGGCCAACATAGCATAAATCCTCAAAGGGTCACACAAATATGACTTTAATCACACGGTGCATTATTTATTTATTCGCAGTATTGTATTGCGAAAATATGATAAGTTGATTAATTAATTATATACCGTTGCGAACCGTTATAATTAATTAAGTCAAGAAGATTATATAGAAATAAATTAACGCATTTGCTAATCCCAAAATAATTATTAATAAGTTAATAATTAATTTTGTTCAACACAATTTAATTATAGGAATTAAATAAAGCTTATGGACCTTTATTTAATTAGTAAATTAAAGGTCCGGTTTGAGTACAAGAGAAAGGTCCATTAATTAATTGAATTAGTGGACATTTAACACATCACAAAATGGGCTTAATAGCCCTAATAGGGATAAAAAGGTCTCTAAAGTTTGTGGAGTGGTTGGTCTATAAAAGAAGGTTATTTGGAGAGAGAAACCCTAGCCACCATAGCCTTTTCTCTCCCTCTTCCTCCTAGAACGAAAATTAGAGAGAAAATTTCAGAATTTTCATCTCTTTCTCTTGCTCTTAATCCACCTCAAATGCTCATGTGTTGAGCCTTCTCCCTTCTCCATTAATTAAACTAGTTAATTGAAAGAAGTAGAAGAGAGAAAATATTGGAAATTAGTTGTTCTCATCTTCCTTGCTAGCACAAGTTGAAAGAGGAGGTGATTAAACTTCTAGGTGGACTCGAGGCGGCCGCCGACGACTTGGTGGTGAAGGAGAGCACGCCACCGACTCCCACGCATCGGATTCAAGCCTCCTAGTTGCAAGTCTAGGAGAGGTAGCATTTCTATTCTCTATCTCTTGTGTGTTGATGCTTGAGCAAAATCTATCGAAATCTTTGTCGTTTAGATGGTTAATTAACAAAAAAAAAATTTGAAAACAAGGACTTTGTAACAATAATCACTTATAGAAATTAACTAATGCTTTACTGAAATAAACTAATCTATTACTAGAATAAACTGATCACGTAGTGTAGCATTATTGTTAAAGTTATAAAGTGAACAACACTGTAGCATATTACTTTAGGCAATAATTTTAAAATGGTACTTGCATTGAAGGTCTATAATCTATATTTCAATTGTTTCTACATTCATTCTAAATCATTTCAACACAATAATCTATAATTAAACTCTCTATTGAGTTTAGAATATGATTCAGATCTTACTTATTCAAAAAGATTGCATTATACATAGCAATTACGCATATAAAGTGTGCATAATGCATATCTTTGTATCTCTAGCGAGTTAGAACTCTATAATCATATCGTGTATTCAATTTCTCTCTATTTTTCTCTTTATTTTCTTGCTATACTTGAATTGTTTGCGTGTGCTTGTTAATTGTTGTATACCAATTGAATTGTGTTAGGGTAGTTCATACCAAACTAATTTAGAATCTTATTTGCTTCCGCTAAATCTTGATTAAGCATCTCCCTTATCATCCCCTAACGACGTATTTAATTTTTTTTTCATTTTCAGAAAGTTGCCAGCATTCTCATTGATTAACCATTTCGATTTTGGTCCTAATTAATTATCCATCCAGTGCCTACATACATTCCAGGCAATTACTATTTTTCTAGACAATTAATTTTTTTGGGCAATTACTATTTTTCTGGACAATTAATTTTTTTTTCCAGGACATTAACTTTTTTTTTCCAAAAAAATTACTATTTTTCTAGAAAAAAATTTAATTGTCCTAGTTCTATAACATAATTGTCTAAAAAAAATTTAATTGTCCTAGTTCTATAACAATTAACTTTTTTCCCAAGAAAATTAACATAATTGTCCTAGTTCTATAACATAACTGTCTTGTTTTTGTTCTGGAAAAAATGTTCATCCAAGGAAAAAAATAATAATTGTCATAGGAGAAAATCTAATTGTCTTAGTTCTGTAACATAATCGTCTTAGTTATGTAACATAGCTGTCTTGTTTTTGTTCTGAAAAAAAAGTTCATCCAGAAAAAAAAAAAATAATTGTCCTTGAAAAAAAAATCTAATTGTCCTAGTTCTCTAAGTCTGTAACATAAGTGTCCTCGTTCTATAACATAAATGTCTTATATTTTTCTAGAAAAATGTTCGTCCAGGGAAAAGTAATAATTGTCCTAAAAAAATAAATCTAATTGTCCTAAATCTGTAACATAACTGTCTTGTTTTTGTTCTGAAAAAAATATCCGTCCTGGTAAAAATAGTAATTGTCTTAGAAAATATTATTAACTGTCCTGATAAAAAAATTAATTGTGCTGAAAATTACTAATTATTCTGTAAAAAAAATGAGGTGGGGAAAGGGAGGGAAACATAGGAAAAGGAGAGTAGGAGTTCGCTCTAGTAAGTCTAGGGGATGAGCTATAAAAATAGAATGAAAGTTAGTGCCTAATTAATTACTTTTCGAAAATAGAAAGAAATAAAGCGCGTCATTAAAGGAATGATGGGATGATAAAATCTGAAAATAATCCTTATCACCCCATCAAACTTTTAAAAACTTCAATTTTTTTTTCATTTTATTGCCGTCTTATCTAAGTTTTGGTTCATACCGCACTATCATTTTATCTATTTTATCACCGATAAACGCTAAATCACCAACCAACCGTTAAACCGCACAAATCGCATTTTAAAACCTTGTCTCCGATATAAAATAGCACCGTATAACTATGCAAGGTAAATTACATTTCAAAGGCAATTCACGGTATTTATGCACTTTGTCTATATATATAAAATAAGACAGAATTTTTAGCTTATCATTGATTAATCTATTAATGCATTACTACGGACTTTTCTTTATTGACTTTTCTTTTTCAAAATTTATGTTTTAAATTTAAGTTAATGTCAAAGCCTTGTTTTATTATAATGTCATTTTAAACTTAGTAAAATGATAAAAATCAAACTTTTTATATTTTATTTCTCAAGAGTGATGGAAATATATTTGCGCAAAATAAATTTCGTACAAAGAAGAAATCAACTTGTGATTCATTGAAATGTTGCATAACTCATGTTCCTTTAAAATATTTTTCTTATAGTAATTTATTTTAGAAATAAATTCACCGATCAATGGTTTTATCCCAAATCAATGTTGAATATTTTGTTTATTTAGAAAATTTGTGTCGAAATAGGTTATTCCCATCAGCGTTTCTTGTATAACGCAAATTGTGATAATATAACTGAACTCATTTCTTTCTCTCAGCGGTTATTTTAATTTGTGCCGAAAGTTTTGGACCCAACCAATCAGACCTGCGGTTATCTCTGCAGGATTCCGCAACTAGAACATCTCTAATATGGACCCACCAGTCAGCGGTGTCGCCATATTTATTCTTGCGCAAAAATAATTGACACATAAATTGACGATTTAGCCCCACAAAACTTTTAAAAATGGACAATTATGTCCCTCCGCAAATATTTTTTCTGTTGAAGTTAACGGAGAAGAAACGGAGCGAACTAGAAGTTCAGAAGTTTAGAATGTTGTGCTGACCGTTCGATTATTAATATGAAATGAACGGTCTATATTTTTTCTGTCCATATTAGAATTTGCCTTAAAAATATAATTTTTTGAGTGGGAGCGTATCCTCTGGGTGCAAACCATAGATCCAAACCGTTCGATTTAAATTGGATAGTTAAAATTCTTTCGGGCCTATCAATCTGGTATTATGCACGGGGCGTCCATCATTGTCTGATAATCTCAACGATTCAGATCGAAAGTTGGCATCCTGCCAACCTTTTAAGGTTGGTAGAGGATATCATTACTTTTTAGGGTAATCGTTATTGAAAATACAAGCATTTCTTTTTCGGCCCAGAGAACTGCCCCGCACATTTTTATTTTTCCGCTCCTTTTCTGCTTAAAGGAGGGCCACTGGCAGTATGGCGCCTCTTTTCGTGTTCAATTAAACTGTAGTTGCTTTTCTAGAGTTTTTTTTTTTTAATTGTTTGTAAATGTATATTATGTATTATAAAATTCAGTAAAGATTTACTAATTATGCTTTAGAGCAATTCGACCAGTCTATATATTCTGGGACCACAACCTCTATATCATGTCCATTTGACATTCACAAAATCTTTGCTGTATTATCTTTGATTGCATGAGCTAACAAACTTCATAATTTTCAAATGATCATTTGTTTGTATTTCCCACTAACCTTTTTAAATTTTTTCCCCTATATATAGACTCTTAAATTCCTTTTCACTTGCAAATGAGAAAATAAACTGTATTAGCTATATATAATTTTCGAAATTAAACCTTAAATATACACTTCTCTATATTTGTTATAATTTTGACCAAATAATCCTTAATAATTACCTTAGTTTTGAAACATGCATTGAGAGGTTGGAGAAAACTAAAAGATTCCAATAGGTCTTGCAGATTTCTTAATCAAATTAAACGTACAAAGACTCCAAGGATCGAGCTTAGAGGTACGGTTGTAATATATATGTAGGTTCACCTTGCTTGCTGTACGGGTATGTACGCACATTGTGTAGGGCTAGCATACTAGCGTTCTCAATTTCTCATAGGACATGATAGTTGTATTTCTGTTTCTGTCTTTTTTTTTTCTGATCTTATTTACTTTGAATTTCTATGAAAAAATAATTTAATCAGTTTTTGGGTATGTTTTATTTAAAAAAAATTTTATGTTGAGAAAAATTGCCTTGGCAATGGCTCTAGATACATCTATAATTAATGCAACCTAAGTAGTTATTAATTAGTTAACTATTGGTCAATTAGAGAGTAGATGAATAAAAAAAAAAAAGTAAATGTGTATGAAATTTTTAGTTCTAAATTTATCTAGATATGCTCAGTAGTAGATTATTTATTTTTCAAGTATGCTACAGCTTAATTGGTTAATGGAATGTTTTTATTTTCTTTCTTTTATTTTTATTTTTTTAGGTCTGTGCTCTCCATCGATAGGAAACTTTGAGTCCGTTAAATATTCCATTCCTTTTATGACAACTAAGAGATAATTACTTGCAACCTGTTGAAACGCATGATATGAGAACTCTGGAAGCTTTCGATGTGCACAGAGTATGCTGTATCGTTCAATTTTAGTTATCCGACATAATATTCTTTTTCCAAGTTTCATTATGTTTCGCAAAAATGTCAATATCCGAGAGAATTCAAATAAGTGTCTTTTATATAAGTAATTGTATGTTTAATACTGTATGGATTTGGTTTAAATGATCTAATTCTATGTGTACATATGTTTTGTGTTGACAAATTTATTAATAGAAGTATTTGTGTCTAGTGAATGATGATAACCTTAGAACTTATTGACATAAAATGTGGCATATCCATTTTGATTTTTTTTCAAGAAAGATGTGGCATACCAAATTTCATGCATGCTTGCTTCTTAAAAAAAAAATTTATCTACCCAAAGAAAACAGGAATAGTTAATTGAGAGGTTTGAAGCAGTCATCACATTACGAGCAAACCCAACAATAAATTTTTTTTCTCAAGTTTATAGAAATACCAATTGTAAATTATAAATTAACCTTAAAATAACTGTCAGAGTTAAAAAAAAATTTTCTAATATTTTTATAGTAACAACATTGCTGTTCTCGTTAAAATGCTCTAGTAACAACAAACTCTTAAGTATTTCAACTCCTCCTCATTTTTAGTTTGGAAGAGATGATCGAAACCAGAGTTAATTTTTCTATTTGTTAACACACTTGAAGGCCTTCTGTTTCACTAGAACAGTAGAACTAAGTCCCTTGATGATTTTGCTGCACTTAGAAATCATATGTTTTTTTGTAATATATATTTCTCTCGCTGAAAAGTGAAAGCATTTGCAATTTAGAAGGAAAGCCTGGCATATTATCTCACTTTGAAGACGCCACATGAAAGGATTCAGTAAATATTTCATATTTGATCACACAGTCACGCAAATTGTGCCTGTTTCAGGTATCTTAGTCGTACTCATGTCGTACAAAGATTTCAAACGAGTTACGATTATTAATATCTCACGCAATTTTGGAGTTTTGGGGGGCCAGGCCAGACATGGTGTCCGTGTTTGTGCACTTTTGAATTTAATAACATTTTTTAATTTATATTAATTTAAACTTTATTCAAAAATCAAGGCCTCAAATAATAAAACCTGATTATTCATAATGAATTATTTAATTTATTTATTACTATTACAAATCATATGCAAAAACAACTTCTGAAGAAAAAATTGAATTCCACTTTCCACAAGCAGAGAATTTCTGTCACAACAGCTTTTGCTACCTTTTTCACTTTGCAGAGTACAGGCCAGAAAAAAATTGACCGTTAGATCCAAATCGAACGGCTCGTGAGCCGCGCTACACCCGTGTCGCGCGCCACGGGATCCGGATTGCAGGCCCAACTATATTTACAGGCCTAATACTCTTTTAGACACAACTATTCTAAGTAAAATCTAAACCCCGACTTAGAAAAGTCAAAAGTACGACAACCCTGTTACCTGTTCTTCTGACAGGATCTGAAAATACACCATACGACATACCTTAAATTTTCTAGTAAAATTCTTTTTTAGTCCAGTCAAATACTCAAAATTACGGACACTGTATTTCGCCAAATCTCCAAAATAAGTAAAACCTCTTCTCCTTTTCCTTTTTTATTTTCCTTTCCAAATTTGTTCCTCTCCCCGCTCTCTCTCTTTCTCTCTCCATCGAAACCCTTTGTTTCCAAGGTCTAAGCAGCGCCAGCCATGGACGATCCTCTTGTGCGAGCTTACACCGCGTCGGAGCGGGAGATAGCCGCCGAGTTTCTCACCGATTGGCTTCCTTTCCTCTCCCAAGACTTGTGCGACCACTGCTCCGTCGCCATACGCTGCCGCATCGAATCTCTCCGTTCTGGTAAAACCCCTCGCCTCTTAATTTTTCGCGTTTTTCTTCTTATGGTGTGCTTGAGTCGATCTCAACGCTGTGTCAGTTTGGTTCGGTTCAGATCTGAACTTTTTATCGATTAATTGTGAATTTTGACATTGGCCAAGGCTAATTTTGGTACCTTAACAAAGCCATTTCTGTTGTATACGCGCTGACCATAGGCAAACTCTTTCAATTTGTTACCATCAACTTTAGTACTTCACTGGTTGGTTGGTCCTGATAAGTTTTGGTAGCTTTATTTGTGTTATTTCTCTAAATCCAACCACTGTCTTGATCTTTTCTTTCAGTTGACTCTGTTTATGGTTGTAAGAAAAAATATTGCTTAGATGAATATAGTAGGCCAGAGGAACTTTTTGGGGTGTTCATATCTTTCTGGTGAATTGAAACCATTGAAAAGGGCACACTTCGTTTATTTTGGGACAAATTAAACTCGACTGTATTCACAGAGTAGTCCTCACAGGGTGCTTATTAGTACTGTTATCTTAAGTTTCTTGTAATGGCATCTGACATATGAGCTGGAGCGATTTTACTAGTTGGCACCTGGTAACCTTTACATACTTCTTCCTCAAAGATCTAGCTTGCTGCATTATTTCCCCTGGTAAATGTCAGTTGTTGAGAAATATTGATTGCATCTCTCTCTCTCTCTCTCTCTCTCTCTCTCTCTCGGCACTTTTGCACCGCCAGTATGAGGGGCACTGTGGAACCACTTTCGTGGTTTCTGAGATAATGGGTAGACTGGATATGCTAGAAGAGGATATATGTTGATTTAGGGCTTTAGGCTTTGATAAAAATTTTCATATTTTAAATTGTTTTCTTTATTTTATGTTCTTTTGTTTGTGATGGTTAAGAAAAGTTTATAAGTGTTGGTGACTTATATTCTGGCATGATTGGTACAACCAAATTTTCTTGTTGTAAGAACAGCATCAGTAAAGTTGATTGAAATTTTGCTTTAGATTGGCCCTTAATTTCTTCCACAAAGTAGCAAAAAACCTGCTAGCAATGGTTAAATTATTGCAGAATTTCATAGTATGCTAGCTACAATAGTATTAGATGACAATTTATTGTCAATTGGTAGAAAATGAACTGCGAAATATGGTAAAGTTAAGTTTAGGAGAGCTAATAGTATAACACGAAATGAAAAAAGGCAGAGAAATTGTAGAAACATTACAGTGTTTCGGTATTCTCTTTTCAACAAAAAATCATCACTAAATTGTGAGTTCATTTCCTTCTGACAGGTACATCTGTGAAATCAGAGCAGGTTGAGCAAACCAGGCTGCACCAGGCTTTAGGGCCATCCAACACCACTAATCATATCATGCCAACTGGGGAAGACCTGGTGCTAGAATCTTCCTTCTCAGGGCCTAGCATCACAGCAGCATCTGGTTTGGATCTGAATCAACAACCCTCCAACCAGATTGATCACATTGTTCCAACTGGGTGGGACCCCATTCCAGAGCCTTCCACCCCAATAACTCCAACCAAGTCGAACTCTCATATAAAAACAGAATTTTCAGGAACACGCCCATCATGGGCAGACATGGCACAGGAGGAGGATGAGCTAGAAGAGATGGAAGATGAGGCAAGGTTAAAGAGAGAAGGAGAGACAGGTAAGTCGAAAATGGAGCTGTCTAGAGAGCAGAAAGAGCTAAATAGGTTTAGAAATGTGAAAAGGAATAAAGAGTTTGTGTGCCTGGAGAGAGTTGGTGGCAGACCCATAAATATTGTTTCAGGACTGGAGTTGCACACAGGGGTTTTTAGTCCAATTGAACAAAAGAGAATAGTTGACTTTGTGCATCAGCTACATGATAAAGGCCAGAAAGGTGAACTTGGAGGTATGTTTCCATATAAATTTTCTCATAATGAATTTTATCAGTTCGAGGTGTTATGTGATTGGTTACTAGCTACTACCAGTTAGTTTGTCCTTTCTCTTAAGGTTCTTTGAATTTCCAGAAAGTAAAAATTTAGATTAATGGTATAAAAGGGCTGATATTTAGATTCGAGATTTCTTTAAGTCTTAATTAGGGGATGACTTTTATTTTGAATTTTTAGGTGTGCTTATTAATTTTTAGGGTTGCACTGCAATCTAAAAGTTGGATTTTGAAGAAATTTTTTTTCCCCTAATTGCAGAGAGAACATATTCTGCACCTGCTAAATGGATGAGGGGCAAAGGCCGAGTCACTATGCAGTTCGGTTGCAATTACAACTATGCCACTGTAAGTATTTCGCTCTAATGTCCTAGTACCTTCTTGTCAGAATAATACCTGCGTGACACAGCTGTAAGTCTTGTTCTGGAATAATCTTTTTAATGTTCTTTTGGGTTCCTATATTTGCTTGGTTTGTTTTTCTCGCACACAGTACACAGCTGTTTATACCAGCCTTTGCTGAATTAATTGTATTTCCTATGATTTAAAAATTCAAGCAAATTCTAGAGATTATGAAATTGAATTCATTCGGTGGGGGAGGCTGCTGCTGGGTCTCCTTCCACCCTTGCATGACCTTCTCTTCCTTTAATCACAATCCACCTTTTTTTCTTTCATCATGGCTCGCCCGCTCTGCCATGACAGGAGCTCTGACCAGCTTCACTGCACCTGAGGTGCTTGATTGTATGTTAGCGAGAGCCTATAACCACTGTAAACCAATCACTCATGTTTAACTTCAGTATACTTGCAATTTGTTTGATCAATTTGACTCCTCCAATGTGATCTCTTCCTTTGTCTCCAATGACAAAAGAAAGAAAGCAAGAGTGTACTGCTGTTGCCTGTCTTATATTTTTGTCACCTGTATTTTGTTGAATCTGGATCATTTTTAACATTTGTAACACCAGAGCTTACAGATCAACTCTATTATTTCTTTCAGAACTGTGTATACTTAATAACATGTTTCTATGCAGGACAGGAATGGTAACCCACCGGGCATAATGCAGAATGTGGCTGCTGACCCCATGCCAGACTTATTCAAAATTATGGTAAAAAGGTTACTCAAATGGCATGTTCTGCCTATGACATGCATCCCCGACTCTTGTATTGTCAACATGTATGAACCTGGAGATTGCATTCCTCCACATATAGATAGTCATGATTTTGTTAGGCCCTTCTGTACAGTCTCTTTGGTAAGCGAGTGCAACATCGTATTTGGTACGAGCCTCAAAGTTCTGGGCCCTGGTGAATTCGGAGGATCCTTCTCCATTCCACTGCCAGTGGGGTACGTTTTTCTGTTTTAAATTAATTTTTAATTATGTTGATAAAACTGCCCTGGTAGAGACACTGACAGCTGCCTTGACTCAGTGTAACTGTTGGATAATAGCCTCAGATGTATAAACTAGGTAGTTCTCTTAATAACTTATTCTCTAATAGGATATTGGTTGCTGACAGGTTTTTTTAATTTAATTGTAGGTCTGTGCTAGTCTTGAATGGTAATGGGGCTGACGTTGCCAAGCATTGTGTACCAGCTGTACCGACTAAAAGGTGAATCTTTGCATCCTCTTAAAACAATTGTTTGTATAAAATCAGTACTGATTGGATTCACATGAAATCTCAGGGCTTCTTATATACCCATGTAAAATGAGAAATGTACGTATTGTATCTTGTCACAACAAGATATTGGTAGTTACTAGTAATCTTTCTTCCAAGTTCATAGGAGAATTTAGTGAGTGCTGGCACTACCTTATTCAGGGGAAGGACACAAATCAGGGAAGATTCTTTTATAGGTTATGGCATCTCATTAATTTCATGGATATTGTTATTGGTCGTTTCTTCATTACATAAAAGTATAAAACTATAAGATAAGTTTTAAAGGTTGACATAATATAATATAAATTATCTTCTTTTTCTTTTACTTATCTAACACATTGTTCTTTTTGAATAACAGGATCTCAATAACATTTCGCAAGATGGAAAAATCCAAGTGGCCGGTTGGTTTTTCCCTAGAACCTGATTTGCAAAATGTCGTACCTTTCCCATACGACTCAACCTCTGGTGAGAAGGGCAGGAGATTATCAGAAGAAAGCTCAGGCGATAGCAGAAGTTCAAATTCAAGTTCGCGTTTAAACTTAAATTCAACTCCGAATTCAAATTCTAGTTCTAGTTTTAGAGGCGGTAGAAGATCAAGAGGAAAAGCTCCTATGATAAGAACTTTGTATAAAAGCCCTCTTCTGCCGAGTACAAGCCATGAGGAGGGAGCTGTCTAAATAGAGGATGGGAGCACTCTCACTTTTGATGTGGGCCCAATTAGTATATATTTATATTGGTTAATAGAATGGTCTGATTGATTTTTTTTTTTCTATGAACGCAATAATATTGTTTCTAACGGCTTATATGTTCATCTAAAAGTAGTAACATTTTTTTCTTATAAAGTAATATTGCTTGGTGGTTAGATCATTGCCTGATAAATATGTATGTAAGAGTATTCTATCTATTTTTGAAGGAGTGAATTTGAGAAGTGAAATAATGCGTCCTTTTATTTTTGTTGCAACTGTCGGCCAACATGGAATGCAGATCAGTATTTTTTTTTTTATTTAATGGTTTGATTATAACTGCTCGATCAATGGGAGTCAACTTAGAAGCAACCGAGTAAAAAAAAAAAAAAATGCAACTATAACTACTTAACTAAATAGGCTCCATATTTTATCTGCATTCGATCAATTGAAACAATCTGCAGTTGGTCTTCCAAAAGTATAGGGTTCTGCATAATAGTATGATTGTCATGAACCATTCGATGAAACATCAAACTGCATACATTTTATACATTGTAAAAAGTTGTCAATTTTTTTATACGTATTCATCCATTGGGTCGATATGCAATTCGGGCCAGTCTAATATGCACCTACAACCTCCATGTATATTGATTTGTCCTGTCACGGGTTTTTGTTATATGTGGGTTCTTTGATTGCATGAGCTAACAAACTTCACAATATGTAAATGGTTATTCATTCTGTTTCCCAGTGACCACTTTTAATTTCTATATATAGACTCGTACATACTTTTTCCATTTGCGATCATTGAAAAATAAACTTTCTAAGAATCATACTTCTTCAAAACTTAGTTAACCTTCACAAGCATATAATTTTGAGTCTTTGTCATTATTTGTCAACAAAAAAATCCTTGTCAATTACATTACTTTTGAAACGTATTGAGATGTTGGAGGAAACAAATTATTTTAGAAACTCCAATAAGGTTTGGAAGCACCATATAGGCAATTTACAAAACTGTTTAAACATATAGAACAGATTGTTGGCTTCGTCGTTATTTGCAAGAGAAAGGCGTAATCGATCCGGCTAAGAGGTACTTCTAAGGTTTAACACTTATTATTCTTAGTTTCATACAGATTGTGGCAGGATTATTTTTTGGTAATCCTTCATTCCTTTGTCCTCTCATTTGATTGAAAGGAGAAGACGCAAGTTCATTTCTCATATTTGGAGTTTATAAACATTTCAAAACACACCTTCCTAAAATTCACTAAATTACTTATCACTTGAGTGACCATGTCATTTGTCGGAGAGACCTTTTCTTTTCTTATAGTTTGCGCTGTTGGAATAACAATTTGCTAGTTTATTCAAGAGATTAGAAGCTAAACTTAAGATATTAGCAGTATATATGTTAGTCTTAAGTAAATTAACTTATTATTTTTTATGTACTCAATTATCATTTGTTTGTTTCCTTATCATCGATTATTGATGTGACTTTTGGGTTCATATAAACACTTTAAAAATTACCTTAAGGCTATAAATCTTACTTCCATGTCAAATTCAGAATTTCAGTACAAAATGCACATTTGGTTATATTTAATAGATATTATGTTATTAACATATTTTTCTGCAACAGGATCGAAATGTTTAATCTCAAAATTGCATGTGTTGGCCAATGAGTTGTATACCTGAAAGTTGCATAAGGAGCATTTCTGAACCAACAGATTCCATTTGAGCTTCGTCGCATCGAAGGTGAAAAGATCGATATATCTTTTTGCACTTCTTCTCAAATAATGCAACATATTTTTTGGTCCCTCTTAAAATTCCAGAGTAATTCAATTTTTGTTAATTCATCTCCAGTTTGTTTCGATCTGGGGCTGTACTTCTGCTTGGAATTAGCTAGTTTTCCTAGGTGCGTTTGGTGAAACTCAAGGTTAGCTAAGTTAGTGGGTGAGGTTAGTATTTTTTTCTTAGGTTAGTAGAGTAGAATGGTGAGGTTAGAAGTTGGAAAAGGTTAGTACTAACCCGAGGTTGGTACATATTATTTGGTGTTGTATGTTGAGGTTAGAATTGGAGGAAATAAATAAATTATTGATTTATATTTTTCTTTTATAACTAAATAATATTTAATTGTTATTTTTTCCATGTGTGAATTATTAGAATGGATAAAAATGTCAATAATAATAAATGATATCATCATTATTCTAATAATATTATTAAATATAAAAATTATATGTACGAAGAAAAAAGTCCAAACTAATAATGGGAACAAAATATTAATTAATTAGCCATGGCAAATAATTTCAACTAAAATTACATGCTTTTTACGAATGGACCATGAATGCCAGGCATTAATTTCAACCAAAAGCAATCTAATACCAATGTAAATCAAAACAATTTTTTAATTTCAATAAAAAAAACAATTTTTTAATTTCAATAAAAAAAACAATTTTTTAATTTCAATAAAAAAAACAATTTTTTAATTTCAATAAAAAAACAATTTTTGTTATGAGTCAGTCACATGTAACCTTTAAGAAAAGATAAATATAAATTAATAAGAAAAGGTGAAGTGATGATTTTTTTTTTATATATATGTATATTTTCAATCCCCTAGCGGACTCGCGAGAGAAGCTAACTGCTAACCTGTGTTGTGGGTGGGTTGGCAGGAAAGCAGGTTGCCACTATGGCAATAATGGCATCTATTCAAAACAGCAAATGAACAACAATACACATTTCTGAAATTGATACGTATTTTCTGTTTATGTATGCTAAAATTATAGTTTGTTTGTTTAATAAAAGTATGTCGAGAATCAGTTTTTGATCTAGTGATAAAGAACAATGCATCTTAAATGAAAGGTCGCAAGTTCGAAACCCGACTGGGGGAGTCTTTCATAGATATTTAATTTAAAAATAAGTTGGGAAGCTTCACTCTCAATTGATCTTCAAAAAAATAATAAAAGTATGTCAGATTTTTTTATTTATTCTTTTTCACCAAGATTTTAGTTTGTCTTCGATAAGAATGTAGTTTGTATGACGAAGTATTTTTATTCCTGTGGTGCAAAACATTTTTTTTAATTTATTCAATATTACATATTCCTGTGGTGCAAAACTTTTTTAATTGGCTCAATATTACATATTCCTGGGGGTAGTTGGGTGCAATTACGAGTCATTCTTTGGCAACACCAAGATGTTAAGGAAACGACTCTTGCCTAGAATTTGGAAAAATCACGACAAAGGAAAGGCGAATCCCAAAGCACTAAATCTCTTTTCATTTTTGTCCTTTTATTTATATATGTTTGATTATAGAACCCTAGGAACTTTGTCAGAATTATGAGTCTCATTTCGACTATACAGAACACAGGAAAACAAATCATCGCCTAAGGATTCTGGGCTTCTGGCCTTCCCTAATCAGATACTGTTAGGTTAAGAAACCCTAGCCACCACAATGAAGAAGAGAGAAAACACAAAGAAACAAAAAATATGTAGTCAAACTAATTCTCTCTCTTAATTAATCAAAGGATTACAAGTTTATAAATTATTTATTGTTTAGAGAAATAGAAATAAATAACAAAGCCCAGTCACGAAGGCCCAATGCAAAATAATGCAAATCTGTTAATTGCGTTTAGACACACAATACTTGCGTTTGATAAAAATCCTAACTGGAGCAAAAAAAAGCAGGAAACGCTGAAAACAAAAAAAATAATTATCCGTTTAGACGAAGTAACATCCATCCAAACGCGGCCTACGGGCATTACTAAACTCAAAAAAAAAAAACATCTATCCAAACGCAACTTCTTTTTTTTTCTGTTGAGGCTAGAAATGAATCGCAAATCCAACAGATACCCATTTCAGCTCTTTTACCATAAAATTGGGAAACTCGAGCAAAGGTTTCGAAAGAGATGTAAAGCATTTTGTGAAATTGATCTAAGCTACTAAGCAGATCAAATTCCAACCATGTTTTCAAATAGTAAAGGGATATAGATTATGGGACAATGGAAACTGAACAATAGATAAAATGTATTACCAGGCACAATGCAAACTTCAACGGTATTATAAACTAGTTTGAACTTTATCTGAAGCAGAAGATCGAAATATACAACAAACCCCAGAAAGACCTAAATCTAATATAAGAAAAACATAAATTACACAAAGGAAGCTGCATCCCAAGGCCTTGTTGCTTAATCTTCTTCAAAGTACTTTTCCTCGGCATCATAGTTAGCTTCTCTGGTCCAGTGATCATCTAACCTCTCATCATTATCAATTTTTAAGTAATCTAAGTACTCAGTGTCTTCACCAGCTAGAAATTTTTGTTGCATTATCTGAGTAAATTGCTCCAGGTGATCCTGTAGCTCTTCTTCTGAAATGGTCTGACCAGTCGTGCTACATTCCATCGAAGGCTGTGCTGCTGGATCCTTGTCAGGTAGCAACTGCATGTTCCACGAATTCAAGAACCCTTTTAGTTATACTAGTACAATATGCTTGAATGGATGTGCATGCATAGAAAGATTTTACTGTATGGGCTCTGGCTGGCTGGTCAGGTACCTGATGAGTTTGGGTGGCACAGTTCCAGTTGAACTGAAATTATCATTCTTCTTCCATTTCACCAGAATTTAATTATAACCTCAATTTCAATTTATTTTTTGTACATCAGCCATTAAACATAATATGAACATTTATAACAATTTCATCGATGTCTTCAATAATTTTTTAGCGCATGCCTTCATGTTACATAAGCCATAAGAGTGGTCCAGTGGGGGCAACCACAAGGTCTCATTCATTGCATATGGTATGTGTTTTGTGTGATTCAGTGAGTGCTATGCTTGTGACTTGTGAGTGTTGCTGGATTGAGTTTGGTCATGTCAGACAGATAGAGAGAGAGAGAGAGAGAGCATACATTTGTTTCCTTCGATTCGTCCTCTTGCATCTTTTCACCACTCTCTTCCTCTTCCTCTTCCTCTTCCTCTTCTTCTTCTTCCTCCTCTTCTTCTTCTTCTTCCTCCTCTTCCTCCTTGACCCCAACCCACTCCTTCCTGTCGACACCCCGCCTCATCTGCTCCCCTCTGATCTTCCCAACCAATACCACCTCATCACATCGTCGCAACAGCGTCTCAGACCATTTCTCTCCAGGCCGGGACATCATCCTCCCCGATGGGTCCTGCCACCTCCCTACATACTCATGGTGCAAGTATGGCTCCCTCTCCCGCATTGCCTCTTCTGAGAAGTACTCCCCTTCCAGAAGAAGCTTCTCCATATACGCCCTGCGCCTGTTTTTTACAGTTGCAGACATTACCTGTGGCAGGTCCACGGGTTTGCGAAGGCGTTTCAGGTGCCAGTCCACCTCGTAGTCTGTACAAAGTGGCTCAAATTGGCGTAACTCCTCAGAAGTGAGAACTGAGCCATACCTCTCTGAAATCAGTATAAAAAGAGGTTCAGGATGTATGATTTTGGTACTGTAAAGAAGCAACAATATCATAATACTTATCAATAAAGACTCAGATAACTCGCTCTGAACCTCAAATTAAATATGTTGATTTGATCTTTTTGAGTTTCTTTTTTTTTTTAACGAAATCCCAAGAAAAAACAAAAAGCAATCAACAAAACAGGTATCAAACCAGCAGCAGCTTATTCCGTCTCTCTACCCTCCATCTAAACCCATCTCTGTCCAGCTTTCACAAGTAATAAGTACTATTAAGTATTAACCAATCTACAACACAGACAAGATCATTTTGAATTAAGGCTTAAACTTAAAAAAGTTTTTTAACTTGATGCCTTTGATAATTATATACAGAATTCTTTCTGTTAAATTCAGTGCATTTAATGAGCTAATTACTCTTGCAACGGTATTATAAGAAACAAAGAAAAAGAGGAGGGAGAATAGTAGGCCTAGTACCTAGAAAAATGGGGGCGTCCCGTGAGAGGAGGTCGAGGAGAACTGACTTGCGCCGGGAATCGTCGAACGGCGTCTCCTGGCGGATTGCGCCGGGAAAGTAGAGACCTTCCACCGACGCAAGACGCTCTGCTATTGCTTCCATGGCTGACCTCTCCATCATCTCTCTCTCTCTCTCTCTTTCTTAGTTTTACCTCTAATAACAATGCTCTTCCAAAGTTCAAAACCGCGTATTAATGGGCCTGTCAAGGCCCATAACCGACTTAGGCCCACTTTATAGGTATTTGGATAGAACAGTTAGAGTCTTCTCGAGTATTCCAGCAGCCAAGCTTATATTTCATAAATATATTGTAGACCTGGTCTATTTTGAATCTTTGAATGCTTTTTTTTTTTTTCAAAATCAATCATATACCTCTCAAATCTTACATAATTGGAAATATCCCTCTAATCTTTAATTTTGAAAATTTATCCCTCCAATCATAACTTATATAGATGTATACCTTTTTGAATACTTCTTATGATACTTTAATTATGAAAAATAAAAATTAAACATTTAGGAAAAAAATACTGATAGGGCCAGAATATAAAGGCCTGGCCCAATATAACGGATAAATGCAGGCCCAACCCACAATGACGACGCCAGCAATTCTTTCAGTAACATTTGGACAGAAAAAGAGGCGGGAAGCGAAAAAGTAGCGGATCAGTTAGCATAACAACCTGGTCCCCTGGAAGTATACGAAGGCCCTCGAAAGGAATCTCGCCACCTGTGAATCCGTCTCGGGAAGGGATCCGTAAGACTTTCGGATAGAGATAAGAGGGACAGCGTGCAAGTGGTATAACGGTTGTCTGATGGCGTCAGCAAGGGAATCTAATTCAAATGCCTATAAATATAGAGGGAAGGGCACAAGAAAAGAAGTTGGACATTTTGTAATAGAACACACGCACTTTATACATGAGATTAAGAACAATAAAATACAATTCTTACCTCTAATCACTCTTGTTGATCTCTCTACTAAATCTAGACGTATGAAATACCCTCAGTTTTCTCCTCTTTGTACCCTTCTTCTTTGTGTGATCCATATCAGAACAAATTTGAAATCTTTAGTTGAGTTCAAATGTTATATTTAAAAGAATTGAAGTAGCATTTTCTAACAAGATAAGGAATTCTCCCGAGTCATTTTAGAGGCTATACGTGGAAGTGCTTGGGCTCGGTCCTTCTCTCCGAAACCTTTAATTGGCGTCGTCCATCTCTAGCTTAATTTTTCAGTTTCTTAATTAATTATGGAATAAAGTAGCAGTCCGGACTCGAAACTTGGTATTCCTACTTTCAATAATCAATTGGATCCACATCTCTAGGCTTTTGTATGTCATTTATGGAACGCATCTATATATATGAGCTGCCCCGTATTCACGTATGATCCTTTTACTCTACTAATTTGCTTCTCGTTTGGAATTATTTGAAACCTTCTTCAATTGCTTTATATGCATAAAGAAGAATATTATTTGAATAAAGAACTGGGACAAAAGTAATTCCCGAAAAAATAAGCTCTAGCAAGTAAAGGTCACCAAAAAAAAAAAAAAACAAAAACAAACACTTGATAAGAGACCTCTCGTTTGTTTCTCGTTGAAGATATTATTTTACAGGGAAAAATGAAATGGCAAATAAACATAAACAGACAAGTAAAAGTATGAATTTCATACGTTCTCTTTTCTGAACAAAAAAAAAAAAAAAAATACAACGTCAATGAAAATCAGAATCGGAATCGAAAATCAATTGGGAAATTAATCGTTAGAGGGGATGAGGGCAGTCTTGTCCTAAATGTTTGAATTTTAATTTTCAGAATTAAAATATCATAAGAAATATTCAAAGGGTATATATCTATACAAATTATAATTGGAGGGGTAAATTTTCAAAATCAAAGATTAGAGGGATATATTTCTAATTACCCAAGAGTTGAGGGGTATTTATTTTTTATTTTATTTTATTATTATTATTTTTTTTTTTGTTGACGAGAATCGCTGGTTTTCTTCACCGCCTTCTTCTCCATTTTATCTTTTTCTACCCCGGTACTATCCTTACTCATTCCGCTCGATTTTTCTGACTGCGCCACTTTTCGTGGCGACTTGACGGACGGGAAGCGCTTAGTTGTGCACTTTTCCTCCAGGCCTTCTCTTTCAGTCTCGGTCTCTAGTCTCTACGCACTCTCTTTGGCAAAACCCTAGGGTTCGCTCAAGCCTTTCTTGTCCAGTGTCTGACAGTCTGAGCTCAGGTCTCTCTCTCTCTCTCTCTCTGAGAGGTAGTCCCTTTTGATTGTTTGGATTTGAGGATTTGGTAAGTTCTGGTGATAAGGTACCTGACTATAATACCTAAGATACAACTCTAACGTACCGTCCTAAATTACTCTCCGGTTTATCATAATCATTTGCTGATATATTAATTCGGGGCGGAATTATTTAAAATTTCAGTGAATTCATGCTTAAGTACTTGTATTGATAACTTAATTAACTTTTGATGGACTATATTGTAACTGAAAAGTTTTGGTTTCGTTGTTTTATGATTTGCAGGCAGTCAAATACTGGTAGTTTTTTAGTTTTTCAGCATGGCTTTGCTTCAATGTGCACCGACAACAAGTCTTCAATTACGGTTGTCTCCCCATTTAAAGCGCCGTAATTTGAGGTCACCCCGCAGTTTTGTTTGCTTTTCTACACAATCTTCAAATCTTCCAAGTATTTCAATTCCTCACCAAGATAGAAGCCCCCTCTTCTCTAGTGGTAATGATTTGATCTGTACCTTCTTCTAAGAAAAAAGTAATTGTATTGTTGTTGTTAAACTACATCAGATGTCAATTCAAAACCTAAATCAGCAAAAACAAATATCTGGTTTCCTCAAGGATATTTGTCTTATGGGTTCAACCCATATATTGAAATGATGAGTTTGATGCACAGATTGGCTCACAAAATTAAATATATTTGTTCTGTTGTTACTGTGGTGAGCAAAAATCTTGAAATAATCACATACAATTACTACCTGGTTCGACTCTTTGGTTGAATTTAGAAAGGACATTAATATTTCTCCAATTCAGAGATTTGGTAAAACTTATAGCATTTGTACCTCTTTCCAGGCAGTTCAGCTTCCCTCCATCCTGGTACACCATTCTTGTTGAGCAAAAATGGTACCCGCAGGAACCCTGTTGTATGTGCGGGATTTAAGAGCTCATACATCCACCCAAAACTCACCTCCAAGCCGAGGTGGTGGTTGCGAACCATAGCTGCCGTGCCATACCTCCTACCTCTCCACAATGTTTGGCAATATGCAGATGCTGTGTACCACCTCCACCCTTATCTAGAAAAATTCGAGTATCTCGTAAACCCATTTCTTGACACAATGGGTCTGATGCCCGGCTGGCTTATCATAACCCTTTTCATGGGGACATATTTCTTAGTTGTGCGGAGGAGGGAGTGGCCACACTTTTTGAGGTTTCATGTGGTGATGTCGCTGTTGCTTGACACAGGGTTTCAGGCTCTGGCAACTGCTTGCAACTGGCTGCCTCGAATTGCATACAAAAACCAGTTCATGGTGTATTTCTGGATGGCCTTTGCATTTTCACAGGCATACACGGTGTTCGACTGCATGAGGTCTGCACTCACTGGGACATATAATGATGCACCGTTCTTGTCAGATGCCGCATATATACATACAGATCCAAAGTTGTTGAATTTCTGAGGCTTTGAGTTTGTGTGGACTGGTGTGAGTGAGACACAGTGTGAGCTCTTACCTGATGGCATTCTTTTTACTGGTTTTTTTGGTGCTAATACGTAGTTATTCTGAAGTAGTCTGATATAAGTTCGTGAGTACTATTAGGAATAAGACGTGTTTAATCATTTTATAGTGTTATGAGATTTTTGTTTCAACTGTCAATGGTTGTACAATCGCATAAGTTTTAAGAAAAATTTTGAATCATGATGTGTGTATTGCCAGAACGCTAGATTACTGGAAATAAATAGAGACCTCAATAAACATTTATTATTTACGAGATCTGACAGTTCCGAGTTACTAATGCAGCCATTACAATTTTATTATTTCGTTTCTTATATATATATGTTAGCTCTAAGAAAAATCTTTTTTCTATTATTATCAGGACTGAATTGCACAAAATTGTCAAAGTTAATAAGTTATGCTGGACGATGCCTAGTTGTGAGCTTAATTTTAAAAGTGGTTGGCTTGATTAAAACGGGGAAGTTCAACTTTATTGGATAAGTCAAGCGTCGACGTTTCCAACTTTTCTCATTTTTTGAATCATGTTTTATATAATACAACATCAAGAGAGGTTGAATAATTAATTAATCTCACGAGCCAAGTATACAATCTTTTTATTAAGCTTGTATTCTTTTCAGTGACATGCGAAGTATTGAAGCTTCATGGTGCCGCTTTGCTTTAGATAAATTCCACATGAAGATACATTTACAAAATTATAGTTGATTAAGCTCATACTTCCTCTGCGCTTGCTTCAATGACTACCAGAGTACCATCTCTGTCATAGCTCTCTTCTCCCTCGCTCAATCGCTCCTGCATTAACAGACCCCCATCAAACAGCCTAAGATGGGCTAACCTCTCGGTTGCTCATGGGCTCATGGCAGGCGGTCTACTGTCGTTTCCGAAAGTAGAGGTCTACTGCCCCTAGCTATTTTATTAATATTTAAAAATTCTAAAATTCAATTATTGAATCTAACCGTTGATCTTGTTCAATTTTACGAGCGATGTATTTTCATATAAATTTTATAAATTTTCAAGTCGATTTGATACTTGATTAAGTGACCAAATTATATACGTATTAGAATTAATCTAACTAGATTCGTTTATTTATTGACCATTTAATCTAGTATTAAATAAACTCTAAAATTTATAAAATTTATGTGAAAATATATCATTCGTAAAATTGAACAAGATTAACGATTTGAATTCAGCAATTGAATTTTATAATTTTTAAATATTAATAAAATAGCTAGGGGCAGTAGACCTCTACCGTCGGAAATCGTTTCCGACAGTAGAGGATTTCAGTCCCATGGCAGGCCTCCTTTTGCGAAACACTGCCATGTATAAGGCGAAAAGACTGAAATGTCCTTAATTTTCAGGAGTTCGATGTATAAACAATTGAGAACATTTTAGTCTTTTTTTACGGGTAATTGGTATCTACCATTTACCAATACCATCACAAAAATACCATCCAACTGAACCCAGCGACAAGGAACCGAATACCGAACCGTTTCCTCTCCCCGCTTCCAACTCTTATCGGATTTGGTTCCTCTCCTTTTTGAACCTCTATCTATTCTCTCCGTTTACACAAATTGAAACGAGAGATCGGCGCACATCCCTCATCTCTTTGTCGCGCTCGATCCAGAGCCTAGCGAAACCCTAGACCTCCCACATCTCCTCGTCCCTGGCAACAAGTAAGCAAACGGCTCTTCCCTTTTTGTTTTTGCTGCTAATTTGGAAACTTCACTTTCAATATTTGGTGTGGGTCAAACTATTTGTCACGCTATACTTTCAATTTGGTCTGACAAGATACTTTCATCTGTTAACAATTTGTGAACCTTGTATATTTCTTACTATAATCTATAGTTTGTAAGTTGATTAGAGAAATGCAACCAACAACTTCTTGTAGCAGATCATGTGATGAAAAGGTAGCTCATTTTCTTTCTACTACATGTTGATTAGAAACTAGAATCACAACATAGCTCAGAGCTTAGAGAAAATAAAAAATTAATATTGGATGAGCACATCCTCTAGCTGCAAAATGTTTGGTTTGTAATTACATTGTTGATTTTTGCTGATAATGCCATAGTGGTTGGCTGAGAGATAAGTCACTGGGTTTAGGGTATATTGGACAGTGAGCAGAAAAAAAAAAAAAAAAAAAAAAAAAAAAAAAAAAACACTACTGATACAGTTGAAAAGATATGCCTTAACAATTAATGACCTTGAAACTATGATTGCAGTTGTTTG
This sequence comes from Rhynchospora breviuscula, assembly GCA_027562975.1. NCBI lineage: Eukaryota > Viridiplantae > Streptophyta > Magnoliopsida > Poales > Cyperaceae > Rhynchospora > Rhynchospora breviuscula. The sequence continues at coordinate 14,562,263 of CM050400.1, read as the reverse complement.
AAAACAATTTTAGCACAGTTAATATCACCTGCTTTTGTATGCAATTTGGATGTGTTGATTTTTTCATGTCCACTTTATTGCAGTTGTTTGAACAAACAAAAAGGCTGTACAAAACGAATAGAGAATAATAGGAAGGCTATAATGGCTGGTGGCTCAACCTCCGCAGCTCTTTCCATGAAAGAGTACCTTAAGCGGTATCAGTCTGGTACTGAAGACCCCAGCAAGAAGAAGAAGAAGAAAAAGAAGGCCGAGAAGCCCAAATCAAGTGGCGATGGTGTTCTTGTTGTAGATGAAGATCCTGTGTGGCAAAAGCCCGTTCAGCTCGAAGAAGAGTCTGATTCTGATGGTGTGTTCCAAATAATTTACCCTTAACAATAAAGATATTCCTACATTCTGTCGGCAAATATAGGCCACCCTATAGAAACAGTGCCTCCTGGCCAGAAAATACAATCTTAAAATCTAATAGAATCATATATTTATTTAATATAGGTGAGGAGCAGCCACAAGTTGAAGAAGACGTTGAGGTGAAACGAATGAAACGACTGGAGGCCATTCGTGCCAAAAAGCCCTACAATGCAATTTCAGAGGATGGAAGTGGCTGGGTAACTGTCGACAATTCCTCCCTGGAAAGACTTTCTGACGAGGACAAACCTGATCTCTCCCCACCACGTCAGCAGAAGGGTCGCCTCAACTCACCTCCTGACGGGATTCCAAGTAGAACGGGGAAAAGCTCACCAGGGGATCTTTCGCCACCTAGACGAAGGACTAGACATGACTCAGCCAAACCTCCTGACATGTCACCTCCTAGGCGAAGCACACGCCCTAACTCAGCCAAGGTTACTGATCTATCCCCACCTAGGCGCAGAACACGGCATGACTCAGTCGAGACTGCTGACTTGTCACCACCAAGGCGAAAAGCACGCCACGAATCAGTCGAGACTGCTGACTTGTCACCACCAAGGCGAAAAGCACGCCACGAATCAGTCAAGACTGCTGACTTGTCACCGCCAAGGAGAAAAGCACGCCACGACTCAATTGAGACTGATGACTTGTCACCGCCTAGGCGAAAAGCACGCCACGACTCAATTGAGACTGATGACTTGTCACCGCCTAGGCGAAAAGCACGCCACGACTCAGTCAAAACTGCTGACTTGTCACCGCCTGGGCGAAAAGCACGCCACGACTCAGCAGAGACTGCTGATTTATCACCGCCTAGCCGAAGAGCAAGGCATGACTCAGTTGAGAGTGATGAGCTGCCGCCATCTAGACAAAAATCACAAATTGATTCACTGCAGACTTCTGACCTGTCTCCGCCAAGGCGTAGAGCACGTCATGATTCAGTTGAGACTTCTGATCGGTCGCTTCCTCGGCGGAAAACAGGTTTTGACTCATCGGAGGCTGGTGACCTGTCACCTCCTAGAAGAAGTAGAAAGAGAGAATCAGAAGGTCTTGAGAGGGAGGATGATGACCTCTTTCCTCCAAGGAAAAACAAAAAGGGGCCATCAGATGATCTGTCCCCGCCACGTAAGGCCCATCCTGGACCACCAACCAAGATGGGTCTCTTATCGTCTCAGGAGATAAGGGACCAAAACAAGAAGATGAGAGAGCAGGAGTCAAGGTGATTCTTCTATAAACCGAACACTGTTGTCTTAAAATTTCCTAGCATTGTTAAAATCTGATCTAATCTTAAATTCTGGTCTGCCTTTTCTTTTCTTTTTCCTTTTTGAAAGTTTGATATCTTGGGCCCATACCACTACACAATGCCACCGCCCCTCTGTTGAACCTGGACTTGAGCCCTATTGACCTGATAACAAAGGGCATGACCTGAATAATTTAACAGTTGAATTTGACCTAAATCTGAAACATCTGAAAGCAGAACCCTACCTGCCCGAATCACAGATACCCAAGCTGATCTGAGGGTGACCCTATATAAGAAGCTGGTGTTTCGCAAATATATATATATTTTTTTCTTTTTTTTCATGAGCTACTTTTATGTCATTTGGTATTTTTAACTAGTTGTGTGGTTTATATTTTGACAGAATTTTGAAGACTGAAGCCTTCATTGGCGCCAAGGATGCAGAGGCAGTTTTTCGTATAAATGGTATGTCTTTCAACCATGGTGAATTTTTATCAGACACTATGTATGATGACCTCACATTGTCAAGATAACTGACCTGATGTGATTGTATGCAGGGAAACGTGTATCAAGGGAGGATATGGTAAAGCCAAAAGAAAAGGAGAAGCCTAAGGTTGATCTATTAACTTTCCCTTTTTCGTGGGTTCAGTGAAGTTTTACCTGGCTTCCAGTTCAGTTAGTTATATTTGTGTGATAACACTAAAATTATTACACATTTATTTTGGGTGTTACTAGGAAAAGTCACTGGAATGGGGCAAAGGATTGGCCCAGAAAAGAGAAGCCGAGGCAAGAGCACTGGAGATTGAAAGTGAGAAGAACAAACCTTTTGCACGATCCAGGTAAGTCTGAATCAAGAACTATCATACCTTTCCTATACCTGTATGCCATACCAGATGCACTGGTATGGTACCAACCTAGTCGTTACCACTTACAAGGAATGATAGTTTGTAACTATTTGTTAGTATTATGTGCAATCCAACCATGCTGAATTTTTAAAAGATCACGTATACCCTTAAGGGTAAGAATTGAACCATCTCCCTCTCAAACATGAGATTTCTTTTCTAAAAACTGCTCCTCACTTTTCCTTTATTTGTCAAATTGGAAGCAGAGAGTGAGTTGTGTTATTCATTCTTTTGATTGCTATGCTCGAAGTTTCCCTACTTTGTGACTTTGTAGGGAAATAAGTGGTGTTTTAGGATTTTTTTACAATGGTAAACAGAAAATTTGTTAACAGTTTACTTGAAAATTTTGTGTATAGGGACGATCCGGAACTTGATAAAATGATGAAGGAAACAGTTAGATGGGGGGATCCCATGGCTCATCTGGTCAAGGTACTCATCGGTAGTTGAAACTTATTTTCCATGTACTTAGTACTTTGGATATGTGGTCTTATGTAGCCTTGTGTGGCTTCTTTTATGTATAAATTTCAGAGAAAGAATACAGATCCAATACTTGAAGATTTGGGAGATGATGAAAAAATGAAGGAATCGGGGTTCATAATTCCGCAGACTATTCCAAGCCACAGTTGGATGAAAAGGGGGCTTGATTTCCCTCCAAATCGGTATGGGATAAGGCCAGGCCGGCACTGGGATGGTGTCGACAGAAGTAATGGTATGTCCTTTGTTCACCTCTTTCATGTTTCATTTGTTGAAAGACGCTCCTTTCAAAACACCAGATTGTATTCACATTATTGTAATGTTTCTAGGATTTGAGAAAGAAATGTTCAAGCGGCAGAATGAGAAGCGTGCCACGGAGCAGGAAGCCTACTTGTGGTCTGTGTCTGATATGTAAAACTTGTAAGATGTGTTAGGTGGTTTTGGTCGTATGAATTAGTAAGTTCCTTGTTATCATACATAATATTATTTTGGATATGTTTAGAACTAGGATGATAGTTTTCACGAAGCATACGAGCAAATAAAGATGCTTTGTTTAAATTTCACTAATTGGTGTATTTCACTCGGTTTAATTTTTTCCTTGACCACAAAATTGTCTTCATTCTCCAGCTTTGCGTCAAATAACTACCCTTGATTATGTCATCAAACCTCCAGTGAAATATCAAATGACTTATTTCTAAGATACATTTTGAGGTAATAATGGCAAGTTTTAGCTTCTTTTCTATTTCATTTTCTAAAAAAAATTTCAATGCCCATTGTTATCTGTTCTTAGAACAAAATTGACTACGAGAAATCCATGTCCTAATATACTTCCATATAGACTTCAAACAATTACCTAGGCAACTAAACATTGTTACATCTATGATCTTTCAAAAATGTTTGAATTTATTTCTGTACTAACTCTAATGAAGATTCCTAGGCCAGAGCACAGACCAATAACCAAACATACAACAAAAGGTCTCATAAAAACTCAACCCATATCATCTAAACACTCTAAAGAAAACACAAAATAATCCACCATCCTTTGCTATCAGATACTAAATAAAAAAAAAAAAGACACTCTCTCCAAAGCGTTACATGACTAAACCATAGCAAAACTACATGACAAACAGCTTTCAGAGTGAAACATTGACGACTCTCAACAAGATGCAGCTTAAATGCTCTGTGCTTCCATAACACCATTACGGATCTGATCACTGATATCTTTGACGTGGCCTGGCCCGTGTGGAATAAAGACAGTCGTCTTACTTGATGAGTCACCGAGGTCCTTTATGGTGTCAAAGTACTGGGTAACCATTATCAGATCCATCACCTCCTTGGCAGAAGTACCTGCCAAGAGCCAATCTTTAGTAACATATAGGATTATCATTTGTATATATCAGTAGTTACAATTCAGAAGGTTAAGAACATTTATAAATCCATTGCAGCATACTGTAAACTGTTAACTCCATGTGACAGTAAAGATGCCTTCCAGTAAGTAAATGTAACAATTATGTCTCTTGTACTAATGACATCATTGAACCAGCATCAACCCAAATGAGCTTATAAAGTGGGTTTTATATAACAAAAATGAAAATATAATTTAGATATTGTTGCTTGGATTAACTTTGGTTTTGGATTTACCCAAAAGATGGCTATAAATTGCAAACATGATACTCCGTGCTATCTGGAAGATGAAACTACTATACAATAACGGGAGTAATGTACAGAAAATATTATTCCTTTAGATAGTTCAAGCACCTGATACAGTGTGAGAGAAGTTCAACACATTTTCACGTAGACCTTCAGTTATGGCCTGACGCTGCTTGGCCACACCAACACCAGCAAGATGTTTGGCCTCAGCCTCTGCCTCAGCTTTCTTCACCAGTAGAATCTTCTCTGCTTCACCTTTGTACACACTAGCAAGCTGAAGCCTATGAGCTGTTCTTTAAAAAAGTAATTTTAATTAGTACAAAAGTAAACAACAAAACTAATGTTAAAATAAAAAAGGATCAAACATAGATTATCATGCTCTGAGAATAACGTACCCGCATTAATATCATTCATGGCTCTACGCACAGATTCGTCTGGTACTATGTCAACCACTAGTATCTGCTCAATGCTATACCCATATGCTCCCATCACCTGAACAGTGATATATATTTTTATACACAAAAATATCAAATAAACATTAAAATTAGATACAATAATAAATCAACCATTTTTAAACAGCAAAAGTAAGTTTTCAAGAGAGCCCTTCTTTTTCCTTTACCATTGGAATACTATAAAACACTAGAACACATCAGAAGAATAACAGCTCCAAGCAACCAATCTAAAACAGCGAAAACTCTAAAAAAGTGAGCTAAAGAAGATGATCATTGCTGCCATCCCATTTCAAGGAAAATGGCCAAGTCGAGACATATATCCAGTATTTAAATTTTGTGCTCTTCAGTTTGATCAAGCAATTTATTAACCCATTGCTAAATTTTAGGTAAGAAAACCAGAACTTATATATGATAAACATGCCTCACAAATTCAAGCACAAGTCCAATTTTTAGTGCACCAAGAACTGCACACATGCATACAACAAAAGCAAGCATGAATACCTTTTCAAGTTCTTCAAGAACAGCTTTAGCCACATCACCCTTCTGCTCAAAAAGTTCATCAAGTGGAATTCTTGGAACAAGAGCTCGTACCACTGAGTTAAGAAAAATATATCAGTAGAGCATTTGAGCTCTAAAATCGATCAACTACAATTCACATAAGTTCATCATACCGTCAAAAACATATGCCCTGATTTGCTCCTTGGGATTTTGGAGTTCATAGAAGGCATCATCAGCGGATTCTCTGATGACTCTGTACTGAGTAGAGCAGACGATTTGCACAAACACATTATCCTGTTTCAGAGAAGAAAATGTCAAATCATCTCGTAATTTTAACAACTAAGCTTCAATATCGATTTATTTTTTTGCCTAAATTAACATTAAGAAATTGAATTCCAAATGTTGTGTTCATGGAATTGGAAACAAACAAATTAATTTCCACTGGTTAATGTGCTCAATTAACCAAGGTAGCAATACAAACAACAGCACTATCTATACTAATAGCTTATTTTAACAAGGGAAACAATTTAAGCAAAAATTGACAACAGCATTTCAAAAGGTGCAAAACAGAGAATTAACAAACAAACTCTGTTGGGTCCCCCCAAAAACCAAAAAACAAAAATTATAAAATATACGATCATGCAAGTACAACTAGAATCCTAATCTCCCTTAAAAATTAAGAATTATAACAATCTAACAAGTAATCAAAGGATTAACAATGATTTATTTTAACCTCCTCACAAACACCCAAAATCAGATTCCTTGGAGACCTACAGGAATGTTAGTAACTAATAGGTATAAAAACCTAACAATTCAATCAGATCAGTTAAAAACTGGTCCCCTTTCTAAACATTTAAAACCTTAGTTTTAGTCTCGACGCAGACTTCGAGAGAGCAAACGCGAGTGGAGAGTACAGCAGCGAGGCACTCTCCTTTGAAGGGGTTGAAGAAGTGCAACCCTGGCGTGGCCAAGCGCATGAACCTTCCCCATTTCTCTACTACACCTACGCTCGCGTGGTCTATGCACGCGCAACACACTGCGTTGCATCCTCCCATCTTCCCACCTTCCTCTTTCGTTCTTCACTTATCTGATCTCTCGTCTTCTCTTTTCCCTCTTTTGTAATTTTGTTGATCAAAACATCTCTTTGGTTGCTTGGGACAAGAAAGGCGGGTCAAGGCGGTCTGTACTTGCGTATCCATTTCGGGGTACTTGTGTTGCTACTAAATTGGTCGCGTGTGTTTCGGACCGTTCCGGTTTTTTTTTTTTTTTTTTAGCTCAGATAATCTCTTTGAGATTCGCACCAAAATATACTTACTGAATCCTGACATCGTTTTCATGATCACAGGTGGTTTGATGACGTAACGAAAGACGACTTATTTGAGGTCAAAGAATTTTCCAAGACAAATCTCCTATTCTCTATCAATTGCAGGTGAATTTAGATAGGAAAAGGTTTTTTTTACTGAGGTTTTAGCATATTTTAAGTTTATCTGGATATAATTTTTAGTGCCTATGAAGTGTAGGAACATTTGACCTTGATATATTAATTGCTGACACTAGAGTTTTTTTTTTTTTACATGAAGTAATTTTAACTAATTTTTTGAAAAGTTTAGAAACTGAAACACTACTTTTTGCGACCAGCCAATAGTATCCTCATCTAAAATTGGATATTATACACTATTGTCCCTCTAATTTCCGGATCAAAATCCTCGACAGCCGCTGAAACGGCTGTTTGACCCAGCCGAGTTCATTTTTTTTTAAAATTTAAAAATTTTAAAATTTAAATACTGAATCCAAACCGTTTATCTTGTTTAATTTTACGGGCGATGCGTTTTCATACAAGTTTTATAAATTTTGAAGGCAATTTGATACTTGATTAACTGACCCAATTATGAACGTATTAGAATTAATTAGTGATAATTAACCAGATTCATTCATTTGTTGACTATACTTGATCTAGTATCAAATTGACTCCAAAGTTTATAAAACTTGTATGAAAACGCATCGCCCGTAAAATTGAACAAGATGAACGGTTTGGATTCAATATTTGAATTTTAAAATTTTAGAATTAAAAAAAAAAAAATGAACTCGGCTGTGCCAAACAGCCGTTTCAGCGGCTGTCGAGGATTTTGATCCCTAATTTCCTCAGTTTTCCTGAATTCTCGCTCCCAAAAAAAGAAAATGCAATAAAGCACTAAAAATAAACAAAAGTTGAATTGATCGAATCAAGTATTCTTTTCATCCTGATTAGAAGAATTTTATTATCAGAAAAACAGGAAGTTGGAGGAAGAAGAAGAAAGAGGAAAAATGTCAGGTTCAAGTCTAGATTTTGCATTCGGTAGCAATGAGGAATACAAACCATTTCGTCAATTCTCTAGAGACCGTGAGTGTAAAATTTTCAAAGTAAAAAAAAAAATTGGATGAAATGTTTCTTTGAATACTAAGATGCATGTATCATTTGCAGGGATATTAAATGACATGCTCAAGTCGCCGCAATCAAAAACACCTTGGAAGGTAGTTTTGGAACTATATATCAGCAGCATTTTAAATTGATACCAGATTACTTTTTACTGTGTAAATGAGTATTTTTCCTTGAAAGAAAGGAACTCTCATTGTTGATGATTACTTCCAGGTGCTAATTATGGATAAATTCACGGTCAAAATTATGTCATACTTATGCAAGATGTCAGATATTACTGATTGTGGAGTTTCATGTAAGTTGATGAATATAATTTTTTCTATCTTTTTTGAAATACAATGTTAAAGCTTATGAGAAAATTTGGTAACTTTGCAGTGGTAGAAGAAATTTTCAAGAGAAGGGAACCTATGACTTCTATGGATGCAATATACTTTATCCAGCCACTGAAAGAAAAGTACACCTTGCTTTATTTTAGTTAGTTATTAGTTCTTCCTATGTACCGGCTGATATAACCAATACACAACCAGGGTAAAGCAGGAATTGCTATTGACAACATCATTTTTGCTGCGTGCTGCACAATTTTGTTCCAAATGGCTCAACTACCCTCAGAAATTCCAAGTTTTAAAAATAAAAGATAAAATCTTAATTGATCTCAAGGATATTTTAGTCATTTGGATAAAAATTATGTTGAACCCAGCAAAAAGCATGTTGACAAAAGCGATTCCCAGGTAAAGCAGCATGTGGGCTTGTCAAAAAAACAAAAATACAAAATAAGAAATTAAATTAATGTCACTACTGCTCATTGCTTAGAACTGAGTTCATATTGATATTATGATCTCTCTAAAATACTACAAAGTACTAGAATACTACAAAGTACTAGCACTTCATTTTCATTTATTTGCAGTGTCCTCCTGGTGCTCTCTGACATGTCAGGAAGATGTCCTTTGTACAAAAAGTATGTTTTTTAATGCTCTACCCTGCAGTTCAAAGTTTTGAGTGTATGTTGTTATCTTAAAAGTTTTTTTTTTTTTCCTTAGAGCATTTATATTCTTCAGCTCTCCAGTCCCTAAAGAACTGGTGACCTACATAAAGAATGACTCAAGTGTCATACCCCGCATAGGTGCTTTAAGTGAGGTAAATTGTCACATTACTTTTATTAAGATATTCATGTCTATATTCCTCAGCTCTACTTTGCTTTTCTTCTTCTTTCTTTTTTTTTCCTTCTAACTTATACTTTCTGTTAAATGGCAGATGAATTTGGAGTATTTTGCTGCTGATACTCAGGTAAGTTACCAACTGTTTTGGGTTAAAGTAAAATTTATAGAGGTAGAGTTCTTAAATTAGTACATTGATGTGACATAACTTCATTTATAGGCTTTTGTGACCGACCATGATATGGCACTGGAAGACTTATTTGGAGAGGATGCTGAAAAATCACGCTTTTTCAATGCTTGTATAAATGGCATGGCCACTCGCATAGCCACTGTCTTGGCTTCTCTGAAGGTATGCTTGTAGAATAAAATGTTTATTTGATAACTTTTTTATTTAATGATAAATCTTAAATAAAGGATGAAAAGCAAATTTTAAATCAATGATTTTTGACCCACTTTTCTTGTTCTTTAATCAAAGTCGGTATTGCAAAGATTATAGTTTGCCTCTCTTGTTCTAAACAGTTGTAATTAGTAATAATTGGCACTTTCTTAATTGTATCTAGATTGATACTTGAAATATATTGGTTTTAAATTCAGCTGCTTAAATTAGCAGTGAGCTGCATTAGGTGATTCTGGAATGTATTGACATTGGCAATTCATTCAAGCTAACATTTAAATTGCTAAGGTTGAGGCTATTGGAAGGCTGACATTATTTTTTCTCGATTAGACAAGTCAATCATTTATTCATTTTGTATCGTCTACAAGTATGAAGTCACACATCCCAAAACACCACTGTCGTGCTGTGTGACTGATATTTGGGTCCTATTGTAAAGTTGGTCAAAACCAATTCTTGTTTTGAGTGATTTGATTGAATATTTAGCTCTTATTTTTCCTTCATGGTTGTTACAAATGGTTATTAGGAGTTTCCAAATGTGCGATACCGAGCTGCAAAAGCTTCAGGTGGTGAGGTGACACCACATGACTTGGTACCAACAAAGCTTGCTGCTGCAGTATGGGAAATTGTTTCAAAATTTAAATCAACTATTCCTGATTATCCCCAGAGGGAGACATGCGATTTGCTTATCTTGGACCGAACTGTAGATCAGGTTCATTTCTTTTCTCCAGCAAAAACCTTTCCCTGTCATACTTTAATAATAGTATGTCATTATACTTTCAATAAAAGAAGATTCTTTCAAATTTTCATATGTATGGCCTATTATGGAGACTCGAATTTGACTTTATTTTCTGCTATTGTTGACAGCTGTTAATTTAAATTTGAATTTTTCTATTCTTATAACTTTAGATAGCACCATTTATTCATGAATGGACCTATGATGCCATGTGTCATGACTTGCTAGACATGGATGGGAATAAATATGTACATGAGGTATGTGCATCTAGATTTTTTTTTTTTATTAATAATTATTCATGCTTTTTTGTTAGAACTTTGATATATTTCATTTTGTTTCTCTGAAGACACAAAACAAAGATGGATCAACTGAAAAGAAAGAGGTTATTTTAGAAGAGCACGACCCAGTTTGGCTTGAGCTTAGACATACACATATAGGGGATGTGAGTCATCTGTCTGTTATTAATGCAAAATGCTGCTTTATATTTCATTGAATGCTAACAGCTTTGAACTTGTCAATACAGGCTATTGTAAGAGTGACAGATAAGTTTGACAATTTTGTTGCAAAGAACAAAGCAGCTCAAATTCAGAGCATGGGGAAGTATGTATTTCATTAAAAATTAAAAGTAATAAATTAGAAAGAAATATATCATACAACTAAAACCATCTTGGTTGCTATTTCTTGTCTTTTCCAGAGATGGGAATGAGATCTCAACCAAGGATCTTCAAAAGGTTGTACAATCCTTGCCACAATACACTGAACAAAAGGATAGATTGGCTCTCCATGTAGATGTCAGCACCTATCTCCTCTTTTGTCAATTATAAAATGATAGATGTATAGATAGTAAATTATTAACAGATTGAAAGTAAACCAGATTGCAGGAAAAATATTTGATATAGTAGATAAAACAGGACTCAAGGAGCTGGGTAAGTTGGAGCAAGATCTTGTTTATGGAGATGCTGGTGCGAAAGAAGTTATTAATTTTCTAAGGGTTAAACAGGTAACTGCAAAATCCATGCAACTTACTGCCCAATATTTTTCCCAACAAAGAGCACTTTTTCGCTTAGGTACTTAAAAAGTTACAGAACTTACTAAAAAGCCCTCTATTATAGCATAGAAGGTTCATCATAATACTCCAGCTCTATTACACAAATGACAAATCTCATTCTGGAATATCTAAAAGCCTATTGATGTGAATAAGCTGTCTGATAAGGTTTGTTCAATGACTAAGTTTTGCTAAACAATGGTATGCAGGATTTAAATCCTGAAAACAAACTAAGGTTGCTCATGATTTATGCAATAGCATACCCAGAAAAGTTTGAAGGTGACAAAGGAGAAAAATTGATGCAGGTTATCTTTTTTTTTTTTTTTTTTTTTTGGAAATAAGTAGAGCATACGCCCTACCACTTTTCATTCATGAAAAGCAAGATAAAGAAGTACAAAATGTCAGTTATTACATCCAGATCTGAGAAGTAAATAAAACTCACAATCTGCACTGGTATCCACCATCGATACCAGTGCCCCTATACTATCTAATGTCATAAGATGCAGGTTATCTTATTTTCTTATTGATGAATAGTGGCACCAGACATTAATTTAATCTTGAGTTCTTAACATTTTCTGCTTTATAATGCATCTCAGCTAGCCAAGATTTCTCGAGAAGACATGAAAACAGTAAATAATTTGAGATATTTGGCAGGCTTAACTGCAAAAAAGGCACCAGCGGGTGCTTTCTCTCTTAAATTTGATAATTCAAAGGTACACAGACATGATGATTTTTTTTTTTCAATTAAATTGAGGATTTCATTTTGTGCTTGACATAAATTTCAAAATATTTCCAGAAGAAAAATGCTGCCAGGAAAGAAAGGACAGAGGGCGAGGAGCTAAATTACCAACTGTGGCGGTTCTATCCGCTTGTAGAGGTACCGATTATTTTTTCGTTATACTACCTTAGCTGTAGCATTTCCAACAATCCATTCTGTCCTTTTCGCTACCCGCGAGCTAGCCCAGAATCACAGGAAGTTTTCCCAGGAAATTTGCCAATGAAAAGTGAGGGTTCTCTTTCTATAGATGGTGTGTTATTACTGTGAGAGGAAATTCTGAACCATTTTTAAAGAGAAATTATTTCCGTGTACATATTATTATACAAAATATGAAATTTTGAGATTTTGGGGTTTGGTGTGTTATATATTAGTAGAGCAACTTCTAAAATGTAAATACAAACATGTTGTAAAACAACATGCACGTTTGAAACATAATACTAACTCTATACACATTTGAAATTTACAATTAAACCAGCTTCTATTTTTTTCTTGACAGGAATTGGTGGTCCAGCTTAACGCAGGAGAATTATCACAACAAGATTACCCATGCATGAATGAGCCATGCCCAAGTCCGAGCCCAAATGTAAACTCTGCACCTAGTGGGAGTGTGCGTACCACTCAAGCAGAGCCGCCAGGCTCACACCAGTCGACACAATCTCAGCCAGTCGTCTCCAGGCGATCCCGGCGGACCCCGACTTGGGCTAATAAGGCTAATTCAGATGATGGTTCCTCCAGGTAGGGTATTTGATGGTTGTGAGCTTATACTTTGGATAGATATCAACACTGGTCTTAACAGTTTGGTATTAACCAGTCGCTAGCCCCTGACATAAAGTAAAATCTGGTACATGGTCCTTTCATATAACATCACATATTAAATCCTTTCATGCTGCATCTCTGATGGAATGGATAACTGCATTAATGAGGCTTTCAATTCATGGCATATTGGTGATCATTTTAGTGTGTCATTACCTGAGAAACTAGGCCTCAGTATTCAATTTTATATATTATTTGTTTAAATGGTCCTTCTGGTAATAGAACTGTAATTAATTTTTTGTAATTGTGCAGTGATTCAGTTCTGAGACATGCCTCAAGTGAATTCAGCTATAAAAGGATGGGTAAGAGAATTATTGTATTTATGATTGGTGGAGCCACTCGATCTGAGGTACAAGTACTCTACACATTTGTTAATGGTTTTGACAAAAAGAGATATTATACAATTCCTGGGGTATTTTTTTTTTTACACTGCCATATTCTTTGCTCAGTTGCGCGTGGTTCACAAGCTGACCTCAAAACTTCAAAGAGAAGTTATACTTGGTTCCACTAGTCTTGACGATCCGCCTATGTTTATCACTGTAAGCCAGTGAATTTTATTTCTCTTGATTTACTCTTATTGCTCTTGTCAATTGTTGTTATTCTTTATTAATAAACTCATTTTGGGTTCAATTAATTTCTGCTACAGAAATTTAAGATGCTGAAGACTCCAGAAGTTCCAGTAGATAAACACCGGAAGTAGATTGTTTAACCTCTAGTTCAACAAACAATTCACTCTTTCTTGTGTCTAAGGTTGGTTTAGATGCTCTCTGCTGGTCTCTTAATAATAATCTATTATAAATTATTTAATATGCAGATGTAGCTAGCTAATGATTAGAGCTGCTCTGACCAAGGATCATGTCTTGCAGGATCACAAATTTTGCACTAGAAACTCTATGCTTATTCAAGGCAGCACTTTGTTATATATTGGTAACTTTATCTGTACTTAGTAAAGGTGTCCAAGGTACCATTATTAGTTGATCAAGGGTACAAATGCATTTTTTTTTTCAATCGAGGCCTCCACAATTCGGATGCTTCAAGCTATGTATACTTCTGGAAATATTGTAATCTATGGTAGTAGAAGTTGGTCAAAAGTTACAAGTACCCTTTTTTCAATTGAGGCCTCCACAATTAGGATGCTTCAAGCAGATATATATATACTTTTGAAAATAATCAAATATTATAAAAATATATTGAAATATAAGGTCAATTTGTATGATAAGTTGCGTTGTGGAGCTACGGGTAGAATTTTCTTATTCTCTTGTATGCTATTTTATCTGAAAAGAATGTTTGAAAATTGTTTATGAAATGTACAAATTCGAGGAAAAATAAGATATTTTCACATCGGAAACATAAATTTTAATTTCACAAGTACAGTCAATGTCCCCGACAAAATCAACATAATTTTCCTCAAAATTAATAAATATTAATTGAACATTCTATATAAAAATTACTTCTTATGTATACGCGCATATTTATTTTTTATATAACGGATAAGTTATATTGGTAATAAATTTATTTAACAACCGTGATAACTAACCAAACAATATGACAAATCGACAATTGAAAAATTAAATTATAACAATCGGTCCTGACGCATCACGTGGTGTATGAGGCATTTTGGGGGTTGAAGGTGACCCAATTTGATCGTTGCTGTTGAGACATCAAGATAGTGCATCAAGCTAGGGCTGTCAAACATGGTAAATGGTAACGGAATAGGCCGTTTCGTTTGTCGTTCCGTTAAAGAAATAGTATGAGATTTCATTTTGTTAACTGTTTTATTTTCGAAACGGTATAGAATTCCGTTCTGTTATTCGTTCGCTTAAGAAATTACACATAAAACGATTTAAAAAGAGGCAAAACGGTCCGAAACGGCACTATTTCTTGTTTTGTTTGCCGTTTCGTTATTGAAACGAAATAAAAACTGGTGCCATTATTCGTTCCACTTCTGTTAGACGGAACGGCATCACGTCGGAAACGTCAGGATTGACAGGCCTACATCAAGCAGTGCCCTTGACGATTGGTAAGACTGACGATTTCCACAGCAGAAAGTTCGTTTGATCCAGTTCAACGAAACTTGATGAATGTCAAACATGTTAAAAATATATTGTATGTTGAGCTGATGCGCTTTAAATTGATTGGTCATTCATTAAACGGTTTGGGAAGGTATAATTCAGTTGTTGAAGTACTTGACTAATGACCAAACGATTCTCAAATTATATCAGTTAATACAAAATATATCTATACTTTATAAAATATATTTATTATTTAACTAAGGGTAAACATATACATTTGTATATATCGTATCTAAATTACCGTTCATAAAATAATTTTTAAAAATGATTATTAAGTTTGATACGTCATCAAAAACTACTTAAATTACAATAAATATTATTTTGAAAAATATTTATATCGCTAACAACATGTATCTATAAACTTATTTTCTTATTTTCATTAATTTTGTTTAAATTTACTTTTATTATTCTATTATAATCATCAAAATTTTATTGTATCAATAAATATGAGGTAGTGCGGGGCTCGCAAGTCGCAACGCATCGCTCGTTGCTCAATGACCCGGTACTCGGTTTACCACACGGAGGTCGCCAACAGAATCACACACTTGCTTTTTCGAGTCTTCTCTTGGGTCTCTGAGTTAAAAGTTTCTATATTTCTCTCCTCTCCTCCATACGCTCCCCCATTGAATGCTCAACCCTAGCTAGAACTTTCGTGCTACTACTACCATTATCTCCACTCTTCTTCTGCAAATCGTACTAGAAATCTGGTAAATTTTTTCTCTCTAAGATAGCCTTAGTTCTCGGATTTCCAGGTCTATTTACTATTTTTGCTTTTGTGGGTTTTTTTTGTAACCAACAATTTCGGAAAAGAAACTTAAATTTTGTTTTATCTGCGTAGATACAATTACTTTAGCTTGGTCTGGCAAAATTCGCACTCCTCCAATTATGTGATTTAATTTCTGTGCATTTAATCTCACCAAAATTCCAATTGTGGTTCAAATTGGGTACATTCTACTTTAGATAGTTATTTGTTTGGAGGAAGAACAAGTGACAAAATTTCCAATTGTAGTTCAAATTGGAGTACATTTTACTAAGAAATAAGGTAAAATTTAAAGACGTCTTCAATTGTTTTAGTTAAAAAGGAAATGGAGAGAGGACAAGGAGGCCGTGGCGATTTCGGCTTTGGTGATCCTTTTGCCGGGTTCGGGCGCGGGTTTGGCAGACCAGCACCCCTCTTTCCAAGCTTATTTGGTGGTCGGGACCCGTTTGATGACCCTTTCTTCACCCAACCTTTCGGGGGCATGATGGGCCCTGGCATGATGGGCCCTAGCATGTTTGGTCCGAGCATGTTCAGACAAATGTGGACCCCATTTGATCAACTCCATGCTTCTAATTTCATCGAGCAGCCTCCTCCAAGAAACAATTCTAGAGGGGTAGAGATCAGAGAGCTTGACGAAGAGGAGCATCATGAGATGGTGAGCAATGGAGAGGAGAGGTCAACTGGACAACCGCAAGTTCAGGAGCCCGATGAAGAAATGGAAGGTAACCCTCTGTATCTGTTAATAATGAGATGATATATTTTAGTACTTATGGAGTCCTGGATATTAGTAGGTCTAGGCAGCCAATAATTATTTCCTACACAGATATGATGTGTTCCCTTCTCAGTACATATATCTGAATAATAACATGAGGGGAAAGTTTGTAATTACTAAACAATTATTTTTTTCCTTGTTGGATTGGTGTAATGACCAGATGCAGTACATAAGCCTGATACTTAATTCTTTTTATTTTCTTTCTTTCTTTCTTTCTTTGGGTTGATTTACAGAGAGGAATGGTGGGCAAGTGCAGTATACAAACAGATTTCAAAGGGGCAATGGTCAACAGTCTCAGGCCCGCAGTTACTCTTTTCAGAGCTCTAGGGTGACTTATGGTGGTGTTAATGGTTCTTATTATACCTCCTCTACTACTAGGAGAAGCGGCAGTGATGGGGTAGGTCTTTTGTACTCCTTGTTCCTTAAGATAAAAATCATTGTACTCTTGCAAAATCCATTTGTTGAGAAAATAGAGGAATTGCAAAATCTCAATTATACGTTGAATTTCCATTCTCACTAATAATATATTTATGATATGTATTTGATTCCATGTAGATTAGTATGGAGGAGAGCAGGGAAGCAGATACCACCACGGGTAGAGCGACACATAGGATCTCTCGTGGAATTCATGATAAGGTACCTGGTAGCTAGATGCTTGCTGTAGAGTTACTTAATAGTAGGGTTGTTTGTTATGTCTGCGTTGCAAGTTTTAGCACTGTGACTCTGTGAGTGGTAGCCTGTGTGGTAAATTTCAATAAAATGAAAAAATGGTGTTTTATTTTTCCTTTTTAAAAATTACAGCTTCACAAGGATGTTAGCTAAAAGGTATGAACTAAATACACGTGGCACTAAGTATGCTGGTTTGATATTTGAATATTTTCATTTTTAGGGTCATTCTGTAACTAGGAGACTGAATTCGGATGGGCGTGTAGACACTGCTCAAATGCTGCATAACCTTGAACAAGGTTAAATATTTTTTTATTCATATTTTTATATACTGATTCCTTTTTTTCATTCTTTATTGTTTTCTGACATTACCTTCAATGTTTCTCTTTTGTGATGTTAGATGAGTTGCCTGGGTTTGAGGAATCTTGGAGAGGAAGTGCGGGTCAGCACTTGCCAGAATGGAATCCTGATAGTAATCATGGTGGCTACAGTGGTAAGTTTGCTAAATGTTCTAGAAGTTAAATAGAAGTTCTATTGAAGTTCATATATAAATACTTATTTCCTAGGATTGTGAAAAATGTCTAAAGTGGTCATTAATAAATATAAATTGAATCTGGAAGTTATCCTAAGTGAAATTACAATACTTATTTTGGTTTAATATGGTCGAAATCTAAATTATTTCATTTTATTTAAACAACTTGAGAACAACCATTTGGTAAAATTTTACATTTTCTAAGGCTTCCAAGGGTAAACTGGGAGTTTTATAGTTTTCTAAAATTGAAAGGATAATTTCAGTTTTGTTTGGGCCAATTTGATATTGAAGTTTCGAATTGCTATTTTGAGAGCTAGAGTTTTGTAAGGCTAAGAATGGCATTTCTCAGTGCCTGAAGAGTAGACGTAATGTAGAGAGTTTGGAAGTGTATACGTGCACTTTGCTTTATTATTGACTTCTCTAATAGTTGGTATTATTCATCTCATCTCTCAGCTCTCTAGTGTAAAAAATCCAATTACTAAATGTTAATCGAGCTTTTTTTATCATTTTTCTTTTCCTTCTATAGGAGGTGGAGGCCCGATCAGGCGAGACCGACACACAGGAAGGGGTAATGCACTTCCCTCGACTGAACAGAGCCGCAGGTCTGGTGGAAACGGGTCTTCACGCTCACGCATTATTCATATTTCTTAAATAATGAGAGAGAGAGAGAGAGAGAGATTTGTATAAATACAAAGTGTGTTTCTGTTATTCACTTATTTGCTCCTTTTGTGGCAAATGTTGGTAGTACCGTATGTTTGTAGCGAAGTTTGTATGTTTAACCACGCAACTGATCTAATATTGCTCTCCTAAAGGAATACTATTATTAAATCACACGTATGTACTTGAACTAGTTTCTGTTGGCAATATTATGAAATCTGGGTCTGTGTGCTTCTTTGTGTTTTTTATGATCTGTAAAACATGGTACCTAGCTACCAATTGTGCCATACACAGACGCACTCAAAAGAGTAAAGGCGTTGCTCTAAGCTATTTATCGCTAAAAAATTTTCTGAATTTCTAAATGATAATTTTTTTTCTTGTTGAAAGTTGTACATGTTGAAAATTGTTAGTTTCAAGCATCTATTCACCGTGAAATCTCTTGTTTAGAAAGTTGAAAAAGATTTTAGTTATGACCGTTTGCTTATCTTCGTCCCTTTTTAAAAAATAGTGTATTCGTTCAAATTATGTCTCTTTAAAATTAAATTTTATTCACCTACGGGCTTTACATTTCAAAAAAAAAAAATTAAAAATTTTATTCAAGTTGGATTTCGGATTGAATTTCAATTTTCGTAAGTGTTATTAACTAGCCTCTGTGCATATTTTATAATAGTATTTAATTTTTCCAAAATTAAAAAAATAAAAATAAACATAAGTTCATTACTTAAAATAAAATTAAAAAAAAACAAAACAAAACAAAAGTAGAATGCAGTCCAAACTCTAAAGCAGTGCACGAAATGAAAGACATCCGATTCCGAACTAGCTGGAAAGTAGAACACGTACGCAAATACGTGGCATCAAACTATGATCTCGCCTCGCCACTTCCCTTCTCGTTGCCGACCTAACGAAAT
Organism: Rhynchospora breviuscula; assembly: GCA_027562975.1. Lineage (NCBI taxonomy): Eukaryota > Viridiplantae > Streptophyta > Magnoliopsida > Poales > Cyperaceae > Rhynchospora > Rhynchospora breviuscula. The sequence goes on along the minus strand of CM050400.1, from coordinate 14,542,951 downwards.
CGTCAATTCAAACAATGCCTCCTTACTCCCCTCGAAGCTTCCCTCTTCGCTCTCTCTTCTCTCGCCTTATCCAACACTCCCCTCTTTCTACCTCCGCCTCTCGTCTGACAGACGCGGGCCCACTCGCCAGTCGCCTTTCCTCCCGCGCTGTGCTTCACTTCTCCGGTCCCGACACCACTAAATATCTCCAGAACCTCCTCACCAATGACATCCTCCCTCTCACTCAATCCCCGCCTCAAGCCTCAGACGACAACCACCGAGCGTCGTATATTTCGACACCGAATGTAGCGCTTTATCGGCCCCCGCCTGTGTACGCCTCTTTGCTTACGCCTCAAGGAAGGTTTTTGTACGATTTCTTTCTGTACAGGCTGCCTCCAGTGGAGGAGATGCTGAATAGGAGTGGCTCTGGACCCATGAAGGAGGAGAGCAATGGAGAGGTGGCATTGCTTGCTGACGTGGATGCTGAGTTCGTAGACGAGATATTAAGTACCCTTAAAAGGTAAGGCTATTACTATTGATTTATCAACTATAGTAAATTTGTCTTTTATCTGTTGTAGATTATGGTACGGAGTTAGTAATAGTCTTGCTCGTGAGGTGTTTGAGGAAATGTCTCACAGAAGAATGTACCCAGCTACCAATGATGCTTTGATATGAATTGCCTATTTAACTTCATTGACCTCATGAAACCTTTACCAAAAATGTGTAGATACCGACTCAGGTCAAAGGTTGAAATTGAGAATGCAAGTGATGATTTCTCATGTTGGCAACGGTTTGGTGGAAGTATATCAAATACTGATACATCAAGTGAGGAACCTGCAGCCTCATCAATTGGTTGGGGAACAGGAGTTGATCGAGCCGCTGAGTCATCTGCTCAAGGAACAGAGTACGGGTGGCAGTGGTTTACCGATCCCCGGCTTGATTCCCTTGGTTTTAGAGGAATCTTCCCATCTAATACAACACGTAAGAGAAATTTGATTATTGCAATAAAACTTGGGCAAGCTCAAATAATATTATAATGTAATTGTGAACAAACCCACCTTTGGTTATCTGAAGCGCGGTATAATCTGGTTTATTGGAAATAGCGAGGACGTTCTAAGCATTAATTGTTCACATATTTTGTAATGACTCAACCATTTTATGGATAATTGCTTTCGTTTGGGACTCAATATGTAGGATCTTTTATTGTGCTTTTGTTTAGTTTAGGTTTGTAGGAAAAAGGATCCTAACTGTCGAGGGCAAAACTAGAAATATACTGGGTGTTAACACAGCATACCTTGTCTGTGACTCTTACGTTTTACCTGATTGTCAGTAATGTATTGTTTGTCAATGGTGAATTCAGAAAAACTTAAGGCCTCGTTTTTACTATTCTTTGTTGAAATTCTAAGTGATCTTTGTGTATGTATGTTTTTAGCACCGTTGGTTGAGGCTGACAAAGAAACTGATGAGTTGAACTATGTTTTATGGCGGTTAATAAAAGGGATTGCTGAAGGCTCTGCAGAGATACCAAAAGGTAGTATATATGAGGTGTTTATGTGAAATACAATGGCAGTAAATTATATTTTTTTATTTTTTCATCTTTCTCTTGTATTAATAAAGGTGATTTGGCAACAACAGGTGAGGCAATTCCTCTGGAATACAACTTTGCATGCCTGAATGCTATATCATTTGATAAAGGCTGCTATGTGGGCCAGGAACTGATTGCACGCACACATCACCGAGGTGTCATTCGCAAGCGCCTCACTCCATTCAGACTAGTTGATGCCAATGGAGAAGGTACTTCATAATTTTCTTTTTACTGATCATTGTCATGTGGTGCTAAACCAAAAGTCTCCTCATTGTGGTCCAAAAGTGTGAAGCAGGCTTCTTCTGAAACTCCTGGCCATGAGATAATTGTGTTGGAACCTAGAGTAGTGCTAGGGATTCAGGTTCTCTTGAATTGTGTGGAAATTTATTGGAGATGCCTAAGTAACTCTGGGCATCCATATGATAGCCCAACTGATCCAACAAGATAGCTGCCCTGTATTTGATTACACTGATCTTATCTAATCCAATCTGGAGTGTCCCATTCTGAAATGGAAGGTCCAGATCTGTCTAGGACCCTTCGGTAAATTCTGCACTATTGGTTCTTGAAAAATATTTCTTCAAAAGAATTATGTACTATTGGAGAGGCTAACTTTGTGACTAGTGGGGACTACCCAGATTATTGTGTCTGATCCTCAGGTGAGACATCATAATAAATCATCAGACGCTGACCAAAATATAATAGTACAATACAAAATAATTTGGACTTGTGTGGTGTATAATTCGGTTGGAGAGGCAACATCAGTCAGCTAATCTTTGGTTTGTTTTTCAGAAGTTGAAGAGGCAACTTCTCCAGGCTCAGAAATTGTGGATGATGAATCTGGTAAGAAAATCGGGACAGTAAATAAAGTGTTGGGTTCTAGAGGCATAGGTCTTTTGAAAATTGAGGAAGCATTCAAGCCGGCAGCACGGCTAAGCTTGAAAAACACAGAAGATTTGAAGATAGAGGTTGTTAGGCCCGACTGGTGGCCTGCTGAATGGATTCTGGTTCACGACCAACAACACGTGGCAGCATCGACTTAGTGTTAAGTGTTAGTTTCTTATTAAAACGAATAAGAGGTGGACTGGTGCTCCTGGTGATTTGGAGATGGATGCACAGTTTTGTTGATAACAGGTGTTTTTTTTTTTTTTAAAACCAAGAAATAAATTTATGTGATTTAGTTATCAATAACCAATAAAAAACTAAAACTGAAGGGACTGAATTACTTTCTGAAGTTCTACTTGGGATACTTAAACCTGGTTTAAATAAAATTAATCTGAGGTTTAATCTGTCAAATAGATCAGCAATAGATAAGTTCAAAATCCAAAAAAAGAAAATAGAAAAAGGGGCTCTTAAATTGACCCTCAAGTAAGTGCACCTCATTGCGTCTGGCACGTTGTATCTTCCAATTGTTTCAAAGTGAAAAGTTAAAAAAAAAAAATGAGAGTAGAATAATATCAAACTGCGATTGATGGAATTGAAGTAACAAGATATTTTAAATATTGCAACCGTAATGAGGCTTATACGTAGAATAATAATAGGGAACACCTGAAGACTTGAGTAGCAAATATATGCATAATTGCTATAAGTGAAATTAAAGACTCCGAATTGAGTATCCATTATTCTCTGCAAAAGTCTAAATATTATAGGCTCACTAGAACGAGCACTACAACATTTGCTTCATGTCATGTACTAACATGCACCCGAACTTATAAAAGGGTTGATTCATTTTTGAAGGGTGTAGATAGATCTAATCCGTTCTGTTCATATTCAACTTCCGATATCAAATCTGACAGAATAAGTCGCATAATGTTTGCCATGGCTAACCATTTTTTATACATAAAAAGTACTAGCGCAATCGAAATTGTTTGGATTCTCGATGGACGGTTTTTTCTTTTTTTCTTTTTTTTTTGGAACTTTGGAGCTGAACCATAGTGACAACTTCGTTATTTGGAATAATTCGTCAAGGTCTATATTGTGATTCTAATTCAATACAACTATAATTTGAAAAAAAAAAGTTATTTTTTATATTATATGAAATTATTATAGTTTTGAAATAAATATATAATTTATAAATTTTATAAATAATATTAGATTTAATACATTTAAAAATAATTTAAAGGGACGCTAAACAAAAAATGAGGGTTTTAGTGCCCATATATATATATATTTTTGCCCCTGAATGTCCATGTTTCACTATTTCATGACTTTTTCAAAATTTAAAATGTAAACGTCAGATCTAAACCGTTGATCTTATTCAATTTTAACAAGCAATGCATTTTCATATAGGTTTTGTAAATTTTGGAGTTCATTTGATACTCAATCAAACACCAAAACATGAACATATTAAAATAAATCTATCATAATTAATAAGATTCATTCATTTTTCTACCTCTTGGTCGAATATTATATAAATTCCAAAATTTACAAAACCTATATGAAAATGTATCATTCGTTAAATAGAATAAGTTCAATGGTTTGCATTAGACGTTTACATTTTAAATTTTGAAAAAAAAAATCATAAAATAATGAAATGTGGGCATTCAGGCCAAAAAAAAAAAAAAAAAAAATTTGAGCAACCCTCACAAAAAATATGCAAACAATATTTAGTGTTACGAGCCAAACCACTACAGTTGACTCGGGGAACCATATTCTTTTTTTTTTCTTCGATAAGGCCCGTAGGCAGAGGAACCATATTCTGGATGTCAGCAACAATCGCTCCTTAGATATTGATATTTGTACTTGTATAGGACAAATAAATGTAATAATAGTTAGCACATTGGGACTTACAGTAATTTGAATCATAAGTACAAACTCAAATATTTGTTATTGAAGGAATAATTTGACAATTATTTATTTTGATACTTCTACCAATTACTAAAACAAGATCTGTTTTAAATTCAATAACGCTGGGTGTAAAGCCACGTTTACAAAAACTAGCAGCAATGCCCGCTCAATGTGCGGACAATTTTTATAATTGCATGGAAGTTTTATAAAAGACAATATAACTTAAAAATAAATTATTGTTTCCTTACTTAAACTGACCAAGACATTTAAGTTTGATAAAAAAAAAATTCATAGTCAATTCATCAGAATCCAAATGAACACTTGATTTCTTCAATACTGACATAGTTTCGCAGAATAAGACCTTGTGTAGAGGATAAATTCAGTAAATACAAGTATATTACACGAATCAAGTTGATAATACATACACCTTGTGTGAAAAGAACCCACAACTCAAGGACCAGGTCTCATTCTAGTGTTAATCAACCATTTGCTCCAATAACATATACCGGTAGAAAAGGATGATTTCGTCATTCATTAAGATAACCATTCAGCTACCTGTTTTTTCAGGGCTCCAACCAAAGAATATTTCACACGGTTGTTGAAGCTCTCATTTCAAGAAAAGTAGGTCAGCACATGCCCTAATAAAAAAAAGCAATTATAAATATCAAACGAGTCAGCTCATACCATTGTTCAACTATATTGTAACCCGATCAAATCGCCGGTGCCAATCGTTGCCAGAAATAGTAATTATGCGGTACAAGTGTGATGAACAATTAGCCAAAGAACACATAAAACCTGATTATGACATTGCCTCTGTAAATAACCCCTAGCCCTTGAAGAACCTACAAATTACAAAAAACTGACTAATCCTAACCTCAGAAAATGTAACAGTAGAGGAGCAACCTGCACTTTCAAGCAAAAAAATTATTAGTGATATGAAGGCCATTCAGAATGACTGTTTTATATTTTTTTTTTAAAAAAAAAGAAAACCAAAACCTTCTCTATCCAACATAGCATGTCACATGCTGAGACTTGCTCATCAAATGATCTAAATTTGGCTCTTAACTTTTCATCTGCACCTCTAGGCACTTAAGCCCTGCATCCATTTCATTTACACAACGATCTCATTTATTATAAAGATTTGAACATATGTATGAAGGACCATCAATTCTAATTTAATTTCTATAAAAATATAACTGAAAATAGTCATGCTTACCATGCTCTAACTGTTATTGTTTAGTGTTGTAACTGTTGTCTTGAGCTATTTAAAAACAAAATACCAGTATGGTTCAAAGTATAAATAGTCATGATTATCATGCTTAATCAAACAAAATAAATCAGACAATCTAGCAACATTAGAGACTATAACAGAAGAATGAAATCAAACCAAAACCAATTAAATCCAAATTAAAAAACCCAGTCAAAAGGTCAGGCAACATTACCTCGATACGATATACCAGTTTATTGATCAAGTAGTTAACCAATGTTGATCTTGTTCACCTGAAAGTAAAAAGTAAACAAATATTCTATGTTTTAAAACAATAGCATGATTCGAGATCGCCTTACTAAAAGGCAGCTATGAATTTCCCTTTCATATTCTGATATGAGATAGGCAGGCACGGGATTAAAAAATAAAAGTGAACTATTTATGATATTGCTAACCTGAAATCAACAAAATTGGCATATTAATCTCCATTGCTAACCTGCTCATATTCCTTGGTAAAGAAAACAGCAGAAGCAACACAGAGTCACTGGAGATCGAGTAGCGCGCCACAATGAAGACCTAGCTCGAGGAGGTTGCGTGCTTCGACGACTGAAATCATTGCCATCCATATTCACATATTGTTGTTCGTCTAGAGGTATCTGTAATGTGTCATGTTGTGTCTGAATAGAAGTGGAACATAGATAGTATTTAGTCTCATTCTTTCAATAAAAAGCCTAAAAAAAAAACTGAATTATTTTATATCATTACATATCATTACAGAGATGATAGATTTTGATGAAGAAAAAATAGATATCAAAATGTAGACTCTTTAACCTCATATAAGGCCAGGCCATCAGTGAAATCATCAAGTTGAAGATTGAGATGACTCTTTAACCTCATATAATTCTTATGGTTGCCTTTAGCAAAAAGTGTCATGACACTGGCCTGTAGCTTGAGATGACTCGGAATCTGGATTCCAGTTTACTTCAGCAGCAGCGGCTGCGCTCTCCCCGTGTGCTAAAGATATTGTTTCCAATAGCTCCCCGACAATGAAGTGGTTCTCTGATGGTACATTTTGTCAGATAAATTTTGTATTAACACAACTCTTTTCATATGTAAAACCAACAAATACGAATTATAAAAATTGCCATAAACTATATATGATAGCACACCAAGAATGTGAATTATAGAGCGGAGCACTGATGCCAGAAGCTCGCTGGTAGCACGCTGAGCTTGCCCAGTTGGTGTCAGCAATGGAGATATGGGGCTAACAATCTGTTGTGTTCCATTCAAGGAAGACCCATTCTTATTTTTGTGCTTCAACATCTTAAAGCCATCTAAAAGCCCTTTAGAAGAACAAAAGTCAGGTTTGGTCCGTTGGGTTATGCGAGCTTTAGTTGCATGCTCTGAATAAACTTTAATCTTTGTAGTGATTGCATCATGTATAGTAGGTCGCAATCTTTGGCTGTTTGACAAAAGAGGATAAGATACTGGTTTATTTCTTTAAAAAAAAGAAAAGAAAAAAAAAACTAATTTAAGTGGTCAGCTTAAATTTCCAACTTCAAACTTATTGAAAGTAGGCCTGCATTAAAGTTCTATGGTTTTTAAAGATGGATCCACAACTTGTAGATAAGGTTTAATATATAGAACAAGTTGGCAGATGGAAAAAGTTGCCATTAATGATATTAATATTAATCAGTATAGCGGGAGATATAGTAAGGAAAAACAGCATACCATAATATAGCTCCCACAGCTGCAACTTTACCAAGCATGCACAAGCACTCAACCAGAGTTCGCAGATATTTCACAGCAAGGGAAGCCTCACTCTTTTTAATTGTTTCCTGAGGCAATTTGGTGAAATTTATTTTCAATAAATGCAAATTAGCTACTTAAAAATAGAAAATGAAGAGAAAAAGAGTAAACATCAACCAACAAGAAATTCATCTGGTGCGGCAGATGAAAGCCATGCAGTAACATCCCGTAAACTACTTTTAGAATCCTTCATAAGTCCATCAGCATCACCGCTTTCGTCATCATGACCTTCAAAAGAAGAACTGCAAGGAAAAGTGATAGATAAACCGTCTTAGAATGATGTAATCATATTTAATATTCATCACTCAAATGAAGGATTGCAACATTATATACCGTCAAGTACTTCCCAGATAGTCAAAGAGGCTTCTGAAAATCATACAACTTATGTAACAAACCTATGCACTGCACTGAGGTTTACCATATGTCCATATAATGCAGTGGGCATATATACCATTAAAATGATCAAAGAGTAAAATACAAAACACTATAACCCGTATGCTACAACACTTGATTTGTACAACTATTTTGGTTGCCTTGGCTCAGCTATTCCCTACCTAAATCTGAACCAAACATCACAGGGCCATAGAAAAACCCAATCATAATCAGCTGCGAGAGGAAAGATGAAAGGAAAATCAAATTAGAAACAATTGAAAGAGGGAGATATAAATTGATACTCACCTAAATAAAATTAAAGTATCGGCAAGCTATTAATGGAGGTACAAATTGCAAAATTGAAGAAGGTGCCAATGATGTTGTTTGAGAGGTGGGAGCGCCGCTAGGAGAACAAACCCTAAGTCTTCCTTCTCTCTTCGCAAAGGGGGAGGGGAAACGAAGCTGATTATGGTTCGGATTTCTTAGGGTTAGGGTTAAAGGAGGCGATTTCTTTCCGAATCAGGAGCATGGAAGCGATTTGCTCTTTCCTCTTATGATGAAATAAAACCTAGACGACAAATATCGGAACGGATTTTTAATGAAAAGCGAAAAAATGAAAAAAAATGTAAAGGCCACGGATACTCGAACTATTAGCATCTGTTTGGTAATACACTAAAATTAGATTTATGTTTGATACATACTTCTCTTACCAGTAAACAGTCTCTGTCATGCATAGATGGTGCCAAATCAGTCCCTTGTGTGGGCAGAAAGTAACTATATCAAGGAAAATCAGATCACAGAAAAAGAACAAATAGAGAAGTAACATATCACTAAATTACTGTGGTAAATAAATTCAATTATATAAATTGAACAAGCAATTAAAGGAAAGGTAATAGAGGGGGTATATATATTATATCGTACCTCAAAATTCTTTATACCAACAGTGATGGCTAAGAAGAGGTAGAAGCAAAGAGAAGAAAAAAACAGTGAAAATCAAAGAGAAAAGAGGCACGGGGTTGAGCGACAATAATATCAGCCCCGTCATCTCCTTCACCTCCTCATTCCGTATGACTTATACTCCTCAGACACATGCAATGTTTAGGAAAAGAGACGAAGGGGTACGCCTCACTGTGGGCTTCGACAATTTGAATTTGAAAATAAAAAATTGAAACAATGTAGAGTTCGAATTTTAAAACCTAAATCAAAATTAGCGAGGCGGTGGCTGAGCAGAAAGAATAGAAGGCGATGCTGCGAAGGATAATGGGGTCCTTTCATGCTAGGATTGGGAGCTGGTGAGAGAAGGCAAGGCGGATGAACGGGGGGAGGGGCGTGGGGCAATGAACTTAGGAGAAGGAGAGGCGAGGCGGCGACGCACTGGTATCCTTTCGAGGTGAGAGGGGAAGGATGCGAAGCACATGGAGCACCACTGGTATCCTTTCGGCGATAGAACGATTGCTCCATGGCGATTTTTGGCTTCGTGGGTTGCCATTGTTCTCCTAGCGGCGCTGAGTTTTTGGGATGAAGGCGCTGAGTTTCCTTTTCGTATTCAGAAAGACCTAGCGCAACAAAAGAAGCGCATGAATTAATAAAAAGGAAAAAAAAAAGGAGGCGCAGAGAGATCGAACTCGCGACCTGCGACGAACGAAACATCAAGACTTACCAACCAGCGACATGACTCTTGTGTGTCAAAGAGTCTGACCCATTGGTAGAAATACAAATCTAAATCACACATCAGATCAAATTGCACAGATCAATGGTTTATAATTGATGTTAACACATGTTTCCACCCCTAATTGTTAGAATATTATAATCTTTCTGAAGGTGCTTTTATAAGTAGTATAGATAATGGGTTATAGTGATAATTTATTTTTCATCAAGTGAGAAAAATTAGGAATTATCAACAGTTTGAAATTAACGGCTCTGGATGTCTGACCAAACGATACTTAAATTAGATAAACTTTAATTGATACTCTTTTTATATATTCAATAACAAATTTATGAAATCTATCCTTTACTATTGAATCCTACTTGACTTAATTTGAGGTTAAAGATACGTTATTAAGTCACTATGCAGTGTCTTTTCCTTTTGTTATTATTTCAAAATATAATCAAACAACATGAACTTGGTTGCAGAGCCCCCACCTCGATAAAATGTTTTCTCATGTAAAAATGTGTTGAACCCTCAAAAGAGGACAAATATCACAAGGATCCCAGCGAGGTCTGAAGGAACCAGTACAAACTACAGAGCAATTTCTCGTGCCAAAAGAGAAATACAAATATACATATACAAATGCCAAAGCTCATAAATGTTCTTGGGTTGACACAACAAACCCAAAAACCAACACTTGATCAGGACCAAATCTGAAAAGGCTACCCCTCAAAAAAAAGCTTTTTCTTTATACAAAGACAGGACAGAGCAGTAGAGCACCAAAGAAAGAAAGAGGAAATACATTTTTTGAATTACTACATTCTAGTCTGGTACAAATTTTGCATGCGGATAGCGACCCTAGTCAAAAGTAATTTTATTAGTCAAGGTGTGGTCCAACTTTATTGGATGCTGAAGTATATTTATATTTTTTTCTTCTTTTTCATGGGGATAATGACAACATCTAAAACGAACAAGGGAGAAGAGAATTAGAAAAGACAATAGCAAAAAAACAAGGCTCAGGATTCTGAACTTTCTGTCCTTCTGTTTTGGAAATATTTTCTGATCTAAATTATTTTTATAAGGGCATTGTTGAGGGTACTTGAGACTTGAGAGAGAAATAACGTCTGTTTTACCCTGCTAGCTGCATATACAAATGAAAATAATATAAAATTATGGTGGTACGGTTCAACACTATTTAGATAATTTAGTGTCACCTGTTGATCCTTCTCAATTACGAGAAATTTGATATGGCATTTGGCATTGAAGAATATACCTATTAAGGAATTGTCACTTGAATCCAGAACAGAAAATTTCAGGCTCCATTATTTACAGGCTTATTAACCCGTCATAAAATTATGCTGCAATATAAAGCACGAAAATATATTGTAACAACACTATATTTGCTAGATTTTTGTTTTTTTTTGGATATGCTTGGTCTTTATGGACCAGTAGACCCCACTAGTAAACATATTTCTAATCAGTATATCAAATTCTTTTGCTCGTATTACGGGCTCAGTTGTAAATTCAATCTGATCTAGCTGTGAAACTTTATAAGTTGATAAAAAGTCTCTTACTAGTTACTAGTACATGAATATAGCATTTCCCCAATATATGCTAGTCTAAAACATTATTTACTAGAACTTTCGAATTTTAGAGACTTGTACCTGAAAATTGCACCGTGCACAACCCCCAAGAAATCTTATGAAACAGCTAGAAAGGCAGCTATCATCTAAACAAGGCTAACTATATTTTGCAAGAAGTACGCATAAATTAATCATCTAAAATTAATATGGAAATTCCATGATCATAAATGTGGTGAGTTTCCACATTACTTGTTAGTCAGAATAACAAAACAACAGCTACTACTACTGACCTAAAATTACACAGCAAAATATTTGGTTAGAGAACATAAGCTTGACGAGAAGACAAACAAAACATCACTTGATCCTACCATTGACACATCCATTTTAGCTCAACAGTTCAACCACCATTTCCATGCTAGGCCTCCTGCTCGGTGCCTCACTCATACAATCCTGTGCAATTTGCACCAGTTTAACAGCTTCCTTTTTCGAGAACCTTCCATCCAAACTATCATCAATGATCTCTTGAAGCTCATCAACAGTAATTTCTCCATTGATTGTTATAGCAGATACATCCAGTTTGCCAGTTATAATCTGAAGTATTAGAAGTCCGAAAGCGTACACATCACTTTTTTCAGTAAACCTGCCGGTGGTGGCATATTCTGGTGCAAGATAGCCCATGGCAGCACTTGCTTTTAGAGTTGAAAAATTTATGTCATCAACTAAAAGCTTGTGGAGACCCACACAAGAGAGCTTTGGCACATAATGTAGGTCTAAGAGGATTTTCTCAGCCGATATGTTTTGATGGAGAATTGAAGGCTTGTTAGCTCGATTGTTGTGCAGGTACTCAATTCCTAAGTAATGAGTTATCAAATTAGTCTAAGGCTGTATTTATTTAATATACTGTTGTCACATCAATTAAGGTTGTCTCACCTTATTAAATTTACATGGAAGGGCTTGCGTGAATTTAAATATCCACAAGTGTCCATAACATTTGCATTATAATATCACAATATCAAAATGGTCATAAGTAACACAACAAGACACTACTTTCCATTTTGGTAATTTGTCTGTTCATTTGGTTTGGGGTTTCATTTCTTTCTTATTTTCTTTTTTGCATGGGGGACCAAGAAACCATTTGCTATTTGGACTGAAACAAGTCTATCGAGCTACTGAGAGCAACATGTTTTGATTTTTCTAAATTACCTTTTGCAATGCCATTAATAATGGAGACTCTAGTAGCCCAATCAAGAATATTTCCCAGACCACCACCATTACTTTTAAAATCCAAGTACTGTGCTAAACTTCCATTGGCTGCATAATCATAAATTAAGAAGCACTCGCCTCTCCCTCTAGAGCAACAAAAGCCTCTCAACCTCAACACATTTTCATGCCTCAAAAGGGTTAATACTTTCAATCCCTTCAAGAACTCGGCCTCCTCTTGCTTGCAACTCGACCTATTGATACTCCTTACTGCAACCACAGTTCCATCCCTTAGAATCCCTTTGTATGTTGATCCCATGTAAATGCTCTTACCTGTCATGATGAATAGAATAAAAATATTAAATTACATTTTCTTTTGAATAAAGCAACATTCATTCTTTTAAATTTACCTAGCAAGTTGACTTCCGAGAAGTACTGAGTAGCAAATTCGACTTCCTCTAAATTAAACCGGTGGCTGTCTGATAAGTTATTCATGTCCCAGCTAGTGTTATAGTCTACACTAACAAGGGGGAAACTGCTTTTCCGAGTTGGTTCTTGCAATTGGTCAGTACTGAGGCGGCTGTCAGAAATTTCAAGTGAACTGCCAATCTTTTGTTTCCTCCTTCGGTACCATAAAAAGGTGAATAACCCAACAATTGCACACCCAATTGCGAGCACTAATGCACCAATTACAGTACCAGCAGATGACTTTGTTGGCTTCGAACAGTGGGGCCCACCTGGACACTGTGAGCTCCCCAGATTGGTTGATTGGGGAATTTGTTGTGTCCTAAGGCCAGTCAAACCAGGTCCAAATGGTTCTGGTTTGCTAGGATTGTCGAGGGGTTCACTAGATGGGCACAGTTTGAGGGTGTCAAACCCAGCTCCACATAGACCTTTGTTGTTTGCAAACTGAAAGCCTCCATTCAGTCTTTTTAATCCTATCAGGCAAACCATGTGATATTATGAGAAACAAATCTAATATCTTCAAACATGTTTATGCAATTTAAGCAATATTCTTCTATCCGAAGTTTTTAGTCACACTCCCATACGCCATGTATAACTGCTGCATATGTTCCTTCATGCACGACATTTTTCACACAAGATTATTCCTTATCCCACAAAGTACTATTTTAGACCGTCAAATTAGACCCTTAACAAAAGTACCACTTAACCTATCAAAATAAGTATAGTTGATCAAATTAATTCCTTCCACTTAAAATAAACAGAAAAAAAATTTGAAAAGTTTATGGCATGCAACTCACCTGAAGGAACATCACCCGAGAGAGAGTTGTTGCGCAAGTCAAGCACAGTAAGGAGAGGGGCTTCTACGAGCTTAACCGGAATAGAACCGAAGAGGTGGTTAAAGCTCAAATCCAACCGCATTAAATTGGGAAGATCTCCGAGCGAGGCAGGAATCGCACCAGTTAGCTGGTTGGATTGTAAAGTGAGCACAGAAAGCTTCTTCAATCGGCCAAGCAGGGTTGGTATATTCCCAGTTAATCGGTTGTATCCAAGTTGCAATACTACATCATGGACAAAGAAAGATTAGTAAAGAAAAACTTATCTGTAAGTTTCAGGTTTAGTTCATTTCAAGAGAATCCTTTCAAATAAAGCAATATTGACCAATTGCATTTGAAGTGAATCTTGGGATAGTCCTCAAAAGGGGAAAATATAATCTCAGATTTTGTTCACCAAATTCCAGAAAATTTATTATTGTGTATAAGGCTGTCTGGCTACAACGTTATAACAATTAAAGAGCATTCAATGCTACATAGTGTCGCCATTGGATAAAGAAAACAAAAGCCACAGAAGTAATAAAGATGGAATCCATCTTAAATCCAGGCGTCAGTCTAATCAACAAGAGAATAATAAATGAACGGTACAGAAAATGTGCCTGATTGTATAGGAGGATAATCTTTGTTGAATCTTTGAAAATAAATGTCTCAATCTCCAGACGTATCTTTTAAAAAACTACAAATAAATAACTTTTAGTGCAGCAAGCCAGTAACACAAATGCACTCTCTTAAAATACTACATAACAACAAATAGTTTTGAAATGTAAAACAATATATTTGTAAGAGACAATCAACAAGAAGCTTCTTTTTGGACTCTATTCAAAGTTCAAACAAATAACGAAGACAAAAAAGCTACATTAAATAATTCCTAAATAGAATCAACTCTGTTTTGGAAATTTCAAAGTTGACCCTGTTTGAACAAAGCAATTGTCCCCCACTTAAAAAAAGGAAAAAATAAGATTTCAATATTTTTATGTTTAAACTTCGAGAAAAAACCCTACTAAAATTCAAATAAAAGCAATAATATAACCCACAAAAGCCAAAACCACGAAAGAAAAAACCAAACCTAACACTATTTTAACATTAACAAACTCATATTTTAAAAATGCATATCCTAAAACTTCCAAAACCATACAAGATGAAGCTTCTGATTTTACTGTGTGCAGACAACATTTTTAGCACAGCCCATATTTCAGAACCCACAATCCGATTTTACATTTCACTTTAAAATCAGAAAAGTTTCTCTTACACTTCACAGTTTACAAAAACGTTTTTGGTCTCTCAAAAACCAAACAAAAAGAGCCTCATATATAACTCACCCTGAAGATTCCCCAAATTTCCAATCTCAGCTGGAATGCTCCCCTGAAGGCGGTTCACATCCAAATAGAAATCAGAGAGCAAGGTGAGGTTCCCAACCTCTCTTGGTATCTCCCCAGTGAGTCTGTTGTAGTGCAAGTAGAGACCAGTAAGCGATCTCAGACCAGCAATGGCTGGAGAGATCGAACCAGACAAACCCATTCCTTGAAGAGAGATGCTTGTCACCTTTCCATGGACGTTGCATGCAACTCCTACGAAGGTACCACTACATGGCTCACCATTGCGGCTCCATGTGCTAAGCACGTGATGTTGCGGGTCTAGAGACTCCTTGAGCGCCATTAGAGAACTCAGTTCTGGGTTTGGTAGTGCAGAAGCGCAGGAGAGAAAGAAAACGAGGAGTAAAAGGTGCAGGAAGGTTGGAGACGAAGCCATTTTTGCGCTTGTGCTTGTTTCTCTTTCCTTGTTTTGGTGGGAAGAGAAGAGACAGGAGGGAAGGTGAGGAGAAGAGGAGAGAGAAGGAGGAGATTCTTTGTTTTCTCCTCTGGTTTTTATTGAAAGCAGAAAACACCAGACCAGCTTTGTCAGAGACTCAGGTTTCGGAGTTTAGATGTCATAATTATCTCTCCAGTTTTTACTTATTAGTGGGAAAATTGTGCTTTTTGCGGAGTTCTCATAGTCTGTCTTGGTAAGGAAAAATGGAGAGGATAAAGTAATAGAATTTTTTTTTTATTTGGAGTAATAGAAAATTGGGTGGAGACTGGAGAGTGGATGAATAGCAAAGACCATGGGAAAAAGTGAAAAATAACGGGGAGTTGAATTTTTTTAATTTGAAAAGTGAAGAAATTTTGAAAACGGTACGGTGCGTTGAGAGTTATTCGCCTAGTGGACTGTCAATCTGTCATCGCTAACTAGTCAGTAGTCAGTACTCAGTACGCTACACAAACTGCTGTTTATTTTTTGAAACTTCACAAACTGCTGTGTGCCTGTGTGTATTTTAAGAGAAAAGCTTGTAAGTGCTCTAATGTGAATCCCTATCCGGTGCTGCGCACCAATTCGAACCGTCCGATCTGATCTCGACGGTTAAATTTTTTTCGGGCCTTACAATCTGGTTATATGCACGGGGCACCCATTATCATTGGATTTAATCTAGACGGTTCGGATTGCTAAGTGGCACGGTGCCGCGCGGCACTAGATTTGGTTTCCTCTAATGTTGCCATTCATCAAATCAACTCTGATGACCACTTGACCAGAGAGTTTCATCAGCTCTCAGCTCTAACGTCTATTTTTTAGTTTTTGAAATGCTCTAAAGTTCGTTTGAAATTTTAATTTAGGGATAAACTGTGAAATTTTATGGAACAAATAAAATCAAAATTTTTTACGAGTTATAATAAACTAAAATGAAATAACACCTGATTTTCAGAAGTTTAACTTTTAGTGAAATTTTTTTTCGTGATTTATTATCAATCAAATAATAAATTTAAATGAATATATGTACCAAAAAAATTGGGTTGAAATAGAAGTATGAAATTATAAGTCCAATCAGTCCTTATTTAAATTTTTTTCACTGAGAAACCCCACAAATTTTAATTTTTTTCATATCCAAAAAAAATAGTAGCAACTAATGTAATACATTGTATTAGTAACACAGATATATATATTTTTTTAACAATAGTAGCAACTAATGTAATACTTCAAAATGTTATTAGCGTGATAATTTCTTTTAAAAACATCAATTTTAATGTACATTTTATTTTTTTTCATGCATAAGAAATTATGCAACTAGACACCCATTACATAAGGTTGCATAAGGGTGCTTAATTTATTACACTCAAAAATGTTGCATAACTTATGTACTGGATTCTTCTCATCTCATTTGACATTTGTACCCTTCAATTAATTTTCACCGACTCTCAATGTCTAGCACTAATACAGTTCATAATTATTTTTAAAATATTATAATAATAAAAATAAAAATAAAATTCTAACAAAAACTATAATAATAAAATCACTAATTGTTTTTATAATAACTATATTATTATTATTATATTGTAATATTACAATATTATTTGTTTTATTACCTATTTCATTATCCAGATTATTAGTATTACATAATAATAATTATTTTTTATAATATTATTTTATTATAATATTATAATATTAATTCTTATATAATATTATTATGATATTCTTCTTATTATTACTTAGTTATTATTTTTATTATTAGTATTAAAAAATAATAATTAGGTCAGATTTCAATCGTCTGATTTGAAATAGACAGTCCAAGTATGTATTGCATACTAAATAAACATTGTTCTTTACTAATTAAATAACTCAAATTCAAAGACATTTTAGTCTTTTGACAAGAATATATGCATGCATTAAGTTACTCTTTCCTACTACACGACCAAACATCCGTTACATAAACACTTATGTATCCTTAACTTATACCACTTTTTTACTACACAACCTAACGCCTCCTAATGTTACAATGTTACAATGACAGGTGACATGTACGTCCTTTTTCTTTATAATAGTACGGACGTATTGGAATAAAAATTTATCCTAAAAGATTATGCGACCCCTTTACCCTGATCAAAATATAATGAAAGAAAAGTTCTACTTCAATTTAATAGAAAACAAAATGCTTCTGAATTAAAATTTTTATCAAAACTTCAATATTTTCCAAAATAATATTTATAAGAACTAAGGGTGTGTTTGGAACCATCCCGGTATAAGGGATTGAATAAGGATGTGGGCCCCACTGTTATCTCTCTCCTCTCTCCTCTCTCCTCTTTTCCCCTATTCGGCTAATACCAACATTTGGCCGAATAAGAATTGAGACCGAATAAGGCCTTATTCGGCACTCTCTCTCCTCTCTCCTCTGTCAAAAAGTACCTCCTCTCTCCTCTCTCCTCTTATTCCATCCCGGAATAAGGCAAACAAACACACCCTAAAACATTAACACTCTATATTTGCAAAATTGTCAGTTTGTCACCGAACTAGAATAGTGCAGAAATTGAAAAGAATAAGTATCATGACTGACCTCTGAAGATTTTGTTACGTAGTTCGAAATCTTTTACGGTTTTGCCTCGATTAATTTTACTAGAAGTGATTTTTATACCAGTGATGATACAGAAACCTGGGCTCAAATTCTCAACCTTTTAACCACTTTGATAATTTTCTAACTTGTAAACATTGCTCGGACTGCTAGATTGTTTAATTATGGGCTAACATTCATCCTTCCACAGTAGACATATTATGGGCCACAATCTGAGCTTAAGTTATTAAATTTCAGACTAGATCCAACATGGCCCAAACAGAATGCAAAACGCGAAGAAAAAACGGTCGTAAAAGTCCGTAAAACACGGAACGTGCGCATAAGAAGCAACGTCAACGGGTTCTTTTCTCCACTGCACCTCTTCAATTTCTCTTCCTCCTCTTCTCCTTCTACTCTTCAAACCAATCCATCCAATTCCCAATCTCTCCTTCCATAGACAAGCCGAGGGAGAGGGATAGACAACAGATCCTACGATGGGGAAGGACTTCTCAGACGATCAGATCAAGTCCATGAAAGACGCCTTCTCTCTATTCGACTCCGACAAAGATGGCCATATCGCACCCTCAGACCTCGGCGTGCTCATGCGGGCCCTTGGCAGCAACCCAACACAGGCCCAGCTCGCGCAAATCATCAAGGCAGAGGGTCTCGCGGCGCCGTTCGATGTCAACCGGTTCCTCGAGCTGATGAAGACCCACCTCAACACCGACCCGTTCGATGAACCGCTCAGAAACGCCTTCAAGGTGATTGACAAGGAGTCGACTGGCCGCATATCGGTTAAGGACCTCAGGCATATTCTCACGTCCATCGGAGAGAAATTGGAAGGGTCCGAGTTCGACGAGTGGATCAAGGAAGTCGATGTCGGGCCCGACGGTACCTTTAAGTATGAAGATCTTATACAGAAGATTACTGCCAAGTGATCACAGTCTTTTGATTTTGATTTTGATTTTCTTTTCTTTTTTTTGAAAAAAAAAAGTGTGTGCTGGTTTAATTGGTAATACTTGGTAAGATGTGATTGTTAATTTGTCAGATGGGGTGTTTTCTGTATTTATTTGCATTTTTTTTCTTTTCTTATTTTGAGGCGTCTCAGAGTTTTATTAATTTATTCTTTTTCTGTGATTGTTATAAATTAGGCCTTCTATTGGAATAATTGATATGAAAAAATTCGGATCTGGTGGTGAATTATATTATCACGGTCATTAATGGTGGCCTCAAACTGTTATATATTGAGTAACCGTAGATCAAAGGCAAACCAGAAAGAACCCATTTCTGTACCAGATTTTTGTAGTACAGTTTTTTTGGGGCAAAAGGAAAAAATATGTTTTTGAAAAAAACATTGTAGTACTGCTTTAATTTGTTATTTCTAGGTTAAAAGCTGTTGTGTATTATGTTTCAACCAAAACTCTAGTGAAAGAAGATAGACGAATTGTTAATTATTGATAGTTTGTTTTTTTTTTTTCAAAAAAGAATATAAAAAAGGAAAAAGGATCACCGAAAGAGTGGATTGCTCTGTGCAATTACTGAAAAAAAAATATTCTATCAAGAACACCAATAAAGTTAAAGTCGACGAAAGTTAGAAGTCGACGTAAGAGCAGGTGGCTGGATCTTTGTGATAATATATCATTACAATTAACAAATTTTTATAACTTTTAATAACAACCAGATCCGACTTGCGCAATATGTATAGACAAATTTCTATAGGGATGGAGATTCGAGTGTTTTCGTGCCAGCATTACTTCCATCCAGCATGCTTTGACGATTTTCTCCAGACGTAAGTCTCGGGACATACCTCGTGTCTCATATGTCGTCGTACAGTTGCCATTACACTAGCCTAGTTAGATCAGTATTAGTAATTAAATGATTTAAATAGCGGCTGCAATGACGACAATCGCGCCACTATAACGGTGTGACTTGATAGACCGATATGCTACTAAACTAAAAGTTTCGCTATCGCGATATTTATTAGCATACCACAATACTACTTAAAAGTATTTATTCTTAACGTTTTATTTTCTTATGGTGTCTAAAATAGTAAAAATTAATAGCATATAAATGCATTTAGTGGTATTTTAGCGAAATATAGCAACACAATTTGCACTTGTTGAAATATAATAAGTATTACGAACATATTTTTTCATATAATATCTGCATATACGAACAACATATGATGTTTGCATATAAAAAGTGCATATAATGTTTGCATATATTAAATTAAACTATTAAAGTATATATAAACGAGAGAATATACGACACTTTTCCTCTCTAGCCTATACAGTCTATTGTCACTCAACCTTTACAAAAAAAGAAGTACGATAGTGGGTGATTGATGTGTATTATGAGAGTTAATTCTCAACGTTTGTTTCAATCTAAATATGAACAAAGAGTATATATTAAGAGGTAAAGGCATGTACGACAATACGAAGGCGTGTTACTCATAGCATTAATTATCAACCTTTAGCCTGAAGGCTAATTAATAAAGAAGGTGTTTCTCCTCCGACCTTCGTGTCAGCGCACCATCACCATCACCATCATCGATTTACTTCTTAAATCATCCTCATCCACAGGATCATGTCGTACCGTACTATATTGTGGTTATGGGACTCTTCGATGTCTAGGTATTTATTGTCACAGTTTTCTTCCTTATATGGCGGATATGTCGAAGAACAAGAAGTGATAGCTCAAGACATACTGAGCTGGAGCTTACGACCATTGCACCATTTTCATTACCGCGCTAGCTGGCAGGATGATGAGCAAGATCCGACTTACGCGATATGTATAGACGAATTTTCTATAGGGATGGAGATTCGAGTGCTTCAGTGCCAACATTACTTCCATACAGCGTGCTTTGACGATTTTCTTCAGACGCAAGCCTCGGGACATACCTCGTGTCCCATATGATGGATATTAAATAATATTGTCCTAAGCTTTACAAACAAACAAGGAGATATACAACATGCTATTGTTGAAATATAATGAGTATTACGAACATATTTTTTTCATATAATGTCTGCATAATAATGTTTGCATATACAAACTGCATATAATATTTGCATATATTAAATTACACTATTAAAGTATGTATAAACGAGGGAATATACGACACTTTTTCTCTCTAGTCTTTACTGTCTATTGTCACTCAACCTTTACAAAAAAGAAAGTACGATAGTGGGTGATTGATGTGTATTATGAGAATTAATTCTCAACGTTTGTTTCAGTCTAAATTTGTACAAAGAGTATACATTAAGAGGTATAGGCATGTATGACAGTATGAAGGCGTGTTAGGCATAGCATTAATTAGCATCGTTTAGCCTGAAGGCTAATTAATAAAGAAGGTGTTTCTCCTCCGACCTTCGTGTCAGCGCACCAATACCATCATCAATGAACTTCTTAAATCATCCTCATCCATAGGATCATGTCGTATCGTACTATATTGTGGTTCTGGGACTCTTCGGTATCTAGATATTTGTTGTCATAGTTTTCTTCCTTATCTAGTGGATATGTCGAAGAACGAGAAGTGATACCGCAGGACATAATACTGAGCTGGAGCTTACGACCATTGCACCATTTCCATTACCGCCTCGCTGGTGGGATGGTGAACAAGTTCCGACTTGCGCGATATGTATAGACGAATTTTCTATAGGGATGGAGATTCCAACATTACTTCCATCCAGCATGCTTTGATGATTTTCTTCAAACGCAAGCCTCAGGACATACCTTTTGTCCCATATGCCGTCGTGCACTTGCCATTACACCATATGATTTGACGATTTAATTAATATTGTCCTAAGTTTTACAAACAAAAAAAGGAGATATACAACATGCTATTGTTGAAATATAATGAGTATTACGAATATATTTTTTGCATATAATGTCTACATATATAAACTGCATATGATATTTGCATATACGAACTGCATATAATATTTGCATATAATAAATTAAACTATTAAGTATGTATAATCAAGAGAATATGCGACATTTTTCCTCTCTAGCTTATACGGTCTATTTGTTAGGAACTTAAGTCCATATGCAATTTTAATTTTTATTAACATTTAACAAGCAATTAACACGCACGAAAAACGGATCTAGTTATTCAAGTAATTAACACGTAAAAGGAGAAGCGTAGGAGGTTTACCTCTCACGTAATCGTATTCGCGAGGCTCGAATCCAATCTCTTGGAGTCGGTGGCGTGCTCGTCACCCTCGCGGCTGCCTCCGGTTGCCTCAAGTCCACTAGAAGATTAACCAAAATCTCAAGACAAGTGCTAGCTTGTCCGAGACGATAGCTAATTCCCTGTTTTACTCCTTCGCGCGGTTAACTGTTTAACTGGAAGGACAATCGCTCAACACATGAGCTAGAGAGGGAGATGGAGGCGCATGCAAGAGGAGAACAAATTCTGCCCTCTTGCTTGAGCCGTCGGCTAGAGAGAGAGAGAGAGAGAGAATTAAGTCAAGCCCTGGTGTTTCCATAAACGACGTTGCTATATATGAAGCATATCTCTCTTCCAATTTTATCTGGACAGATTTGCCCCTCAAAATCCGAAAATTAATGGGTAATTATGGGCTACACAACATATTATATTAGCCCATTAATCCACTCCATTAATCCATCTCAAATCGGACTTTTAATTAACTGATTAAACAAAAGACCGATTAGCTCAGTATAATAAATATACGTTGAACGAACTTAATTATTAACATATTAATAATTAATTTAGAATTAGCATATACATTATATTATTTCTATATGATCCATTTGAGTTAATTAATTATAACGGTTCGCAACGGTATATAATTAATTAATCAACTTATCATATATTCGCAGTACTCGCTACTGCAAACAAATAAATAATGCACGTTTGGTTAAAGTTCTATTTGTGTGGCCCTTTGAGGATTTATGCTATGTTGGCTATGAAAATAAATCATCATTTATTTCCATTAATCATAAGCGGTATCTAGCAACACGTTATGATTCCCAATTCGCATAAATTAAATACTGTACCAATACAGCACTTCAATCCTGTATAAGAAATTGTATCTTATTGTTTTGATTCCTATGTCACATGATATCCTTGTATAATCCAAGATAGGAATGTGTCATTCTTGCAGATTATACGTTTCTTGATCTAGAGTTGATCGCCTAGTTGCGCGCATACGATCCAACTCCATCAAGGGGCCCAGTAGATATCATCACTCACTAGGTGAACTAATGAGGGACATACGGTTGTCTTGATGAACAGTTTTTCCCCGCACAATTCAAGAGAACATAAATAAAGTCCGTATAGCAGCCCTTATCAAGAATCAACATTAGACGATATTTATAGAACCTATCCTCATGTGGAAAAACTGAACCATCTCAAACTCAGAATCAAACACGTATGAAATAAATAATGACACATAACACAATCCATATATTTATTTCATTGGGTCATGTCATGTGCTATGTTCCAGTAACATACACATATGCAATTAAGTCGGTAACTCCTTACCCATGATTTGTAGAATTAATCATCACTTAACTTGCATACTAATCTTATATGATAATTAATTTTTCTTGTTAATTATCAAGATTATGGACTCTTTAGAGATATTATTGTCATTCTAACGAATGATCCACAGAGATCTACAATTCAGATCCTCAACCTGAATGATCTGTTAATAATAAACTCTAAGAACAAATGATCAAGTATTATCAATAACATAAACTAATATAATAGCCACCAACTGATTGGCTTCTAGGATATATCTCTAACACTATTGTCACTCAACCTTTACAAAATAAGAAGTACGATAGTGAGTGATTGATGTGTATTATAAGAGTTAATTCTCAACGTTTGTTTCGGTCTAAATTTGCACAAAGAGTATACATTAGGAGGTATAGGCATGTATGACAGTACGAAGGCATGTTAGGCATAGCACTAATTAGCATCGTTTAGCTTGAAGGCTAATTAATAAAGAAGGTGTTTCTCGTCTGATTTTCGTGTCAGCGCACCATCACCATCATCATTGAACTTCTTAAATCATCATCATCCACAGGATCATGTCGTACCGTACTGTATTGTGGTTCTGGAACTCATCGGTATCTAAGTATTTATTGTCATAGTTTTCTTCCTTATCTGGTGGATACGTAGAAGTACGAGAAGTGATAGCACATGACATAATATTGAGCTGAAACTTATGACCATTGTACCATTTCCATTACCGCCTCGCTGGCGGAATGATGAGCAAGATTCGACTTGCACGATATGTATAGACGAATTTTCTATAGGGATGGAGATTCGAGTGCTTCCGTGCCAACATTACTTCCATCCAGCATGCTTTGACGATTTTCTTCAGTCGCAAGTCTCGGGACATACCTCGTGTCCCATATGCCGTCGTGCAGTTGCCATTACACCATATGCTTTGACGATTTAGTTAATATTGTGTTTGATAGAAAGGGCCATGGGCGGGCATTTGAGATGGATTGTGATATGATGGATAATAATTAATATTGTCCTGAGTTTTACAAACAAACAAGGAGATATACAGCTAAGACAAATCAGTTTTGAGGAAGTTTAATATGCACTATGATGCATAGACCATTTTATGCATTGAGACTTTTTTATCAGAATTTTTGTAAATTGACAAATTTAATTTAACCAACCTAATCTACATATTGAAAATCTCCTAAAAAATCAAATTTTACAATTTTATTACTATTTTTTTAAAACTTTTTAAAACTTTCTATTTTTGGAAGCAAACTCTATTTAGAATATTTCAAAAATGGCATGTTTTAAAAATTCGAAAAAAATAGTAATAAAATTTCAAAAATTATAAATTTTTGTTTGTTGGGAGATTTCAATATGTAGATTAGGTTGGTTAAATTAGATTTGTCAAGTTGCAAAAATTCTGACGAAAAAGACCGCGATGCATAGATTGGCCTATGCACCATAGTGCATATTAAACTTCCTCATCAATTTTAAGTTATGTGAAAATACCAAATGAGCTCAGATAACTAAATTGTCGTCATTTTAGCTTAATTTAGCTCTAGTTAAAAAAGAATGACTAATGAGAAGCAATGATAATTTTATCTCATTTTGTAAACAATTGAGTCTCATTAAGCTGCAGTGATAAAACTAATCCTGAATTGTGTAACAGGGTCGAAAGAAACCAGTAAATTTGGTGCGGACGAAGATTGTCAGTGTAACTGTAAAATTGGATAATCGCAAATTAAGCCTTACATATTTGCTTTGGTACTTTAATGTATTGCTCTTAGATTTCTCTTATTGTTGTTTGGGGGATAATGATGAAGCCGCTTTATGCAATACAACTAAAAAATAAGAAAAACCAGAAAATAGAACAAAAATTTAGATCACCCAATATTGGCCAAAACATAGCTAGGGAAATGCATGAAAATTTGAGTAGATCTTCACATACATGACAAATTAAATTGAGGTATAATTGCTTTTCTTGTAGCTGATGTATGTTGGCAATATTGCAAAACAGCTGATCTCTCATACTTTTGTGGCAATATCGATGTGGGTCGTGGACTGACAATTATTCTAACCATGCACATCTCACTATTGTGTTCTCGCCTGTGTAGTTACCTCGTGCTCAGCCTTGTCTTCTAGTTTTTTTACCTTTTAGATCATGATAGATCAATAGACAGTGTGATGTGAACTGTACTGAGTTTTACTTTTTTTTTTGTTTTTCTTTTAAAATGTGATATCACTACGTTCATATATTCGTTTTTGTTTTGTTGAAGTTTTAACATTATTAATTGTTAGAGTTTGAACATGAATAGTAATCTAAGCACAAAGTTAGATATATCAATAGCGAAAGTCTTGGATCGGTTTGGCCTCTTTCACGTCGATGGACCGCTTGTCCTTCGTCTTATGCAAACCAGTGAGAGTAGACCACAGTATATCGAGTCTTATCTCTTGTTCCACAATACAAATGTCCCGACACACTGCACAATCACGAGATCTAACCTTCGTGACCAAATCACCCTTCTTGAGTGCTTGAACTTGTATAAATGCACAAGTACAAGATGGTGGAGTCTCTCCATCTTTCTCCTGTCTCTCTCAGTGAATGAATCACACCGAAACAATGTTCTAACGTCTCTTTTATACAGGGACGCTAGACATAACAGATAAGACAATCTTTCACGGAAAGATACCAGTCTGTCGGTTTCATGAGCGGCCCCGCTCAAAATCTAAATGACTCGATTGGGACAATGTCTCCACCGTATAATACTAACATTAATAAATATGAAAAATTTGCCTACACATTGGCTGGCATGATCGCTAGTAATAGAAGCAAAATTTTCGGAAGGAAATGCAACATACCTAATTCCAACCCAAAAAAACCAAAATGACCTAATATTGTAATCTGATTTCTAAAAAATTCACAAGACTATGTCTGACCGTTGTCCAAAAAAGCCCATCAGTACAGATCTGAGTACATAAAAGAAAAACTAGGCCCAATAAACCTCACAGATCTCATCTAAGCCCTAATAAAACCCAGAACAAACCACACGCACCAATTTCACGGCCCTCTAGGGCACAATCGGTATTTCACGTGCCTTGCTCACTTATATATCTCCAAAACCCTAGCCATCTGCCTCCCCGCTAGGTATTCGCTGTTTCGCTTCAAGACCGCTTCGTCGCGCCGCCGCCACCTGAGCTCGTCGCCTCGTTTACAGCCAACGCGCAGTCATGGGTCGTATGCACAGTCGTGGTAAGGGTATCTCCGCCTCCGCTCTTCCGTACAAGAGGACTCCTCCTAGCTGGCTCAAGATCGGCTCTCAGGATGTACGATCTCTCTCCCTCTCTCTCTCAGATCGATTTGTTTGTTATCTCATTTGTTAGATTTGATGGTTTTGTTTGAAGTTCTTTGATTTAGCAATGCGGGGTATTTGGGAACATTAGTTTCTCAGAAAAGTGTTGAATTGTTCTAAATTAAAACCCTTATGTTGGAGAACCAATCTTTGCCCCAAACTGTGGATTGGATTTAATTGTGAAGCTTTGCATCCAAAAAAAAAATTGAAAAGTAAGTTGGTCAAGTGCAACAAGGTTTGTAATATTCATCCATTTTGTAAAAAATCATTTAGGTCGAGGAAAATATTTGCAAGTTTGCGAAGAAGGGTATGGCCCCATCCCAGATTGGTGTGATTCTTCGTGACTCCCACGGTATAGCCCAAGTTAAGAGCGTAACTGGAAGCAAGATCCTCAGGATCCTCAAGGCCCATGGTTTGATTCTCTTCCTTGTGCTTTTCTAAATTTTTGTTGCATTGCAAGTTGGTATTGTAAGGATAAGAGGCAAATATGTAGTTGGCTAGATTTGCCCCGGTGCGAAGAAAAATGCGAAGGATGAATTGCGAACACATGATTCTCATGTTTTGCAAGTAATGTCAACTAGGTTATTGATAAGTCGAGAAAAAAAATTCATGCCTTTTCTTCATGTTTTGGCATCTCTGTTCTGGCTGGAAATGTCAGAAACTGTTGTTGCTATCATCAATTGCTAATTACAATCATTGCATTGTAAAGTAATTTTTGAAGTAAATAGAATCCTAAAGTTGTAGTTGATTTCTCTATCATATTGTATGGATAACCTGAACTTAACATATGTAAACAGGTTTGGCACCTGAGATTCCTGAGGATCTGTACCACCTCATCAAGAAGGCAGTGGCCATCAGAAAGCATTTGGAGAGAAACAGGAAGGACAAGGACTCCAAGTTCAGGTTGATCCTTGTTGAGAGCAGGATCCACCGTCTTGCCCGCTACTACAAGCGCACCAAGAAGCTTCCTCCTGTCTGGAAGTAGTAAGTCCTCTACCAGTTCTCTTTTTCATTCCGCCCTTTGGTTTGCATAGTATCTATTAAAGTCATTTGAGAACCAATTTCTATATTCTAGACAGGTGTTTCGTAGGGTGTGTTATAACAAATTGACGTGTAAAAAAAATCAGGCCTTCATTTAGTTGGATTATTGCATATTGTTGTTGATGTTTTACTGTTAATGTCATTTGTAATGGCAGTAAAATTCTGAGCTGAGGGGTAACATTGTCTACCTGCATTGTGAAATTTTTAGTGATTGATTTTTTGGTGGCACTTATTAATTATAATTAATAAATAAGTTAATCTAAGTAATCTTGTTTGAGTTGTTTTTCCTCATTAATAATGGTGCAGTATATTCATCAGTAGTAGTAATGTTTTTCTTTTGCACAAATAATGACATTGATTTCTCTTTTAAGACTCACACCCTTTTACTGCATATTTCTACAGTGAGAGCAACACTGCCAGCACCCTTGTGGCCTAAGTTGGATATGGTGGGTTTCATGCTAGTTTTGTCGCTTTTTCTAAACCTTTCATGTTAGGAAGAACTTAAAGGGACCTATTTTTGTGATTTTTGCCTCCTGGACTGGAAATGTACTTGAGTTATTTTAAATTAGTTTGTGCTCAGCTTCTGGTGCTTATAATCTAGCCTAATCTGTTTGTCAATTAATACATTTTGTTCTAGTCTGCAGTTTTTTGTGTTCTATCGCCACTATCAGTCTGTTGTTATGTTCATTGTTAGAAAATAATTGTTGTGTTTTGATCGTATGGCTTGCCAATCACATGCCATTAGTACAGAGCTGGAACACCAAAAGCTAATTGGATTGGTGTTAGTTATAACTATTTTTGTGTTTCGTTGGCAGATTTGGATTGAAAACGACTATCATATAAAAATCAGTGTACAAATTGAGTGCCATTTGGCACCAAATTATAGAAATACATTCATCGTTAGAACGGACTTCTTAGTTCTGCAATAATGAGACATGTCATTTTTTTTCTCATCTTCTAAAGCTTTGAACTGATCCCTCTGTATTTTGCGTGTTTCTTGATTTCTTTTTTCAATTTAGATAGTTCAATTTAAAACATCGAAAACAAACTGATAACGAGATTAACAGCAGAATTGAAGTCTACATCGGATACAAATGTTTACTATCCATCCAAAATCATAAATTCCGACCCTCATAAGCATTTTAGGTTTCTGACTTTCATTTCCATTATTATTAAAATTATGATAAAAGGGATGCACGATTTTAAACTAACATGATAGATCGATTTACTGGCGTTCTATGAAAAGTCCATCACTATATTACACAAGTAATAATGGTCAGACGAGTCGTTTTAAATCAGACAGTCCAAACTGAAAAAAAAAGAAAAATCTTGAAGTCCAGAACAACAAGAGTTCTGGACTCACCCTCAAGAGGACTGTACTGTGAAATGTACAGTAACAATATTTCACATTTGGAATTAAGCCATCGGAGTGTATCAGACCGTCTGATTTAGATCTGACGGTCGGTTCAATTGAAGAAGAGTAGAGAACCCGAAGCAGAATCGAAGTCACGGTGCCAAATCAATACGCACAGGCAGCACAGCAAATGTGGACTCTCTCTCTTTCTGTAGCGCGCTGTACCTCTCTGCGTGCAGTCTTCTCTCGGTTCTCTCCTTCGCCTTCCCCTCCCTTCTTTCCCTCTTCCCATTTCTCTCTTTTATTCTCCTTTCCTCCTCGTCCCCTTATCGCTATGGATGCGCACCCCTCTTCCTCGCAGCCGTCCAAGCCTTTCTCTCCGATGGCTCATGCCTCCAGACGAGGGTAAGGTTACTAACTTAAAAAAAAGTTTCTTTTGTAGGTTTCATGGACTGCATCTCTCGCCACTTGAAATTGTGATTGTTTTTTTGTGTTTGAATTTTAGTGGGAGAGGAAGAGGAAGAGGAGGTGGTGGCCGGAGCAGCACTGATGGTGGTGACGGCAACAGGATCGATGCTCTTGGGAGACTTATGTACTCTCTCTCTCTCTGCGCCTTGTGTTTGTGTGTGTGTGTGGATACATATGCCCGTGCTTAACATTGTCAATGTTTCTCCCCGGTGTCAATTTTGATTATGGATTTAAGTAATTGACAGTATAATTGAGTAGGCCAGGATTGCAAGCAGAGAATGTAGGGTTCAATTTGCAAAAATATCTGAAATTCAGTAATTGCAACTCATTCCGTCTAATGGCAATTCATTATTTAAAAGTTTCAGAAGTGAAACGCCCTGATAGTCAAGACAAAGTTCTAACTCATGGTTAATTAAGAACTAAAAGAAAAACTGTAAATTTATCTAAAAATAAAAGTGATTTATTTTAAAAAATGTCTCGTGTGAATGACCTTTTATTATATTGGAATAATCACCACATGAGTTTACTAGAGTTTGAGGATTCTGTTGAAATCTTTCTGCGTACAACAGCTCATTTGTGTTGCTGTACTGTTACTATCCAAGATTATTTTTTTTCTTTTTCTTTTTTTTAACAATGCGGTTCCTTATGCACCCATTTCTTCACAACTGAAGAAAAATCATAATAGAAGGCAAAAAAATGTATTGAATTTGGTGCTCCGCTAATCTTTACATTTCCGTAACGTTCTTCAAATGAAGAACAATAACTGAAACGGTACAAATTTATTTTATGCCAGGACAAGGATTTTGCGGCATATGGCATCTGAGCTTAATTTGAATATGAGGAGTGATGGGTATGTGAGAGTTGATGATTTACTGAAGCTCAACATACAAACATTTGCTAAAATCCCTTTGAAATCCCACACAGTGGAGGAAGTTAAAGAGGTGAATATCTATCCTTCTGTTACAAATTTTTTATCTTAAATTCTTAATAAAACCAACTCATGATGCCATGTATCTTGTGGTTCCATCTTGGTTTACAGGCCGTTAGAAGGGACAACAAGCAAAGGTTTAGTCTTTTGGAGGAAAATGGTCAGCTTTTTATTCGCGCAAACCAAGGCCACACGACAAAGGTCTCTTCTTCTCCCTATGTGTTTCACTTGAGTAATTGACAGGGATGGTTTGGGTTTGGGTCTAATGTTTTATTTGTTTTCCTTCTTAATGTTATGTGGAATTCATATGAAGAGGCCTGTATGAGGTTCTTAACATTGATTTTTGAAATTTTATGAATAAAACTGACTTTTGGTTCTGATTATAATTATGTAGAATTGATTTATATAGAGATTAGATCACCTTTGTTTACATTTTTCATATTTAACATTTGTATTTTCTTTATAGGCTGTTGAATCAGAGCACTTGTTGAAACCCATTCTGTCAGCTGAGGAAGTGCCAGGTGACCTTTGTGTAAGAAATACAAGTAAATTCCCAACAACTTACTTTCAAGAAATATCTCACGGGTCCTTTAAACTGTACAGTTTGTGTGCATGGCACTTACAGGAGAAATTTAGAATCGATATTACAGTCTGGATTGAAACGGATGGAGAGGCTACATGTACACTTCTCAAGTGGCTTGCCCACAGATGGTGAAGTAATTAGTGGTATGTCTTAGATACTCTAACAATCTTCTCGATATATGAGGCATGAATTGTTGTGTCCAGCTGCTACTCTAAACAAATCATGAGACAAATAGAATGTTATGTAAAAATAATATCTCTGGCATTGTACTCAGGTATGCGAAGAGATATCAACATTTTGATCTACTTGGATGTTAAGAAAGCGTTGGAAGGTATTTTCTCATATAAATTTGTTTTTTTGTTCTCACAAGTATCAATTTTGAAGTTAATGGATGTTATATTTACCTTTGCCCCAGATGGAATGAAGCTGTATGTCTCTGACAATAAGGTGATTCTCACGGAGGGTTTTGATGGAGTTGTGCCAGTCAAATATTTTGCAAAGATAGAGACATGGCCAAGAAGAGAGCTGGTGCCTTTCCAATGATAGCTGATATGCTCAGAAAGTGCATGCACATGTACATCTTCACGAAGCTGTGGATAAAGTTGATGGCTCTGCTCTTTTTCTTTTTCTAGGGTCCTCATTATGGAGGGAAGGCTCGCTATCTGAGAAAATCATGATTTCTTTTTTCTTTATTCTAAGTGAAATTTATTTGTTGAGAAGGAACTTTCAGGAAACAAAACCTTGCAGGAAAAATATGATCTCAGAATGTGAAAGATGGTTTTGTTAGGACTAAATGGGTTTGGTCTCAAGAGCGCAATGCTCGAAAATTAGAAAATACTGATTTGTGTTACTCTTTGTTTTTTTCATGGATGTTTAAGTCTCCCGCACAGGATGCATGCCCTCATCAATAAAAAAAAAAAGATGGATTTTTGAGATGTTATGTTTCTTCACAGAATTCTAAAAACAAAACACTTATGTGTTGAGCACAGTGCGACACGCGTGTTGACACTTATAGTTATGTGTTGAGCGAAGTGTTTTCTGACACTACTTTCACATTGTCAGCCAGCAATCTCCTTTCTAAAAGTCAAGAGGATCGTTTATTCCTTAAACATAGAGCCTTGACTCAGAAATGAGTCATAATATTGCCAATCTAACAAACAATTTGGGTAACAAGCAATATGCAATTCATGTTCCTATAATTAAATTATTCATATCCGTAAAGCACAAAAGGGAACCTTCTCTCACTAACTTAGCTTCTTGTATACAAGCAAAAAATGTTGCACTTAATTTCACTTAATTGTTTAATATTTTGCAAGTTTCTGTAGCACGTCGAAGTAATTAGGGAAGGTCTTGCGTGTGCAACCAGGGTCATTTATTGTTACCGGCACACCAGCACATGCCGCTAGAGAAAAAGTCATGGCCATTCTATGGTCATCATAGGTGTCAATTGCTGCCACGTTGAGCTTCTCTGGCGGGGTGATTATGCAATAATCAGGACCTTCCTCTACTGTTGCACCCAACTATACAAAAAATTATAGAAAATTAGTTTGACATTACAAATCAAATTTTATGCAGGGATTATGATTGCACAAGTACTCATGTAATATGTATATTATCGTACCTTCCTGAGTTCAGTGCAAATGGCAATCATTCTCTCAGTTTCCTTAACTCTCCAAGAAGCCACTGATAAAAACAACGACGAAAACAATCAACAACAGAGAACTACAAGAATAAATCTAACTATCGGTAGTGCGTCCAGGGTTTGCACTGGAATGAACGAAAGCTGATGGGCAACTGAGATTGCTGTTTTGGTCATAACATCTATTCAGTGGCTATACTAACTGCCTGAAAGAACAAATTCCCAAAGGAATCAACCATACAGATTGAGGAAGAAGTCAACCAAAGTAACTTGTGGAATGTCTCAGTACAATCCGATAAACCAGACCAGACTGGTAATACCATCAATCCAGCATTCTTCAATGCAATCCCAAGTCTAAGAAAACAACTAGAATGCAATAAAGAATCTACCATCTCTAATAGCAGTCGGGCCATCAGCAAAAAGTGCAACAACAGCCAATGTCATGGCAACATCTGGCATCTTATTCATGTTCACATCCACAGCTTTCAAGTGCTTCTCCCTGAACGATGAACCACGTGGCGGGCCAGTGACGGTTACACTATTCTCAGTCCATGTTACCTTTGCTCCCATTTTCTCTAGTACTTCAGCAAATTTCACATCTCCCTATAATATTTTAAGAGCGAAGAAAAAGTGAGAAACATTTCTTTTGCATAATCAGATAAATGGGAGAAAGAAAGTGGATAGGAGTACCTGTAAGCTGGTTGTGCCACATCCTTCTACGGTAACTGTACCGCCAGTAATAGCAGCACCAGCTAAAAAGTAACTTGCGCTGGATGCATCACCTTCCACGAAAGCCTTTCCAGGTGACCTGAGAATAACCAAAATAACACAAATGTAAACAAATATATTGAAAAGTACTCAGTAATCAGTATAAAAATGATAAAGAGATGTTACCTGTACTTTTGACCGCCTTTAATGAAGAAGCGGTCCCAGCTGTCAGAATGCTCAATACTGACACCAAAGCGCTCCATTAATTTCATAGTCATTTCCACGTAAGGGATAGATATTAATTTATCAATGATTTCTATTTCGATATCTCCAAGTGCAAGTGGGCCTGCCATGAGCAATGCACTCAAGTATTGACTACTAATGGAGCCCGACAGCTTAACCTGAGATGAAACAAATATCAGATATGTAAGAATCATACATAGGTAGGTGAAAAGAAAAGAATGACCAAACTCTTTGGCTTGATACCTTTCCACCTGGAAGGCCACCAATGCCTCTCACGCGAACTGGAGGACAGTTGGTGCCCAAAAAACAATCCACATCAGCACCAAGTTGTTTTAGGCCAGAGACCAGATCACCTATTGGTCTTTCCCTCATTCGTGGGACTCCATCAAGCACGTAACTGTTGTTTGAGATAAGACAGTTAGAGATACTGTAACATGTTACCAGCTTGCAACAAAGAACCATAAATCATGCTACAGCTTATAGAATTGCAATGAAGACATTTCCCTGGCATTACACGGGTAGCGACAGCATGCATCTTTTTTAATATACAATGTTGCATCAGTTACATCAGATTGCAGCTTGATTATATTTCACTTCGATTTCTTTTTGTTTAAGTTTTACTTTTCAGTTTTCTTAGGTTATCAGTTGCCACAGTTCAGTTTAGTTTGATGCCTTTATTAAATCACATCTGGTACAATTCCAATCTTCATTTTCTTTAATGAAACAACTACCTTCCATCTCCACCAGCAACAGTCAATGCAGCAGTCAAAGGCCTCATGGCAGTGCCAGCATTACCTAAGAAGAGTTCCACCTCCTTCGATTCTTTGCCAACTGGGAACTGGCCACCAGACCCCACAACCACAGCTCTTTTAGCCTCTCTGTCTACTTCTACAGAAAGGCCGAGGATTTTCAAAGCCTCGAGCATGTAATGTATGTCTTCACTGCTCAACAAATTATCTACCACAGTTGTTCCCTGATAGAGAGATAAAGGTTCTAATTTTAGTAAGGCATTTTCTAAAACTGATTTAGTGAGAATAGCGCACCCGGTACAACGCAAGTCAAGAAGATGCTCAGGCATTGTAATAGGGTACCAGATTGAAGTATAATTGTGTGATCAACTATACTCACCTCAGAAAGAGCAGCAAGGAGAAGCGTGCGATTCGACAGAGATTTCGATCCAGGCAAATTAATAGTCCCTGAAATTTCCTTAATCGGCTGAAGCACAATTTCTGGTACAGTCGAGGGTTTCTCTTTTGTACCCGCGACGGAAGCTTTAACAATAACCTTCCTAGACGAGACAAACCCAACATTTTTGGATCCAACAGAGCACAAATTAGAAACATTCGCTCCAGATCGGAATCGGAGAAGAGAAGAAGGGATCGGGGCACGCGTAGCGCGAGATCTGGATAGGTTTGAACTTGAGATGGAGATTCTCGGTTCGAGACCCTTCGCCATGGCTGCTTGCGCCATCTCTCGCACTGTTCTCTTTTCGTTTGTGTTTTTTCCGAAGTGAGATTTGGTTTGAATTGGGGAGTTGTTAGTGGAGGTAAGTAGAGAGTGCGAGGTAGGTAGGTGGAGAAGAGAAATGAAGGTTTTGTTTAGACGACTACCAACCTTCCCGCTAATTTCCTTGGTTGGTGAAGAATATGTAGCTTGGTATTTCATCCATTTTTTTTTTTTTTGGACGATTATTACAGTAGAATTCAATTTAAAATTCAATATGGTTATTTGGCACGTATGATGTATGTATTATGTTTGGAAAAATAATAAAATTTAATAAATATTTCGTTTATGAAATAATTTGTGCTTTAATAGTATTAAATTATTTTTAAATACATTACCAATTGTACACAAACTGTATGAATTTAATTAACAAACAAATTGTATGTTCAGAAAAGTAGTTCTAAATTTATATTATAATTTTTATCTTATTTGAACTAATTCGAGAAATATTATAGACTTTTTATTAGGACCTGCAGAGTCAAAATAAAAAGCAAATCCAGACCAATAAAGCAATTCAATGTCAAGTAAATCCTCTCTGATAGCAAATAGAAGCATTTTACTTATTTCCAACAGACACAAATTTATTAGATACCTCTTGAAGTCTTTGGCCCTGATCAAAATGATTTTGATGTGGGATTTCATTTCCTTTTAATTGATTTCATAGGATTTCGTTGCATCTAATTACATGAAAATTTCAACCAAATGACACCAAAATACCAAATTCCTTCATTTTGATCAAGAATTTTCTAACGAAATGAAATGAAATAAAATTCCATATTAAAAAAAATGAAATTTTGATCAGGGCCTTTCTTTCTTTCTTTTTTTTTTAAAAAAAAAAAGAGTGGCTAGTGTCTAAGGCTAATCAATTCTCTTGCTCACCAACCCCCTAATTTGAAATGCTAACGACTCTCGAAAATAGATGACACGTTTCGGATGGGATAAACACATATAAAGAATAGTAATAGATTTAAATTCCAAACTTTTTATGTGATTTTAATATTCTTAATGTAGATTAGAGTTTAATACAGAGGTAATTTATTTTTCATAACGCAAAATAACTTCGTAAGTTTTGCAAGTATCACAAGTTATAATTCAGATACTATTGTGAAGTTTGTATGACTCGTGATTAATTAGAAAATTATCTGTAAAATCTGTACAAATGTTGAATTCGTCTTTTAATGAAAATAAAAGGTAGCAGAGAATAACTAATGTTTTTGTACGGGTTGAAGTATTGATGCACGAAAAATATGAGACTTTTTTTTTTTGTTTGGTTAAATTCTGGAACACTTTTTGTTTGGTGTAGTGTTAATAAATTTTCTTGTTCACTCTAGTGAATAATTATATAGCAGACTTCAAAATAGCTTATGGGAAGTAGCTGCAGTGATATTTAGAGAAGTTCGGAAAAAATAATATTTGAATTTGGAGGTCCAAAAGAAATAAGGAAATATTATTTATCCCAATGCTGCATAAAAAATATGAAGGTGATGATCAGATTGCAACGTGTGGTTCATGAGGCCAAGCAGATTGCAGCATGATACATGTGAGTCATGCGGCCTAGTTTGGGAATTGGGAATAACCAAAATGAATATATATATTTTTTAAGATAAAGGGGTTAAGCCACCCAACTTATTTTTTTAAATTAAATGTCTATAATAATACAGCTGCAATCTGCAATTCACTAGATCAACAGCTGGTTCTCAAAATG
This sequence comes from Rhynchospora breviuscula, assembly GCA_027562975.1. Lineage (NCBI taxonomy): Eukaryota > Viridiplantae > Streptophyta > Magnoliopsida > Poales > Cyperaceae > Rhynchospora > Rhynchospora breviuscula. The sequence goes on along the minus strand of CM050400.1, from coordinate 14,506,128 downwards.
AATATATTTTATAATAATACAAATATACAATTCATTTTTCTCAGAGTTTGGTTGTTTAAACAATCTCCGCAACTACATGTATTGTATATTTGTATAATGCCTTGAAAAATTGAGACCATATGTCTTTCCACCGAAACAAGAAAAAGGAACAAAATCCTTTTAGAATACATTTCACGCAAAAAAATGAATTTTAAAAAAAAAAGGGGGGGGGGGGGGGGCTGAAGATATGCTTTAACACCTAACTAGTTGGGTCAATTTTGGGGGGGCATGGGCCTACACTTTACCATCTCGGAAGGCTTTTAATGAAATCATCGACTGTATATTGAAAGACATGAATCTTCTCAGGGAAAGGCTATTGGGTGAAAGATTTGACATTTTTCAGCTTCTACCTTCGCCTAACTAATTGTTAATCGTGATGTAACTTTCTGCTAAACTTTGGTCAAAAAAAGAAAAAATGATAAAAATCTCTTGCGAACTGTGCTTGTCAATTTATGTGATACATTTTCTATCCTATAATTTGCTTGGTAATTGCGGTGGGATCCTTTTTGGGCTTCAAAGTAAAAAGAAAGGGAACAAATAAACAAATTTGTTGGAAAGGCATTTACATTTAGCATGAAAATTATAACTTGCTAGTTTGCATAATGTTGTACCTTGATTTCTATTTTCCAACTATGCGTTGATCACGTGGAACTTTCTGCGCCTGGATGAGGATCTGTAATTAAAAAGGGCAAAAAAACCAAATAAATTTATGAATGCACATGCGGGAGTAATTTAGCTTCACGTGATTCTGCAACATGGAGTTGTTTGTTTATGTTGAGGTACAGCTCTGTTAGAAGAAACAGTTTAAATATTGAGGTGTAAATTAGATGCTCTGAAATATAAAACATTTAAATAAAATTCTTCTTCATCCTTGACAGTAACAGGGCTGGAATCAATAAGCAATTGAATTGTTAATTGTTTTAAAAAAAATGTAATTTTTAAATTTTTATCATGCGCATGAATTTTTGGGACACTTCAACACAGAATGAAAATAATGCAGAGATCTACATTGAGTCAAAAGAGTGTTACTGTGTATTTACTATTTAGTGACCTGATATTTGAATTTCAAGTCTTAACAATTAGGAATTACATACTAAAAACATGGCATGTAGGGATACCTATTTAATTTACCACATGTTGACTAGAGATATGGACAGCTATTTTGGCTTGAAAAGAAGAAGAATCTACCTCAGTATATTCCAAGTTGGGGGTTCCACTTTCAGTGGCATTCAGTTTTTGTAGGACTATTAACTTGCAGCCATTGATGTCTCTTTCAATTAGAGGTTCAAAATTTTCATGCACAGCCAACAATCTCCTTTTAATAGAAGATTATAAAGAAAAACTACCACAAAAAACCAAACTACAAAGCATTTCACCAAACCACAAAACATCTCTATGTTTTTTTTTCCCCTTCTTTTTCTTTTTAAGATATTACAATCAAGGACTAGCATTGACAATGTTCTCTATCTGTCATCTGTCATTGATTGTTCATTTTGATCCATCTTTAGTGAAACGCAAAGCATTTGTTGCTACTTGCTAGTTTTCCAACCTAACCCATTTACTGTCTTGAAGCCAGCAGTTGTTGTCTGGATAGAGTTAAAATCTTTATACAAGACTTGCAGAACCAAATTTTATTGTTTTAGTTCGCAGTTAATCGCCATGTGGATAATTGTATAAACACTATATATGATAAGAGATTAACAGAAAAAGTAGTCAGAAAAAGACCTTAGGACAAATAAAGTTAAGGATAAATAATCAGAAAAAGACCTTAGAATCAAAGAGAGCGACAAGCATTTGGCATTGTACCAAATGCTGAAAGCAGAAAAAAACAGAGGGAAATTCAGGTCAAGAACAAAAGGAGAGACGGAATAAATAAATAAAAATAAAATAAGAAATAGCAAACATGAGGCAAGCATCCCGAGAAAATGGGGATAGCCGACAAAACTTGTTGACCATACAATTTTTTTTTTTTTTTATATCAGATCATACAATCTTTTGCTTATAATTTATGGTTGTTTGTTTTCAAGGAAGCTAGTGGCTAGAATGCATCAGTGCTCTTGATTGGTTATATCCACAACCTAATCCTGCTAACAAATTCCTGCACACCCCCCAAAACTTATCCCTTGTCGTCTCTCTATACATCATCCAAAGAATATATACAGTAGAGATACGAATCTTTTTTCCCTAAAAGAACTCCATTAATTTCATTACAAATTACAAGACATAATTGAGCATCAAGCATCTTTTGCTTATTATTGTGCGTCGAACCACCACACATAGTAATAATTATAAACAGAAAAACTAGTTCCCTTAATTAAAAGTTCTTGAGAACCCATGAAAACTGTCTCGAGAAAGTATCCTCTTAATCGATTCCAATCTAATAAATAAGGCACAAATGCACAATCCTAATCATGTCCAGTCTTGCTTGTCATAAATCATTCAAAACAGACAAAAAAAAAAAAGAAAAGAAAAGTGAAAGATGATGAGAGAAGGTGAAAGAAAAATTAAACCCATGTAGAAAGGGCTTTGTTTATTACAAACCAAATCCCCACTGCCTCATCATCCTAATCATTGATCCCATGTAGCTCCGAAACAACACTTATTATTCCTCTCCCAAATTTCAAAAATCTTACAGGCTCTTGGCAGTCGCAACTACATTCTCAGGTGTGATACCGAACTCCTTGTATATCTTCCCAGCCGGTGCACTGGCACCAAATCGGTCAATGCCAATAGACTTCCCCTTCTCACCCACGTACTTCCCCCACCCGAAAGTGGACCCTGCCTCAATACTGACTCTGGCTGTGACGGCTGCTGGGAGAACACTCTCCTTGTATTCAGCTGATTGCTCCTCAAACAACTCCCAAGAGACGAGAGATACAACCCGGACAGTTTTGCCCTCCTTCCTCAACTCATCAGCGCCCTTGGCAGCAATTTCCAACTCAGAACCCGTTGCAAGAAGGATGTAATCTGGTTTGTTACCCGACGAGTTATCAGAAATAATGTATCCACCTTTCTCAACTCCTTCAATCGAAGTACCAGGAAGGTTGGGAAGTTTCTGACGAGACAGTGCCAGAACAGAAGGCCGTTTCCGGTTGAGCACTGCCACCTTGTATGAACCAGCAGTTTCATTCCCGTCAGCTGGTCTAAGCATCAAAATATTTGGCATCGCACGGAAGCTTGCCAAGTGCTCAATCGGCTGGTGAGTGGGCCCATCTTCTCCCAAACCAATTGAATCGTGAGTCATGACATAGATCACACCTGCCTCAGAAAGAGCAGAGATACGCATGGCTGCACGCATGTAGTCGGTGAAGACAAAGAAAGTGGCACAGTAGGGGATCAAACCAGGGCTGTGTAGTGCAATGCCATTGCAGATAGCACCCATGCCATGTTCACGGACACCAAAACGAACATTGCGCTCCTCAGGGGTGTCCTTTTGGAAGTCACCAAACATTTTCAGGAGGGTCATGTTGGAGGAAGCCAGATCAGCACTGCCACCAAGGAGACCAGGAAGGACCTTGGCAAGGGCATTCAAGTTTGTTTGGGAGAGGTTGCGGGTAGCTTCAGCAGGGCTCTCTGGGGTGTATTTCTGGATATTGGACCAAAAAAAGTAGCCGTCATCATTATGTATATTACACTAGAGGATATCCAGAATTCCATAAAGTGACTACAATTTATAATTATTTTTTGACTAGATCAGTTTTTTTCCCCCAACAAGTAAACAAAAATTGGTCCATTAGATTAACAGTTTGCTTTATTGTATACCATTTCAAATACACATGGAGAAACAAAGCAATGAATTAACTGGGCATGTGAATTGAAATTCTCTAAAATCACCTAAGCAGTTCACATAGTAATGCACAATGTCAAATAGTGGATATGATCAGACTAGCATTGCATTCTAGAAATTAAAACCTACAGAGAAAAAGGTAAGTAATATTCTTACCGGGAGCGCATCATCCCAGCCAGCTGGCAGCTCACCAGTAATGATACTCTTCAGAGTTGCTGCATCTTCAGGGTACTTCTTCTCATACTCAGCGAACTTGGCATTCCAACTAGATTCTAAGGCAGCTCCCTCCGGAGTATGACGGCTCCAGTGGCTATTTCAAACATCATTATTGAACTGATCAATCGACTATTCACTTTCAACCGACAAAATAAAAAAATATATATATAGCATAGGATCCAAAGCAAACCTCTTGACGTCTTCTGGCACATGGAATGGCTCATATGGCCATCCAAGATTCTGGCGTGTTGCCTCCACCTCCTTCGCACCGAGTGCGCTACCATGCACGCTGTACGAGTTTGCCTTGTTTGGGGATCCAAACCCAATGGTGGTAGTCACCTGCGCAAAGAAAAATGAGTATTAGTTCTAGAAAAAAGCTAAAGATTTATAGGTTTCTTAATGGCCAATGCATAAACCCCCAAATTGATCCATGTAAAATCCCTGTAAAGTGTAAATGAGAATTATGTGCATTCCGTAATGGTGCATCATGTATGCCCCCTAGAAATCATCCACCAATGTCCTCCTTCCTTAATGATGCTAAACCCACTCCTTCATTTGCCAGCCACTTACAATTATTTAAAAAAAAAAAGGAAAGCAGATCATTCGAGTATCTTTGAAGAAAGAGAAAAAGATGCGTACATCAAAGTTCTTCTCATTTCACACATCAATCATCCTCTGAAGACATTTAAAAAGAAATTAAGAAACATAAGTAAGACCTTGATGAGAGTGGGCTTGTCCTTGACAGCTTGGGCCTCCTTGATGGCAGCACGGATGTCATTGTAGCCAGTGTTTCCTTCCTTAACCCAGATGGTGTGCCACCCGAGTGCCTCAAAACGTGCACTCACATCCTCAGTGAAGGCAATCTCGGTGTCACCATCGATTGAGATGTGGTTGTCATCATAGAAAGCTATCAGCTTCCCCAATCCCCAGTGTCCGGCAATGGAGCATACCTCATTTGAAATCCCCTCCATCTGACATCCATCTCCCAGGATAACATATCTAGAAGATCAACAAGTGTCATTTTTATTAGTAATCAATGATAAAAATTTCAAACTAGATGCAGTTTCTATGCAAAGGAAACTAATCCTGAGGTTGTTTTCCTTGAAGTTAGCTTTCAATTAAAAGATGTTTAGATTGAGATTCCTGAATTACAAATCATGGAAGTTTGCTCAGAATTAGTCATGATCTTGCATCCATGAAATTCTGAGTGAAAATAAAATGACCAATTGGAACATGATAAAACTGGATGAGCGTAATTCAGAAGGAAAAATAAGAGAATTTTACGTATAGTGGTCGACAATTTCACAATCAGGCTTGTTGAAGCGAGCTGCAAGATTTGCCTCAGCCAGAGCCAATCCAACTGCATTTGCAACACCCTGACCAAGTGGACCTACACAATGTCAACATAAATTATGTTCATTAAAAACTGCCCATGTCAAAATTCAGTAAGGTGCATTAAATTTCTCTTTGAAGTAAATTTAATTATTTATTGTCTGAAACAACACAATTTACCTGTGGTGACCTCAACTCCAGGGGTTTCAAAGTTCTCAGGGTGTCCAGGGGTTCTGCTTCCCCATTGCCTGAATTGCTTCAGATCCTCTTCCTGTTTTGAATATGAAGAAAAACAAAATATCAATCAGTGAAGTGATCAGTCAAAAAAAAAAAAAAACAGTTTCTTACCTACTTCACATCTAGATCACTATAATGCCAAGTCAACAATAGAATTGAATTGATGTCAGAAACAAAAACCCAAAAGTATGTGACTAAAGATACAAGTACAAAAAGACAACTTTCGACCATAAAGAAACAACAACTTTTAATTAGCAAACCAAAAGATCACAACTTTATAGCTCAATTACTTTTCACAAATCATGTAAAACTAAGTAAAAAGAGAAGATCAAATAGAAGAATTATCATCAGATCCACCTCTAATTCTAAAAGAACGACCAACTAACTGAGATCTCACTAAAAAAAACCACCAAACACAACCAATTCAAACCCGATCAAAAAACAATAAACCCTGAACCCTTACCAGAACACTGTCATATCCAGCAAGGTGGAGCAAAGCATACTGCAACATGCACCCATGTCCGGCCGAGAGCACGAACCGGTCACGGTTGAACCAGTACGGGTTCTTCGGGTTGTACCTCATCACCTCATCATACAATATATGTCCCATGGGGGCACATCCCATGGGCAACCCCGGGTGACCCGAATTAGCCTTCTCAACTGCATCAATTGCAAGGAATCGGATCGTGTTAACGGATTTCTCCACTAATGGGTCGGCAGCAACTGAACCCTGTAACGTCTCCACGGCCGTGGCGCGAACAGTCTGAGCTCGGCGGGACCGGGCGAGGAGTTGGGGACGCCTAGAGAGTGCTAGAGTTGGAGACCTGAGTCCGCGCCCGGCGAGAGAGCTGAGACCTGACCCGGTTGGGAGTGCGACCCGGTCGGATTGGCCAGAGCTGGACCGGACGGTGACGGACCGGCCAGAGATGGCTTGAGGAGTGGAAATGGAAGTGGAGGTAGCCATGGTTTTGTTGGGGATACTGCTGGGGACTATGAAGGGAGAAGAGAAGGAGAGTTAAAAGAGAGGTGGAGATGCTTGGGTTGATCCGCCTCTCTCTCTTCCTTGGATTTAGGATTTTGGGTTGGGTTTGGTTTGGTTTGGTGTGTGGGACTGGGAGCGAGAAAAGATAGAGGTTTCGGCCTCTGGGGTCGCTTTCTGGGCACGAATAAATAAAACAGAGGGATGGTTTGTTGAAGTGGTACCTGAAACCGGTCTATGAGTTGTTCGTTTTGCACCGTTCAGAATTATTGAGGGCATTTATGGTTTCGAATATAGTTGTCTTTTATTTTTATTTTTTTTAGGTTTGATTAGGTAATCCATTCGTATGATGATGATTTGAAATATTATAATTTTACTTTTCGTGGTACCTACTTATAATAGGAATATAAATATTTGCAAAATTTTCTCTTTTGATAAAATATTTCCCGAATTTTAATTTTTTAACATGTTTCTCATACTTTTTAATCTGACATTATGACCCTTTAAATAGTAGTCTTGCTCATAATTGTTAAATTTGAATAAAAATGATTAAATTATTGTTGAATATCTATAAAGTAACTAAAATTTGATTAGAAAAAACTAAGCTAATTTTTTAAAACAATACAAATTGAGTGACATATTTTAAAAAAAATGAATATTTAGTTATTTTTGTTTCTTTAATTTGTGTGCTTTATTTTATTACTTTTGAAAGTACTTTCATGAGCAACAATTTAGTATTTTATATTTATTATAAACAAAACTACGATACAATATAGCTAAGTATGTATCCAATTTCAAATCAAATTTAAAAAATACATAAAAATAAAGGTCATAAAAATTTTAAGTAAATATAAAATAATTAGATGTATTGGCAGTCATTTTGCAATAATAAAATAATATAAATAACATTGACTTGGGGGGTAAATATTACATATAGCAATATTTTGGGGATTATTGTCGGAAATAAAAGTTTAGCCAATTTGTTACTAATTTTGTTCCATGTTAATTTGATCAGTTATCATGGTATTTATTGCATTAAAGTAGGAAAATTGTACAATTTCATGCTTCATTAGTAAGGAAAAATAACTAATATTATCATTTGTCTCAATTTATTTTTCTTTGAAAATATATACTCCTGATTTTAACATCTCGATTGTTGTTTAAAAAAAAAAAGAAAGAGTGAAGTGAACAGGCGAAAGAAATGATAAACTTATGCGCAAAGTGATATGCTAATGCATTTAATGATAGACCAGGTTGATTTAAGAACGACAGGATTAGCTCAGACGGTGTGGTGTGGGTTGGTGGATGAGGCGAAAGGCGCCGGCCGTTGAGAGCAAGGAAGATTTAATCCTGACCGTCGGAAAAGGCTAGGGAATGACTGCCTCCTATTCTCTTGCCTCAACATTGTATTTCTTTTCTTTTATTCTTTATTATATTTTAAAAGGTTTTAAACTTTTATTTAATGAACCATTGAAAGTTGGCTGAAGGGCTGAAGGCTGCTGTTCTTGTAATATGACAGCGACGTGTCGTCATGGCTGACGGTATTTAGATCAAAGACAGAATTTCTCTTGTTGCAATTAGTGTCGTTTGAAGGGTTTAAGCTTTCTTGGAGGTTTATATTGATTGGACAATTTGAACAGTAAGTCAAAATTGCACTTAATTAAATTCATACTATCCCCATCTACAATATATTTTTTTCTTTTCTTTTTTTGGGTAAGAACAAGCTTGTAGGAATATATGTACAACTCATTTACTCGTGAAATAAATGAATCCTTTTGCTTATTCAAATTCTGACTCTCTAAAATGTTTGATATAAAATATCTTCATTTCGTAATATTATCAAATTTATAGCTATCTTTTGAATGCGTGTATTTACGAGTTATATTGCATACGCATTTTAGACAGCTTGAAAAATACTGAAATTTTTACTAAATGCATGTTTATAGTTTGCTCCATCCAATACTTTTTAGTTGTCAACACGTATGAGTTTAATTCATTCAAAAAAAAAAAAAAACACGTATGAGTTTAATCAAAATTATTCAAAGAATGTTAAAAACTAAACATGGTCTTATAAAATTTTTAAAACTACATTTTTTTTATGTTATTCATTTCAAAGTACGGGATTAAACAAAAAAAAAAAAAAGTCCAGAAGCAGCCGAACCAATTGACCATTACTGGAAAGCAAATGCTAACTGGATAAAATTTTTGTTTTCTTTTAAATAAAGACGCTTAGGCAGGCAAAGACGAAATTCACAAAAATTACAGCTAGCTGAAGCAACGGCTTCCAAAATGTACATACAAGCCTGCATGGAAACAATTTTACGGAACCATTATTGAACCAACAAAAAAAAAACACACACACACAATTTTAAGGACCCACAAATCCACGGGTGATGTTATTACATTTCCAGGTAAACAAACAACGTTGTTAGAAATTCTTACAAGTGTAAAAAATCCTTTGCTCTTAAATTCCAAATTGTGGCCGTTGGAATATTTTTATATAATTTTTTTCTACGGCACACGTGACAGATAATAATTTTGTAATTTTATTTTAATTGATGTTAAGAATTTTAAGAATGCACAGCGTGGGTATTTTCTCGACAAAATTACATATAAAACGTGACAGTATATTTTATTAATTTAAATTTAAAATATATTATTTAGATTTAAAAAATTAAAACACGACAAAATCATTAAATATCAAGACATTGGAATCCTTCTCCGAATAAAAACAGCATAAGGTACCAATTAACGAATACTTGGGACATTAAAAATTGTAAACAATTAATTTCTTTTTTTAGACGTAATGGATAGCGGCTGTTAGGAATTGTCAACAATTAATTAATTGGGTTAATCAGTGAACATTTGAGTTGGCTTCCAGGCAATAAATTATTCATGTTAAAATGATTTTTCAGCTTGATACATGGTCACTGAACTGAACAAGACCAAGTCATGTGCATATTTTGCTCTAATTGAAGGGCCGTAATTGTTGGTGGCCTCAAAGGGACGGATTCAGTAGCTTTCTTTGTCCTTTGCATGGGGCGGGTCCGTTATAATTGACCCTTGTGCTCAACTCTTAATTTATAGGAGTCAACTATATGTAACTAATCAACGACATCAAATTCCTTTATTTAAGGGGAAACTAATTAAGAAATACGTGCTTAAAAGTGGTGCTTGGAGTTTCAGTATAGTTTTATGTGTTTTCTTCTCGTGCTGCCAAGATAAGCAGAGGAACAAGTGAGATTATTATAGCAAATTAGCAATAACAACAACTACTACAATAAAATGTTTTTATTATGTTATTTTTCTTTCTTTATTATTGCTATATTACAATTATTGATCATCATTATTTTATTTGTTCTTAATTATTATCATTACTATCTTATTATTGTTATTATTACTATTATTAATTTTTTTTTCTATTTTCAAGGAGATTTCTGTGGGAAACAAGGGAAATAAAATGAGAAATTTTACGATAAAAGGAAAGAATGGAATACTTTCTCTCTACTACTTATAAACACACAGATCCAAGAGGTTTTAACACGCTAGATCTAGCAAGTTAACATGTGTTTCTGTCGTTCGATCGATTTAATCTGTAGTTGGATATCAATTGCCAGGAGAAGCAACAATATATTTTGATTTTCCGTCTAATAAAAAAATAAATTGAATAATATATCTATTTATATAACTGGTAAATTTAACAATATATTTTTATCACCTAATATTATTTTATTTTTTTATTTATCCACATACGAGGACATCTTATGCTATTGATAGAAAAATGACATCAACCTAGAAAAGTAAAACCCAATAATGCAATGAAGCAAATTTATTCTGGTAATCTATGGGCTCAAGTTGCAGCACAGATAATATGGGTCTACTACCAATAATGAAGATAGCCCATCTCAGTTAATGTTCACATTTTGTTGTTTACAATGTCAACGTGACATCTAAAGTCCAATCTGACCTCCTCCTATTCTTACAAGGCCCTCCTGATATGAGTGAAGCGTGATACTGTGAATCTGTGATAGAAGAACATCTAGTGAGATTGTAAAGTAAGGCCTAGATTGAGACATCATTACCTTTCTATGCCCATATATCATATGAATATCAAGCTAGTAAATTTCAACACTGAGCCCAAAACTGCATAAGAATTGCATGGTGTTATCAAACAGGGAGATATTTTCACTTTATTTATGTAATTCTCATTTTAATTACCAAAAATAATAACTCTATAGAACGATTGATAAATGATAATCTGACAAAATGGACATCAAACATTTTGTATCCATGAATAATCACTAATGACCCCCTCTTTTAAAAATAATATTAAAATAATATAAAATATTAATAATAATATCGAAATAATTTAAATTATTTAAATAATAACGTAAGTACGGAATCCCAGATTCCGAACTGAATTACGGAATCCGGGATTCCGTAACTAGCGTTCAACTCTATTTTGGCTTCCGATCTCAGCGACGCGACACGAGGTAAGTTTATTATATTTATTTTTATTTAATTTATATAATTTATTAGTTTATTAGTTAATTAATTACAAAAATAGATAATATATTGTAAAAATAATTTAAAAAATATGAAAAAAATCAGAAAAAATAGGATAAATTTTTATATGTAATTAAATTTTGTTTGCATTTAATAATTAAGAATTTGATAATTAAATATTAAAAAAAATTAAAGAAAATTGTTAAAAATTGATAGGATTAATTTTAAATGTAGGAAAAAATTGTTGAAAAGAGAGTTGAACCGTTTCTACTCGATTGTATATTGTTTGAATAGAAATGTTTAGTTATTAAAAAATCGATGTTTTTAAAGATTAGAACTTCAAATAGGCATAACTTTTGATAGGAATGTCCATTTGGGATAAATGACCACAATCCGGAAAGCTGGAAACGAGATCTACATGATTTACTGGGGTAAATCTCGTAACGATCATTTTCAGAGCCAAAAAACACTCTCTGAACCTCCAAAATCCACTTTGAAAGTTTGCAAACTTAAAAACCACTCAAAACTACTACAAAATTTTTTAAAATCATAAATTAATCATTCTCCATCTTAGTGAAATATGAACCTCGTGTCATTTCTTCCTTTCTAATGCAATCTAGAAAGTACTTGTATATTAATATATCTCCATGACAATATATATACATATATCTCTATTTATGACAATATATAATTAATCAAGTGACTTCCATTCATTAATTCATATATCTCCATGACCAATATATATACATGTGTGGGTATGCATACCTCCAACCATTTATTAATACAATATAATGCAACTTAAACAAAAATATATATTGCTTGACTAAATATTTGAATAGTCAGTGGACTTTCGGCATACCTCCAACCATTCGCACTTATTTATTTAATAAAAAAATAAATTATTCAATCATATATATTTGGTTTCTTATTGAATAATTTATTTTTTTAAAGTATATAACAAATTATTTTAAAGTATCTATCTATCATTGATAGTAGAAAGAAATTAAATACAAAAACTATAAAAGATATAGCAACTTTATTAAAAGTAGACCTTTTCATTTGTTAAACGGTATGTGGGGGAAGTTCATCTATGCAGAAATACACAAGACATATACCATGGTCAAAGCAAAAATGCACCAAAATTGGACTTTGATTTAATTACGGAATATGAGATTCCGCAACAAGCTAGTTACGGAATCCGGGTTTCCGTAACTAGTCTGTTACGGAATCTCAGATTCCGTAATTCAGTTTGGAATTTGGGATTTCCGTACTTGCGTTATTATTTAAATAATTTTGATTATATTGATATTATTATTAATATTTTATATTATTTTAGTATTATTTTTAAACAGTACGGCACTAATGACATAACATACAGTCGAGACAGCAAGTAATTCGATTCGAACTTGAGCCACGATATTTTCATTTTAAATAATCCGATTTAAAATGAACATATCAGATGATTTATTCAAGCTAACTACGAGACAAAAAAAAAATTATTTTATAACATCATCAAATCAATCTAAAAATTTTATTTTTGGATTGTTACAAGTCCCGCAATCCGAAAAATAAAGTAACAAAAGAAGCAAATGCTGGTAGTGTTGGGATGAGAAAGTTTACAGAACCACTTCCGGAGATCATAAATCTTAACAGAGAAAATGTAACAAAAACAATTAATTTTCAGGAATAAATAGAGGCATTAAAAATATTATTTCTATAATGGTTTATTTCTTTTCTTAGTATGGATTTATCAAGCATTACTCCACGTGATTGCATATTTTAGTTCTTCTGTTTTCAAAACTCAGATTAATTTTATGAACTATTACTCGTGAATAAAAAAAAAATCAGTTGTTAGTTAACAGTCAATACTGTTGCCTTCGAATCGCTTGTTTGTTCTTAGCCCAAATTAACTTATTTCTTGTTCTAATAAATAAATGGAACTAGAAAAAAAAAATCAAAAACAAACCTTGTTCTTATTTTATTGCACTTCCAAACACACTCCGAACGAATAGTAAGGAAAAAATAATACAATTTACAAGTAAAATTTACAGTTTTGACATTGTATTCACTCCGAACGAGCTGGACCCAAAAAAAAATAATAATAATAAAAATGATTCGAAGTTAATAGAGGGAGATAGATTCTTAATTCAAGCACTTAGCAGTTAGCACCAAAGAAAAAGAAATGGATCACTTTGGCACGGTGTCTTGATTCAAAAGTTTGAAAGATGTAAAATTAAGTCAGAAAAAGTATCCAGTGCCAAGTCAAATTTCATCCACAACCAACTTTATGTTGACGTGTCATTGACCCATACGCGTCGAAATTTCTTTAATTAATTACTTTATTAGTAGTTTGGGACCGCCCCATTAAAACCAAACGAAAGCTTTCTACAAGTTGCCTACGCTATCCTCTTCTAAATTTGTTTGAAAGCAACCTAATACTTGTTTCGTGTTGTTAAATCTACCAAGATATTTCTCGTCCTCAAAATTGACCTTTAAAACACGCGATTTTAAATACTTCAATCTCACAAATGATATTCTTGCATACAAAATTTCACAACAAAATTCAATTTATCAAAAAGGGGCTTAATATTGATAAAAAAATGATTGAGAAGCACATAATATTGCACTTTCCAAATCTAAACCGTGTACATATACATTTATGAAGTATACAAATCTAATCCATTAGTCCCACAAAGGGGCCAAATCAATCAAATCAAAACATATACACAATAATTAATTAAAGATCAGATTAAACCACAATGCCATGAGAAATCAATGAGATATTATCGTCTCGAAGCAATTAATCCCATCGAATTCCACAGCAAACCTGGGCTTCAATTTCTTTTCTTTCTGACTCTCAGGCATTTCATTGCGCCTTTCCTTCTTCGCCTCTTCAATACGGCTTTTCGATTGAACAACCTTCGCATCTCTCTCGTTTGTAAGATCGGATTTGCTGAAGATCGAGAGGTTCATCCATGATCCGTAGATCTCGGATGGGGTTGAGCTGAGGATCGACATGGCCAAGAGCTTATCCATTTCTCGAAAGAAAGATAGAAAGATTCAATCAAATCAAATGAATTCCTCCTTTGTTTTCTAGGGTTAGAGAGAAAGAAAGAGGGAATTTTTTTGAATTGCCGAGGTGGTTTTTGTAATTTTTTTGTTTTCTGTTTTGCTTGTTGAGGAAATAAGGTATCGTTTGAGGTATTTATAGCGGGAAAGGATGAAGATTAATTAATGGGAAGAGAAGTTGATACATGTCTAATTCTCTTGACTTGAGTTCGTGTCTATAAATATGTAGCGATTTTGTGATGACAAGCAAGTGATCTATTAAACTTGTTTGCTACACGAATAGATACAGGAAAATGGTCACATTGTGATGGAAAGAAAGGATATATGTGTTTCTGACTTTCGAGTTTCCTTTCGAGGTAGGGCTAGAAGATTCTTCGCTTCTCTCAAATCTCAAATTGGAGTCGTTGGAGTCGTGTAAAATATTTGACCCGGCCTCAGCCGCGCGGAGAATGGGTTGTTCTGTATTTTGTGGCCGATTCTATGTAGTGTATTGTGTGGCTGATTTCTTTGGAAAGGTTATTTTTTGGCATGTGAATGCCATTTTTTATATTCTTATTCCTGATTTCTTGTTATAGTATTTGTGATATTTAGCGCTTAGTTTGAATTACCATTTGAATTTTATGATGTTGAAATAAAATAAATTACTCCAGATTATCTCTAATTACTCTTTATAAATTTATTTCTTAATTTTTCCCAGTACTTTACATCAATCCCCCAAAATACAAAAGCTGACCTATTTTATTAACTTATATATATTTATTTCTTACATTTTAGTTAAAATAAAAGTCAAAGGAGGCACAAAACTAGATATAGTTATGAATGTTTAGCTATAGGCATTCTAAAACAATCCTATAAAAATTGACCTTGCTGTTTCAGTCTTTCAGATGGTAACCCGCAGCACCGAATTGAAAGAAACCAGCCGCATACTAATTAAATAATTTTGAATTGTAAGCTTATCTGATAGCCTGATATATCTATATGGCTAGTTTCTACGACTTTCTACATTATTCAACACCTGTCTATAGCAGGAAGTTTTTATTTTTATTTTTATTTTTGGGATAGACTGGATAGCCGATGCCTAGTTTTATTGATCATTTTATTTATTTATATAAATGCTAAAATAGTAGGATGCATGTGGTCCGTCCAACATGATCGTATTCACATTTCAAATTTCAAGCTATCGATTCAAATCGTTAGATTGAATTTTCATATTGAAAATTTATACGAAACCAAAATTTACATATTTTTCAAAATTTTAACACACTAAAGAATCATCAAAACAGAAAGAGTTTCGAAAAAAAGGCATCTATGATAAGAAGAGTAATTTTGAGGCATGAGACCGCAAATATTTTTCTATTTTCTTGAACGGTAGATTTTAGTTGTAAAGTCCTGACACATTTATAAATATTAAAAGAAATCAACAAAAAGAAAGAGTTTAGTAGATATCGAAATTTTGTTTTATTATAATTTTAGTTGGTCAAGGAAAGAGGTCATGAAACAAAGCTTTTATGTAAACGCAATATTATATGACATATAATCGCACATATGTTTATTGAAAATAATATTGATTTTAGTCGAATAATGATAATAATCAATCAATCATCATTAATTATAAAAATATACAAAGAAAAAACTTTTCGTTCCCAACCTGATAAAATAACTTTACAGAACTTATTAATGAAATTACGGTAACACAATTTAGATAATTGAAAATTTAAAAAGAGATCATCTTATATATCGATACTTTTTGAGTGCTCACGAAATAGTAGAACATAATAATAAAGAAATATAGAAAAGTTTAATCTTGAGTTAAGGGGCTATATAAAAAATAAATTCTCAAATTTCGGATTTTCACCATCAATGACCAGTCACAATAGGTTTGCATGACACGTAGTTTTATTATACTACTGTATTTGTATTTTAGTATTTTCTCATATAATTACATAAATGATGTCAGCGAACATTTTATTTTTCTAGTGGTTCATGTTTATGATTTTCTCTAGTTTCTTAAAAATATATACAAAATTACTAATATAACTACAAAAAAAAATTTTTATCAATATTTTATAATATAAAATTAGGCTTATGTGCTAACTAATATTTAACTTCTCATCGAAACAACAAACAATTGCTAGTATCATTCTCTTTTAGAGGTGTTTGGTTGTGAAGTAAGGAGTTGCATAACTTAAAGATGCATAAGTGCTTATGTAGTGTTATGTAATGGGTGTTTGGTTATTGAATAAGGAACATAACTTATGCATGCATATATTCACGTGAAAAGACTAAAATGTCCTCATATCATAACAAATCCTTTTTATTATTCATGAATTATAATTTTTATAATAATAATTAAATATTACTAATTAATAATTATCGTAAATTATTAATTGTTATAAAAAATAATTATTAACGATAATAATAAATTATTTTTATTATTATGAAATATTAATAATTACTATTAATTAAATATTATAAATTATTTATTAATAATAAATTACTATTGATTAAGTTTTTTAATTATTAATAAATCGTTATTAGTAATTAGTATTACTTGTTAAATGTTATTATTAATTAATTTATAATATTATTTAATTATTTTAATAATTAATCTTTATTATTAATTATGATTTTTTAATAATTATTGTTACTTATTAAATATTATTATTAATTATTTGTTAATTATTAATTAATAATATTATTAAAAACTTAATATTTAATATTATTTGTTGTCCCTAACGAAAGGCCTAGAGGGGGGTGAATAGGCACAATTTCAATTTCCTAAACCGCTATGGTCAAATTTTTGGTTCAATTCAAGTTTGGTCTAATCACACAATACAAGCAAGTAAAGAGAAGAGATAAAGAGTTGACACGCGATATATTACGGAGTTCCGACCCGCTAGAAAAGGCTAGCCTTAGTCGTACGTCTCCGGGAGTTTCGCAACCACGAAAGGGCGCGCTCCGTTCTATTCCAACCGAACGGGTCTACAAATTCGAACCGAATCGCTTCGTCACAAATAACTCGAAGCAGATCGGCCTAACCTCTAGCTAATCACAAACTAGCACCAAGGATCAAGGCTCTCAACCAAAACACTCAAAAGTCTAGCAATTCAAAACTAAGGGTTTGGTTGATGCACTCAAATCTCTTCAAAATAGTCTAAGAAAAATGCTCAAATAGGGTAGAGGGATGATATCTCAGGATTAGAGCTCAAAAGCAAGTGTATAGCAAGGTGATTGATCAGTTTGAACTGCTCAAAAAGGTCTGGTATTAATAGTGGGTGTCAAGAGCTCTAAACCAGTCGAATTCTGTACAAAACGTTACATAACGCTCCGAAACGTTACACAACGTTTCAAATTAGCCGTTAAATAAAACAAATTCCGACAATAACGTTGGAGGGTGTCAGAAACGTTGTACAACGTTTGGAAACGTTGTGCAACGCAATGAATAGTGACCTCTAACGTTCAAAAAGATGTCAAAGACGTTACACAACGCTTTGAAGCGTTATGCAACGTTTGAACAATGAAACGTTGTATGACGGACTATAACGTTACACAACATAGGCCAGAACGCCCTCAAAGTGGCCAAAAACAAAGCGTTAAAAAAATCGAAACAAGCGTTGTGTAACGCTTGATTTTGGTCCGTTGTGTAACGCCAGAAAACGTTACCCAACGCTTTGTCATGGAGTACGCAGTTTTCAGCTGACTTGGTCAATGCGTTGTGTAACGCTTTATGACGTTACACAACGTTTGACCAAGCGTTACACAACTGAAAGAAGCGTCGTGTAACGCATGAAGACTGTTTTTGCAACTTGGCACATTACGAGGAGTTCTGTAACGTTGTATAACGTTATCAAACGTTGTATAACGTTACCAGCAGATTTTGAGCATTTTAATTCAGACAAAATGAGGAAGTTTGATTAGAATTACAACCTTTAAGTTCTAGACTTCCTAATTGATCTTCTGGAGTCTTGTGGGTCTTTAAAACACGCGCTATGCATAACTTTAATGCCTTGCTCCACCTTAAACTATATTAGACACTTAGACGAAAGATTAGTAAGAGTTACGTTGTTTTGCAAATCGACAAATCGAGTTAAAGATTTGTTTGACTCAACATTATTAATTATTAATTTTATTATTGTAATAAATTGAAGGATATAGTTAGAAATAAATTGAATGCATAACTTAAAGCACCTCTCTATGTAGTCTTATGTAACCTTATGCAACATTTGTTTGGTTGCATGAATGGTGCATAGAAAAGCTATGCAACTTAATGTAGTCTTATGTAACCTTACGCATCATTTGTTTGGTTGCATGAATGGTGCATAGTAAAGCTATGCAACTCATTTAAGTCATAACCAAACACCTAAAGTATAAGAGTTAAATAGCACTTGCATGAGTAATCATACTAGATTTCTCTTTCCATCTCATCGCTCATGCAAAACTTTTCTTAGGGCAATTTTGAACGAAGACTTGGAAAATATCTTTGATGGTACGTTCCACATTCAACACATATTAAATTGCTCCACAATTAAATATAATATTTTGAGACATGGACAATGAAAAATTATGACTAATTTAAAGAATCAATTTTTAAAAAGACTAGGAAACATTTTACATTAGACTCCAACTATTAGTCACTATTGTTAAGTAGCAAAGACAAATGATTTTAGTTCTTCGATTCTTCAGTATAATGTAATTGGAATATTGTTTTAGTTTAATTGAACCGAAATAATAAATATATTTCAAATTAATTTTCCAATTTACGTAGCAGTAGTAGGATTCTTTAAACGGATATTACTTTGTGCAAAAGAAAATATACTAATATACGACTAATTTAATCATAAGTTAAAATGTCGTTAAAGTCGTAATGACAACTTGATATAAGTTGAGTATTTGGCATATAATATATAAAAGAATACAAAAGTATGAAATAAAAAAATACAGTTAGATGAAACAAAATGTGCTAATAGTCAAAAATAGAAAATATCACGAACCCCTTTAATATTTTATACGACGAGCAACCACTACACTAGTCAATTATAATTGTAATGAATGAATAATAATATAGCAAGCCTAGTTAGTAAAAGTCATGTAGAAAAATAGCCAGATGAAATGAATCAAATCCCGAAACGTCAGAAACTTGTAGAAAGTTGTAGAATACAACGGATATCATGGATGAGGATGGGACCATACTGCACTCGCCTATTTTTTCCAATAAATGTTATTTTAATTTTCGCAAGTGCCAAGTGTGTGGTGGCATATTTGACATTTCTCATCTCTAGAACGCGGAATTCAAACGCGAAACGCATGAGAGTCTTTCTTTGAAGCCTCTCTTCTCACGTGGGAAAAAATCATCGTTATCAACTTACCAGTAATCGGAACCTAGAGTCTGGTCAGAGGCTTTTGCTTTTTGAGTTTTGACCCCTCAAATATTTTCTTCCTTCTTTCGTTCTTCGTTATTTCCCCTTTGCTTTTTGAATATTGACCCAGTTAGCACTAGTAGTTGAGTTATTGAGTTGACTGAGTCAAGTGAAGTGAAGGCAGACCGCAGACGGTCTTCTTTATGTTTATGGCGGCTATTTCTTGGTCTGAATGGACAATCTGTTTAGTTACACTCCAAAAGACCTGACATAAATATTTAATTTTTCTTAATTGAAAGGTTTATTTTTTATCATTCCGAAGTTACGTTGAAGCCAACAATGAGGGGAAAAAAAAAGAGGAATGAGTTAGATGGAGGTTAAATTGTATGTATATATATTTTACTCTCTATAGGAGTTTAAATTAAAATTTTTTTTGAAGTCATTTTTATATTTTTTTTATTTTTTAATAGAAGACTACAAAATTATGTAAAAAGTTTAGCCAGCGGTTTAAGTCCAAGAAGTTCAAAATGTTAATTTATCAAACCGTGCGAGTAATGACCAATCGTTTAGTTAGATTTGATGTATAATCAATCTAAACTATCTAAATAGAAAAAAATATTTGTAAGTTTTATAATAGACTTTTCAACCATCTAGATATTATCATAGTTATAGTTACAAAACTAATAATTTGTTGTCAATATAACATATTTTGTTTTGCTCTAATTATAAATTGTAAAAACAAGAAAATGATACATTTTGATGTTCAAATGGGCAAGGAATCATTTGTTCAACTTTGCTAAGAGGCAAGGATTTACATTCCATGAAAGGACTACCACTCAAATAGGATAGCTTCCTAATTATTCGCTAATTGCTGCAAAATTTAAAACTTCTCATACGCTAGACAATTTTTTATTAGTTCATTAAATTATATAGTCTTATAATCTCTCGAGTCGAATATTCGTATATAATTGGGCCGAAGTTTAGTACATGTATACCGATATGCAAATACAACCCACTAAAGAGTGAGGACTTTTATGGGCACTCATGGGTTTAGGCCTTTCAAAACAGAAATTTGTCAACGGTTTAAATAGACATATACGTTTGGTTTGAACCTTTAAAACAGTCAAAGACTCAGAATAATCAATTTGATTTTCATGCATAATATATATACTTTTATATCTGTAATAATATAAATATACTTAGTAATTTACTATTAAATTAGGAAAACTTCATTGATAAAACAGCTCGGTAACACATGCCATCAGGCATTATTAAAGAAGGAAAAAAAAATAGTTAAGCTATATTTGTATGATGCTTCGAATTGCATAATATTATACATGTTGCCTACGCTATCGTATAAAACACAAATTGGCACATTTGTGCTGCTAGCAAAAGATAAGCTCAATACGTGGGCAAATAAGAAAATAAAATATTAATATTATTTTTTATTTCATATAGAATTTTACATGTTAGGCAATAAAGATATGGTAAAATCAATAATTTAGCCTTTTCTTTTAAATAAATAGCTAATTTGGTAGTAACTTATCTTTTTTTAATAAAAAGTCTAACCTTGATCTAGACCACTGATCATATCAAATTACAAAAATCAATGGTTCACAATTGATATAAGAATTGTTTACACCTTTTTATCTAACATGTTTACTTCTTTTATATAAAATGTTTAACCCTTTCTTTAGGTACTTTTATAAGTAGTAAGGATAAGGATAAGGATAAATAATTCACCGAGAATCAGGATATTTCGATGGCTGAAAATTAATCATATGAAATTTGTGAAATACCACGAAAATTTTCTTAGTTACTAAACGTAAATCAAATTGAACTTTATTACATGCTAAAAGAATAACCATGCATGTTAAATAGCACAAAACAAACCAGATGGATTCAGTATTAAAAATTATACATATGATTCTTGAAAGATTCTTTTCAATTCAACTAAAGCAATATTAAATTTAACACATCTAAGAAAGAGCTTTCATAAATCATATTATTCACTTGTACAAATAGACTTATATTAAATAAAAGAAAAATAAAACCCTAAGCCTAACCAATCTCTTCGACTATAAACCCGTCAAAATTAGGATAAGAAAAGAAGGGATAATAAACAAATTAACAGATTTTGCCTAGTTCAAATTCATTGTCTCAAATATAAAAAGCCCATCAATAACCGGTACAGGCCTTGGCTTCTTCTCCGTCCCCTTTTCTCCATTTGATGAACTCGTTTTCTCAATCTGCTCCTCTCGTCTTTTGTTTTTCTTAAAAATAATGTCGGCTGGATTCATTGCCGGGCCGAAGATATTTGCCGTGCCGGAACCAAACATGATGGCTATAAGTTTGTCCATTTCTATTTTTCTTTTTGTTTGAAATAGTTTCTGTGTTGGTTTCTATGGAATTCGGAGATCAATGAATTGGGAATAGTTGTGAAATTGAAGAAGTTTAAGCCGGTGTATTTAAAGGAGGAGAAGGAGTGCTTGTAAAAAGATTGAATTAAGTTAATTTCCTTTTTTGGTAAAACAATTTCCTTTCTTCGACGACGATGCAGTTGTTTTTGGTTTTAAATAAGGTAATTTTGGAACAGATTTCCATTTTGAGATCGACTACAAATACAAATATTGTTAAGATTTAGTATGCCAAAAATAAATAAATAAAAAAAATAACTGCCTCCTGTTTGCTTTGGTACCAAGATATTTACAGGTTATAACTGACGCATCCCTGAGAAATTGTGAATACAGTGAAACAACATTCAGGGGCATTTTGGTAAATAGAAAATGACTCATTGGTACCCCCCCCCCCCAAATAAAAAAAGGAGATAGTCACGTGCTGACGTGCATAATACAAAATATTAGCTGGTTTATTTATTTCGTGCAAGAAGTACATTAAACAATAGTTTTGCAGTAACACAAGTTTTAACGAGTCTTAGCTTGATTAGTAACAGTATAGCCAACAGTTTAATAGAGAAAGGATACAAATTATCATTATACAGATTTACAGCTCCTTTTACTAATCACTTTAGCAAAACGAAACGCATAAACATATAACTCTACACATCAAAATTGCTTTTATAATAGGAGCTACTAAAAATCTCTCTCTTGCTCTTTTCATGTGCCAAATCGTTTGAATGAACTGACCGCTTGGATCTCTGCATTTTGCGAAACGTTATGGAGATTTTAAAGTAAAAAAAAAAAAGTAAAGATACATCGTGTCAGATTATTAAAAAAAAAATGAAATGTATATATTTATGACATAAGAATGTTCGTTTCATATCATGTTTTTCACCAGGTTGCAATTAAATACCTCTAGATTGCACAAATAGATCACAGTTATCTCTATATCAGCTAAGTTCCCTCCAATGACTAGCTCATGTATAGAAAAATTAAAAAGAAAAAAAATAATGTTTTGTTGACAATCAAGCTGAAAACATACAACAACAACAACTAAGCGTCTAAGTCTTTTGTCCCAAACAAATTAGGTAGGCTAGAAAAGAAATCCAGCAAAAAAAATCATCAAATATATATATATATATATAAGTAAATAATAATAATAATAATAATAATAATAAAACCTACACCCCGAGTCGAAATTTAATAATGTGACCTACAAACCTATAGCATCACTCATACTCCTAGATTCTTATGTCATGGCTCCGGTACATGAATTGCTAACTTCTATGCACTCCTATCGATCACCAACTCCTTGAGAACATTCCATTCTTTAAGATCCCTTTTTGCCACTTCTTCCTATGTCAATCTTGGTGTACCTCTGCCTTTCCGCGTGTTTTCGAAATGGTTGAGAATTTCGCTACGCACAGTGCCTCCGAAGGCCTACGTTGGATATGTCCAAACCATTTCAAACGATGTTGGGTCAGCTTCTCCTCTATTGATGCAACCTTAACCATATCCCATATGTCATCATTTTTAGTCCGGTCTTTTCTCATGTGACCGAAGATCCACTGTAACATACGCATCTCTGCTACACTCATTTTTGGACATGTCGTCTTTTAGTAGCCTAACATTCTACGCCATACAAAATCGCAGGTCTAATCATCGTCCATAAAACTTGTTTATATTAAACAACTCTTGATTTGTCGATTATAAAACAATATCATTTGACATTTAACAATATTCTTTGAGTTTTCAATATAGGACATGATTTGGTATGAAACCTGTACATGAACTCAAAAAATACAAATAGAAGGAAGATGAGGATTGAAGAATACGTCAAGCAAGATCAAGATTAAGTTTTTCTCATACTTGGAACTACATGTATGATATGTTTTGATTTGTTTTGCTCTTAGGAAAGGATAAATCAAAATTATTTTGAGCTTATAGAAATATGCTAATTGCTGCTATGACGGCATATATAGATTACTTTTTTGTTCTAATTTACATAGAGAGATATAAGAATCAAATTTTAGAATTGAGGGCCAAGGCTAGAATTGAACGGGAAGAAGTACGTTATAAGTTGATGAAGAAGTTAAGGGATGATCTAGAATGCCATAATGTCATACGAATGGGTCCAGATGCTTTTAGAAGGCTGTGTGCTATTCTTCGAGGCATATATATATATATATATATATATATATATATATATATATATATTTTAAGAGAATCAATATAGTTGTGTTGAGGAACAAGTAGCAAAGTTTTTGCATGTGTTATCACATAATACTAGAAATCATCTTCTTAGGTTTTATTTTGGACAGTCCCTCGAGACAATCAGTTGTCATTTCCATAGGGTCCTTAGAGCAATAGTTTCTCTTGAGGATAGATTCTTATTACAACCATCAGATAATTGCAAAATTTCTAAAGAGATCTTGCAGAAAAGGAGATTCTATCCATATTTTGAGGTATTCCTCTTTTAATTTACTTTTTCAACCTTAAACAAATTATCCTTTTCAGCTTTGTTTTTAAGGTTAATATGACTTGTATTTGCATAATGTATTGGTGCAATTGATGGAACTCACGTTCGTGTGAAAGTTTCTAAGAATGATGCCAAAAGATATAAGAGCAGAAAACAATTTTCTACGATGAACAATCTAGTTGCATGTAGCTTTTAAATGAAATTTACATATGTTTTAGCTAGTTGGGAGGGATCAGCACATGACTCACAATACTTTAAGATGCCTTACATCGAGATGATAAGTTGAAGGTACCTCAAGGTAAAGAAATGTTAAATTTAAGGATAAATTGTTATTTTCATAATTAAATTTGAGAATATAATGTCTTTGTTGTTTGAGTAACCAATTCCATGAAATGTGTGTAGCTTAGTCAACTCAGAAAGAAGTTTGATTTGTAAGATGAATAGTTAGTGTATGAAGCTCTGCGAATTTCAAACATAATAAATGT
Organism: Rhynchospora breviuscula; assembly: GCA_027562975.1. Taxonomy (NCBI): domain Eukaryota; kingdom Viridiplantae; phylum Streptophyta; class Magnoliopsida; order Poales; family Cyperaceae; genus Rhynchospora; species Rhynchospora breviuscula. The sequence continues at coordinate 14,481,243 of CM050400.1, read as the reverse complement.
CAATTGACAATTAGTACTTGGAATGTAAAATAGGTAGTTTAAATTAAAGTACTTAAGTAGCTTGGTTGATTTCTAGTCACAATTGTTTAACCAAGCTAAACCTTTCAGTGTTGAGTTTGCATATCTTTGTCTGTATAAGTCTAATTGTATATTTTTTACAAAAACGTGACACATAGCTAAATAGATAGCTTGTTAATTAACTAGTATTGTGCTACTTTACTTATTTGGTACTTGAAATACATCTGGCACTTGTGTAATGACATAATGATAGATTGATCTGTAGTCTAACTTGTATGAAAAGAGAAAGAAAGAAGGAGAGAGAGGAAGAAAAAAAAATAAGGCTTGCGATGAATAGTTAAGTTTGTTCTATATGATTTTCTATTGTATTAAGTGTTTGTAATTTTTAATATGTTTCTAATATTACTTGGATGATGTTAGTAGGGGCTGGAGCCAATTAGGAATGTCGAATCTTTCATTTTTAGTGTCTCGTGTTTATTGATTTTCTCTTATTTCTTAAAAATGCATAAAAATTTATTAATGGAACTACAAGAGATATAAGTTTTATTAATATTTTTTATTAGAAGAAAAATAGCCTTATATGCTAACTAATTTTTTAACTTATTTCATTGAGACAACAAATATAGCTGGCATCATTCTCTTTTAAAGCAAGAGTTAAATAACACTTGCATGAGTGGTCATACACTTCTCTCTTATCTCATCGCTCATGCAAGACTTTTCTTCAGAATTTTGAACGAAGAATCATTTTGAAACCAATTAATGACAAAAAAAAAGGAAAAAATTTCGACATTAATAACTAATAAAGAAAAAAAACAGTAAACATTTATACATTATACTCCAACTATTAGTTACTACCACTAAGCAGCAAAATCAAATGATCTTAATTCTTCGATTCTTCAATATAATTTAATTGAACATAATAAAGTCTCTTCATTTCCTTCAATGTGATTTGTAAACATTCGTCTGTTGATCAGCATGCTCTCTTTGCTTTTTTTTTTTTTAAAAAAAAAAACAATATAATTTTAAGAACTGACTTACACATGACATGACATACATTAAAATTAGAATATTGTGCTGCAAGGACTTGCTTTTTCTCAGATTCATAATTCAAAGTTTGTACCATCTGTTTCTAGGCAGCTACTGGCTAGCGTTTCTCAAAAAAGTTTGACCATCTTCTTTGAACTTTAAGTTGACTAGTGCTAAAAATTTGGTTTATCCATTTCTTAATATAAAGATGTGATCAAACGTTCCAACAATAAAATATTCATAAAATGGTTTCCCGATTGGGTTCTAAATAAAAATAAAAAATAAAAATAAACTTGAACAGATTTAAGAACAAAACTGTACAGTTCTTATCGATAATTTTCAAATCGTACTTCTACAAACAAATACTCTTTTTTTTTTTTTTTTTGAAAGTTCTAACAAATTCTCATGAATTAGCTCCAAAAGAAATAAATAAAAGCACATACATGGTCTCAAATAAAACTGCAAAAGGAAAATGAAAAGTAAAATTTATCAACATATTTGCCTAACGCGAAACCATTGTTTCAAAGAAACAAATCCCGTCGAAAGCCAGTGCAAATGCGACACAGCTACCCTTTTGGTGCATCTTCAGCTTTGTTTCTCCATTCGACGAGCTCTTTGTTAAAATTATCGTCTCAAAGCAGTAAATCCCATCTAACACAGGCGCAAATGCAGCATGGCTGCTTGTTTGCTTCATCGCTTTCTTCGTTCAATGAACTCTTGTTCACATTCTTCTCAGCAGTCGCCATGTCAAGTAGATTGTATATCTGTATGTTTATTTCTCTGTTTTTGGGGGTTATGAAATGGGAAATGAGAAATTGGAAATAAATTAGAAATTGGAGATGCATGTGGGGGTAATTGTAGGAGTCATAGGCGGTTAGGAGCGAATAGTCATTTGAAAGAGAAAATTTTTTCTTTCCAAGTTTACCTTTTTTTAAAAATTTTTTGCCCTCACTTTTTAAGACGGAGATGCAGTTTTATTATTGCACTTAGGTCAAGTGAACGTTCTTAATAATTTTTTCGGTTCTGTAATAGGGCAGTTTTAATATAGTTTTCCATTTGAAGATTTGCAAGGTTTTTTAGGCCCACGGAAAGAATTACCTAAGTATCAGGATTATTTAAGTTGTTACCTACTTTATTTTTATTTGTTAAAAAAAATGTAGGTCATTAATTTTACTTCCGAAATATTTATTGTGCTAATGAAATGAGAAAAAAAAAAGTTACTGACCGATGTGTCTGGATCCTCTCAATAAAAAATTCGAATTCGCCCTATAAATCCAGATAAATAAAAAATTTCTGCTACTTGTCAAGAATACAACAGGGCTAGGCTGCAACTGCGGTACCCATATGCATATGCAGGGCCCGCAAGACTTCTTTCGCTATGTTTTGTGAACAAGCAACGCAATGCAGGTCAGCTTTTTAACATTTCATGGCTATGATTAAACCTGTTTCACAATAATCTACAAGGCATCCTTTTCAGAGATTTATTTGAAGAGAAACGGAGGACGCTGAGCCATCCAATTGATGCTCATGCGTAGCCTGAATCTTAAAATCTGATGGCTATGAGCCTATGAGAAGAGAAAGCCGGAGGTGCCTGGTTTTCGAGAAGTCATTATTGAGCATAGATGGATAAAAATTCATCATGGAATACTGTATATATCGACATATTTTATAATGTTCGATATTTTTGTAATATTATTTATGTGAGATGGGATCTAAGGACATCTGAACAAATATGTGCAATTAGGATTAATTAGAGTAAAAATGCACAGTTGTTGAGGATCCAGATATCTGAGTAAAAGGATTTCTACTGCTGTATTGGGTAACAAGTATTATTGAAGGGGCCGTTTGGATCGCTTAGGAATAAGAGGAATAGCCTATTCCTAGGCGGAAAGTATTGGAAAGTGTGTAATTTTGTGAAGAGTTTGGATTGTTTATAATAAATTTATGCTTAGGAATATGAAATTCCTCCTATTCCCATGTGATCCAAACAGCCCCGAAGGTGTGACACGCTATTGTGTTTGGATGCGCGTTGAATAAGGGGTTAGAACAAGCACATGGGTTTCTCTCTCCTCACTCTAATTCGGATTCCTTGTTCTCCTTTGTTCCATCAAATGGTGGAATTGGAACAAGCCTTTGAATAAGCCCTTATTCCAAATCTCTTGTTCCATGTTTGGTTCGCGCACAAAATCCCTTATTCCAAACAAGCCCATTGATATTCTGTTGCATCCAAACACAAATTATGAACCCAACTCTTTTGCCAAAAACAGATCAGATATTTGATAGATGTTCACTTGGTAGCCACTACCAAGCATTTCTAAAAAAAGAATTTGAGAGATGCAACTTACTACATAAATTAAGTTGGAAACAAGAAGCTACCAACGATAGAAACGATGTATTGTGATTTATGAATCATGTCCCCCTCAGCTGCATTCAAATATTTACTTGTGCTACAGCCTACAGGATCTAAGTTATGCTTCAGATTGTTTTTTTTTTCTCACCAAAATCTAGTTAATTTTGGGGCCTCAATTCTTCTCATCATATATATAAAATACACATATTGAAATAGCTAGAAATTTTTTTTTTCAATTATAAGTAACATAAGGAAGTCAATGGTTTAATAGAAAGAGAACACACAGAAGCAACATACGAAAACACTAGTTCCAGCATAGAATGCTGCCTTTATTATTAACATCCCAACTACCATCATTAACTACACACAAATGTTTTTTGTTTGTCAAAATAAAACAAACATAGCATCAATACTCAGCTCATCACCACAAATACACAATACAGATCAAATTATCACACCATGACTTTTTCAAGGACTCGCTACATTTTCTTTTGCAAGAGGTACCATTTCCTCCCCATCAATTCCAGGCTTGCTTCCTCGTACACCCAGCCTCAGCAGCTCACTCTCCCACTCTTTTGCAGGACCCTAATCATACAAAAATAAAATGTAAATGCAAGAGATAAAGGCCAAGAATAGGATAGCAGACAATTTATTACATTGCAGCAACGTAATATAATCTTCTGATTGTAAAATCCCTCCTAGATCAGCAAGGGGTGCTTGACCTTTTTGTTCTTTTTTCTCTTTTTATTTGTCACTCAGTAAGATGATATGTTACCTTCCATGAAAGGTCCCGGGCCATGCAGTTTTGAATCATTTCTCTATGCAAATCAGTGCCAATGACCTTAACTGCCCGCTTCAGAGTGGTGATGACTTTGAAGACATCAGCAGGATCCACCTTGTCAAACTGGATGAGAAACAAAGCACTCTAGTAATTAAATGTACCCACAATAGAATTCTTAACAGTTCATTATATATTGAGATTGTGCATAACTGCATACCTTCCCACTGAAACGACCCATGTGGAAGCCAGTTATCCCTTCTTTGATTGTGTCCACAAGGCCACCTGTAGAGGACACTACTGAAGGCTGCATAAAACATTTTGTTTATGTCAGATTCATTTCTTCATAATTATAAAAAAAATTTAATCTCATAGTTTAAATTTTTTCTGCAAATAATTACACGAGGAATATGGCAACCACTCCATTAACAGAAACAGATTTTAGAAGAATGCATTCAAATTTTCCAGCAACCCATTAATCCCAAAGAGAACATGTACTTGCATGTTATACCAGAAAACCTCTAAACATTGGAGTATCTACGTGACTCATCATCATCACTGGTACCTTTTCAAGACCGGCAACCAAAAATTTAATATATATATATATATATATATATATATATATATACACACACACACACACACACACACACACACACACACACATACGATAAATATTTTCTTCACATAGTACCACTGCCTTCTGAAATACTCTATGTTTGTGATCTATCCTACATTTTCTTAATTGATATTGGGGGCAGGGCCTATTGTACCGACAACTATCAACTCTAATAGTACCATGATCTAATAAAGAGAGAAAGAATACCGTTCCATATCGCATTCCTTGAAGTTGGATAAGCCCACATGGCTCGAACCGACTGGTCATGACCATCAGGTCAGCACCTGCTAGCATTTGGTGGGCCAAGGGGGCACTGAAGTTTGTCATTGCCCGGAATTTGTTAGGGTACATCGCCTCAATGGCCTCAAGATCATGCTGCACTTTCTTTTTGCCAGTTCCCTAGTTTTTTCATAAAAACAACAGAAGAAAAGGAAACATGCTTAAAGCATTTAAGATATTATCATAAAATATCAAGCAGATCTGCAGAGAGCGATAAGAAATTAGAAATGTGAACAGGTCATATTAAAACACAAAAATGATCACCTGATCCATTAGTTTTAAAAGATGCCTAAACTAACCCTGTTTTTTATGCTCTCTCTACGAAAATGAGAAATAAGAATGGTACGGATCACTGATGGCATCTCCTTGGAAGATATAATCAGAGTAGGCATACAGGTGCGATTCGATATTTTACAAAGGCTATGTCCTCGGTATTACCAATGGTGCAGGTAAAACTTCCTCTATATTTGTACAGGCAGCTGTTACGGTACTGTAAACAAAAGTCCTGAGAATTGTATTCTTACGAGAACAACAACTTGGATATTTTCATCCATAAGTTCTGGTATTGCAGCAGCGAGAATGTCAGGGCCTTTCTGCTCCTCGAGACGGCCAATGAAGGCAATCAAGGGAATACTGCGGTCGACAGGGAGCCCCGTCTCAGCTTGCAATGCCTCCTTGTTCAGAGGCTTTGCTTCATTGACCTGCGTTAAGAAAAGAAAGAGATAACCAAGATTATTTACTTATACCCTTGACTTCCTCTATGTTGTCCTACTGCTCAAAAGAATGAACTGGCCTTTTGTTTTGAATTTAAATTTTGACCAGAAAAGAATATATCTACAAATGCAAATATTTTGCATGCAGCATAGCACCGTTCTAAATCAATACAGGTGCATTTCATTTATTTTCTGACACTCTTCTTGGATTCATCATTTAAATATCAAAACAATTATGATACAAGCAAATAATAGAAATAGTATCTAATATGGGATTAATTTATCATGTACTACTTACAGTTGTGGCGTCATAATTTATGGCAATGTATTTATCAAGAACCGGGTTCCACTCATTGACATCCATGCCGTTCACAATACCCTTAATAGCTGGTTGTTTTGACCTAATGTACTGATCTAATCCAACACCACATTCGGCCAATGTTCGGATGTCGTCAGCATAACATGGGCTAACAGTTAACAAGAGGTCACACTCCGTTACACCAGCCTTCATCCAGTTGATTTTCACACCCTTCACTGGCTCGTCATACCTAAAAGATATCATAATTTCATTTTTTTTTTTTCAGTTTAGGGTATTTTATGAGATTATGCAAAAGAAGATACTTCATACCCATCATCAAATCCAAAAGATGGCTTGAAGCTGTCGGGGAGGTTGAGAAGGGAAAAATCATCAAAAGGAAATCGACCCTGGTATGCAATATTGTGTATGCAGAAAGCAACCTACAAAAAAAAAAAAAAAAAAAAAAAAAAAAAAAAAAAAAATCATTAGTAAATGTTGTAAACAATTGAACCCCGGAAAAATTCACAACATGGACTATGTAAAAAAGTGGGAAGAAAAAGAAATTACCCTAGCATTAGCATAAATACCATAAGGCTGATACAAGCTCTTCAGATAACAAGGGAGAAGAGCAGTGTGCCAGTCGTTGCACACAAACACAACATCTTCACCTAAATAATTGAAATATGTGCAAGTTTTGAGCATTATACATGGGTAAATATGTTCGACTAAAATTTGAATAAATTATATTGTCAGACCATAGGGTCCAGAGAAGTTTTTGTTGCTCAGATTCAGAATCCTAGGTGCCTCAAGAGCAGCCTGAAACATCAAATTCAATCAAACATATAAGAATAATTCAACAGAAAAAGGAAATTTCTAAAAAATAAGAAATAAAAAATAACAAACCAAGCACAATAAGCTGAAGCGCAGCTGGTTGTCCTCATAGTCAGTACCAGCAACAGGGCCATAGATCTTACTACCAGTCTTTCCCCACACCTTAAAATATTTCAGATAAAAACATAATTATTTTTTGCGTAGAAATTCTAATATTAATAAAAATAATAGTACATGAAATTCAGAAAATAAAAAAAAAAACCTTTTCAAGAAACATTGGGTGGTCCACAAAGACCCGATCAACGCCTCTTTTACAGCAATGAAAGAACCGCACTCTTTCATATTTATCTGCCACTTTTAACTATACACAAGTACAAACTTTCTTAATTAGAAAGTTGAGTTGTGCAATAAACAAATTGAAGTACAGAAATGGAGAAAAAAATTTCAAATATTACCTCAGCCAAGACACTAGTATCCCATGCATCCTTGTATTGGTCATACCTTGGGCTAACAACCATTATTCGGTGTCCATTTGCCTACACAGAGAAAATTTAAAGCTACAACTTGATTAAAGTAGAAACCAATAAAAGTACTATTTTTTTTACAACCGTAACTTATATCTATATATATATATATAGAGAATGGATAAAATACACTGATGTGTACGGATCGTCCCCGTACACATCAGTCGTTTTTCAAGATCCGAAATTCAAACGGTCAATCCGAACCGTTCAACTTGTTCTTTATATTGAAAAACTCTTGCAGACCAAATTTTACATTTTTTCGAATTTTTTTGCTATATATTATGATATTTTCAAATTGGAGGGCCTGAAATACTCCAATTATAGTGTTTTTTGAAAATATCATAATAAATAGAAAAAAAATTCGAAAAAATGTAAAATTTGGTCTATCTAGGTTTTTCAATATAGCGAACAACTTGAACGGTTCGGATTGACCGTTTGAATTTCGGACCTTGAAAAACGACTGATGTGTACGGGGACGATCCGTACACATCAGTGTTCTATATCAACTCTCTATATATATATATATATATATATATTGGAAAAAAGTAAAATTGCTTTCTGTTAGTTTCAGTGAATTTCCCAACAGAGAACAAAAAAAGGGGAAGCTGCAAAATTTACCGCCATGGCTGGGGGAAGGCCGCCTAGCACGTCGCCAAGGCCACCTGTCTTACTCCAAGGCGCCATCTCAGCACTGACAAAAACAATTTTCATCCCCTGTAGCATATGCATAACGTTCTTAGAATTCTCACTGCTGGCACTCTGCCTTGGAGTCTTCAGAGTTGTGCTCATAGCACTGGACCTGACTTGGAGACACTCGCCTGAGTTGCCAAACCTGAGCACAGGACAGGCAATAATTTGGGGTTTGCCAAGGAATTTGGACTCATACTCGAACTTCGCATAGGCACACTTGGAGATAATTTGGGATGTTCCAAGAGTTGCCATATCTTGTTCCTGATTGCAGTAGAAAAATTTTAAGGAAAAATTTTGTAAGGTTTTAGTTTTCTCACTTATTTTTTTTCCCTACTTTTGTTCTTGACATCTGCAACTCAGTTTGAAATACTTTTTTTGTTTCCAAGAAAGATTTCAAGCCTCCAAGTAGATCTGTTTAAGTTTTTTAAAAACATGGGTAATCAAGAATTCTTCCTGATCAGAAAATTAGAAGCAAGTAAAAATTAAATAGGATAAAAGCTACATCAAACCCTATTTTAATTGAATTCAGATTTGTTAAGTTTTAAATTCAAATCAACCATTAAAAAGAAAACATCTGGTTAACAACATAACTTGATGCAAATTTAAACAAGATTAATGTCACTTTGTGCTGAACACATACAAACATGCAGAGCAATCAAGCGACTTTCAAGAACCTCCTCTTCCTCAACAATCCCAAAACCCTCTCCCCTCCGTAATTAATGCTACCACACTACCTTGGAGATTTAAAAGATAGCAAATTATTATGTTATGATATACTTCTAAGAGCGATGCCAACCCCTGTAAAGGATTACATCCTCAGATCCATGAACTGTCTAAACACCTAGCAAGATGAAATTTAAAAAAGGAAAATATTAAGATCAAAATACCGCTGCTTTGTAGGTTGTAAATTCCTCTTCTCTTGATCCTCCTCAAATTAAAGAAGAAATCAGAAGCGTAAGAATGTGTGGCATGTTGTTCAGGCCAAAGGGTATTTATATCTGTGGATTTCATAAACCGCCAGATTGCCACGTGTTGCCTTTCTGGTTAAGGCTTTTGACGCACCAAATGCTTGCTAATGCGTGAAATACTTCACATGGTTCCTTGAAGAAATACAACTTTGTTTTGCCATGTGTTGCCTTTCAGGTAATCGCTTCTGACACGCCATATGCTTGGTAATACGTGAAATACTCCACTTGGTTGCTTGAAGAAATTTGCCGCGTGTTGCCTTTCTGGTGATCTCTTGTTACATACCATAGGCTGGCTAATTCCAAAGACAGTTGGCTATTTGAATAAACTAACAATCTATTTTGTTTATAGTTTATACCAAAATTAGAAGTATTACAACATCTAGAAGTGGTTAGTTTGAAAACCTGTGCACTGGACAGAATAAAGTTCCCAAATAGAAAAGAAGCAGGAAATGAAGAAAGATATTGGACAACTCTATTCGCTAGGCAGAATGCAACACAAGTTGTAAACCTTTTTTTTTCTTCCATTTTGCTTATTGTTTGTGGTGAAGGTGAGGTCTTTTGCCCATTAAAGTTTATTAATCAATAAAGGAGTTCAATACATCTAGTGATAGGAGAAAATAATAGAAATGAAGTAAACATGCTTGTTAGTCCTGAAGAAAACAGTAAAAGTAGAAATGATGAAAAACAGCAGCTTGCTAGTTCTATAATTCTACCAGACTACCACAACCATCAGACCAAACAAGACCTGATAAGTGAGGAATATTGACCTGTCAGACCCAATAAGATCATGATATAAAGCATAGCCTGCAGCATGCAGTGGGTATAGCTACATAACCATTACACCATATGACTCATTGTACTTGGCGTGGCCCAAAGTCCAACAGGTAACATAGTGTTCTAAATCATTTTAAACATGTGTCTTATACTTCATCAAAATTTAGTCTATAGAATAAGATTACTTGAGCACAATCTTAATTAAGAAGTCATTCACAAACTGCCCACAAAGCACTCCAGCAAGACAACCCACCTCTCTGTGGCAAAGACAAAAGCTGAAAAACCCCATATATGTTAATAGCAGATGGCCCACCAAACTACAACCCACCCAAATTTTTCTTCCTTTACATGGCCCACCATACAAAGCACAAATTAATTGTTATAACACGAACAATTAGTACAGCTCACAAAAGTCACAACATATGACCTTCTTGGTCAAGCAACAACAACAACTAAGCCTTTTGTCCCAAACAAGTTGGGGTAGCATAAGTGAAAATTATGGAATAACAAACTGATTAGCTTATGTGATTCTAAATCAAAATGGACTGATGGAGATAATAGCAGGTTCACAGTCAATTATCACACATCAAACTCTCAACATGCACTCAAATTTATGCAATTCAGGTAATCAAATATCACTAATTATCATGCATTGAACAAATATCCATTTTCAAAGTAAATCACCAATTCAAATCATTTTCTGATGCCATTCACACTACTCATATAATTCCAATGCATACTTTCAATATATTATGTTCATCTAATTAATATATGGTAATGCATCCTACCAATCCTAAACATATGCCACTATTTCTAAAAATTTACACGTGCAAAATAAAATATATCTAAAGACTAAATGAATAAACAGGACACACGCCTATTAAATTAAGCTAAACTTTAAATTAATTTTTAAGGACAACTTGTGTTGAAATTATTCACTTAGAATGGAATTCTCAACAGAATAAAATTACGTCACAAAAAAACCAGTAAAATATGCCTTGCAAAAATTCAAAATAGCCTCTAAATTTTGGGTTTGAAGTTTAAGCGAATAAAAAAAACATCATAATGCTATAGAGACAATACCAATTACTGCAGACCTTGACAAGGCCACGACAAACTCTTTTTTTTTTTTTTTTTTTTTTTTTGAAAAATGTACCATTAATCAGGCAATTGAGGCTTGTACCAAACAGGATTCAAAATGGAACTCCTAATTTGAATTAATAGCCCCAACACAAGACCGCAATGAAAAATGACAAGCCAAAATCATAACAGCCAAGAGAGTAAATAATCACCAAAATAAAATCATTAGTAACAAGGAAGCAGCAAACTATGGCAATTTTTCGACCAAGTTTTAGCTAATGGCTTCCAATTTAACGAGAGCTTCAACTTAAACAGTTAAACCAGATTCTCTGATATACAAGTAAAGTAAACAATCAATCTCTATTACTAACTGAGAGAAGAGAACCGACCAATGAACAGAGAAAAAGAATTACCACAGAAGAAAAGAGTAATAGCTGTCTCTAGCTGCCATTCTCCTCCCTAGCACTCTCCTCTTTCTCCGACCAGAATCAAACCAGTTCAACCCACACCACAACGGCCCTTATCGGAATCGGACCCGTTACAACCCGCCAGACTAGGTGCGGCCACATAAACACCTCTAGTGAGAGCAAATGAGAGCCAAAGCGGATACACACGGGTCATTACGACTCATTAGGTCAAGTCGTGAGAGTGAAGGAGTGAGAAGACGAGAGGGGATGTGACATGTGAGGCGAGCGCACGTTAACCATACCATTAGTGGGGCCCACTGGAGAAGAGAGAGGAGAGGGAAGATGAGAAAGGAAACGCCGTGTGCTCTCTCTCTCTTCCGTTGGGACTTGGGAGAGAAGAAAGGGTTTAGGCCTTTAGGGGTCAGGGGAATTGATTGGGCACCCAAAATGATGAAGCACCGTATCTTTTTTTTTTTAAACTAAAATAATTTATATAGGGGTAATTTTTTTTCTTGATAAAAATGTTATGTTTTGGGTGTCCCAATCAATTCCTAGAGTAAGGCGGTCAGGTGAACAGTAGAAGAGTGCTCTTAAATTTTCTCCAACGTTCTAATAAATTTTTTAAATAAAATAATTAATTATGTTATTATAAAAATTAGATTCTAAACATCGATAAATTGATACCGGTTATACGATATCGATACTGATTTCTGATTATAGTAACTACTAATTGATACTATCGACATTCAAATATCATTCAATCGAATATATAAGATCAGTTCTTATTAGAATTATGTCTAGAACTATTTTCTTGCTGGAAAATAAATATACAGTTGACCTCTCCAAAATTCTTAAGTTTTTTATTTGGTTGGGTTAACGCTGCTCTAAGCAATAATAATGTGTTTATCTGCGACAATTTATTGGAACGTTCGAAGTGCCTGTGGTTTGAAAACTTAAGGCGGAGACGGTATTTTTTTTTTTTTTTTCCGACTGAAGAGGTATTGATAGAAAATTAAACAAGTGTCAAATGATTATAAGTAACCAAATTATCAAAATTGGAGTCATTGATTATAAGTTTGTCTATCCTCTGTCAATGTTGTATGATCCGACGATTATTAGAAACTAGCAAAGGAACCCACCCAAATGGGGGAATTACATCCTCTGCAAACTTGTTTAGGTTGGTAGAGTGCCCATCTTTAATCTGAACTGTTAGATCTAATTTTAACGGTTAAGGGTGCCTCGTGCATAATACCATATTGATAGGCCCGAAAAATTTTAACCGTTGAGATTAGATCGAACGGTTCGGATCAAAAGTTGACATCCTTTAAGGTTGGCAAAAGATACTGATCCCCAAATGGGTGGGTAAATTAAATGGATGGGTTGTTGATTATTAGTAGAAAGAGCACGACAAAATGTGTACACATAAGTAATTAACATAAAGCACGAAATCAATTTGAAACAATGTGTACAAAATGTGTTTCAATCAATTTCTCAAAGAAACAAACACCCAATCAATTTGGGTGTATAATCATGACAATCATAAGTAGAAAGTGTTGGAACATTTTAGAAAACTCAAAAATTATATTTGAATTTAAGTATCTATTAATTGAAATTCCTTTTCCAATTTGAAGCCAGTAGCGTTCTTTCAGTTCTATTAAATGGGATGCACCGATTCATTGGGTTTTTGCCTTTCTGGTAAAACACATATTTGCATCTTTTCGCTAATCAATAAAGCTGTCAATGAAACCCGTTTATCCATTTACCGTACCCGTACCGCATTTAGTAAGGCGGGTATGGGTAAGGTTTTATTTTCGCTAGACTAACGGGTATGGGTGTGGGTAAAGAAAAATTTCCGTTAAGTTAACGGGTACGGGTACGGGTACATATATGTAGTATATAATCATGTAATTAGCATATTTCATAAGATATGGTATTGGTTTTGATCTTCATTGAAATTTGTTTATATTGATGAAAAAATTAATTTGCACTCTATTATATTATAATTTATAATTATTTATATAGATTTTTTTTAATGAGAATAAATTTTATGATTTTTATTATATGTAGAGTATTATCTAAATATTATACTTTATTTGTATATTTATTTGATGTTATTTATTTAGCACATTATATAATTTTTATTAAATTAATAATATTATTATTACCCATTATGTACTTTTACCGTACTCTTACCGTTAATTCTTAACGGGTACGGGTAGGGTGCGGATAAAGTTATATTTTAACGGGTACGGATAGGGTATGGATAAAGAAATTATTAACGGGTGCAGGTATGAAAATATCTTCTACCGTACCGTACCGTATCGTACCCATTGAGAGCCCTACTAATCAATTGGTATAGTTGGCATTTCGCAAGCAATTACTTGGGTATTCCCTTATAAATACATATATTGCCTTTTGTTATTCGGAGATTAGATACAGAAATAAAAAAGGCGTTCCGATTGCTTGGCCAATCTCAAATGGCGGCATTCACTGATCCCTTCTCTATAAAGCATACTCTGCCAATTAATTTGGAGTGGATCCGATTAATCTCCTATTGATTTTACTCTTCTGCCCATTAAATGATGAGATCATTTTCTCCATTCATTCTTCTATAATATGTGCTTCTCCATTGAATTATCGCTGGATATTGAAAGAGCGACCCATCATCTTCTCTCATAGATGTAACCCTAAAGAGAAAAACAACCCGTGGTATCTTGGGGTGATCCCAAAGACCTCGTATGTGAGGGGAATACACCTTAGCACATAGTTCATTTGCCTGGGTAAACTTGTTTCGATCTACTTTACTTCATTTATTATTATGATTTATTGAATAGTAATTTATTTAATTTTATTCTTAATCATAATTTGGTATTTTTAAGCATTTGCTCTAACAGAAAGTTCATATTCTTCGATCATCGATAAATATTATGTTGGACAAAAGCACAATACCACACAGTTACCACAAAATATACAAACTTTCAAATCAATGAGCAATTGTTTCTTTAATATTTCTTTCTAATCTCCAATCAACAGCAGGTAACTATCAGATACACGACCAAATCACGAGCAAAGAGCCTTGTTATAACCAACACCATCTACAGATTATATTTTCTCCTCTCCATGAAATCCTTTAACACCCAGGCTCAGTAGAGCTCTCTCCCACTCTTCTGCAGGATCCTAATTCAAAAGAATGAATGTAAATGTTACAAATATAAGATGCAAATTAGACTTCTTTTGGTTTATAAAATCCTAAATGGGTTTCACGCCTACTCAAAATATAAAAATAGAATATAATGTCTAAGATCTCAAAGATCAAGAACAAGATAGCAGTACTAAGGTGATGCTTTCTAACAGGGAACCCAAAAACGGAATAATTATTTAGTGTAACCTACTGATTATTTGTCCTTCCCTGCTTAGCAAGCGAGCTCGAGCTTTTTTTCCCCTTTTTTTTCATGTGTCTAACTAAGCACAAACAGGCAATTTCATTATCTAAGATTGCATATTACCTTCCATGAGAAGTCTTGAGCCATACAACGCTGAATCATCTCTTTGTGCAAAGGCGTCCCCAGGATACCAATGGCATGCTTGAGAGTTTTGGCAACTCTCAACACATCAGAAGGGTCTCTCTCCTCATGCTAGGGAAAAAAAACAACGTAATCAAGTTAACAAACAACCTGCAAATAGAATACTTGATAATTTCAGCAATAATGATTTGTGCATACATTGGCACTTAACCGGCTTATGTAGAATCCAGTTTTCCCATTACTGATCGTATCCACAAGACCTCCGGTGCAAGAGACTACTGGAAGCTGCATACAAGATTATGTTTAAATAGTCATACTTATGTCTTTGTAATTAAAAAGTTTTAATTTGCTAGTCCTAAACCACCCAAATGTATATTATAATATATGCATTGTATATTTTCTCCATGTATAATCATGTTTTTATCATAAGTTATCCCTTTGCATCTAAAGTAACTGAATTGATTTTTTATCTTGGCAGAGCCAGCTATTATACTGATGTCAACCTTTAGAAAGTATATACTATATATATAGAAATAATTAGAACAGAAGTACATACTGTGCCATATTGCATGGCCAGAAGTTGGATCTGACCGCACGGCTCATATCGACTGGGCATCACCAACAAGTCAGCACCAGCTATAACATGGCGGACCATGGGGCCAATGGGGCCACCAAAATCCCGTACGATCTTGACCTTCTTGGGATACTTGGCTTCCGCTGCCTGAAGTGCAAGCTCCATCTTCTTTTTGCCGGTTCCCTATTTTTTTTTTTAAAAGGCAAACAACAGATGAAAGAAAAATTATGTTTAGAAATCAATACAATAACTAGAGCACAGATTTTATCATGAAAAATCACACATCAGCAGAGAGTACTAAGAAAGTAGATAATGTGGAAAGGTCGTAAAAAGCACGGAGACCTAGCAGATTTATTTTGTTCTTGTAATTTAAAGAATACCTCCATTATGAATGCTTCCTTAGTCTCTCTAGTAAACTAGACACAAATGATACTTTTAGGGCTGGGTCTGCTACCTTCTCTTATTACAAAGCTTAATACAAATTTTTCAGGACATTGTATTCTTATTACCAACACAATATTTTCTAGGACTGTGCATTAATCTTCTCTTATTTTAACAAAAATTTCTTCCATAGATCATATTCTTACAAGAATGACGAGTTGAACATCTTCATCCATGAGATCAGGTATGGCGGCAGCAAGAATGTCCGCATTATTCTTCTCTTCTAGACGTCCAATGAAGGCAATCAAGGGAATGTTCCAGTTGAAAGGGAAACCCATCATAAATTGGCAGAAGTTCTTGTTCTTAGCCTTCTCTTGGTTCACCTGTATTTTAAAAAGAACGACATCATCATTTTCTCACTGGTATTGTCAGCTTACCTGAATTTAAGATTATAGAATTCATTGATAAGTGTCCTTGAATTTCTCTATGTTGCTCTACTACTCTGATGGAAGAAACTGAAATTATATTTTGAGTTCAGATTACCATTGTTTGTGTGCGTGTGTTGGAATACAAACATTGTGCATGCAAATATAGTAATTATAAAATCACTCAGGTGCATTCTATAGTAATACCCTGGAGTCCTGCATCCACATCCTCAGCAGCCGGAATTTGGCTGTTCCAAACAGCCAAATTCCTTTTTATTTAATATTTCAACATTTTAAAATTCAAATATTGAATCCAAACCGTTGATATTGTTCAATTTTATGGACGATGCATTTTCATATAAGTTTTATAAAATTTGGAGTCGATTTGATGCTTGATTAAGTGACTAAATTATGAACGTATTAGAATTAATCAGTGATAGTTAACCAGATTCGTTCATTTATTGTCCACTTGATATAGTATCAAATCAACTCCAAATTTCATAAAACTTATATGAAAATGCATCGCCCATAAAATTGAACAAGATCAACGGTTTGGATTCAACATTTGAATTTTAAAATGTTGAAATATTAAATAAAAAGGAATTTGGCTGTTTGGAACAGCCAAATTTCGGCTGCTGAAGATGTGGATCCCTGGAGTCCTGGACACATTATTTCAACTCCGAAAGCAATTACACTCTGAGCAGATAACAAAAATAGGGCTCAAATGCTCAATTATGTGAAACACTAGCACTTACAGTTGCGGCATCATAGTTATGGATAATGAACCTGTCCATAATCGGGTTCCACTCATTGACATCCATACCATTAACAATGCCCTTTATGGCCGGTTGTTTCGATTTGATGAACTGGCCTAGTTCAGCACCACACTCAACAACTGAACGAAGCTCCTCAGCGTACTATGGGCTAACGGTTAATAGAAGGTCACATTCTAAAATTCCAGCCTTCATCCAGTTGATTTTCTTTCCCTTCAACAGCTCGTCACACCTAGAGAAATGTCATATTATCATACTTTTGGGTTCTTTGGGTAATATGAAATTTTTGGAAAAGATGAAGCTACATACGAATCAGAGAACTGAAAAGATGGTTTGATGCTATCAGGGAGGTTGAGGAGGGTAAAATCGTCAACAGCAAACCTGCCCTGAGACGCAATGTCATGGATGTAGAAAGCAACCTAAATAAAAAACCCACATTTCAAAATTTAACCCTATAAGGCAATCAAAGTTAATATCATAAATTTCAGGAAAAAGAAAATTACCTTGGCATTTGTGTAAAAACCATGGGGCTGGTACATGCTCTTGAGATAGCATGGGAGAAGTGTAGTATGCCAATCATCACACACAAACACAACATCTTCACCTGAATAGACAAATCAGAACATAAACAAAGTTTAGTATAATACCAGAGATAATGATGTTCAATAAATCTTTGATAAAATTTAGTTATTGCCAACCATATGGTTGAGAGAGATGCTGGCTGCTGAAATAGAGAATCCTGGGTGCCTCAAGAGCAGCCTGAGATATCAAATTCAATCAACATAAATATGATCATTTCAACATCATTAAAAATTATTGAAAATTTTCTGGAATTAAATTGCAAACCAAGCACAATAGGCTGAAGCCCAGCTGGATCTCATAATTGTCAGTACCACAGACAAAGCCATAGATCGTATGACCCCTCATTCCCCACATCTAAAAAGTGTCATGTTGAGTTATATTAGGAATTATCTTTATGGTAATTCTGAGTTATATTAGGAATTATCTTTATGGTAATAAATCAGTTATGGTATAGGTTATATATGGTATTGGATTTGTAAAAGAACAACTGTTTTGATTAATATAAATAGGGGAGCCTCTGTAGAGGTTATAATCCCTAACTTTTACCCTAATTCTTCTCTTAACCACATGGTATCAGAGCCCGTCTGACGGCGGCGCTGCCTTCTCTCTTCCGTCCTTCTTTCTTCTGCTTAATCCCTCCTCCGCTATTACCTTCCTCTCCGTTGCTGCCTGTAGACCGCGTGTGGACCAGAGGGATCTACGCGCATCAGTGGACCACGCGTAGACCAAGCAGGTCACCTCTCCTCCTGTGAGCCGCGACTGTGGACCAGAGGAGTCCTTCTCCTGTGAACCGCGACAAGACCAGAAGGGAGGAGTTCTGTGAGCCGCGCGTGGACCGATCTGCCCTCCTCTCATCCCTCTCATCCTTGCACCGCGCGTGGACCAACAGAGTAGACACGTGTAGACCAAGTCATGGACAGGTGTTCTTTTTCCTTCTCTCTTTCTCTCTATACAAGATTTGTCTCTGGTGAATGCTGAAACCGTGATCGTGTGCGTCCGCACGGTTTGTGTTTGAAATTTGTTGATCTCGTCCTCTAATTGTGTTTGTGTTTGAGATAAGATGGGTGAACCTGTGACTACTAAGGATTTACAGGCCGTTATGGAAAATATGGCCAAATTGTTGAATGTGAAGTTTGAGGAGAATGCGTCCGGTAAGACTTCCGGATCTGTGTCAGAGTCACAGGTGGTACAGAAGATAGAGTTGTTACCTAATGATGTCAAACTTGAGGGGACGAAGAATTATTTGAGCTGGTCTCGAAGGGCGTTGCTGAACCTTCAGATGAAAGGACTTGAAGGGTATGTGAATGGAGAGTGCAGTGAACCTGCTGACAAGTTGGGTAGTATGGACAAGACGAGTGCTGAGTGGGTAAGATGGAGTCATATGAATTCTCTAGTGGTTTCTTGGTTGTTGACATCTGTGTCTCCATCCATAGCTGGAATGGTGGAGTCCATCAGAAGCGCGACAGATATCTGGAAGACGTTGGCTAAGATGTACTCTGGAGCTGGGAGTGTGATGATGATGTTGGATGTGGAAGAAAGAATTGATGCTATTGTCCAGGGGGAGAAATCAGTACTTGAGTATGCGGCAGAATTGCGCCGTCTGTGGACAGATTTGGATCACTATGATCCTTTGTCACTGAAAGATCCAACAGATGTTCTTTGTGGAATGCAATATCTTGAAAGAAGGCGTGTGGCTCGCTTCCTGAAGGGTCTGAACTCAAAATTTGAGGCTAGAAGGGCAGCAATATGTCATTTGCCGTCTCTCCCATCGTTGAATGAAGTTATTGCTTCGATGGAAGAATAGGAGATCAGACAGAAGGTGATGGCATCTGAAACCTCACCTATGGTTCGCTCGGCAATGGCAATTCCTGGAGCCCAAATCAGAGATGACAGAGATTGTTTCAATTGTGGACAGAAAGGACACCTCAGTTTCAACTGTCCTGCGCCTCGCAAATCTGGTGGTGGCCGAGGAGGTGGAGGACAGAGAGGTGGATATGGTGGTCGCGGACGTGGAAATGGATACAGGGGACGAGGAATTCGAGGACGTGGAGGTCGAGGTGTTGCTCATCTTGCTGTGACAGAGGAGCCCCAAGCCGCGACAGAAGTGACTGGAGCTGAACTGACAGAGCTGGAGGAACTGCGTCGGTTCAAGGCTCAAGTTGAGAACTCTAAGGGAAAGAGACAAATTTTAGATGAGGTTGATGATAATGCCTACTTCGGTAATGTTGCTTGTTATGCACATGTGACTAAAGGTATTCAGGCACAGGCTTTTGCGTCCACTAAATCGCATGTAGATTGGATTATAGATTCAGGTGCATCTAGTCATATAACAGGATCATCTAATGAATTTGTAGAATACTGTCCTAGTCAACAAATACAACCAGATACAGTCCAAACAGCTGATGGTACATCCCAACCTGTCAAGGGTATTGGTTCAGTCTATTGTAATTCTTCTATTACCCTACCATCAGTGTTGCATGTTCCTTCTTTTCCTGTTAATTTACTCTCTGTTAGCTCACTAATTGATCAATTGAATTGCACTGTTCTTTTTGATCAAAATACATGTTTGATTCAGGAAAAGGAAACGGGGAGGAGACTTGGGAATGGCAACAGGCGTGATGGACTTTGGTATTTGGATAAGGAGGCTGCTATGCTCGTTGCTGCTATTGGTAAAGGAGCAGAAGCAGAGGCCATGTTACAGCATAATAGACTAGGGCATTTATCTTTTGAAAGTTTGAATAAATTGGAGCCAGATTTGATGAATAAAGTAGATAGGGATAAACTATTTTGTGATGCTTGTGAACTTGGAAAACATACTCGTTCTAGTTATAAAATGATTGGTTTAAGAAGTTTGGAGCATTTTGCACTTGTTCATTCTGATGTTTGGGGACCATGTCCTACTACTTCTGTTAGTGGATTTAGATGGTTTGTTACCTTTATTGATTGCTACTCACGCATGACTTAGATATACATGATGAAACAAAAATCTGAAGTACTCAAATGCTTTAGAGATTTCTATGCTTGTGTGAAAACTCAATTTGGAGTACAGGTGAAGGTCCTTCGAACAGATAATGGAACTGAGTATGTCAACAAAGAGTTTGCCAATTTTGTGTCTGAGCAAGGTATTCTCCATCAAACTACTTGTCCAGATACTCCAGCACAAAATGGAGTGGCTGAGCGTAAGAACAGGCATCTATTGGAGGTGACACGTGCATTAATGCTGAGGATGAACGTACCGAAGTTTCTGTGGAGTGAAGCAATTCTAACAGCAGCCTATTTGATCAATAGGATGCCATCAAGAGTGTTAGGCATGAAGACACCACGAGAGATGCTATTTGGCTCTAATGATTTTGTTGTTCCGCCCAGGGTGTTCGGATGTGTGTGCTATGTAAGAGATCATAGATTGACAGTAGGAAAGCTAGACCCGCGGGCGGTTAAATGCATCTTCATAGGTTATCCCTCAAATCAGAAAGGATACAGATGTTGGTGTCCTACTGAAAGAAAGATCTTTGTTAGTATGGATGTAACTTTCCGAGAATCAGAACCATACTATGGAGAAAAGACAGAGTTAGGCTCATTGTTCGAAAATGACCCTACCAGTATTGGTAGAGAGGGGGAGAAGGAGAATAAAATTATAATTGGCGGTTTTCCATATCCTTTGTCGGGACCGAGTGGTGAAAGCAGTCTGAGTGATGATGGGGATAGTGGTAATGATGGTGATAGCAACCTGAGTAGGAGTGGTAAAAATGAGAAACAGGGGGAGCTGATAGTGTATAAAAGGAGACCAAAACAGCCTGAGCAGTATGAGCAGTATGAACAGCCTGAGCAGCATGAGCAGCCTGAGCAGTATGAGCAGCATAAACAGCCTGAGCAGCATGAACAGCCTGAGCAGCATGAGCAGCCTGAATCGCCAGTTCCCTTGAATGCCAATGTCCCAAGTAGCTCCTCCCCAAGTCCTTCATCAGATTCTCACTCAGAGTTGATAGGTAACAATGCTTCTCAAATTCCACTCCGTAGAACATCTAGGGTTAATGCTGGGAAACCTCCTGTTAAGTATGGGAATTGGGGAAATGATATTGCAAATTACATTTCATATGCATCTGTTCCACCTACATATAAGTCCTTCCTTGCATCTCTAGATTCTGTGCCTGTACCTAACACATGGCAGGTAGCTAAGCAAGATCCCAGATGGTTCAGTGCCATGCAGGAAGAACTTCAGGCGTTGAAGAAGAATGACACATGGGAGTTGGTATGTTTACCAGTTGGAAAGCGAGCTGTCGGATGCAAATGGGTGTACACTGTCAAACAAACTCCAGAAGGCAAGGTTGATAGGTACAAGGCCCGACTGGTTGCAAAAGGATATAGTCAAACCTATGGTATCGACTATGATGAGACCTTTGCTCCGGTTGCAAAAATGAGCACTGTGAGGATGTTGGTGTCGTGTGCTGCCAACTTCAATTGGCCACTACACCAGTTGGATGTCAAGAATGCTTTCTTGCATGGAGATCTCCAAGAAGAGGTGTACATGGAGATTCCACCTGGATTTGCTACTCCACAATCAGCCGGGAAGGTATGCAAACTCAAGAAGTCGTTGTATGGGCTGAAACAGTCTCCGAGAGCATGGTTTGATAGGTTCAGACTTGCAGTCTGTCGCATGGGATACAAGCAATGCAATGGAGATCATACTGTATTCTACAGACACTTGAAAGGTCATATCACCATCTTGGCAGTTTATGTTGATGATATTGTGATTACTGGAGACGATGATGAGGAGATCATGCGGTTAAAAGGAAACCTTGGAAAAGAATTCGAGGTCAAAGATTTGGGACAATTGAGGTATTTTCTTGGAATTGAAATTGCTAGGTCAAAGACGGGTATAGTGCTTTCTCAGCGAAAGTATGCACTGGATCTTCTTTCAGAAACAGGGATGCTGGGCTGTAGGGTTGCCCCTACTCCTATCGAACCAAATAAAAAATTGTGTGCCAAGGGAGGTGACTCAGTGGACAAGGAGCAGTACCAAAGACTAGTTGGTAAGCTCATTTATCTATGCCACACTAGACCTGATATTTCTCATGTAGTGAGTGTGGTGAGTAGATACATGCATGATCCGAGAGAACAACATTTGGATGCTGTTCACAGAATTCTCAGATATATCAAGGGGAGTCCCGGAAAAGGACTGTGGTTCAGAAGTCATGGGCATCTGAGAGTTGAAGGCTATTGTGATGCTGACTGGGCAGGTTGTGTGGATGATCGTAGATCCACCACAGGATATTGTGTGTTTGTTGGAGGTAATCTTGTGGCTTGGCGGAGCAAGAAGCAAGATGTGGTGGCCAGATCTACAGCTGAGGCTGAGTACAGGGCTATGGCACTCAGCCTATGTGAGTTGATGTGGGTGAGAAATCTCCTATCTGAGTTGCGCGTGTTCCGAGGAGAGTCTTTACAACTTCGGTGTGACAACAAGTCAGCAATCAATATTGCAAACAATCCAGTTCAGCATGATCGCACTAAACACGTTGAGATTGATCGTTTCTTCATCAAAGAACAACTGAATAATGGAGTGCTGACCTTGAACTATGTGAAATCAGAAGAACAGGTGGCTGATTGCCTAACCAAGGGTTTGGGTTGTAAGCAGTTTGAGAGTTCTTGTAACAAGATGGGGATGATTAATATCTATCGCCCATCTTGAGGGGGAGTGTTGAGTTATATTAGGAATTATCTTTATGGTAATTCTGAGTTATATTAGGAATTATCTTTATGGTAATAAATCAGTTATGGTATAGGTTATATATGGTATTGGATTTGTAAAAGAACAACTGTTTTGATTAATATAAATAGGGGAGCCTCTGTAGAGGTTATAATCCCTAACTTTTACCCTAATTCTTCTCTTAACCACATGTCATATAAAAGAATATTATTTTCATATTTAAATTAATAAAAATTCATTGATGTGAAAAATTAAGAGGACCTTTCCGAGAAACATGCGACTGTCAACAAAGACCCGGTCAACACCTGTTCTGTAGCAGTGCAAGAAGCGCACTGTTTCATACATGTCTCCAACATTTATCTGCATATAAATTCACAATTTCACACATTAGAAACACGAATTATGCACAAAGAAGAAAAAAAAGATAAACAACCGAAGTATGGAAACGTAGAATCAAATTAAATATTACCTCAGTCCAGACACCAGTATCCAATGCATCTCCATACTGATTGTAAATCGGAGTAATTACCATGACTCTGTGTCCCTTTTCCTACAAATAGAAAATTCAAAGCTAAAGCTTGATTAAAATAGCACATATCATTATTGTTGTTGTTGCTGTTGTTTTGGACAGCTACTTTTATTGTTTCCTCAAAGCTAACCACATTCAGAATGCAATAAGAATTAAAAAGCCCGAACACATAATATTGATCATTATATTTTTTCCAGAAACAAAAGCACGTCATTTTTATTCTTCGTTCCAAATTGAAGAAAAAAAAAAGAATAAAGAAAAACATAAGGAGAAGTGAAAATTACTGCCATTGTTGGAGGGAGGCCATCAAGCACATTGCCAAGACCATTAATCTTGCTCCAAGGTGCAATGTCAGCACTGACAAAAACAATATTCATACCCTGTTTCATATGAATGTCCTCAGAATTCTTATCTCTCGCACTCTGCTCGACAGCACAGGACCTGACTTGAAGTGACTTAACTGAATTGCTCAACCTAAGCCTAGGACAGCCAATAGCTTGGGCCTTGCTGAAGAATCTTGGCTTATACTCAGGCTTGGTGTAGGTGCACTTGGAGATGAACTTAAATGCAGTTAGAGTTGCCATGGTGATTGTAGAAAATTAAAGGGAAATTTGTAATATTTTTTTCTCCTCTTTTGGTTTTGATGTCTTCAAATATCACTTCAAGCAACTTTTGTTGTTTAAAATAGAGCACTCGAGTTCCTGAATTGGAGTTAAATAAGATAAGGTTAGTTTATCTGTTAAATTTCACATAATCAACAATTCCAATTTCATGGTTTATCTTGATCAGAAAAATTAAAAGTGAGATGAAAGGTTTCTTTTTTATTTCAAATCAGATGAAAGCTAAAATAATCCTTCTTTGGTTGAACTTCCTATTTGTTATGTTTTAATTCAATCATTTAGTAAATCCATATTTTGACAAAATCAAAGTTGAACTGTATCAACCTAAAATCAGAACCCTTCTCCTTCTCAGTTGGAAATAAGCCTATCCATGTTATACCTTAAAGAAGCTAAAACCGTAACAATACCAAGTCACCAAGTATAAATGTGAGAGAACAAATCCTTTTAACATTTACACCATCACATCCTTGAACTGCCTAAATTCATAGAAAGTATGAAAAAAATAGCAAATAAGGAATAAATCAAAATACCTTTGCTTTCTAAGGCGTCAATTCCTCTTCCCTCGATCTGCCCTCCAACTGTAGAAGAAATCAGGATTGTACACAAAAACTCGGGAATAGTGAGAAGGGACAGGGATCATGCTCTTGCACCTCTGGCACATAGCTTAGGCCCAATACCTTATTGAATGAAACCGTAAGTTTCATTAACTGCCAGATTACCACATGGCACTATCTCGTGATTGTGTGTCACATATATATACACTGAGCAATTAGTGAACACTAGTTGGTTTTTCTGAACAAAGGAAAATTATAATTTTATTTATTCCAAAATTAGAAACTATACAAATATTCAAAAGTAATTATTGTGAAGTACTACTCATTGGAAGATCTAGAACCGGTTACTTTTTTAAAGTTCTCAAGGAAATGAAAAAAAATGATGAAAAAGCATCCAATTTTATTATTTAACTATTCTAGAAAAAATGAAACCAAATTTCTAGACCTTTCTCTAGATCTGAGCAAGATATAAAATTCATATAATTACAGTCAATATATTGTTGGTGGCATTTAATAGGACTTAATTAGATCACTACATATGCTGAATGTAGGCTATATTGATAACATATATTCTTACTGGTAAAAGCAACTTTGCCAGAGGGATGAACATGAACTAGGAAGAAGGAAGCTTGGAGCCACAGAATAGAGTGTGATATTAGGGTTATCAGCAGTTGACATGAACTGACCCAACCCATTTAGAACTACTGGTAGGATGGTTCTTGGGTCAGGTTAAACATTTCTTAACCGTGACAGGTTGGTCAGGTTGTGTAAATGGATCAAGACCTAAGTAGTTTAATATTTTTCTTAATTAAATGGATACTGTGATGAAATTTGAATTGATGCCCTTTAAAATGAATGCAAGTGCCTTATGGTTCTATCAACTATATCATCTGGTTAAAGAGTCATAAAGTCATAACCAACCCATCAAGCTCAAGTCTAGATCACAACTTCCCTGATCCATGACAGATTGGGTCAAGTTAGACCGTTATAAGGATACCAACAAATTATTCTTGATCTGACCTAACCCAATCAATTAACACGTACTGGATCATAACAGAAACAGCATCAACTGCATGTATATTTATGTGCAACATGGTTTAACATGTACTTCATTTAAACTGCTTTGTTTCTTTTTTTTTTTTTTTGAAAATAGTTAGTTTGAGTCTGAATTCTCCTTTAACTGATCTATTTTATCAATCAAAATAGCCAGCCTGACTTTCAACAAGAAGCAACACAGAGAAAAATAGTCAACAGTTCAATAGAGAGGGAGGATAAAAGATAGGAACTTTCTATTCCAGCAATGACTGTTCCCTTTATTTCAAGTTACAATATCATCACTCACTACACATGCAAAGGTATACTAAATAATTAGTCAACAAAACACACATAGAGCTAGCATATCAAACACCTGAAAAGACTTGTTAAAAAAAACTAACGTCGACAGGTTATATTATCGCATCATTGATTTTTTTTTTCAAGGAGCCGCCACATTTGCCACAGCAAGAGGCGCAATTTCCTCTCCATCAATTCCAGGTTGACTTCCTTCAACACCCAGGCTCAGTAGCGCATTTTCCCACTCCTTTGCAGGACCCTGATCACGTAAGAAATAAAATATAAATAAGAATATAAGATGGTAATAAAAACAAGACGAAAAAAGCACAATAAATGATTCATTCTACCCGCAAGTTTTTCTTTTCACTTTTTTTTTCCTAAGACGGTGTATTACCTTCCATGAGAGGTCCTGAGCCATGCAATTCTGAATCATCTCTTTGTGCAAAGCAGTGCCTATAACCTTAATGGCACGCTTTAGAGTTGTGACGACTTTCAGTACATCAGCAGGGTCTACTGCTTCACACTGGGGAAAACACACACGCACACAAGGCACTCAAGTCAATTAATGTACCTATGAAAAAATTACTTGTTAATTTGAGCATATAATGATTAGTTCATACCTCAACATTAAACCGACCCATGTGGAAGCCGGTTTTGCCTTCTATGATTGTGTTCACAAGGCCTCCTGTGGAGGAAACTACTGCAGGCTGCAATTAATGTTGCACACAAAAATTAGACTAATTTCTCATAACTTCATAAAAATACTAAAAAGTGGCTGTTCCTCATATTTGCTGAAACCAAATCTGACAATGTCAAGTCACTGTGGCGTATCTTACAACCATACCCAATGCATGTTTGCTTGACATGTAATAATCAATTTTCATAATATTCGACCTCTCTGATCTACTAAAACTTTTCAGTATTTATATTGGGTTTCCAATGGCTATCCTACTGACAATAATCAACCTCTAAAAGTAAAATAGGCAGCTATTGGAAAGTAAGTACCGTGCCATACTGCATGCCTTGGAGTTGAATTAGGCCACATGGCTCAAACCGACTAGGGATCACCAACATATCAGCACCAGCCATGATTTGGTGAGCCAAGGGGGCATTGAATTTCATCACTGCCCGGACCTTGCCTGGGTACTTGGTCTCAATTGCTTCTAGTTGAGACTCCAACTTCTTCTTGCCAGTTCCCTATTTTTCATTAAACAAGCAACAGAATAAGGGGAAATTATGTTAAATACTCGGTAAATCAAGCATTTAAAATTTATCATGAACTGTCATCTATATCCCTAGAGAGTAACAATGAATAGATCCTAAGAAACTACCAAAAAAAAAAAAAAGAGAGATGCGCCATTGATTCATTTCTCTAGTTTTTATAGAAGTGCCTATAACTACCCCCCTGGCTCTCCGTACATAACAGGCACATTCATATGATTGGATATTCCAACAGTTACATGTGAAAAATTTTGCATTTTGCAAGTTTATGCACGTGCTATTTCTAATGTTCGTACCAGTGTACACTAATTTTTCTGTTATTACAGTAATAGCAAAAAGCCAAAAACATTTACAGGGATAGTATTCTTACAAGGATGAGGACTTGCACATTTTCATCCATGAGTTCAGGTATCGCGGCAGCTAGAATGTCAGAGCCTTTCTGCTCTTCGAGACGTCCGATGAAGGCAATCAAGGGAATATCACGGTCAACAGGGAGCCCTGCCTCAGCTTGCAATGCCTCCTTGTTCAGAGATTTTGCTTCATGCACCTGTATGCAGTAGAGAGAGAGGGGAAAAAAAAAAAAGAAACGCACTGAGATTATTTTGGTACTATGAATAGATCAACCAACTTCATGTTTAATAGAATTGATTGAATACTCTATTTAGCCCTATTGTTCAACAAATGAAATCAACCTTTTATTTAAAACTTATAATCAAACTGCTAAAAGACATATCTTGAAATGCACAAACTTTGCATTTGATAAGCAGCAGTACCAATCAAGTTGGCATATTAAGTTGTGATACTGTTTTCTAGACAAATAATTTAATAATGATACATAAAACAATAAAAATAGGAACTACTCATGGCAGGAACTACTTACTGTTGTGGCATCGTAGTTAATGGAGATGAATTTGTCAGTAACTGGGTTCCACTCGTTAACATCCATACCATTAACAATACCCTTTATGGGTGGTTCTTTTGATTTGATGTCCTGGTCTAATTCAACACCACGGTCAACCCCTGAACGGAGCTCCTCCGCGTAGTACGGACTAACAGTCATTAACAGATCGCACTCTCGTATTCCAGCCTTCATCCAGTTGATTTTCTTTCCCTTCACCGGCTTATCATAACTAGGGAAAAGTCATATATTAGTATTTTGAATTCTTTGAAGGATATCATATGAAATCATGCAAAAATACAAAAGCTTTATACCCATCATAGAATTCAAAAGAAGGTTTGAAGCTATCAGGGAGGTTAAGAAGGGCAAAATCATCAAAAGCAAAACGGCCTTGGTATGCAATGTTGTGGATGCAGAAAGCAACCTAAAAGGAAACATATTTCAAAATTTAACCCTTTGTTCAGAATTAAAAACCTGGAAAATTATCAAAATTAATCTCATAACATTAGGAGTTGAAAGGAGAGGACATTACCTTCGCATTTGTATAGATACCATGGGGCTGGTACATGCTCTTGAGATAGCATGGGAGAGGAGCAGTGTGCCAGTCATTGCACACAAACACAACATCTTCGCCTGAATCGGCAAAAGGAGAAAAAAAATTACAAACATATTTGGTATAAATTATAGAAATAGTTTAAATAATTTTACTATTGTACAGGAGTAAATAACGTTAGACAAGGATAGGAATAAATTTTACTGTCATACCATATGGTCCAGAGAAGTGCTGGTTGCTCAAATTAAGAATCCTGGGTGCCTCAAGAGCAGCCTGAGATGTCAAATAAAATCTAACACCTAAGAATATTTTCAACGGCATAAGAAAATTGCTTTTTAAAATTTTTAGGAAACAAAATTGCAAACCAAGCACAGTAAACTGAAGCGCAGCTGGTTGTCCTTATAGTCACTACCAGTGACAGGGCCATAGATCTTACCGCCAGTCTTTCCCCACACCTAAAGCATTTCAAATCAAATAATAGTAATTCAAAGTAAAAATTGTAATATCAGTTATATAATAAATATACGTTCAAGTCAAAGACTGAAAGAAAACCTTTTCGAGAAACATGGGATGGTCAACAAAAACACGGTCAACACCCCTCTTGTAGGTGTGAAAGAAGCGTACTGTTTCATATTTGTCTCCAACTTTTATCTACAGATAAAGTTACAATTTATCATATCAATAACATAAGTTATTTGTGAGAGAGAGAACGGAATATGGAAATACAGAAAAAATTCCAAATTTACCTCAGCCAGGACACTAGTATCCCATGCATCCTTGTATTGATCATACCTCGGGGTAACAACCATGGCTCTGTGTCCATTGGCCTATAGAATAGAAAATTTAGTAAAATTTTAATCATCTCCTCACAGCTAATTACATTTTGAAAGCTAAGAATAACATTTTAAAGCCCCAAAAAGGACAAAGGGAGACTTCTGTTCCAAATATATGAGAAGGAGATTGGAGGGAGAAGCTGTGTAAATACCACGAGTTGTACAGGGAGGCCACCAAGCACATCCCCAAGGCCACCGGTCTTGCTCCAGGGTGCCATCTCAGCACTGACCAAAACAATTTTCATCCCCTTTATCATACGCATGATGTCCTCAAAATTCTTATCACTTGCACTAGGCTTGGAGTCCTTCACAGTTGGGCTAATGGCACAGGACCTGACTTGGAGTGACTCCACCAAGTTGCTCATCCTGAACACAGGACAAGCAACAAGTTGGGCCTTGCCGAAGAATCTCGGCTCATACTCAGGCTTGGCGCAGGCACTCTTTGAGACGAATTTGGACGCCGTGAGAGTTGCCATATCTGGTTATTGGTTACTGCAAAAAGAATAAATAAGGAATTTGTGTAAGATTTCTTTTCTCTTCCCCCTATTTTTTGAGATCTTCTTATCTCAGTATTAGCAGTTCGGCTTTAGTTGTCAAATCTGTGAGCTACCAAAGTTTGGTTTTGGTTCAGTAGATTTAACTACTCAGTAAAATTTGGGGATAATGAAGGATTCTTTCTTAAAAAAATTCGACTGAAAATTTCAGTGTATCAGAAATCATAACAGATGAGAGAGAAGGTTGCTTTTTTCTGATACCAACTTGGACCAAAGCTAAGATAAATCGCCTTTATTGAACTCCAGATTCCTCCCTTTTCTATGTACTAATCAAATTAACCAGTAAACAGGAACTATCTGAATCAACAAATCAGCTAGATTTGATTGCTTTTAACCTAACACACACGCACAAACACAGTTACTGCTCAAAAATCTCAAACAAAAAACCCTCGCTTTCTCACAATAATCTCAAACAAAATCCCTCGATCGTAATTAACTCACTAAGCCTACCCACATTATATCTTAGACAAGATTAAACAACAAAAATTGATAAAGTAGCGAATAAAACTGCACGAGAGATCAGAAATCCTTCCAAGGGTTTACCTCTTCAGATCCGTCAACTAGCTAAACCCCTAGAAACTATACATAAATTCCGAAAAAGGAAAATAATCGAAACCAATGTACCTTCGCTTCGATCGAGGAAGTGCGTAATTCTCCACTCGATCTCTTCTCTCCTCGAACTAAAACAAGAGATGAGAAAATTCTGGAAGAGTGAGAAAAGCGGGTCTCACAGTACACTCTCGGTGCACCTCTCTCTCTCTTTTGGGTTTTGGCATAGCTCGAGAAATGAGGCCTCTAATTTGTAACCTCGATTTCACAAACCGCCAATTTTCCACGTGGCGCCTTTCTACTGATTGCTTCTTAGGAGCTTCTCAATCGTTGATTCACATGTCCTCGCGGGTCCCTCAAGGGGTTCTGGTTTTCTCCGTTTAGAAAGTAATGGATGAGTCCGGATTGCAGTTTTGTGGAGGTGTCTGGAGGTGTTATGGGATCTCCTTTGTATAGAAAAATGGAGAAAAGGAGACTCTATTTTTTTATAATTTGCAAGTTAAGGAAATCTATTTTAAAGAAACCCAAACAGAGGAAATTAAATAATATTGTTTCGTGCACGTTTTGCATGTACAATTTCGTACTTGAAATGTCTGTCAACTCGATTCAACTATGAGATTATGACTTATGAGAAGGAATGAATGAGATTCCGTGACATCTTCTTAGCGTCGCAACCTAACATCTGATTTCAGCTTTGATATGCAATACACAATATAATTTATACTACATGTATATACATAAATAATAAAATTCGTTATAAATATAATCATCTATTGAGTAATGTGGATGATATTCAATTACAAAAACAATGAAGCTAAAAGTTTGTCCGATTTTTAATCGATATTAATATTATTTCACTTAATTTTTTAAAAAAAATTTAACATTGCCAATATCTTAAATCGATCCAAAACTAAATAATGTTTTCACCTTTTTTGATAAAATAATACAATTTGAAGTAATGTTGTTAAGTTGACGTATTATTAAATAGGTTCCAATTATTGTGTTGTGTTTGAAGGAAGGATAACTTACTTAAGGATAAAATATCATCGTCTCTGAATTTGGATAACATTTTATCTTGAAATAATTTTCCTTCCAAGCATAATTATGGACAAGCTTGATACGGGGTTGGCTCCTCAAATAAGAAACCAATTCTCATTCGTTAAGTTTTCACTTGACAACAAGATAAAGGAGAGCTCTCTTTTCCTTCCAAACATAACTATAGGGCGTACTTGATATGAGATTAGCTCCTTAGATAAGAAAAATAATTCTTATTCATCAAATTTTCGTTTGACAATAAGATAGAGAAATGATAACTTTATTTCCAAATAAACTTTTTCCTTATATCTAAAATTGACGTGTGACAACATGTTAGAAAGAGCATAAAGGATTTGAAAAAAAAAAACACAGGTATTTCAAAAGATCAAATTACCCTTGATTTTGAATCTAAGGATAATTTTATCTCTTTTCCTTCCTTTTTTTATTTTTACTCTCTTCTCATATATGAAAAAATATATATTTATATATTTTTCTGCTCCTAATCTTATCATGGGTCTACTGTGATCTGCGAGTAAATAAACAATAAAATAAGTACGATCCTTTGTCTAAAATCTCATTATCAGTTCGCCCAACGTTGTTAAAGGACTTGAAAATTGAGGCCCCGGTACCTAATTTTATCTAGCTCGATAGCAAGTCGTCAAAATGTTCAGTTCAATAAAAGAAAATTATTATCTAATACTTCATGCTTATTAAGTTTCCTAACAATTTAATTTATTTTTTTAAATTGTGTGCTACTTTTAATTGCAATTTCACGATTAATTAAATACGACAGCATCTATATAAGCACATGAGTACTTAAAAATTATGTTGGTGTTTGATTAAATGTAATTATGGAATAAATAATGAGTTAAACGGGGAAAAAAAAATCGTTTCCCAAATTTTGATGATATTAGACGTGAATCGTCGTATAAATTTTGAGTTCACATTGAATTAAGCAGCCTCTAAGTCCGGATTCAACGCGCAAAACAAATAAAAAAACGAATATTCGGGCCGGGAAACGAGCATCTCGTGTAGAATTTGAGTCTCTATTCATATAATGAAGTGTGTGTACCGGGTCATTATTTGCCCAGCATTAACCCGGTTCATGCATAGAAACAAGACACGAACACAGGAACAGAAACTGGTTCATAAGGGACCACAGCCCTTGCCCCACAAGTCGGTACGCAAGGGAGCACCGTCGATTAGATTTTTTTTATCGGTGTAAAATTGTAAATAGGACTGAAAGTCACTCTCGCTGTCGCTAAGCTAGTAAGCTACTGAGCTGTTTCTTGACAATCTCATGCAATTATTTTCGATTTGATATTTTTTTTATTTAGGTAAAAATAAAAATACTGAAATGGTTAGCCGATTGTTCATGTCATTGGAACTATAGAGCTATTTAACAATGCATTTACTTGATCATATATTCCCTGTTTACTACATAATTATTAACAATTAATAGTATCATGAACAATAATATCTATACACATTTAAGTAGGTTTTATTTAACATTTTTTTCTCCGAATAATCTTATCAAATTATTTATATATCAGTCTCTGTCTCGCGTAATAGTCTTATCAAATTATAAATTTATAATGCCTAGTGAGTCAGTAACTTATCAATGCATATCCTTAATCTGACTTTACTATATCAACAATAACGTTCATGAATTTATGAACAACAAATATAAGTACGAGATAGAGAACCAAATTTTAAATCTTACATGAAAATTTTTAAATATTTTAGAACTTCAATTAACACAAACCACTAGTTGTTGAACATGTGCATTCTCTGGCACTTGATTTTGGCACGAGGCACAAAAATTAAGTGTTCTTTTTGTGGCTAAACTTTTTTTAGTATTGTTCAATATTTTAGGCGCTTAAAATAGATTCATAAACTATCCCAGGTGACATTGACTACTTGTCACTTGATTAAAACGGTGGCTCTTGCTGCTTGGTTTAAATACCACAAACTTTGGCTTTTTAAATTTGATCGTATATTTTTCTTTTTTATTTCAAAACTTATATTGTATTTTTGTGCTCCTATCAAGCAGACAAGCACATCTAATGCATGCCATTCAAAAGTGAAGCAAAAATACTTCTCCATTTCTGGCAATTAGTAATAAAAGTAAAAACTCCCAAGCTTGTTTCACCCAAATTTGCACAATGCCATTTTTTTCCCTTTGTGGAAATAAAAACTATGAAAAAAAAAAAAAATGTACCATTTCCATTGTACAAATGTATACCACTAAAGAGTGATACTTGTAGCATCAAAGAATCTTCCAACCGGTATCCGAGAAAAGCTTTGCCGGGAAGTAGTACCTGATTCATTTAATTTTATATTAATTATTCTGGCTTGAAAATGCACAAAGACTAAATGCTGTGCACCAAAATGTTTGAGGCAATTACTAGCTCAAGAGAGAAGACACAAACAGGAACCAAGAAACGAAAAACCGTCATGTCATTTTCAGAAATGTTTGATTTGGGACCCAGCAGACTAATATCTCTAGAACACGACAGGAGCAACATGCATCCTGTCACGTCCCAATGTCCCATAGATAAAAAATCGTTTGTTTTTGTATTCACTGTTTTTGTTTGGAACCGTGAAATTTTTAACATTTTAATGCCGACTGTTTTTACATGTTTTTAATCAATAGTAAAACGAAATTAAAAATAAAATAAAATTTTACAAACATGCAGCCACAAATGTGGCGACAAATAGCTCAACATCTAGTTTGTGTGATTCTAGATAAAAAAAAGTTTTCACTTATAGAAAAGTTTTATGACCACATTTCTTTAAGGGTGAATTTAATTCTGGAGTAAGACTGCAACAGTATTTTCAGAAATGAGATTACTCTTATCGTTATTCTCATTTTTTCCATCCCGAAATAAAAAATGTTTTATTTGTTTTGCCCTTAGGTCAATAAATCAGCGAGAAATTAGTCGTATTCACTAGTTAAAATTTGCATTATTTAATATACACATAAGTTAGAGGCTTGATCCCATCTTTATTTTTTTTTTTAAAAAAACACGTAAAAGAATCAACACACACTAAACGTGGCAATTTTATTTTTTATTTAACTTTTCAAAATTTTAAAATTAAACTTTTAAAAATAAAAAAACTGAGAAAGCACGCCAAAAAAGACATTTGAAACTACTCTTTTGATGAATATATATATATATATAGAGTTTTGCTATGGTGAGTCGCGATTCACCAGAGGGTCTGTGAGTCGGACTCAAAACTCCTAGATCTTGTCCAAAATGACCGATCCAAACTGTCCAATACGATCTCTCTATTGAAATCTCCATGCAAACCAAATTTTACATTTTTTTCGAAATTTTTAAGTATTTTTTTAAAATTTTAGAATATCGTTAATCTAATTAATTCTGAATCGTTCAAAAACAGCAGTTTTTAAAAATCCGAAAAAAATACTTAAAAATTCCGAAAAAATGTAAATTTTGGTCTGCATGGAGATTTCAATAGGGAGATCGTATTGGACGGTTTGGATCGGTCATTTTGAACCAGATCTAGGAGTTTTGAGCCCGACTCACGGACCCTCTGGTGAGTCGCAACTCACCATAGCAAAACTCTATATATATATATGTAATAATCCCTGCATGCATCACACAAGAAGACATAACATTAGGGGCACAATAATAAACAAGCGTCGAGTCCAGTCGGCTACACTGATTAAACAAAAAATAATGGCCGAAAGCGGCTTGCGATGTTTTTCCTTTTCTTTTTATTATTTATTTAGTTTTGAAAAAAGCCCAGCGTTGATTTACACAAGTTCCTTCGGCCTTATGAGCCCCAGATTTTAAATAGACCAGCTTTCCAGTGTCCCTACAAAACTCCGCGCTGTCGTTGTCACTATTTCAATTTCAAAATTCCAACAATTTTCAATGGAGACAATATTAATATTTGGACCTAGGTTACTAGAGGCCTACTAAATTTCATCCCAAATCTCTGTCTCTGTTTTTTTTTTTTTTTTTGAAAAAAAAAATCTCTTCTGACTCTCGAGTCAATAATAGCACAATTTAGGAGGCTACTGATTGTTCATTAATTATATCGCGGGAGTCAACTCTTAACTTCTTAAGTTATTAATTCGAATTTCAAATTTAAGCGACACAATAGCAAAACTTAACTGTTTAATTTTCAATCAGTTGAAAGTTTGAATTTTTAATTACTAACAAAAAAAAAGGGAACTGAGGAAAGAAATGATGTAAAAAATAAATATTTTAACCCTCGATGTTCTCCAATTAAATAGGTTAATTAAAACTAATTTAATTTCATAACAATGAATTGGATAAAGCTGAAATGTAGTCACTTTAGGTATTATAACTACATCCAAAGAAGCGGACATCCTCAACGAAGGAATGTAAATTGGTATTTCCGTGACAATTTTCGTATGAACTAGAATTAAGTTCCGCTTTGCGAAAGATTTTTCTAAAATCATAATTATGCATGCTTTTAAAAGTCAGAATCCGTGCTTTGCTGCTGCTGAGATTAGAACATAATTCTAATCATCCAAATAGGATGACCTGCAGTAAACGAATGCCAAATTACAATTACTGTTCAAGCCCCAAATAAATGAAAGAACAAAGCAAACTTACAGGAACAAGAAAAGGTACACTAGAATAAAGCTAAAGCTGAGATGCTACTGTTCCAACATCCAGGAGAACCTCATCTCCACCCATTGCATCAAAAGCCTTGTTGAATTGCATGTTTCCTGATCCCTAGACCCTAATCGTCTGACGATGATGCCCTTCTTAATATGAATCCTAAGCAACTGAGATCTGAGCGGTCTATTTACAGCTTGCCAAGCCAATAGAGCGTCAACATCCGAAATGGTCAAGGAAAAAGAACCACCAGGACCAGCTTGTGGATGTCCATTGTCCAAACATTGGTAGCAGTAGCATCCGCAGAAGTTTTGTTAGGCCCTACACCCTTTCCTGAGTAACGCCTAATATTCTTATTATACACTACATAGTACAAACTACAATATCATATAAATCCGCAATTCGGTTTATCGTGAATTTAAATATGCTTGTGGTAACATGTAAATTTTTCTTTTTTCTCTATGTTAGAGTCGACCATAAACTGTAATTAGCATAATTTTTACCGTATAACATGCCACGAAGTGTACGCAAGTTGGGCCATTCCACCTGAATTTTTCGTAAATTTAATCCCCATCATCTCCGATACTGAAGAGCCAAAAACGAACATATCGGACAACATAATATAACAATTCCAACAAATATATAATTAACCTCTAAAGATTTAAATTTAAGTCCCATTAGCAGGTCAGTATAGCGTTGTTTATTTCAGATCCAAACTTATAAAAACCAAACATGACGGCTACTTTAGCTGGTAAATAGTAATACTACGGAAGACAACAATTGGAAATATTCATTATATCAGTAAACTCACCGCAGCAGACATAATTTATGAGATTACAGGCACAAAGAAAAAGACAGGTCGACAGCAGCTTAAGTACAATCGCTACCAAGATTTAGCGATTAAAAGACTCAATTTCCACATTGCTTAACAAACCAACTAACTCCTGAGTTCAAAGGGCAAAACTATTAAATCCTCAGTACATTCAAAGAACAAAACTTGGAAATCTTACACAAAATAAGCTAACAATTTTCTCATAAAAGGAACAACTAAAGAAACCCACTCTCTCTCTAGTCAAACAGGCTGAAACCCATATCATCGTCACTCTCCTCTTTAGGCTCCTCCTACAAACACAATAATCAGATAATTTGTTTAGTGCATCCTATAGTTAAGTATAAATAAGTTCAGACAATATTGAAAACAACAACTACAGAAAAGTACAACTGCAAGACAAATAATAACAATACAGAAAGTAACAAAAAGTTCGGTTCAACATAAGCAGGAAATTGTATCACTATATTCTGACAACCATTATTGCAACTAGAAGAATGTAAGAGAGACCGTATTCTTCACATATAGAGAATAAATTCATTATATAAAATTACCCAGCTGTAGTACCAATGGGTCTACAAAAATGCACAGTGAAAACCAAAACAACAAAAAAATTGCTTGTGAAAAGACAAAATTGGATATGAAAAAACTAACCTTTTTCTCCTCAGCAGCAGGTGCAGCCTCAGCAGCAGCAGCACCACCAGCTGCAGGAGCTGCAGATACGGCAACAGCTGCACCAGCACCGCCTAAACAGAGCAGAAAATTAGAGATTTTATGATTCCAAATCCATCACAACAGAACATCAAAATTATATAAATTCAAACTAGAACATTCAATAAAATTTCATTTTTGATGTAGAGGAGCACTGATTGAAAATCTTGCTAGGTTCAGGACAGAATTTATCAAACTGATAAGAGGTGACGATCTCAGTATGCAAGGCAAACATAATGGGTTTGTAGAAAGTATAGAGACATTCAACAGAAAGAGATGGGTGTATACCTGAACCACAGCTCAAGATGAGGTCCTCAACGCTTCTCTTCTCCAATAGCTTGGCAAAGAGAGCTGGCCAGTATGCGTCAATCTTAAGGTTTGCTGCCTTGACAATTGTGTTGATCTTCTCAGCCTGCAGAACAACATTAATGTCGCAAAGGATTAGAACAATTTGAAAAACAAATGGAATTAAGTCACCAAGGTAGATTGCTAGTTGCTAATATAATACTAATTACCGATGCAAAATCCATGTCCCAGGTATTACTTATAAAAGCTCCCTCAGTGTGGTATTGAGTGCATGAGGTTTCCTCTTGATTTTTTTTCATAACAAAATAGTAATATTTAAATTAAAATGCACTCTCATGCATACCATTACTTGCAGGTGCGTAGCAATATTTTATTCTAGACAGCAGTATAAACGGGTCAACACAATATGCAATTTCAAATACTCTAAATATGGCCTCTAATTCTAAATGGATTTAGATCATTCAGCAAAAGACGCCAACATATAATCAGCTATCACAATAGTTCTAGCATATATACAGAAGACCTAAACATTTAACATAAAAATTTTTGGGGTGACAATACAATCGGATCCGTGTATAATAATAGAATAGAACGAACTAATTTCCTGACAAAACCTCACGATCGGATACCATCGCATTCGTTTAATGGTTAGTTACACGCAGCTCAACCATTAGTAGAAATTAAAAGGAGAGACTAACCGTGATGGGGATGCCATCGTCGTGCAAGATGAGTGCGGCGTAGGTGCAAGCGATCTCTCCAACTCCTGCCATGGCGAAAGATCTGGCGAGCTACGACGAAATTTTGTAACAAAAACAAAGAGATCAGTAAGGTTATCGTTTGAGAAATAGAGGAAGAGAGCGAGAGAGAGAGAGAGAGGAGGAGAAGAAGGTTACCTTCGAGCGAAGAAGAGTGCTAGGGTTTTGCGAGCGCGAGAGAGTGGCGGCGCGGAAGGAGCTTGGAGAACTTTATAGAGAGATTTATTAGGGTTTGGTCGGAGTGTTGTTAACTGGACCAGGCTTTGTTTGACATCTATCAAAGCCCATTCCAGAATTATTAGGCCCTTCTATCTTTACTCACACCTCGCTAGCCGAAAAAATTAAAACTAACGTTACTGTTCATACGAATATCGAAAAAAACGTTTAAAAATTCAAAATTTTAAAACTAACGTTGTTAGATCGGCAATCGGAATGCCGATATTGGAAATTGCTTAGATCGGTAATTAGAATGCCGATCTAAGCTTAGATCGGCATTCCAATTGCCGATCTAAGACTCCCCCCCTATATAAGGCGACAGCGACCCCTTCCCACCCCTCTCACTTTCTCTCGCGCGAGACCACTCTCCTCTCCACAGGTATGGTTTTTTTTTTCTTTTTTATATTTAATTTATTTATTTAATTTAATTAGTTTAATTAGGTAATTAATAGAAAAAAATAGAATTAATATTGAAAAAATAATTAAAAAATTACTAAAAAATCAGAATAAATATAAATAATTATAATATGTAATTTAAAATTTTTTTATATAATTTAATTAGTTTATTTATTTAATTTAATTAGGTAATTAAGATAAAAAAATAGAATAAATATTGAA
Source organism: Rhynchospora breviuscula (assembly GCA_027562975.1). Taxonomy (NCBI): domain Eukaryota; kingdom Viridiplantae; phylum Streptophyta; class Magnoliopsida; order Poales; family Cyperaceae; genus Rhynchospora; species Rhynchospora breviuscula. Next base: position 14,441,193 of record CM050400.1, on the reverse strand, counting down.
AAATTGATAGAATAATTTTTTAAATGTAGAAAAATTTTTTAAAAAGAGACAAGCAGCGCTTCTAGTCGAGGTGAGTTTTTTTTAATATTTATACATTTAATTAATTTATTTTATTGAGAAAATAGGAAATGTTGTTGTATGAGAAAATACAAAATGTTGTTGTATGAGATTGAAAATGTTATTGTATGAGATTGGATTGAAAATGTTGTTGTATGAGATTTGGGTTTGTAATTAGGGGGGATTTGGGTGTTTTTTTTTCGGAAACACTCTAGGTATAGGGGAGATGCTGCCGAAATTTTATTAGATTTTTTACATTTTTTATTTTTATTGCAGTGTAATAAAAATGCCACCGAGAAGAAGAGTACCAGAGACATCAGAGGCACCACCTCGTAGATCTACGAGGCTTCGTGGAGATGTGGGCGCTTCTACATCTACCGATGCCGAGGCTTCTACATCAGCCGGTCCTGTTGTTCCCCCCGGTCCTGTTGTTCCTCCCGGTCCTGTTAATGCAGATCGTCTTTTGCATTTAGATGGGTTCAAAGTTCGTGGCACTGGTGTAAGTTATTATTGTTCTTTTATTTTTTTACTTATATATTTCTATGTTGGTATTATTTTTTAAAATAATGAAAAAATAAATATATACAGAATTGGAGGGCAGTAGTACATAAGGCTCAGATGTCACGTACTGCTGAGGTGGACGAGCGTCTGATGAGACTTGGACTGATACATTTCGTTCAGTTGGGTCATATGCAGCTCGATCATTCGCTTTTGCAGGGTCTGGCCATGTTCTGGAGGCCAGAGACCCACACTTTCTTTTTTCCGCACGTTGGCGAGATGACGGTCACTCTAGAGGTTCGTATCAATACCTATTTGTAATTTTATTTTTTTGGAACTATATATATGTATAAAATTTGAACTATTTGCAGGATGTGGCCTTTTTGTACGGTTTACCTACGAGTGGTAGAACCGTTACTGGACGGACCGATTATGACGCCATACAGTTACTTCAGGATTTTGCGTTGCCGGAGGATACAGACACGGAGATAATTCAGAAATGTTTCAGAGAAAAAGAACAGACGTAAGAAGGTTTTTTTTAAAAAAAATTTATGTTAATTTTAAATATATATAATTCTTACAATCAAATTACATTATAATGTAATGCAGGAAATCTTATTCCGTTAGATTCACGAAGCTGCGTAAGGTTTGGGATCAGATTGGGGGACCTGGCACAAATGATGCAGCGAGAATCGATAGATACACACGCGCTTGCGTGCTGGAGATTTTTGGGTGCGAGTTATTTCCTGACGGCACGGGTGACTCGGTTCCATGTTTCTATCTGCAATTATTGCAGGTTAGCCAACAAATAATGAAAAAAAATCACGCTTATGATATTCGTAAATATCTCACATTTATTCGTAAAAAAAAATTAATATTTGCAGGATCTTCATTCTAGTAACTCGGTGCAGTACAATTGGGGTGGGGCCACTCTTGCCATGCTATACCGAGGCTTGGACACTGCCTTCATTAATAATAATATACATGTTGCTGCTCCTTGGGTGCTCTTGCAATTGTGGTCGTATGCAAGACTGCTACTTAGTCGGCCGAAGATCATTCAGGATTTTGATGGTTGGGGTCTACCCAATATTGACTCGTGTCCGCCTTATGGGAGGTATGTTAATTTCATTTTAATTGAAATTTTAAAAATATGTTTTACTTGATTTTAACAAACAACAAAATGGAAATGCAGGAAGTGGACGACGAGACAGAAATCGAAGAAGGTGACCGGCCCTACTCGCGGTGGGATAGAGTATGCAAGGGATGTCTGCATGAAAATGAAGCCTGAGCACGTCGTGTGGAGGCCTTATGATCACATCAGGGCCCGCATGCCTCGTTGTGCCCAGGTTGAGCAGAGGATGTTCCTTCTACGCATCCCATGCATTCATTATTGGGCTGTGATGTGGCACCACGTAGATCGTGTTATGCATCAGTTTGAGCTCTATCAGACAGTTCCCCCACCGCCACCTCAGGTATATTTAACTCTTCATATACTATTTCATTATTTAATTCTCGCAATTACATTTTGTTGATTAACTGTCATTTGAATAAAACAGGCTTGGTCGAGAATGGAGCAATTGATGGGATATCACCATAATACCTATCGAGGCATTGATTGGCAAGAACTCTTTCGGTCTGAGGTCAACATGTGGACGAACACTAATGAGGCTAGGGTGGTAGAGGAGCGGCCGTGGAGCGAGGATATTTGGACCGACTACCGACGCTGGTTGAGGGTACATGGAGGTGCGCATCTTGTGCAGATTCCTGAAGGGGCAGCGTCTGGTCCGGCTCACGACCTGTCGTACCTTCGCGAGACGCCTGGTCACATGAATTTGGTAAGTTATATTAAGCAAAATTTTGTGCCTAACAAATAATTCAGTAGCTAACAAAAATTGAACAGGTCAAGCATACTTTGCGGGAGGCGTTGCGAGGATGTGCATGGGCTGTCACGAAGGGATTTCGTCGCGCTGGGAAGAAATTGCTGAGGGGATGCAGCACGTCTTTGGATATTGTTGGCGAGCCTCATCGATTGCCTCGACTCTTAGAGTCGAAGGGTCTTCATTCAGACATCGAGTCTATCCCTGATACGGATGATGAGGATTATGCACCAGAGCCGGGATCTGTTGAGGAGCAGCAGTTTATGCAGGTATAATACATTTTTTAATCACTTTTATTAATATTATTGTTATTTTTATGCTTAATATTCTATAATTATTTTTTATTATTATTATCTGTAACAGCATGATTTCAGTCTGCATGATTGGGATACATTTTTCGATGTTCCACGACCCAGTCAGCCTCTTATTCGGAGCAGACGGTCACATTCCCAGTCTCAGACCACAGAGCCGCACCCTCCACCCCATTCCCAGCCGCAGACCACAGAGCCGCAGCCTCCATCCCATTCCCAGCCCCAGACCACAGAGCCGCAGTTTACTCAGACTCAGTATCCTCCACCTCCACCATATACTCAGTCTCAGTATCCTCCACCTCCACCATATACTCAGGCTCAGTATCCTCCACCTCCACCATATACTCAGACTCAGTACGGAGGAGGGTACAGTCAGCCATTTACGTCTAGCCCCACACCTATCTCTCAGGCGGATGCTTATTACCAGGCATACGGTACTCCACTACAGGACCCATTCACACCTATGTCTCACCATCCAGTCGGCGATTCTGGAGCCTCATCTAGCAGACCGCCTCGTCATCGCACTCCATTGCCTCCCCCCCTCCTCCCCCAGGACTTGCTCCAGGCCGAGAGCCTCGAAACTTGCCTGGTGCTCCATGGGATTTATCTCCTTCTCAGGGATGGTACCGTCGTGATGGACGTCAGTAGGATAGTGTGATATTTATTGTGATATTTATATTTTTGTATGAGAGTCTTATGATTTTATTTCGGACTTCTATTGCTATATTTCTATTTTGTGTTATGATATTTCGGACTTCTTGAGTTTTTATTTCTATTTTGCATAAAAAAGTTCAAGAAAATTCATAAAAAATCATATGATCTATTGATTGAGTATTAAATAAAATTCCAGAAAAGTATTTCTCATATTGGAAATTAAGGCTGAATATCGTATTAAATATAATTTCGCCTCTAAATTTATCCTTTAACGATGTAACTTTTTCGCACTTTCAGAAAGACTTTTCAACGAAACATTTAAAAAAACGACAAAAATAATCAATTAATAACTATCAATTAATAATTAATTAGATTAATATAAATTAATAACTATCAATTAATAATTAATAATTAATTTTATAAATTTACATTAATATAATCAATGATAACTATCAATTAATAATTAATTAGTAATTAAAATTAATTATATAAAAAAATTTCAAATTACATATTATAATTATTTATATTTATTCTGATTTTTAGTAATTTTTTAATTATTTTTTAATATTTATTCTATTTTTTCTATTAATTACCTAATTAAACTAATTAAATAAAATAAATAAACTAATTAAATTATATAAAAAATTTCAAATTACATATTATAATTATTTATATTTATTCTGATTTTTTAGTAATTTTTTAATTATTTTTTCTATTAATTACCTAATTAAACTAATTAAATTAAATAAATAAACTAATTAAATTATATAAAAAAAACACACACACCTGGAGCGTGAGGGGGGGAGGAGGGTCGCTGGCGGCTTTTGGCTTAGATCGGCAATTGGAATGCCGATCTAAGCTTAGATCGGCATTCTAATTGCCGATCTAAGCAATTTCCAATATCGGCATTCCGATTGCCGATCTAACAACGTTAGTTTTAAAATTTTGAATTTTTAAACGTTTTTTTCGATATTCGTGTGAACAGTAACGTTAGTTTTAATTTTTTCGGCCTCGCTAGTCACAACGCGCTTTTGCCTTTCTCAAGATATGAATCTTTATCTATCTACCTACCTACCTGGCAGCAAAAAAAATGACAATAATTACTTAATTAGATTGGTTATTAACTTATTTTTATGTTGCACTAGCACGCTTTGTCGTTCACCGCGACCATCCATCTGATTTTATACATAGTAAGGACAGTAATGACTAAAAAGATAGATGCACAGTTAGTGTCTATTATTATATGAGCTATTATAGGTTTTTTTTTTAATTATGAATAGATTTCAATTGATTAGGCACGGATGTACCGTGAAAAAACTCGTTATAAAAAAAGTGTACAACTACCAATACTGTAATTTTATATATACAATGCATTTCTTATATAAGTTTTAATAGCTTTAGCTTTGATTCACCTTTCGCACTAACCCAATCATAGAATTCAGAGAACAAAACATTTAACAAAAAAATTAGCAATGACAAATAGAAATTATTCATAACATTGTGAGACATCCAAATTCTAAAGCAAAATGAATTCATAATCACAATAAATAGCTTGAAATAAGAAATAAAACATGGCATAAGTTGCTTTAGAAAGGAGACAACAAAGAGCCCGAGTTTGAACCATTAAGGCTATGTAAGACCTAATTTGAAGTGCATTTCATTCTTGCATGTTAGTAGAAAATGTGAAATATTTTATAGGATCCATTTTAAGAAACGTGGAACAAAAGAGCAATTCAAATTATGTCAATTTCTTCATTTTCTAACCTCCCCGGAAAATAGCCATGTTTGGTACCGGTCTAAGATACCAGACCGCCTCCCTCGGGCCTGAAAATCTGAAGTGAAATGAACTACATAAAGTTCCAGCACCGGGTTTTCTTAGGGCAGAGGGATCCAGGTTATAGTAGTAGTAAAGCTATTCAAGATATTTCTGCAGATGCTAAAATAGAAGAGCAAGGTTTTTCTAAGGCACCGGCTTTAGGTGTGAAGCAGAAAAAGGAGAGTAAGGGAAAAGCCACGTTCGGTGGTAGTACTAGGCGAAAGAAATACATGAAATGACAACATCTAGATTGAGGTGAGCAGCACATGAAATTTTTGAGAAACCAAACCTGCATTCCTTTTATAGCTCTTCATTGCTCTTTTTCAATATATGCAATTACAAAAATAAAATAAATATAAAACAAGTTTAATAAATGTAAACATCTTGAAATTAAATAATATAAACAAATTTATTAACATAAATTATCTGCTAGTATACAAACCATGGATATTAAATCGTTTAACTAATGCAATATTGTTGAAACATTTCCATTTTGCCCCTTAGTTATGTTCAACAGTTACGTGTAACATCTAAAATGTACTTGTTCAAGGCATGCAATATCTTCAAGAAGTTATTGAGCTCTCCCTGATTCATTGAAGACAATCATCAACAAAAAGAGTGAAAAAACAGAAATAACAGAAAATGAACCTCATTTGAGAAGTATGTAAGCTCGCTTCTTTCTCCACACTACACCAAAAATAGTGAAAAATCACCCAATTTATTTCTGAAAGAAAAAAAATAAAGAACAACACATTAACAGGAAGAAAAATCATAAAGTTTCATGGACATTTACCGCTGCTAGTTAGCAAAATTAGTGCCGGACAACTAAAAAAACGAGATGCATGGAAATGATCTCTATGCATACTATTCTTTGACGGGCAACGTTATCATCGAACAATAAAATAACAAAGCAATTAAGACAGTGTTGTACCTTTCAGGACGATACCGGTGTATGCACCTTCTGTATTTTATAGGACGTGCTTCGCAACAAATTACCATATTATTTAAGCAAACTATTTTTTTCATACACTATTATGACATTATGAAATTTTTGTCAATTATAGAATGAAAACTTTTAACAGTAGTTGAGCTGATTAGATATAAAAAATAAGAAGTTTGTGATTAAAAGTCAAGTTTTGGTGCAAAATAATAATCCCACCCTTCATTGCAATTATGCGAAGATAAAAAAAATGAAAATCAAGTTTCCCTAGTCAGCCATATGAGCCTTTTTCCACAAAAAAAATCTAATTGCACATCGCTGATCCTACTACATCTAAACAAAAAAGGTAGAAACGACGATTACCAGAGTTTTTTTTCAAAGCTCTATTGCAATTTGGAGTGTATGCTACAATTCCACTCCTTCTTAATGTGTGTTGAGTGTTCAGAAGCAAATTTGATATGATTCCGGCAATATACTATAATATAGTCATTGAATTGCACTGCAATTTAGATAACTCTTTGAATTGAATTGTACTGCAATTTAGATAACTCTTTGAATTGTACTTCAATTTGCAGCTAAAATTTCAAGCCAGTCTGCTAAGAAGTAAAGATTTGTATGTTTGTCATTGGTCATGTACTTGTACTTTATTTTAATATTGTATAGAAAAAAAAACTAAATATTATATCGATGCATTACATGCTTAACTAGATTGGTAAGGGTGAGGGTATGAGCAGATATTCGATGAATACTCTATTTCAAATGATCAAATTCCTTACATCATGATATTAGCCTGTACCATCTGGTAAAGAGTAAAAACTTCAAAATAAAAAGCTACGGCCACTCACCACCTCAACATGCTCTTCTCACTAAAATCCTTCATTCCTCTCATTTGGAAATACTTCAGTCCACGTCTTCTTGTAATTTCTTGAAAAATAGAATGAAATATGGATAAGAAATAAAAATCTCATCACAATAATCTAAATTTAAACTCTTTATACCATCTAAAATATGAGTCATCATTTTATATTTAGTGAAAAAAACAATTAATGCTATTATATCATGTATCATTTAATGCATCCAAAAAAGTGGAATACCAACACTATTTTTTTTCCCTTTACCTTACGCCCGCGCGCGTGTGTATGTATATATATATATAGAGAGAGAGAGAGAGAGAGAGAGAGAGAGTGGCTAAAGTGCCATAGATGGCATGGAGGGTCCCGTGCCATAAAGTCGTTTTTCGAGATTTAAAATTCAAATGCTCAATCCGAGCAGTTCAAGTTATTCACCATATTAAAATATCATTGGAGACCAAATTTTACATTTTTTCGAATTTTTTTGCTATTTATTATGATATTTTTAAAAAACATTATAATTGGAGTATTTCAGACCCTCCAATTTGAAAATATCATAATAAATAGCAAAAAAATCGAAAAAATATAAAATTTGGTCTCCAAAGATATTTTAATATGGTGATCAACTTGAACGGTTTGGATTGTCCGATTGAATTTTGAATCTCAAAAAATGACTCAAAAAAGAAATGGATGGCATTGCCATCTATGGCACTTTAACCCACCTCTCTCTCTATATATATATATATTCGACAAATACATTCACCTGAATGCGTGTAATAATTTCATGGAGTAACTACATCAAAAAAAAATAATAATAAAAATACATGCATGTACATATATTTGCAGAAAAAAATAATAACTAGTACCGTATCATTTCCTGATTCATTTCATATTTGGAGAAAAGAAACAATTAATGCTACTATATCATTTATCATTAGTGCATCCAAAAAAGTAGAAAACCAAACACTATTTTTTTCCATTTTCCTTACGCGCGCGCGTATCGTGTGTGTGTAGAGATTGGCTAAAATGCTTTGTAAAGCATAGAGCACCTATGCTTTACAGTTTTGGATCGTCAGATCTAAGTTCGGATTCGTGCATTAGCTAAATCGATGGATCAGATTTGAGCGCTGGTTTCTCAGTCTGTTTTAATATTTTCCGTCTACAAAGTAATCTCTCCGTTACTAGCAGTCTCCTTCGAATTTTTCTCAAACGGAGGAACTCACGATTGACTCCTCTCTCCCTATGACGCTCTCTTAGCTCTTTCCTTCGAAAGAAAAAAAACGAAGGAAATAATGCAATTAGAGCACTTGGCCAAAGCAATTTCCTTAACTGTGCAATTATTGGTATAGGAGGTTGAGTGGCTCAAATTAGTTCATCATGTATTTGAAGTTCTGTAGTTAATTATTTCACGATGTGTCAATGAGTTTATCAATGCTTTTAGGCACACTGTTGCTCCAAGCGCCCTTTTTATTTTTTTATGTTCTTGTTTATAAACATGCTCCCAAGCATTTAAAAAAATATATATATTCACATATAAGAATTGTCCAGTACAAGAGATACAACTAACATAGGACTGGTAACAAACTTGATATATTACATACTGGAATTTCAAATTCAGAATATACATATTGCTATCGACATTTACAACTACCATACTGAGACTAGCTTTCACCATCAAACAATTAAACCAGTACATGTAAGTGCTGAGTAATGTTTTGCAAAGATCCGATATCACCCAAGACTCAATAGAAATTCCAGTAAATGAAAAAGGCCAATGTCAACATTATAGCAACCAGTACAAGACTATGGTGGCGTTTGGTAAAGGAATAACTTAAGAGGAAGAAGTAAAGGAGGAAAAACTTATGTCAAGTTATGTCATAATTGTTTGGTTATGTAAAGTAAATGAATAAAAATATAAAAATATAAAATTAGATATGTAGTAATTATTACAATATTAATTAATAATTACTATTATTAGTTTACAAATATGAATATTATAATTATTATTATATGAATTATTTTAATTCACAATATATCAATGATAATTATAATTACAATAATCATAATTAATATAATAATCATAATTATTATTATAAATGCTATTCTTTATGATGAGTTCTTTTCACTAATGATAATAATTAATATTGTAATAATAATAATTATTATTATTATATTATTAATACCAATAATTTAATTAATGATAATGAAAATTATATGATAAAGTACAACATAATAATAATAATCATCATCATCATCATCATCATCATCATCATCATTAAGATATTATTAATTATTTGTTGTAGTAATTATAATATTAATGATAATTATAATTACAATAATAAATTAATAATATTTTATTATATTCAATTAATATATTTTATTTGTATATTATAGCAACTAGAAATATTGTAATATTACAATAATATATTAATTATCATTAATAATCAAAATTAATTATGATTATTCAAAAATCGAGACTAATCCCGACGGGACCCATCGTGGAAGAAGCTATTCCACCAATTTTGGTGGTATAAGTTCTTCTTCCTTAAAGAAGCTTATTCCTCTCTTGTTTGTTGAGCTATTCCTCCTTACCAAACATGCCCTATAGAATTTCGAAAATAATTAGCCCAGGTACCCCTTACCAAAAACCAAAAAAAAAAAAAAAAAAAAACCAGAGTCATTATAGCAACATAATTGGCCACAATAAGCAAACTATATGCCTCATAGGCAATTGGTACCAATGGTTTAATCTGACAAGAGAGAAACGTATAAAAACCACAATTAATAAATCATCCATTACAACTAATAAATCAATCTCATTACTCCCTGTTGCTCATTTACAAAGGGACCAAACACACCGAATGCGCCACAAAACGCAACGTTTTTTGAAAAAATGTAAAATTGCAACAACCAATAAGTTAACAGAAAAAAAAAATCAGTTAATTTCCCCAATTCCCAAAGCCGAAAAAGAAACTAAAGAAGAATTTACAGTTTAACTGAGACATTTCATCAAACACTTGACACCCTCTCCAGTCTCCAATCTCCAATATCCAATCCCAGCTCGACAGTTGAGTTGACACCATGTCTCCACCTTCTCACTCCACCTCTTCTTCTCTAGAACCCCACCATGACTCCGACAGGGACGACGATGATGAGGACGCCAATGATGCGGGCCCCACTGACAGTGAATCAATACCCTCCCTGCTCCGGCGCCTCACCACCTCTCCGGTTTCGATTAAGGTCCGCTCTGTGCAGGTCAACAATAGTTCAAGGACTAACCGCGAGTTAATCAAGTCGGTGCTGGATCAGGACTCAATTTTGAAATCGAGTACCTTGCAAGTGTTGGTCTATGCGGTTGGATTGGCCACGGAACGAGTAAGTCAGGGTTTTCTTCGAAATTGGATGGGAGGACGAGAAGAGAGCGGAGACAAGGCAGAAAATCGAGAGAAAGATGAGGCAGAGACAGTCGAGAGAAGAGGAGGTGGAGACAGTCGAGGTGCTGATCGAGTGGAAGGGAGAGAGGATCGCCTCCTCAGCTTCGAGCCTAGGTTTTTCTTTCGTTTGAAGCAGAGAGAGAGGTTAGAAGGTTTCAGTCGGTGCTTTAATTAGAAGAAACGGAAGGAAATAGAAGAGATAACGGAGAAATTTCGCCTCCTCAGCGCGTCAGCGCTCTGCATCTAAGCCATCAAATTCGATCTCAGCTCGAATCTGAACCCGATCCAACGGTCTAAAAGTGCAAAGCACAACTTCCCTATGCTTTGCAAAGCATTTTAGCCAATCTCTCTCTCTCTATATATAGACATATACATTCACGTCGACGCGTGCAATAATTTCATGAAGTTACTACATCCAAAAAAAATTAAAAATACGTCCGTGCACATATATTTGCAGAAAAGAATAATAACTAGTACCGTATCATTTCTTGATTCATTTCATATTTGGAGAAAAGAAACAATTAATGTTACTATATCATGTATCATTAATGCATCCAAAAAAGTGGAATACCAAACACTATTTTTTTTCCATTTCCCTAACACGCGCGCGCGCGCGTATATATATATAGAGAGTTGATATAGAACACTGATGTGTACGGATCGTCCCCGTACACATGAGTCGTTTTTCAAGGTCCGAAATTCAAACGGTCAATCCGAACCGTTCAAGTTGTTTGCTATATTGAAAAACCTAGATAGACCAAATTTTACATTTTTTTGAATTTTTTTGCTATTTATTATGATATTTTCAAAAAACACTATAATTGGAGTATTTCAGGCCCTCCAATTTGAAAATATCATAATATATAGCAAAAAAATTCGAAAAAATGTAAAATTTGGTCTGCAAGAGTTTTTCAATATAAAGAACAAGTTGAACGGTTCGGATTGACCGTTTGAATTTCGGATCTTGAAAAACGACTGATGTGTACGGAAACGATCCGTACACATCAGTGTATTTTATCCATTCTCATATATATATATATATATATATATATATATATATATATTCACGTCAACGCATGTAATAATTTCATGGAGTTACTACATCCAAAAAAAAAATAACTAGTACTGTATCAGTTCTTGATTCATTTCATATTTGGAGAAAAGAAACAATTAATGGTACTATATCATGTATCATTACTGCATCCAAAAAAGTGAAATAAAAACAATGTTTTTTTTTTCATCTTATATATATATCCAACGTAATACAAGGTTAAACCATTCAATTTAGAGTGATCGATTTTCTTTCTCGATGGATTTGAAGAGCATTTTAGTTTTGTTGTTTTGGTCGTGTAAAATGGCAGCCGGCCTAACCATGCAAGTAATCAACTTCAGCATATCCAACTTTAGTATATTATTATAAAATAGACATATTTTTATTTATTTCATCTTTTTTTTTTCGTCTAAATAATACTTGCATGTTTTTTTATTCCTCATTCCCAATAGCGAGCCGGATATGTTACTTAATGTCTTAATTACGTCGGTGAATATTATGGCAGTCACGCTAGAATTGGTGCATGGGGTGTTCCTAACATGAACCCTAATTCTAGTTATGAGGTCTCAATAACTCTCGTCAACTTCAATGGTGATCCTAGTGGTGGCCACTCAAGTTTTGCAAGAGCGGGACTCCATGTATGTAAGATAAATTTATTTTTAATATTTTCCTTTACATAATAACACTAAATACAAAATTTTCTTCAATTTTTAATTAGTAATCCTAGAAATGTACTTTTTAATTTTGAGTCAATTTAAGTAGATTGAAGAAAATATAATTGGTGTGAGGTTGAAAAATAGCACTGATTTCTCTAGCAAGGAAATCTTGCAATACATCTAACTATCAGGATAAGTGAAAAGTCAAGCAAAGATTTTTTTCGCCAAAAAAATCAAATTCGGGTATGTCGCTTACTTCTCTGTAAAAAAAAAAGATACATGAACATGAACATCCCCATTCAAGAGCTCCATTTTTTTTTTATTTAGTTGCATATTAAGTTATTCTTACATACATTTTGTAGGTTTTTCCTCGCTTATATCATAACAACAAATTGCACTTTTTGGGTGCGTTTGGCAAACACAAGGTCAGTAGGGCTAGTGGTGTAAGGTTAGTACTTTTTGAGGTTAGAGGGGTAGAATGGCGAGGGTAGTGATTTGATGAGGTTAGTGCTAACTTAAGGTTAGTGAATGTTGTTTGACGTAGTATGTTGAGGTTAGTATTTTAAGGTTAGCAACTATTAGTGGTTTAATTATTATTAACTATTATTAATTAGTAGTTATTAATAACTATTAATTTTAATAAAAATATTAGTAATTATTAACTATAAATTATAAAAAATAAACCATTATTAATTATTATTATCATTATTATAATAACTATTACTGAATATCGTTATTATTATAATTTTAAATTAAGGATTATTTAAATTTATACAATTATTATTAATTACTAATTATTATTACAATAACTATTATGAATTATTAATTATTATGAATATTACCATAATTATTAATTATTATTATAATAATAAATAATATTATTGATTTTGAATTATTAATTATTAATTACTAATTATTATTAATTATTAGTTACTAATTATTATTAATACTCATTAATTATTAATAAATAATTAGTATTACAATAACTATTATTAATTATTATAAATATTACCATAATTATTAATTATTATTTATTTTGAATATTAATTATTAATTACTTTAATTATTATTATATTAATTATTAACTATTATTAATTATCAATTACTAATTATTATTAATTATAAAATACTATTATTTATTAATTAATAATAAATATTATTACTTATTAAATACTATTAATTATTAATTATTAATAATTATTATTACTTATTAAATGTTATTAATTATTATTATTTTATGTTAATTAGTTATTTATTATTAAATATTAATAATTAATATTTGTTAATTATTATTAATTATTAATCATCATTATTAATACTAGATTTGTGCTAACCCCACGGGGTGAAATTGCTAACTCATCTCTTGGGAGAGGTAATGGGTTAGCACAAGTTTAGTGCTAACCTTAACTAACCTCAACTCATTTGGCAAGTTGAGGTTAGTTGGTTAGTTCCACTAACCTTGGTTAGTGCTAACCTATTGTTTTCCAAACGCACCCTTTCACAGCGGGGAGCGTAAGTTTATTTTTTGTTATTTTTTTTCCAATATTTTTTAGAATTATAAGTACAAATGAGAATTGTTATTGTATTTACTTTCAGGATAATGTTGCCAAAGACGAATGCTACAACACTGATTGTCCAGGTTTTGTTGTTGCTAATTCATCAATAATTTACCCTGGTCAAGTTGTATCTCCCGTATCTCAGTATGATGGAGAAGATCGCTATATAACACTTAGTATCAGAAAGGTGACCCTATTTTTTTTGGACATAACATTTATTAAATGTGGTTGTCTTGATAAACTATAATTAAAATGTGTCCAATAGTCAAGAGATTAACAAAGTTTCATAGAAATAAAACTTACAAGAATCAATTTGCAAACAAAACAAAAAAAAAATAGAAAACTAAGAGCGGGAAAGGAATTGGAAATTGATTGTGTAAGAAAGATAGCACGGTTGTGATACATTTGGTCTTTTCTAAAAAAAGATTGGTATTAATGTAATTTTTAATTATGCTACTCTTTTAATGTGTTTTTCGAAATTCTTAAAATAGATTGCATATACATGTATAATGACAATATTACCCTCCTTATACAAGTCTTAGATTCAAACATATCACATTAAAAGCTAACTCTATTTATCGATGTCGTTTTCATTCACAAAAGCACAAGGCTAAGTATTTGTTTTTACTAAAAGTTTATAGAACTAATCAAGATATACCATAATTTATATTGTTTAATATCAAGATGGGGTCACCGATTTCCTTTTTATTATTTACTAAGCATTCAGACTAGAAATCATTTTAGTCTTACATTATTTATATGATTTTCTTGGCATTTATATATATAGGATCCAACGACACATTTATGGACTATTGTAAGACTAGTGACCGTTAATTGGTAATCCAAGTCCTTAATCATGATTAGTATTAATCATGAATTATATGATAAAGAAATTAAATAATTTAAATTAATTGAGCATTTCAATCGTTTCTAGATTCATTCTAAGTCATTTCATCACAATAATCTGCATTTAAAAACTTAAAACTGTCTAGCATATGATTCATGTATCATTTATTCAAAAAGGTTAGATTCTATAAGGCTATGTTTGGCAAACCCACGAACTAGCCTAGTTCGCGAACTAGCTAGTTCGCGCGCAACCAAACATGGGCCGAACTAGAACAAGGCTTAGTTCGCCTCCTTGTTCTAGTTCTACCAAAACCATGGAATTAGAACTAGAACTAGAACAAGCATTGTTCTAGTTCTTGTTCTAGTTCGCCCATTTGCCAAACATACCCTAAGGTAATTACGCATATAAAGTGCAAATAATGCAATTTTGAGTATCATTTGAGAATTTCAATCGTTTCTGGATTCATTCTAAAAGATTCCATCATAACAATCTACATTTATACACTAAAAACTGTCTAGAATATGATTCATATATCGTTTATACAAAAAGATTGGATTATACAAGATAATTACGCATATAAAGTGCAAATAATGCAATTCTAAGTATGATTTGAGCATTTCAATCGTTTCTGGATTCATTCTAAGTTATTTCAACACAATAATCTACATTTAAACACTTAAAACTGTCTAGAATATGATTCATGTGTCATTTATAAAAAAAAGATTGGATTATACAAGGTAATTACGCATATAAAGTGCAAATAATGTAATTCTGAGTATCATTTGAGCATCTCAATCGTCTTTGGATTCATTCTAAGTAATTTCATCACAATAATCTACATTTATATACTAAAAATTGTCTACAATATGATTCATGTGTTATTTATTTAAAAAGATTAGATTATACAAGATAATTACGCATATAAACTGCAAATAATGCAATTCTGAGTATGATTTGAGCATTTCAATCGTTTCTGGATTCATTATAAGTCATTTCAACATAATAATCTACATTTAAATACTTAAAAATGTCTATAATATGATTCATGTGTCATTTATTCAAAAAGATTTGATTATGCAAGGTAATTATACATATAAAGTGCAAATAATGCAATTTTGAGTATCATTTGAGTATTTTTCAATAGTTTCTGGATTCATTCTAAATGATTTCATCATAATAATCTACATTTATACATTAAAAACTGTCTAAAATATGATTCATGTGTCATTTATTCAAAAATAGTGGATTATACAAGGTAATTACGCATACAAAGTGCAAATAATGCAATTCTGAGTATCATTTGAGCATTTCAATCGTTTTTGGATTCATTCTAAGTCATTTCATCACAATAATCAGCATTTAAACACTTGAAACTTTCAAGAATATGATTCATATGTCATTTATTCAAATATATTGGATTATACAAGGTAATTACGCATAAAAAGTTTAAATAATGTAATTCTGAGTATCATTTGAGCATTTCAATCGTTTCTGGATTCATTCTAAGTCATTTCATCACAGTAATCCAAAGTTAAACACTTAAAACTGTCTAGAAATTGTTCATGTGTCATTTATTCAAAATGATTGGATTATACAAGTTAATTACGCATATAAAGTGCAAATAATGCAATTCTGAGTATCATTTGAGCATTTCAATCGTTTCTGGATTCATTCTAAGTTATTTCATCACAATAATCTACTTTTAAACACATAAACCGGCTAGAATATGATTCATGTGTCATTTATTCAAAAAGATTGGATTATACAAGGTAATTATGCATATAAGGTGCAAATAATGCAATTCTGAGTATGATTTGAGTATTTCAATCATTTCTGCATTCATTCTAAGTCATTTATTTCATCACAATAATCTCCATTTAAACTCTTTATTTGTCTAGAAAATGATTCGTTTCTTATTTATTCAAAAAGATTAGATTATACATAATAATTACGCATATAAAATACAAATAATGAAATTCTAATTGTCATTTGAGAATTTAATCATTTCAGCATTCATTCTAAGTCATTTGATCACAATAATATACATTTAAACTCTTTCTAATATCTAGAATAAGTTCATATCTTATTTATTCAAAAATATTGGATTATACATAGTAATTATCCATATAAAGTGCAAATAATGCAATTTTGCGTTTCTTTTGAGCATTTTAATTGTTTCAGCATTCATTCTAAGTCATTTGATCACAATAATCTACATTTAAACTCTTTTCTACTGTCTAGAATAAGTTCATATCTAATTTATTGAAAAAGATTGGTTTATACATAGTAATTACGCATATAAAATGGAAATAATGTAATTATGAGTATCATTCGAGCATTTCAATAGTTTCTGTATTCATTCCATCACAATAATCTACACCTCAACTATTTATACTTTCTAGAATATGATTCATATCTTTTATATTCAAAAATATTGGATTATACATTGTAATTACGCAATTAAAGTGCAAATAATGCAATTTTGTGTATCATTTGAGCATTTCAATCATTTCTGCATTTATTTTAAGTCATTTCAACACAATAATCTACATTTAAACTCTTTATACAGTCTAAAATATGATTTGTATCTTATTTATTCATAATTATGGAATTATACATAGTAATTATGAATTTAAAGTGCTAATAATGCAATTCAGAGTATCAATTAAGAATTTCAATCGTCTGTAGATTCATTACATATCATATCATCACAATAATCTACATTTAAACTCTTTATATTGTCTAGAATATGATTCATATCTTATTTATTGAAAAATATTGGATTATAAATTGTGACTACGCATATAAAATTCAGATAATGCAATTCTAAGTATCATTTGAGCATTTAAATCATTTTTTCATTCATTCTGAGTCATTTTATCACAATAATCTACATTTAAACTCATTATACTTTGTAGAATATGGTTCGTATCTTATTTATTCTAAAGATTGGATTATACAAAGTAATAATGCATATAAATTACAAATAATGCAATTCTGAGCATTATTTGAGCATTTCAATTGTTTCTGGATTCATTCTAAGTCATTTCAACACAATAATCTACATTTTAACATGTTATACTGTTTCAAATACGATTCATATCTTATTTAATAAAAAAGATTGGATTATACATAGTAATTACGCATATAAAATGCAAATAATGCAATTCTTAGTGTCATTTGAGCATTTAAATCGTTTCTGCATTCATTCTCAGTCATTTTATCACAATAATCTACATTTAAAATCTTTATACTGTGTAGAATATGATCCGTATCTTATTTATTCTAAAGATTAGATTGTACAAAGTAATAATACATATAAATTACTAATAATGCGCTTCTGAGTATTATTTGAGCATTTCAATTGTTTCTGGATTCTTTCTAAGTCATTTCAATACAATAATCTACATTTAAACTCATTATACTGTTTAGAATACGATTCGTATTTTGTTTAATCAAAAAGATTGGATTATACATAATAATTACGCATATAAATTGCAAATAATGCAATTCTGAGTGTCATTTGAGCATTTAAATCGTTTCTGCATTAATTCTCAGTGATTTCATCACAATAATCTACATTTAAACTCTTTATACTGCCCAGAAAATGATTCGTATCTTATTTATCCGAAAATAATGGACTATACATAGTAATAATGCATATAAAGAGCAAATAATGCAATTCTGTGTATCATTTGAGCATTTCAATCGTTTCTGGATTCATTCTAAGTCATGTCAACACAATAATCTACATTTAAACAATTAAAACTGTCTAGAATATGATTCATGAGTCATTTATTAAAAACGATTGGATTATACCAGATAATAACACATATAAATTGCAAATAATGAAATTTTGAGTATCATTTGAGCATTTCAATCATTTCTGAATTCATTCTAAATGATTTCATCATAATAATCTACATTTATACACTAAAAACTGTCTATAATATGATTCATATGTCATTTCTTCAAAAAGATTGGATTATACAAGGTAATTACGCATATAAAGTGCAAAATAATGCAATTTTGAGTATCATTTGAGCAATTCAATCGTTTCTAGATTCATTCTAAGTCATTTCATCACAATAATCTGCATTTAAACACTTAAAACTTTCTAGAATAGGATTCATGTGTCATTTATTCAAAAATATTGGATTGTACAAGGTAATTACGCATGAAAAGTACAAATAATGTAATTATGAGTATCATTTGAGCATTTCAACCATTTCTGGATTCATTCTAAGTCATTTCATCACAATAACCTAAATTTAAACACTTAAAACTGTCTAGAATATGATTCATAAGTCATTTATTCAGAAAAATTGGATTATACAAGGTAATTATGCGTATAATTGCAAATAATGCAATTCTGAGTATCATTTGAACATCTCAATCGTTTCTGGATTAATTCTAAGTCATTTCATCACAATAATCTATATTTATACACTAAAAACTGTCTAGAATATGATTCATGTGTCGTTTATTCAAAAAGATTGGATTAAACAACATAATTACGCATATAAAGTGCAAATAATGCAATTTTAAGTATCATTTGAGCATTTCAATCATTTCTGTATTCATTCTAAATCATTTCATCATAATAATCTACATTTATACACTAAAAACTGTCCAGAATATGATTCATGTGTCGTTTATTCAAAAAGATTGGATTATACAAGATAATTAAGCATATAAATTGCAAATAATGCAATTCTCAGTATGATTTGTACATTTCAATCGTTTTTGGATTCATTCTATGTCATTCAATCACAATAATCAACATTTAAACACTTAAATCTGTCTAGAATATGATTCATGTACCATTTATTAAAAAATATTGGATTATGCAGGGTAATTACGAATATAAAGTGTAAATATTGTAATTCGGAGTATCATTTGAGCAATTCAATCGTTTCTGGATTTATTCTAAGTCATTCAGTCACACAAATCAACATTAAAACACATAAAAGTGTCTAGAATATGATTCATGTGTCAATTATTCAAAAAATATTGGATTATACAAGGTAATTACTCACATAAAGTGCAAATACTGCAATTCTGAGTATCATTTGAACATTTCAATCATTTCTAGATTCATTCTAAGTCATTTTAACACAATAATTTTCATTTAAACACTTAAATCCGTCTAGAGTATGAATCATGCGCCATTTATTATAAAATATTGGATTATACAAGGTAATTACGCATATAAAGTGTAAATAATGCAATTCTGAGTATCATTTGAGCATTTCAAATGTTTCTGCATTCATTCTAAGTCCTTTCATCACAATAATCCAAATTTAAACACTTAAAACTGTCTAGAATATGATTCATGAGTCATTTATACAGAAAATTTGGAGTATACAAGGTAATTACGCATATAAAGTGCAAATAATGCAATTCTGAGTATCATTTGAGCATTTCAATCGTTTCTGGATTAATTCTAAATCATTCAATTACAATAATCAATATTTAAACACTTAAAACTGTTTATAATACGATTTATGTGTCAATTAATCAAAAATATTGGATTATACAAGGTAATTACGCATATAAATTGCAAATAATGCAATTCTGAGTTTCATTTGAGCATTTCAATCGTTTATGTATACATTCTACGTCATTTCAACAAAATAATCTATATTTAAATATTTAAAACTGTCTAGAATATGATTCATGTGTCATTTATTCAAAAAGATTGGATTATACAAGGTAATTACGCACATCAAGTGCAAATAATGCAATTCAGAGTATCATTTGAGCATCTCAATCGTTTCTGCATTCATTCTAAGTCATTTCAACACAATAATCTACATTTATACAATAAAAACTGTCTAGAATATGATTCATGTGCCATTTATTCAAAAAGATTGGATTATACAAGGTTATTATGCATAAAAAGTACAAATAATGTTATTCTGAGTATCATTTGAGCATTTCAATCGTTTCTGGATTCATTCTAAGTTATTTTAACACAATAATCTTCATTTAAACACTTAAAACTGTCTAGAATATGGTTCATATGTCATTTATTTAAAAAGATTGGATCATACAAGGTAATTACGCATATAAATTGGAAATAATAAAATTATGAGTATCACTTGAGAATCTCAATCGTTTCTGGATTCATTCTTAGTCTTTACATCACAATAATCCAAATTTAAACACTTAAAACTGTCTAAAATATGATTCATGAGTCATTTATTCAGAAAGATTGGATTATACAAGATAATTACTCGTACAAAGTGCAAATAATGCAATGCTGAGTATCATTTGAACATCTCAAAAGTTTCAGGATTCGTTCTAAGTCATTTCATCACAATAATCTACATTTATACACTAAAAACTGTTTAAAATATGATTCATGTGTCGTTTATTCAAAAATATTGGATTATACAACATAATTACGAATATAAAGTGCGAATAAAGTAATTTTAAGTATCATTTGAACATTTCAATCATTTCTGGATTCAGTCTAAATCATTTCGTCATAATAATCTACATTTATACACTAAAATCTGTCTGGAATATGATTCATGTGTCATTTATTCTAAAAGATTGGATTATACAAGATAATTACTCGTATAAAGTGCAAATAATGCAATTCTCAGTATGATTTGAGCATTTCAATTATTTTTGAATTCATTCTATGTGATTCAATCACAATAATCAACATTTAAATACTTAAATCTGTCTAGAATATGATTCATGTGCCATTTATTAAAAATTATTGGATTATGCAAGGTAATTATGCATATAAAGTGTAAATATTGCAATTCTGAGTATCATTTGAGCAATTCAATCGTTTCTGGATTCATTCTAAGTCATTCAATCACACAAATCAACATTAAAACACTTAAAACTGTCTAGAATACGATTCATGTGTCAACTATTCAAAAATATTGGATTATACAAGGTAATTATGCATATAAAGTGCAAATAATGCAATTCTGAGTATCATTTGAGCATTTCAATCATTTCTAGATTCATTCTAAGTTATTTTAACACAATAATCTTCATTTAAACACTTAAAACTGTCTAGAATATAGTTCATATGTCATTTATTTAAAAAGATTGGATCATACAAGATAATTACGCATATAAATTGGAAATAATAAAATTATGAGTATCACTTGAGAATCTCAATCGTTTCTGGATTCATTCTTAGTCTTTTCATCACAATAATCCAAATTTAAACACTTAAAACTGTCTAGAATATGATTCATGAGTCATTTATTTAGAAAGATTGGATTATACATGGTAATTACGCATATAAAGTGCAAATAATGCAATTCTGAGTATCATTTAAGCAATTCAATCGTTTTTGGATTTATTCTAAGTCATTCAATCACACAAATCCACATTAAAACACTTAAAAGTGTCTAGAATACGATTCAAGTGTCAAATATACAAAAATATTGGATTATACAAGGCAATTACGCACATAAAGTTCAAATACTGCAATTCTGAGTATCATTTGAGCATTTCAATCATTTCTAGATTCATTCTAAGTCATTTTAACACAATAATCTTCAATTAAACACTTAAAATTGTCTAGAATATGATTCATGTGTCAATTATTCAAAAATATTGGATTATACAATGTAATTACGCATATAAAGTGCAAATAATGCAATTCTGAGTATCATCTGAGCATCTCAGTCGTTTCTGGATTCATTCTAACTCATTTCATCACCATAATCCAAATTTAAACACTTAAAACAGTCATGAATATGATTCATGAGTCATTTATTCAGAAAGATTATATTATACATGCTAATTAAGCATATAAAGTGCAAATAATGCAATTATGAGTATCATTTGAGCATTTCAATCGTTTTTGCATTCATTCTAAATCATTCAATCACAATAATCAATATTTAAACACATAAAACTGTGTAGAATATGATTCAGGTGTCAATTATTCAAAAATATTGGATTATACAATGTAATTACGCATATAAATTGTAAACAATGCATTTCTGAGTATCATTTGAGCATCTCAATCATTTCTGGATTCATTCTAAGTTATTTCATCATAATAATCTATATTTAAACACTTAAATCTGTCTAGAATATGATTCATGTGCCATTTATTTAAAAATATTGCATTATACAAGGTAACTACGCATATAAAGTGTAAATAATGCAATTCTGAGTATGATTTGAGCATTTCAATCGTTTCTGGATTCATTCTCAGTCATTCAATCACAATAATCAACTTTTAAAAACTTAAAACTGTCTAGAATAAGATTCATGTGTTAATTATTCAAAAATATTGGATTATACAATGTAATTACCCATAAAAAGTGCAAATAATGCAATTCTGAGTATCATTTGAGCATCTCAGTCGTTTCTGGATTCATTTTAAGTCATTTCATCACAATAATCCAAATTTAAACACTTAAAACTGTCATGAATATGATTCATGAGTCATTTCTTCAGAAAGATTGTATTATACATGGTAATTAAGCATATAAAGTGCAAATAATGCAATTCTGACTATCATTTAAGCATTTCTATCATTTCTGGATTCATTCTAAATCATTCAATCACAATAATCATACATTTAAACACTTAAAACTGTCTAGAATACGATTCATGTGTCAATTATTCAAAAATATTGGATTACACAAGGTAATTACGCATATAAATTGCAAATAATGCAATTCTGAGTATCATTTGAGCATTTCAATCGTTGATGGATACATTCTACGTCATTTCAACACAATAATCTACATTTAAACATTTAAACCTGCCTAGAATATGATTCATGTGCCATTTATTAAAAAACACTGGATTATACGAGATAATTACGCATATAAAGTGTAAATAATGCAACTCTAAGTATGATTTGAGCATTTCAATCGTTTCTGGATTTATTCTAAGTCATTTAATCACAATAATCAACATTTAAACACTTAAAACTGTCTATAATACTATTCATGTGTCAATTATTCAAAAATATTGGATTATACAAGGTAATTACGTGTATAAAGTGCAAATAATGAAATTTTGAGTATCAATCAAGTATTTAAATCGTTTCTGGATTCATTCTGAATCATTTCATCACAATAATCTATATTTATACACTAAAAACTGTCTAGAATATGATTCATGTGTCGTTTATTCAAAAAGATTGGATTTTACAAGATAATTACGCATATAAAGTGCAAATAATGCAATTCTGAGTATCATTTGAGCATTTCAATCGTTTATGGATTCATTCTAAGTCATTTCAACACAATAATCTACATTTAAACACTTAAAACTCTCTAGAATGGTTCAAGTGTCATTTATTCAAAAAGATTGGATTATACAAGGTAATTACACATATAAAGTGCAAATAATACAATTCTGAGTGTCATTTGAGTATTTCAATCATTTATGGATTCATTCTAAGTCATTTCATCACAATAATCTACATTTATAAACTAGAGACTGTCTAGAATATGATTCATGTGGCGTTTATTCAAAAAGATTGGATTATAAAATATAAATTACGCATATAAAGTGCAAATTATGCAATTTTGAGAATCTTTTGAGTATTTCAATCGTGTCTGAATAAATTCTAAATTATTTCATCATAATAATCAACATTTATACACTAAAAACTGTCTAGAATATGATGCATGTGTCGTTAATTCAAAAAGATTGGATTATACAAGATAATTATGCCTATAAAGTGCAAATAATGCAATTCTGAGTACGATATGAGCATTTCAATCGTTTCTGGATTCATTCTAAGTCTTTCAATCACAACAATCAAAATTTAAACACTTAAAACTGTCTAGAATACGATTCATGTGTCAATTATTCAAAAATATATGATTGTACAAGGTAATTCCGCATATAAAATGTAAATAATGCAATTCTGAGTTTTATTTGAGCATTTCAATCGTTTTTGGATTCATTCTATGTCATTCAATAACAATAATCAACATTTAAACACTTAAAACTGCCTAGAATACGATCCATGTGTCAATTATTAAAAAATATTGGATTATAAATGATAATTACGCATATAAAGTGCAAATAATGCAATTCTCAGTATCATTTGAGCATTTCAATCGTTTCGGTATTCATTCTAAGTTATTTCATCACAATAATCTACATTTATACACTAAAAACAGACAAAAATATAATTCATGTGTAGTTTATTCAAAAAGATTGGATTAAACAACATAATTACGCAAATAAAATGCAAATAATGCAATTTTGAGTATCATTTGAGCATTTCAATCATTTCTGGATTCATTCTAATTCATTTCATCATAATAATCTACATTTATACACTAAAAACTGTCTAGAATATTATTCATGTGTCGTTTATTCAAAAAGATTGGATTATACAAGATAATTACGCATAGAAAATACTAATAATGTAATTCTGAGTATCATTTGAGCATTTCAATTATTCAACATTAAAACACTTAAAAGTGTCTAGAATACGATTCATGTGTCAATTATTCAAAAAATATTGGATTATACAAGGTAATTACGCACATAAAGTGCAAATACTGCAATTCTGAGTATCATTTGAACATTTCAATCGTTTCTAGATTCATTCTAAGTCATTTTAACACAATAATCTTCAATTAAACGCTTAAAACTTTCTAGAATATGATTCATGTGTCAATTATTCAAAAATATTGGATTATACAACGTAATTACGCATATAAAGTGCAAATAATGCAATTCTGAGTAAGATTTCAGCATTTCAGTCGTTTCTGAATTTATTCTAAGTCATTCTGGCAGAATAATGTGATTTTAAACACTTAAAACTGTCTAGAATATGATTCATGTGTCCTTTATTCAAAAAGATTGGATTATACAAGGTAATTACGCATATAAAGTGCAAATAAAGCAATTCTGAGTATCATTGGAGCATCTCAATCGTTTCTGTATTCATTCTAAGTCATTTCATCACAATAATCTACATTTATACACTAAAACCTGTCTAGAATATGATTTATGTGTCGTTTATTCAAAAAGATTGAATTATACAAGATAATTACGCATATAAAGTACAAGTAATGCAATTTTGAGTATCATTTGAGCATTTCAACCGTTTCTGGATTCGTTCTAGATCATTTCATCATAACAAATCGACATTTATACACTAAAAACTGTTTAGAATATGATTCATGTGTCATTTATTCAAAAAGGTTGGATTATACAAGATAATTACACATATGAAGTGCAAATAATACCATTCTGAGTATGATTTGAGCATTTCAATCGTTTCTGGATTCATTCTAAGTCATTTCTACACAATAATATACATTTAAATACTTAAAACTGTCTAGAATATGATTCATGTGTCCTTTATAAAAAAAGATTGGATTATACAAGATAATTACGCATATAAAGTGCAAATAATTCAATTCTGAGTTTCATTTGAGCATCTTAATCGATTCTGGATTCATTCTAAGTAATTTCATCACAATAATCTACATTTATACACTAAAAAGTGTTTAGAATATGATTCATGTGTCGTTTATTAAAAAAGATTGGATTATACAAGATAATTACGCATATAAAGTGCTAATAATGCAATTCTAAGTATGATTAGAGCATTTTGAATCGTTTCTGGATTCATTCTAAGTCATTTCAACACTATAATCTACATTTAAACACTTAAAACTGTCTAGAATATGATTCATGTGTCCTTTATTAAAAAATATTGGATTAAAAAAGTTAATTACGCATATAAAGTGCAAATAATGTAATTTTGAGTATCATTTGAGCATTTCAACCATTTCTGGATTCGTTCTAGATCATTTCATCATAACAAATCTACATTTATACACTAAAAACTGTTTAGAATATGATTCATGTGTCATTTATTCAAAAAGGTTGGATTATACAAGATAATTACGCATATGAAGTGCAAATAATACCATTCTGAGTATGATTTGAGCATTTCAATCGTTTCTGGATTCATTCTAAGTCATTTCTACACAATAATATACATTTAAACACTTAAAACTGTCTAGAATATGATTCATGTGTCCTTTATCAAAAAAGATTGGATTATACAAGATAATTACGCATATAAAGTGCAAATAATTCAATTCTGAGTTTCATTTGAGCATCATAATCGATTCTGGATTCATTCTAAGTAATTTCATCACAATAATCTACATTTATATACTAAAAAGTGTTTAGAATATGATTCATGTGTCGTTTATTCAAAAGGATTGGATTATACAAGATAATTACGCATATAAAGTGCTAATAATGCAATTCTAAGTATGATTAGAGCATTTCAATCGTTTCTGGATTCATTCTAAGTCATTTCAACACTATAATCTACATTTAAATCACATAAAACTGTCTAGAATATGATTCATGTGTCGTTTATTCAAAAAGATAGTATTATACATGGTAATTATGCATATAAAGTGCAAATAATGTAATTTTGAGTATCATTTGACCATTTCAATAGTTTCTGGATTCATTCTAATTGATTTCATCATAATAATCTAGATTTATACACAAAAAACCGTCTATAATATTATTCATGTGTCATTTATTCAAAAAGATTGAATTATAGAAGATAATTACGCATATAAAGTGCAAATAATGCAATTCTGAGTATCATTGGAGCATTTCAATCGTTTCTGGATTCATTCTAAGTCATTTAATGACAATAATCTGCACTAAAACACTTGAAACTTTCTTAAATATGATTCATTTGGCGTTTATTCAAATAGATTGGATTATACAAGGTAATTACGCATATAAATTGCAAACAATCCCATTCTGAGTTTGATTTGAGCATTTCAATCATTTCTGGATTCATTCTAAGTCATTCAATCACAATAATCCACATTTAAACACTTAAAACTGTCTAGAATACGATTCATGTCTCAATTATTCAAAAATATTGGATTATACAAGGTAATTACGCATATAAAGTGCAAGTAATGCAATTCTGAGTAAGATTTCAGCATTTCAGTCGTTTCTGAATTTATTCTAAGTCATTCTGGCACAATAATGTAATTTTAAACACTTAAAACTGTCTAGAATATTGTTCATGTGCCATTTATTCAAAAAGATTGGATTATACAAGGTAATTACGCATATAAATTGCAAATAAAGCAATTCTGAGAATCATTGGAGCATCTCAATCGTTTCTGGATTCATTCTAAGTCATTTCATCACAATAATCTACATTTATACACTAAAACCTGTCTAGAATATGATTTATGTGTCGTTTATTCAAAAATATTGGATTATACAAGATAATTACGAATATAAATTGCAAATAATGCAATTTTGAGTATCATTTGAGCATTTCAACCGTTTCTGGATTCGTTCTAGATCATTTCATCATAAAAATCTACATTTATACACTAAAAACTGTCTAGAATATGATTCAAGTGGCGTTTATTTCAAAAAGATTGGATTATAAAAGATAATTATGCATATAAAGTACAAATAATGCAATTTTGAGTATTATTTGAGCATTTCAATCATTTTTGGATTCATTCTAAATTATTTCATCATAATAATCTACATTTAAACACTTAAAACTGTCTAGAATATAATTCATGTGTCATTTATTCAAAAAGATTGGATTATACAAGGTAATTACGCATATAAAGTGCAAATAATGCAATTCTGAGTATCATTTGAGCATTTCAATCGTTTCTGGATTAATTCTAAGTCATTTCATCACAATAATCTGCATTTAAACACTTAAAACTTTTTAAAATATGATCCATGTGTCATTTATTCAAAAATATTGGATTATACAAGGTAATTACGCATATAAAGTGCAAATAATGTAATTTTGAGTATCATTTGAGCATTTCAATCATTTCTGGGTTCATTCTAAATCATTTCATCATAATAATTTACATTTAAACACTTAAAACTGTCTAGAATATGATTCATGTGTCATTTATTCAAATAGTTTGGATTATACAAGGTAATTACGCATAAAAAGTGCAAACAATGCAATTCTGATTATCATTATAGCATTTCAATCATTTCTTGATATATTCTAAGTCATTTCATCACAATAATCTGCATTTAAATAATTAAAAATGTTTATCATATGATTCATGTGTCATTTATTCAAAAAAATTATATTATATAAGGTAATTACGCATATAAAGTGCAAATAATGCAATTATTAGTATCATATGAGCATTTCGAATGTTTCTTGATTCATTCAAAGTCATTTCTTCACAATAATCAAAATTTAAATACTCAAAACTGTCTAGAAAATTATTCATGTTTCATTTATTCAAAATGAATGGATTATCCAAGATCCTTATGCATATAAAGAGCAAATAATGCAATTCTGAGTATCATTTGAGCGTTTCAATCGTTTCTGGATTCTTTCGAAGTTATTTCATCACAATTATCTACATTTAAACACTTAAAACTGAATAGAATATGATTCACATTTATTTATTCAAAAAATTTGGATTATACAAGGTAATTACGCATATAAAGTGTAAATAATGCAATTTTTAGTATCATTTGAGCATTTCAATCGTTTTTGGATTCATTCTAAATCATTTCATCACAATTATCTATATTTAAACACTAAAAACTGAACAGAATATGATTCACGTGTTAGTTATTCAAAAAGATTGGATTATACAAGGTAATTACGCGTATAAAGTGCAAATAATGCAATTCTGAGTATCATTTGAGCATTTCAATCGTTTCTGGAATAATTCTAAGACATTTCATCACAATAATCTGCATTTAAATACTTAAAACATTTTAAAATTTGATTCATGCGTCATTTATTCAAAAATATTGGATCATTCAAGGTAATTATGCATAAAAAATACAAATAATGTAATTTTGAGTATCATTTGATCATTTCAATCGTTTCTGGATTTATTCTAAGTCATTTCATCACAATAATCCAAATTTAAACAATTAAAACTGTCTAGAATATGATTCATGAATCATTTATTCAGAAAGATTGGATTATACAAGGTAATTACACATATAAATTGCAAATAATGCAATTCTGAGTATGATTTGATCATCTCAATCGTTTCTGAATTCATTCTAAGTCATTTCATCAAAATAATCTACAATTATACACTAAAAACTGTCTAGAATATGATTCATGTGTCGTTTATTCAATAAAATTGGATTATACAAGATAATTACGCATATAAAGTGCAAATAATGTAATTTTGGGTATCATTTGAGCATTTCAATCGTTTCTGGATTCATTCTAAGTCATTCAATCGCAATAATCAATATTTAAACACTTAAAACTGTCTATAATAAGTTTCATATGTCAATTATTCAAAAATATTGGATTATACAAGGTAATTACGCATATAAAGTGCAAATAATGCAATTCTGAGTATCATTTAAGCATTTCAATCTTTTCTGGATTCATTTTAAGTCATTTCAACACAATAATCTACATTTAAACACTTAAAACTGTCTAGAATATGATTCATGTGTCCTTTATTAAAAAAGATTGGATTATACAAGTTAATTACGCATATAAAGTGCAAATAATGCAATTTTGAGTATCATTTGAGCATTTCAATAGTTTCTGGATTTATTCTAAATGATTTCTTCATAATAATCTACATTTATAAACTAAAAACTGTCTACAATATTATTCATGTGTCATTTATTTTAAAAAGATTGGATTATACAAGGTAATTATGCATATAAAGTGTAAACAATGCAATTTTGAGTATCATTTGAGCATTTCAATCGTTTCTGGATTCATTCTAAGTCATTTCATCACAATAATCTTCATTCAAAAACTTAAAACTGTCTAGCATATGATTCATATGTCATTAATTCAAAAAGATTAGATTATATAATGTAATTACGCATATAAAGTGCAAAAGTATCATTTGAGCATTTCAAATGTTTCTGGATTCATTCTCTGTCATTTCATCAGAATAATCCAAATTTAAACACTTAAAACTGTCTAGAATATGATTCATGTGTCATGTATTTAAAAATATTGGATTATACAAGTTAATTACGCATATAAAATGTAAACAATGCAATTCTGAGTATCATTTTAGCATTTCAAACGTTTCCGGATTAATTCAAAGTCATTTCATCACAATAATCTGCATTTAAATACTTAAAACTGTCTAGAATATTATTCATATGTTATTTATTCAAAAAGATTGGATTATACAAGGTATTACGCATATAAAGTGCAAATAATGCAATTTTTAGTATCATTTGAGCATTCCAATCGTTTCTGGATTCATTCTAAGTCATTCAAACACAATAATCAACATTAAACACTTAAATCCGTCTAGAGTATGAATCATGCGCCATTTATTATAAAATATTGGATTATACAAGGTAATTACGCATATAAAGTGTAAATAATGCAATTCTGAGTATCATTTGAGCATTTCAAATGTTTCTGCATTCATTCTAAGTCATTTTATCACAATAACCCAAATTTAAACACATAAAACTGTTTAGAATATGATTCATGAGTCATTTATTCCGAAAGATTGAATTATACAAGGTAATTACGCATATAAAGTGCAAATAATGCAATTCTGAGTATCATTTGAGCGTTTCAATCGTTTCTGGATTCTTTCGAAGTTATTTCATCACAATTATCTACATTTAAACAATTAAAACTGAATAGAATATGATTCACATGTTATTTATTCAAAAAATTTGGATTATACAAGGTAATTACGCATATAAAGTGCAAATAATACAATTTTGAGTATCATTTCAGCATTTTAATTGTTTCTGGATTCATTCTAAATCATTTCATCATAATAATCTACATTTAAACACTTAAAACTGTCTAGAATATGATTCATGTGTCATTTATTCAAAAAGGTTGGATTATACAAGGTAATTACGCGTATAAAGTGCAAATAATGCAATTCTGAGTATCATTTGAGCATTTCAATCGTTTCTGGAATAATTCTATGTAATTTCATCACAATAAACTGTATTTAAACACTTACAACTTTTTAAAATATATTTCATGTGTCATTTATTCAAAAATATTGGATTATTCAAGGTCATTACGCATAAAAAATACAAATAATGTATTTATGAGTATCATTTGAGCATTTCAATCGTTTCTGGATTCATTCTAAGTCATTTCATCTCAATAATCCAAATTTAAACACTTAAAACTGTCTAGAATATGATTCATGAGTCATTTATTCAGAAAGATTGTATTATACAAGGTAATTACGCATATAAAGTGCAAGTAATGCAATTCTGAGTATGATTTGATCATTTCAATCGTTTCTGGATTCATTCTAAGTCATTCAAGGTAATTACCCATATAGAATGTAAATAATGCAATTCTGAGTATGATTTGAGCATTTCAATCGTTTCTGGATTCATTCTAAGTCATTCAATCACAATAATCAACATTTAAACACTTAAAACTGTCTAGAATACGATTCATATGTCAATTATTCAAAAATATCGGATTATACAAGGTAATTACGCATATAATGTGCAAATAATGCAATTTTGAGTATCATTTGAGCATTTCAATCACTTCTGGATTCATTCTAAGTCATTTCAATACAATAATCTACATTTAAACACTTAAAACTGTCTAGAATATGATTCATGTGTCATTTATTCAAAAAGATTGGATTATACAAGTTAATTACGCATATAAAGTGCAAATAATGCAATTTTGAGTATCATTTGAGCATTTCAATAGTTTACGGATTTATTCTAAATGATTTCATCATAGTAATCTACATTTATACCCTAAAAACTGTCTAGAATATTATTCATGTGTTATTTATTTTAATAATATTGGATTATACATGGTAATTACGCATATAAAGTGTAAACAATACAATTTTGAGTATCATCTGAGCATTTCAATCGTTTCTGGATTCATTTTAAGTCATTTCATCACAATAACCTGCATTAAAAAACTTAAAACTGTCTAGCATATGATTCATGTGTCATTTATTCAAAAAGATTAGATTATATAATGTAATTACGCTTATAAAGTGCAAATAATGCAATTCTGAGTATCATTTGAGCATTTCAAATGTTTCTGGATTCATTCTAAGTCATTTAATGACAATAATCTGCATTAAAACATTTGAAAGTTTCTTAAATATTATTCATTTGGCGTTTATTCAAATATATTGGATTGTACAAGGTAATTACGCATAAAAAAGTACAAATAATGTAATTCTGAGTATTATTTGAGCATTTCAATCATTTCTGGATTCATTCTAAGTCATTTCATCATAATAATCCAAATTAAACACTTAAAACTGTCTAGAATATGATTTATGTGTCATTTATTCAAATAGTTTGGATTATAGAAGGTAATTACGCATATAAAGTGTAAACAATGCAATTCTGAGTATCATTTGAGCATTTCAATCGTTTCCGGATTAATTCTAAGTCATTTCATCACAATAATCTGCATTTAAATACTTAAAACTGTCTATAATATGATTTATGTGTTATTTATTCAAAAAGATTGGATTATACAAGGTATTACGCATATAAAATGCAAATAATGTAATTCTGAGTATCATTTTAGCATTTCAATCGTTTCTAGATTAATTCTAAGTTGTTTTATCACAATAATCTACATTTAAAAACTTAAAACTTTTTAGAATTTGATTCATATGTCACTTATTCAAAAAGATTGGATTATAGAAGGTAATTACGCATATAAAGTGCAAAGAATGTAATTCTGAGTATCTTTTGAGAATTTCAATCGTTTCTGGATTCATTCTAAGTTATTTTATCACCATAATCTACTTTTAAAAATTTAAAACTGTATAGAATATAATTCATGTGTCATTTATTAAAAAAGATTGGATTATACATAGTAATAATGCATATAAGGAGCAAACAATGCAATTCCGGGTATCATTTATGTATTTCAATCGTTTCTACATTCATTCTAAGTCATTTTATGACAATAATCTACATTTGAAATTTTTATTTGTCTAGAAAATGATTCGTATCTTATTTATTCAAAAAGATTGGATTATACATAATAATTACGCATATAAAATGCAAATAATGCAATTCTAAATGTCATTTGAGAATTTAAATCGTTTCATCATTCATTCCAGGTCATTTGATCACAATAATCTATATTTAAACTCTTTCTACTGTCTAGAATATGATTCATATCTTATTTATTCAAAAAGATTGGATTATACAAAGTAATAATGCATATAAAGTGCAAATAATGCAATTCTGAGTATTATTTGAGCATTTCAATAGTTTTTGGATTCATTCTAAGTCATTTCATCGCAATAATCTACATTTAAACTCTTTATACTTTCTAGAATATGATTTATATCTTATTTATTAAAAAAAATTAGATTATACATAGTAATTACGCATATAAAATGCAAATAATGCAATTCTGAGTGTCATTTGAGCATTTAAATTGTTTCTGCATTCATTCTAAGTCATCTCATCACAATAATCTACATTTAAACTCTTTATTCTGTCTATAATATGATTCGTATATTATTTATTCAAAAAGATTGGATTATACAAAGTAATAATGCATATAAAGTACAAAATAATGTAATTCTGAGTATTATTTGTGCATTTCAATCGTTTCTGGATTTATTCTAAGTCATTTCATCACAATAATCTATATTTAAACTCTTTATACTGTCTAAAATATGATTCATATCTTATTTATTTACAAAGATTAGATTATACACAGTAATTACCCATATAAAGCGCAAATAATGCAATTCTGAGTATCATTCAAGTATTTCAATCCTTTCTACATTCATTCTAAGTCATCTCATCACAGTAATCTACATTTAAACTCTTTATACTGTATTGAATACAATTCATATTTTTTTTTTATTGAAAATACTTGGATTGGACATAGTAATTATGCATATATAGTGCAAATAATGCAATTTTGATTGTTATTTGAGCATTTAAATCGTTTCTGCATTTCTTTCTAAGTCATTTCATTATAATAATCTACATTTAAACTCTTTATACTGTCTAGAATATGATTCGTATCTTATTTATTCAAAAAGATTGGATTATACATAGTAATAATACATATAAAGTGCAAATAATGCAATTCTGGATATTATTTAAGCATTTCAATCGTTTTTGCATTCATTCTAAGTCAGTTAATCATAATAATCTTCATTTAAACTCTTTATACTATATAGAATATGATTCGTATCTTATTTAATATTAAATGGACAAACATTAAATTCCGTAGATCCAGATCGTAATGCACATGCATAAAATCGAATTGAATGCAGGTTCACATTTATTCCTCTACACCCGGTCTACTGTCACACTATATCCACCGCTCTACCAAACTCAAAAACCCAGCTGCGAGTTTAGGAAAGAAGGGGCTAGATAATTCGCGCGGAAAAAAGAAAAATGACACTGTTCATAGGCGTGAATATTAATGCAGGTGACATCAGCAACTCAGGCCTCCAAATCACTGCCAGCCATCCGATCATAGATCCAACGGCTGATGTTGATCTGAGATTCAATCATTAAAATTCACTGTAGACTTTTGCGTCAGCCTTCAACCCAAAATTAGTAGGTTTTAATGTTAGAACAATTGCTTTTATATTATATATGGTGAACGAACCAATTTTATATATTTACCATTTTCCCCAAAAATCACAAATAATCTCTAACAATTCTGTCCTTTAAATCCTCCTTGAATTTGCTAGAAGTTAATAAATATAAAGAATCTGATGCACAAAAATCAACAAAAATTAATTCAAAGCGTTTTTCTATTGTTTCTCTTTTTATGTCATTAATATTTTTCAAGTGTCTAGAATCCCCGAAACTCGGAGTTAAAATTTTAACTAGAGCAATTTAAATTATCAGGAACTAGAGCAAAGTAAAAAAAGGATATAACAAACATCACATGCAATACTTTGCATGAATGCATTTCGAGTGGCTATTTAGAATTTTTAAATCTTAATCAGTTTCGGCTACATTTTCTAATAATAGATCACCATAATGCAAGGATAAACTCTTTCTACTGTCTTTTACATACTCCGCAATTTACGAAGGCAAAATTCAAAAGATATATCAAATACTTCGCTCTAGAGTTTACATCCAAAGGAATTTTTATTTTATATATCAAACTATTATTAAACGACAAAAGAGACAACAAAAATAATAAGCACAGCGCTTTTACATTGCAATTTGAGCGTCTATTTGTGTTTTGAATCAATTCCGACCATATTTTTAACATATAAATCACTAAAATGTATTTTGGTGCTAACAACGCTCGAAATAAAGACTTTTATAATCTGAACTAATTTTTATCTTCGTGGCGTGCAACAACAAATATCGGTAGCAAAAAGGATGCTAACTTATGAAAAAAAAAACAGAAAAAAAAAATTTGTTGTGTCAGTATAAATTACACAGGTTTTGAAAACTTAATAGTTAATACTTGTCACAAATCAATACCATAATTAATAGAATAGTAAAATCAGTCGTTTTGTACGAAGATTATAACTGAACATAAATTAAAAAAAAAAAATGAAAGCTAGTTACTATAATAACTTAATGGAATGGCTAAATTTCAGTGCTTAATGAAAATGGCTGCAATTTCTTGTAATTTTTTTTATCGTAAAATTTTTACTATTGATAACTATTGTCTTCTGTCTCATTTTCTTTTTGCTTTTGTCCTTTTTTTTTTAATCTACTTTTAGCCACTGGCTAAATTTTTGCTAGGGACTTTTTATTTAATTTAATTCAAAAGATAAGGGCTTGGACCCTTATTTTGTTCAGAGATATCCATGTCGCTCTGTCTCTGTGTAATAATAATACAGCAGTACAAGTTCCTGGCCCACACATCAGACAGAGAGAGAGGGAATTTTGGTAAAATAAACTTGCTAACAGTGTCCAGAACAAATTCGTGCGTGCCCGGATCACAAAGGAAATACGAGAGGTTTCGTGACGAGGTCACCAGTCTCCTTCCTTTTTTCAATGGTTTTTTTTTTTTTTTGAAATTTTTAAATGCCCGTAGGCTTTTTTCAATGGTCTTCACTGAACAATGGAACCTAGACGAAGGGAATCCGAGCGACCAGAGCTGCACCCCCATGGCGCCGCCTCTTCTTCTTCCTCCGTGGCGCGATACCTCGCCGACGCCGGATTCAGTCGTAAGGAATCACTTACAACTACTCTTTGTTTCCCCTTACTATGAAGGATGGGAGCTAGCTTTGATTTTACTCAACTTATTTGCATTACTCGAATGAAAAGTTTGTAAATTTTGGGTCTTGTTCCATTGAATTTTAGTTTGAAATTACGTCTCAATTGATTTTGGTTATGGTATTGATGCACTGGGGAGTTATTCCATGGTCAAATACGGCAAATTTCATATTTTTTGAACCAAACATGTAGTCTTTTATAGATTATCAGTTGTATATATTTTGTTGCATCCCTTCTGGTACTTGTACTAATTTCGGTCTCATTAATTGCCTAATTAGATCTGTCTGGTTTGTGTGACTTACTTATGTGGCGGTATTTATTGGCAGTTGTTTGATAAAAATGGGGTATGCTATTTTTGGGCGATTTGTGATATTTTTGGTTTGGTAGTATATCTTTCTTTTTTAACTTTTGTTTGTCCATTATTATTCATTAAGCTTGTCTTGTTTATAGTCAGATTTGTGAAGAACCGTAGATGTTTGCTATTTTACAATAAATGAATAAATAACCAAAGTAAGAAGCTCATCTAAAATTTGTGACAAGTATGGACAGCTAAAAAGTTTATAACGGGATTGCTAGTAATGTAAATAAGATTTTGTCTTATCTACTTCTTGGCTTTTGGAATTTTGTTTGATTGACAATTTGACATGCAATTTAGTCCACTGAACAGTCAGTTTGAACATACATAGTTATGCATTTTTTTTTACAGATGTATATAATAGGGCAATGTCTTGCAAACCAAAGGAATATTCTCATCTGTTTTCTCTATCCTTATGTTGTGCATGTACATAGTTCGTTTCATTCAATGTCAGGCCTGATTGTTTGGGTTGAATTCTGTTTCTTATCCACCTTTTTTTCCCTCAAGCAGCTCAACAGATAATATTTCTAGTATCACGAACCTTGTCTTTTTTACACAAGTCTTGATTATTCTTTTATGCTCAATGGAAACAGGACGTGGCATTGATTCACCTGTTACCTCTTGGAGGGACCCACTGCTGGCTCCCTCCTACCATGAAGATCTAGAGCTAGAGAATCACTGTAGGCGTTTGCGTGAGATTGCTGATAGGATTGAGCTTGCTCACATCCGAATGCTTGAGGAGCACGACAGGTGGACCAGATCTATTGCTGAGCGGGCTCCTTATACCCGCCACATCCCATTCTATCCTGAGCTGCCTCTCGAGAATGGTCAGATCAATCACACTGTACAGACCCGCCACATCCCATTCTATCCTGAGCTGCCTCTCAAGAATGGTCAGATCAATCGCACTGTACAGATGGCTCCATGCTCAAAAACTAGAACAGCGATTCTAGGAGGTCAGAAAAGGGTGCGAACTATTCACTCTGCATCATAATCAGATAATCTGTACCTACATTTGGCATATGTCAGGAAGGCTCTACTATAGTATCTCAATGCCATGCCAGTTATAGCAGTATTTGCTAACTAATTGATATTCAGAAAGCATCAGTGTTGGGCACTGGTTTGTTTGTTACTTCTGTTCTGGCATGAGACTGTTCCAACTATTTATCCCTGTCTGATAAATAACACTTGGTCTTTTCTTCTTTTTTGCTCCTTTTGCCAGACATCACAACCAATTGTTGAGTGCTCCGTAGAAGGGAAGAGGCACAAACAGACTGATCAAACACAAGCTGTGTCACGTAGACCTGAACCTGCTAAACCATTAGCGCGATCTCATCAGTGCCTCGTCTGCAATATAAGTTGCACTAGTGAGAATGATCTTATTTCGCATTACGATGGGAAGAAGCACCGACAGGCCTTAAACAAATGGTTGATGGGATGTAAGTAAGAAGTGGCATTGAATTGATGGTGTTTGTCACTGTTGATTTCTGTTCAATCATGTTCTAATACTATTTTTATCAGAAAGGTTTATGTATATTAAATGATTTAGGGGTAGTAAGAGAACAAGTGGTAAAGTTTTACTGTTTAACAGAACATATTATTGGGGTTTTAGTCATCCTGTGCTTGAAATAGAAACTCCCATAATCCTCAGGCTCATCTAACATTTATGTCATGCCGTGCAGCAACAAATATTGTAGCAAACTAGCAATAGCAAATCTGATGCTAACTTCACAAATAGCAGCAATAATTGGCCATGCCAAGCATAAATCACACTTGTTTTGAAAGTGAACACTTTTACCAATCATAAATATATAACTAAATGGGAATATAAATTAGCCGCTTCATACACAAGTTCATGGCTGAATGTTCATTCAAAAGCTAGTTAGTAATGAATTGCTTACTATTTGCGCCAACTTTAAATCGAGGATGATGATATACCTTGAAATAGGTTAAATTAAATAATAAAATTGGATAAGTCAAAATTAATTAAGCATATTAATGAGAAATCAATTGCTAAGTGAGAAATCATCAGCTCTAAATTAATTTTAGGCATTGAGATCGAATCCTTTCTTGCTACAAACTCCTCTTTTATCTATCCGTATTCTGTGTATAAAATGGAAATGTAACATTTTGCTTTTGCAAAAGTGCAAAACCCCTTGTTTATAGAAACAAATTGGCTCAGTCCGTGTAGTAATCTGTGCAGCGGGTGAATCAAATCAACCAAATCAAATCCTAGATAAAAACACCAAAAGCGACACGAGTCCGGGCCACATGTCGGTGACTAATTAGAGAAACCTTTCCGTGTATAACATCGTCCTTTTTTAGCATAGAACAAAAAGGTTAGATTCTGATTTCTACGAATAAGCATGCATAGTTCGCTACTATTAGATGATCTTTTCCCTATCAACCCCATCGCGTCTCTTCGCCTACTAAACGAATGGAAATCGAACGTCCAGAGCTGCGCGGCCATGGCGGCGCCTCTTCTTCTTCTTCTTCTTCTTCTTCTTCTTCTTCTGTCGCGCGATATCTCTCCGACGCCGGATTGAGTCGTACGCGTTCCTATACAGGTACACTTTGTTTCCTTTCTCCTGTAGTTCTCTCTGTGTAAATCAATGATTTTATTGAAATTCATATTGGGGTCAAGGAAAGAAGTAATTTTGGACAGCATGGGGGGCTACCATAGAATTAATTCAACGTAAAAGCATTGCTGGAGTAAATATTTTGTAAATTTAAGTTTTGCTCCGTTGAACTTTAATTCAAAATTACCTATTGATGATTTAGGTTGCATGTGGCCGATGCTCAAGCATGTATTCTTCTATGGATTATGAGTTGTATTTGTATATAATTTATGACATCCCTTGCAATTTTGTATTAGTTCGAGTCTCATTAATTGCCGGATCGTTTCAAATCAAAATTGATTTGGCTAGTTTACGTTACTATTTATGCGGTGGTATTTTTTGGCAGTTGTTGGAAAAGAAATGCTGCCTCGATGCAACCTGATCATATGGTGTGCTACTTTCGAGCAAGTTTCATTACTTTGTGGAATTATGCTATGTGGTCTCACACCATATACTTATGTGATATCTGATAAAATTTCAAAACTAAAAGTAAGTGAAGGCAAAAAAAAAAGAAAAAAAGAAAAAATACATGGCAGGTAATGCTGCTACTACTGTTTGCAGCTTGGCCACTTTCAGGGTGCTGGTGTGAATCTGATAATTTTGGTCTGGCAGTATACCTTTCTTTTTTCTTTTGGTTTGTCGGTTATTTTTCATTCAACTTGTGTTGTTTCTGATGATTTAAGAAGACTCAAACACAGTAGGACCTAATAAATTACATTCGCGAAGCACCGCAGATGTTTGTTATTTTTACATTAATGGCAGATTGCATGAAGAAATAACCAAAATAGGAAGTCAATCCAAAAAAATTATTTTTCAACACTTCCCATGCTTTTAACATAATTGGCAATATTGTGAAAATTGCTAGTCCTAATCTACTTTTTGGGGTTTGAAATTTTCTTTAAGTGACATGCAATCTACTCCCGGGAACAGTCAGTTTGAACATACAGAGTGATTTGGTGTTCTTTTACAGATGTAACAAAGTAATTTATGGCAACCAAAATGATTCTCCATTTTCTATTTCCTGTTTTCTCCATTCTTATGTTGTGCATGGACATAGTCTCTTTCACTCTACGTGAGGCCCGCTTATGTTGGGTGAATACCATTTCTCGTTTTGTTCAACCAGCTCAATAGATAATTTTTCTAATTACTTCTCTCATCCAATCATGAAACATCTCTGATATTTATCTTATGTTCTGCATGGACACTGTCTCTTTCATTCCAAGTCAGGCCCGCTTATGCTGGGTGAATCCCATTTCTCGTTTTTGTTCAAACAGCCCAATAGATAATTTTTCTAATTACTTCTCTCATCCATCATGAAATATTTTTGTTATTTAAGTTTTGATTATACTTTTATGTGTTATGGAAACAGGATGTGAAGACGTAGAACTAGAAATTCGTCGTCAGCACTTGCGTAAGATCGCTGATAGGATCGAGCTTGCTCACTCCCGAATGCTAAATGAGCATGACAGGCGGGCCCTAGCTATTGCTGAGTGCGCTCCTTATGCCCGCTTCATTCCTTTCTATCCGGAGCTGCCTTACGAGAATGGTCAGATTAATCACACCGCACAATTGGCTCCATGTACCAGGCCTCCACAAAGGGGGGCTCCTATGTACCACGAGGTACCTGGTGAGAGAGGGAATGTACAGACAGACCTGAACCCGGGGTTTCGCTGGGGCCCATGGGTGCCTTCACTTCTCGGGAGGGAGGTGGCTGTACGGCCTGTACCTCATACGGAACCGAGGTTCTTTCCAGAAACAAGGAATGGATCTGGGTCTCTCTGCCAATCTGTTGAGCCTGTCAAGGCGGTGCGTGCAACAGGACTCGTCCAAGATGTTCGTATAGACAACAGACCAGTTCATGATCCAATTCTGCAGAATCAGTTTACTGGATGTAATGTAATGTTTCCGCCTCAAGTCATGCATGAACCACCACCATCATTAGTGGTGCCTGTACTAGTCCCTGTACCAATTATTGAAAAGGTGATACACTCATTTGATGTTGTTATTTAGACTACTCATTTTGGTTACTAGGCCTAGCTTTGGCTTTTCTTTTCTTTTTTTTTGATGGAATAGGAAATAGGTTTTTGAAACAGCAGCACAACTATGCAATTGTTCCGGGGGAGGGGGGGGGGTTCTGTTAAGACTTGTTATTTTTATATATTTAGTAATTATTGTATCCTTTACATTTGCACTTGTATGATAGAAGATAGATTCACCAGTTGACAAAAACAAAAAACGCAAGAGAGATTATGGGAATGAGGTGATTCAGGTCAAGCCTACAATGCAGTGGTCTCAGTGGCCATGTGTGTGGTGCTCTGTGAACTTTGACAGTAAAGAGACCATGGATGCTCACCTCCAAGAACAACATCAAGGCTGCAAAGGAGATGGCCCTAGTGAATCTGAGAAGGTTGAGAAAAACAGGAGTGAGGAGGCAAGAACTGGTTTAGCTGTAATAAGTGATGGCAATCAGATTGAGGTAATGTTTCTACTGAATACCTTGTGGTGATAATTTATTGATACATATACCTTGCAACATAT
Organism: Rhynchospora breviuscula; assembly: GCA_027562975.1. Lineage (NCBI taxonomy): Eukaryota > Viridiplantae > Streptophyta > Magnoliopsida > Poales > Cyperaceae > Rhynchospora > Rhynchospora breviuscula. Next base: position 14,398,952 of record CM050400.1, on the reverse strand, counting down.
TAGGCATATATGATTTTACAACTACAAAACTTGCAATCTGCAGATTCCTGAGGTATCCGAGCCACATGCCAATGAAAAGATCCATTTAGATTTGCCTCCATCGAACATAAATCAGAAACATGATGATGTAAACAAAGATGAAGTTGTGCCAGTCTTAGAAAACAAAGAGAATATTGGTTCTAATACCACTAAGAAGATGAAGTTAGTAGTTCCTCCGTTGAACTTAAAAAGGAAATCCGATAAACCCCACAAAGAGGAAGTTGTGCCAACCCCTGAAAACAAAGAGATGGCCGGCTCCTATACCTATAAGAAGGTCAAGCTAGATTTGGCTCCATCAAATTTAATAAAGAAACCTGACGACGTCACGGGAGAGGAATTTGTGCAAAGCCCACATAACAAAGAGATTGCTGGTTCCGATATTAACAGAAAGACGAAGCTTGTTTTTCCTTCATCAAACTCAAAACAGAAATCCAATGAACCAAGCAGAGAGAAAGTCGTGCCAACCCCAGAAAGCAAAGAAATTGCTGGTTCTAGTAACAATAAAAAGATCAAGCTAGATTTTCCTACTTTGAACCTAGAAAAGAAATCTGTTAACGCTCTACGAAATGGGTCACAGAAATCCAATTCTGCTAACAGGATGGTGACAGAGAAGCCTGTCCAGGGAGCATCTAAAGCTGTTTCCGTGCCAAAGTTGGAGGGCCCAAAAGAGACATGCAAAGATCCAAGCAAAGAAAAAGTTGTGCAAACCCCAGAAAACAAAGAGATTGGTGCTTTTAGCAACAATACAGGAGGAACTGCCAATCTCAGGAAATCTGATGATCCGAGCAAAGAGGAAGTCGTGCCAACCCTAGAAAACAAAGAGATTGCTGGTTCTAGTAACAACAAAACATTCAAGGTAGATTTGCCTACTTTGAACCTAGAAAAGAAATCTGTTAAAGCACTACGAAATGGGTCCAAGAAATCCAATTCTGCTAATAGGGTGGTAACAGAGAAATCGGTCCAGAGAGCATCTCAAGCTGCATTAGTTCCAAAGTTGGTGGGCCCAAAAGAGACATGCAAAGATCCAAGCAAAGAGGAAGTTGTGCAAACCCCAGAAGACAAAGAGATTGCTGGTTTTAGCAACAATACAAGAGGAAGTGCTAATCTCAGGAAATCCGATGAACCGAGCAAAGAGGAAGTTGTGCCAACCCCAGAAAATAAAGAGATTGCTGGTTCTAGTAACAACAAAAAGATCAAGCTAGATTTGCCTAGTTTGAACCTAGAAAAGAAATCTGTTAAAGCACTACGAAATGGGTCCCAGAAATCCAATTCTGCTAATAGGATGGTGACAGAAAAGTTTGTCCTGGGAGCATCTCAAGCTGTGTCAGTGCCAGAGTTGGAGGACTCAAAAGCAGAAACCTCAAAATCTGTAACCTTGCCCAAGCCTGTACAGGGATCATCTCAAGTTGCATCAGTGCCAAAGTTGGAGGATCCAAAAGAAGAAACCTCAAAATCTGTAACAATGCCCAAGCCTGTCCAGGGAGCATCCCAAGCTGCTTCATTGCCAAAGTTGGTGAAACCAAAAGAAGAAACCTCGATTTCCATACCCATGCCCCAAGCAAATAAACTGAAAGAGGTGACATCTCAAGACAATGACAACCGTAGTTTGAAATCTAGAACAGTGATTCTGAGTGGTCACAGAAAGGTAAACCTTATTTTCACTACCTATATTTGTCATATGCCGGGAAGGCTCTTCTGTTATTTTTGAACACCATGCCGGTTACAGTAGTATTTGTTTACTAATTATTGTTGAGAAAGCAGGAGGTAGCTTGGGTACTGACTTGTTCGTTATTCTGTTCTTGCATGAGACCGTTCTAAATATTTATTGGTATGATAGGTAAATATTTATTCTTTTTCCTTCTCTTCCTTTTTGCTCCTTTTTCCAGACAGCACAAACAACTGCTGAGTTATCTGAGAAGAAAAATAAAGTATCAGTTAATGGTACCACTATGCCGATGCTGGTCATGAAAGATGGCAAATGGTTCTGCAATCTTTGCCAGGCAAAATGGATGACTGAAAGGTCCAAAGAGGAGCACATAAATGGCAAGAGGCACTGGTTGAATCTTCAAGCTCAACCTGTGTCCTGCAGATCTGAATCTGCTGAACTGGTTATGGTCATGACAGATGGTACAGCTAAGCCGGTTCTGTTAATGACAGATGGTTATTGGTTCTGCAATCTTTGCCAGACAAAACAGATGTCTGAAAATGTCAAAGAGAACCACATAAATAGCAGGAGGCACAAGCAGAATCTCGAAGCTCAAGCTGAGTCATACAGACCTGAACCTGCTAAACCACCTACCAGATTGCACTGGTGCTTTATCTGCGATATAGTTTGCACGAATGAGGACAATCTAATTGCACACTACAATGGGAAGCAGCACCGAGAGGTGTTAATGGCACACTACAGGAGCATTGAAAATTGATGATATTTGCCTCATGCACTTTTTTGTTTTGTTTTGTTCAGTCATGTTAGAATTTAACTTTTCGTACTAAAAGGCTTATAACATTAGGTTTATTAAGAAATTTCGGGCAGGAGAAACAAGTGTTAAAGTTTAGGAAGACAGGTTTCTGGGTTTCTAGTCAATCCTGTTTTTTTTTTTTTTTTTTTTGTGGGTCCTGCTCTTGGGTAAAAGGGCAGAGGTAAAGAATTAGAACGATTGTTCATGGTTGTCTTGGAGGCTTGGAGCAACTATAATATTAAAAAGTTAGCGTAGCATGCTACAACGGTTTCTTTTGGAAAAATGTCAAATTACCAATCCAGTTTCTTATACTTAGCAAATTTTACAAGATGGCCCTGTCACTAGGGAATATACAAGGAATCCTAAAAACTCTCACTAATAAAAGGAAATGAGGATGGAAGTTGGATAGGGAAAGTGCATTTTTGAAGAAAATGCACGAGGATAGAAAAAGCTATATTGCATGCTTTGGAATATATATATATATATAGAGATTGGCTAAAATGCTTTGCAAAGCATAGAGGGTCTGTGCTTTAGTGTTTTGGACCGTTTGATCGAATTATCCGATGGCTCATATGGCATACAGTCAGAGCGCTGCACTCTCCGTTTGTTTAATTTTTCCTTCCGTTTCCGTCTAGCGCTGTCGTGTTTCCGTCTAGCGCTCCTTCGAGAGAGGAAATAAAACGAGACGATGAGGTGACCCCTTCAATTGGAAATTAGAAACCTCTTCTCAATTCCATTCGTGCCCTGCAGACTTCGAACTGCTCTCTTTCGAATTCCGATGTGCTCGTTAATATCGCTCTCAAAATTTGTGCGATTTTGTCCTTAGCAAAGTCAAATTATCTTCGAAGAAGTTTGGTTGAACGAAAAACCACATATGTCAGCGGTGGATTTTCATGAGAAAAATTACCAGAAGAGTGAAGAAACGGATGGGATTTATATTAAACAAACATCAATCAATTTTAAATATGCTCCCATAGGTCGGAAGTGTCAATCTTGCACCAAATTGAAACTACACTGATTTTACACCTACCAAAAAATATAAAAAATTCATGTTGATGAGCCTTGAGGCAGGGGATAATCTGGCAATTAATTCATTTCCTGACACAAATAGCAAATATCAAATTTATACAGTTCACATTCTTTATCTCAAATAGCAAATAACAATTAATATGATTTACAATCTTTATTTCAAATACCAAATAGCAATTTATGAGCTTGTCCAAGATGGATTAATGTTCTTTGAAAGCGATTAGTTACAGCATATATGGATGCATCATCAAGCATATCAGTAATTTTAAACATAATTTACATGACAAGCATATTAAATTGTAAACATATAATCAACAACGCTGAAATTAAAAGAGAATGTTCTAGCACATGAAAAGCATACATTACAATTTTACAAGCATAATTGACAACGCTGAAATTTAAGAGAGATTACACCCTAACTATTGTGTAATTAGCACATCACACACAATTCAGATTGTTTGCTTGCCGATTGTAGCTGCTTTGATGCATTGTCCCTGCATTAGATGAGAAATATACTATGAGTAAACTCAATCGTATCGAAAAAAAAAGTAACTTGCATTAAGTTTTGCCTGTAGGCCAAGTATCATTTATAAAACTGCACCTATAAAAGTATAAATTATAAGTACAACCTTTCCTATGGTAATCACTTGCACCAGTATCCACTTGTACCAGAACCTCTTTTATATATGATATATTCTTTCAATTTTTTTTTTCTTTCACTCATATTTGTGATGTACTTGTATGTTGCTCTATCATATGCTTCTTAGAAACCATCATTTATAAGAAGCTAAGACTACATGGATTGTTAGAAAACAACATTTATATGCATTGCCAGACTTAATATGCATTGCTCAATTATTTTTTGACACAAAAACTCACCCAATCAGGGTTGCAAATGCAAAAATCTTAAATCTATAAGAGCATATATTACAGGGTTTATGTGCATTGTTTAAAATTACTTGTGCTAGATTTTATATGAAAATCAGTGGTGCAAATGCAAAAAATACTGGCAATAGATCGATAATTATCTTAATCAGACTCAATACAAAGCTTATAGTTTTTCAAAAAGCCCTAATTTTACTTTAATAAGTCTTAATTGAACCAAGGAGATAGCTTCCTGTATGGCACCAGTTTACTAACTTATAGATCAATTTCTTTCTAACAAACAAGTCAACTAGAAAAAGGTACCCGTTAATTTACCTCTTACGGATAGTTGATTGAAATATCAATTGGAACCCCCAAAAATAAATATTGCAATAATCTACAAATTTACCAACTTTTACAACTCAGGAACCAAAATAGAAAAGGTACCTTTCACAACTGCCATTTTGGATTATCCTGCTTCTTCTTCTCGATCTACACACTAATCCCAACCGATGAAACTAGATTTAGGGTTCGTCGCACCTTTTCTCTTTGGAGGTGAGCACTGAAGGAACTAGAGGCGGAGAAGATGGAAGAAATCTTCACTCTATCGAGAGAGACGAAGAAGCAGGGAGCACCTAGGGTTTTTTTTTCTCGAGAAGGGGAGGCGGGAGAGAGAGATTTGCAGAAGCAGTGAAAGAGATAAGCACCTATAGGGTTTGTCCTCCTTTCGAAGCGAGAGAGCGAAGGAGAGGAACACGAGAGGCGTTGGAGGGCAAACGAAAATTGTAAGAGAGACTTGTAGACGGAAAATTAAAGTTTGACGGAAAAAACGGAGACTTCAGCGCTTAAAGTAGCGACTCATCCATAGCTCCTCATCAACTTGCGTGCACACATCTTAAAGCAGATCCGACGTTTATAACTTTCTAAAGCACAGACGCTCTATGCTTTGCAAAGCATTTTAGCCAATCTCTATATATATATATAGAGAATTGCTAAAGTGCCATCGATGGCATAGAGGGGTCTGTGCCATCGATTTTATGTCCGTTTGATTTTTTAATAATCGTGCACGCGATCTAGATCTGAGGCTAGGATTGAAAGCGCTGGGAGAGAATGTTTTTTAATTTTTCTCCGTTAAGCTCTAGTTTCCGTCGTTAATCCGTTGCCTTCCACTCTCTCCCTTGCACAGACCTAAATCGATCGGCCTTTCTCCTCGCTTGCTCTCTCTCTCGATCGATCTGCTTTGAAACCCCCAAATCAACCACTCTCCTCAAATCAGCCAAGTTTAGCGCATGCTCTCTCACTTCTTTCCTCAAAACCTACTTTCTCTCGGCCTCTCTATCGATCGACTCCTCCGAAACCCTAGGAAAAACGCAGACAACCCCTTTGTTGCATGCTCTCTTTTTGCCTTCTCTCCTCAAATCAGTGGTTGCTCACGACGACTCTTCCTCAGCTTCTGAACCCTAAAATCTGAATTCAAATAAGCAATACCTTTCTCCTGTAATTTTAAGCATACTTTTGCTCGTTAATTTCTTCGCCGCTGTTTAATTTGGTTTACTTTGTTCCCTGATTTTGCTTTTTTTGTTAGTATGTCCTAATTTTTACGGTTTAATATGTTCCCTAAAGGGCCATTGATTAATGCTGCTATTTGTTTTTTTAAACAATTTGCCTTGCGCCAAAATTTGTTTGTAATTTTGATTTTTTTTTTTTTTTTTTTTGCTAATCTGTGTAACTTTAATTGTAATTTTTCCCCCCTTTTTTCTTTCATTAATCGAGTATAAGGTGCATGTACTCAATCACTGCCTCAGGTAATTAGATGAAGATAATTTGTTAGGATGGCTGCCAAGATGTGACAGCTCTTATTTTTGAACTAAGTAGGGGATCTATAGTAGGGGTTCTCTTATAATTAGGATTGTGAATGCTAATATAGTTACTCAAAAAGTTATTGGGAATCAGCCCACTGGTATATGACTGACAAGAGGGTGATATTTTATTGTTGTGTCTTTAACGTATGTGTTATTGAAACTAACTATAGTTTTAGGAACTTGAGTTGCTGAAATATCAGAAAAAAAGGTTCTGACAAGGTTTCAGAAATTTTTAGTAACTTGGTTATGTCAAAGTTTTTTGAAATAATTGAAAGCTGTACAATGGATCAATCATGTGTTGTAGTTGTATAGATTTATTTTATAATTTTTTTATCTTTGAAGTTATTGAACCCAACTGGTATATGAGTAATGAATAATGCCATTCTCTGGTTTGTCCTCATGTACCATCATGTAATACCAATAGTGTGTTATATATTTACTAAATGATGCTGTCAAGAGCCTAAGACAAGGGATATGACAGTAGTTTCATTGAAGCACCAGTCCACATAAGAATGAATTGTAACATTTTTTTTGTTGCTTTTTTTTTATATCTAAATTTTATAGGTGCAAGACATATGCTGGCTTCTTTTGAAGCACCAGTCCCTTAGGTTTGCTCACTGTTCCAATTCAGTGTGTATATGATTATCACAATTTTAGAGATATTGTAATGGATGCTTGTTAATTACTGTACGCTTATTGTTTTGGGGATATTGTAACGGATACTTTATATTTACTTGATAATTTCTTGTTAATTACTGAATGCTTGTTATTTGAAATGTACCATGCTTACCATTCTTGAGTCATTATACTGTGAATGAAGTGTTACTTATTCATATCAATTTTACATCTGTCATTGCGATGATTCCACAAATAACAAATTCACCAAATGAAACCAGTAAAAGCCAGTAAGCAATGCTTATTTATGAACTAGATGTACCTACGACAAGTGCATATATGCACACTTACCTGGTTAATCGATCACTTGTAAATGAACAAATTATACATACGCCTGGTTAATTGCTTGTAAATGAACAAATTATACATGCGCCTGGTTAATTTCTAAGCGATTGAGTGCTTGTAAACCAGTAAGCATAATAACTACTCATATTAAAACCAGTAAGCATAATAACTAATACAAACCCATCTCATCTCTACAAAATGAAACAACCTATTATCTTTTTCATACTATATGAATTTCATTACTTACAAAATGAGCTTACTAAATTAATATTCACCAAAATGGACATATAATATAAACTAGTTCTACTTTTCAATTTGACGAGTCTTCATATTCGCCATCTGATTCCGCCTCTGCATCTTCTTGTGAATCGTCCAATTCAATATCATCATCGTTGCCTTTCTTAAGCTGAAATTTAAAAAAAAGAAATTAATAACATACATGTTCAATAATATAAATGTTAAATTAATAGAAAATTAAATTAATTAGTACCGGACAAGTTCTTGCATTATGGCCTCCTTTCTTGCTACCACAAATACCACATTTTCTTGGTTTTTTTGGCTCCGATGGTGGTTTAAATCTTTGTGGTTTTTTTCTCTTTCCCTTGCATTGTGATATTGGTGGATCTATTATTCCTTGAGAAAGTGTCATTGTCATTGTGCCAACCTCACATGTTAATGTCTCTTCCTCATTTACCACATCTTGCATTTCTTGCTCCACCATACTCAATAGTCCTTCGAATTTTTTAAAAGCTTCACTCGACTTTGATACCTTGTTCAACAACTTCATCACTCGAGGTTTGAGTGTAGCAAACCTAAGGGACTCTTGTTCTTGAGTACTCCCAATATCCATGCTCCTCTCAAATTTTGATCTTTTTGCACACACATTAGCATCTTTGCACCACCTTTTCATTATGTATCTATTAGGGAGATGAAACATATTGACATGATGCATAACTTTAATCGCATGTGAACAAAGTAAACCTTCAAACTCGTATCCTTTGCAACTACAAGAAACCATATCCTCCAACTTGTTAATTTTAACCATGTAACTTTCTAGAATCCAATTTTTAATGTCGGGGTGCTCTTTAATGGTTACTTGGTATAGTGCATTTTTCTCAATCTCGTCAACTTCGCCAAGTTGACTCTCTTTTAAAATTTCCTTGAACAACTTCATTACTGTTGTCCCTAAAGGAGGCGGCTTAATCAAGGTTTAGCGGAAGCAATTAAGATTTTAGACCGGTTTGGTATGAACTACCCTAACACAATTCAATTGGTACCCAACACAAGCAAGCACACAAGCAATTCAAGTATAGCAAGATAATAAAGAGAGAGAGAGAGAGAGAAATTGAACACTTGGTATGATTACGGAGTTCCGACCCGCTAGGAAAGGCTAGCCTTAGTCGTACGTCTCCGGGAGTTTCGCTACCACGAAAGGGCGCGCTCCGTTCAATTCCAATAAGAACGGGTCTACAACTTCGAACCGAATCACCTCGTCACAAGGACACTCGAGGTGGATCGGCCTAACTCAAATGGCACAACGGCCTCAAAGGAGAAGAGCTCTCAACCTATTCCAACCTACACCTAGCGACAATGTCGGGGCGGTGGTGTTTGAGGCTACTAAATCTCTCAAAATGGTCTAGCTATGAAAAGCTCAAGTGGGAGAGTATCCCTGTGCTCAAAAGGCTCTATTCTGGTCAATTTTTGCAAAGCAAAGCTCTCTTTGGAGAGAGAACAAGGGGTGGATATAAATAGAGCTCATCAAAAGCTGTAAAACAACTCAGTTTACTGTTGTGCGTTACACAACGCAATATTGCGTTACACGACCCACAGATAGCCGTTATAATAAAACAAACAAAACGAGCTATCCGTTGCTAGTGCGTTACACGACCCAATATTGCGTTGTACGACGCACTGGACGACCGTTATAATAAAACAAAATGGATAAACTATCCGTTGAGTTGTCATGTGCGTTATACGACGCGGACCATCCGTTGTGCAACGCAACATTAAATGATATTAAATGATCAGGAAAAGTGAGTGAAAAAGGCCAGAGAAAAACCAAAGAAAGGTTGTACAACGTTTCAGTGCGTTATACAACGTTCTGGCTTGACTTGAGGATATTGCGTTGCACGACGCATAAATTGCGTTGTATGATGCAGCTAGTGCGTTACACGACCTTCTGTTGCGTTGTGTAACGCACTGTTTCTGCTAAAGGAAAAAATTCTGCACAAACAGGTGCGTTATATAACCCAATATTGCGTTACACAACTCACTGGTGCGTTGTGTAACCCAATATTGCGTTACACGACGCACTGGGTCTGAAACTGAGAAAGATGCTGAGTTCTTGAGCTTTTCTGCTATCTAGACTATTTCAAGGATAAAAGGACTAAGGTAAACCTTCTATTAAAGTCTAAACTAGCCTATAAGCTTTCTAAATACTTGATCTTGATTTTGCACATAGTTTTTATCCAAGTCTTCAAACTTTGCATCTTCTTCCTATAAAACTCAAAGAAGATCGTTAAATGCCAAATGATATTGTTTTGTAATCGACAAACTTAGAGACGTTTAGTACAACAATCTCCCCCTTTTGACGATTTGCAAAACAATATCATTAGTAAAGCGATTAAATTTTGGCATTTCACAAGCTTTATTACAATTCTCCCCCTTTTTGTAAATCGACAAAAGGTGAAACAATTGTAACAAGCTCCCCCTAAATTTATGGCTCCCCCTTAAATATGGAGAAAATGAATTGGAGAACCAATTTAGGGCACTACATGAAGTAGTGTGACCAATTTTTAACCTCTTAAAGAAATATGCAAAAAATAAAAGAGGCTCCCCCTAAATGTTTGGCTTATAAGACCGGGGGTAAACTTGGTATTTAGGCCACATTGGTTACCATACCATTAGTTGTACCACTAGAGGTGCAAGCTTTTGGAACCCATTTACCTTTGGACTCACTATTTGGTTTCCTAAGTTTGCATTCCAAAGAGATATGTCCATTTTGGCAACAATAGTTGCAAAATGCATTGGTTGGCTTAGGTATGGTAGAACCCTTGACAAAATGAGAATAGTAATGGGCTCTAAGGTATTCGGCCTTCTTCTTAGGATCGGTGGATGAGACTTTGAAATTCTTGTTGCGATCCTTTTGGTAATGTTGGGAAACATTCTTTTGATGCTCATTAGATTGAGCCTTGTGGTTTTGAGAGTAGTGTTGCTCTTTAAATTCATAAAACCATCCATCGGGTCCTCTAAAATAAATTTTATTGGACGCCTTTGGAGCAAAAACCTCCTTGTTTTGATTATGCAAATTCTTTTTGTTTTGCACTCTAGTGTTTCTAGGCTTCCGTTGGTACATATGTGCATGACCACGAGAATTTCTAGGCTTTTGAAATTGTGTATTTTGTGCATTTTGTTTCCCATCATTTTGTGACAAGTTCTTTTTCTTGGTTTGATAGGGCTTTTGGTAACCAAGACCGGATTTGTCATGAGGTTTTTGACCTTTGAAAAGATTTTTCAAATCCATTTTAGGGACTTGAGCTAAAATCGGTTTTTCAAGTTGTTTTTCAAGCTCCTTAATTTTAGCCTCATACTCACCCATCTTAGAAGTAAGCTCATCTACCTTGGTTCTTAGGGTTTCTATGGTATCGGCTTTCCTAACCAAGGCATCATGGGTGGCATCAAGAATAGAATTCAACCTATCACAATCAACACATTTGGTTGAACTAGTTGGTTCATCACCACTCTCACTATCATCATCGTTAAAAGAATCATTGAGAGGGAGATATACCTTAGGAGAGCTCAATTTTGATGAAGTCGGTGGAGATGGAGGTGGTGGTGCCTTACGCGCTTGGATTAGTGGATGAACAAATCTTGTTCCTTGATTGAACTCGTTGAGGACGTCCTTCACGAAGTCATCTTCCACATCATCCGTTGAGAATACCACCTCTTCCACATTTGCCACCATAGCATACACCTCATGAGAATCCGAGTCGGACGAGCTTGTTTCGGATTCAACATCCCACAATGCATGCATGGCTTGAGCCTTCTTCTTTTCCTTCTTGTGCTTAGGTTTTAGCTTGTGGTTTTGCACTTGAGGGAAAAGCTTGTGACACTTGTGCATGGAATGCCCTTCTTTATTGCACACAAAGCACAACTCCCGTTCATCATGGCTATTCTCTCCTTGTTGAACTTCTCCTCATGCTTGAGCAACCCACGAAACATTTTCTCAATCACTACTTCTTGCCTTGCCTCATCAAGCTCGTAGAGGTTCAAGGGTGTTTGATGTGGGTATCGGCGATGGGAGGATTGAGAGTAGGATGTGGAGGTGGGATTGCTCGTGGATGTCATGGCTAGGGTTCTTGGAGGATGCCCTAGTTTGGCGAGTTGTTTGAGTTTCTCCTCCACACATCGAAGTTCGGTGTACATTTGCTCCGGTGTGTACTCATGATCCATTCGGATAATGGTCTCAAGCGAAGTGATATGAGCATCCCATTCGTGCATTCCACTCATAGCCCGCATCATCTTTCCTACAATCTTGCCATTTGTTAGGGGCTCACCTCCTTCGGTGAATTCATTTTGGAGTTGTACAAGACGAGTGTACATATCCTCAATGGATTCACCATCCTTTATGTGGAAATTCTCAAATTGAGAGTACAACTCATACAATTTAGAGTGTCTAATTTGAGAATTTCCCTCATAACGGGTGAGGAGAGCCATCCACATATCGTGTGCTAGATCAAAACGACTAAGGGTTACACCAATTGATTCATGGACCGAGGCTAATATGGCATTAACCGCACAATCATTGTCCTTTCGGTCATCAAGGGACTTCTTAGTCAAATCGGTAGAATTTGGCCTAAATTGGGGGGTATACCGATTTTCTACCATGTGCCAATATCCTAAGATATTGAGGTAGTTCACCATGCATCTCTTCCAAAAAGAGAAATTTCTACAATTTTGGCCTAATTTATCCGGTCTCTCTACAAATCGAGCCGCCATGACCGAAAACCGAGATTAAGACTAACTTAATCGAGGTTCCCTCTCTGATACCACTTTGTTGTCCCTAAAGGAGGCGGCTTAATCAAGGTTTAGCGGAAGCAATTAAGATTTTAGACCGGTTTGGTATGAACTACCCTAACACAATTCAATTGGTACCCAACACAAGCAAGCACACAAGCAATTCAAGTATAGCAAGATAATAAAGAGAGAGAGAGAGAGAGAAATTGAACACTTGGTATGATTACGGAGTTCCGACCCGCTAGGAAAGGCTAGCCTTAGTCGTACGTCTCCGGGAGTTTCGCTACCACGAAAGGGCGCGCTCCGTTCAATTCCAATAAGAACGGGTCTACAACTTCGAACCGAATCACCTCGTCACAAGGACACTCGAGGTGGATCGGCCTAACTCAAATGGCACAACGGCCTCAAAGGAGAAGAGCTCTCAACCTATTCCAACCTACACCTAGCGACAATGTCGGGGCGGTGGTGTTTGAGGCTACTAAATCTCTCAAAATGGTCTAGCTATGAAAAGCTCAAGTGGGAGAGTATCCCTGTGCTCAAAAGGCTCTATTCTGGTCAATTTTTGCAAAGCAAAGCTCTATTTGGAGAGAGAACAAGGGGTGGATATAAATAGAGCTCATCAAAAGCTGTAAAACAACTCAGTTTACTGTTGTGCGTTACACAACGCAATATTGCGTTACACGACCCACAGATAGCCGTTATAATAAAACAAACAAAACGAGCTATCCGTTGCTAGTGCGTTACACGACCCAATATTGCGTTGTACGACGCACTGGACGACCGTTATAATAAAACAAAATGGATAAACTATCCGTTGAGTTGTCATGTGCGTTATACGACGCGGACCATCCGTTGTGCAACGCAACATTAAATGATATTAAATGATCAGGAAAAGTGAGTGAAAAAGGCCAGAGAAAAACCAAAGAAAGGTTGTACAACGTTTCAGTGCGTTATACAACGTTCTGGCTTGACTTGAGGATATTGCGTTGCACGACGCATAAATTGCGTTGTATGATGCAGCTAGTGCGTTACACGACCTTCTGTTGCGTTGTGTAACGCACTGTTTCTGCTAAAGGAAAAAATTCTGCACAAACAGGTGCGTTATATAACCCAATATTGCGTTACACAACTCACTGGTGCGTTGTGTAACCCAATATTGCGTTACACGACGCACTGGGTCTGAAACTGAGAAAGATGCTGAGTTCTTGAGCTTTTCTGCTATCTAGACTATTTCAAGGATAAAAGGACTAAGGTAAACCTTCTATTAAAGTCTAAACTAGCCTATAAGCTCTCTAAATACTTGATCTTGATTTTGCACATAGTTTTTATCCAAGTCTTCAAACTTTGCATCTTCTTCCTATAAAACTCAAAGAAGATCGTTAAATGCCAAATGATATTGTTTTGTAATCGACAAACTTAGAGACGTTTAGTACAACAATTACTTTTCGCGTGTAAACTTGAGATGCATCCTTTTCAATTCGATAAAATGATGACAAATTAGGCACCACATTCATGCTTGCAATATCTTCATCACTTTCTTTTTCCCAAATATTATCTACTATCTTCTCTACATTCAAGACAAGTTGGTACATTGACTTATGGTTGTTAGTCCATATTTTTAAGGAGGAATTGGCACTTTCACTTCTTTGTGTGGTTGACATATCAGCAAAAAAAGTACCTCTAAAATATGCCGGAACCCATTCGGACCTTTTCTCATACATGTTCTTGAGGTGTCGGTTGTTCTCTAACTTGTGTTTTTTGAGCATGTGTCTCCAACCCTCCTCAAAATCGGACACCGTCATGCTACGATTTATGACCCGCTTTAAATCATCTTCAAAACCCTTCTTCGAGTTATAAAGGATCCCTAAGTGCTCTCTTGCCTTTCTCATTATATGCCATTGACAACATCTATGGACGGCATTTGGGAAGACCACTTTGATGGCAATCCTCGTTGCGGCATCTTGATCGGTGATGATCACTTGTGGTTTCTTACCATACATGGCTTTCACCCACGTTTCAAATAACCAAATAAAACTAGTTGTCTCCTCCGACCTTAACATTGCAATTCCAAAGATAATGGACATTCGATGGTGATTCACACCAATAAATGGTGCAACGGGCATGCTAAATCTGAAAATAACAAGTTTAGAAAATATAATTAGATCATGATATAGTCATCGTATTTTTAATATGCGCATTTATGACAGAGAGCATTTAACAATTGGTGCATTTTTAATGTGATTTTTCTTAACAGAGAGCATTTATGACATAGTCCTCATTTTCTTTTTATGACTTTATATGCGCATCAATAAGGGACTGTCAAAATCAAAATTAAGAACAAAATTGCAACCATACTTATTCTTATTATTAAATTAAAAATTAACAACAAAATTGTAACCATACTTATTCGTCTGAAATGTCGTGTCGAAAGTTACAACATCGCCAAATTCTTGAAATGCTCGCCTTGCTCTACCATCGACCCAAAACATATTCTTCAAGCGTCCACTCTCATCTATCTCTACATCATAAAAGAATTCTGCATCTTCTTCCTTCTTCTTTTGAAAATACACCAAAGATGTCTCCACATCTATACCAACAAGCCTCCGATTTTCAGATGCTATCACATTACTCACATCCTTCCTTTTGAACTTAAGAGATTTTTTAGCCCCGTTTCTAACCTTCAAGTATTCATGTATTTTTGCCGTCTCAATATTTTGTGCATACATGCCCTTGATGGTGTCGACAACTTCAGGAGACATGGATCTATGAGAGTGTAAACTTCGAACCTTAGATGGAGAAATGACAAGCGCATGGTTATGAACATCATAAAAAACGGTAACTTTCCAAGCTTCATTTAGAAATGCTATTCTAAGGCGTGCCTTGCATCCGGTCTGAGTCGATGTTCTATCCTTTTGGGGCGTCCTTTCATGTGCCCCATCCTCCCTTGTTTTTTTGGCATCTTTTTCCTTTTTAGAAATGCCATCTTTTGAGCATGAGAACAAAATCGATGACACATCTCCTAATTTTGAAGATTTGTAATTATTTCTTCTACGAATGCTAAACCCCTTTAGAAGAGCATAAGCATTGTAGAAGTCAAATGCATCATCTGATGTGGCAAATATTTTTCCAACAAAAGGAGCAAATATTAGATCTTCATGTGGGTCGATGTCATCACCATCACCGGGTGATTTTGTACCTTCGTCAACATTGCTTATACTCAACATGATTGCTTAGCTTCCTACAAAATTTAACAGCCAAATTGATATTTTTGCAATACAGAAGAACCACAGGAGATGGGAGTGCGAAAAAAATTTTTGTGCGATTGAAAATAAGAAATCAGTTCAATCAGAGAGCCAAGTTCAACTTAAAAATAAGCATTACCTGTTAAGTATTCTAGTTAAGTTATGATTATTAGAAATATATGAGGCGTGGTAATAAAAAATTTTGCTATCACATAAATAGCTTGTACCAGTCCGAGGGCAGTAAGTTAAAGTTAAGGAAACTATTAAAATACCAAAAATCAAATAGTTTGTTGCTTGAAAGCTTTCGATGGTTAATCAGATGACCGAGATATTAGAAATTCGAAATGTGGTTCAATCAGATTTGTTCTGAACTCAAGGAGATTTTGAGAAATATTAACATTGATTTTCGCTTAACACATTTCCAAGAAAAGAAAAAAATCCCAGATTCGTGTAAAAAAAAAAAGCAAAAATAAGCAACGTACAATCACGGAGAGATGGAGAAGTGTGCGCGATGAGTGCGAATGAGTTGATGGAGCCGATGGCTGGAGAAATTTAGATTCGTCGTTCTTCTAGGGTTTCCCTCAAAGGATCGAGTAGATGAAATAACTTTCGCTCTTCGCGCACGAGGAGCGATATTTGGGATTGAGTCTGGTCGCTATTTGGACGGAACATTAACGGGAGAATGGAATTTAACAAAGCAAATAACTCAGCGTTCTATCCCAGCGCCTCAATCTGAACCTCATATCTAAATCGCTGACACGAATCTTAAAGAGATCTAATGGACATAAACTTGATGGCACAGACCCCTCTATGCCATCGATGGCACTTTAGCAATTCTCTATATATATATATATATATATAGAGAATGGCTAAAGTGCCATAGATGGCACGGAGGGTCCCGTGCCATAGAGTCGTTTTTCGAGGTTTAAAATTCAAATGATAAATCCGAACAGTTCAAGTTATTCACCATATTAAATTACCCTTGGAGACCAAATTTTACATTTTTTCGAATTTTTCTGATATTTATTATGATATTTTTAAAAAACGTTATAATTGGAGTATTTCAGACCCTCCAATTTGAACATATCAAAATAAATAGCAAAAAAATTCAAAAAAATATAAAATTTGGTCTCCAATGGTATTTCAATATGGTGATCAATTTGAACGGTTTGGATTGACAGATAGAATTTCAGATCTTAAAAAAATGACTTAAAAAGGACATCTATGGCATTGCCATAGATGGCACTTTAGCCCACCTCTATATATATATATATATATATATATATATATATATATATATATAGAATGGCTAAAGTGCCATAGATGGCACGGAGGGTCCCGTGCCATAGAGTCGTTTTTCGAGATTTAAAATTCAAATGATAAATCCGAACAGTTCAAGTTATTCACCATATTAAATTACCCTTGGAGACCAAATTTTACATTTTTTCGAATTTTTCTGATATTTATTATGATATTTTTAAAAAACGTTATAATTGGAGTATTTCAGACCCTCCAATTTGAACATATCAAAATAAATAGCAAAAAAATTTAAAAAAATATAAAATTTGGTCTCCAATGGTATTTCAATATGGTGATCAATTTGAACGGTTTGGATTGACAGATAGAATTTCAGATCTTAAAAAAATGACTTAAAAAGGACATCTATGGCATGTTGCAACTCACCAAATGGTCGGTGAGTCGCGCTCAAAGCTTCTAAATCTAGTTCAAAATGACCGATCCAAACCGTTCAATATGATTTCCCTATTGAAATCTCCATGCAGACCAAATTTTATATTTTTTTGAAATTTTGAAGTATTTTTTTCGGATTTTAAAAAATTGCTGTTTTTGAACGGTTCAGAACTAATTAGATTAACGATTTTCTAAAATTTCAAAAAAATACTTAAAAATTTCGAAAAAATGTAAAATTTGGTCTGTATGGAGATTTCAATAGGGAGATCGTATTAGACGGTTTGGATCGATCATTTTGAACTAGATTTAGGAGCTTTGAGCGCAACTCACCATAGCAAAACTATATATATATATATATATTTCATTTTCTCTTGTTGGTGCTACTTCAACATAATTAAGACGGTGCAAAAAATGAAGTTCGTCATGAGGTCTCTTTTTGTGCATGTCGTCCAAAACATGCATTGGTCTTTATTTGCAAAACTTTTTGTATTTTAATGCATTTCAATATTGCATGGAAATTCAGTTAGAAGAAGACAAACCGCTGATGCAATTATTTATTTTCCGTTATCGTGTCAATTCAAGATTTCGAGTCAAGACAATTTATTTTACATATGGCGTTAGCAGCTTCTCTCTCAAGCGAAAAGTACCCAAGGTGAAGACGCTCGCATTACTACAAGAATAATGGAAAAGAGTGTATACTGCATAGGGAAAAAAAACATTTTGTTTTGCTACATTTTCCTTTTCTTTTTCAGGTAGTTTTGTATATATCCATTTTAAATGGGATATTAATTTGTTAAGAAATGCTAGAGTTTAATATATAAAACATCTATCCCATACGATTGTTCTTATCACATTTTAAATTTCGAACGACCAATTCAAATCGTTTAATGTTTTTTCTCGATACTGAAAACTTACAAGAAATCAAATCTTATACTATTTTTAAAGTTATTAACTACATTTTTAATATTTTTTAAAATCATTACTATTGAATGGTCCATAATGTTTGTATCATGGATTTTCTAATAGAACGAAACAAAAAAAATTGAAAAAAAATATAAAATTTGCTTTCTTATAAGATTTTAATTTGGAGAAAACACTTAATGATTTAGATCTGTCGTCTCAATTTTCAAAGATGAGAATGCCTATATATTGGACTCTATCGGTCCCATATATTGGACTCTATCATTTCTCTTGATTTTGTAGCTTAGCGTATTGCCTGAACTAAAATAAAAATAAAAATATACATATGGTTTTCATCATTTAATTTGAGTGCGTGTCAAATATTTGCGGAGTTAGAAGTCCTTTAGACTGAAATAAAAAAATATATATAAATTTTGGTTTCTTATAAAATTTCAATACGGAGAACACATTGAACCGTTTGAATTGGTCGTCTAAATTTTGAACTATGAGAATGATCGTATAGAAAAGACTCAATTAGTCATATATGTTGGATTCTAGCATTTCTCTTAATTTGATAGCTTAGCGATATTATCCAACCTAAAAAAATTAAATTACATATATTCCTTCACCATTTAATTTGAGTGTGTATCAAATATTTGCAAAGTTAGAAGTCCTTTAATTTGAAATCAAATAATTTAAAGTTTCCAACAATTAGATTTCACGATCTTGTCATTGACGAGAAAAAAAAAAAAAATTGACATCGACATATTGAAAAATTGCATATTTACGGCAATAATCATTGATTTGGATGATCATAAGTATAAAACATATTGAACGAGTTTACTTTAAATAGTTGCAGGACAACTTTTTTTTTTTTTTTTCCTAATCATATTGTGTTTACAGGTAGTAATCTGTGCGGCATTCTCAAAAAAAAAAAAAAAAAAAAAGTAATCTGTGCGGCGGGTAAATAAAATCCTTAAGAATAGTTAGAAGAATTTTGGATGATTTGAGAATAAACTTAAAGAATTTTGTAGCAAGAAGAGTATAAAAAAGTTGTTCTTAAAAAAAAATTTCTTAATCTAACAAAAATTGGAATAACATTTTTAGGAAGTAGGAACAGAAGGACCTTCTATCTTCCTTCCTACTTGGCAACCAAGTATTGCTCCAAAATAGTTTCTTCAGAGAGAATCCTTACTCGTCCGAAATTCCGAACACATCCAAAAGCGGCATAAATTTCCTGGGCCACATGTCAGTGACCAGGATGAGGAACTTTCCATTTATATCCTTCTTTTTTTTTAGGCAGTTTTTTAATAAAACTAAAAAAAACGCAAATGAGCATGTCGCGAGTTACGCAACTCTTCTCGTTTCAAACCCATAAGGGTCTTTCTCTTCCTCAGTTTCCTCTATTCAATCGCCATTACTGAATTCTAAACCCGAAACAAATGGAAATCGAGCGTCGAGAGCTGCGCTTTAATGGCGACGCCGCTTCGTTCCATGCCTCTCCTTCTTCTTCTGTTGCGAGATATCTCTCCGACGCCGGATTTAGTACAAAGCGTTCCTATATAGGTACTCTTTGTTTCCTTTCTCTCTGTGTAAATCAATGGTTTTTAATGAAAATGCGTATTGGGTTTTGCCTACTATGAAAGTATAAAAGGACGGTTTGTAGTTTAAATTTGTAAAGGAATAGAAATAAGGAGCGAGCATAGATTTAATTCAACGTAAAAGGATTTC
Organism: Rhynchospora breviuscula; assembly: GCA_027562975.1. NCBI lineage: Eukaryota > Viridiplantae > Streptophyta > Magnoliopsida > Poales > Cyperaceae > Rhynchospora > Rhynchospora breviuscula. The sequence goes on along the minus strand of CM050400.1, from coordinate 14,379,161 downwards.
TCGAGTAAATTTTGTAAATTTAAAGTCTTGCTCCATTTAATTGATTTGGGTTATGGTATTATTGGTACATTGGATATTTTATTTTGAATCAAAGATTAACCTTTTGTGTCTGAATGACATCTGATTGCATAAGGCCAATGCTCAAGCATGTATTCATGAGTAGATTGTCAGTTGTATATATTTTATGACATCCCTTGTACTTTGTACTTGTCGAGACTCATTAATTGCTGGATCATTCTAATCTGATTGGTTTACGGAGTGTATATGTGGCAGTACTTATTGGCAGTCGTTGGATACAAAAAATGGTGCCTTGAGGCAACCTGATGGTACTGTGTGCTATTCTGAGCAATTTTGTTTCAGTTCTTTCTGATCTCATACCATATACTTATTTGATATCTGATGAAATTTCAAGGCTATAGAAGTAGATGAAGGCGAAAAAAAGTAACAAAAATAAAATTGGTGGGCAATGCCGCTACTATTGTTTGTGGCTTGGCCTCTTTGGGGGGTTATGGTGCAAATCTGATATTTTTGGGTTGTAACCAAATAGGAAGCTGATCCAAAATTTACTTTTAACAATGCTCATGCTTTTAACATAGTTGGCGATATTGTGAATATTGTTTGTTACAATTTCAGATAGCTAGCGATGTATCGTGGGATCGAGTCATGTAAATACAATTTTTTGTCTCATCTACTTCTTGGGTTGGGAATTTTTTTAATTGGCACACAATTTACTTCTGGAACAGTCAGTTTGAACATACAATGCTATGGGGCTTTTTACAGATGTAACAAACTAATGTATGGCAACCAAAATAATATTTTGATTCATTTTGTATGTCCTGTTTTCTCTTTCCTTATCTTGTGCACAGACATAGTTTCTTTTGTTTTAAGTTGGGCCTGCTTATGCCGGGTGAATTCCATTTTTCTCATTGACTTTTTGCTCAATCAGCTCAACAGATAATTTTTCTAATTTCTTCTCTTATGCAAACATCAACCATCTCTTTATTTATGTCTTAATAATACTTTCACACTCAATGGAAACAGGAAGTGAAGACCAAGAGCTAGAGATTTGTTGTCTGCAGTTGCGTGAGGTCGCTGATAAGATTGAGCTCGTTCATTGCCGAATGCTGGATGAGCATGACAGGCGGGTCCTAGCTATTGCTGAGAAGGATCCTTCTGCCCGCTTCATCCCTTTCTATCCCGAGCTGCCTCTTAAGAATAATCAGATTAATCACACTGCACAATTGGCTCCATGTACCAGGTCTCCGCAAAGGAGTGCTCCCATGTACCATGAGGTACCAGGTGAGAGATGCAAGGTACCAACAGACCCGAACCTGACATCTTGTTGGGCTCCACGGGTACCCTCAATTCTCAGGAGGGAGGAGGCTGTTCCTCATGTGGAGCTGAGGTTCTCGTCAGAACCAAGGAATGGATCTGGGTCTCTCTGCCAGTCCATTGAGCCTGTTGAGGCGCTATGTGTGATGGGACCCATCCAAGGTGTTCATGTAGACAATAGACCAGCTGATGATCCAATTCTGCAGAATAGTGAACCGCTGCCACCCTTAGTGGTGCCTGTACTAGACCAAGTACCGATTAGTAGAAAGGTGATACACTCAGTTGCTGTGTGTTATTTAGACTATCCATATTGGTTAGGCCTAGCTTTGGGCCTTTTTTTTTGGGATGGAATAGAAAATAGGTTTTTTGTATCTCAGCACATATCTATGCAACTTGGGGTGTTTTTTTTTTTTTTTTTTGGGGGGGGGGGGGGATTTCTCAAGACCTTTTGTTATAATAATTCTTTAATTAATTGTTTGTATCCATTTCATTTGTATGAAAGAAGATTGAGTCATTATCTGACGAAAACAAAAAGCGCAAGAGAGAGTGTGGCGATGAGGTGATTCAGATCAAGCCTACGATGCTGTTGTCAAACTGGCCATGTATCTGGTGCTCTGTAAACTTTGATAGTAAAGAGGCCATGGATGGTCACCTCCAGGAGCAACATCAAGGCTGCAAAGGAGATGACCCTAGTGAATCTGAGAAGGATGAAAAAATTAGGTGTGAGGAGGCAAGAAATGGTTCAACTGTAACTAGTGATGTTTGCCAGATAATGGTACTGTCTTCTATATAATGCATAGTGATGATGATTAATTGATACCTTGCAACATATCTAGACATATATATTATCCACAACTAAAATATTTGCTTTTTGCAGATATCTGATGCTTCTGAGTCACATGACATTAAAAAGATCCATCTATATTTGCCTCCATCAAACTTAAAGCAGAAACTTGATGAGTTGAACAAAGAGGAAGTTGTGCCAATCTTAGATAGCAAAGATATTACTGGTTCCAGTACCAATGAGAAGATTAAGTTAGTAGTGTCTCCATTGAACTTAAAAAGGAAATCAGATAAACTTAACAAAGAGGAAGTTGTGGCATCCCCTGAAAACGAAGAGATTGCTGGCTCCCATACTAATAAGAAGATCAAGCTAGATTTGCCTCCATCGAACTTAACAAAGGAACCTGAAGAAGTTACAAGAAAGGAAGTTGTGCAAACCCCAGATAGCAAAGAGATTGGTAGTTCCAATATTAACGGAAAGAAGAATGTAGATACGCCTTCATCAAACTCAAAGCAGAAACCCAATGAACAAAGCAAAGAGAACCTCAAGCCAACCCCAGAAAACAAAGAGGTACCTGGTTTTAGTAACAATAAAAAGATCCAGCTACATTTGCCTCCTCTGAAGCTAGAACAGAAACCTGTTAAACCAAATGAAGTTCTGCTCACCCCTGAAAACAAAGAGACTGCTGGTTCCAGTATCCAGACTACAATTCTAACTGCACACAAGGTAAGATCCATACTTGTGCAATCCCTCTCCTTTTCTGTACTCTGTCTCTCTCTACCTCCCCCCTTTCAGTGTGTGTGTTTCTTTGTGTATATATCAATAAGCTTACTCTCAGAGTAATGATCACTTTCAGAGTAATAATCACCATGAGAAACTGAATGAACTACTAAATGGACCCCAGAAATCTAGACCTGCTAATAGGATGGTGACAGAGAAGCCAGTGCAGGAAGCGTGTCAAGATACTTCAGCGCCCAAGTTGGTGAAACCAAAAGAAGAATGCTCAAAATCTGTAACAATGCCCAAACCTGTCCAGGGAGCAGCAAAAGTTGTATCTGCGCCAAAGTTGGTGAAACCGAAAGATGAAACCTCAAAAGCTGTACCCATGATCTTAGAAGATAAACCAATAGAGGCAACATCTCATGACAAAGGGAACCCTAGTTCGAGAACTAGTATAGTGATTCTGAGAGGTCACAAAAAGGTAAGCCCTATATTCACTCTGCACCATAATATGTACCTACAATCATATGTCAGGAAGGCTGTAGTACTGTTCTCAACACCATACTCAGTTGTAGTATTAGTTGTTCCCTAATTGATGTCCACGGAAACATCAGTGCGCTTAGGTACTGGTTTACTGTTCCAACTATTAATTATCTGATAGGTAAACACATGCATCTTTTTTTTTTTTAATAGTGTCTTCTATTTTTGCTGCCAGACAGCAGAACCAACTGCTGAAAATAACTACGTGCATGTTAATGGTGCCACTAAGCTGGAATTGGTCATGCAAGATGGCCAATGGTTCTGCAACCTTTGCCAGACAAAAAAGATGTCTGAAAATGTCAAAGAGCACCACATAAAAAGCAAGAGGCACAAGCAAAATCTTCAATCTCAATCCGTGGCGTGCAGCCCTGAACCTGCTAAGCCTGTTCTGGTCATGCAGGATGGCAAATGGTTTTGCAACCTTTGCCAGACAAAGCAGATGTGTGAAAATGTCAAAGAGGACCACATAAAGAGCAAGAGGCATAAACAGAATCTTCAAGCTCAAGCCGTGTCGTGCAGTACTGAACCTGTTCTGGTCATGCAAGATGGCAAATGGTTCTGCAACCTTTGCCAGACAAAATCAATGTGTGAAAGGACCAAGGAGGACCACATAAAAAGCAAGAGGCACAAGCAGAATCTTCAAGCTCAAGCTGCATCGTGCAGACCTAAACCTGCTAAGTCGGTTCTAATTATGAGAGATGGCAAATGGTTCTGCAACCTTTGCGGGACAAAATCAATGTGTGAAAGGACCAAGGAGCATCACATAAAAGGCAAGAGGCACAGGCAGAAACTTGAAGATCAATCTGTGTCCTGCAGACCTGAACCTGCTACGTCGGTTCTGGTCATGGCAGATGGCAAATGGTTCTGCAACCTTTGCCAGACGAAACAGATGTCTGAAACGATAAAAAATGAGCACATAGAAGGCAAGAAGCACAAGCAGAATCTTCAAGCTCAATCTGTGTCCTGCAGACCTGAACCTGCTAAACCACCAGCCAAATTGTACTAGTGCTTCATCTGCAATATAGTTTGCACAACTGAAAACAAGATTATTGCACACTTCAATGAGAAGATGCACCAAGAGGCCTTAAGAAAGTGTGTAATAGGAGCATTGTCCTGCAGATCTGAACCTGCTAACCCACGAGCTAAAGTGTACCAGTGCTTCATCTGCAATATAGTTTGCACAACTGAGAACATGATTATTGCACACTTCAATGATAAGACGCATCAAGAGGCCTTAAGAAAATGTGTAATATGAGCATTGAATTGATGCTTTTTGCCTCAATGTACATCTACTGTTTTCTGTTTAGTCATATTATAATTTAACTTTTCTGTTGAAAAGGTCAAAAGTATAGCAGGGCAAATATTGTGGGTTTCTAGATTTTGTTCCTTTTCTTGTGTTGAAGGAAAGAGGTGAAAGTTATAGTCATATTCATGATTCTGTCTTGGAGCACCTATAAAATTAAAATAAATAGCGTAGCATGCTATTATGGTTTCTTTTGAAAAAAAAATAAATTAATATTAACATTCCAATTTTCTGTACTTCTGGCAAATTTTGCAGTGGGTTCCTTTTTCACTATTGAATATACAAGTTATCCTACCAGGTACCAACCCTCGTTTGTGGCTTTCCCTAAACAGATATGGGGATGGAGGATGCATGGTTTAATGCATTTAACAAAAATGCACGAGGATATGGAAGATATACTGCATTATGTTTGTTGTCTTAATTTTCCTTTTTAGATAAAAACTTGGCATTTATTGTCTTAACTTTCATTTATTTATTATGTGGGGATGCTGCTTTGAAGTAATTATAAAGGTGCAAATTGAAGTTGGTTACGAGGTCTCTTTTGGTGCATGTCGTCCAAAACATACATTCGTCCATATTCACTTGCAAAACTTTTTGTTTTTGATGCATTTCAATACTGCATGGAAATTCAGTTAGAAGAAGACAAACAGCTGATGCAATCCTCCTAACTAGGCGTTAATAATTTTTCCGTTAGTGCGTCAATTCAAAATTTTGCGCCAAGACAACCTTTGAGACATGGCTGTAGCAACTTATCCATCATGCAAGAAGCACACTAGGGTCAGGGTACATTTTTCTTTTTTCCGCCCCCCAGGTAGTTATGTGAATATCCATTTTAAACGATACATTAATTTCATACCTTAGCAATATTATTCGAACAAGAAAAAAAAATTATACACGTGTTCTTCATCATTTCATGAGTGTGTATCAAATTTCTGCAAATTTAGAAGTCGTTCAGTTTGAAATCAAATAATTTAAAGTTTCCACCAGTTAGTTTTAACAATTACTGACGAGAAACTTTTCAATTTCGACGAAATTAATTGACATGCATGCATATGATGATGAATGACAGAATGAGACATCTACGACATTGAATTGTTGATTTATATGATCATAAATGTCAAAAGTAATTAACAATCTCATTATAAAATAGTACCACGACTAGTTTTATTCATTTACTATGTTTGCTAATCATGGTTTTCTATTCTTACTGTTCCAAAATGAATTAAGTTCTTTGGGCTAGCCGTGCTACAGCAGTGACATACGCCATCTTTTTTTTTTTTTTTCCTTTTGTAAATAAATATTGAGCAACACTTTAACGGTTAACTTCTCGGAACCTATGAAATAAATCATTGACAGTAAAGAGTGGCCCTTTTTGAGGGAGTTGAATGGGATTTGAAATTAGAGAAAAAGGAACCAACTGCTTTAACCTCTTGCTCGATACTTTACCTTCTTTTGGAGCTATCCTCTTTCTTTTTCCTTCTTCTTTGGCAACAGATTCTTTTACCATAGCTGGAAAAGTGCTAAAAAATCTTTACCAAAAATCGTGACGCCTTGCAGGAACAATCAAACTATATATATAATAGTTGATAATTATCAATATAGTGATACTATAAATAATAGAAAAGAGGATAATTATCATTATGTTCACAGAACAATAGTGAGAAAACACAAGAATGATAATCATGTAATAAAAAGAAACTTGAATTAAAGCAGCCAATAAATTAAAATAATGTTTTTTTTTTTGAAAAGCAATTAAAATAATGTTGGGAAACATGTTTTATGTATTTGAAAAATATAAAAGAAGTAAACCAACTGTCAGATCTTAAAGAAAATAAAGGATATAAACCTTAAAAGTCGGCTGCAACTTTATATCTCATTCATTAATATAATAACTGTGATCATTGTTCCCTCATAAACACGCTAAACTACATTCTCTGTTATGGAATTTAGAAATTTGTTTTCCGATTTTGAAGAGGTCACAAGATCAACTCTCATCGTCTTAATGACTTGATTAATTCTATATAAGCATCCTCCCAAATATATTACAGTTACAATTTTGCTCTAAAATTAAGTTGCCATTTTACGCATTTCGTTCCAATACTTCAATTTCACTTGAGGCTTGACCCAGCTGCAACCTGCAAAGAGCCAATTTTTCATTGCAGGTATGTACAATTCAAAGAAAAAACAGAGGATGTAGAACCTACAGTGTCCTTATTCTCTCTCTTGTGTTTTTTAATTTCTTTCTTCACTCCAACTCCATACCCCAAATCCGCCTCTTCTCTCTTCTCACTCTGTTTCTTCACAATGCCACACTACTCAACTCTCCTCCTCTTAACCTTCTCCATTTTCTCTTCACAAACCCTCTCCACCTCTCTCTCTACCAATTCCACCTCCCCAATCGGCATAAACTACGGTCAAGTAGCCAATAACCTGCCACCTCCCGCTTCGGTATTGCCCCTCCTTCATTCCCTCAGTGTCACCCGTGTCAAGCTCTATGACACTGATTCCCGGGTTCTGTCTGCATTTGCTAACACCGGCATAGAATTCATAGTCGGCTTGCCAGATCAGTTAGTCCCGCGTCTGGCCCGGGACCCATCAGCAGCCTCGTCATGGGTCCGTTCGTCAATCCTTCCCCACATGCCAGCCACCAAAATAACAGCTATAACAGTTGGCAATGAAGTGTTAACCGGTAATGACACGACTCTCATAAGGTCGCTCGTGCCGGCAATGGAGTCAGTCCACTCAGCACTTACCGCATTAGGATTGGATGGTAAGATCATGGTTACCACGGCACATTCTCTTGCGGTGCTTGAGACTTCATTCCCACCATCTGGTGGGGCATTCAGAAAGGAGCTGGTACCATATTTGTCACAGCTTCTTAGTTTTCTTCAGAAAACGTATTCACCTTTCTTGGTTAATGCATATCCGTACTTCGCTTACAAGGCGGATCCAAAGAGTGTGAATTTGAATTATGTTTTGTTCGAACCAAATGCTGGGGTGGTCGATTCCAACTCAGGGCTCCGGTATGATAACATGCTTCATGCACAGGTGGATGCGGTTAGGACAGCAATTAGAAAGGTAAAATATAAAATGTAGTTTGATCAATGAATAGCACACTTTCAAAAAGAGAACAAGACAGTTCTATACTAATTTATTTCAATTCAACTTTTTACATTGTTTTCTAGGTTCTCTGTTTCAGCTGAAAAGCAAAGTAGGGATTTAATTTAGCGTGAATAATAGATCAAACAAATTGCAGCTGGGGATCATTCAACATTCATAAGCCAATACTCATTAATAATACCCCATTTTGGCCCCTAATAATGAGTTCCCATTCTTACTATTCTGATCATCCCATATTGTCCTTCGCTTATTGCTAAAATAAAAGAAATGTAATTAACAATAATTATAAGTGAGCTATGTTTTCATCAAAAAATATCTAAACCATTTGAGTTACGGTGATAAAAATATAATTCCATTTTTAATTTTGATATTTTTTATCGGATATCGAATAAGTTTGTGAGGCAACATATCCCGACTTTCAAACCATTATTTCATATTGTTTGTTATTCCCAAGTCTCATATACAAATAACAAATTAGCATTACACATGCAGGTCACACCTAGTAATGCCAAGGTTGAAATTAGGGTTTCCGAAACCGGTTGGCCCTCTAAGGGGGACAATGACGAGGCAGGAGCAACAGCAGAGAATGCTCAGCGATACAACGGGAACCTATTGCGAATCATTTCTCAAAACAAGGGAACTCCTGCTGCACCAGCTGAACCACTACAAGTTTACGTCTTTGCCTTATTCAATGAGAATCTCAAGCCGGGCCCCGCCTCTGAGCGGCATTATGGGTTGTTCCAGCCTGATGGGACACCAGCATACAATCTTGGGACAGTATCAGGATTGGGGTTGGGAACGACTGGTGGGAAGGGTAACTCAGGGAATGTGAGAAGCAATGGTGGGACTGCCGAGTCGCCGGCAGCTCAGATAGGGTTGGTTTCCTCGACAGGTTACTACACTTCTGGCACCAGGGTAGGTTCCCTTTTCATATATGCTTACTCTTCTTCTTATATTTGATTTGGTTTGATTTCTCATAAAAAGATGAATAATATATTAAAGAGAACAAATTTGCAATAGAGAGAAATATGAAATTCTAAGCAAGACCATTTTTGGAGCTTAATTATTGGTAAATTTATGTTTAGTTGAGAACTTACTGGCGAGTTCAGATTCATTAGGAGCAATCGAATTTTATTTCAACACAAAGGCAACTTTTCTGTTTTCGTTTCCAATTTTTTAAACAATATTACATGGTAATCGAAGGGTCGAAAAGTGATTAATTAAACTTTATCATGTGGGTAATCTAAGTGGAATAAGTAATGAAAGAAAGGAAAAATGATTTCTAGTTATATCGTTGTTGAATTGTCCTTTAAATGTGTTTTCTCATTGCAGATTTTGATGCCATTTTGTTTGGAGAAACTGGGTGTATTAGCGGCGGTACTGCTGTTGGGGTGGTATTCGTTCTAGCTTATGTAGGAAGACAGAGAAAGAAATTAGATTGAAGAAATTCATTGAGTGAATTCAATTGATTATTAATTTATGAATGTTTAAGCTCATAAAGTAATTCACTTGTAACTTTCTAGCCCACATTTTATTCGATGAATTTTGTGAAAAATTAAGAAAGCTCCGCTTATAACTCGGCCGAAGATAATAGTCATTTTCCCGAACTGTAGCAATAAATTGCATGATGGCCATTGACGGGTATAAAGCCCAAGATGAAAGATTGCAAGAACTGTGTCTTTTGTGGAATCTCTATAAAGGTTTATTTGGGCTTTATACCCAGAATTAGGAAACACAAACCACTATGAATTTGAATCGATATCCCACTCTACAGTACTCCACTTTGCAGTTCGGCATCACAATAGTCCGATCAATAATGGGTGTTTCATGAATAATATCGAATCTGTACGGTCTGTAAATCTTAACCGTCTATATTAGATCGGACGGTCGTGATGAAGAACTACATACTGCAATTCACAGCAGAGGATATTGATCCCTATGAATTTATGCTAGCACTATTTTATGTTAATTTTCCAAAAATATTAAGAAGCTTCGTTTCAAATAACAACACGGTACATGGAAGCGTTTAAAAGATAGAAGTAGAGAAGAGAACTATGAGGATCTTTGTTTCCAATAGAAAGAGGGAAATGAACTTCTAGGCCATTTAGGCCCAAAAATAAATTAATGGTATTATTATAAATTTAGGTCCATCTGATGACTATACGAAGAGGGATCAAAATCCTCAGCAGTTGAACGGCTGTTCCGAGCAGCCAAGTTCTTTTTTTTTTTTTTATATTTAAAATTTTTAAAATTTAAATGCAGAATCCAAACTGTTGATTTTGTTCAATTTTACAGGCGATGCGTTTTCATATAAGTTTTATAAAATTTGGATTCGATTTGATACTTGATTAATTGACCAAATTATGAATGTATTAGAATTAATCAGTGATAGTTAACCATATTCGTTCATTTGTTGACCATTTGATCAAGTATCAAATCGACTCTAAATTTTATAAAACTTATATGAAAACGCATCGCCCGTAAAATTGAACAAGATCAACGGTTTGGATTCAGCGTTTGAATTTTAAAATTTTTAAATATTAAAACAAAAGGACTTGGCTGCTTGGAACAGCCGTTTCTTTCGACTGCTGAGGATTTTGATCCATACGAAGAGAGCAGCCTGGCAACATATATTTTAGTCCAACATTTCAATTAATCAAAGAAAAAATAATAAAAAAATGTCTCTACTCTTTTATTTAAGCTTATCAACAGTTTGTTCAACTAATTGACTTAAGACAATGAAGTATGTCCAAAAAAATAAAAGGGAATCTGAGAACAATGCCTGTATATGTTTTGAATGTATCAAACAAGGAACGGCTAGCTAATGAATGCATGATTCATAACAAAATTGCATGATTCATGAGAAATAAATGCATGCAAGGTAGGTTCTGGCACCACCTCACTTTTCATCATGAAGGCCAGCAGTCAAACATCAATTACCTAATGACAACAACACACCAACAGTAATAAATTAGCTATAGTTCTTTTTTTAATAAAAAAAAGCTATAGTTCTTTTTTGTACTTTTTAATTTTTCCCTCTTGCTTCGTTCATCCTCTTTTATCCATTGCCTTTGAATTTGACATGCATGGTCTCCTAGCAAATCATGAGACCTTGTGCTGGCTATGGTTAATGCATATGACCTTGTCAATAAAGTGTGGGGTTGATTTGATGGAGACCTCATATCTAGTGCTTGAAAAATGGTCTCATATGTTACTATTTATTGCCCGATTTTGACTATCACACCTAGTCTTTAAATAAATTGGTATTTTATCGAAGTCATTGATCGTTGAGAGCGACTAATCTTATTTTATCGTTGATAGCAACGCAATTAATGAAAGAGGTTTATCACTTAGTACTGAGGGTCAGATTGTGATAAGATCTAAGAGAAGGGGTTGTGTTGTAATGAATTTGTATTATCTCAATCAATCGATTACATCCAGAGTATTATATATATATACACAGCGTTTCACAGAAACAGGCAAAACAGAGAATAAAACTGAAATGCTAGCTATGCTAACAAACTCTCAGCCTATGAGCTATAGCTATCCAGTAGAGCAGTAGTCACTTGATGTGTCCAGTGTTCTGTCAACAGATTGCAAAAAAAAAAAAAAAAAAGAAAATTGTATTATCAACAAATGAGGGGTGCTTTAGGCAAAAGGAGTTGAGTTGGGTAACTGAAGGAGTCCTTTTTTATGCGAAAAAGTCTAGATTTAACTGACACAGTAAAAAGTACGTCAACACCTGTCCCTCATTAATTATCCCATGTTTCTTTCGTGAAATTGAAATGCTACTATGTAAAACAATCAATCAATTGTGGGTGTCGTTTGCATGCTTGATGCTTCATTTTTTATTGATAAAATAATAACAGATAAGCGCTACATTAATTTGGTGAAACCTTCTAGAATTGCAATTTCTTTTAAACAAAACTTGCTTCAAAAGAATTCAATTTGTCAACGAAACCAGAGTTAAACCAAATATCGTTCCATAGCTATAATGAAGTGTCGATCCCTCAATTCACAGTCTCAAACAAGACCCTTCTCCAACTCTTTTTGAAATGAAGAGAACTTGATATGTCTCATTTTCCCATTTGACATATATCATAATGATAAGATGGATAATATTCAAGTTCAGCACCAACCATTGGCAGCAGCTGCCAATCTCCAACGAAATAATAATAATAATAATAATAATAATAATAATAATAATAATAATAAATAAATAAAAAGAAATATATAGTTCAGTACCAAAAAATTGACCTTCACAGCTCCAACATTTTGATACCAAATTTTTTTTTTTCTAGGCCCTTCTTTCTAGTCTCAAAAACATCTCTTGTTTGATAAGTGAATTTCGACTTTTTTTGGTCAGGGAAATCTTTTGCTCCAATAAAATATCCTCAAATGCAATCTGATTAGAATTTTAATTCCAATAGAAAAATCCATAAGAAAATAAGTACTATTGCAATAAGTACCATCAGCAGCATTGCCACTCAGATTGCGTGTTCACAAAACTCATACGGATCTTTCCCAAATTAAAGAACTGACCAAAAAAAAAAAAAAAAAAAAAAATCTACATCAACTTATCTATTGTTTAATTAGTCACACAGTCCAAAATTTTAGCTGGGAATGCAATTATAAGAAGACTTAAGAATTGTTTTTGGAATCTGAATGTTCATATGATTTTAAGATTTTTTTTAAAATTCAATAAGATCAATTGACTTCATTAATTGAAGTTCACGTGCCTTCTTTAATCGTCTATTAATTATTAAATATATATATATATATATATATTGTATTGATACTATTATTAAGGCCTTGATCGGACCGGAGACAAGCAAGAAAGGAAAAGAAAAGAAAATAAAAGAAAAGAGAAGAAAAGAAAATAATTCTCACCAAATTTCTTGGTTTTGGACGGAAATTCACATAGCCAAAATTTTCTTGTCACTTAATTTCTCCAAATCCGTTGATTGGAATTGACAAAAGATAACATCATACGTTGCGGACAGCCATGCTGCTGGATCTCTTCGACATTTGCCGTCGAATAGTGAAGAGATCAGAGGTTGATCTCCAAGACCCTGGCTTTGCTTGCTTCATACCTTTGCATTTGCTGATATGCAGATTTGGCGACTCTTGAGTGCATGCATGGTGTACAGAGGATCCAGAGAAGATCAACAGAAAAAAAAAAGAAAAAAATTATAAAACTATACGCTAGATTTTATTTTTGTTGAAGAAGAATATCGTACATAATAAATTGTGATTACGGTCCCAAAACAAGATCAGCCCAAAATGTGGCCCGAAAGTCCAATTAGCTTCGTACTTGGGTCTATATACGGATCGGTTTTGGACTTATGGGTATGTAATCATGCATGGTTGTGACGTATCAATGGATCATTACATGCTTAACACTCTAATGAATTTCCTTTCAGTGCTAACTGCTGATGAATTTGCAGCATTTGAACTTAAAACAAAATAAAATGAAATAAAAATAACTGGCAGGCAGGATTTGTTACTAGTTATTATTTATTACATGTCAATTAAAAGGAGACACCATGCTTTCATACATTTTATTTAGACTATATATAAAATTAAAAAAATTACAACATGTGCACAAAATAATATATAAAATGCAGTACTGACAACTTCTGCTATAACAGAATCTAGAGTTCCATTATTAACGACAGATATCGCACTTGTTTTCTAATTAAGGGATGATTTCGTCATTATAGAACATATTATTTTCTCCGTCATATACTGTGTGTGTATTGTTCACATCCCATGTAAAACAACAAACGCGCGATTCATGTTGATAGATAAACAATACATATAGATATTGAATAATTGAGTCTGTTTTGAATGAAATTTATTGTGCTAAATTTATTAGCGCTTTAATTTTAAGTTCAAAAGACTTGTTACAATGTGAAATTTCGTTGAGTAAGTTGCTTATAAAAATTTTTTGAACTGATTTTGAACGAGTTATGCATTTCAATATACATCATATATGTATATATGCTGCATTAATCATATGATCAAGTGATATGTCTGACTAATATTGATGGATCAATCCACTAAATAGCTAGCTAGACCAATGCTAAAATTCTTGCGGAGCATGTGAGCAAAAATGCAGTGGAATTATCCCCTATTTATTATTAATTATGAACTGAAAACAATGCATAATTAAAGGGGTCCATGGATCGCAGTTTAAATGAGGAAATGTTGAGTTAAAAAAATGTAAGGCAAAATATAGATATCAATTTATTTTTATGAAATTAATCTTGTTCGAATTTGGTTCACGTAAAAAAATGGGCTAGACCAAGATTCTGTACCGTTTTGGGTTTGTCCAAAACCAAAGAGGGTGCTATAATTTTTCCCCTGGTTCCACTTGAACCGCGTATATTGTAATTAAAGAAGCACGAATGAATCAATATACAGTAAGTAGGTGTGGTGTACCTGTTGGAGCTAGTGTAAGTGGGGTATTTCACCGTGAAAATATGTGCACCGTGCATGGATCGAGTCGTGTCGGTCGTTTCTTGTCTAGTTGTCTTAGTTGGTTTAGTGTGTACCTAGCTTGTTCGACACTGCCCATTTCAATACAAGACATGTCTTAGATTCTTTATTGTAAACTTCTCAGAAAGTAGTGGATGTATGGTGTTATAGCTATACACATCAGTGCTAATTAATTTTGAAACGGTCAAGGTTCACACATAAAAAAAAAAAAAAAAAAAAAGCTCGCTATTGACTAGCTAGGTCGTTTTGTAAGAACAAATGATAAATACTTTCCTTTTGGTTCGTCCTTATTCAACAAATATTAATGCATATAAATATTAATTAACGTAAGACGGGAGCGTTATATATTTATAAAGAGATTGTTTAAATTTTACTAGCTCATCGCGGTTCATAATTTCCATGAGATAAATAAAGTATTCGTGGTAGCTATAACTAGAGAACACGAGATAAATATATAAAAAATCTGGCGCCGCCACCGAATATTTTTCAGTACAACCTGTTATCCATATATATATGTCTGACCTTCTCTAAATCATAAAAGGCCACCTAAAGATATGGACAATTTGTACATCAGTACATGCATGGGGACTGCACACATGTGTGGCACATGTTAGACGAACTACCAATGGTTTTCCAAAGAGAACCTTCTACTATTAACTGTCAAATCTGTTTGGCAGCCCCTGCCAATCGTTCTAAAAAAAATACTATTTACTGTCAAACATGCTGTCTGAAGAAATTATTGGTGAAATATAACAATACTAATATTTAATAATAGTAACAAAGCGAAAAATAAAAGGAATTAATGGCAAAGCTGATCAAATTAATTACAACAAAAATGAATAATTATGTTTTACATATACTTGTTTGTTAATCATTTTAAAAGATACTATGTGCCTTCTTTTGATTTTTTTTAGACATTTCCTGATAGTGTGCTATTCATTTCCGGATCATTAAGTGTTATTAATTAGTTACCTCTGAGAACTATTTTTATTTCTGCAGTATAAAATGCTTTTTATATATATATTCGCCAAGCAAGAATATTTTATATGTGCAACTTCTAGCATGTCAAAAGTAACTAAATGATTGGATTGACAACTTATAGTCAGCCACCTCTTAGTCAGCTAAGACAATCCTAAATCAATAACAAATTTGCTATGGAGTATATGCATACCTTTTGGCATGAAATCTTTAATTTATTTAAAATTAAATTTAGCAAATTGAATTTGAATTGTGTTTATTCATAGTTATTCCCATTTTATTCCAAAAGCCTAAGTAGTCTCGACTTGCGAAAAGAATTCCAACTTTCAATTATTTACAGCTATTTAATTTAAACTTTAAATATATCTTCAACAAAATGGTACAATTTCGAACCCCACCGAACCAAAATTTCTCATTATTTCCCTCACCTTTTCCTCTTTGTTTCATGACAAGCAATGGATCCATCGACATCATTTTCTATAAAGTTGGCCGGGTTACATTCCAGTTTGGTTCTTGTATGGAGCTGCCTCACAATGTTTGAGTTTCTTTGTGGCGAAAGAATTTATTATCTTTGGGATGAATTACTGTTTTTTCTGATATATGTATTCTTCTTTTCCCCCAAACTCTTTTTAATCGTCTACTCATTGAATTTTTAAGTTCGCTCGGTGATGCTCGCGGAGGACAGAAAAAAAAAGTCATCAATATAATCTAGGATAAAATGAGATGCTTGTGAATTGTCTTTTTATCATTCCTTTTTTTTTTCTTGGCTATATAAAAAAAAGCACCTTGTAGTTTAAGAAATTGATGAGAGAAAATATTTCATGTAGCTTGTATGCTATTGAACTCATTTTCACTCATAAGCTATGCACTATATAATAAGATAATCTTGATCTTATTAATTTTAAGATACATATATAATTAATTTTAAGATATATAATTCAATATATATGTATCTTATTGTGCTTCAACTCTGGAGGCACTCAGGTTGAGTCACTGCAGTACGTAGTGTTGATTGTGATGTACTTTATTATTATCATTCAATTTTTCTTTGATAACTTCCGTCTCCGATCCACAGAACAAACATATATATCATCATCACAAATTTTATTATGTTACAAAATCTAATCAATATTTCAACACATTTTTAAGCTTAATATATACTAAGATCAACACAACATGTATATATATAGGCAGCCACACAGCATGTGGCTCTGGTGATTTATGTTTGCTACATAGTCTCCACTGGAAAGAGGGCCCACCTCACTGCACTACCAAAGAAAAGCTGCCTTTTTTCCTAACAAGCAGGCCTTACATGCACTGACCATTATGCTAAATCTAATAATTAAATTAACAACTGATCATGCTTATATGGCTGGTCGCTTTCCATCTCTCTCTAGCTAACTCCCTTAATCATTGATGTGTCTGTTACAATATTTGATTTCATAGATTAGCATGCACCTAAACGTAGCTATTATTAATTGCTACCAATACAGTAATACTCAACCTCTAGTCTCTACACAACCATGCATGATGCATTTTAGTGCGCCGTACCGTTAAGGAGACAAATTGTCAATATATCCCATACAAGGAGATACACAAGACTTAGTAAAGCTCCACAGGTCGCCATCACCTCCATTGCACACACCATTATCATTCTCCCTTTCCACTCCATTGCTACCGATCAACTTAACACCTGAACCAAACCCAAAACCTGGTTCATCGAAAAGGCCAACCTGCTTCAACGTGTCGGGTGATTGTCCGTTAAGCTGACATGCCGTTAAGCAGTCAAGGGTGGACCAATCAGTTTGTATCAATGGTATGGTTGGATTCTCGAGAGGTGGAAGTTTTGCAAACCTTTCATGCATGGTGCTATTGTTGAAGAAAGTATCTATGGGGTTTAAACGTTTCCCATGGTTGAGATTCATAGTGTTTTTATTCTCTTGTTTGCATGATTTTTGCATGTACTGGAGGATTTGGTCTAATGTGTCGTTACTGGAGGAGTCCATTATCAGCTGTGTCTTGATCTCACTTGTTATGGAAGAATAGTTGTTGGAGCAATCAGATGCTTTTTGAAGGTGCAACTTCTTTTTGAACACTTTGCAAATAACCCAACCCTCTTCTTGTGTTGCTTCTCCCATGGAACCAATTGGTATCTGTTTTAATTGACACACAGAGCAAAATTTATAATTAAAAATCACACCAACACCGGGTTTTAATAAAATTGTTAGTATATAAAAGTAGTTAATGTAATCGTTTAACACTAGAGGCTAGTAATATATAAGATATTGAATTGTTTCAATTGAAAGCTTAATTAAAATGATGAAGAATAGATATTTGTCTTCAAACACGTTAAATGTGAAATTGTGATTATAAACAGTACCAATTAATTATTATATATATGCTTGCAATGTGTGGAATTTAATTAACTCAGCATCTTCAATTGAATTTTCTTTCAGTATACAAAGACACGATGACCCCATTTTTCTGAATTAACTGATTTCACAATAAGAGAACAAAGTTTAATTTAAATTAATCACTTAATCACAAAATGAATAACTATTGGCAATGGCACCTACAATGGAGTTTGAGTTGGTATCAGAATTCTCATCTAGCCTGTACTCATGCATAATCCAGTCTGACTTCTGGCCATGCGGGGCCCGGCCTTTGTAGAAAACCAATGTCTTCCTCATGCCGATGCGTCTGACACTTGTGTGGATCACCTTGTCTCGACCAGTGGCCTTCCAAAATCCAGCAGCAGTCGCACGGTTAGTCCGTGTACCAGTCGGGTATTTCTTATCCTTGTGGCTGAAGAAATACCACTCATTTTGCGGTGTAGTCCCTATCCGACATTTTTCTGTACAAAGACATTCAAACAAGTACAGTTTGTTTTTTAATTCTTTCTTATTTAATTATTATTGCATAAATTTATTAATATAAAATGAAAAAGGCTTATCATAATTTAATTTTTAAACCAAGGACCTTTTGTGTTTGTTAATTATTTTTTGTTTTGACCCTAATAAATTCAAGATCATGACATCAATGAATTCGAGCAATTGAGCTTACAACCAAAAAAAAAAAAAAATCCCAAAGAAGAATGCAATCATGTACGAAACGAAACCTTCAATTGATAAATTAACGGATATTGTTGATAACCTAAAGCCTACCTTGAATGTCCCATGGCTCAAGCTTGTTCAGATCGATGTCGCGAATGACATCCAAATCGATTCTTTCAGATGCAACCTTCTTTCTCAAGTAATAAGTGAGCAACTCTTCTTCAGTCGGGTGAAACCGAAAGCCGGGAGGTACACATGACTGTCCATTCACAGTGATGCTCATCTCCTTTGATCTTTCTCAAGTGTTATTTTAGTTAGTTTGGTCTTTATATGGATATATTGTTTTGAAAGGAGACGAAGAGTTTGTATTTAGTACGAGGGAATGAGGCGATGATGTGCGTATTAAATTGGTAGAGAAAGATAGGTTATATATATATAAATAGAGAGAGAGGGGAGGTGTGACGCCATGTTTGGTGTACTTCTAGTGTGTTTCGTTTTGCTGGAATAGAGGAAGAGCCACCAACCCTGAAAAGAGAGAAATGGGACCGATAACAGAGAAAAGGGGCTGGAAGGGAAATGCAGAAGGGGACTCCACATCTGCTGCCATAAAATGACGCCAGAAGATGTCTGATTATAAACGACCGTACGATCACAATAAAATATATGGTTCAGATTATATAAAAAGATCTTGTACAAATGAAGTTCAAGCTGTAAGTTTATCTTTTAATTGGATAATCATGTGTATTATATAACATATTCATTGCAATTATAATAACAATTTATGTTATTGTTAACTGATATTTTTTTCCCCTCATGCTGCCATTGCAGATTCTAGTTGTAGTGAAATAAATGCAACGAGAATAATTACTAATATCCCATTAATTAATTAAAAAAGTTCTGAAGGTATTTTTTATATGAAGTGAAAAGTTTCTTCAAAATAATGAATGATTGTGGTTGATGACCAGGTTACAAATTAATCGGATAAAAGAAAACCAATCTAGCTTACATAAAAAGTCCTTAAACCCTAATAATATATATTTGTATGCTCTCGTTTTGAGTTCACAACCATTATTCAAGAATCCATCACATAAAATACACTGCGGACCCAAAAAGATTTTGCACTCAATTGAGTGTTAACTTCACATTTACAAAATTTCTCATTTGACTTTTCCTTCCCCACATGAAAGTCACAAAACACCTATAACCATAATAGACATACAAGAAGCCATGCTAGACCTATTTAACGTTAGAAACGATCACGAAAGAAACTATTTTCGTTAACCGTTTCGTTTACAAAACGAAATATTTTCGAGTTTCGTTAACTATTTCGTTTTATGAACACAAAAGAAAAAATTTTCGTTGATCGTTTCGTTTTAATTAGCGATCAAAATGGTTAACAAGATCAATTTTTTTTATCGTTTGAATCTTAATCAGTAGAACATACATCTCATAAAAAAATAACAATGTACACAATAATTTCATAAAATAACAAATTAATACATAATATAATACAAACAAAATAAGATAACAAAATGCATCAAACTTATTAAAAACAACAGCATAAATACATCAAAATTCATAACTTATCCTGTTATCCATGTTTGAGCTTATAATTGGTCCAATTATACATAAATTTTATATCATAAGAGAGATGCCAACTGACACTGAATCATGCCAAGTCTTATCCCCTCTAAATGGTACCCAACATTATCAACCCATTCATATTCAAATAACCACTTGTTAAACTTACATACTCTCCTTAATCCAAACAACAAACATGAATACCATCTAATAAAAAAAAAATCCAAACAATAAAATAGATACCAATCATACCATCTAGACATACAACTTAAAAGATACAACATGCACATGCCACTTATCAACACTGACTTGCAATGTCACAAATGTTACCATCTTCTTGATCATCAGTGAAACATATAACATCATCAACTTGACCATAAATCTCTACATGAACACAAAACATATCAATATTTGATGGAGAACACCATTAGCAGTTATAAATTAAAAGGAAGAAGTTAGGGACTCTCCTTAGTCCTAATATCAAACAATAACATCAAACTTGTCAACTCTGACTTGCAATATCATATATTAGTAAACCACTGTCCACCACTGTCTACAAATAACAACCATATAATAGATAAGGATTGTAATAGAGAAAAAAAAAAATCATACTCGTCATCTGACAAGTCGAGTTCTGCCTCTCGTACACTCCCTCTCTCTCAGTCAGGGTACCTTTCTTCTACATTACAGAACAAAAAAAATAAATTTAACCAAAACAGATTGAACCAAAAACAATTAAGAATAAATTAGTAGCTTTCTTCTCTCTTTCCTCTTGTTTCATTTTGCCTTTTTTTTCTACAGAGAACAACAAAAATAAACTTATAAATAACAAAAACAAAATAAACAAAGAAAATAAAAAATAAAAAATTATGAAGAAAGTAAAAAAAAAAAAAAGTACCTTTCTTTCTAGTCTTTCTTTCTCCTTTCTTCCTCTAATCCTCTTATATAGCCAACGAATCCTCATAGAAAGGACAAGTCGAACAAACCCCAACTGATCAACTAACCTGTCACCGGTCTCTCAAGAATTTAAACTACTAGCCATCATATTCATAACCTTTCTCATGCCTTTTAAGTTAGGACTTTATACGCAAAACAACATAAAGCCATAATCAGGGCTTAATCGAGCTAGGATTTTGATCATGCATGAGTGAGAGAGAGAATGTATAGGAGGAAGATCTCAACTGAGGTGCGAGATTGAGAGATTTTTCAGATCTAAGGTGTAAAATCGAGAAAGAGAGACAGAGAAAGGGGGACTTTATAGAGAATTCGAGATGAAAACTAAATTGACATGGCGCCGCTTCGAAAGAGGAGGAGAGAGACAGTCAGACAAAAAAAAAAAACTCCATAAGTTAAGGTTTTCTCCTCTTCTCGTTTATATTAAAAATTGATATAATAATATTAAAATATTATTATTTAAAACGATTAAACGAAATTAATGAAACAAATTAAATAGCCAGTTTCATTAACCTTTTCATTTATCTCATGAAATTGTATCTGGTTTCGTTGTTCGTTTTGTTTACCAAACGAAAAGGAAATGCATTTCGTTGAACGTTTTGGAATCACGAAACGAAACGGTTAAATGAAAAAAATAGTTTTTTTTTGCAGGCCTAGCTATGCATAAAGGCCCCCAAATATGGAACGAATGTTAAAAAAAACGGGTTGCGCATCACTTGCCCACTTATCGCTTGTTTACACAACCAGATATCTAAATTTAAACCATGAATATAGCCTTAGTCATGTAATTCTTAATCTTACCCATGAACTAAAGTTTGGTAGAATGTTGCGCAAAACACCATCAATTTTGTTTGAAATAATTGTATAATTGTAGCCGACTGTAATTTTGTACTTTGTGTGAATTAGTTGCAAAACTTGTTCATCTCTTTTTGAGCTGTACACACAATTTAAATTTATTTTGTGTTAAATAAGTCGGTCAATTTTGACCCACCACTTTTCGCTTTTCATTAAGATAAGCAGAATCGAAAGTACATACAAGCACATATCTAACAGTAAATCTCCTTCATCCAATCTATCTATTTGCTCCCTCTAAACCAGTACCATCTAACTGTTACTGCTACCCTTCCCTTCCTTTTATTACAACGCAACAACATTATTAAGCAATCAAAAGAATATTACAACAGTAAGTACTCAGTTCTCTATATTATTTCACAGAATCAAAAACAAATTTCTTGCTTTTGTCCACAGTTTGTCAGTGGGCCCCCTCCCTGCCACGTAGAGGCAGTGTTTGAACGTCACACTATTTAAATTTTCTCAACAATTGTCTTTGCCAATGCAAATATTATTGATTTAATACAAATTTGGCATATATCAATATTATCATTTTTAAGTGTTTAAACTTGTGTTAATGCCTTTGTCATGGCAAGATTCTAGAACGTTGATTAAACACACACAGAAAAAAAAAAATAGTTCCAAGAATTGAAAGTGTCTTGCCAATAGTTAACTCACTACACAATGTGCCAAACGGAAGTCACAAACGATCTAGTGTCAGTAAAGAGGGTAGAGTAAAATAAAAACACGACACTTGACCTTAAAAATCTGAAGGAAAAGACTGTGTGAAACTACCGCTGTGGCCTTTGTGACTCCCTACTTATATCTTTTCCTCTTTCTCCGACCTCATCTTTATCTGAATTTTACTTTAAAAATTCTTGTCAATTCCTTTTTCTGTGACTTCCCTTTCTTACCTTTGGTAACCACCTCAACAACTACTCAATAACAGCTTGCATTGACAAGCGGCACCCAGTAATTTAAAGAGGAACTGCACAGATGCTTCACAAGTTCCCTGTATCTGATTGTGTAGCGAAGTGTGAGAGTCAAGACGTAGTTTAAAATGTGGCGAGTCATTATTCGTTCATGGATATATTTTATTGATTTATGGAGATGAAGTATTATATTTTTTTTAAACGAAAATTTAGAAAATCCTTTACCAACTGTACGAAGGAGTCAACAAGCGAGAGCAGTTTTAATAACAATATTAAAATATACGACAAACCATATTACCAACAATGTCTTTTAATTAAATCTCCTTGACACCCACTGTCAAGTTGTCTTAAAAAACAATATCTTTTAAATCGATCGAAGATTATGTTTTAATTATACTATCACTAATGAAAAGGATACCAACCTGGTAAATAATATAAAATTACCCGTATTGTCTATGGAAATTTGTGATATTATAACGGCAGAAAAAAAGGCACTCTTAAAAGTTCAAATTAATTTTTTCTAAAAGATTATAAAAAATAATTTTATGTTATGGGCCAACAATAATCTAACTTACCGTTTAGGTCTCAAATGATTAGGATAAGAGAATTCAAACTAAGTGCATTCCCTATAAAAACTGTGAGATTTGTTAATTAAGCAAATTAAACGATGAATTGCATACGACATAAAAATATAAATAAAGTACATTTGTACGCTGAGTTACACTGTAATAATATTGGAAAAGAGGGGAAGTCTTCACCAAAGAGGCAAAGAACTCTAAAATAATGAAGTGGAGTTTAGCTAATTTCGTGCGTGGGACCCACCGCACGAGAAAATATTTTACGACAAGAGTTGATTTGTGGGGCTAATCCTTTTAGGGTGGTGTAACAAACCCATAATCTTTTTGTATCGTACATGAATATATTCCCCCATCAGATATTTAGATATGCTTATTTAATTGGGTTGAAAGGGAACGTCTTGAGTAAATTAGCATTGACACACGGTTGTGACAAGTATATACCGACAGTTGTATTTAATGGGCTCCGGCTGTAGCTTTATTCCTCTCCTGTTTAATATCACTAGGATTGTGGCGAATCCTACTTTTTGTTTCTTTCATTTATTTTACTTTATTTTATTTTATTCGTGACAAATAGTTCATTTTACTGGTCATTATAAATAATGAATGTTTCGTATTCATCCTTAAAAATAATAAATAACTTTATAAATTGTTTAGTTTGGTTCTAAATTTTTGGTGTGTACGTATATCTAATATAGTAAAGAATCAATATTATATCCATGTTATTATCAGTTTAACAAAGGGAAATTTTGTTTCCTGTAAGTCGTTGATTTTAAAAGAATTTGGGGCATAATATTTCAATATCTTTTTTTCATAATGTCATCAGATTTAATAAAATTTTAAAGACGACATTTGACTTTATTGATTAAGCTATCTTCAAATTGAACAGCACAAGATTAAACAGAAATACTAGCAACAACAAAAGAAAAAATGAAACGAAACTAAAAACCAAATTAGTTTTTTTCTTAAAAAAATTTAATCCATATATTTGAACAACAAATTAAATGCAAAAACTAAAAAATCTAACATAAAAACGTTGGAACTTCGTTGGGTATGATCTATGCTTTTTAATAAAAAAAATCTGGCCATATTTTAAGCTCGGGAAGTTAGCGTACATTTTAATGATTAAGATTCAATTTTTAAATAAAAAAATTATTTTTGTCAGAATGGTAATTGAGATGGATCGCTGTTATCATAGAAATGGAGATGATTCCGATAAAATGTGTCGGGCAGACATACAGTGTAGTGCTTTTTCCAGAAGGAAAAAAAGCGTACCATCGGTTTCATTTGAACATCAATCAATTTCTGTCTCATCCGTCTATACATTTTTTATGAAGCTAAAAAAGTATTAGGTCCATATTTAATTGTTTAAATATATGCAGTAGGACTTATATGTCGACGATACAAAAAAAAAAAAAAATTGAATCAAAGAAGTGATAATTTAGACAATATTTTCATTAAATTTGCATAAAAATCATATACAGACAGTGTATCAAATATACTATAGTCTGAAACCGATTATACATTAAATGATTTTATAAAACAATGGTCTAACTTAATTTAAACATCTAAAACAATAAATGTATTGCACCAAATTTTGAGAAAAAAGTAATCAAACAATATAAAATACATCTTAAAAAATGGCATTAGTTTTCATAATATTTATACAGATTTGGTTGTCAATATATACATCATTTTCTTAAAATAAAATTTTAATTTCTTGCATACATAGTTACTAGCTTTATTTTTTTTAAATTCAAATTTTATACGAGACATTTTTCGGTTTGCTCATGCATATTATTAGTAGCACGTCCGTTTTGTCTAAAATTAAAGTACTCGAGTCACAAAATATATCGATTAATTTTAGAATGAAGGGGGGCAGTATATGGTTGATCCAATATTGTTGATGGGGATTAAATTTATAATTGCTGATCGCTGAAAAGGACAATGGTTGATCAGACCAACTTCAATTGCTATCTACTGTTACTGACACATGCATATAGTGCAACATCTCACTAGGTTATTGTAAACGTACTGTGTCATACTGTATCGTGTCAAATACGTTCGTTAGAGCTCGTATTTATGTCATGTTGATACGAATTAATATTTTTAATGTGTTATGTCATGTTGAGTGAAGAGATTGATTAACACGACACGTCTAACACAACGTGCTAATTAAACGTTTCAAGATATATTATAACTTATTTTAATTTTTTTCTAAAAATCATAAAATAAAAAAAATTTAAATAATTTTTAAAAATTAAAAATAATAAATTGTTGAAATTTACTTTAACTTGATATATTAAAATAAAAATTAATGATAGAATAAAAAAGACTATGAAATCGAAGTTATTAAATATATAATATAAATTCAGTATAATTTAATAAATTCTAAATAATATACAAAATAAATTAATGATATTAATTTTTGTCGTGCCAACTCGTGTACTTGTCAGCTTGTGTCGTGTTAAGACGTGTCAATGTTTAAAAATCTCTAACACAATACGACTTGCATACGACACGCATGTGATGTGCTAACACACATTCGTGTCGTACCAATACGTTCGTAACGTGTCATTTTAAAAAACACTATGTCTCGCCTCTGAGCTTCCAAAATGTGGGATGGGGTTGCGTTGTTCTGGCCACTCACACTGACCATCGCTGAAGGTAAGGACATGGGGATGCTTTGTTCTGGCCTAAAAAATAAGCAAATAAATAATCTCAAAATTATAGGATTCATAAGGAAGTATGACTGTATGCGAATTAGAGTATTTTGGATCATGATTAGGTATAAAGGTCAATCATAGAAAATATTCAAAGAAGTATGAGAAGTAATATAGGATTTTGTTGTTTTGCATAAAATAAATCACTATGCAAATATCTTTTTATTTTTCCTCTTTTCTATTTTGCTACGTAAATTGTCAAATACCATGACAGTTTCGAATTTACTTTACAAATAATATAACAATCTGTAATAAATGTGGTCTACAAATTGAGTCACGCAACTTTTATTTTTAATAGATTCAAGGGCTTTACAGTAGAAAATTTAACCAAGATGAATATATATATAAAATTATTCTTGACGTAAGTTAAAAATAGATTTGAGAAATGTGATATCATCTTCTACGAATTTCTGTACTATAAAATTCTTTACCGTAACAAAAAGTTCTCAAATTTTGGGATTATTAAGATTTAATTAAAATGCAGCAATTAGTGGCATCTTTGATATTTAATTGAGTCATTCTGCCATATAAAAATTTACGTCCTGTTCAGTTTTTCCCCCTTAAATTAATATGAATTTGACCTTAAAACGTCACTCTTCTAAATTGTATGGTGTTTAGATCCTATGTAGATCAGTTCTAGTGCCAATATTTTTTTGTGTCATCAAATACTACAACTTCTTATTTTCAAATTCAAAGTATTGATCTTATTTAAACAAAATTTCACTCACTATGATGGATTAATTCTACTAAGTTCATGTTTTTGCTTCTTGATCGAGTATCAAGTAAATTTTTAAATTTATAAAAAATTATATAGAAACACATCACTCGTTCAATTAAATAAGATCAACGGTTTGAATTCAACACTTAAAATTTAATTTAAAATATTAATAAAAATATGAAGTTGTGGTATTTGATGGCACCTAAAAGTGGTGGCACCAAAACCCTCTTTTTTATTATACTCTATGGTACCACGTATGCGTTGTTTTTAAAATAGTATACCTATTTGTTTGATATTTATTTGAGTTAGATTATATAAATTATTATTAGTAGAAATTATGCGTTATCCGTCTTTTTGCTCAATTACTTTAATGGTGAAGATAGGTTACAAATAAGACGAATCCTTATAGTACGTTCATGATCTCAGTGCCGAAGTGGTGCTTGTTGCCTTTTAACCATGCAAAATGTTTCTACTAATTTGGTGCCTTTTGTGCTCCAGATATAGGTTGGTACTTGTATTTGACTTTTAGCACCACATAGACTTTTTCCTTTGTTTATGTTTTTTTTTTTTTTCTCTTTGTAAATTCGGTTTTCTCTATTTTTGGTTGCTTAGGTTTGTTAACCATATAATTAATTAGCTAGTGCGTTTCGTTAGAACTTATGTGTCATTTCTGATTGCAATTCTCTTTGTCTAGGTCTGACCCATCATTAGTAAGAGGAAGCAATAAGCTCAATTTTTAGTAGTGGAGTAATAGCACAGGTGTCAAGTGTCAAGAGCCCAATAATGGGGGTCTAAGCACGCTTAATTTGCCAATTAAAATTAATCATGGGAAGACTGACAGTGTAACAAACTCAATTTTCAAGTGTAATATAGTAATTAAATTGCAACTGGCGTGTGCATCTCCCCTCCACGAGATAATTTTAATTTTTAACCATTGTTCAGATTTCTGTAATTATATAAATAATTTTCATAAATTTTAGGGTTCCATGGAATGGAAAAAAATGTAATAATCAAAAGTTGAAGGGCTGATTGAAAAACACCAAAAACGAAAATGAAAATTGAAAAATGAAAAACGCTGATGCTTCTGCTGCTAAGTGCTGCCTCGTGCTGCGCAAGAGTCCTCATTATTTTATTTTTTTCAAATAAAACAGTTTTCTGCATATTAAACTATGTAGTATTCTTGCAGTGAACATGATTAGCACTTCATTCTGGTCCATTCAAACCCGCTACACATTTTCTGTACACCACAAAATTAAAAAGATCCAACAGAAAGGCTGTTGTGATTTTCTGGCTTTTGTACACGTATGATACCATGATGATATCTTGATTCTCTCTGTCTACAACTTACCCTCAAAATGATCAGATATTACAAAAATATATATATTATGAAATAGAGAAGGCTTCTAATGTCAATATTTTGAATGTCCTCAAGTATCTACATTTCATAATATAGAAAAATTATTTTCGTATCAATCAAATCTAAATTGTAGACCCCCAATTTATCATAAAAAAAAATCTAAATTGTAATGACTTATTATTTTTTTTTATGATAGAAAATTTTCTCTTGGTGCTATTATTCTTAACCAAAAGGTTAAGTTCTGTTTATTTGTTTCTTTTTAATTTAGACATCATAATTTTTTTTTAATCATACCAATTGTCTCTATTTCTATTACTAATATTTTGAAATTTGAAGCTTAAGCAACAAAATTTCTTTCGACTCTTGTACTAGTCTAGAAGGATCATGCATGCACATACAAAATCCATGAAACTTGTGGACTGTTACGTACCAAGATAATAGGTACTACTACGTCCATAAATATTGGCATCATTGATGCATACCTAAAAGTATGATTCTCATGACCAATAGCACTTGCTAGTGCTCATGGGCGAGTGATTCGGGAGAGAATGCTTTGTAAATCATGACAAAGGTCATCCAAAGATAAAGACACGTCTAACTAAAAAACAAGGAATGGAAAAATAATTCATTAAGATTTTATTTGGTACATCACATTCATGATTCATCAGCTAAAGGTAAAATATAGATAGTCTGAGATCATAGTTTTAAATAGGCCCACTTCAATAACTCCTAGTTTTGGGCTAGTACCATGAAATATTCTCGAATTGAAGTTGGCAAATTCATTAAGCAAAAGCGGACACTTTTTGACAATGTTTTGTAAAAATGACAAGGATGAAATACTCATTCAAAGGAATTTACAAGTGTAGGTATAAATGCATAAATTTATAATTATATATGACATTAAGCACTGGGACTTTCAATTGTTGTTGTTTTTTTTTTTATTTGTCTACCGTGCCTTTACCCAGACAAGTACCGCCTAATTAGAACTCTTCATGTTGAATGGATTTATTCATAAATTTTTTTTAATTTTTTTAAGACACAACCTTATACCTTTCTATTAGACTAGTCAAAATCATGATTGCGAGATAACAATTCTTCCAAGTATTACGTAAGTAAATAAAGAAGTAGAAAAGTTGTACTATGCACCACGTATGTCATTTTGCCATGAGATATGCTCACGGTGATCCTGAAATGCTCATGCAGCATCAGATAAAATTGCAACTATTTACACAACCAACGTTGGATATTTATGTTTTAAACCAAAGTGGCAAAAATCGACTTGACCCGACCAATCCAATTGTCAGTTTAAAAGTGGCAAAATCTGACTAGATTCGAGGAACCGCTGCTACGGTGCTACCTGACTTGACCCGATTCTCTTAAAAAACAGAATTACGCAAAATCTGACCCGATTAGGATTGTGGGCATAATTCGAAACTTAACGCATCTAGCTAGAGGCCTCGCTTACCCTGAGTACAGCGAAAGGCTTAAGAAAGTGTTAATGAATATACTGCTCAACCTACTCACCACACGAAGTTAAAGCAGGATGCGTCACAAGAAGATACTGGCACTCTCACAACTGAAACCGTTCTTGATACTGGTCCCTGATTAGTTAGCTGAAACTGGTCTATTACTCTAGTTAGTTAGCTGTGTATAATTGCTGTACTAGAGAGTGTGTCTATATATATAGGAGAGACAGCTTTGTAAATAACAAGCAACATAATAAAGATTTCATTCTCTCTTGCAATCTATTCCTTTCTCCTCTTTGAGAAAAGCTGTACAGAAAGACTAGGCTTACAAAAGGCTTAAGAAAGACTAGGGTTGAAGGGCCTAAATTTTGAAAATTCAGACTGTCCCTTCTTAAGTCCGATCCTTCTTAAATTCGGTCCTTCTAAAGCCCAATCCTTTTAGGTCTTTCGAGTTTTGGGAAGTCGGACTTAAAGGGCCAAGTTAGCCTTAAAAAGGATCAGATTAGATTTTTCATTTTTTAGTGTTAATTTAGCATAATCATGTCATTTCGATAATCTAAAATGAATAAAATATGATTAGATATTATAATTACATTATAAAAAATATCAAATATAAATAAATTTGAATTCGATATATATATATTTTTTAGATTGTTGGGCAGCGGCTGCCAAGCTTAAGAATTCGATACTTTTAAACCTGGCCCTTGTGAGCCTTGGTTGTTGAAGCCGGCCCTTCAAAAGCCTTCCCACTGATAAAATTTGAGTCTGACCTTTCTAAGTCATTGGTCTTTCTTAAGCCTTTATAAGGATTAGGCCGGACCGAACTTTCAAAAGGGTTGGCCAAGGGCTAGACGCTTTTGGCATACCTCTACGGCTCTACCTGCGTTTCAATTATCCTCGTGAAATCACGGCAAGAACAATCGCCATTACTTTATTTTAATGGTAATTAATATGTTAAATGAGTCGTCTTCGATAAGATTAATAGCGACAAAGTGACATCCACCATACGACATCAATATATTATTTGTGAAATTTTTTTGACCAAGTCATGAAAAAAAGTTTTTTTTAAAACATAAATTGTTGATAAAATTATCAACAATCCTATAGTCTACTTTAGTTCTATATTTATTTATTGCTGAAATCGATGAATTTCTTAA
This sequence comes from Rhynchospora breviuscula, assembly GCA_027562975.1. NCBI lineage: Eukaryota > Viridiplantae > Streptophyta > Magnoliopsida > Poales > Cyperaceae > Rhynchospora > Rhynchospora breviuscula. The sequence goes on along the minus strand of CM050400.1, from coordinate 14,348,536 downwards.
ACTGTTTTGCTAGAAAACTATGTACCTTGTTTTCTCTTTAAGCAAAACTGATGTTGATCTCGTCCACCTTTACATCTACCAATGAATTTTTGGTCGGCGTAATTTTTTTATAGTTCGACTGCTAAATTATATTGATGAACTTTTAGTTAATAAAAAATACAATAAATGAGTTAGGATGCGACAACAAACAACTATTTTAATTAACGATTCATACCGTGGTTCTTCACCTGCCGTTTTCCATGGGAATCTGCGGTGTGTATTTTTTTTTTTTTTTTTTTTTGAAGATAAATCTGCGGTGTGTATTTTAGTTGCTACATTTTTTTTTTTAAGAACAGTTGTAGTATGTTAATGCGTTTCTGGGGAAACCATTCAGCACGGATCGAATAGTCGATTTATAGAGGATATTTCGGAGATAAATGCGAATGTTAATGCAAATTAATGTGATGTCATTCAAGGGCTCTTTAATGTAAATCTGACTCCTGCGTTCCGATCTGACAGGGAAAAGTAGCAAAATAAATTCTAGTTAGCTCAATTAACACAGAATTCTTAGTCTTATAAAAAATAACCTATACTCTCACTTACATTCAGTATACACCTGTTTGGAAACATGAACCGTGACAGCACCCGGATCCTCAGCAGCGGAAAAAAGGACCGCTCCAAGCAGTCCTTTTCATTTTTTTTAATATTTAAAAATTTAAAAATTTAAATGGAGAATCCAAACCGTTGATCTTGTTAAATTTTACCGGCGATGCGTTTTCATATAAGTTTTATAAAATTTGAAGTTGGTTTGATACTTGATCAAGTGATTAAATTATGAACGTATTAGATTTAATCTATCCAGATCCATTCATTTATTGACCACTTGATTTAGTATCAAATCAATTTCAAATTTTATAAAACTTATATGAAAACACATCGCCGGTAAAATTTAACAAAATCAATGGTTTGGATTCTCCATTTAAATTTTAAAATTTTTAAATAATAAAAAAAATGTTTTCCGCTGCTGAGGATCCGGGTGCGACCGTGACAATAGTTTGCTGAAATTTTGTATATTCGATTACTTATTTACTTTTTTTTTTTTTGGATTGCTGGGCAGCGGCTGCCAAGCTTATCACTTATTTACCGAAAAAATTAAAACTAACGTTACTGTTCACACAAATATCGAAAAAAACGTTTAAAAATTCGAAATTTTAAAACTAACGTTGTTAGATCGGCAATCGGAATGCCGATGTTGGAAATTGCTTAGATCGGCAATTGGAATGCCGATCTAAGCTTAGATCGGCATTCCAATTGCCGATCTAAGCTTAGATCGGCATTCCAATTGCCGATCTAAGACTCCCCCTCCTATATAAGGCGACAGCGACCCCTTCCCACCCCTCTCACTTTCTCTCGCGCGAGACCACTCTCCTCTCCACAGGTATGATTTTTTTTTTCTTTTTTATATTTAATTTATTTATTTAATTTAATTAGTTTAATTAGGTAATTAATAGAAAAAAATAGAATTAATATTGAAAAAATAATTAAAAAATTACTAAAAAATCAGAATAAATATAAATAATTATAAGAAATACTGAGTGTATGGTGGAGGTGGAGGATACTGAGACTGAGTATATGGTGGAGGTGGAGGATACTGAGTCTGAGTAAACTGCGGCTCTGTGGTCTGGGGCTGGGAATGGGATGGAGGCTGCGGCTCTGTGGTCTGCGGCTGGGAATGGGGTGGAGGGTGCGGCTCTGTGGTCTGAGTAAACTGCAGTCTCAGTATCCTCCACCTCCACCATACACTCAGTATTTCTTATAATTATTTATATTTATTCTGATTTTTTAGTAATTTTTTAATTATTTTTTAATATTTATTCTATTTTTTCTATTAATTACCTAATTAAACTAATTAAATAAAATAAATAAACTAATTAAATTATATAAAAAATTTCAAATCACATATTATAATTATTTATATTTATTCTGATTTTTTAGTAATTTTTTAGTAATTTTTTAATTATTTTTTAATATTTATTCTATTTTTTCTATTAATTACCTAATTAAACTAATTAAATAAAATAAATAAACTAATTAAATTATATAAAAAATTTCAAATCACATATTATAATTATTTATATTTATTCTGATTTTTTAGTAATTTTTTAATTATTTTTTAATATTTATTCTATTTTTTCTATTAATTACCTAATTAAACTAATTAAATTAAATAAATTAATTAAATATATAAAAAAACACACAACTGCAGCGTGAGAGGGGTGGGGGGTGGAAGGAGGGTCGCTGGCGCCTTTTGGCTTAGATCGGCAATTGGAATGCCGATCTAAGCTTAGATCGGCATTCCAATTGCCGATCTAAGCAATTTCCAACATCGGCATTCCGATTGCCGATCTAACAACGTTAGTTTTAAAATTTCGAATTTTTAAACGTTTTTTTCGATATTTGTGTGAACAGTAACGTTAGTTTTAATTTTTTCGGACTTATTTACTTACTAGGTTAGACCTCGACGGCTTGAAAAAATTGTTTAAAATCTGGACTTTTAGCCCGTCATAATACAGTGGCCCACTTTAGTACTTTACATTTAATACATCGATTTTGAACAGTACAATAATGGTCCATTAATAAACCTGGGCTTCGGCCCTGCCATCCTAATAAATCTGCAATTACCAATTTACCACTTTACCGGGAGAGTATCCTCTGCCAACCTCAACCTTTTAAGGTTGGCAGGGTGCCAACTTTTGATCTGAATCGTTAGATCTAATCTGGACGGTTCAAATTTTTCGAGCCTATCAATCTGTATCATGCACAGGGCTTCCATTAACCGTTGAGATTAGATCTAACGGTTCAGATCGAAGGTTGGCACCCTGCCAACCTTTTTAGGTCGGCAGAGGATGTAATTCCCACTTTACCAGTATCAGTTACAAGTTACAAGTGTACCATTGTACCAAAGAAAAAAATTTACAAAATGCAGACAATAAAACATATGCAAGCTCGCTAAACCTCCCAAGTATATAACAATTTTATAAAGACATTAACAAAATGAATGCAGCATTCATGAGAGTACTTTAAATCGAACGGAAAAAGGTAGTAGAAATATTGAATTGTATTTGCCTTTGGAAATTATCTTTTGTCATAGGAGGTTTTCGGTAACTGAAGTGGCTAAATTACTACTCTCCTTAATTTTTCTAAAAGGAACCAGTTCTTTTGAATTTTCTTAGTATCCATCCAAACAGGCCTCGATCTCAATCGAGCATAAACATCATATACAGCATATCAATGGTGGTTCAAGTATCCATTGCACAAACACAGTACAGAGTACACAGATCTTAACAAAGAGAAAAAAAATAAATAGAAAAAAGTAGTCAACACCCCCTAAGATCCAAACTGATCGAACAAATAATGCACTAAGACCTCTAAAATATCGTTTTACAACTCAAACTCCTCGTCCAATTTCAAAGCCTCTGCTGCGGCCTCTTCCTCTTCGTCATTTACCACAAAATATGGGTTGTGGGTCTCAGGTCTAAATTTATACCCGGTAAACACATAAAATCCAAGAGTAGCCAGCTCCCCTGCGACGACGCTAGTCCACAAGTACCGGTACGAAGTAATAGTAGTTAGTGCATAAACCACAACCCTGGTGAAGTATATGTAACATATCACCACCACATAATACTGTCTAAATAGAGTCAATTTCATCAAATTAACCGCTGCCTTTCCATCAGAACGGGCAGCCTCACGCATGTTCTTAATAGACCATACAATGGGGAACAGAACAGCACAGCAGCAAATAACATCGACCAACAAAAACACCTGTTTCCAGGTGAGCCAATCACTGGCAAACGGGCCCGATTCATCAATCACCACCTGCGCTATATTGGCCACAACCTGAAGCGGTATCACCACCATAAGCACTTTCTTCTCTCTGTCTTGCAAATACGGTTTCAGGAAAGACCAACCAGTACCAATAAGCACTATCAAGGTGAACAGAGATATACCCTTCAAAAAGCTAAAGATGTAAAACAACACATCCCAGCCGTGAGCGGTACCAGTTCGCTCAATGTACGACTTATCTTCGGCCTCCGCTAGCAAATTCAATGCCTTAAGAATCACAACAGCAAGCATGAAATAGTGGATGCGGTACACTGCGGTGCGTTTTCGGAGAAGGATAGCCAACCAGAGTGCACCGAGCCCGACATAGACAAGGAACAGAACAAAGTATATAAAAGGAAGTACAGCGGATCCAGCAGAAAGATAGATTCTTTTATTGGGTGATCTTGGGTCAAGGTTGTACATGGCGGAGTTTACCGACATAGAGACTTTCAAACCCTGCAAGCAATTAGCGAACACAAGAGTGTACTGACCCGGATCCGAAATCTTCGAAGTAGCCGAGAAAGAAGAAGACCTGGCGTTGGCAACGCCGGATGGATTGGCAGGAGGATGCAATTTGTCGAAAGTGTACACCAATTTCACCAGATCGGATTGCAAAGCGCACGTGATGTCGAGGTCTTGGAGCTGGCGGAGCACGTGCACCCAGGCGTCGAGGGTAGAGAGAAAGAACCCTAATTGAGAGAGGTCGAGATCTTGCGAAGAATCCGATAAGGAAATGGAGGAGACATTGAGCTCAAGCACGCCAGTGTGTGTGAACCCAAATTCGTCGAAGGGAATGATCGATCGCGCGTCGGATTTGACCTCCATGGTACGGATCTCGGCGAGAGAAAAGGGGAGAAGGAGGAGGAGAGGGAAGAGGAAGGAGATGCCATGGCGAATCGCCATGGTTGAGAGGTAGAGGTATGATGGGGTTTCTCTTTGGTGTTTTGGTTCGGATCTGAGAAGAGAAGAGAAGAGAAGAGAAGAAGGAGAATAAAGGAATTGAATTTGTGAATTTGAGGAGAGAAGCGCGTGGAATGGAAATTGGAAAGGGATGGCGTGAGGAGTTGGAAAAGGAGAGGGAAGAAAAATCGAGGAGGAGACTTTAGTTACGGGGTGTTTAAAGAGATTTTTAAGTTGTACGAGGGTGTATTTAAAATCAGCCAAAATGGGTCCCATATCCTCACATTTTTCTTATTTAGATATTTATCCTCAAAACATTGAAATTGTTATTGATCCCATATCCCTCCCTCAACAATCGTGTCAATCGAGGATCCACATCCTCAGCAGCCGGATTTTGGCTGCTCCAAGCAGCCAAAATTTATTTTTTTTAATATTTCAACATTTTAAAATTCAAATGTTGAATTCAAACCGTTGATCTTGTTCAATTTTACGGGCGATGTGTTTCCATATAAGTTTTATAAAATTTAGAGTCGATTTGGTACTTGATTAAGTGATCAAATTATGAACGTATTAGAATTAATCAGTGATAGTTAACCAGATTCGTTCATTTGTTAACCACTTGATCTAGTATCAAATCAACTCTAAATTTCATAAAACTTATATGAAAATGCATCGCCCGTAAAATTGAACAAGATCAACGGTTTGGATTTAATATTTGAATTTTAAAATGTTGAAATATTAAAAAAAAACAAATTTTGGCTGCTTGGAGCAGCCAAAATCCGGCTGCTGAGGATGTGGATCCTGTCAATCGAGGAGGTGACTTTAGCTACAGGGAGTTTAAAGAGATTTTGAATTTGTGTGAGGGTTTATTTAAAATAAAAATTGCGACAGTCTACGGTACTTCGTACGGACTAGAATAAAATATCCGAAAATAATATATTACGGTTACGCATGCTAAATTTTCTTATATGCACTTCTGGCCTTCTCCTTTTTTTATTTATTTTTATTTTTAAAATAATCTTTGTTTACAAGGGGGTCGTTTGGATGGGCTAGGAATAGCCAATTTCTATAAATTTCATATTCCTAGGAATTTCATCTCTCTCACAAAGTTACACACTTCCCAACAAAAATCCTTATTCCTTCCTAGGAATTGGCTATTCCTAGCCCATCCAAACGACCCCAAGGAGACTTCTCTAATGATAGAATTTTTTTTTTAATGGTTTATAAATTTGTATTACATTTACACCTTGGAACTTCCCAGTTTTTGCATAATTAACAAATTACAGTTCACATTCAGTGATTCGTTTCCATTTTCTGATAGCAAATGCATCATTTTAATGTTAATCTTATATACCAGTACAAAGTAAAACTTAACGAAATAAAATCCCATGTGATGAATATTCATTTAGAAATCTTAAAACTTTTTTAGTATTGTTCATTGTCTATTAACTTATGTATAGACGTGAATACATTTTATCCTTGAATAAAGACTGCCAATTATGTGTTTTTACCAAACAATGGTTTAAGAAAAGCATATCGTTGAATAAGCATTATCAATTAGCTGAGTCTTACCTAACAATTAGCAGCATTACCTTGATAAAATAATCTTCTTCTAGAAATATTATAGAGTCTCATCAAAAAGTTTTTTCATTTTGGCCGAATGAAACACGTATTTTTTTTTTTTCTCAAAAATACGTGTGGAATATTTATGGAATTTCATATCGTAAGTTTGAAACTTCAACATAGCTGTCAATAAACATGACAAGTATCAAAAGCTATTTTGTATTAGAAATATTAAACTTATATTTAGATAAATGTTAATTTTAACGGAATGTAATGAATGTTGAAATAATTAATATTTCTTCGCAAAATGTTAAGTAAGAAGAGTATGTTATAGTTGAAAGAAAAAAAAACAAATTTGAAGAAATATGAACAATGAGTCTGAAAATTCAAGAAAAGATGTTGAGAGATGTTCAAATGTGTTTTGACTTAGACTAAAATTCATGATAATTGTAAATAGTTATTTGAAATCAAAATAAACAACACTTTTTCTATTCAAATAAGCATGCATTCTGATTGTGAAAAGTGTGCATTTTAAGATGAACGAAAACTAATCATCAGGGCTATTTTTTTTTCTTTTCTATCAATGTAAAATTAAACTTTTAGACAATTTCTTTTCCTTGCGATAATTCTTTGTCAATATTTTGTTTCTTGAATTTTGCTTTTCTGCCGTGTTTATTGAATTCTCTCTATTATAAATGGAAAATAAAATGAAAAATGTGGGAGCCATTTTCTTTATTTTTAGATAATCATAAGTGCAATATGAAACCATTTTTGGACATCTGGATCGGATTATATAGTATTTTTCCTACAGTATTTGACATCGTCTTCGTTGTTAATTTTTTAAAATATTTTTATTTTTTTAATATATATATTAGCAACATACAATCTGAATCGGATCATATCAAAGTATCCTTCAAGGTGATATCATATAATTTAGGGAATCCATTCTGTATACTAGACAGATCAAATCATCCGATAAAAGATAGTCCGTTGCTTTATCCTAAAAAGTTGAATTGAAATGAAAACAGTAATCCAAACCATGAAATTAAGAACATATACGGAGACTATTATATTAAAGCTTTCTTTTTATATTCTATTTGGATCCTTGAAAAGGTATCGAGACGAATGCAGATTGAGAAAATTCATCTTCCCTGATAATTAATTAGTTTCACTAAATTTTTTTATGTGGGTCATACGGTTCAAAATATTTATAATTGTAAAGTTTTGTTGTGGGTTAATTTTTATAACCGAACTTTAATCCGGATCATTCATTTAAAATAATAAATTAAGATGAATTATCATGATTCAAGTCTAGTTTTAAATTTTTATCCACCATAGAAACTTAAAAAAAGAAAAAAACTGATCAAGTAATATAATTTTTCTTCTCTACGGCAATTCGTTTATTTTAGATCTATGGTACCAATTTCAATTGCAGGATTAAAATTAGCATACAAGTCAATAACTACCAGTCTCACCAGTGGCAGATATGAAAATATTTTTTTCGAAAAGGGTATTCTGGTATTTATATGCGACGAGGACAAGTCAATGAGTCAATGACCGAAGTTGGCTCGTAGTTTTCAGTTCTTTTGAGATTCGTGCTGATTGATCAAATTAACTTTGAGATCTGTTGTTGCTTTGCCCATAAGAACGGAAACGGTCGACAGGAAAAATGTCCCATTCAAAGTCGTATTAGTTTCAATGTTTCATTAATTGCTCGTTCTGAAATAAGAATTCCAACTTGCTTTAAAATAATATAAATCACATTTCTAGAATACTCAATGGACGTAACACTCCGAGCTAGTATAATTTATGAAAAATTGATGAATCAATTTGATTATTGTTGTGCCATGACGCATTGTATCATGTATTATGCTTCATGTGTAATACTGCATGAAACCCTTCAACAAATCTTGCACGTTTTATGATAAGAAAACCTTAATTAATATCTTCTTTCCAACTGATGAAATTTTTTTTTTCAGCGACGCATTTATTTTAATTCTATGGCAAATTTTCTGGGTATTAATTGATCTCTGTCTAATGTCATAAATTAGTTATTAAGCTCTAATAGCAGCGATTGATTTGTAGAAGTTTATTGGACTAGAATGAAACTTGCTCAAAATGTGAAGTCTACGCCTCTAAATAAATATTACTTTTAACAGATATGAAACTTCATTTTATTTTTCACTCACAACACGTATCCTGCTCATCAGTAAAAATTATCAATAACTAATAACAAATAAATTTTAATATTAGTCAGAAGTCTATATTAATTATATATGCTTACAGTTAAATTCAAGAACAATAAATTAAGTTAATACTGTGATGATGGTTTTCAAATTAAGCAAAAACTAAAAAATAAAATAGAACATTAGTAGGCAATTAGGCATATAGTTCTAGTCTGATGAATCAATAATATATCTTATATCCTATGATCGGTATGTTCTTTGTTATTCCACGAAAAACTATTGAAAGCAAAAAAATTAGAAATTTTTAATTATTCGAAATGATAAAATTTATATCAAATTATTATTATGTTTCAGATTTGAGAAAAATAATTTTATTTTATTGTCAAGGTTCTTAAATTACTTCATTTTTTTTTTATGAAACCCAACTTCTAAAATAATAGAGTAGTCAATGATGTTATAGCTTCAAATCTTGAGATTTTGAACAATCCCTCTGGGTGACTGAGTTGCTTAATTAATACGATGTACATAATAAAATCTATAGAATCCAAATCTACTTTCAAAATTACTTGCTATCTTTTAGGAGATGGTGAATTTAATGATTTTAAAAATTCCTTGTTGTCGAGTTAGAATTGTTTTCTTCATGACTAAAAGAAAGTAGAAATTTTTTAAAAGATTGGAATTTGATTTGCTACAATGTATGTGGAATGTATTGGACAGCAGGAATCAGTGATCATGTAAATTAAAAAATCGAGGCTTGAAGTTGAAATTAGTGTTACTATTTCACTGATACATGATATTTTGTAGAATACTATCTGGTCTTTGTGGTCATATACTTAAAACCAAGCTAAGCTAACACTTGTTTCGGTACTCTTAAAAAAAAAAAAAAAAATGATCCAACTTTTAGCAGTACATAAAAACTACACACGGCAATCACGGAAACTTTCCTTGTCACTGGAGTTCGTAATGATAAATACTTTTCTGAACTCGATTTAGTCAAATTACTTGTGCTAAATTTCACAAACATAAAGTTTAGCTGGTGCCATTATTTGCAATTTCTCTTTTTTTGTTCATCACAAGTGTGGCGGAGGCATTGCTGGCTATTATCTAAGAAAATTGTACCGAAAAAATTGTTGGCATGACTGAGTCAAATTCGTTTAGCCGATTGGAAAATTGTTTTATGGAAATTATTTTTCAAAGATACCGAATAGTCAAATGCCAGGCATTTTCTGTGAGTTGCGTTGTTCTTCTCTGGAGATTATTCTTTTTGTTTTGGGAGCTAAATTGTATTACTATTTATTGCAACCAGTAGCGGATTTTGTCCGAATGAATAGATATAGTCTCCCTCCCCTTATTTAATTTTTCTACATAAAAATTATATACAAATTTTTTTGAAAAAAATATTTGATCTCAATAAAAATTTTAGACATGTTTTTACAGTTCCTATTAATTACAATCTATTGGTTTTGATATGAATATATACAATCTGTCATGATAGCAATAACCTTATGAGAGGCAAATAGGGACATACTTTAGGTATCATGACATAAATACTTTTTGAGATAGGCTAAAATCAGCCATGACTGACGGATGGATCCGTCAGCTGCGATTATATCTCAACTTTTACAGTTCTAATTGCTAATCTGAACCGTTTAATGTGTTCTCCATATTGAAATCTCATTGGAGACCAAATTTTACATTTTTCTGATTTTATTTACTATTTTTTGAGAATTTTAAAAATCATAGTTATTGAAGGGTCCAGAATTGTTTAGATTAAGAATTTTGTAAAATACCAAACAAATACTAAAAAATTTCAGAAAAATATAAAATTTTGTCTCCAATGAGATTTCAATATGGAGAACACATTGAACGGTTCGGATCGACTGTTAGAATCTCGAAAATTGAAATTTGATCGTAGCTGACGGTCTCATCCGTCAGTCGCGACTGATTTTAGCCTATCTCATACTTTTTTACTGTGAGTGCTAAATGATTGTAAATTAAGAGACAACAAGCGAAGTGAAATAATACTATTTATTATGTATTGACCAAACTTTAATGGCTGGACCCGACTCCAGATACCATGTGGAATTGCACTGGCACTTAGCAGGGGAAAGACTGGACAGAGAAATATTTTACAACCACATCAATACTTTTGAAGCTCTAGTTGGAAGATTAAAAAAATAGGTCGTGTGGAATGTGTAATCGTTATAATTGAGGCAATAAATAATTCAAAGTGGCAAAGGCTTACAATTACAAAGAGTAAATTTCAATTTTGGTCCGCTTAAAATCCAAAACTTGCACTTTAATCACACTAAGAAAAGCGCTCACCCAATACATGGCATCATAATATATACATGTTCCGACTCAATTTATTAATTTTTTTTCAGTGTAATGTCGAATATTGAATGAAAATTATTTAACAGAAATGAAGACGTGTATTTGGATATGATGCAAATTGTGATGAATTTTTCTTTTTTTCATTTGATAAATATTGCCCATAATTTCTTTCCTTATTTTTGAAAAATGAATACACACTTAAATTTTTTCCATTTGAAATCAAAATCTTGGACTTTCAGTTGAAGTTAACATGTGTACCACATATTCAATCAAAGTAGAAAAATTAATAAGACAGATTGTATGTGCCAATGTGTGTGTGCCAATCAAATTACAAAAATGAATGCACACTTAGATACATCCTCTAATTGAAACATTTATAACCTTGAATTGGTGCTTTTATAAATAGTATGGATATATCATGTATATGCAAATTTATGTCTATGTACTTCCCTCCATGGACATGCTGCTGGATTACTCGTTTCTCATAAAAATATATCCCATCAAACATGACTAATGTGAGTCATCTTTTGTTACAACAATTAAAATCTCATTTAATTTATAGCAACATCCTAACAAAAACAAGAAAATAAAATTACAGTATCCTTTGAAACCTTTGAAGTTTCAAAGAATAAAACTTTTTTGAGTAATTGCTTGAAGTTGGAGAGCATATACTGTTAGGCAACACTAGAGTACTAGATAAATGACGCCTAATTGTAAAGTTTGAAAAAAAAACCTTAAATATTTGGTATTGACTTGACTATTTTCATTTATTACCTTTTCTTTTTTCTTTGATCGCTGGCCCAGGGCCTCTTCTCCAAGGAAATAAAATACTCCAGAAATTAATCGGATTTTTTAATTAATAAATATAATTACATTTTTTATTTTAAAAATAAATATTATAATAAATAAATTTTATAAATAATGTTGTAACTTTAGGGTTCAAAACCCATGAGTGACCCGGTGACCCATTTCGGGGTTTGAAACCCCGAAATTATGACGTGGCAAATTTTTAAAATTTTTAAAATATTTTAATTTAATTTATTATTAAATAAATAAAAAATAGTTAAACTTCATGAAAAATTCATAAAAATATATTAAAATTAGAAAATTAAATAGATTATTATTAGATAATAATTTAATTAATTATGATTATTTTAAATAATTTAATTTTAGTTATTATTATTAGGTAAGAAAAAAATAGATATACTATGAAAAAATATAATAAAAGTATATTAAAAATTCAGAAAGTATATTAAAGTTTTATTTATTTTTCTAGATTTTTTTAACATAGTTTATCTATTTTTATTTATATAATAATAAGTTAAATCTTAATATTAAAAAATAAATTAAATAATAAAAAAATTAATCAAAACTCTTTTACATCTTTATTATATTTTTCTGAATTTTTTGACATAATTTATATATTTTTTCTATTTATCTAATAATATATTAAATTAAAATAATAAAAAAATTGCCATGTCATAACTTCGGGGTTTCAAACCCCGAAATGGGTCACCAGGTCACTTCTGGATTTTGAACCCCGAAGTTACAACATTATTTATAAAATTTATTTATTATAATATTTATTTTTAAAATAAAAAATGTAATTATATTTCTTAATTAAAAAATTTGGAAATTAATTGTATTCTTGGTTGGCCCAACCAAACCAAGTAAAATAGAGCCCATTTGTAGAAAAGAAAAAAACTAAACATTTAAGAAAGGCCCAATTATCGAAACCCAGAATATTGGAATGACAAAGAATTAGTAGATTTATCATTTTTATTGAATAATACTGAAGCTATTACCTACTGGTGGTCTGGTGGACAACTCGACAAAGCTATTTGTCGCTGACAGACTGAATTTCCCACCAAAACAATACCATACCCACTATTATTAATAAAGAAGATACTAATTTAAGTTAGCTAAAAAACAAAATCCTCAAATCAAGGCCCAATTTCCCAAGTATCAGGAATTCTAATAAATTAATAATTGAAACAACATCAACATGTCAGATGTTCTGATTTTCCACCAAAACAATTCTATATTAACAAAATATAATAAACAAGACACTAATCTAATTACAACTTACGATCAATGTAATTATCACTCTTATCAAGAAACAATCAACATCTAAAATCTACACGAGGAGAAACAACAAAGCAGCATCTTAAGCAGATGACCCAATGGGTACAGCCTCCACAAGCTTTGCAAAATAAAACTGAGTAGAAATAAACCCGCGATTCTTAATCCGCCACCCGACCTTCCTCAGAGCCTCCTCCACATCCCTCTCGGCATGCAAGTATGCCCGTGTGGCCTTCGATGGACCTGGGAACAGCTCTCCAACTCTCTTCAGAAAATCAAAATACAACGTCTTAGGTGCAAAACTCAACAACAGCCGCTTCTTGGCTAGAGATGTCAGGTGCGCAATCATATCATCAGCTTTCTCTTGAGGGTAATGGATTAGCACGTCTAAGCATACAACTGTGTCAAAACTGCCATTGAGACTTTCTAAATCACTAACTTCAAATTTTGGCATCTGAAAGGGGGAGTTCGGGGGCTCAGCTGATAGTGCAGTTTCAGCCTGCCGCTGGGCTTCAGTGACCATGGCAGCAGAGATGTCAGAGGCCAAGACAATGGCACCTTCGCGTGCAAGTGGGATGGAGAGAGAGCCGGTACCACAACCAGCGTCACAAATAGTGGTGCCTTGTCATAGGAATATGCACTTGAGAGAATTAGTAACCAGCACAGGGTTATTTATTTGTCATAGAAATATCCAAATCAACTTATATTGAGGGTTTAATGTTTCTTTCCACAAGTCATCTTGCCCTTTACATTTTGAAAGTACAACAAATTAAAGCGTGGAACTTCAATAGCAGAATAAAACATTTGGATACAATATATGGTTAACTCACTTTCTAGGCAAGTAAAAGAATTGTCATTTTCGGGTTCGTTATGGTGGACATCAAGAGCAAGAGAAATCAATGTACAGAAGTTTCCAAATCAGTGCAATTTACACACCTCATGGTGCCTACCGATATGAAGTTGAAATGTTGTTAATTTTATGGGCACTTAGACAGTGTGATATTGATCACATATAATGTTTTATTCTGAGTCTTAGTACTTTTTTATAGTTAAATTTTAGCAAAATGGATTTATGATGGAAATAAAAATAATTGAACATCTGCAAGCATACTATTTCATTTCAAAGTTTCATTGTCAACAACCAAGTCAAAGAAATGAAATTAATTAAGATAATAACTATATTGGTCCTAACTCTAATGGATTCCTATTCCTGCTAGACTGATATTCTGGTAGGTAAAACATCAGCAAAAGAGCATTGCAATGTATCATTAAGAAAATACAGAACAAACAATAAGCATATAGTACAACATTGCATAATTCGAGCCCCACCAAGTTACGATCGACCTAACGACATATGCATGTTTGATACTAATGCATGTTCTAATTGATGATATAACATTTTTTATTAATCATGAATAGTAACTAACAGAACCCCCACAAATTAGATAGCTAACTACCATACCCCTATCGATTTCATCAAATAACGTAACCATTCTCATTCTGTTCTGAGCAAATAATTCTATATATAGGTACCAATAATGGCAATGCAAGGACAGAACCAATATGTCATTGCTATTTTGGTATACCAACAAGTTGTTACTTGATGCAATTCAGAGACACATTGAAAAAGAAAAAAAAACAAAAAAATAATTAAAATTAGCACCTGCTATTGGTCCAGCATCACGTAGCATGCGCAATGCCGCCTCAACCGTCTGAGCATGCCCGACTCGAATATCTAGCTGGACCCGGTTCACCTCATTAGAAGAACCATAAATCTTGCGCCACCGTTCGAACCCTGTCGAATTGAAGTAATCCCTCACGGCAGCTTTCTCATCTCCGTCAGTCGCCTCGGCCTGTTGGCGGCGGCGCCGCTCAGGGTCAGAGAGAGAGAACGCCGCTGCAATGGCAGCCACTGAGGTGGCTGCCGCTGCCACAGCAGGAGCGGCGTCGAGGGATGAGAGGTCGGTGGCGGAGGGAAGAGCTCTTAGGCGGAGAGGTGGCGTGGCACGGTGGAGGTAAAGAGAGGAAGAATGAGTGTAAGTGTGTGTGTGAGAATGGCGAAGAGAGAAGGCGCCGGCGCCGGCAGTGGTGGTGGTGGGAACGGCCGTGAGTGGCATTTCTGGTTTATTTTATTATTATTTTGGGGTTTGTTTGCTGAATTAGTTCTGGCTTTTTGGAGGGAGAGGGAGATTTCCGATAAGGTTGAGATTGTCGCATGCACCTGGTTTATGGTACTAATAGACTCTGACAATCTAGTTGAATTTCTTTTATTTAGGGAATACCAGGTGCACGGAGTGATTTATAGGTGGAGCTAGAGTTATCCATTTCTTTTATGTCAGGAGGCCCAATTCCTTGGGCAGTTGGACCCATTGTGGTTTCTGGGCCTAATAATCCTTTTTAATCCCCTAAAAGTACATGGTGTTTTAAATATGGTAATTACTATACAACATCCCCTCTTTTAACATCCAGAGCATCCACTGGACTCTATCCATTCGAAGTGGGGTAATTTGATCCTTTTAAAAAGTTGCACCTAAATAATCTCTCATCTTCTCTCCCGTCTCCAAACAGTTGCGTCTCACCTCTTTTCAGATCTAGGATTTCTGAACCCTCTTATCCGAACCTCCGACCAGATGCTTCTCCTCTTCATCCATCGCTTCTCCTCTCTCTCCTCCTCCTCTCCATCCAGTTCTGGTTCTGGTTCGACGGGTTGCCAAACGGATCGATGAAGTCGGGTTCGCTTCCTCCTCCCACAGACCCCATGGCCACGCCACTGTTAACGGATCTTTACCAGTTCACTATGGTCTATTCCTACTGGAAAGCCGGAAAGCATCTCGACCAATCCGTGTTCGTTTACTTTTTCTCAAATCAACTAGAGTAACTTTACACTGACTGATAATGTATTTAATTACTAATCAGTTCTTATGTGACGAGCATTCAACTCCATATTGGTGCCTTTAAATATGTAATAACTCAAATATCAGACTAAAATACTTCATTTCAACTTTGTTTTGATTGGCTTTAAGAATTTTTTTCCAAAATCCATCCTACTGATATGGACAATTGTTAGGCATGATTTTTCAAGTTTTTGATTCCCATCGAAATATAGTCCAAATGTCATCATGTTATGTGCATTTAGAGAAAGTAATTAGATCACATCTTGTGGAATATTATGTTATCTAGATTTAATAGGAGCGGCATTTAAATCCTACTCTTTTTACATACTGGTTTGTAGTTTATCTAATTTGAATTGTTTTGTGTGGCAGTTTTGATTCATACTTCCGAAAAAATCCCTTTGGAGGAGAATATACTGTTTTTGGTGGCCTTGAAGAGTGCATACGGTTTATAGCTAATTTCAAATTGGAGGATGAAATTGTATTTTTGCGTTCTGCCATGCCTACATGCGAGGTTCCAGTACCAATTGATACTTTTACATGGCATATGTACATTACTGCTGCTCATTTCTTGTCATTAAGAAAGTCTAATCTATTTTGTCATTTCAGTCTAATCTAATTTGGGATCTCAAATCAAAGGGGCTCAAAGAAGAGGAGGCTATGGTCATTACACAGTGCAGGTCGCTTGGTACGTTCTCTTCTACGATTTCTTCTTGTTGGTTGATTTTAAAAGATGAATTTAACTGTTAAATTGCTATGTTCGTGCTGGACTACTTTCCATAGAGATAAAAAAACAAAAGATGTTTTTGATGTTGCAAAGGTTAAGTTAGATGAGCCAAGAGATCATCTTATATTCAATTATCAGAAACTATTTTCATTTGTATTTTCATCTTATATCCAACAGATTAAAATCTTGGAAATCATTTTTAAAATCAGAATGTGAAAATCACCATTTGAAACTGTCTATGCAATTGCATAAAGGATTTATTAGATACTGCAAATGTTAAGTTAAATGACATAAGGGATCATCTTATGTTCCATTGTCAGAAACTGTCTATGCAATTGCACAAAGGATGTATTAGATACTGCAAATGTTAAGTTAAATGATATAAGAGATCATCTTATGTTTTATTGTCAGAAACTGTCTATGCAATTGCACAAAGGATTTATTAGATACTGCAAATGTTAAGTTAAATGACATAAGGGATCATCTTATGTTCCATTGTCAGAAACTGTTTCTGCATAAAATTGCCTGAAATGATTATTTAGTATTAAATTGTGCTTGTCAATTGTTCAATTAGTTGCTTTATATGTTATATTACGTGCATCTAGGGATTAGATTATAATATATGATGTGTAAACAATTTACTTATGCAAATGTTAACTTACTTTAAAATTTCCAGAAAGGATGTGTTAGATATTGCAAATATTATGTTAAATGACTTAAGGGATCATCTTATATTCAATTATTAAAAACAAGTTTCTGCATAAAGTTGTTTGAAAAGATTATTTAGTATTAAAATGTGATCTATTTGTCACATTAAGGAATCATGTTGTTAACATCTTATATCTGTATTTTTATTCATATTACACAGGTTTTGGCTGTGGTTTGATCGAGTTGGTGTCCTTATGTTTGTTCGTTCTCCACCGACATTCTGATTTGTTCCAAAGTGAACATGTTTGTTGTAGTTTATAATTTTGATTTGTGCTGGTATTGTCGTAGTCGACAATACTTTTATTGTTGTGTGATGTAAAATTTGGATTGTTTTGAATTGATTTTTGAATGGCTTGTTACTTTTTAAATTATCCCATAACTAGTTTAATTGAATAAAAAAAACAATGAAATTAAATTTCTGCTGCAACTAACTGAACATATAAACACTTTAAATTCATCCCTTAACGTGTTTAACTGAACACAAAAACTTAAAATTTCATATTACGACTGCATCAAACTGAACACTTAACGCAAATTAACCCATCCCTTGACTCATCTAACCGAACAAAAAATTCCGTCCATTTGATGCCGTCAGCGGACAAAAAAAAAAAATTGAAAATTTTTTTTTTGAAATTTTTTTGATGACGTCAGCACGAAAATTGATGACGTCAGCGGCAGATTGATGATGTCATCACGCGGATTGATGACGTCATCAAGTGAAAACTGGACTCATCCATTGGAATGAGGTTGGATGCTTTAGAATTGGATGGTGTATATCAGCTTCGTTTAAATATGAACTATGAAGTGGGTGTGGGGGGGTATAAAAAGTACAAATCATCATATGACCAATTAATCAAGAAAATTAGGGAATATGTTGTCAATTAAAAATACCTCTTTTACTATAAATATTTTCTTCTTACATAAATCACACATGGCCAACATAATTATATTAACTACAACCCTATCAACTGTGTTTACAATATCTAGTGGGTAAAAGTAGTGCATGCTTTGAATTTAATTAAAGCAAAATTATACACACAAAAAAGAAAAGATAGTAAATATCAATTCTAAGTAAGGCTACAGCTCCTAATTGAATGGAGAAGACCAGTACTTATTATTTCTTTTTATTTTTTGTTTCTTTTCTGTGGTCACTCTTTATTTACTGCTTGCATTTCTCCAAATTTCCTCAAGCTCTCTAGCAAAAAGCCTCTCTTGACCAACAATGACCGTGATGTGATCCTTTTTCTCATACACCTTAAGACATGCACGAGGAATCTTTGATCCGACCGCATGGCTGCATTCCACCGGTACAAGCTCATCATGCTCACCGTGAAACACATTAACGGTACAACTCAACTTATCTCTTACAATGTCAAGGTATCTCTCCATCTTAGTAGGGCTTCCGCAAATTATGTTGTGCAAGGTATGCCATGCTGCATTGTGTGTGTGACACATGAATGCCTCTATTAGGTAGGTTTTCATCCTGTAAAAGTGTCAAAGAGTACAAGGATTAATGCACAATTAATTTAAACGACAAATTTTTAAATGTACTAGTGAGGACTTCTGAATTTAATTTTTAAATTTCTACTGACGAGTTGCATATATAACTATTGCCACTGGATAGTACCAGTAAGTATGGGTTTTGTAAGGTAATGTTTTGCCGGAAAGATGATAATAATATTGTTGTGTACTTGAGAACAAAATTTCATATTACAACTGTCATTCCTAGATAATAATTTTCTAATTAAATAAAACGGTGGGTCTGCCATAAATCTGACTTTGCAAACTTTAGTCCCCATTGTACTTTTATGAGGAACGAAAACCACCGCCAAGTTAGGAAATGGGTCACCAAACTTTATGGCTATAAATATTACAATAATTAAACTTAGTACTATGTATAAGGCTATTGAGAAATTAAATTCACGGCATTCTTTATTGTAATGAAAACCTAGCATGGAGGAGAAGGATATATAATTAATTGATGTACACTGACCAGAAAGGTATCCACCAGAGGAAAGTAAGAAAATGCATTGGGTCACTACTTTGTTAATGTACAACAAATACATTTGAATAAATGATCCAGCAATACCAACTAACATTACAAAATTTAGTTATACTTGACTCAGAAGATATTTTTTGGAATTTTTTTTTGGTTCTGCAATTAGCAAATCTGACGTATGAGCTTAAATTGGTCCACTTTAAAACCAATAGCATACTATAATTGCTGAATTGTCTCTTTCAGTGTGGGTTTGGTTCTTGAAAATATACACATTATTCCAAATACTATCACTTGAATTAATGTAGCACTCACTCCAACAACAAATTCCTTAATCCTGCTCCGGAAAAAGGCAAGAAAATTCCTTAATCGGAATAAGAGAGGATGAGAAAAAGCACAAAAGGTTTGTGTACTATCTAGATAGGGAAATGCAACTTGCACCAGCACCCAACTGTACAAAAATCTGTGAAGAGTGGGCCCCGCAGATACAGGTGGCCCAATGAGGGATTAGCTTTTCTCGATATAATTCTACCGTTTTTTCTAAAAAGGTTAATTGTTAAGGGCCCATAGGCCCTTTAATGCAATTAAGCTGCATGTGTTTTGAATAATTAAATTATAAGTACACCTGGGTCTGTTTAGCAAAATTCCAAGGAAGACTTCCTATTCCAATATATAGATGCTAGCAAGGTAATAACTGACATTGACATACACCGCAAATGAATAGTTTTACAAAGATGGTAAAAAAAAGTATCAAATTATTAGTTGTACAAAAATGGTATAAAATAGTAGCAATTTATTAGTTGTACAAAGAGGGTAGAAAATAGTATGCAGAACTGTATAAAACCAATTACCAAATTTTCTGTAGAAATGTCCCTACATGGTTTTCCAGCACACTAATTGTTTTTCAAATAATGTGAAAAATATTATTTAATGTTTTGGGGCTTGACCCCTTGATTTCTTCAAAAAAAGATAAAAAAATTTATTTAATGTTTAAAAGGTTTTATTACCTATTGCGGGTAAGCGTCTTGAATATGAAATCCCAGATCCGATGGTGTTTGCAAATTGTCAGACAAATCGTGCGGCTGACATGCTCGTACCAACATGCCATCGACGCGCCAAAAGCAATAGGAGGCCACACCCGTCTCGGTGCTACCTGTCGCATTACATACTGTGAAGCTGCCGCCTCTTCACCTTTTGGTACAGGAAAATATGGCTGCATGACATGAACTGTATCAGCTTCCCCCTTAATGTAATTAAATTTGTGTAAAATATTGATATATGACTTAACTATCAGACATTCTTTTTGTATTGATATTGACCTCGATAACTATCTCTGTTATTATTAAGTTAATGTTTGTTTGGTAGGTGCGTAAACATAATTTAGGAGCCATATATAGTGGAGCAACTAATTGCTATTAATTAATAGTAATTCCAATTTGGGAGGAAACAAGTGCCCATACTGCATGAAATCGATGTTTAGTATACTAGCAAGTGGCAGCACATGATAACAGTGATAACAGTCCCCACTACTTGATAGCAAGAACTGAGAGTCTGAAACCAACATATACCGGCCTCAACAATTGTACCATCAAAATTCCAATCAGCATACGCATTTCATTATATCCCAAATATAATTACAAATGAAAAGAAAATGACATGCATAGCTGAAAGGTCCACTTTCGAAAATGAAACTAAACATGTTGATGGAAAATAACAAAAGATCATAATGCCTTGTTTTCATACAATCGTACTTTATGTTATGGATTTGTTTGTTTGTTATCATATTAAACAAGAACTGATTTATCATGTATAGTTACTTTAGTGCAAAAATAGCCTGATAGAAAGGAAAAGGAAAGAACAAAAAGGAAATAATGTTTACCGGCGAAAGTAGAGTGAGCGATTTGATGGCATCCGGGTACTTGACAGCGAGTGCAAGTGCAAGAACAGAACCAAGAGAATGTGCAACTATATGGAATTGCTTGATTTTGTATTTCTGGATGACAGATTTCTCTATCATCTCCATATGCTCTCGAAGCGTGTAAAGGGAATCGGCAGGCTTTGGGCTTCGGCCAAACCCAAGGAGGTCCACAGCAAACAACCGGTAGCTAGATCGTGTCGTCTCACTCAACACTGGGAAGACTGTCTCTGTCCAGAATGCCGAGGAGGAAATAAAACCATGAATGAAGACGATGTTCTCTTTTATCTCTGATTTATCTGCACAGCGAAATAAACAAACAAATTCACAAATTAGTTACTTATTTACATGAAGATGCTGCAACAATTGTTGGCATATCAAAGTGTGCTTTTCTATTTTTTTGTTCGACAAAAATATCTATATAGAAAACTAAACGCATACTGTTACTTCGTTAACTTTTTCCTGTTTACCTCCTTGTTACTAAATTAACTAGCTACCAGAAAAAAGAAACTTCTATTATCAGAATTTAACTATTATTTTTGTTTAAAGAAAATTGCATTTTTTTTTATTAGAAATTACTTGTACCATAAACAGTAAATTTGGTATGTCACAGCACAATTTGAATATTTTACGAATGACAAAAATTAAATTTTACTTTATAGTTTATATTTTTTTTTCCTTAACCTTAAAGAATTATTAACTACAATTACAGCAAGAACTGTAGTGAACCTTCAAAAATACACGTCAACGAAAAGTACCAAGCAGTTATTTAAACATTGGAATTTTTAATGAATGTGACATTAATATTACCTTCAGGTCCCTCAACATGTACATACAAAGTTGAACTCCCCGCAGATTCACCGCTCCAAGAGTTGCACACATTGCAATTGCAATCCGACCAACATGGTATTCGCCGCTCTTTCGGCTTCTGCCCATCCATCTTTCCTCTTATCATCTCAGCAATAGCCCAACTCACCTTGAAGGTAGCAGGGGTCGGCTCCACCGGCTTTCTGCTCATGTCCATTACGACCGATGCACGTTCATAAAGTGTGTCTGATACATCTTCCACTTGTAATTTCTTGCATGAGACATGCAACACCTTGGGCCCCACAGCCTCCGGCATGATGATTGCATCTTTGCCGGCAGTGCAGTAGCATTGTTTCCATTCTGACTCTATGGCGTAGTCGATAATTTTGTACACGTAGCATAGAATTATGTCGAGTATGTCAAGAATGGAGAATACGATGAAGCTCACGGCCAAATTTAGCGCATGGCCTGCAGTTCGTAGAAATGACATTGTGTTATTGGAGAAATGGTGCATGGTGTATGATGTATTTCTGTTGATTGAAAATGGTTTGTTTAGACCTCTAGCTTAGTTTGTGACCACCTCACTAGAGGCCATAAAAAGAAACCAGAGAACAGAGAGGAAGAGAGAGAGAATTATGGGGTTAAGTTATTTGGTTTTAGAAGAGTCAGGGGTTAGAAGGAGCAAGAGGGATTAAATAAGGGAAGATCATGTGTAAATGTGTGGTTTGTGGGGGTTTGGGGTGGTGAGATGGCGGGAGTGGAAGGTGGATATTTTCAGTTCGGGGTTAATTTTGAAGATTTGGGTTTGGGTTAAGTTGGAGTAAAGAAGGGTTAATGTGAGATTTTGGAAGCTAAATTCGGAAAGATGAATTAAAATGTTTGTTGGAGCAGGAATAAGAATTAGAAGGTGGGTGGCAGTTGGCTTGCTGTGTTGCAAAAATTGGTCTAGCTACAGTGGTACTGGATGTTTATTAACATATAATTGGTACTTAGGCCATATTGATACTAGCCTTTTTTATGTTCACCTAAAGATGAATCTCTCTGGGAAAGTAAATTGGGGGTGTTTGTTTCATGCATAAGAGGTTTGATACTAGCCTTGTTTGTTTCATGCATTATGGGGGTGTTTGTTTCATGTAAATTATATTTTTTCTTTTCTCTAACCCCATTACAAACCATTTTTGTATATTCCGAAATTGTCCTTTTAAATTTAAAGTTTGAAATTCAAAGCGAACAAATTGTAAAATAAAATTTGAGACAATTCTAAATTATTTTGGTATGTCAAGTGATCTTAGGTGCAAAAGTAATCACTTAATATCCCAAGGCTAGTTCCAGCAAAAAGCTTGAAAAAAAAATAATAATAAAGTTGCACATCATTTTTTTTAAAGATTATAGGTTTTATTTTGACGGAGAAGCGATAAATTATTAATTTATTTCCTCTTTGTTGATGAAATAAAATAAAAATGCTTTTAGCAAGAGAGAGGAATATAAGAATTACATAGCTCGTCTGTTTCCCACATATACGAATATAAATGGTCATGGTCATGGATCCAGATTGTGTTTTTTTGGTAACATAATAAATTATTTTTCGTTGAAGATGATCAAAGCACTTGAAAGATTTGCAATGATCGATTGATCGATGGTGAATGGATTAATTGAATATTGAAGATGATGCTTCAAGTTCAACAGATTATAAGAAAAACATTGAGTACTGGTCAAAGTACCTTCGAATATAAATGGTACTATTTTTTATAATAATATAAAATTTGCCTCAATTATCAGAAACCGGGACAAATTTTTTTTCCTTTTTTCCAATAAAAATTATAATTCCTATAATATATTATAACAAATGAATCATGAATGTACTTTTAAATCAACTTCAATAATAATTATGTAGGATCCATATCGCATGAGTACTAGTACTAGACCTTAAATCTTGAATTTTGTATTAATTTATTATTTTGTAAGTGCGCACATGATGACAAAACTGGAGAATTTTACTGGTATTTTAAGTAGGGGCGAGCTATTTATAAACATGCACCAACCTTGATTTTTTCATGAAAGTAATGAGGATCCACGTACCTATGTTTCGAAGTCTCAGGCTCACACCCCACAACAATATCTCACTAGCGTCTTTAGAGCATAACGCTGTAAGAATGGGGTGAGGTGTACAAATTTTACAATGCTGTGCTCTCAAATTGCCATATTAAGAGCTTAATTTGTTCACCTCTTAAAACTATTCATATTATGACCTGCAGCCAGAATGGTTAAAGTTAACCCATTTCGTCAATGATATATCAATTATGATCTCTATATCAGTAAAATTGAGCTTATTGATCTTAATATTCTTGGATCATTATTAATTATTTTTTGTAAATTTAATACTTAGATTAGTTCAAAATTGACCATGAAGCTGCAACATTTCATCTAATGACCAGCCAGCATCTTAAGATTTGTAATACATTTGATCAGCCAACATTATCTTTTGTTTTTCTGTCAATGGGGTCCAGTACAAATAAAACGTGCTAAGATCAATTTGGTGTCGAAACAATTTTTCGTATATTCCGATAACGGCTTATTAAATCAATTTATAAAATACAAAACATAAATTGTAAAATAAAATTTGAGGCAGTTATGATTTATTTTTTAGTGGTAAAGTGATCTTACGTGTAAATAATCATTTATTCCCTAATTCAAATTCCAGCATATATATATCTTAGGAAAAAAATTAATAAAGTTGCAAAATTTAATATTTTTAAGATGACAAACTTTATTTTGACGGATAAGAGATACAATATTAATTTATTTTCTCTTTGTTGATGAGAATAAAATGATAAGGCTTTTGTTATCAAGAGAGAGGAATATATATAAGAATTGCATTTTTTTTTTCTCAATCTACAAAGCTCATATATATTTAAATGATCAAGGATTTACCTTTAAATTATTAAGTTGATGATATAATAAGCTCATTTTTTCCATCGCAAAAGCACGGATTCTGAAAGTGCTGCAATGTTAGTGAATGGATTAATTAATATTTAAGACAATTATTAAGTGTAACGGAATATTAAGAAAAGATTGAGAGGTCAAAGTTCTTTCGAATAAAAATATTTTTTATAAATATGATAACACTTTCTCCAATTTCAGAAATATACCGACAATTTTTTTTCAAATAAAATATTGTGTATCTATTTTATTATTTCATATTAGATGAATGTTGTCGTAAATCCATATATAATAATGATTATATAGGATTGAAATCGCATAACTGATTAGTATCATTTTTTTCATAATCGCAGTATCGCACACATCGTAGCAGAGATTTTTTTGGGTATGTTGATTAAAAATAAAAAAATTAGCGGGTATGCGCTACTTATAAAGATGCACCTTGATTTTTTTATTAAAGTAGTTAGGATTCACCTTGTGATCTTTTATACGCCGCAAATTGAAGCTAAACAAATTAAGCATTTATTCGATCTAATTTATGTTTTCAGAGCATAAAATGAGATATGATGCATTCTTTTTTATGAACAGTTGTGATTGATCATGGTTCATACTCGATTGAAAATTTTAATCCGGCACAGAATGTCCCTATTATTAAAAGTTGTGCTAAAAAAATGTTACATTAATAGCTTTGTTAACCTCTTAAAACATTCATTAGAAACAATTAACATACCATAATATTGGGATTCCACTCTTTGGCGACAATTATGTAAGCTTAATCCATCCCATCAAAGCAAGCATGGGTTATCTTGATCCATTTTTATTATGAAATTTAAATAAAATAAATTGTAAAAAAAGTTCGAAACTAAGAATGAATTCTTTTGGCACGTAAAAAATAGAGTTGCATCTGTTGTAAGGATAGAAAGACGCTCTCAAATGCAAACTTAACAAATAAATCATTTCTGAAATTCAATTTCAAATAAATGCCTTGATTTCTTCATCAAAAGCAGGGTTTCTTTTCAAAATAAACCAAGCCGTATATGTTTGTGAACCAGGTAAGTATGATGAAATTGAAGGAAAGGAGACATGTTATTAATATTTTCTCTTCGTTGACGAGAACAAAAATAAGTTATTAGCAACCGAGAAGAATATAAGAATAACAAAACTCGTCTTTTTCTTCATTCTGCCCAGCTCAGTATCACGGTATATATAAATAATCATGGATCCAGCTTTTTTTTTTCGTTGATATAATAAATTGTTTTTTCCTTTAATAATGTCAAAGCACGGATTGCAAACTGTTTCAATGATAATGAAATCATAGGTTCTAGATTTTAAATGTTTAAGAAAATCATTGGCCTGTTATTTTTTATTTTTTAATTTTATACTTGATATGATATAATAATAATAATAATAATAATAATAATAATAGTAATAGTAATAAATATATCATGAGATGGATGTAATAATGTCGCATAATATAAAATAGTCATAGGATCAGATTGAAATTGCTTGTTTGAAAAACATTTATGAAATATAGAAACATATTAATCTATGTTAACAATTAATATTCACGACTGTCAATCGCTTCTAAAAAAATAATAATATCAACGAATAAAAAAGTACACTCGCGAGAAGTATATTTTATGTTAACAATAACAAGCCGATCAAGGAATGGACATAATGATTTCACATAATATATAATATATATAGTCGAGGGATCAGAATAATCGACTATTACTAACTTTAGAATGAAAACATTAAATTATTTGACGAACATCGATGATCGATCAGATAGGGAAACGTATTCCATATTAACAATTAACAATTTATATTAACGAATAAAAACTAGAATTGTGCGAAACATATTCTATATTAACAATTACATACCGATCAAGAGATGGATGTAATGATTTCACATAACATAAGGTAGTGGTATTCTTCAGATCATAACCGTTATTATGTATTCAGATTGAAAACGTTTTGTTTGAAAACATTGATCAGAGATAAAATATAATATATTGTAATAATTAACGTCGACAATAACAAATAGATCAAGGGATGGATTTAATGATTTCAAATCACATAAAATAGTCTTGAGATTAGATTAATCGACTACTAATTAATACTGTCTTCAGATTTAAAACGTGTGTTTGAAGTGTTAGAATTGAAATATATAAAAATTCAAAATTTTATTTCTGAGAAGGTTCTAACTTTTTTTTTTATTTAATTATATGTGTGATAACAAGCAATAAGAACGAATAAAAAAATGTACACTTGTGAAAACGAATTGTCACGTGTAGCTGATACTAGTTAGTATTTACTCAACTAAAACCTTTGCGAAATGAGGGACGAATTGAACCGAGCTTGGATGTAATACACTCAGTGTACATATCGTCCATGTATATCAGAGTTATTTTTGAAATTCATAATTCAAATCGTCAATCCGAACCGTTCAATTTGTTCTCTATATTGAAAAACTCTCAGAGATCAAATTTTACACTTTTTAATTTTTTTTTCTATATATTATGATATTTAAAAAAAAACAATATAATTAGAGTATTTCAGGCCCTCCAATTTGAATATATCATAATATATAGTCAAAAAAAGAAAAAAATATAAAATTTGGTCACCAAGGATTTTTCAATATGGAGAATAAGCTGAATGGTTTGGATTGACTATTTGAATTTTGAATTTCGAAAACGAGTCGGGCGTACGGGGACAATCCGTACACTAGTGTGTATTTTATCCAGAGGTAGACTAAACTCAGTCAAGACTGAAGGATGAGACCGTCAGCTACGATCAAATCTCAATTTTTGAGATTCTAACAGTCGATCCGAACGATTCAATGTGTTCTCCATATTGAAATTTCGTTGGAGACAAAATTTTATATTTTTTAAAATTTTTTAGTATTTGTTTTGTATTTTACAAAATTCTTAATCTAAACAATTCTAGACCCTTCAATAACTATGATTTTTAAAAATCTCAAAAAAATAGTAAATAAAATCAGAAAAATTTAAAATTTGGTCTGGAATGAGATTTCAATATAGAGAACACATTGAATAGTTCAGATTAGCCATTAGAACCTCAAAAATTGAGATATGATCGCAGCTGACGGGCCCATCTGTCAGTCGTTGCTGATTTTAGCCTATCTCTTTTATCCATATATATATATAATCGCTAATGTGCCATCAATGGCACATGCCACCCATTTTCTATCGACTCGTTTTTCGATATCCAAAATTCAAACGTGCAATCCAAACCGTTCAAGTTGATCATCGTATTAAAATACCCTTAGAGATCAAGTTTTACATTTTTTTTCTATTTATTATGATATTTTTCAAATTGAACGACTGAATTATAGTGTTTTTTTAAATATCATAATAAATAGCAAAATAATTCGAAAAAAATATAAAATTTGGTCTTCAAGGGTATTTCAATATGGTGATCAACTTGAACTGTTTGGATTGCACATGCATTTGAATTTTGGATCTCGAAAAACGATTCGATAGAAAATGGGTGGCATGTGACATTGATGGCACGTTTGCCATTCTCTCTCTCTCTCTCTCTATATATATATGAGAGAGAGAGAGAGAAAATCTAATGTGTCATCGATGGCAAGGAGGGTCTCCATACCATCGAGTCATTTTTCAAGTTCCAAAATTCAAACGCTCAATCTAATTTATTCAAGTTGTTCTCCATATTAAAATATCATTAAAGACTAAAATTTACATTTTTTTTTCAATTTTTTTCTCTATTTATTACGATATTTTTAAAAACAATATTATAATTGAAGTATTTTAGGCCCTCCAATTTGAAAATATCATAATAAATAACAAAAAAAAATTCGAAAAAGTATAAAATTTGATCTCGAAAGGTATTTCAATATGAAGAATAACTTGAACTGTTTGGATTGACCGTTTGAAATTTGGATCGACTTTTGAAATTAGAATCTTGAAAAACGACTCGATGGTATGAGGGCAATCTATGTCATCGATGACACATAAGCCTTCCTATATATATATATATATATATATGAGTTTTGCTATGGTGAGTCGCGCTAAAAAACTCTTAGATCTAGTTTAAAATGATTGATCCAAACCGTCCAATACGATCTCCCTGTTAGAGTTATGTCCTAGGAGCCAATTATTAAATGGCCACTTCTATGGTTTATGTGATTGATGATATTTTATCATTTATTCCTTGATTTATTAATTGACAGATCATTCAGGTTGAGGATCTGAATTGTGGATCTCTGTAGTTCATTTATAATTAAATGACAATAATAAATCTAAAAGGTCCGTAATCTTGATAATTAACAAGGAATATTAATTATCGGATAAGATTAGTATGCAAGTTAAGTGATGATTAAGTTCTACAGATCATAGGTAAGGAGTTGCCAACTTAATTGCATATGTATATGTTGTAGAACATAGTACAGGACGCGACCCAGTGAAATAAATATATGGATTGTGTTATGTGTCATTATTTATTTCATTTGAGTTTGATTCTAAGTTTGAGATGGTTCAGCTTTTCCACATGAGGATAGGTTCAATAAATATCGTCTACCGTTGATTCCTGATAAGGGCTGCTATACGGACTTTATTTATGTTCTCTTGAATTGTGCGGGGAAAAGTTATTCATCAAGAAAACCGTATGTCCCTCATTAATTAACTTAGTGAGCGATGATATCTGTTTGGGCCCCTTGATGGAGATGGACTGTTTGCTAGCAACTGATACAGTCGTCTCTAGATCAAGAAACGTATAATCTGCAAGAGTGACACATTCCTATCTTGGATTATACGATGATATCATGTGACATAAGAATCGGACAAGGAAATACTATTATTTCTTATGCAGGATTGAGATATTGTAGCTGTACACTATTTCTGCGAATTGGGAGTCATAACGTGTTGCTAGATACCGCTTATGATTATTAGAATTAAATAGCGATTTAATTCCATGGCCAACGTAGCATAAATCCTCAAAGGGTCACACAAATAGAGTTATAATCACACGGTGCATTATTTATTTATTCGTAATAATGTGTATTACGAAAATATGATAAGTTGATTAATTAATTATATACCGTTGCGAACCGTTATAATTAATTAAGTCAAATAGGTCATATAGAAATAAATTAATGTATTTTCTAAACCCTATATAATTATTAATTAGTTAGTAATTATTTTGGTTCAACACATTTTAATATAATATAGTTATATTAATTAATTGGGCCGCCGTTTAAATGTAAACCGAAAGTCCAATTAAAGAGCAATTGAAGAGGCCTATAATTAATGTAATTAGGGACCCAAATGGTGAGTTAATGTGGCCCATTCAAGCCCATAATGAGGCCGGCCAAGGAGGTAGGTAGGAGTGGCATTTTGTGTAATTTTGAGGAAGTTTGGTCTAGGGTTTGAGCTCTATATAAGACCCCTCTTGGAGGCTCAAACCAACTCTATTCTCTCTCCTCTAACCTAGCCGCCACCTCCATCTCTCCTCCCCTATTTGGCCGGCCACCACCACCCTCTCTTCCCCAATTGCTCATGTGTTGAGCCTATATATTCCACCATTGATTAAAGTAATCGATTGCGCGAAGGAGAAAGGGTTTAGCCTTGGCCTTTGAGTCGCTAGCACGATTCTTAAGGCCGTGATTAAGCTCTTGGTGGACTCGAGGCTGAAAGGAGAAGAAGGAAGGGCGGAGCTAGCACGCCATCACCTCCTACTCTTAGGAATCGCCTTCTAGTTACGATACTAGAAGAGGTACAAATCCCGATTCCTTTCTCTTTGTGTGAATGCTTAAGCACTAGATCCCTTTTGTGCATAATTGTTTGTGGTTAATTAAAGGGAATTAACTATAAAATTAAAAATTGTGCACTTCCTAACACTCCCTATTGAAATCTCCATGCAGATCAAATTTAATATTTTTTGGAAATTTTTAAGTCTTTTTTTCGGATTTTTTAAAAACTGCTATTTTTGAACAGTTCAGAACTAATTGGATTAACGATTTTCTAAAATTTCAAAAAAATACTTCAAAATTTCGAAAAAATGTAAAATTTGGTCTACATGGAGATTTCAATATGGAGATCGTATTGGACGGTTTTGATCGGTCATTTTAAACCACATCTAAGAGTTTTGAGCGCGACTCATAGATCCCTGGTGAGTCACGACTCACCATAGCAAAACTATATATATATATATATATATATATATATAGAGTTTTGCTATGGTGAGTTGCAACTCACCAAAGGGTCGGTGAGTCACGCTCAAAACTCCTAAATCTAGTTCAAAATGACCGATCCAAACCGTCCAATATGATCTCTCTATTGAAATCTCCATGCAGACCAAATTTTATATTTTTTTGAAATTTTTAAGTATTTTTTTCGGATTTTTAAAAACTGCCATTTTTGAACGGTTCAGAACTAATTAGATTAACGATTTTCTAAAATTTCAAAAAAATACTTAAAAATTTCGAAAAAATATAAAATTTGGTCTGCATGGAGATTTCAATAGAGAGATCGTATTAGACGATTTGGATCGGTTATTTTGAACTAGATTTAGGAGCTTTGAGCACGACTCACCGACCCTTTGGTGAGTTGCAACTCACCATAGCAAAACTCTATATATATATATGTATATAGAGTTTTGCTATAGTGAGTCGCGACTCATCAGAGGGTCTGTGAGTCGGGCTCAAAACTCCTAGATCTAGTTCAAAATAACCGATCCAAACCATCCAATACGATCTCCCTATTGATATCTCTATGCAAAATAAATTTTAAATTTTTTCGAAATTTTTAAGTATTTTTTTTTGGATTTTTAAGTATTTTTTTCAGAACTAATTAGATTAACGATTTTCTAAAATTTCAAAAAAATACTTAAAAATTTTGAAAAAATATAAAATTTGGTCTGCAAGGAGATTTTAATAGAGAGATCGTATTGGATAGTTTGGATCGGTCATTTTGGACAAGATCTATGAGTTTTGAGCCCGACTCACAGACCCTCTGGTGAGTCGCGACTCACCATTGCAAAACTCTATATATATATTCCATCTTGTAATAAAAAGATGGCCTCATGCCGTTTTTTTTTTATTGATGGAAAGTAAATCTATTTATGTTGGGTTAAGTTATTCAGCTAATGTTTAACGTACGTCTAAAATTTTATGATATATATTATTTTAATATACATCTTATAAATAGCATTTAAAAGTTTTTATCTTTCTCAAATTTATGGAAAGAAATCATATCCAGATCGAATACTCATATGATCTGGAAACAAATTAATATATCAGAAACTATAAAAATTTCGCTTGTGAATTCATATCGGTTAAGAACTTGAAAATTCGTACATGGAGTTCCTATTCATTACCTTAAGAGAAATGCTAGTATCTAATGTATTGGATGAATGAGTCCGTCCAATACGATTGTTTTCACGTTTCAAACTTCAAACGACCGATCCGAACAGTTCAATATGTCCTCCATTTTGAAAATTTATAAGAAACAATTTTTATATATTTTTTTGAATTTTTTACTATTTTTTGGTATTTTAGAAAATTCATGATATAAAAATTATGAATTCAAATAGCAATGATTTTCTAAAATACCAAAAAAAAAAGTTAAAAAAATTGAAAAAAAATATAAAAATTGATTTCTTATCAGTTTTTGATATGGAGAATATTTTGAACGGTTCGGATCGGCCGTTTAAAACATAGAACATGAGAAGGATCGTATTGAACGAATCTCATCCGTCCAATATATTGGACTCTAGCATTTCCTTATCTTAATACTTAATATTTTGAATATTTCAGATAAAATACTCCAGATAGCAAAAGTTCATATATATACGAATGAATATAATTATTTTATAAAAATGCACCCGTACATTACAATATATTTAACATATTGAAATTATAAAATTAATCAGAAATCTAATATATCTCACATTCAAATCCTGCTAGAAAGTGCAATTTCTTTTTTTACAATTTCCAATATGCATGCCAATTTTCAGTATTCACATATGTGGATCAATAAACTTTTGATATTGATTTGAAAGCCACAAGCATATTCATATCGAAAATAAATTATAGAAATTTATTGACATTTTTTGTGTTTTTATTATATTTTCAAATGAGAAATGATAGCTGTCATCTATAATTTAGCCATCACTGGAACAAAATGAACACATAAAATAGATAAGATGAACTCATAGTTGATCAAAGTGGACACATACATAAAAATAAACTTTTGCTATCTCTTATTTTGATTTTTATATGCATATTTAATTTATTTTTATTGAACTTATTTATTTATATGTGTTCACTTTGAGCATTTATATTTTCACCTTGTCTATTCATATGTTCACTTTGTTCAAGCGATGACAAGTGATGGCAAAACTGCAGATGACAGTAATCAATTTTCTTTTCAAATTACGATATATTCCAAAATTTTATGCTGTTACAATATTATTTTTTATATTTTGATGAGTTTTAATTTGTAAATATATAGGTCTGTTATTAATATTATATCTTTTATGGATACTCTAGAAAGCACTAAATGGTTGATATAATCAGATGAGTATATATATGTATACTCATATATGCCATTTATATAGTATAAGTAGAACATATGATAACTACATATTTTTGTTTCTTTCATATTTTTCCTTATATAATATAAACTGTCTTATCTAGCTTCCACATTTAATAGTTAATCCCCGGTCAACTACGGCTGAAGACTGAAGTTAAATTTCGACACGAGGTTGTGTTTTGACTTTTGACCAGCAATGCAACACAGCTGTTCTCCCTATGGTGATTCAATTGTTAAAAAGTCAAACTTAGCTTTAAATTGTTTTGCAAAAAACTTGCATGAAAATTAATTAACTCTATATTTCTTAGCTAAAAAAAAAATTATTCTACCCAAAACCGAAGGATCCAATATTAATTGTAGGTGACACCTCGGATCCTCTAATACGGCAGCGCCTCCAAATTTCAACAACTTTAATTTGTTTGCGTTAACCGGCTAATAAATTTAATCTACACCGCCTAATAGATGATTTATTGGATTTTATAGTAATTGTTCGGTGGATTACAAAATTGGTAATATGTGGATGCTGACACTTAAATTTTTTTTTTTTTCCACAATGTTATTAATCTGGAATTGTTGTGTAATAAATAGGGGATGCTGCCCGGTTTGATCGGCTACTTAATTCCTCTTTATTTTTTCTTAGTAAAAGGCTCCAAAGATTCGTTTGGACAAATACTTTTGGTTACGGCGTATCCAACCGTTCATTGAATTTTTCAGAATGAATCAATTTTCTAGGTCAATAATTAATACGCACTAAGCAGTCAACCTAAGTTCATATAACTCATAAGAAGACAACCATCAAATCTTTAACTTGCTTATATACTTATAACATACCTGTTAACCTTTTTTTTTAAAAAAAAAAAACGTTGTTGTTTTGTCATAGGATTATTCCAGAGCACTGGAGACCTTTGGTTTGGAGAAAAGGATGTGACTTAGGCTGTACTTGATGCCTTAATTGGTAAAATTAATTCTCCGTCGTGGGATGTATTATTGATGGGAATGTGCAATTGTTCCTCTCTTGATTTATGCATGGTATAACTGGCACGGTTGCAATATATTTTGATGAACTTACTAATATTTTTTTTTTTAAGAATAGAGATATATTAACAACAACTTTTATTTGGCAAACACCAACTATTTTTTAAACTCCGAACAAATCAATAAGTACATAAGAGAGTGTGTGTGTGTATTTATAAGTGAGATGAGTAATGCTAGAATCAAACATACAGGATATCAAACACGATCCAAACGTCGATAGTTAAAATTTCAAATGGCCAATCCGAACAGCTCAATATGATCTCTATATTAAAATATCCTTAAAAAAAATCAAATTTTATATTTTTTTTTCAAATTTTCTAACTATTTTTTCGAATTTTCAAAATTGGAGGGTCTATAACTTTTTAGATTAAGCATATTTAAAAATTCCAACAAAATAGTAAAAAAACTTTAAAAATATATATATAATTTGGTCTTCACAGAAACTTTATTATGAAAAATAATTTGAGCGGTTTTGATCCGCCATTCTAATCTCAAAAATTAAAATTTTATCGTGTTGAACGAGTGTATGTGTCTTATATGTTGGACACTAGCAACTCCCAAGTTAGATACACTGTATAGAAAGTTTGATATAACAATGGTGTAACCACTAATCAAGTGTTTCAAAATTGAAACCTTTATTTTTTTATATCGCTTCTTTTAATGGTCAATCAATTTTTAAAAAACACTAAATTTTATACGCACAATTTACATAAACTTTTAAAAATGTTTGGGGGAAAAAAAACATACAAAATATAATTTTATTTTTTTAATTGTGATAACTGATAGATCGGTTGTTGTGGTTGACTGGTTGTTGAATAAATTTGTTGTCACCATAATATATTATTCTTCTTAATTCAATTCAAATAAGGCTATAATTAAATTGGAAGAGATATTCATGGCTTTGTTGTTGGAATTATAGGTAGAGTATTAATCATGTTTCATATAGTTTTGCGTATCGTTTGGTGATGCATATATAACTGGCACTTAACTTCCAACGGTGGAAAATTCAAATTACTTGTTGCACAGTAAAACATATAATAAATCCTAATATTTTTTTATAGACTTGGTATTTGCAATATAGAACACATTTTTAATATTAAATATAATTTTAAATATTATATTTTTATAGTTATTGAAATTTTCAAGATATATAAATAATTGTTAAATGATCCATACTTGATTAATTGTTAAATGCAAGAGGCATGACATTGTCAAAGCTCTAAAACTTGGGAACTAGTATTTTGCTTTTTTTAATCCAAGATATACAATTAATTAAGAAATCAAATTCAACAGAACCTGCATTGTCTGCATGATTAAAGTTCACATTAATTTGTTTTTAAATTTGCCGGCGGACAAACTTGTTGCACATGATCTTACAGTGTTGTCACCGTTTGGTCGAAGCACGTTAGCATAACATCTCGTATAAAGAAAATTTTGTTAGAGATATGTCCTAGAAGCCAATCAGTTGGTGGCTATTATATTAGTTTATGTTATTGATGATGCTTGATCATTTGTTCCTAGAGTTTATTATTGACAGATCATTCAGGTTGAGGATCTGAATTGTAGATCTCTGTGGATCATTCGTTGGAATAACAATAATATCTCTAAAGAGTCCATAATCTTGATAATTAACAAGGAACATTAATTATCATATAAGATTAGTATGCAAGTTAAGTGATGATTAAGTTCTACAAATCATGAGTAAGGAGTTACCGACTTAATTGCATATGTGTATGTTACTGGAACATAGCACATGACATGACCCAATGAAATAAATATATGGATTGTGTTATGTGTCATTATTTATTTCATACGTGTTTGATTCCGAGTTTGAGATGGTTCAGTTTTTCCACATGAGGATAGGTTCTATAAATATCGTCTAATGTTGATTCCTGATAAGGGCTGCTATACGGACTTTATTTATGTTCTCTTGAATTGTGCGGGGAGAAACTGTTCATCAAGACAACCGTATGTCCCTCATTAGTTCACCTAGTGAGTGATGATATCTACTTGGTCCATTGATGGAGTTGGATCGTATGCGCGCAACTAGGCGATCAACTCTATATCAAGAAACGTATAATCTGCAAGAATGACACATTCCTATCTTGGATTATACAAGGATATCATGTGACATAGGAATCAAAACAATAAGATATATTTTTCTTATGCAGGATTGAAGTATTGTATTGGTACAGTATTTATTTATGCGAATTGGAAATCATAACGTGTTGCTAGATACCGCTTATGATTAATGAAAATAAATGGTGATTTATTTTCCATGGCCAACATAGCATAAATCTTCAAAGGGTCACACAAATAAGACTTTAACCATACGTGCATTATTTGTTTATTTGCAGTAGCGAGTACTGCGAAAATATGATAAGTTGATTAATTAATTATATACCGTTGCGAACCGTTATAATTAATTAACTCAAGAGGATCATATAGAAACAATATAATGCATATGCTAATTCTAAATTAATTATTAATATGTTAATAATTAAGTTCGTTCAACGTATATTTATTATACTGAGCTAATCGGTCTTTTGTTTAATCAGTTAATTAAAAGTCCGATTTGAGATGGATTAATAGAGTAAATTAATGGACCATTATATTATGTGGGTTAGCCCACATAAATCCTGAAATTTTCGGATTTTGAGGGATATTTTTGTCCAGACAAAAATTGGAAGAGAGCTAGTCTTTATATAAGGCAGCGTTGTTTATAGAAATAACGTGGGAAAAACCCTAATCCCTCTCTCCCTCTTCCTTGGCCGACGGCTCCAAGAGAGGAGCAGAAATTTTGTTTCTCTCCCTCTCTTGTGCGCCTCCATCTCTAGCTCATGGGTTGAGCGTTCCTTCTTTCAGTTAAACTGTTAAACGTGCGAAGAAACGGAAAAGGGAATTAGCTATCGTCTCGGACAAGCTAGCACTTGTCCTGAGACTTTGGTTAATCTTCTTGGTGGACTCGAGGCAACTGGAGGGCAGCCGTGAAGGTGACGAGCACGCCATCGATTCCTAGAGAAAGGACTCGAGCCTTCCGAATACGATTTCGGAAGAGGTAACCTCCTACGCTTCTCCTTTTATATGTTAAATGACTTGAATAACTATATCCGTTTTTCGTGCGTGTTAATTGCTTGTTAAATGTTAATAAAAATTAAAATTTCACATGAACTTGAGTTTCTAACAAATTTTGTCAAATACTAATTCCATGCTTCCTAATTCACTGTTCAAGCTTCCTAATAGCCTGTCTGCCAGTGACTCCCATGGTGACTAGGCATATGATTTTGACTCATTGGTTAGCTAGGTAGGGGAAAAACAACAATAAATATTAAATAGACAGTTCAGATGGCCTCTTTTAGAACAGAAACTATTAAGATCTTCATCGTGCACATTCCTTTCAAATTTCCAATGATCGATCATTCAAATGGTCCTAATCTCATATCAACCAATAAAAATCTTGTTCTTTCTTAATTATCATAATTATTTTTGTTGGCTATGCATGCTAACAAAAGCTAAATGGTTTAATTATTCACAACAAAAGAATAATTTGTTTATCATTTGAAAAGGAAGTGAAATCTCATGGTGTTGTATATATAAACAACTCGTCATCTGAGAAATGATAATGTGCATCTACTTTATTGCAATAAATTAATTGATGCTCCAAAAAGAGAACTAATTTCTGAACTTTTTATTCTTGCCAGATAATTTTCTCTATCTTGCTTATGATTAAAATATTGTTGGTGTCATTTTCACATAGATAGCTAGCATCAACACTAACTTAGTTTCTAAAAAAATATTCATAAAATAAGATTTTTTATTGCGACAGAGATGTGATGCCATTTAATTAGCTAGTAGCCCGTGACAAGAAATTAAGTCTAAGGTGTCCTATTCAAAATATTTTTTACGTGAGATTCTATTTCATTTCATTTGAATGAAATATTTGAATTAATTTCATGAGTATGGAAATTTCCATCAAATGACGTCAAATCCGTTCATTTTGATAAAAAAATTCTAATGAAATGAAATCCCACGTTTAAAAAGCATGATTTTGATCAAGGCATAAATCTGAATATGCTATGGAAGATCTACAAGTCTTTATAATTATTTAGGAGGGGTATTTAATAAAAAATTTTATTTTACATTCAATTTGAGTGACAAACAAGTTTTTCAAAAGCCACCAACTTTATATATATATATATAATATCCAAAAAAAATGTATAGCACAGACATTAACTCTTAAAAAAATAAAATAAAAAACTTAGAGCATTGCACTCTAAGTGAAAGGTCGCAAGTTCGAAACCTGACCAGAGGGTCTTTTATATACATTTAATTTAAAAATAAGTTGGGAGGCTTGACCTCCAATTTATCTTCAAAAAAAATAATAATAAATAAAGAAAACTTTACAAAAAAATTCTTGTCCACTAGAAAATAAGAAAAACTATTAATTAAGCATAAAATTTGTAAAATCATTTAAAACATATACATACATATATAATATTTACGCATTAGAAAATAATATCATTTACCTATTATGTAATGTTATACACAAAAAACTAAATTTATGTATGTACAAACTTAAGGACACACGACAGTGGCGCATTTCGGTTGCGAGTTGCCACTCCCATTTAATTCAGCACCCCCTAAAACATGGACCAACCAATGTAGATGAGTAAATAAAGCAATCACAAACTATGACTCATCTCATGTTGAACTTTATAGTATGCCATCTAAGCTCCTTGAAATAAGCAATTTTAATTCCCAGTCCAAGTGCAAAAACACTCCAAACTCAAAAGTTTGGTTAAGAAATATGTAGTGGCTTGAACTTATTATGTAGAGAACATAGTTGAAAACTTAATTTAAAATTGGAAAGTAATACAAAATATATCTGGAAAACAAAGAACTCAAAGTTTGGATGTTTTATAAACTATAAATGAACAGTTATCCCTCACACATTTATATTTTTTGTAATAAGTATGCATGGAAGTATATCATAGGAAACAAACATATAGAGCACTAGGAATTTTAAAATAATGTTCTTACATCTTTTATTTTAGGGCTCGTTTGGATGGGGCTAGGAATAGCTTCTTCCTAAGCATAAAACTCTTCATAAAGTTACACACTTCCTAACGTTTTCTTCCTAAAATCTTTATTTCTTATTTCCATACGATCCAAACGAGCCCTTAGATATTTAGGCGTGTAAACTGTGCCAAATTGATTAAAAAAAATTATACCTCTTTTATGTTGTTGTAAGTTTTTCGTAAGTAATTATAAAAATCGAGTTGTCCGGTCATGAAAGTTTTTTTTTTTTCGGCTGTTGATTTTTTTTTTTTCCATATTACTTGTGTCTTTTATGAGTTTTTCATTTTGCAAGGTTTCATACGTAATTTTAACATGAACAGCATTCATCAAATATTAAAAGTAAAAGAAACTGCGTGACCTGTATCTCAACACGATATGATACCACACAAAATGCATTTTTATTTTATTTTAATAACATATGAGTATCATTACGCAGACAACTATTGTAAAACCAACAACAATCAAACACCATCTTATAGTTTCGTAAAATCACAATCAAGGCGAATAACAGTAGTACTTGTAAAAAGAAAACAATAATTTAAGGCAATAAAATAAAACAAAGAAAGACTAGTCTTGACAGTTGACACGAACAACAAGCCTGGGGAGGCATGCCAAAAATAGTGCGTGAACAGAGTTGCAAGAATTTATGCATGCACCAACATTTAATGTTGATGTGCCATCTAACAACCTCGCCACTTTTTCTTAACAGCCCTAAATGCCAAAACGGGGGAAAAAAATTAACATCCCTAAGAAAATCAATTAAAAGACCAAGGGAAGGAAAGGGAAGGGAAGGGAAGACAATCGTTCTAGAGATGTTAATATCATCTAACAACCTTGCCACTTTTACTCTGCTCGAATCACTTCACTTGCTCCACAAATCAATTATTAATGGAAGGGAGGGGAAGACAATGAAAGAGACACTCAAATTAGAAAAGTTTTAAAGTAAACTTGTACACTCCGATTTAGAGGGTAACAAAATCAGAATGACTTTCCTCTCCTCTACTCTACTCTCTTTTAATATATGTGTTGTGGAGCAGACCCAGGGCATGCTCTAGAAATTTTAAGAGCAGGTGAAGGAAAGGGAAGAGAAGGGAAGACAAGTATTGAAAAAAATGAGGTGAATGAGAATAGACGTAACTTTCTCCAGAATTTAAAAGATTAATTTTTGTCACTTCTATTTTAACATATAAAATTACTAAATTTTATATGTAATTTCGAATCATCAGTGAAACTTTCAAGGTACATCAATAAATTAATTCCACAGTTAACTCTTTTACCCACCAAAATCGAAGGAGAAGATTCGTCCACACAAATCTAGCATTTTGTCTTCTCTTTGGCGTAGTTCAGAGGTGTGTTTGGATGCGCAAGAATAAGGATTCGGATAAGAATAAGTTCTAAATTTTTT
This sequence comes from Rhynchospora breviuscula, assembly GCA_027562975.1. NCBI lineage: Eukaryota > Viridiplantae > Streptophyta > Magnoliopsida > Poales > Cyperaceae > Rhynchospora > Rhynchospora breviuscula. Next base: position 14,307,528 of record CM050400.1, on the reverse strand, counting down.
ATTTTTGTGAAACCAAACAACATAAGAATAAGAAATTTGGGTCCTTATTCATATTCTAACAAAACCATGAAATTAGAATAAAAAATTTGGACAAGCACGCATTTCGAGATCCTTATTCTTATTCCTTATTCAACCTCTCATCCAAACACACCGTAAGAACTAGAGCAGTAGAACATTTGTTCTCTCTTCCCTTCATTGTGATTCCCCACTTCTAGAGTGGACCTAAGAATCCTAAATCTTCAAAAATAATACAAATCTCAAATCATTGATTTTTTTTACCCTTTTTACTTATTGATTTTGAGTGATTTAATGTCTTAGAATAAAATAATACAATTTATATTTTAGAATTTAATAACAATAGTACATGCTGACAACATCCAGCATGGTACTTAGTCTTATACATGAACGTGAGAGTCGAGTACATATGGCCAGTGACTCCGTCATTATATTAGAGATAACGGGTTTAATTTTCGTTGGACGTTCGAAGAGGGATTAACTATATTTGACATAGTGGGTAATGTATCTCTAAAAAAATAGTCTTACTTAAAAAAAAAAGTCTCACGCATGATTGTTTTTCAGTTAAATCCTCTTTACAAATTTGATAAGATAAATCTTAAGTCTTAAGTCTTAACCCATTATATTTATATTAGATGATTTAAATCAAACTAGCAAACGTACCCATCCAAATGGGTGGGTAAATTATAGATGAAAAAATTTTACATATGTGTTCTATTTCTAAAATAAAAAAATATTATTATTTTAATGAAGTTTTTCATATTTGTTGTGCTCTCTTTCCATATACAGTGCACAATCAATTCAATAATAATTTTTTTTCTATTTTTATGAGTGCACAATCAATCCAGCCAAATTTTTCTTTCTATTAAAAGTGAAGGCTTGTAAACTTATATTCATGGCTAACATCCAATCATTGGTTTAAACGATCAATGACTAAGATTACATAGAGTAAATAATTATTTACACCTTTCGCCTACTTATTTTAGCCTTCGATGCATGTTTTCATAAGCGGCAGGGATTTGATTTTTTATCAATAAAATTAGTCTAAACTGACAACTAAATAATATGCATACTCATAGAAATGATTTGAGCGTCCTACCTTAAATAGATAGTCAAAAGACAACCCGATGATCCTACAAAATTTTGTAAGGGTGGCAATTTCTTGTCTTGATAATAATTAATAAGTTAGCCTCGGCAATCAACAAAAATAATTTTTAATTTTCAGATATACCATGTGGAATATGATCTATATTGTATTTATATCAATCAAATTATAAAAATAATAAGTTTTGAAAAAAGTTTTCCAGTTCATCATCACAATACTTGAAATTCACAACTATTCAGATTTAATGACCTTACATGGAATAATCAAATGACACTCATACTACTCATACTACATGAAATTTGTTGCACGATCCAATCTACAAGATCAATAATAAGTCTAAATTTCTTTTTCTATTTTGTTGAAAAATTTTATATTGATTCGAGAAATCATCGTTAAAATTATAAAGTCAAGTCATTATCAATGTATCCTATCAGTTATGTAAACAAGTGTAAAAAATGTTATCAGCTTATCTTACCCGCAAGGCCGCAAGCTTTCAAAATTTATTTATTTATTATTATTTTTTTCAAATATCTGGCCGCCATAAATGAATGCTAATTGCCGATCAACTAATGTGTACAGTGTATATGCAACTTATACCTTAATGGAAATGGATGGTCGGAATTTATCCAATGGCAGTCCGCTACAGAATTGAAAATTTAGAAAGGAAAAGGGGAAAAAAAAGATAAAATGAAAGACCAAAAATTGGAGACTAGTACCAACAAGCTAGGAAGATACAAATCTTTGTCACTTTGTGTCTTCTCGGGAATTGCTTCATCCACTCTCCAAATTTAGAGATTCACTTTTTTTGGACGAAAATACTTTTATTATTTTCAAATATTTTCAAACTGAGGTGAATTGAAGGACGTAAATTGAAAGAGTGACAAAGACATTTTCGTTTAAGTAGGAGTGAATCTCAAATTTTGAGGAGTGTATGAAGCAATTCTCGTGTCTTCTCCTGTCCTTTCTAATATTTTAATTTAAATAAACAAGTAGTCATTAAATGAGTTATTCGGCCCATTGCTTATTTTCGCTTCCCTTTTCTTTCTTTTCAAGCTTCAAGAGCACACAAAATACAAAACTCGTTTGCCGTGGGTTTAAAATGTCGGTGAAGGCGCATTTTGAGGTCATTTATTGATAGCAACCAAATAGGTTGAGTTTGGGGTTAAAGGAAATAATAAGGAAGAACTTCTCATTCATATCTTATCAGTTATCAAGTCAAATCGCAGTGTGCCATACACAGGCACCTCGAGTCCTATGAGGCCCATAACGAAGTCTATTTGAATGTTTCGTTGCAAATCCAACAGGCACAAAACAACAGTGATTATTTAATTATCAATCTAAAGAGTTGGTGATTGTATATGGAGTGAAGGTATGCTTATGAAGGGGTTTACTCAACCAAAAATGGAATTTAAAGAGAAGTGTATAGTTGCTTATAGATTGGTAATGGTTTTTTATTTGCTAATGAATTCCTCATTTTATTTACCAATGTTAAAAATGTCTATCTTAATGCATGAAATATAGTGTTGCATATGTCTCAAGAATTCCTATTATAGCTTATAATTCTGCAACCCCATTATGGAGGGAGTGTTCTTCCAAATTTTTAAAGGAACCATGTCCTTTTCACTCCTTTTAAAACATTTGAAGACTTTCTCACTTCCAAGATTCACACTTGATGTAAGAGGTTGCTATGTAGTTGACGACAAAGACCAGCATTGTTGCCTCTTTAATGTTTATGATTGGGACGTCTCCTCTTAAGAATTAAGTATATAATTTAAAATATCGATTATTTGAAAAAAAAATTTCAGAAATAAGGTAAAAAGTAATATCGTGTTTTTCTTTATCTTTTCTGTGAGCCTCTTTAATTTGTTCTCTTCTCCGTTCAGATCCTTCTTTTGCGTTGAGATACCGTACTAGTTGTTGTATACAACAGGAGTGCTTATCTTAAGGAAATAATGCACGACAAAAACAACTGCTAATAGTCTAGAAGATATTTGCTTGTATAGAAGTAGACCGCCTATAACTTCTCATGATTTTTAATTGCTGTCTAATTGGAAGTAAATGAAGAAATCTAATGAGTCAAGCCATGTGCATCACCTTGACCAAAATACAAAAAATCATCAGTTGCAGCAAAAGTAGGCATTTTAAACACAAGGTTTTCTTAAAAGCATTTACATCTAACAAGATGCAATAGGTACACCAGTTTAAAATGTAGATTAGTTGTGATAATCACCAAAATGGTTAAGTAGGAAAATTCTGTTTTGTCTTACCTAACAAGATACTAGCTGGTTCTTAACATTTTGGCCGATCAATACCTGAAGGGAATATATCATTAATTTTTAATATGCCTATCACCAATATCTTTTCCCAAAATAACGATATTGCATCTAGTGGTTAACCATTAATCCAACTGTCTTAAGGACCAGAGAAGGTTTAACAATAAATAGCAACATTAATTTTAGTAGTATTATATAATATGAAGAGGAAGGCTAATGTGCCATCGATGGCACATATGTCCCTGTACCATCGAGTCGTTTTTTGAGATTCAAATTTCAAACGGTCAATCTGAATCGTTTAAATTGTTTTCCATATTAAAATACCCTTGGAGACCAAATTTTACATATTTTCAATTTTTTTTTGCAATTTATTAAGACATTTTCAAATTGGAGGGCCTGAAATATTCTAATTTCTAATTATAATGTTTTTTTAAAAATACCATACTAAATAACAAAAAAATTCGAAAAATATAAAATTTGGTTTTGAAGGGTATTTCAATATAGAAAACAACTTGAACGGTTCGAATTGACCACTTGAATTTTGGATATTGAAAAAAAACTCGATGGTACGGAGACCCTTCATGCCATCGATGACACATTAGCCTCTCTCTCTTAATATCAATTTGGTGGAAAGAACTCATATAGATTTGAAAAGAAACAATGCTCAAATCCTGCTTACTGTGTGAAATACCTAGCATTTGAATTATTACCGTCTAAAATTAAGATTTGACACGTGCATATCAAATTATTGCAAAAATGTAAAGCTCGTTCCAAAGCCCGAAAAAACAAAAAAGGTCAGATAGAAAACTGACAATAATAAATATTTGGAATAAAAAGAACTTGCTTTTCAAGAAAAATCCACAGAGAGAGAGAGAGGTAGAGAGAACCAGTCGGATCACATACTTAGGCTAAAGCAATTAGGCTTTAGCTGGGTTTACTGGGCCAAATCTTCTTAGCTTGTTAGCTTAAGAACCTATCTTTGGTTCTTCCCAGTTAAACCAATAGCAATGAAAAAAAAATCCTGTAATAAAACAAATGGCACGACTTTTCGATGTTTTCCTACTTTTTTCTTTTCAAGTCAAATTCTCAAATACTGTACCCAAATAAGGTTCATAAGCATCAACCTTCTATCAGAACGGGGAAACATTGTTAAACTAATTTAGACCTAACATAAGAGTTAAGGTCTGTACCATAAAAGAAAAGGCTATCCTAAAAGGACTCCCTAGAATGAACTAAACTTAAACATAAGAGTGGGTCTCGTCCTCTTCAGGCTTAACGAAAAACTCAATATAAGCAATACGGCTAGGCTGTGCGTCAGCATAGTGATTCAGTGCTGCTGGTTTTGCAACTGAAACGAGATGCTGAATTTTGAGCATTCCACCTCTACCTATTGTCACTTTGCTGCTTCTATTCTCTTTTAGGACACTACTCGGGAAGTTAGATGTAGTAGCTCGAAGAAACTTATATTTGTACCTGTACATTTGACCTCAAATAAACATGTATTTGCATAACCGCATTTGCAGAAGTATATTGTTTCTTACCTGGAAGAAATATGGCGATCACATTGAAATGCTATCAGAAGGTCTGTATTTGCATAATAAGGGAACTCAATCTGCAAATTCAAACATAAAATTAGAAATAAAAAAATAAGAATATAATATAGATTTAATGAAAATACATTTAAACCTGCAAATCACCATGACCTTCCCCTCGAAATGTCACCATAGGTGCGTCGGGTTGCATTATAATCTGGATACTTGAACCAGGCCAGTCTAGATCATCAATTGCTTCCTTCAGAATTGCTGACTTTAAATCATCAAAGAAAAACAAAGTGTTAAATAGGGGATGAGTAAATCATCCGATCAGTAGTTCTGAGATATAACAGCAATTCTGGTAAAATTGTGAAACCTTGACAGTAAAAGTAAGAGGAACATTTCCAGCTTGCTCAAAATGGTAGTCCCAAGAAATAGTATCGGGAATTCTTGTTCTTATTTCTGCATACAAGCAAGAATCAGGCGATCCCACCGACCTGACAACAAATTTATTTTCATTAATTGAGAAAAGGAAACCGAATAAATGGTAAAGTCTGACGAGAAAATATTCACCCCTTATTATCATGTTGTCAACAGTTTATACCAGGTATAACAAACAAAGGGGAAAAGTGAAAGATGTTTTTTGTGCATGTGTAAGTTTGCCCCTAGCTCGCCTGTCAAATGGTACCGGCAAACCTCAGCTTCAATATTCAGTATTTGGATGTTCACTATTCCTACAATGTGTAAATCATGCCTGAATCAACTTTTAGTCACACAATTCGACCACAATCTACACTAAGATCATGAAATTGTTGATAATTATATTCCATATTCAGTATTTGGTCATTTACAAATCCACAATGTGTAAAGCATGCCTTGATCAACTTTTAGTTCTACAGTTTGACCACAATCAACACTCAGATTGTGAAATTGTTCGTAATTATACCACAACATTCCCTCCAGTATATGAGAGCACCATGAAAGGAATAACTGTGGCAAAATAAGAAACAATTCTACACAATCTGTCGGAAAGTGGTCCCTACAGGTACTAGAAGATTGAAACCAATATAACAATTGAGTTTTAGCAGAACTCAGGCCACTTTGGCCTGAATAAATCATAATTTGCATCAATGACTTGAAAATTGGGCAATTAAACCTCAACCAAGCCCAACTTGGCGGCAGTCATACATGATACATCCAAACAAAAATGTATGACAAAGTGAAAGAAACAAAACCTACTTTAAAAGGAGCTGCATGTCCGGACCGGGATACTGGATCTCAATCACTGATGCATTTCCAGGAGCCGAAAATATGTTAAGGCAATCAACAAGTAACCCTAGGCTCAGTCCAAACCGAGGCCTCCCTTCAGCACCATAATTATACGAAATAAACAGCTGAAACAAAAATCCAAAACTCCATTCCTTGAGCAATCACCATAACATGTACTGTTTGTATAGAAATAGAATCCTTGATCTGATATTGAATACAACAATACCTCACGCTTTAGGTAAACCTTAGCTTGGAGACAGCCTGATTCCTCTACAATAAGCACAATCCCATGCTCAGATAGTTCAATCACTGCATCCTGTAAACCTCATTTCATTTCAGATTAACGATTTTGTTATTAGGAAATGGAATAGCACTAAAACCCCAAGAAAAAGAAATTGAAGGTAGAGAGTAGAATCTGACCTGGTGGCGCTTCCATCGGACGGAGGAGAGAGCATCGACCATGCCTTGAACGCAATCCAGCTGGCACACCAAGTCCGGCGAGTCTTCGTCGTCGTCTCCGCCTCCGCCTCCGCCTCCCGTCGATGTGCTCATTTCGCCTTCTCTCTCTTTCAGTCTTTCTCCCGCTCTCTGGTCTCTGGGAAGTGGGAAAGTCGAATGAATGTGAAGTTGTAAACTAAAAGCAAAGCACTTAACTCAATACAGGCCTCAGAAATGTTAAATTTAAATATTGATCCATATTCCTTTCAGATCAATCCAACTCTAAACCTTTTAATTTATTAAGGCTTCGGCCGCATTATCATTTGTCCCATAAATTATACAGGGTTTCTGTTGAAGTCTAAAAGAGAAATTAGGCCCAAGAACAGATCTGAAGTTTAGTTTGAACTTTGAAGTTTGCATTTGTAAAATCAAAACATTTTAGGGCTTATGTGGAGCCTTATTTGGGTGGGGTTTTTTTAAGTGCTTGACCATTTCATTTTCTTTTGTGCCGGGAACTCGGGATTGATGAAGAAGGAGATTCATTAGGGAGAAAACAGGAAAAGAATCAAATTATTTTGCTTTTATTTGTTACACTACTTTGGATTGAAAATTATGCTATTTTGTTCTGGCTCTTTTTTTGGGAAAGAAATAGAAAAATGTTAGGCTAGAAAGGGCTTGGCGCCTTGCCTTATGAGTTATGACAAAATAGTATGTGGACTTGTGTTGATTAGCTGGACTGAAGAATTATCTTAAAATTGGGTTCACACAAGCTTTCTCATCTATTAATATGCTATCAGATGCACATTCTCGTTATCAAGCTAATTTAAGGTGTGTGATTTTTTGAAATATGGATCTATTGTGCCTACGTAATTGTTATAGAACATACGGCACTAATTAAAAAAAATATATGAAAAATAGTTAGATTATCTGAGTGATTGTTGTTGTGCTCACTTTTCTTTGAAGTTGATGCCCTGGTAATTGTACAATAAATAATATGAAGAAAAGGGGGAAGGGTGATTAATTGGATGGTTATTTTTTACTGACAATAATGAGCTTGCCACGTGAATAATAAAGTGAGATTAAAAAATAAAACGAAGTGGAGTTTATTGATTTACATACTGATAAAGCAACAGTGTTATCTTAAAAGTTAGTCTTGAAATGTTAATATATGTCCTGATGTCCCTTGCAAATTCGAAAAAAAAAAAAAGGCTTAACATCATTATGAAATTGTTACATTTATTCTCTGCCATACCGAATTAATCCACAAAATTATGCTGGCAACAAAAGTTTAAGAGTGGATGGAGAAGTGAAAGTGAGACGTTCTTAACCTCTTAACCTTCCTGGTTATTACCAAAATTGTGAATGGGAACCTTGACACTGATATGCTCTTTCGGAAAAAAAAAAAAATGCGATCGATTTTGGATTTGAATCATAATACTTTTCTTTTAAAAAAACTAAGTGCATTAGTTAAGCAAAAAAAAGTACTAGTGGAATTAAAGCTTCTTAGAAATTTCTTCTGTCATCAGTGAAAAATAGAGCGACAGAAAGGATGGGGACCACTTACACTTTTTATTACCTTGATAAAGTGTTCAGAAGAGTTCGTTTCTCATTAACTTTTTTACAAATTGGGTCGTCGGTTTTAATAGAAACGATAATAGAAACGTCTATCAAAATTTTAATTACCTTTTCAATCTGATAATTGAAACGATAACATCATTTAATTAATATAGATATATAGTTATACTAAATTTTATCTTCACTGTATGCTATTTCAAAATTAGTGTTTATATAAAATATAAAATCTAAGGAAAAGTAATCACAACAACATTAATTACTACTTTAATTAGCAAAAACTGCTGTTTTGATCTTGTATGGCGCAAAAGAACTTAGTTTGTCTTTCCTAGCTAGAAAACAATGACCTTTTTTTTTTCACTATAAGAAAAACAAAATAAAATATCTGATTTAGCAATATTGCGTAAAATAAAATATAAAACAAGTCAAAATAAAAAACAAAAAAAATACTGAAGATTGGGTCCGTGCATATATAAAAGATCATGTGAAAATATAATCATGAAAAGTTAAAACTAACAAAAGTCAAGCTTCGTAACCAAATCAACAATCATAAAAAGGAAATTATAAGAAGGACATAGAATATGGAAACTTACACAGGATTTCATATTTTTAGTGTGAAGAAAGTCAAATTACTAAAATCATTGAAAGAAAACGACAATGAAACAGTGTAGAAGTGTTTAAAAAATCAAATAATATTTTTCTCTCAAAATGTATTATAACATTTACAATGTATTAGAATAAAAATTAGACCATGCTTATTCAATAACCAACTCCAAGGAGACTAGATAATTAAAAAAAAATCATATAGATATCATAAATCCAAGTCCACTGCGAAAAAGTTCTCTTTTCCTCATCTCTACGCATATACGTTGAAAAAAACGCTAGTTTCTTTTTCCTCGTCTTTTTTCTCCTCCAAATGTATACGGTAGTCTCTGTTGCGGTAGATCAATAGGCTTAAAAGGTATTAAAATTGTAATAGCTGGTTCGGAACTCCTCTGTCAGTAATCTGCCACATACTCTTATATAGAAATACTGTAATAGAAAGCTTCAACTCCAACCGCTCCGCTTCAAACAAAGCAAAAACTTTCTAATAAAACACCAAAAGCAAATGAATGGATATGACAAAATAATACAGTACTTATAACGGGGAATCACGTAAGGAAATGATTAGACCACCTTATTCCGAAGGAAAATAGAAACTTCATCTGAGCATTTCCACACTATTGCCACATTATATTTGTCAATTAGTGCTAACCGTTTACGGTTGTAAAAATAGGAAATTGATTTTCCTATCTAAAACAGGGTCTTATTTTATCTGATAAATCGGGTTGTAATTTTCTTTTGTCCTCCTGTAATTATGTAATATACTTTGGTCAATCAAAAAATTTGCCTACTGGCTTTCCATAAAAAAAAAAAAAAGAAACTTCGCAGTGAATATTTTTTTTAATAATTGATATATTAGAAATAATGATAATAATAAAAATAAAAATAATTAAAGAAACGGCTCACGAGTTGCCAAAATCAGTATCGACTATCGAGTAAACATAAAATATTTCTCGCTTTTATGATGACAGAGTGTTTATTTATTACGAAAAACTGAACCTGCATCCATTTGAACCTTCCGATCTCAATTTTAAAAAAGGATCGCATATTTTTGCTTTCATCAACTTCGAAAGTTCGAAGGGGTGGTTCCTTCGCGGTTGCTTCGCTGTAGTGCTGTACCATTCGCTAGCTGACTCACAGTAACATAGGTCAAAGAACACGCTTTCTCCAGGATGAGGAAAATAATCTTTTTGATGAGTTGGTTGCATAGAAAGAATCACAAGTAAAAAAGATAATGTACTTAAATCTATCTAAAGCAAAGTGTGCGAGAATCTGAGATTCCTTTTTTCTTCTTTTTATTTCATGGAAATTCCTAGGAGCCGGAGATTCTTTATCAGTATACCCAACTAGCAATTTATTATTAAAAAAATATTTTGGGAAGTATTATTGGAAATTCATGTACATAATTTTTCCTATATATCATCTTACGTATGGCCGGTCCCTATCGCACGCACCACTGCCAAAACAGAGAAGACGAGATATTAATTGGAATGCAAAATTTACTAAAAAATCTTAAAGCTTGGATGTATAAATATTAAATAATCTAAACATCTGCTCATAACAAGTTTCAAATTAATATATATTTCTTTAGTTTCTGCTTTGTTGAGTTTCGTACGTCCATCGGATTGTAATTCTTCTGGGTCTTAATTATTACCAGTCTACCAGAAAGAGTTCCGCCATTCTTTCTGGTCATATGAACGGAATTTTTACTCTGTTTTATGGAACTCTGGGGCTCAACTGCTCAACAGAAGAGCAAAGAACCTCGACTATTTTACCAATTTATGACTGGGGTGTCAAACGTGCGAAACGAAAGCGGAACTGATATGTTCTGTTTCATTTCCGTTTCGTTTCGCAAAACGGAACAGCTTTCTATTTCGTTTACTGTTCTGTTCTTCATTTTCCGTCCAGTTTTCGGTAAATGAAACACTAACGTTTACTAGTATCCGTTTCGTTTTCAGAAACGAAACTGATTTCCCTTCAGTTTCTGTTCCGTTTTGGACGGAATGGAACAGAAACGTGCGAAACGGTAGGGTATTGACAGCCCTATTTATGAACAATATTTTGTTTTCACCAAACAACTTCAACCGCTAACGTACGGGATTTGTACCCATCACCTATTTTATAAAAATCTTTGAAAAATAGCTAGCTTAACGTCTAGCTTTTCTTGATAAATATTACAAAATTTTGTTCTCCTTTCCTAAATTATACTTCTGTAATAAACATTAATTATTATGCAATTTTTTTTATCATCAAAACAATTGCATGCTTAGAGCTTAAACGCACGAGAAACCATAATTGTTCAACAAATATGTGAAAATATTGTTCTCGGTTCACAGCTTGATTTCATCAGTGATCAATAATTAAAATATGTGATCCCAGCCGCTAGCGCACTAGCCATTTTTTTTAAAAAATAAACAAATATACGAGAAATGACAATGCACTCTTATATTATAAGACGTCTCTCAATCGTTGAAATAAACTTACAAAAAAAAAAATGTCCATGCCATACAATAGAGGACTGAAGACGAGGTAGCAACAAAAAAATGTCCAAATCCATCATGCGCGCGCAGTTCGAAAGAAAGCATTAAAAATTTTAAAATAAAAGTGGAATGAAGACGCGGTAGCAGTAATTAATTAGTTACACACATCAAGTAATCATTAAGATCGTTCCCGGTGATAGTAATATATATGTACCCTCCCTTGGTTAAGTTAACCCTAACCCTTAGTGGTCTTTAGGCTCAATTACAAAATCATTCCTGCATAACCCAGCCTAACAAGCAATAGAGGAAGAGCGATTAAAGGCAACTAATGGCAATGTTATCCTCCAAGAATAATGAAATCTTTTCAGAGCAGCAATGAAAGGCGACAGCGATGTACTAATACACCGTCTTGGACTACAGCCAGAAGTACGAGATGAAGTCCAGGTAATATTTCAAATATAATTCAATTCTTTTCCAATTGTACTAATGTCTATAATCTACTTTAATGCGAGGAAGGATAAAGACAGCTGCACATGTGCTACAAAATAATTCAAAACTTTTTACACTTTGTTTACGTTAATTGTTATTGTCGTCATCATCATCATTCTCATTCTCTTTGTTATTCTTCTTATTGTCGCTATACTGAAAAGTTTTGCATTTTGATGCATGAATTTTAAAGCTTGAAGAGGGCATGAACATTTAAATAATGGTAAGTTTTACAAACAAATTATCAAAGAAAAATGTTTGGAAATTGTCCTTACATATACTGGTCCAGTATTCTTTTATCGACCTAATATGATTAAATAATTCATATCAAATTAATCTATTCTTTCACTAAATTTTGAATTGTGCAATCAGGTGACGATAGAGGCAGTTGGCCCTGATTCCCATAACACAGAGCCAGAACATCAGACCGTTGTTGAGTCTGAGCTAATTGGAAGTGCAACGCGCTCTGGAGATACTTTTCTACACCTGCTTTACGCGGGGAGGAAAAATAACAAGCTCGCTATGGAGATTTTCTCAAGAGATACGTCCTTGTTGAAAGTGCGCAACAACAAGCTAGAGACACCCCTACACTGTGCCTCCCATGTCGGAAATGAGGAGGCCATTCGTGACCTCATTCGACTTGCTCCGAGCGTAGTCAAGGGTGTAATCGGAGAAGCAAACGGAAATGGTGACACAGCCTTGCACTTGGCTGCTAAGAACCACCAGGGAGTTGTTGTCGCTGAATTGATGAAGTTGGATCCAGAAGCGGTGCACCAAAACAACAAGCAAGGTTTCTCTCCATGGTACTTAGCCATACTTGAAGGCGATATTTCTATGGTCAAAACCATGCTTGAAGTTGATGCTAATCTTGCGGGTACCCAATTTTCTGATGGAACTTTGCCAGTTCATGCAGCAGCCAGCAGGAACAGTACAGAATTGATTGTGCATTTCTTGAAAGAATACCCTGATGATGCCATGTTGCTAGACAATCGCGGAAGAAATCTTTTTCACTTTGCTGCAGAACAAAATAGTGTAACGGTAGTATGTGTACTGACACAAAATGACGTCAGCCATGAGATCAATAAAATGGTCGATGAAATGATTAATGCAAGGGATTATGAAGGAAACACACCACTGCACATAGCCGAAATGAAGGGACGCCGATGGATTATGAGTGACATATGGAACAAGTTGAATAAAGATGAGGAAAAGTTACTATCAAACCAAAAGGGCAAAAAACCAAACATTTACATGATTGACCAACGATGCTATACTAATGAGGTATGCTATTAGCCAAATTCAATTAAACATCTTATTTCTCGTCACTTAAAGATAAAATTGTATTTCATCAATTTGCATCACCTAAACATGCTTAAAGTTAATTAAGTGGCAAATGACTTCTAAAATATATTCCTTCATATTTTTTGTTTCTCCAGTTCATGTGTTCTTTAGCGTCCCTCCTTTCATTAACAGTCGTAAACACAACATATAATTAATTTAACCTAAATCTATTTTTCCTCCCAACAATATATTACTGTACATTTTAGTTGACTCATAGTTGTATGTTGGTACTAGTATGCGATTTGGATGTAATTAATTAGATAGTTGGTTGGTACTTGGTAGTGTGTTGGTACTAATATGGGATTTGGATGTAATTAATTAGATGGTTGGTTGGTAATTAATTGGTAGTGTGTTCAGACCATGATGTGAAAGGAAAATTAAGGTTGGATCATTACAAAGGAAGCTGCCTTTTGTCCTGAGACAGTGTGAGACCCACATCGTGCACACAAAAATATTAGTAGTCTAGGGTTTTTTTTATTTTCTACATTTGGTGGTCCAAAAGTTCTTGTTTTATGAATGGTATACGTAGTCCAAGACCTTTTTGTTGATTGTTTCAGTATGAAATGGAAGTTCAGCTTTTCTTTTTTAAAATGTTGGTATCCTATAGTGTCATCTTCTTTTACTCAGTTATTATTATTATTATTATTATTATTATTATTATTATTATTATTATTTTTACAGAGTAAGACATCGTCGAAAAATCTGGAGATTAATCAAATCATTGGATTAGGCGCTGTACTTATAACCACACTAGCATTTGGCGCCGCATTCACAATTCCAGGAGGGTATAATGCAGCCGAGGGAGCACCAGTTTTAGGAAGGAAATATGCATTTAAGGCATTTGTTTTAGCTAATACCTTGGCATTTGTTCAAGCATTTGGAAGCGTATGGTTCGTCGTGATTGAAAATGGTCGAACTGTTCGATCATTTAATGCACTTTATTACGCAGAATGCTATTTTATTTCAGCAGGGAGGTGTATGATGGTAGCATTTGGACTGGGATCATATGTGACGCTTGCTGGAGTTTCCACGCCCATCGCAATCGTCGTTCTCGTTGTCTCTTTATTGGTTGCTTCACCTACCGCTATTGTTCTCGTTGAGGTAGCACGAAGATTACTTAAGTGGGCCTCAGTATGGGCTTCAAGTAGAAGTAACATGTGGTTTTGGATATATGAAGTGACAACGTATGCGTTAATATTCATGTTCATCTTCTGCTTTGCTTTTCTATAGTTGTGTGACTGAATTTGCTAGATTTATGAGGTCCAGATTAGAATTGTTTATTTTAACACGAGATTTCATATTATTAGAAACTTTCTAACAAAATGAACAGATTTAGTCTAATGTCATTTGATGTTTTTTTTTTTTTTATGAGCTAGGTAGCGAGTCCATGGTTCTGAAAATCGGAATCGGAATCGAAGTATTGGTCTAAGGAGTCGACTCGGACGAATCGGAAAAAATCGGATTTTTTACGGAAATCATGTTTTATGCATTTAAAATTAAGAAAAAATACAAAAATATAAAAATTATAGAAATCAAAGATTGGAAGTATGAAATCAATTAAAATATAAAAATTATATAATTAAGGAAACTATTTTGTTACGTCAAATTTTCAGAAAATAAAATTTTAGTAATAATTAAAACAAATTTCATGATTAGTAGAATATTTTTGTAAAATTTTTTTTATAATTAAACTTTCATTAAAAATCTTTATCAGTTAGGATCCTAGAATAGAAAATATAAAATCTTATTGTGTCTTTGGATAATTTTTTTTTATGAAGCATGTTATTTAAATTTGTTTTCAAATCAGAAAAATCTGAATTATTCAATTTTTAAAATGTACTCCGAACTGGATAGGTCCAGTTGGACCTTTCTTCCCCAAATCCATTTCCCGTCTCCCCTTCTTTATGCCCGATATTAGAGAAAAGAGCCGATCCACCCCAAGTCCCAACAGAGATGGCGCTGCCCTCCTCCTATTCCGTTCCAACGGCCTCCCACGCGTCTTCCTCGCCCCTAGACATCTCAAACTCTGTTCCCGACACCCCTTTCTCCTCTTTCCGTTCATAAACAGCACCATTAATGGTGGTTTTTGATGATCTCACCGATTCGATCAGTTCTAAACAGCCTAAAATTGGCTCGGTCACCTCCGATTACGATCCAATTCAGCCGATTTGAATCGGAATCGGCCGATTTTTTGAACCACTAGCAACTACCAAGACAAGATGTGATTATGCATCTAGTTATAAGACCCAATAAAATCCTGAGAAATTATTAGACAAATAAGGGATGCCTCTAGTTGCTGGTCAAGTTCAAATAAATCCAGACTATCTAACTTGGTACAAACAGGACCAGATGGTTCTTGCATGACTTCGTGCCTCTCTTCCCGAGCCCATAAATCCAGACTATCTAGATATCATAAATCCAAGTCCACTGTTAAAAGTTGTTTTTTTTGACAAAAATGGACCTATACCCCTCTAATCTTCTTAATTTTGTATATTTATCCTTATTCCTAATTTTAATGATAATTCAATATAAAAAATCAATTTTTATAGCTTGTGACTAAATTGCCCCTCTTTCCACATCTCTATTTGTCTTGCGCTTTTCATATTCTCCGTCTCTATCTTTCTTTAATCTTGACTAAATCACCAGGAATCAAAATCGCTTTTATGCCTCTATCGTCTCTTACTCTCTTTCTCTTTGTTCTAGCACTTCTCTAATATGGAAGTCAGCCAATTCAAAAAATAATAATAATAATAATATGGAAGTCAGCATTTAAAATATTTCTATTTTAAGCGAGAACATTAGAATGTTTGAGCCATTGATCTGAGATATATATTTGCATATTTCGTTGCCTTACCGAATTAATCCACAAAATCTTAACCTTTCTGCAGGTTTAGAGTGTATGGAGAAGCAAGTAAGAGTCGACATTCTTAACCTTTCTGCAGGTTATTACCAAAATTGTGAAGGGGACTGATTCTAATATGCTCTTTCGGAGTCGACGTTCTTAATCTTCAAATTAATGACTAATTTTTGTAATTCCAAATTTAAAGTGTAGAAGTTTATCTACTCAACCTTCTCTCATCTTCCCTCTACTCTAAAAATTATACTGGAGCATAGCTTGAGAAACTGAAAATTAAAGTCCACAAAATCGTTATTACCCCTAGAAATTTTCCTGTCATCAGTGGACAGTGGAGCGAGCGAGAGGGGACCACTAATAAATTACCTTGATATGTTGAAATGTTCAAGAAGACTTCGTCTATCATTAACTTTTTACTGACTAGATGTTCAGGAAGACTTCGTCTATCATTGACTTTTTACAAACTTATAAACTGGGTGGTCGGTTTAATAGAAATGATAATAGAAACGTCTATCTAAATTTTAATTTTCTTTGGAATCACAATGGATAATAGAAACCAGAACATCCATTTATTAAATATAAGCAAGTTTCTAATATTTAACATTTTGAATGCCCCTAAATGTCAATATTTTACTATTTATTTATTTTTTAAAATTTGGAATTCAAATGTAAAATCCAAATCGTCGATCTTATTCAATTTAATTAATGAGTGATGTGTGTTTTTATATAAATTTTGTAAATTTGGAGTTCATTTGAGATACTCGATCAAGAGGTGAAAAAATGAACAAAACATTTTGAACTATTTTTAAATTTGATAGATTCATATTTTAACCTTTTGATCGAGTTTTAAATGAACTTCATAATTTAGAAAACTTATACGAAAATACATCACTTGTTAAATTTAAAAAGGCCAGCGGTTTGGATTTGACATTTGAATTTTAAATTTTAAAAAAGTAATTGAATAATAAAATATTAGTATTTGGAGGCATCCAAAATATTGGCACCATAACCTTCTCTTGTTAAATATAGATTTTAGTAATACTAAATTTTGTTTTCACTTTATGTTATTTCAAAATTTGTGTTTATATAAAATATAAAATCTAAGGAAAACTAAACACAACAACTTAATAACTACTTTAATTAGCGAACACTGTTGTGTTGATCTTTTATGGCGTAATAGAATTTAGTTTTATCTTTCCTAATAAAAACAATGACCTTTTTACACAATAAGAAAAGAAAAACTAAAATATCTGTTTTCGCAATATTGTGCAAAATAAAATAAAATAACAAGTCGAAAACAGAAAACAACAAAAAAAATACTGAAGATTTAGTCACTAGAAAACCCTTGTAGGATTCAAACCCATGAGGTCAACAAGACGAAGATCTTGTAACTAGATCATCTCCATACTCATCTTAAAAGAGCATTTACATATATACATAATGAAGCCAAAATATATCGTTATATGTATATATTCATCTCATAAAGCTAAAATTTATCCGATATATCACCAAATCAGTGTCGATTATCGAGTAAAGAATATGCATAGTTCTCGCTATTTCCGATGAATTAAGGAGTGTTTATTTATTTCGAAAATTTGAACCTGCATCCGTTTGAGTGATTGAGTCTTTTTTTAGAAAACTGTTTGAGTGATTGAGTCGTCCCCTGTGGAACGCATTTTTTCTTGGGGCGGTTCCTACGCGGTTGCTTCGCAATACCAATCAAGAGTTGCAGTCACATAGGTCAAAGAACACGCTTATCTAGTACAATTAAGGAAAATAATTTTTATGCGTTCGATAGATAAATACATCAAAATTAACCCAAGTTCCCAGAAAGCAGGTAAAAAATAATGTAGTTAGCTAACGAAGAAATCAACGTTGAGAACCTGACAGTATGGAAATTCCTAGGAAGCCTTAGATTTTTTACCCGTAAATCCAGCTACTAATTTATCATTAGAAGAAAATTTTTGGCAAGTATTATTGGAAATTCATGTTCATAATTTTTCCTATCATGTTACATATGGCCCATCCCTATCGCACCACGGCCTAAACAGAGAGAGGCGAGATATTAATTGAAAGGCAAAATTAATTATAATATCTAGGTTCGATGTATAAAATCTAAAATGTTTTGTCACTATAACTTTCATCTTTACTACTTATAAAAACATCTAGAAAAAGATCATAACAAAATCACTAATAGAGGCTCAAACATGTGTTAACATCAATTATAAACCATTGATATGTGCAATTTGATATGATGTGCAGTTTAGATTTGAATTTCACACAAAGAGTCGGACTCTTTGACAGACAAGGGTCCAGACAGATGTTTGTTAATATGTATTTTTTTTAACATTTTTTATTATTTTTTAATTTGTGCGCACAGTAAAGGAAAGAGAAAAACAAATCAACCATCTCCCACCATACCAAAATGGCCGCCTAACAAAATCGCTTCAGATTTCTTTTCTCATTCTCACACAGTCGGTTAGGCTTGTTTGCTAGTATATATATCTATATATATAGATTGGCTAAAGTAGACTCCAGCACACTGATCGAACCTGTATGCCTGAGTCGTTTTCGAAAACTAAAATTCAAACAGTTGATCCGAATTGTTCAAGTTATTCTCCATATTAAAATATTCTTGAAGACCAAATTTTATATTTTTTTCGAATATTTTTGCTATATATTATGTTATTTTCAAATTGGAGGGCCTGAAATACTCCTTTATAGTGTTTTTTTAAAATAACATAATTTATAGAAAATAATTCGAAAAAATATTAAATTTGATTTCCTATGATATTTCAATATAGAAAACAACTTGAATGGTTTAGATCAATACTTTAAATTTTAGATTTCAAAAAATAATTCCAACACACGGAACGATATATGTGCGGGGAGTCTACTTTAGCCGATCTCTTCCCCTCTCTCTCTATATCGCTACTATTTTACCAATTTATGACCCATACTTGCTTTTAACGAAACAGCTTCAACTGCTAACGTACGGACCATCTGCCAAAGTTCTATTAGATAGCTAGTTTTCTTAATAAAGATTACAAAATATTTTTCTCCTACTTTAAATTATACTATTTTCAAAATAAATTATGAGAAAATTTTACGTGTTCTATTTTCAAAATAAAAAAATAATTATTATTTTAATGAAGTTGTTCATATTTGTCATGCTATCTTTCCAAACATATTCCACAATCAATCCAGCAATAAATTTCTTTCCATTTTGATGAGTGCACAACTAATCCAGCAAATATTTTTTCTTTCTATTAAAAGTGAATAGCTTGTAAACTTATATTCATCGCTAACATCCAGGAATTAGTTTAAATACACAATGGCTAAGATTGCATAGAGTAAACAATTGTTTACACACTTCACCTAATTTTTTTAGCCCTTTAATATGTGCTTTTATAAGTAGTAGAGATATACTTCTATAATTAATATATTTTTTTTATACGGTTAGGTGGCGAAATGCCACGCCAACACAATATCAATTTTTATCTCTACTCTTTATAAACGCACGGATCCAGGAGGTGTTACACGCTAGATCTAGAATGTAAATACATGTTTGTGCCATTCAATCATTTTAATATGTGAGTGAACATCAATCGCTAGACTAAACAACAATATATTTTGATTTTTTTATCTATAATAAGAAAACAAATTGAACAACGTATCTAGCGGTATCACTAGTAGGTGGTAAATTAAGAAACATAATTTTATTGCTTAATATTATTTTGTATCTTTATTTGCTCACATACGAGGACATCATTTTTTATAGTAAAAAAAAAAAGAGATTACAAAGTTACAATACGAGCTCCAAAGAAAAAAATCAAAGAAGGAATTAATTAAAATAACAAAAGAAAGAAGGAAATAAACAGTACTAATTAAACCAACAAAACTAAAGTAAACAAAACCAAAAAATTAAAGCGAAAAAAGGTGCCAAAAGTGGCGCTTTGTATTGTTGTGAAGTGAAGACACGAGCATTATTAGGGAACTTTCTTATTATCAAAAGAGTTCCATGCTTCCTGCTTATTACACGTACAAAAAATCAAAATTGTTCGGCATATATGTGAAAACAATGTTCTCACTTCGCAGCTTGGTTTCATCAGTCATCACTTACACTAAATATGCGATCCAGCCGCTAGTCTACTAGCCATTAAAAAAATAAACAAACTACAAGACATGTAAATGTCTTCTCATATATAGTTGCAGAAAAGCCGAAAATGACCAGCTCTCTGATCAATCATTAAATTAACATACTACAAAAATGTCCATGCCAAGTCAAATCCAGCATACACAGTTGGAAAGAAAATGCATTAATAAATAATAAAAATATAAAAGTGGACTGAAGACGAGGTAGCACTAGCTGTACTTAATTAAGTAATCATTAAGATCGTTCTTCGTGAGAGTCACGTCGCCCATTGGTTAATTAAGTTAAACCAAACACCTTATTAATGTCCTTTAGAATCAATTATTATAAAATCCTCCTGCATATCTGTAGTCTAACAAGCAATAGAGTAAAAAGCCTCCGCTGCTTAATTAGTTCAGCTGGATATAGGCACGTAGCCTCCTACAGGAATTGCTCAAGTTCGAATCCCACCTTTGGTGGTGGTGTGTGTGTGTGAGTGTGACCCTACGGGGATGAATCAAAAAACAAAAAGCAATAGAGTAAAAACGATTAATGGTATGGCCATGTCATCCTCCCAGAATAATGAGATATTGCCCGAATTACGCCCAGCTATGCCTGCAGTTCTTTTGAGAGCAGCAATAAAAGGTGACAGCGATGTATTAATACACCGTCTTGGACTACTGCTAGAAGTAAGAGATGAAATCCAGGTAATATTTCAAATGTAATTCAATTATTTTCCAATTGTACTAATGCCTATAATCTACTGTAATGCGAGGAAGGATAAAGACAACTATCCACGTGCCATAACATAATTCGGAAACGTTTTACACCTTGTTCCGTTGTTATTATTGGTATTATTGTCGTCCACATCAACATTCTAATTTTCTTAATTTGTTATATATTCTTCTTATAAACGTTTTGCATTTTGATGCATGTTACAATTTGAAAGCTTGAATCAGGAATTGGGACATATAATCAGAGTGTTTTACTTTTACAAACCAAATTATCAGAGAAAAATGTTTGAAACATTGTCCTTACCGTATGATGAATAATTCAATCAAATCAATCTATTTTTTCACTAACATTTTGAATTGTGCAATCAGGTGACAATAGAGGCCGCTGACCTCGATTCCCATAACACAGAGCCAGAACATCAGACCGTTGTTCAGTCTAAGCTAATTGGAAGCACAACGTGCTCTGGAGAAAATTTTCTTCATCTGCTTTATGCGGGGAGGCACAACAAACTCGCTATGAAAATTTTCTTAAAAGATAAGTCCCTATTAAAAGCACGCAACAACAAGCTAGAGACACCCCTGCACTGTGCTTCCCATGTCGGAAACGACGAGGCCATTCGTGACCTCATTCGAGATGCTCGCGATGTAATCAAGGATGCACTTGGAGAAACAAACAAAAATGGTGACACAGCCTTGCACTTGGCTGTTAAGAACCACCAAGTAGATGTTGTTGTTGAATTGATGAAGTTGGACAAAGAAGCGACGCACAAAGAAAACAAGCAAGGTTTTTCCCCGTGGTACATAGCCCTGCGTGAAGGCAATATTTCTATGGTCAAAGCCATGCTTGAAGTAGATCCTGATCTGGTGGTCACCCAATTTTCTGATGGAATTTTTCCAGTTCATACAGCAGCCTGTATGAACAATAAAGAACTAGTTGAGCATTTCTGGAAAGAACCAGATGATGCTAAGCTGCTGGATCGCCGTGGAAGAAATCTTTTTCACTTTGCTGCAGAACATGACAGTTTTAGAGTATTATATGCATTGACACGAAATGGCGTCAGACCTGAGATTAGTCAAATGGTTGATGAAATGATTAATGCAAAGGATTATGAAGGAAACACACCACTGCACGTAGCTGAAATGAAGGGAAACGGATGGATGATGAGGACGATATGGCACAATTTGAATAACGATCGGGAAAAATTACTACCAAACCAAAAGGGCATCAAACCAGACATTTACATGAATGACCGACTATGCTATTCTAATAAGGTATGCTGCTAGCCAAATTCAATTAAACATTTTATTTCTCGTCACTTAATACTTATAGACAAAATTGTATTTCGTCAATTTGCATCATCCAAACATGCGTATCAGGTAGTTAATTAGGCGACTAATAACTCCTAATTAAAATACATTCCTTATATCTTTTGTTTCTCTGGTTCCTGTACTCTTTAGCGTTGCTCTTTTCATTAATAGTTAACTGCTAATCACATTGTATACTTACTTTAATCTAGATCTGTTTTCCGTCCGAACAATATATATGTACAGCGCATAATTACTATGCATTTTAGTTGGCTCATAGCTGTATGGTACCATGTTGGTAGTAGTAGGGGATTTGAATGTAATTAGATGGTTGGTTGATAGTGTGATCAGATCATGATGCGAGAAACAAATATTATTTATATATATGGTTTACAAATGAACAGATACTATATATATGGTTCACAAATACTGAAATACGCAGCTTCACACATAAACTGACTTCAAGACAAGCTGCATGTCTGGACCGGAATATAGGATCTCAATTAAGAAATATTGGATTATTACAGAAGATGCTTTTTATCCTTAGACGTATGCCTCATCCTACAAACTAAAATATTGGAAGTTTCGAATTTTTTTATTTATTTACATTTGATTGTCTAAGTTTATGATTTTTTACTCAGTATAAGATGGAGGTTCAACATTTCTTTTTCAAAATTTTGTTTTACTCGAATAATGTTTCTTTATTTTTAACAGAATGCGATGGAACCACCATCGTCGTCGAAAAGTCTGGAGATAAATCAAGTCATTGGATTAGGCGCTGTATTTATAACCACACTAGCATTTGGCGCCGGATTCACAATTCCAGGAGGTTATAACGCAATCGAGGGTACACCGGTTCTAGGAAGGAGATATGCATTTAAGGCATTCGTTTTAGCTAATACCTTGGCTTTTGTTCTAGCATTTGCAAGCGTATGGTTCGTTGTAATTGAAAATGCTCGAGTTGTTCGATCATTTAATGCACTCTATTATGCAGAATGTTTTTTTATCTCAGCGGGGAGGTGTATGATGGTAGCATTTGGACTAGGATCATATGTAACGCTTGCTGGAGTTAGCATGCCCATCGCAATGATCGTTCTCGTTGTTGCTTTATTGGTTGCTTCGCCTACCGCTATCCTTCTCGTTTCGGTCGCAAAAGAATTCCTTGAATGGGCCCCGGAGTGGAAAGATTCAAGTCATTCAACTAGCTTGCGCTTTTGGGTATATGAAATATTTGTAACGTATGCGTCAATATTACTGTTCATCTTCTGCCTTGCTTTTCTGTAGTACGTAGCGTCACCCATGCATTTAGCTAGACTTATATTTTCCTACTCAGTCCCTGTATGTAATCTTAATTTCACTAAATAATTAGAAATATAATTGGATATTGGAGTGCTGTGATCTGACTATCAATGAAACTTTACCGCTATAATTATTTTTCCTCCACAATTCGTTGAGAGAATCATTTTGTGCCAACCATAGGAACGGGAAAGCGAGATAAATGAGAGAAACGTGGAGCAGCATGTAGGGCGATTTTTTTTTTTTTTGTTGCAAAAAAAATAAAAACTAATTAATTAACTACTAAACAAGATTTGTTAATTTTTTTATCTCTTATTGTAAAGTTGAATTAAATCCAAAAATCACGAATTTATAATTATATCTCTTATTGAATTGAACAATGTCAATAATTTTAATTCGACAACTGATTTTTCAAATTTTGATATATACATAAAAATATTAGTGATATTTTGTGTCACGTTATGCATTAGGTACATCCTCAATTTAGAGCTGGCTTAGTTTGAAATATAAAAATACACAATTACAAAAATAATTAAAATTCTCATAAAATTAACCAATTCATTTAAAATATAAATAACATGGATTGTGGCCGTCTATGATCGTAATAAGGTAGTCATAGAATCAAATCAACACAGGGTGGGGTTTGTCAGAAATATAAATTTAAGGTAAGGATGGTGATTGTCTAAGTCCAAAAAAAATGATTATGTGAAAATATAATCATGAAAGCTAACCAAAACCAATAAATACCAAATCAAATATAACAAAAGAAAATAAAAAATATGAGAAATTGACGCGGAATCATGTTGTCATTAAGGAGAAAGTCAAATTTTAATTTTATGTAAAATCAATGAAACAATGTAAAAAAATTTATTTTTGGATTAGTGGGTGAGATTAATAAAGTTTAAAATTAGTGTTAATTTAAGGTTAGGAAATGTTGTTTAATGTGATAGGTTCAGTCTAGTAATCAAAGTTAGTGCATCCACTCACAATATTGATTTTAGTTTAGAAGTTTAAAATTTAAAAGATTTGAAAATTACAAAATTTCATATCTTTGCATTCTGAATTTCGAATTTTTCAAAATATTAAAACTTTCAGCAGGTGCTCCTATTGTAGCAAATGGTACAACGCAACCAAAATTTGTGACTAAGCTTGAATATTCATTATTGTCCATTCACTTATCTCATGATGTGCAAATAATTCATGAATCAACTTTTAATTCTGCAATTTGACCACAATCTACACCCAGATTGTGAAACTATTGATAATTTTTTTCTCAGATTACCCTTTATTGCACAAGCACCTCAAAATATGACAAGGAAATAGAAACACTGTAGCAAAAAAAGAACTAGTTTCTCTGCAATTGCTGTAAAGTGGTCCCTACTAGCACAAAGATGATTGAAACCAATATAACAATTGACTTTTAGCAGAACTCAGGCCAATTAGGCCTAAATAAATTCAATGACTCCCAAATTGAGCACCTAACCCTCAACCAAGCCCACTTTGACCTCAGTCATTCAACCAAACAAAATTGTATGACAAAGTTCAGGAAACAAAACTGATTCAAGACAAGCTGCATGTCTGGACCGGAAAACATGATCTCAATCACTGATGTTTTTCCAGGAGCCGAAAATATGTTAAGGCAATCCTCCACTAGCAACCCTAGGCTCGGTCCAACCCGAGGCCTCCCTTCGGCACCATAATTGTACGAAATAAATAGCTGAAACAAGTAACCAAACTCTATTACTACAACTAGATTGCTCGAGTTTCGCGGCTTCGCCGCGACTATTTTTTGGACAAAGTTTAGATTTTTATTGGTATTTTTTTTTTTTAACTGACAATTTGTTGTAGAACGGTGAATGTGTATAGGAGGTATTGTAGTAACTTGTGAAGTAGTTAATTTTTTTATATTGTTATTTATATAGATTAAAATAGTTTAAAAATTAAATATATTTGGAAATTTAAGGTAGATATATTTGGAAGTCTAAGGTAGTTCATGCCTAATCTATAGAAAAAAAAAAAATTATCTCCTCATACGACATGCAATCTGAGCATTCTAATTTTTTTTTATTGATCAATCTGAATATATTCTAGAAGTTTACTCTTCTTAATTAAAAGTCGTGATTGCATTGGCTTTTAATTAAAAATATTTTTTTGGTTAAATATATTAAAAATAGTTGTACCAATCATCTAAGATAGTTTTTTATATATAAAGTATATATATATTGAAAATATATATTTATTTATATATTGATAAATTTAGTCATCAAAGTTTATGAAATGGAACTTTCATCTAGTAATATATGTTCGCGTGCACGTTATAGAAACTATGCAATGCAGTTATTAATAAATTAATTTTGGAAATGTCTGAAGTAGTTAAATAAATCATCTTGGTCTTATAATTATCAATGCGTGCCGTGTTATTTTGAAGTTATTTTAGTTATTCGTAATTAGAAATATTTGTTTAGTATTGTTGTTTTCTTTAAGCGTCAGGTGTATTTTTTTTTAAATCAAATATAAAACTGAAGATAATTCTAGCGAACGTTTTTTTTTTTAAATGTTTGGAAGTAAAAAAAATTTATATATTCATTGATTTTGTTTAATTAAGTTGACGTGAATTATAATTTAATAATAATAAAGGGAAATAAAAAAATTGTACATGTTTCTTATAATGTTTGTTTAGTTTATGGTTCAACAAAAAAAAAAATCTCATAATTCAACAAAAGGAACCAAACAGCGCAAGGCCAAAAACATACCAGCATTTATTGTCATAGGCCAAAACCAAAGTACACAAACCAACACATACCGACAGTACAGTCCCACATTTATTAACAAATGGTCCATCGTATATAACTCAAACGCAACCAATCTCCTTTGACAACCGAACAATCCAGTAGTAAAAGGATCAAAGTAGCGAGCAGCATTGAATGTTGTGAACCAAGGATTCAATACACATGCCAGGACAAAATAAAGGCAACGTTCTTCATTTATGATGGTATACCCGGTCCGCTATAACAATTCCCACTCAGCCGATCTCCCCACCTGTAATTCTAACTGCACAAACCTAGATGTAAGGCCCAGATAATTCCCTGGCAAATGAAAAACTGCACTGTTTATAGCACAGTTTTTGATGGAAACTGGGTATCAAACTTTTATATAGGTATAATTTAATTTTTTTGTTTACCTTCCTTTCTTGGTAGATAGAAAGGAAGAGTTTTTAGCATTGAATCGCAGCCTATATTTCTATGGGAGGTTTATATAAGTCCAGCTTAATGGACAAGGCATATCGTAATAATTTTGCAAAATTACTATTCCTACAATAGCCTCCTAAACTATCTAAACAACAGAATCAAGTAGATCGCTACCAAGCTTGTACATGCCAAATTTCAGTTCTTCAAATGATGTCTCGTTAGCATTATTCAGATTGACTTTTTGAAATAATTAGTTTATAACAGCAACCTTTTGCACCAATAAATAGTCAACACTCACCTACATCTTACCAAAAGAATAAGTGCTCAAATCTTCCAAAACAAACAACATTCTGAAGCCATAGGCTGAATTTTCTTTAGTTAAGACAATCACAAACCTGACTGCAGCTCTTTCTATCGTCCATAAACGTAATTAGTTCATATAAACGTGGAAAAATTAACCTATGAGAGAAGATTAAGAGAGATTAAATCAATATATAGTGAATTTTCAATCATCAGCAGGAAAAGCAAATAGAAAAAAATGATCCTCGTCTGAAAAAGATGTGAGCTCATTCAGAATATAGCTGGGGTCATATACAAAAGAAAATCGATAATAATTTTAATGGTACCAAAATGGCAAACCTTAAATAACTGAAAAGCCCAAACATGTTTTAAATGGCCAGTTGGTACCTAACTGGTACAGTATGGGGTTTTCTCTGAGACAAGCCTCTAAATCATGGTTTTCAAGTTTTATTGTCTAATGGAATAAGAAGCATGACTTCAGAAAATATAACGATGCCACTCTTTTTTTTTCTAGTAATGTCACAAAGAAATATATTAACTTACTTGGAAGAAAGAGGAGACAAACCTGCATGACAAGGTCAAACTCTACATCATTCTCTAGGCCTGCCTCATTTGTTTTAGTGACAATTTGTCGAGAATATGAAATAAATATGATACATCTGACAAAACTAATCAAATTGTTATTGTTTACCTTTGAAAAGTAAGAAATGCCTCGTTAAGGGTTGAAATGCTATCTTCAGTGAGCAAAAATATAGGAAAGTCATATTTGTTTCACATAATACCAGAAACTTACAGAATTAGACAAGTGAAGCTTTTTCTAGCCTTAAAAGTTATGATATCAGAATTTATTTAGAACCTACAGGAAGAATGCATCCATAACTTGTATTGCTATACGGTGGAAAAGCTGATTGTGGGAATTTATAAGCTGGAGAAAGCCCTTCATAAATGGGAACATAAAAGATTATTAGCATCAGGAAAGAACTTAACAAAGTTCATGGCACGAATTAAAAGAGTATGATATGGTTTGAGTTAGATCATATGTGCTTGTAGTTTTGACAGATGAGGTGCTTAACTACTAAAAACCTACCAGAATCAGAAATTACATTGGTCCGGGCAGTATCAACAAATGAGGGCCGGTACAACACATATATATTCGATTGTCGAGTCATTTTTTGGTTCAATTCTTTTTGCTTTTTACATAAAAAGCAATTTTGTTTTTTGAAGACTACTTTTCAAGTCAGGACTAACTGGTGTTCATGATTAATCGTGGTAAACACCTAATTGCAAAAGTAAATATTGGACAACAAATGTCCTCTACCAAAACGTAAGTGGTTACACAACCCTACATAGTACTAACGTCGAAGTTTCTTTCATAAATTGACAATAAAATGAAGGATCAACAGAAGAATACTCTAATGGGCAACTCGTATCAGCATTCGAAATAGAACCGACCTCAACTTGGATTGGAGGAACCATGGTATGTAATCTGTGTGCCATCACTGATTTTGCAATTCCCTGCTTGCAAGATATAGCAACCCCTCTAATCTCCCAGTCAATCACAACTAATAACAATATTGTTTTATTAACATCCTGAAAAGAATAAAAGAAGGAATAGAGAGAGAGAGAGAAAAGTGAAATCAGTCCAAAACAGAATGCAAATGCCAAATTGGAGAAAAGCTTTTTCTTTTCGAGAATTGGTCTTTAGGAAAACATTACTATGAGATGACAGTTAAAATTTCAAGAATTTTAAGGGAATCAAATAAGAGAGAGAAATCTGATGATAGATAGCCAATCCTAGCATACTTGGCAATAGTATCATCTAGTTGATTTAATTCCCTATTTATTAAAGTACAATACAAATCGTTGGCCTTAAATAAACATTTCAGATGTAAGATATCATGAAAGAATCTCCAATCCACATATTCAACATGTTCTACTCCTGCAACCACCTTTTGTAGTTGCTGACAGTCTGTAAAGAAGAACCACAAAGTCAAACCATTCCTATTTACTGTTGAAACCTCTTGACTGAAAGCTAAAAGTTCGGAATGGAAAGGCGATAAAGAGTTACCAGCTCCACATCCATACTCGATTAGGGCGCCAGTTTAGAACAAAAGAGTATGTGCCGCATCCATACCAGCAAGCCTCCAGGCAGCTTCTATGCTGTACTCCTTGTCGACAGACAATGCATGGTGACAACATCCAGCATGGTACTTAGTCTTATACATGAACGTGAGAGTCGAGTACATATGGCCAGTGACTCCGTCATTATATTAGAGATAACGGGTTTAATTTTCGTTGGACGTTCGAAGAGGGATTAACTATATTTGACATAGTGGGTAATGTATCTCTAAAAAAATAGTCTTACTTAAAAAAAAAAGTCTCACGCATGATTGTTTTTCAGTTAAATCCTCTTTACAAATTTGATAAGATAAATCTTAAGTCTTAAGTCTTAACCCATTATATTTATATTAGATGATTTAAATCAAACTAGCAAACGTACCCATCCAAATGGGTGGGTAAATTATAGATGAAAAAATTTTACATATGTGTTCTATTTCTAAAATAAAAAAATATTATTATTTTAATGAAGTTTTTCATATTTGTTGTGCTCTCTTTCCATATACAGTGCACAATCAATTCAATAATAATTTTTTTTCTATTTTTATGAGTGCACAATCAATCCAGCCAAATTTTTCTTTCTATTAAAAGTGAAGGCTTGTAAACTTATATTCATGGCTAACATCCAATCATTGGTTTAAACGATCAATGACTAAGATTACATAGAGTAAATAATTATTTACACCTTTCGCCTACTTATTTTAGCCTTCGATGCATGTTTTCATAAGCGGCAGGGATTTGATTTTTTATCAATAAAATTAGTCTAAACTGACAACTAAATAATATGCATACTCATAGAAATGATTTGAGCGTCCTACCTTAAATAGATAGTCAAAAGACAACCCGATGATCCTACAAAATTTTGTAAGGGTGGCAATTTCTTGTCTTGATAATAATTAATAAGTTAGCCTCGGCAATCAACAAAAATAATTTTTAATTTTCAGATATACCATGTGGAATATGATCTATATTGTATTTATATCAATCAAATTATAAAAATAATAAGTTTTGAAAAAAGTTTTCCAGTTCATCATCACAATACTTGAAATTCACAACTATTCAGATTTAATGACCTTACATGGAATAATCAAATGACACTCATACTACTCATACTACATGAAATTTGTTGCACGATCCAATCTACAAGATCAATAATAAGTCTAAATTTCTTTTTCTATTTTGTTGAAAAATTTTATATTGATTCGAGAAATCATCGTTAAAATTATAAAGTCAAGTCATTATCAATGTATCCTATCAGTTATGTAAACAAGTGTAAAAAATGTTATCAGCTTATCTTACCCGCAAGGCCGCAAGCTTTCAAAATTTATTTATTTATTATTATTTTTTTCAAATATCTGGCCGCCATAAATGAATGCTAATTGCCGATCAACTAATGTGTACAGTGTATATGCAACTTATACCTTAATGGAAATGGATGGTCGGAATTTATCCAATGGCAGTCCGCTACAGAATTGAAAATTTAGAAAGGAAAAGGGGAAAAAAAAGATAAAATGAAAGACCAAAAATTGGAGACTAGTACCAACAAGCTAGGAAGATACAAATCTTTGTCACTTTGTGTCTTCTCGGGAATTGCTTCATCCACTCTCCAAATTTAGAGATTCACTTTTTTTGGACGAAAATACTTTTATTATTTTCAAATATTTTCAAACTGAGGTGAATTGAAGGACGTAAATTGAAAGAGTGACAAAGACATTTTCGTTTAAGTAGGAGTGAATCTCAAATTTTGAGGAGTGTATGAAGCAATTCTCGTGTCTTCTCCTGTCCTTTCTAATATTTTAATTTAAATAAACAAGTAGTCATTAAATGAGTTATTCGGCCCATTGCTTATTTTCGCTTCCCTTTTCTTTCTTTTCAAGCTTCAAGAGCACACAAAATACAAAACTCGTTTGCCGTGGGTTTAAAATGTCGGTGAAGGCGCATTTTGAGGTCATTTATTGATAGCAACCAAATAGGTTGAGTTTGGGGTTAAAGGAAATAATAAGGAAGAACTTCTCATTCATATCTTATCAGTTATCAAGTCAAATCGCAGTGTGCCATACACAGGCACCTCGAGTCCTATGAGGCCCATAACGAAGTCTATTTGAATGTTTCGTTGCAAATCCAACAGGCACAAAACAACAGTGATTATTTAATTATCAATCTAAAGAGTTGGTGATTGTATATGGAGTGAAGGTATGCTTATGAAGGGGTTTACTCAACCAAAAATGGAATTTAAAGAGAAGTGTATAGTTGCTTATAGATTGGTAATGGTTTTTTATTTGCTAATGAATTCCTCATTTTATTTACCAATGTTAAAAATGTCTATCTTAATGCATGAAATATAGTGTTGCATATGTCTCAAGAATTCCTATTATAGCTTATAATTCTGCAACCCCATTATGGAGGGAGTGTTCTTCCAAATTTTTAAAGGAACCATGTCCTTTTCACTCCTTTTAAAACATTTGAAGACTTTCTCACTTCCAAGATTCACACTTGATGTAAGAGGTTGCTATGTAGTTGACGACAAAGACCAGCATTGTTGCCTCTTTAATGTTTATGATTGGGACGTCTCCTCTTAAGAATTAAGTATATAATTTAAAATATCGATTATTTGAAAAAAAAATTTCAGAAATAAGGTAAAAAGTAATATCGTGTTTTTCTTTATCTTTTCTGTGAGCCTCTTTAATTTGTTCTCTTCTCCGTTCAGATCCTTCTTTTGCGTTGAGATACCGTACTAGTTGTTGTATACAACAGGAGTGCTTATCTTAAGGAAATAATGCACGACAAAAACAACTGCTAATAGTCTAGAAGATATTTGCTTGTATAGAAGTAGACCGCCTATAACTTCTCATGATTTTTAATTGCTGTCTAATTGGAAGTAAATGAAGAAATCTAATGAGTCAAGCCATGTGCATCACCTTGACCAAAATACAAAAAATCATCAGTTGCAGCAAAAGTAGGCATTTTAAACACAAGGTTTTCTTAAAAGCATTTACATCTAACAAGATGCAATAGGTACACCAGTTTAAAATGTAGATTAGTTGTGATAATCACCAAAATGGTTAAGTAGGAAAATTCTGTTTTGTCTTACCTAACAAGATACTAGCTGGTTCTTAACATTTTGGCCGATCAATACCTGAAGGGAATATATCATTAATTTTTAATATGCCTATCACCAATATCTTTTCCCAAAATAACGATATTGCATCTAGTGGTTAACCATTAATCCAACTGTCTTAAGGACCAGAGAAGGTTTAACAATAAATAGCAACATTAATTTTAGTAGTATTATATAATATGAAGAGGAAGGCTAATGTGCCATCGATGGCACATATGTCCCTGTACCATCGAGTCGTTTTTTGAGATTCAAATTTCAAACGGTCAATCTGAATCGTTTAAATTGTTTTCCATATTAAAATACCCTTGGAGACCAAATTTTACATATTTTCAATTTTTTTTTGCAATTTATTAAGACATTTTCAAATTGGAGGGCCTGAAATATTCTAATTTCTAATTATAATGTTTTTTTAAAAATACCATACTAAATAACAAAAAAATTCGAAAAATATAAAATTTGGTTTTGAAGGGTATTTCAATATAGAAAACAACTTGAACGGTTCGAATTGACCACTTGAATTTTGGATATTGAAAAAAAACTCGATGGTACGGAGACCCTTCATGCCATCGATGACACATTAGCCTCTCTCTCTTAATATCAATTTGGTGGAAAGAACTCATATAGATTTGAAAAGAAACAATGCTCAAATCCTGCTTACTGTGTGAAATACCTAGCATTTGAATTATTACCGTCTAAAATTAAGATTTGACACGTGCATATCAAATTATTGCAAAAATGTAAAGCTCGTTCCAAAGCCCGAAAAAACAAAAAAGGTCAGATAGAAAACTGACAATAATAAATATTTGGAATAAAAAGAACTTGCTTTTCAAGAAAAATCCACAGAGAGAGAGAGAGGTAGAGAGAACCAGTCGGATCACATACTTAGGCTAAAGCAATTAGGCTTTAGCTGGGTTTACTGGGCCAAATCTTCTTAGCTTGTTAGCTTAAGAACCTATCTTTGGTTCTTCCCAGTTAAACCAATAGCAATGAAAAAAAAATCCTGTAATAAAACAAATGGCACGACTTTTCGATGTTTTCCTACTTTTTTCTTTTCAAGTCAAATTCTCAAATACTGTACCCAAATAAGGTTCATAAGCATCAACCTTCTATCAGAACGGGGAAACATTGTTAAACTAATTTAGACCTAACATAAGAGTTAAGGTCTGTACCATAAAAGAAAAGGCTATCCTAAAAGGACTCCCTAGAATGAACTAAACTTAAACATAAGAGTGGGTCTCGTCCTCTTCAGGCTTAACGAAAAACTCAATATAAGCAATACGGCTAGGCTGTGCGTCAGCATAGTGATTCAGTGCTGCTGGTTTTGCAACTGAAACGAGATGCTGAATTTTGAGCATTCCACCTCTACCTATTGTCACTTTGCTGCTTCTATTCTCTTTTAGGACACTACTCGGGAAGTTAGATGTAGTAGCTCGAAGAAACTTATATTTGTACCTGTACATTTGACCTCAAATAAACATGTATTTGCATAACCGCATTTGCAGAAGTATATTGTTTCTTACCTGGAAGAAATATGGCGATCACATTGAAATGCTATCAGAAGGTCTGTATTTGCATAATAAGGGAACTCAATCTGCAAATTCAAACATAAAATTAGAAATAAAAAAATAAGAATATAATATAGATTTAATGAAAATACATTTAAACCTGCAAATCACCATGACCTTCCCCTCGAAATGTCACCATAGGTGCGTCGGGTTGCATTATAATCTGGATACTTGAACCAGGCCAGTCTAGATCATCAATTGCTTCCTTCAGAATTGCTGACTTTAAATCATCAAAGAAAAACAAAGTGTTAAATAGGGGATGAGTAAATCATCCGATCAGTAGTTCTGAGATATAACAGCAATTCTGGTAAAATTGTGAAACCTTGACAGTAAAAGTAAGAGGAACATTTCCAGCTTGCTCAAAATGGTAGTCCCAAGAAATAGTATCGGGAATTCTTGTTCTTATTTCTGCATACAAGCAAGAATCAGGCGATCCCACCGACCTGACAACAAATTTATTTTCATTAATTGAGAAAAGGAAACCGAATAAATGGTAAAGTCTGACGAGAAAATATTCACCCCTTATTATCATGTTGTCAACAGTTTATACCAGGTATAACAAACAAAGGGGAAAAGTGAAAGATGTTTTTTGTGCATGTGTAAGTTTGCCCCTAGCTCGCCTGTCAAATGGTACCGGCAAACCTCAGCTTCAATATTCAGTATTTGGATGTTCACTATTCCTACAATGTGTAAATCATGCCTGAATCAACTTTTAGTCACACAATTCGACCACAATCTACACTAAGATCATGAAATTGTTGATAATTATATTCCATATTCAGTATTTGGTCATTTACAAATCCACAATGTGTAAAGCATGCCTTGATCAACTTTTAGTTCTACAGTTTGACCACAATCAACACTCAGATTGTGAAATTGTTCGTAATTATACCACAACATTCCCTCCAGTATATGAGAGCACCATGAAAGGAATAACTGTGGCAAAATAAGAAACAATTCTACACAATCTGTCGGAAAGTGGTCCCTACAGGTACTAGAAGATTGAAACCAATATAACAATTGAGTTTTAGCAGAACTCAGGCCACTTTGGCCTGAATAAATCATAATTTGCATCAATGACTTGAAAATTGGGCAATTAAACCTCAACCAAGCCCAACTTGGCGGCAGTCATACATGATACATCCAAACAAAAATGTATGACAAAGTGAAAGAAACAAAACCTACTTTAAAAGGAGCTGCATGTCCGGACCGGGATACTGGATCTCAATCACTGATGCATTTCCAGGAGCCGAAAATATGTTAAGGCAATCAACAAGTAACCCTAGGCTCAGTCCAAACCGAGGCCTCCCTTCAGCACCATAATTATACGAAATAAACAGCTGAAACAAAAATCCAAAACTCCATTCCTTGAGCAATCACCATAACATGTACTGTTTGTATAGAAATAGAATCCTTGATCTGATATTGAATACAACAATACCTCACGCTTTAGGTAAACCTTAGCTTGGAGACAGCCTGATTCCTCTACAATAAGCACAATCCCATGCTCAGATAGTTCAATCACTGCATCCTGTAAACCTCATTTCATTTCAGATTAACGATTTTGTTATTAGGAAATGGAATAGCACTAAAACCCCAAGAAAAAGAAATTGAAGGTAGAGAGTAGAATCTGACCTGGTGGCGCTTCCATCGGACGGAGGAGAGAGCATCGACCATGCCTTGAACGCAATCCAGCTGGCACACCAAGTCCGGCGAGTCTTCGTCGTCGTCTCCGCCTCCGCCTCCGCCTCCCGTCGATGTGCTCATTTCGCCTTCTCTCTCTTTCAGTCTTTCTCCCGCTCTCTGGTCTCTGGGAAGTGGGAAAGTCGAATGAATGTGAAGTTGTAAACTAAAAGCAAAGCACTTAACTCAATACAGGCCTCAGAAATGTTAAATTTAAATATTGATCCATATTCCTTTCAGATCAATCCAACTCTAAACCTTTTAATTTATTAAGGCTTCGGCCGCATTATCATTTGTCCCATAAATTATACAGGGTTTCTGTTGAAGTCTAAAAGAGAAATTAGGCCCAAGAACAGATCTGAAGTTTAGTTTGAACTTTGAAGTTTGCATTTGTAAAATCAAAACATTTTAGGGCTTATGTGGAGCCTTATTTGGGTGGGGTTTTTTTAAGTGCTTGACCATTTCATTTTCTTTTGTGCCGGGAACTCGGGATTGATGAAGAAGGAGATTCATTAGGGAGAAAACAGGAAAAGAATCAAATTATTTTGCTTTTATTTGTTACACTACTTTGGATTGAAAATTATGCTATTTTGTTCTGGCTCTTTTTTTGGGAAAGAAATAGAAAAATGTTAGGCTAGAAAGGGCTTGGCGCCTTGCCTTATGAGTTATGACAAAATAGTATGTGGACTTGTGTTGATTAGCTGGACTGAAGAATTATCTTAAAATTGGGTTCACACAAGCTTTCTCAGCTATTAATATGCTATCAGATGCACATTCTCGTTATCAAGCTAATTTAAGGTGTGTGATTTTGTGAAATATGGATCTATTGTGCCTACGTAATTGTTATAGAACATACGGCACTAATTAAAAAAATATATATGAAAAATAGTTAGATTATCTGAGTGATTGTTGGTGTGCTCACTTTTCTTTGAAGTTGATGCCCTGGTAATTGTACAATAAATAATATGAAGAAAAGGGGGAAGGGTGATTAATTGGATGGTTATTTTTTACTGACAATAATGAGCTTGCCACGTGAATAATAAAGTGAGATTAAAAAATAAAACGAAGCGGAGTTTATTGATTTACATACTGATAAAGCAACAGTGTTATCTTAAAAGTTAGTCTTGAAATGTTAATATATGTCCTGATGTCCCTTGCAAATTCAAAAAAAAAAAAAAAAAGGATTAACATCATTATGAAATTGTTACATTTATTCTCTGCCATACCGAATTAATCCACAAAATTATGCTGGCAACAAAAGTTTAAGAGTGGATGGAGAAGTGAAAGTGAGACGTTCTTAACCTCTTAACCTTCCTGGTTATTACCAAAATTGTGAATGGGAAGCTTGACACTGATATGCTCTTTCGGAAAAAAAAAATGCGATCGATTTTGGATTTGAATCATAATACTTTTCTTTAAAAAAAACTAAGTGCATTAGTTAAGCAAAAAAAAGTACTAGTGGAATTAAAGCTTCTTAAAAATTTCTTCTGTCATCAGTGAAAAATAGAGCGACAGAAAGGATGGGGACCACTTACACTTTTTATTATACCTTGATAAAGTGTTCAGAAGAGTTCGTTTCTCATTAACTTTTTTACAAATTGGGTCGTCGGTTTTAATAGAAACGATAATAGAAACGTCTATCAAAATTTTAATTACCTTTTGAATCTGATAATTGAAACGATAACATCATTTAATTAAATATAGATATATAGTTATACTAAATTTTATCTTCACTGTATGCTATGTCAAAATTAGTGTTTATATAAAATATAAAATCTAAGGAAAAGTAATCACAACAACATTAATTACTACTTTAATTAGCAAAAACTGCTGTTTTGATCTTGTATGGCGCAAAAGAACTTAGTTTGTCTTTCCTAGCTAGAAAACAATGACCTTTTTTTTCACTATAAGAAAAACAAAATAAAATATCTGATTTAGCAATATTGCGTAAAATAAAATATAAAACAAGTCAAAATAAAAAACAAAAAAAAATACTGAAGATTGGGTCCGTGCATATATAAAAGATCATGTGAAAATATAATCATGAAAAGTTAAAACTAACAAAAGTCAAGCTTCGTAACCAAATCAACAATCATAAAAAGGAAATTATAAGAGGGACATAGAATATGGAAACTTACACAGGATTTCATATTTTTAGTGTGAAGAAAGTCAAATTATTAAAATCATTGAAAGAAAACGACAATGAAACAGTGTAGAAATGTTTAAAAAATCAAATAATTTTTTTCTCTCAAAATGTATTATAACATTTACAATGTATTAGAATAAAAATTAGACCATGGTTATTCAATCCCCAACTCCAAGGAGACTAGATAATTAAAAAAAAATCATATAGATATCATAAATCCAAGTCCACTGCTAAAAAGTTCTCTTTTCCTCATCTCTACGCATATACGTTGAAAAAAACGCTAGTTTCTTTTTCCTCGTCTTTTTTCTCCTCCAAATGTATACGGTAGTCTCTGTTGCGGTAGATCAATAGGCTTAAAAGGTATTAAAATTGTAATAGCTGGTTCGGAACTCCTCTGTCAGTAATCTGCCACATACTCTGATATAGAAATACTGTAATAGAAACCTTCAACTACAACCGCTCCACTTCTAACAAAGCAAAAACTTTCTAATAAAACACCAAAAGCAAATGAATGGATATGACAAAATAATACAGGACTTATAACGGGGAATCACGTAAGGAAATGATTAGACCACCTTATTCCGAAGGAAAATCGAAACTTCATCTGAGCATTTCCACACTATAGCCACATTATATTTGTCAATTAGTGCTAACGGTTGTAAAAATAGGAAATTGATTTTCCTATCTAAAACGGGGTCTTATTTTATCTGATAAATCGGGTTGTAATTTTCTTTTGTCCTCCTGTAATTATGTAATATATTTTGGTCAATCAAAAAATTTGCCTACTGGCTTTCCATCAAAAAAAAAAAAAAGAAACTTCGCAGTGAATCTTTTATTTAATATAATTGATATATTAGAAATAATGATAATAATAAAAATAAAAATAATAAAAGAAACGGCTCACGAGTTGCCAAAATCAGTATCGACTATCGAGTAAACATAAAATATATCTCGCATTTATGATGACAGAGTGTTTATTTATTACGAAAAACTGAACCTGCATCCGTTTGAACCTTCCGATCTCAATTTTAAGAAAGGATCGCATTTTGACGTTTTGTTTTGCTTTCATCATCAAATCAAAGGGGTGGTTCCTTCGCTGTTGCTTCGCTGTAGTGCTATATCATTCGCTAGCTGACTCACAGTAACATAGGTCAAAAACACTCTTTCTCCAGCAGGATGAGGAAAATAATCTTTTGATGAGTTGGTTGCATATAGGCCTGTCTAACGTAAGGCACGGAACATGTGGTTCCGTTTGATGTTTCGTTAAGAAAACGGTATTATATTTCATTTTGTTAATCATTTCGTTTTGAAAACGAAACAGATTTCAGTGTCACTATTCGTTCCACTTAGAAATTACTATATTTTTGTTGAAAACGAAGCAGAACAGTTCAAAACAGCATAATTTTGTGTTTCGTTTTCCGTTCCATTATCGAAACGCAATATTTCGCTCTGTCACTAACTATTTCGTTACCTTTTCACGTCATGGCAAAACGGAATAATAGTTGCCGTTGACAACAGGCCTAGTTGCATAGAAAGAATCACAACTAAAAAAAGATAATGTAATTAAATCTATCTAAAGCAAAGTGTGCGAGAACATGAGATTCCTTTTTTTCTTCTTTTTGTTTCATGGAAATTCCTACGAGCCGGAGATTCTTTATCAGTATACCCAACTACCAATTTATTATTAAAAAAATATTTTGGGAAGTATTATTGGAAATTCATGTACATAATTTTTCCTATATATCATCTTACGTATGGCGGGTCCCTATCGCACGCACCACTGCCAAAACAGAGAAGACGAGATATTAATTGGAATGCAATATTTACTAAAAAATCTTAAAGCTTAGATGTATAAATATTAAATAATCTAAACATTTGCTCATAACAAGTTTCAAATTAATATATATTTCTTTAATTAGTTTCTACTTTCTTGAGTTTCGTACGTCCATCGGATTGTAATTCTCCTGGGTCTTAATTATTAGGGAAAATTTTTTCTGTGCCCTCCAAAACTGAGGAAATGATGGATTTGCCCCCCAAAACTAAATTCTTCTCCTTTTGCCCCCCAAAAACGTCACCCCATTCCCTATTTGCCACTTTCTCCTTTTTAATAATATATTAAACAGTAAAATAATAAAAGTATAAATTTCTTACCATTATACCCTCATCCCAAAACCAATCTATCGTGAAGATCAGCCCAGTCGCTTCCGTCTCTGCCTCCGCTTCGCCTTCACTTCATTCTCTCCTCCTCTCTTACTCGCACACCACGGTACCCCCAGTCTCCCTCTCATTGCCTCTTACAAAAAACCTTAACATCCCATCCGTCGCTCCCTTCTTCCTTCCCCACTCGACATAGTGAAACCCTCTTATCTCTCTCTACCAGCTCTCATCTCTCCCCGCTCTCTCACTGCCTCTTGCTCACCCCTCCACACCCCAAACTGTGCCTCTCTCCTCTAACACCTCTCACATACACTCAAACTCTCTCCTCCTCGAGTTGGTCGACATTGGCAAAGGCAAGGTAATCGATGGTGGACGGTGATAGCAGCGAGAACCCTCAACAGGTGACTTTATTTAATGTTGAGAAAATGTTGCTCTTTCTCTGTACCGTACTTGTTAGGGAGCTTAATTGGTTTTTGTCTTGGAAATGTTATGTTTCAACAGTTTCTCAGTATTTTGGAATCAACCTTGTCAGACCCATACAAAAAGTAAAGAGAAATTAGATAAAAGATGTTTTTTTTTTCTGAAGATAGTATTAACGTAGAAAATAGCTAAAGTAGAATCAAACGAACATATATGTAATATAAATTACAAAGAAACAAACTTTGATTATTGTTGCTAGAATTTATTCTGATTTTTCTATGACATAAATGAAATGCAGCTGGTAGCTTGGTTTCTAGAGTTGGTGATGAAGAAACACTGGGCAAACTAATGAAGGTTTTAGCAATTTAGCTTGAAGCGAAAGATTAAAACTAGAAAGTCGCAAGATGAAAATGGTGTTGTTATTATCTTGCCTTCCTTATTTTATTGTACTGTTTGACTTTTGTAATTTTGATGTTAGTGTTAGTCAAATTGAAGCAAATGCTGTGTTATTGTGTTTTATGTTTATCTGCGAATATGCATTGTTAAATTCGTTTCATTTGTTATGACACATGGCATTTGTTTCTGACTGCATAGTGTCCTAATTTTGTACTGTTAATATATTTAAGAGATCGAATTCATTTGTGCAGGAATTCTATTTTGGATCATAAATCACAAACTTTAACATATGCTACCAGTAAAAACTAATCATATATTTAAATTAGTCTATCTTTAAATAAAGATAGTACTCTCATAAAAGTGATAGCCGCATGTTTCATTCTTGAAACAAATGGTTTCTGTATATTTATACAAGTTTACATCATCATAACTATTGCTATTCTCAAAGATAAAAAATAAATTGTACACATCATAATCTCTTTACAATCCCTCAAAAATGAAAAATAAAATACTATAATATAACTCCGATCAGTTTGCTAGGACTTTCTCAAGCCATTTACTTGTAGCTTCTTGCGGCTCCCCCAAAAGCTCCAATTGTGGAACTATCATCTATTAACTAAGTTAACAAATAATTAAAATTAAATTAGAAGCGATGCAACCTTTGTGCTTTTACTCATAAGAAATTAGAAAGAAAAAATAATGGTCAAACCAACATAGAACGTCACCTTAATTTTGATTTGACAAAAATAATATAATGTCCAACAGGTTACATACGCCAAGCAAAATGGTATCTTCTCAAGAAACAAGAAGGCATAAAAAGTGGATCTAATTTTATATTCATCGACTGCTTTTGAACTTTCAGTATACCATAGAAGCTATATAAACAAGTTGATTTCTAAACAAGCAAATAAAGTAATTGTTGGTGATTTTCCAAGGGCCTATTTACTTTGTAGCAATAAATAAGAAATTGATTGATACTTATTGTTCATATCAGTAAATGATGAGAAAATAATGATGTAACGATGTAGTTATAAATTGAATTACCAGTAAAGCATAGAGAGTCTGACTCGTGATGTATACTTCTATTTCTATACTAGAAAAGTTTAAAAACATTTAGTCTATGGAAGTGATTAAAAATTCATGGAACAGCAGTAGGGAGTGCAAGATTGGAGTCTCATATCTTTATAGTTGCTACAAGGATAGATCGCTGCTCGCTGATGAAATCTACCACCGTGTAGAGGCCCCGAGAGGTTTCCTCTCAAAATAGACAGTGAGAGAGCGGGGAGAGAGGAGAGTCGGCAGGGAGAGGAGAGGAGAGGGTTTCACTGTGTCGAGTGGGGAAGGAAGAAGTTGGCGACTGAGGGGATGGTAAGGTCGAGAGTGAAAGGTAGAGAGGAGGAGGCCGAGGGTGGTGTGCGAGTAAGAGAGGAGATAATGAAGCGAAGGTGGAGCGGAGGCGGAGACGGAAGCGACTGGGCTGATCTTCACGATAGATTGGTTTTGGGATGAGGGTATAATGGTAAGAAATTTATACTTTTATTATTTTACTGTTTAATATATTATTAAAAAGGAGAAAGTGGCAAATAGGGAATAGGGTGACGTTTTTGGGGGGCAAAAGGAGAAGAATTTAGTTTTGGGGGGCAAATTTACCATTTCCTCAGTTTTGGAGGGTACAGAAAAAATTTTCCCTAATTATTACCAGTCTACCAGAAAGAGTTCCGTCATTCTTTCTGGTCATATGAACGGAGTTTTTACTCTGTTTTCTGGAACTCTGGGGCTCAACTGCTCAACAGAAGAGCAAAGAACCTCGACTATTTTACCAATTTATGACTGGGGTGTCAAACGTACGAAACGGAAGCGGAACTGGTATGTTTTGTTTCGTTTCGTAAAACAGAACAGTTTTTCGTTTCGTTTACTGTTCCGTTTTTCATTTTCCGCAGTGGCGGATCCTGGAAATTTTTTAGCCTAGGCACAATTATAATATAATAAAATTACAAATTTTTTAAAAATAAAATAAATGATAATTTAAAAAAAAATGCCATTCCAAACATATATAATTGAAATATTACAAAATACATCATCTTTTTCATAAACATAATCACTTTTTCATGATCTTTACTTCTCTATCAATTACTAAAAAACAACAAAAAAAATTTAATTCTAATTTTCTAAGGCACAAACGCACAGACACAGTCCAGGGCCCGAGCACTATCTTTTTTTTAACCCAGGCACCAGATAGAAGTATATATACCTGGTCCTTAGTTTTTCATTTTTTACCCCGGGCACCTGCCATGGCAGCCAATACATTGGATCTGCCACTGATTTTCTGTCCAATTTTCGGTAAATGAAACACTAACGTTTACCAGTACCCGTTTCGTTTCCGTTATGTTTTTAGAAACGAAACTGATTTCCCTTTCCTTTCTGTTCCATTTTGGACGAAACTAAATGAAAATGTGCGAAACGGTACGGTATTGACAGCCCTATTTATGACCAATATTTTGTTTTCACCAAACAACTTCAACTGCTAAGGTACGGGATTTGTACCCATCAGCTATTTTATAAAAATCTTTGAAAAATAGCTAGCTTAACGTCTAGCTTTTCTTGATAAATATTACAAAATTTTGTTCTGTTTTCCTAAATTATACTTCTGTAATAAACATTAATTATTATGCAATTTTTTTTATCATCAAAACAATTGCATGCTTAGAGCTTAAACGCACGAGAAACCATAATTGTTCAACAAATATGTGAAAATATTGTTCTCGGCCGGTTCACAGCTTGGTTTCATCAGTGATCAATAATTAAAATATGTGATCCCAGCCGCTAGCACACTAGCCATTTTTTAAAAAAATAAACAAATATACGAGAAATGACAATGCATTCTTATATTATAAGACGTATCTCAATCGTTGAAATAAACTTACAAAAAAAAAAAATGCCCATGCCATACAATAGAGGACTGAAGACGAGGTAGCAACAAAAAAATGTCCAAATCCATCATGCGCGCGCAGTTCGAAAGAAAGCATTAAAAATTTAAAAATAAAAGTGGAATGAAGACGTGGTAGCAGTAATTAATTAGTTACACACATTTAAGTAATCATTAAGATCGTTCCCGGTGATAGTAATATATATGTACCCTCCCTTGGTTAAGTTAACCCTAACCCTTACTGGTCTTCAGGCTCAATTACAAAATCATTCCTGCATAACCCAGCCTAACAAGCAATAGAGGAAGAGCGATTAAAGGCAACTAATGGTAATGTTATCCTCCAAGAATAATGAAATCTTGCCTGAACTACGCCCAGTTATGCCTGCCGATCTTTTCAGAGCAGCAATAAAAGGCGACAGCGCTGTGTTAATACATCGTCTTGGACTAACGCTAGAAGCACGAGATGAAATCCAGGTAATATTTCAAATATAATTGAATTCTTTTCCAATTGCATTCATGTCTATAAATTGGAAATTTATGAGATACCAGTCTGGCTGCGGGCCGAAATTATTATTATAAAGAAATTATACATAAAAAATTTTAATAGAAACCAAAAATTATTTTATATTTTAATAAGAACCAAGGAACTACTCTTTTTATGAACGCGTTAACGCATCTCTCCTAACTATCCGTTCATAAAACGCGTTAAATGTAATTGCTCGTTTTATAAACAGGTAATCAAGATATTAACGCGTTTATAAAAAGGGTAATTAGGCTGAATTTTTGTCTTTTCCAAAGCCGTTAGTTCTGACTAAACTTTTACG
This sequence comes from Rhynchospora breviuscula, assembly GCA_027562975.1. Taxonomy (NCBI): domain Eukaryota; kingdom Viridiplantae; phylum Streptophyta; class Magnoliopsida; order Poales; family Cyperaceae; genus Rhynchospora; species Rhynchospora breviuscula. Next base: position 14,263,252 of record CM050400.1, on the reverse strand, counting down.
CACTTTTATATTAAAAACTGTACAAACGCTTTTATAAGACGGATTATTAGCTTTTTAACGCGTTTTATAAATGGGTAAATAGGGAACTTAAGTCGTTTCAATCAAATTTATCCTCTTTAATCAGTTTGTGAATTTATGAATGCGTTATTAAAATCTATAAAACACTCGTCCATCTGCGAGGACTCAAACCTCCCCTCTCCTCTCTCTCTCTCTCTCTCTCTCTCTCTCTCTCTCTCTCTTTCTCAAACACATTAGAAAATAGAATCCACTAAAAATGTTGGTGTGAAATTAATAGCCATAAGGGTTGTGTATGGCATAATTATTTAGCTATATAAGGTCGCACACAATACTTACGGCTATTAATATTCCACCAACTATAAATAAAAATTTTCGGCGCGGAATTCATTATTATGTACTAAGGATGGCTCAGATTAACAAGCTGAGGTTGTCAATTGAAGCCACAACCCATCAGCATCATCTGAGTCAAACCAACATTCCGCAGCCAATAATTTTGGATCCTCGACGATCGAGTTCCACCACCCCAAACTGGAGAAGAACTCGATGACTGTCAAAGAAATGTTGTTTTCAGATGAAATGTTGGTTCCTCTGCAAACACGGTACCTATGACCTTTGCTTGGATTATATAAATTGCAAAAATAAGGAGGCCAAGAGGGAAGTTTCCTCGCTACAGTGTTTTTCTTAAGTTTAAATATGGGTGGTGTTTGTCTAAATAGGTGAACAGACAGTGCTTAACCCAAGTTGAATATTGTAACTTGTATTATTGTAATGAAAAAATGTCGTAATATTTTTTCAATTGAAATGTATGATTATCAATAATGTTAAATAAATGTAACTTGTTATTTTCTATATTGTCCATTTGTTCTAACTTAAAATTGACTCTAAAAATATTAAATAAATGTAACTCTCGAAAAACTAATAATTTGTAAAAAAAAATGTAACTCTAAAAAATATCACTGTTAAGGATATGTAACTCTTCAAAATCTAACTAAAAAAATGTAATTGTGAAAAATTCATTAATGAAAAAATATTTTGGAGTTTCGATGCAATCTTAAGAATATAACATTTTTTTTTTCTGCGCGGTGTGCGGTGGAGAAAGAAGAAAGAACAAAATTAGCAGATAGCTTATTTACCCATTTATAAAACGCGTTAATAGGCTATTAACGCGTTTTATAAACGGGTAAGTAGGCTCTAAAAAGCATTCCCGCCCAGTCTGCCTGACAAACTGCCAATTCAATTAAATTTCATTAACTGAACTCTATTTACCCGTTTATAAAACACGTTAATAGCCTAGTAACGCGTTTTATAAACGGATAAATAGGGTTTATTTATAGATCTCCTCATTCTTTCTTCGTTCTCCACCAAGCTGAAAAAAATTAACAGACGCACAAAAGAAAAGAGAAGAGAGAAGAAGAAGAAAAAAAAATGAGAAGAAGAAAGAAGTTTTGTTGAATGACTACTAAACCACGCCATGTTTGTACCGGTGTGCTTCTCGAAGGAGATGGACAAACGACTAAACGAGATGTTCTTATGCAAGTGTATTGTCAATACCTACCGATAAATTTTACGTGAAGGTTTTTCAACGAGATGTATTTCATGTGAGAGACCCGAAGCACTGGACTGACCTGGTTAAGAGGGACGGAGGTTATCGTGTCCTCCGTGCAGATGGAATTGTATGGTTGCCTTTGCAACAAGCTTGTCCCCCAGCTTTCAAAATCATCATTTAAATGGAAATGACATATATCACATGTAGTAATTATTAAGTGTTTTATTATTATGTGTTTTAATTTGATGCTTTATTAGTTGTTTTATGATTATTTGTTTTAATTTGGTGTTTTATATTTATGAATATGTGTTGTACAATTATTTTGTATATTATGTGTGTTAATTATACTTATCAATATTATTATTGTGTAAATTTATAACAATTGATATTAGGAGACTTCAAAATATTAAATTAAAGCACCCAATCCAAGAAATTAATACAAATTAAAGTCCATCAGAAAATCTAAATTTCGGTCTATTAAAACAAACACATAATCAAAATTACAATACATTAAAATTTTGAACAACACAATCCAAATTTGTAGAGGATCCATTGCTAATAGTGACTCAAGACAAGAGCATGGTGACTCAAGATAAGAGCAGAGGCATCCCGTTGCAGAGTTGTAAAGGACTAATTTTCAACTACTAACCTTCTTTTGCTGAGACTTGGACGAAGATGTCTGCATGTATGACAGATTCTCATCCAAGGAGGTTGGCTGCCGAATTATGGTTTCACCCCATTTTGTGGCATCTGAAGGTTAAACCATCAGTTCTGTCCTCTACACATAATAACGAATTCCACGCCGAAATTTTTTATTTATAGTTGGTGGAATATTAATAGCCATAAGGATTGTGTGCGACCCTGTATCGCTAAATAGTTGTGCCGCACACAACTCTTATGTCTATAAATTTCGCACCAACTAATATTTGTAGTCGTGCGACTCATTATTTTTTTTCTCTCTTCTTCTTCTCTTTTTCTATTTTCTGCTTTATGTGGTGCGAGGAAGGAAGACACACGGCACATCTATATATATATATACAATTTTTTTGCCTAATTACCTATTTATAAAAGGATAATTAGCCTTATTATCCTTTTTATAAACACGTTAATGTCCTGATTTTCCGTTCATAAAATGCGTAATTACATTTAACGTGTTTTATGAACGGGTAGTTAGGAGAGAGGCGTTAACGCGTTCATAAAAGGGGTAGTTCCTTGGTTCTTATTAAAATATAAAATAATTTTTTGTTTCTATTAAAATTTTTTATGTATAATTTCTTTATAATAATAATTTCGGTCTGCGGGGGAAGAGAAAGGCAAAGCACGGAAAAAAGTGGGGGAAAATTTGCGGCAACAGAGAAGATGGTACTCTGGGGAGGAAAGGGGTTTGGTATCTAAGATCCAATGTGGCAATATCAATGAAGAAAAGGTGAAGCGGGTTCAAATGGATCATCTTGATGATATAGTATTTCAAAATTATTTTTTAAATATATATTTTGCCTAATTTTATGCTTTTGAGTATTCATTTATTAACTAAACTTTGAAAGAATATTTGTTCCTAATTTTTTTCATATTTTTTATGATTTTTAAAGACAAACTATATTATAGTTGAAAATTTTTATTTTCAATAAAATTGATATTATATAATTTTATATTATAGTTTATTTTCACTCATCAAATATTCACTTTATTAATTATTTTTGAATAAATATTTTTTCTCAATTTTTTAATTTTTTTTAATTTTTAAGAGATAGAAAATGATAATTTATCACCAATTTTTTTCGAGTCATCCAATTCGACTCCTTAATCCAACATACCGATTCTTAGTTTCAGAACCATGTCTTATTATTGTTCTTATTGTCATCCTCATCAACATTCTCATTTTCTTTGTTATTCTTCTTATTAATGTTTTGCATTTTGATGACTGTTACAATTTGAAAGCTTGAATCGGGGAATTCGGACATATAATCAGTATGTTTTACAGCCAAATTATCAGAGATAAATGTTTGAAACATTGTCCTTACCAGCAACCCTCACCGAGCTAAGTGCCATGTATGTTACTTTTCCCAAATTACTATATCTTTATTATCTTCATAGCTTGCCACATGGTTAGGTTTTCGACCATGAGATGGGGATAAAAAGGAAAAAGAAGTGTGCTTAGCTATCAGTGTATGTATGGTCCTGGCCATTTTAAGTCAAAAAATTGTTTTATATAGCCAGACAAGGTGTGCAATTCTATGCCAAGAGAGAAGAAACTACACTCAGCCAGCGATATTTGGTCCCGTTTAGGAGGGACATTTTTCTTTTTTGCTTTTTTGAACTAAACCAAATATTAAACTATTTAATATACACGTGTTGTTTTGGTTAATGTATCCATTTTGAGATATTTTAAAAATTTAAATTACAAGTTTAGAGCAATTTATCCAAAAATAAATAAAGAATTCACGAGTACTTTTCCCGTGTTCTTTTACATTTTTCTTTTTTTTTTTTACATTTTTTAATTCAAAGGAAGTTGAATCCCCTATGGACGGTCTGGACCACTAAGGATTGTGTGGTCACTGACTTGTGGACCCATCATTCCTACGATTATATGGATTTGATTTGTAATGTACTGGCCCAAAAACGCCCAAATTCAGCTCTAAACCGGGCTATGTGTATGCTTGAACCTTGAATAAAACAAAGAAATGTATGTGCATGCACTTTCTCATTCCTATATTCTGATTATCTAGATCAGGTTAGGTTATGTCACTTAACTTGCAAACGCAAGTTTCCATACATAACTTTGTGGTCGTGAGTCTTTTATTTTCTTTTCCAAATATTTTCTTTCTTTTCTAGGATTGGTTGGTAAAATCCGATCATCTTGATTAGGTTAGGTCATGCACAATGTTCCTGTCAGTAGGTTAGGATTTAGTTTTTTTTTTTTTTACTAGTAATGCGGAAAGAATAAACCTGCAGTTGCTGATATATGCCTTTAGACACCATATATAATTGTGCAAGTAGGATATACCCTAATGATGGGACCAAAATTATTTGACAATATTTCATAATTCAATCAAAATCATGACAACAAATAGGGCTATTTAACTTAATTTATACTACATGTATAGGTTCAACATGTAGACTAGATATAATGTCAAACTTTATCAGTTTGCAATTATGTAACCATGCATGAAAGTTGAAACGTTATTAGTCAGAGCACAAGTGAAATTTTCACATTATTTTATTAATAGAATAAAAATGCATTAAATCATATTACTTTTCTATTTTGATAAATGTGTCATGTCCAACATTTATGATATGTTGAATGCAATTTTTTATTTATAACAACATCAAAGTTGATTAATTAACCAGCTGGTGATAAGTAGTGTTCTCCAAAATGACACGACACAAGTGCGTTGGTACGACACGCATGCATGTTGACACGACACGTTTATAGAATTAGCATGACACGTGCGTGTCGTGTTGAAGACTCTCATACATTGACACATCTTAACATAACACAAGTTGACATGTGACACGACACGATACGAGTTGACACAACAAAAATTAATATTATTTAGAATTTATTAAATTATATTGAATTTATATTATAAATTTAATAACTTTGATTCATAAATTTTTTTATTCAATCGTTAACTTTTATTTTAATATTTGAAATTTTAGCCATTTATTATATTTTTCTATTTTGCAAATTATTTAAATATTATTTAATGAACTTTTAGCAAAAAAAAATTAAAATAAATATTAATATGACTTGACACATTTGACACATCATGTCAACACAACACGACACAACGTCCAAAGTTTTAACTTGTGTCAACACGACACAACACGAACTCTAACACATGTGTGTTTAATACAATACAGCATGACAAGACACGTTACAATACCCTACTGATTAAGTCATATTTTTACCTTAATAAAAATGTAAACTTGAGATTAAGCGATGCACGAGACATTGATTATATATGGGAAAACAGTGAGAATTGTTCCAGTCAAGCAATCCCAACGGTTACTCTTGCTGATGTTTGCGTAACATTTTAGAACCATATAACAAAATGCGAAAATGAAAAGAAAAAAGGTCATGCCTCAAATAAAAATTTTAGAGAATAAGCGCTTCTTTTTGGCTGGTTGGATAACTTCTTTTAGGCTCCGTTTGGATCATGTAAGAATAAAATTAGGATTAGTTATTCGAGAGTAAAATTTTTAATCCTAAACGATCAAGAATAAGCTTTTTGTAATATAGAGTGTTATTTTTAAGTGGTCCAACGTTTAGATCATCTTCTTAATGTGGATTAAGAAATAGCTAGGACCACTTTTTAATCCGGATTAAGAAGATGATCCTAACGTCCTAGGAATAAGAATTTAATCTAGAAGTTGGACCACTTAAAAATAACACTCTAGATCACAAAAAGCATATTCTTGATCGTTTAGGATTAAAAATTTTAATCCCGAATAACTAATCCCACCCTTAATCTTATATGATCCAAACAGAGCCCTAGGCTTTTAGCATCTGGGTATAAGAATTTTAGGTATAAAGTTGGTCATCGTGGCCACAGTGATGCTTAGGTATAAGAATTTAATTTTACGGTAAGTTAACGATTATTAACTAAAAAATTTCATTAAATCAAATTATAATAATTTTAGAAAGGAAGGCAGTCAAGATCAAAGGTTCGTTTCCGAAGTCGAAATCCTTTTCTTTATAGCAACTGCAACATCCATTTTGAAAGTGCAATGGCGAATTGTTTAGCTATTATAGCATTAAATAAGGGAATTTAATTTCAAATTTATCCAATCTTCCGAAGTTTCAACGAAGCTTCCAAGTTCGAACAAGAAGGGTTTTTTTTTTATATATCCTTTGAAACGCATTCACCTGTCAGCACACATAACATCATCTTGAATATTAAATAAATGTCATCCTCTATAAAATATTAGACAAGATAATTTTCTGCTGAAACCATCCCTCTTAGTCTCTTACTTGTCCGAACTCCGGTTTTGTACATCTTTAAGGCCATCTGATGTGAAACGGCGGTACTGTCAGAGCGCATGACCAATCAATTTGTAGGCCTTTTTTTTTCCCTTAAACGTCAGCTAACTAACGAACACATTTTTATTCGAAGAGAGTGCGCTTGCATTGTTTGACAATAAGATTAGGATCAATTTTTAAATAATTAAGAATTAAGAATAAACTCGTTTGTGAATCAAATTCAGATTAAAAATTTAATACGAACTAAAAAATAATTTAAACAAACTCGAATTAAAAGTTTATTTCCAATTAGGAACTGCTAATAACACTCTTAATATTTGTGAATAAAATTTCTAATTCTGAATAGCTAATTTTAGTTTTATTCTTAAGCGATCCAAGCGCACATATAATTAAGCGATCCAAGCGCACATAGAATTAACTACTTACACATTAATAAGTAATCATTAAATCGTTCCTGCCCATCAAAGGTTTAAATAGCGGCCGTAGCGGCCGCTATAGCGGCGATATAGCGGTTCTAGGTGATTGAGCGCTACAGCGCTACAGAAATAGCGCTCTGTCCGATAGCGCGCAGTATAGCGGCATTTAGCGGCAATATAGCGGATTAACGGAGAAGTAAGAAGGGTTTATCGGAGAGGTGAATCGCGCGTCTCGCTTCTTTGGTTAAATCGCTGGAAAATGCAAATTGAAAGAGAGGAAACCGACAGGTGGGCCATAGGGGTTAATTGGACAAAGAAACGGGCTGGAGTGGGCTTTTGCCATTTATCTTCTTTCCTCTTGTGTGTTTTTTTCTTATTTGATTTTCTGTGACGAACTTGGCTCCAAAATTTCAAATGGATCACTATACCAAAAGTTTTTAAAGGCAGCAGACAAATATTTATTTTATTTAAAAAATATTTATTCAATAGTTATATTTCGTTGTATTTTCGACATAACTTTCGCGTACAAACTCCGATTAACGTGATTCAAAGTTCTATGAAAATGTTATAAAATAAGCTACAACTTTTATGTTTTGAGTTTTTTTTTCAAATTCTAAAAAATTAGTGATCAAATATGCATAGATAATGAATATAATTTTAGTTGGCATTAATTATTTGTAAGAAAATATTTTAATTTTTTTTATTTTAGACTAACTAGATCTTCAAAATATATTTGTGTGTGCATATCCGCTATGGTCCGATATCGGCCGCGAAATAACCGCTATCCGCTATGAGATTAGCCTGTCCGCTACGAATCCGCTATCCGCTATTTAAACCTTTTTTTTTTTTTTTTAGGGTCAGCAAACGCTATTTAAACCTTTGCTGCCCATTGATAGTCATCTATAAGTATGTACCCACCCTTGGTTTACCCTAAGTCCCTAACCCCTTATTGGCCTTTAGAGACTCAACTACAAAATCCTTCCTGGCATAACTCTAGCCTAACGAGCAATAGGAGAGAGAGCGATTACAGGTGACTAATTAATGGCGATTTCATTCTCCCAGAAAAATGAGATCTTGCCAAAACTATGCGGAGTTATGCCTGTAGATCTTTTCAAAGCAGCAATAAAAGGTGACGATGATGTACTAATACACCGTCTTGGACTACCGCCAGAGGTACGAGATGAAATTCCGGTAATATTTCAAATATAATTAAATTATTTCCAATTGTACTAATGCATGTACTCTACTTTAATGCAAGGAATGATAAAGAGAGCTGCACTGGTGCTATAAATAATTCGAAAACGTTTTACACTTGTTTTCACTGTTATTCATTCTTATTAATTATTAATTTATTATTGTTTTCATTGTCATCGTTGTCATCATTATACTCATTCTCTTTGTTATTCTTATTGTCGCTGTATTAAAACGTTTTGCATTTTTATACTTGTTACAATTTGAAAAGGGATGGGCATTTAAATAGTATGGTTTACAACAAAATTGTCAGAAATAAATGTTTGAAACATCGTCCTTACTGGCTCCGTCTTCTTTCCTCGACCTAATATGATGAAATAATTCAATCAAATTTATTTATTCTTTCACTAAAATTTTGAATTTTGCAATTAGGTGACAATAGAGGCTGCTGATATCCCCGATTCCCAAAACACAGAGCCAGAACATCAAACCGTTATTGAGTCTGAGCTTGGAAGTGCAACACGCTCTGGAGAAAATTTTCTTCACCTGCTTTTGGCGGGGAGGCACAACAACCTCGCTATGAAGATTTTCTCAAAAGATGCATCCCTGTTAAAAGCGCGCAACAAAAAGTTAGAGACACCCCTGCACTATGCTTCCCGTGTCGGAAATGAGGAGGCCATTCGTGACCTCATTCGACTTGCTCCGAGTGTAATCAAGGATGCACTAGGAGAAAAAAACAAAAATGGTGACACAGCCTTGCACTTAGCTGCTAAGAACCACCACGGAGTTATGGTCGCTGAATTGATGAAGTTGGATCCAGAAGCGGTACACAATAACAACAAGCAAGGTTTCTCCCCGTGGTACATAGCCATACTTGAAGGCAATACTTCTGTGGTCAAAGCCATGCTTGATGTAAATGATGATCTTACAGGCACCCAATTTTCTGATGGAACTTTGCCAGTTCATGCAGCAGCTAGAATGAACTGTAGAGAACTGGTTGAGTATTTCTTGAAAGAATACCCTAATGATGCCCTGTTGCTGGATCATCGCGGAAGGAATCTTTTTCACTTTGCTGCAGAACAAAACAGTATGTGCGTAGTATGTGGACTGACACAAGTTGACGTCAGCCATGAGATCAATAAAATGGTTGATGAAATGATTAATGCAAGGGATTATGAAGGAAACACACCACTACACATAGCAGAAATGAAGGGACACCGATGTATTATGAGTGACATATGGAACAAGTTGAATAAAGACGGGAAAAAGTTGCTACCAAACCAAAAGGGCAAAAAACCAAACATTTACATGATTGAGGTATGCTATTAGGTGACAAATGAGTTCTAAAATATTCCTTTGTATCTTTTGTTTCTCCAGTTGTTGTACTCTATAGCGTCGCTCTTTTCATAAATATTTAACTGTTGAACGCACCATATAATTAATTTAACCTAAATCTGTTTTTCCTCCAAACAATATACATGTACGGCTTTTATTACTGTACATTTTAGTTGACTCAAATATACCTGTATGCATGGTAAAATGTTGGTCTAGTATGGGATTTGGATGTAATCAATGGTTGGTTGGTACTTGGTAGCGTGTCCAGACCACATGATGTGAAAAGAAAATTAAGGTTGGATCAATACCAAGGAAGCTGCCTTTTGTCCTGAGACCCACGTCGCGCGGGCACACCAAAATATTAGTAGTCTCGGGTCTTTTATTTTCTATATTTGGTGGTCACAAAAGTTCTTGTTTTATAAATGGTGTCTTTAGTCCATGACTTTTTTTTTTTTTTTTTAGTACGTATGAAATGGAGGTTCAACCTTCCTTTTGTAATTTGTTGGTGACTTGGTGTTTTACAGTGTCATCATCTTTTACTTGAATATTGTTTCGTTTTTTTCTTTTTTTTTACAGAATAGGAGATCATCGAAAAGTCTGGAGATAAATCAAGTTATTGGATTAGGCGCTGTACTAATAACCACACTAGCATTTGGCGCGGCATTCACAATTCCAGGTGGTTATAATGCAGCCAACGGTACACCGGTTTTAGGAAGGAGATATGCATTTAAGGCATTTGTTGTAGCTAATACCTTGGCATTTGTGCAAGCATTTGCAAGTGTAGGTTACGTCGTCATTTTAGATGATCCAATTTTTCGATCATCTAATGCATTCCAATACGCAGAATGGCTTTTTGCCTCAGCAGCGAGGTGTATGATCGCAGCATTTGGACTGGGATCATATGTGACGCTTGCTGGAGTTAGCATGCCCATGGCAATCATCGTACTCGTCGTCTCTTTATTGACTGCTTTACCTACCGGTATTCTTCTCTTGTGGGTATTAGAGAAATTCTTTGAATGGGCTTTAAAATGGACTTCAAGTGGCACGCATTTTTGGGTATTTCTTTTAGCGGTAACAAATTTGCTGATATTCATGTTCATCTTTTGCCTTGCTTTTTTGTAGTAGTGTGAGTTAGCTAGACTTATATTGTCCTATACAGCCCCCGCATCCGCATGTAATCTTAATTTTACTAAAACAATTATTGGAGTGCGCTAGTCTGACCATCAAGGAAACTTCACCGCTATCCAATATTCTCCATCCTGATGAATGTTGCTTCAAGTCCAACAACTCTAAGCCTGTTAATCCATTATTGCTATGGAAGCCTTCTAATGTGCCGCACAAATTAAATAGAGTTTTTGTAGGAGTCTCGAGGAGAAATTAGGCACAAGGCCATATTTGAGATTTAGCTTAAAGTTTATTTGTAAACATAAACATTTGAGGGTTTATGTGAGCCCCCCACTACTTTCAAATCTGGAAGAACCATTTTCGGCCTTATTTAGGTGGGTTTCAAAATGGTCTTGGAACAAGTCCGATTAAAATGTTAAACTTGGATGACTTCTTTAAAGAAGCATTTTGTCTAAATAATCCGGTTTTTAATGAAAAAAATGCAATGAGGCTTTCCGTTTCTTTAGATATATAAATATTTAAAGTCTAATTAATCCGTTTTGTATTTAAAGTCTTACTTTTATTTGTTTAAAAATTTATTAGTGAACTATGTAAATTATAATTTTATTTAATTCTTTAAAATATATTAGGGATGAATCATGTAATATTTTATAATTATTTGGTTTTTGTCTGTTAGGATAGACTTAAACGCTTCAACGGACTCGTAAATATATTATTCACCCGACTTGTACCCTGCCCTTTCACACTCCTAAGGGATGAATGTAGTTGAGAATTATGTTTAATAAAGCGTACTGGCATCGTTTTAGTTAATACAAAAGACAGACATTAACAAACTTAACAATTGATGCATCTTATAAAATCCACAATGGCTTAATCTTTGAAAAACAATGTTCTAAGTAACTGAGGCGGAGTCAATTTGGCATTAAAAAGAAAAAAAGCTGAATTTGGTGTCACCTGCTTCGACTGAAAAGAATGAAGCATCCAATTAGAGCGACGAATTTTATTCTTTAGTAGCTGATGATGCTAAAATTTCCTTGATTTCACACTTAAATAAACTGGCTTCTCTCTCTGAACTTATTCGTAATGCTGTTCAGTTCTTCGAACAAAAATAAAGGTCAATTGGACACAGAAAATCATTGAAGTTCAGTACACTTCTGTCTAACAATGTTTGCTTTTCAAACTGTGAGTTTTAACTCGTGATTTATTATATGAATTGTGTATTTTGGACTACAGATTAATGATGAATTATATTATAAATTAAATCTTTTATCTGTCAACCAGAACATATTGGATTAACTAATATCTTTTTATTGAGATTGCACTGCTAGTAATTTTCATGTGCTTAATTAAAGAGAAAATTGAATATAACCCCTAAAAACTTCAAAATAGGAAGTAACTCTCTCAAATCTTGTAATATTTAATTTTGTGACCAAAGTACCCTTGACCTCTCTCCCATCTGAAAGAGGCTAAGTGCTCTCGTTTGTTATATCCTGTCGCATAACCCTTTTCACAGCAAGAAACAAAATCAGCAACTTAATCGTCATTTTTACTGATTTTTTGTTCTTATTTCTCGGTTAAGGACAGCAAGGACAAGTCAATTGAAATCTAATGTGATCAACCAAGCGTTCTGTTGAAATGGTGCAGATGATACTTTGCTGAAGTAGTTTCCATTTTTTTTTTTTTTTTGACTCTTCTCAAATGTTTCCAAAATCCTTTTAACTGATGGAGAAAATGACAAATGGAGTAAATCCAGTTACCAAGGAGTCTCTTGCTCAATTGAAAATGGATTTGTAGTTATTAATGTATTGGTCTCTTACATAAAATTCGAGGGTACTCTTCAATTTTCCAGAACATCAATGAGAACCTGAGAGGGGATAAGGATTTTTACAATTAGAAACTTGATAATTTCCTATTTTAATTATTACTAAAAATAATAAATTATATCCATAATAAATAAGATTTAAAGGGGTTATTTTCGATTTTGAAAATTTTTGGGATTATACTTAAATTGAGAAGATTTGAGGGGGTCATATCTAATTTTTCAAATTTTAAAATACATAAATTAGCTTTATCAATAAACAATGCAGAAGTAGTACGTTGATCTATTGATAAATGCTACATTCACCTGTCAAATTTATAGATTTTTAAAAAATTATTGCATATTAATTTAAGTAAACAAAAAGAACTTCATTAACTAAAAATTTAACATAATTGGCTCAATGTGTCGTTCAAATATGGATTTATTTAAACCGTTTGCATTTGTTATTTAATATCGATACAATAGATTTTCAAATTAGTCCCGCAAACTTTGTTGGTGAATTGTTTATAGTTACTTTGCATTAATTTCTTGTTATGTATAATTGACAGACATTTAACAGTATACGGAGTTAACACATGCATATATTAATCAAATTTTATTTATAAATTAACACGTAATGAATCTGATTTTATATTAATCAGATTAACAATCCTTGAAGAGTCGACACTTGACAAATAATGAATCAATACTTATAAAAATCAAATAGAAATAGTCAAATAAATAAGATTAACACGTGACAAATCTCTATAGATAGCAGATTTAAGGGAGCTAAATGACTCTTTCTACATGCAAATGTTTTTTTTTTTCAACTTTAATAAATAGTTAAGTATACCTGTCAAGCACCCTTAAGTCAGCTAATTTAGTTGAGTGGTAGAACCTAGAAATCGCCAAAATTTGTGTGTTTAATAATAATTTCATTAACCGATATCACAACATTAAAAGTATAAAAAGTAGGGTTTCAATCTCTTATTAGGTACATCGAGTCATCAGCAACCCTCACCGAGCTAAGTGCCATGTATGTTACTTTTCCCAAATTACTATATCTTTATTATCTTCATAGCTTGCAACATGGTTAGGTTTTCGACCATGAGATGGGGATAAAAAGGAAAAAGAAGTGTGCTTAGCTATCAGTGTATGTATGGTCCTGGCCATTTTAAGTCAAAAAATTGTTTTAGCCAGACAAGGTGTGCAATTCTATGCCAAGAGAGAAGAAACTACACTCAGCCAGGGATATCTGGTCCCGTTTAGGAGGGACATTTTTCTTTTTTGCTTTTTTGAACTAAACCAAATATTAAACTATTTAAAATACACGTGTTGTTTTGGTTAATGTATCCATTTTGAGATATTTTAAAAATTTTAATTACAAGTTTAGAGCAATTTATCCAAAAATAAATAAATAAATCACAAGGAGTATTTTTCCCGTGTTCTTTTACATTTTTCGTTTTTTCTTTTACATTTTTTAATTCAAAGGAAGTTGAATCCCCTATGGACGGTCTGGACCACTAAGGATTGTGTGGTCACTGACTTGTGGACCCATTATTCCTACGATTATATGGATTTGATTTGTAATGTACTGGCCCAAAAACGCCCAAATTCAGCACTAAACCGGGCTATGTGTATGCTTGAACCTTGAATAAAAAAAAAAGAAGAAATGTATGTGCATGCACTTTCTCATTCCTATATTCTGATTATCTAGATCAGGTTAGGTTATGTCACTTAACTTGCAAACGCAAGTTTCCATACATAACTTTGTGGTCATGAGTCTTTTATTTTCTTTTCCAAATATTATCTTTCTTTTCTAGGATTGGTTAGTAAAATCCGATCATCTTGATTAGGTTAGGTCATGCACAATGTTCCTGTCAGTAGGTTAGGATTTAGTTTTTTTTTTTTTTTTTACTAATAATGCGGAAACACTACGCCAAAAACGATTTTTAGAACCGCCACAATAAGACCGGTTTTTTCAAAATCCGGTTCTAAAAATATTCCGTGGCATTTTTGAAATTGTCAGTTTTTTTTTTAAGACCGGTTTTTATAAAAACCGGTCCTAAAGAGTTGTAAAAATATAATCGAAAATTCATAATCTTGTTAGGACCGGTTTTTATAAAAATATAAAAACCGGCCTTAAAGCTATAATTTTTAAGACCGGTTTTTTTTATAAAAACCGATCCTAAAGAAAACCAAATTTTTCCTTTTTTTAACTTTTTAAGACCGGTTTTTTATAAAAAAACCGGACTTAAAACTATAATTTTTAAGACCGGTTTTTTATAAAAACCGATCCTAAAGAAAATCAAATTTTTCCTTTTTTTTGTAACTTTTTAAGACCGGTTTTTAAGTAAAAAACCGGTCTAAAAAAATTTCGAATTTTGAATAAACTCCTCTTTTCTCTCTTCTCTCTTCTTCTAAGTCCAAACTCCTCCCTTCTCCTTCTCTTCGATCCACTAGTCTGAACTACTCCTCTTCGATCCGCCCCTCCCTACTCCGGCCTCTCAAACCGCCTCCCTTCTCCTCCTCTTCGAGCCCCTCTCTGCCGTCTCCTCTCCAAATCTTAGCCCCTCTCTACTCTCGATCCGAGCCCCTCTCCGCCTCTCCTCTCTAAACCCGACTGCCTCTCTCCCCCTCTCTTCTCTATTGCGGCACTCCACCTCTACTGCCTCTCTCACCACAGTCTTCCTCTCTCTCTACCGCGCCATTGCCTTACCGCGACTGCCTCCCCTCTCACCACAGTCTGCCTCTCTCTTTATCGCGCCACTGCCTCACCCCGACTACCTCTCCTCGACTGCACCTCTGAGGTAATTTCAAAACCAAAATTTGATATTTATTGCTTAGATTTTGACATGAGAATGACATCAAGATGAGAGGTTGAAGTAATTGAGGTCAAATTCTTTAGAAATAGCATATCATGAATTCAACCGTGAATGTTAAGCTTGTAGGGGCTCTTTTGTTTAACTTTAAAAATTCTATCTTCATTTGGTACATGCATGATTTAATTTTAGCATATGTACCAGTACCAAGGAATGAGTCACTTTGAAATGTAGTGTGAGATAATTTAACTTGCTATTAGTTTCTGGCTCTAGAGCTATTATTTCAAATCTTGCAGTAGGTTGTATTAAGCTGCTCCTATTTGGCCAACGTTAAAGGAATTTCATGCTGACTTGATGCATGCATGGTTTAATTTCCAGTCTCATGGCAGTGTAATTATTGTTTTGATGATTATGTGATATGTGATATATATATGATTGCTGTGAATGTGAATATTGCATGAATATTATGGCTAGCAAAAATGGGACTAGCCCAAAAATAATTTTTTTTTTAATTACTAATTTTTAAGACCGGTTTTTAACCTTAAAAACCGGTCTTAATGATATGAAAATACGAAACAAAAAACAGCATATTAATTAACCCGGTTTTCAACAAAAAACCGGTCTTAATGTTGTGTTTTTTAAGACCGATTTTTTATAAAAAAACCAGTCTTAAAGATGCGCTTTTTTTTATCAGCTTCTGTCTGGTTTTTAGCACCGCCTTTTTAACACCGGTTTTTTATATACTTTTAACACTACATATTATTAGCACCACCTCCAAACCGGTCTTAAAGGTCATTATTTAACCGGTTCTAAAAATAAAAAGTGGCGTAGTGAAAGAATAAACCTGCAGTTGCTGATATATGCCTTTGGACACTATATATAATTGTGCAAGTAGGATATACCCTAATGATGGGACCAAAATTATTTTACAATATTTCATAAATCAATCAAAATCATGACAACAAATAGGACTATTTAACTTAATTTATACTACATGTATAGGTTCAACATGTAGACTAGATACAATGTCAAACTTCATCAGTTTGCAATTATGTAACCATGCATGAAAGTTGAAACGTTATTAGTCAGAGTACAAGTGAAATTTTCAAATTATTTTATTAATAGGATAAAAATGCATTAAATCATATTACTTTTCTATTTTGATAAATGTGTCATGTCCAACATTCATGATATGTTGAATGCAATTTTTATTTATGACGACATTAAGGTTGATTAATTAACCAGCTGGTGATAAGCAGTGTTCTCCAAAATGACATGACACAAGTGCGTTGGTACGACACGCTTGCATGTTGACACGACACGTTTATAGAATTAGCACGATACGTGCGTGTCGGCGTGTCGTGTTGAAGACTTCCAGACATTGACACGTCTTAACACAACACAATTTGACATGTGACATGACCAACGACGGAGCCAAAAAATTTTTGAATGGGGTTCACATACCTTATATCACATTAAGCGATACGAGTTGACACAACAAGAATTAATATTATTTAGAATTTATTAAATTATATTGAATTTATATTATAAATTTAATAATTTTGATTCATAATTTTTTTATTCAATCGTTAACTTTTATTTTAATATTTGAAATTTTATCCATTTATTATATTTTTTCTACTTTGCAAATTATTTAAATACTATTTAATGAATTTTTAGGAAAAAAATTAAAATAAATTATAATATGGCTTGACACATTTGACACATCATGTCAACACAACACGACACAACGTCGAAAGTATTAACTGTGTCAACACGACACAACATGAATTCTAACACACGTGTGTTTAACACAACACGGCATGACATGACACGTTACAATACCCTACTGATAAGTCATATTTTTACCCTTAATAAAAATGTAAAACTGAGATTAAGCGATGCACGAGACATTGATTATATATGGGCAAACAGTGAGAATTGTTCCAGTAAGTAGTCCCAACGGTTACTCTTGCTGATGTTTGCGTAACATTTTAGAACCATATAACAAAATGCAAAAATGAAAAGAAAAAGGTCATGCCTCAAATAAAAATAGAGAATAAGCGCTTCTTTTCGGCTGGTTGGATATAACTTCTTTAGGGCTTTTAGCTTCTGGGTATAAGAATTTTAGGTATAAAGTTGGTCATCGTGGCCACAGTGATGCTTAGGTATAAGAATTTTACGGTAAGTTACGATTATTAACTAAAAAATTTCATTAAATCAAATTATAATAATTTTAGAAAGGAAGGCAGTCAAGATAAAAGGTTCGTTTCCGATATCGAGATCCTTTTCTTTATAGCAACTGCAACATCCATTTTGAAAGTGCATTGGCTAATTGTTTAGCTATTGTAGCATTAAATAAGGGAATTTAATTGCCAATTTATCCAATCTTCCAAAATTTCAACGAAGCTTCCAAGTTCGAACAAGAAGGTTTTTTTTTTTATATATCCTTTGAAACGCATTCACCTGTCAGCACACATAACATCATCTTGAATATTAAATAAATGTCATCCTCTATAAAATATTAGACAAGATAATTTTCTGCTGAAACCATCCCCTCTTACTTGCCCGAACTCCGGTTTTGTACATCTTTAAAAGGCCATCTGATGTGAAACGGCGGTACTGTCAGAGCGCATGACCAATCAATTTGTAGGCCTTTTTTTTTCCCTTAAACGTCAGCTAACCAACGAACACATTTTTATTCGAAGAGAGCGCGCTTGCATTGTTTGACAATAAGATTAGGATCAATTTTTATGAAAAGAATATTATTATTAAATAATTAAGAATAAACTCGTTCGTGAATCAAATTCAGATTAAAAATTTAATACGAACTAAAAAATAATTTAAACAAACTCGAATTAAAAGTTTATTTCCAATTAGGAACCGCTAATAACACTCTTAATATTTGTGAATAAAATTTCTAATTCTGAATAGCTAATTTTAGTTTTATTCTTAAGCGATCCAAGCGCACGTATAATTATTTTTTGTATGAAATGAAACATTAGCTAGAAATAAATTATATATAGCGATTATCTTCTCTGTTTTTTTTTCCGCCCCAAATGAACACGTTTTAATTCTTCATAAACTAGTTGCTGAATAGCATCAATATATAATTTATAATTGTGATTTTTTTTAAACAAATTCTGAATTATTGACGTAAAACAATATTTTTATCATTGATGATGCAGTACAAACTTTTGCTTTCATTTGTGCTGCTTGACTGCAGCGCCTGTGACTCTGAGAAAACATGGTCCCAAGCCACGGTTTAAAGCCTAAACCATGATTTTTCATAGAATACTACAAATTGAACTTTTCAAATTATTTCCTCATCTGACTCTGAATTTCAAGATTTTCTTGCGAAAAAAAGTTCTGAAGATTAGGTGGTAGCTTGTGCCATGTGCATGGGCGTCATGATGTATGGAAGTTAAAAGGTTGGAGTCCCGTTTTGTTTTTTGTTTTCTTTTCTTCCAACTTCCAAGAGAGAATCCAGCGAACGTGATGACTGATGACAATTCAGGAAGAAGGACAAGAAGAGTGGTTTAAATCTCCCATAAACGCAGTTTAAAATATCCCCCGTATCTATCTTGAAAGAAAATGTCCCCCGTATCAAGAGAAAACAAATTATAGAAATTTCAAAAAGATTAATTATGTGACTTTGAGAATCTCTCTCCTTTTTTTTTTTTTTGGTTTCGGTTCCTATTTTTTCCTTTTGGAATTGATAACTTTGTATCATGGACAGTGTGAATTGGTACCAGTATCCTTACCTTGTCAGGTTGATAAGGATCATCCACATCATACCTTGAATAATGCATTTTCTCTTTTCTATTTTTGAAATATGATTAATTAAACGCTAACTATCTTTTTAATTTTATCGCTTATCTTCATTATCCCTGGAGATTTATCATCCAGAGCGTACTCCCCATCCCTTCTTAGCATTTATGTTTCCCTCCAACCCCTTCTTCATTTTTTCTAGAACAATTAGCATTTTATTCCAAGTCAATTAGTAACATTTTTCACGACAATTAGTTTTTTTTTCATGACAATTAATATTTTTTCTAAGACAAACATTTTTTTTCAAAACAATTAATATTTTTTTCCAGAACAATTAATCTTTTTTCAAGATAGTAACATTTTCTAGGACAATTAGCTTTTTTTTCCAAGTCAAATATTTTTTCCATGACAATTAGTATTTTAAACTAGTACAATTAGTATTATTTTATATGACAGTTACGATATTTATGAGGGCAGTTAGTATCATAATTTAGAAGAATTAGTATTATTTGCTGGAACATGTAAGATATATATCAAGATAATTAGTATCATAATATAGGACAATTAAGTTATATATCAAGACAATTGGTATCATAATATATGAGGTAGGGTAGGTAATGCTTGATATATATTGGATGGATATTAGAGACATAAATGAAAAGAGATGATAAGAATGCCGGGCAAGTATTTCGAAAAAAAAATGCGCCATCAAGGGAGATGATGAGGTTGATGTTGAAAGGGGAATGATCTTAACTAATTTTTCTTTAAAAGTTTTTATGGCAGGAATTTTAACAAGTTATGAGTTTGCAATAGGGACTAACTAAAATGTCTATTACTGTGTATTTAAGGTTGGTTTGGAGGTCCTAAACAATTGTTACAAATTAACCCAAAACTGCTCCCGGATCTAGAATCTAATGATTCTCAACAAAAAAGATAATATATAAGAGAAGCGGTAGGAGCGCGGCACGTGCATTATAAGGGAAGTTGTTTAAAAATCGAAGCAAGAAAGAACAACAATTTGGAAAAGATCAATTGCAGTGATTAAAAAAAAAATAATGATGATGATGGGATCAAAAGGTAATAATATACCTTTAAAACACATCTTTTCTCCACTGTCCAGATAAATCAAATCAAATATATCAAACAAAAAGCCATCCCAATTCCTGACTAATTTAACATGATATGCTATCAAATGTAATATTTTATTGACAGTACATTTCACCAGTAATGTGGGTTTGTGAAGTGAATTGCTACTATATATATTTGCAAACAGCTGATTAAACTTCACGTACGGCTGATTAGAATGGTTTGTATATTGCAAAACTGGATGATATTATATTTCATAGAAAAATAATTAATTGGTATATTATGCTAAAATTATGCGCTGTTAATCCGGTGGTACATTCTGACTTTCAAACACAATTAGGACATTTTGTAGTTCTTCACACTACAAATTTTAAAACTAGAATCCTAGATTTTATGTCTTCCTTAGATTAGACAGGCATGTGTTTTTCAATCATAGACCCCGGAAAAATGGCAGCACAAAGTGGCAGTATTAATATATAATTAAATATATGCTCCATGTCAGTTTAATCAGAAGATAGGTTTTTCCTCATATTTTATGTTTCGGAATTGCGCATTTCTGACACTTGGAAAGTGCCGTTATGGTTTACAAAAATATACAATACATATTTTTATTACCTCAACTAGTGCATTTATTTTACTTTGTAAAAAGTTGAGTAATTTTGAACAATATGATTTTTGACACTAATTACAACTTTACTTCACTACCAAATCTATAAAAATAAAAATAAAACAAATAATAAAAAAAGTAAGTAAACTAATCGTTTCTTTATTTTTAGAATTTCAGCCTAGTTCTTTTATCCAAGGGAGACTCTTATAAATTATGACAAACCAAGTCCCATCGTCAACGACAAGTGGCGGCGGTTTGATTTTGAGCTTAGCTTCCATGTTCCATGTTTTTTGTTTGACACTGATTAAACCCATAAAATCAAAAATCAAATAATAAATGCAAAAAAAATAAGTAAACATTCATAATTAGAATTTTAGTCTACTTCTTTCATCCAAGGAAGACTCTAGACGGAAACTATGACAACCCAAGTCCCCAAGTCCCCATCTAACAACAAATGCTGGTGGCTTGATTTTGATCCTTTCAAAGCTCCCATGTTCCATTTTTTTTTTCAGTGATTACAGTTTTACTTCACTATCAAACCTATAATAATTAAAAAAAAAATCAAGTAGTCAAATGAAAATGATGTAAACAAATCGTTTATTTTTGAAATTTTAGTCCACTTCTTTGGTCCAAAGAAGACTCATGAGAGAAACTATGACAAGCCAAGTTTCATTTGAGGACAAAGCGGCGGCTTGATTTTGAAACTTTCAAAGCTATCATGTTCATTGTTTTTGGGACACTAATTACAGCCTTACTTCGCTCTCAATTCTCAAGTCTATAAGAAAAATTAAATTAAATTAAATAGTTGAATGAAAACTAAAAGAGGCTAACTAATGCTATTTCATTTTTAGAATTTTTAGCTATTTCTTTCGCCTCACAAAGACTACTATGATAATGACGACAAATGACGGCGGCTTGATTTTGAACCTTTCTTTTTGATGATTGATTTTGAACCTTTCAAACTCCCATGATCCCTGTTCCATGACCGTTGCATTTGAAAGGAAAACGAACCAAAAATCGGGAACAATGCTCTCCATTCAACTCTCCATTCTGTTTATCTAATCCTCAATTCTCAAAATTAGAAGATTTCAAGAGGGCCAAACCACGTTCCATTTTATTCTAACAGGACATAGATAAAAAAAAAATTGAAAATTTAATAATTATTGTTTTTGGTTTGAGTCGTTTAAGCAATCTTCTTATTCAGCTTCTAGATGAACTGGATGTGCCAAGTGCTGCAACTGGAGATCCCTTTGACAAAGTACACTTCCCTCCCGAGTTTTTGTCAAACACAAAACACTATTGATCTCAGTTGGTTCGTAGAAGAGCACGCCTCTGGCCCACGGACCCCACCACCAGCGGCTAAATTCTCCTTGGAACGATTACGATAATGTTTCGATTTAGTGTTATTGTTCGGTCATTCCTTACCTCACATCCAAACAAAGAAAAATAGTATTCGATAATCTCCGTTTTAGAGTAGCCGGAGAGTCCAGTTATGTGTTCAAATTTCATAAATTGAAATGCCTCATCATCAAATGAACCCGTAATGACGGAAACTTGTTCGTCGACAGAGATTGAAAAAAAAAAATGGATAATGGCATAAACTTATAATTTTTTCTAGAGACCCCCTAATTAATATTTAATAACCAGTAATACTGGAGAGCATCTCCAAATAATTCTTTGATGAAGAAAATGCCTGCAGCAGTGCGGCTGCTGTGCAGGCTTCTGCCGCCTGGGATTCTCTATCTCGTCAACTCAAAATATCGTGATTCGTGACAAAGAGCCGTTAGAAAATTATACAGGGCCCCACGCACTAACTATCTATGATTAGTAATTGTCTTTTTTTAAAATAAAATAAAATAAAATTGTCTTTTTTCATTTTGTACTATGATTATGAATCGTTGCTTTTTCTTCTTCATTAAAAGCTTTTTGGTACTTTGAGCAAGTAAATAATCTTATGCAAAACAAATTTCATTCATAATTGACGGCTAAGAAGTTAAAATATTGCTCGGTCTTGAGAAAATACAATGGCTATAAATACAGTGAATAAAATTTCTCTAAAAGTGAAAAAGAAGATAACAATTTTATTGCGAATTGTTGATGTTATTTTCAGAGTAGTTATACAAGAATAATCATACTTTTTATATTTGCTCCATAAAGTTTCCACTTTGATACATTTTGTTGGATGTTACTAAATTTTATTTAACATTTATATTTGGTCATCGAAATATGAATCATTAATTTTAGACACTGCACATTGATAATTATCTATATTCCGTCGCTCCATCGACTTTTTCATCTAAACATCTAGCATAGCGAGACCTACTTTGGATTAAAAAGATTTGTGCTTTGCATTTGAATAAATATCAAAATTTAATGACTAAAAAAATACTTCAAAATGCAGACAAAAAATGAATTAGAATTACTTAGTGCAATCACTGCAATCACCAAACTATTCTCTACTTATTTGGCGGGAGGGGAGGAAAAAAAAGGAAAAGAGAAAGTAGTTACCTCATCTGAATTAGTTAGTCAGAAATAGAAGGTGATTGCGGTAATTGCAATAGCGGTGATTGTTCTTATCAAATCCGTCTTCTCAATTTTACACATGCAATTGACTAGTTCAAAATTACGACGATAGAGATCGAGGGAGATCATCTTTCTTTTTTTTTTTTTGACAGAAGGAAGAAATGACGTCAGCCATTATGCTAGCCAGAATTAATCTCGTTTAAGTTTCTCAACGGAGACCGTGTTTCATATAGTGTGAAAAGAAAAAATATCACACTTATATTTTAGCCTTTAACTTTTAATTAAGTCCCTTTACAAAAATAAGCCTTAAATACGACTCCGATTAATTTATTGCGTGTACCCAATAGCAGTATATGATTAAGCACAGATGAATATACAAAAAATTATTATCGAGGCCTCATAAATAAAGTTTTCCAAAATTACGCTTATTGATAAACATTACAAATTTTTCATACGACTCCAATAAATTTATGCATGAAGTATAAACCAATATGTGATTAAGTGCAGTTAAAATATAAAAAAAATTTATTATCGAGGCTCCAGAATGAACAATTTTCCATTATTTTGCTTATGTTTTAATTTTTAAACATGTATATAAAAACAAAATGATCAATTTTGCTATAAGTTCATTTATTGAAAAGTTACAATAGAAATTTAGAATTTGAATGGTCAGAGTGAAAAATAGCTTACATTTTAAAAGCTGCTTTTGTAATTTCCTTACTTCTTTTCTGGCAATCAATTTGCTATAGTTTGAACTATATTCCACCAATGATGTAGGACAAAATCAAAGATACTCTAATAATTTCAATGGATATTCTATGAATCTATCTTTTCTTTTGTGAATGATGATATACTACTATACTAGTGAATCTATCAATCAAGGTGCATGTTAGTATTAATTTTTAGCTTGGGTTTGGCTGGTAGTTGGTGAGCATGGCGATCAAAAAATTTGGATCTTGTTTCAACTTTCAAGCATTACATGTTACTTGCTTAGTGCCTATTATCGTAGCTAGGAATCCAACGGCTGAAACATGGCTGAGTGGTTCAGTGCTTGTGCTTGCACGTGCCTTTGTTACTTATCCTCTCAGAAAATGCTACGTGGCGTCCAATTGAAACACGCCTTGTAATTAACCGGAAATTGTTTTTCAATTTTTTTTCTTTTTTCTAGTTATCAAGAAGGACAGGTCACCTATAATTCCAGTATAAATTTTGCCTTGCGTCATTCATTGTTCATCAGTTCATGGCCAATTTTTTAGTCGGATAAACTTTAAAAAATCCTATCTGGTACAAAGATAATGCTTATCTTATATCTACTTAATTTTTTT
The DNA here is from genome assembly GCA_027562975.1 of Rhynchospora breviuscula. Lineage (NCBI taxonomy): Eukaryota > Viridiplantae > Streptophyta > Magnoliopsida > Poales > Cyperaceae > Rhynchospora > Rhynchospora breviuscula. The sequence goes on along the minus strand of CM050400.1, from coordinate 14,238,705 downwards.
TTTTTGGAAGATTGGATTATCTTGAAAATTTGTAAATATCTAATTCATCGATTCAAATAAAAATTAAAGAATTATATGTAAATATATTGTTAGACACATCAAACGTCAATACCATTTGATAGTACATCAAATATCATTAAATCTATAATTGAAAATCGAAATCACTCGATAAGTGATAAAGTATGTATCAAATTCATCATTATTATAACTTGATATATATACTATACTATAAACATATCTATAATTTTAAATTCTAGCTAAGTATGTATTTGAAGTAATTGTTTGAATTATTAAATGATTTATTTCCCATAAAAACAACAACTCTAGTTCTCTGTTTCGATCAATACCAGTCATACGAAAGTAATAGTTATACCAATTTGAAGACTTAGTAAATGGTTCGTGATAAATATGTCTCGGTTGAGATAGTCAAATTATTATTTTTTCAAATCTATGAAAAATATACCCGGCACACCTTCCTAATTTGAAATTTAGCATGGTTGAATGCACATCGACGAATTTTCATACAGAGAAAAATGGTGGTGTTTCTTTTTCTCTCTTTTGAAGGGGAGATGCGAGGAAAAAGAAAATGAAAGATTTCTTGCAAAATTTTAGAACGACTTTGGTGCTTGATGCCAAATACTTTGCTTAGATTTTAATAAGGATGGAACCTTGGAGGTGCAAAGCGTGTGACTGTATAAGATAACGATTCATTTGTTTTGCCTTGTTCACTTTGAATTCTTTCTAATAAAAAGTCCAAGCAGAGTCGAAGCAGCGTCAGGCGATAGGGTATGGACGGTCCAGATTTGATCAAATCATATCAAATCTGATAATGATGATATTATATTACTTTTCTAGCCAGGCGCGCTCTACTCACCTGTCCTGCAATCACCTCCCCTTGCAAAAGAGAAAAATGTGCAAACGGAAAGAGATCAATCTAGAGAGAGAAAGCGTTTGATCTCAGGGTCCCAGCGCCGTTTATGATCAAGCACTTTTTAAACTCTCATCTCCAGTTGCACTAACGCAGGAAATGTCCAGCTTCTTTTACACATTGAAATTTGGTATTGGCTTTTTAATCAGGTCACATTGCATTCTTCGGTAATGGAGGCTCAAATAGATAAAATGTTAAAATGAATAATAAAAAAAATTTCATCTATGGTTGGTTATTTATTTATTTATTTTGTAACTATTGATGCATGATGTAAAAACAAGTTTTTGGGTTTTAAAATGATAGGTGACACAAAGCCACCACTTTTTTGTAAAAAATAAATAAATAAATTGAGAGATAGAGAGAGAGAACGTTTTAAGTACTTTACAATTACAATATGGTTGTCATTAAAAAATCATCTTAGTTCAAAAACGAAATTTTATACATGATCAAAAGTCCAAGTCCATTTTTTTCCTAATTTTGAAACTCAAAAGCATTGAAAACGAGAAAGTTTGTTGTCCAAGTTTCTAAAAAAAGTAAAACTAAAAACCAAATTTACTTAATAAAGCCTAATCACAGCGAGTAAAAAGTAACATGGAAACAAAATAAAACAGAAATTAGTCAAAAATGTCTAATTTTTCATTTTTGTGGCAATAAACCATTTGTCTGAACAACTTGAGAACCGAACCTAAAGTTTGGGTCGCATGTGGGCCCACCCAACAAAGCGCCGCACTCCTAAAACCTAACAAATTGGAGCCTCGTGATTTGTGCCATTACGGGGTTCAAAGTTGTGGAAAGAAAAGCAATCTAGTAGGTCCACGTGTCGCGATCTGGCCAGTCCATTGTGTGACTCGATATTTCCGGACTCGACAATTATCATAAATCCAGCAAATAAATAAATTCAAATCCCCTCCATTCAAAAATGAGTGTAGATATCCATTCCTTGTACTCTACCCAAACAACGATGGTTTTGTTCGGTGGTTAATTCATGTTAAAAATGAAAAGGTCTACAGCTTCAATATAATCAGATGATATTTTTTTAGAAGTAATTTATTATGCCAAATATGTTATGAAAATTCAAACAAATTTTTGTACAAGAGTTGTTATCAATGCAAACACATTTAAAAAATTCTTACGATTAAAGCACTAAACCTAAAAAAAAAAATTCAAAATTATATTAACCTCGTACAACGACATATTCTAATTTTTATGTTAGTCAAATTTGCAAGAATAAAAAAATAATAAAAATACATAAAGGATTTATAAATTTGAACAATAATGTCCATTTATCTGATTATCAAGTATCATATACAAAAAGGCAGGTTCAATTATCCAATAAATAAATGGATAAGAATAATTTGATAAGTTACCTCGTACAATAATTAACAAATATAAAATTATTATTATTATTATTATTATTATTTCTTCAGTCAACCATTCATTTTAAAATTGTATTTGATCAGTAATTTATTATTTTTAAAATAATAATGAGACAAAAAATATGTCATTCTTTTATGATAAAAGTAGTATTTTCTTTTCATTACTAAGACAAGGTTATCAAATATTTTTTTATTAGATAATTATTTTTCCCATCTATATCCATCTTTACGAATAAAAATAAAGTACATATAAAATTTAATTTTGACATATATAAATAATAAAAATATAATAAAGCTAATTTCCAACACGTATGTGAAAATATTTCCAGCCGACTCATACTCACAGACACGGGCCCGAATCCTCTGCATTTTTTTTTAAACATGCATTGCAGGTGTTTTAGTGATGGTCGTCCGATTTAATCTCAACGGATAGGTTTCTACGGACAGCACAAATTTTAACAGATCTGATATTAATTATGGGACATTCATTATTGATCGGACGATCACAGATTAAAAATTTACATGGGGAGTTTTTTAAAAAAACCACAGAAAATTTCGTTCCTCACAGACACAGCCACCTTGAATCTTGAAAGGATCTCGTTCCTCACAGACAGAGCCACCTTGAATCCAGGGAAACTGAAAGCTCAGGTATAATATATATCGCGAGAAATTGCACGAGATCGAGGGATAAAAGAAACGAGATGGAGACGGATTAAAGGCAACGGAAGAGACTGGAGATCCAACGCGGGCCCCAGCTGACACGCGGCAACTCGCCGCGGAAAGGAAGCGGTTTTTCGCTTAGATACCCAGCAAAAAATTTCATTATTTAAGAAATCACCAAATCGTAAAGCAAAATCAGTGCTCCCCACAAAAAAAGAAAAGATTAGCTCCAACCCCGTTTACTATTTTCGCCTGAACCCCAGAAAGTAAAAAAATTTCCAGAAAATAAAACACAAACTTTTCCTCCTCTCCTTCCTCCCCTCCTATTTAAAGCCCTCTCGCTTCCAGCGCTTCTCTTGCCTGGTTCACGTTGCTTCCACCTCTCTTATCATTCCTTGGATTTCATTTCTCTCGCCTCCTTCCTTCCTTCCTTCATTCCTTCTCAAATTCTATCTAGGGTTTCGTCGCCGCCTCAAGAGAACCAGCCTCGCGCGCGGTTCTCTCCTCCTACTCCGACGCCTCCACTCGATCTGCGCCGTTCGTACTTCTTCTGACCGGTCGGCGTGGGGATATCCGAGGCGTACGAGGGTGTCCTAGGGTTTCTCTCCCCAATTTTAGCTTTCTCCTGCTTCGTTTGGGGGGGAAGCCGGGGCCTCGGCCTCGGCGGCTTTCAAAGCCCCCTGTTCTTACAGATCTGATCCTTTAACTGTAATTCCTTTTCTTTATTCTTTAATTTTTGTTTATTAACTCGCGAGCGGGAAGAGGATGCCGGCTCTCGCGTGCGTAGATGCTGCCGTGCCGCCTCCTGGTTACGCTTTTCCGACGACCTGGGACGGCTCTCTTCCCGTGCCGGAGCCATTCTCCGGCGGCACTCCTGATACCGGCCTCCACCCCCTTCTCCACCCTACCTCCCCTTGGTCCACCGACCTTTCCGCCTCTCTTTACAAAGTTGATGGCTGGGGTGCGCCTTATTTCTACATCAATTCAGCTGGTAACATGTCCGTGCGGCCTCATGGCGCCGCCACCTTGCCCCACCAAGAATTGGATCTGATGAAGGTTGTTAAGAAAGCAACTGAGCCCAAATCTGCTGGCGGGCTCGGCCTCCCGCTTCCTCTCATTGTTCGCTTCCCTGATGTGCTCAGAGACCGCCTGGAATCACTGAATGCTGCTTTCGAGTTTGCCATCCAGGCTAATGGGTATAGATCCCATTATCAGGGTGTTTACCCGGTGAAGTGCAACCAGGACAGGTACATTGTTGAGGATCTGGTTGAATTCGGGGCCCCATTCCGATTCGGCCTTGAAGCGGGCTCCAAGCCCGAACTTTTGCTCGCCATGAGCTGTCTCACAAAAGGTTCTCCTGATGCATTTCTCGTTTGTAATGGGTACAAAGATGAGGAATATGTTGCCCTGGCATTGATATCCCGCACCATTGGTATCAACACTGTAATTGTCCTTGAACAAGAAGAAGAGCTCGACACTGTTATAGAAACAAGCAGGCGTGTTGGTGTGAAGCCTGTTATCGGGCTCCGTGCCAAGCTCCGTACCAAACATTCAGGCCATTTCGGGTCAACCTCTGGCGAAAAAGGCAAGTTTGGGCTCACAACAGCCCAAATCTTGTCCGTTGTCTCAAAATTAAGTCAGGTAGAGATGCTTGATTGTCTCCAGCTACTGCATTTCCATATCGGGTCTCAGATTCCAAACACTGCTCTGCTTGCTGATGGGGTCAGTGAGGCTGCACAGATATACTGTGAGTTAACCCGTCTCGGTGCTTCCATGCGTGTAATTGATGTCGGTGGTGGGCTCGGTATTGATTATGATGGGACTCATTCTGGTGGTTCTGACTTGTCAGTTGGTTATGGTTTGGATGAGTATGCAGCAACTGTAGTTCAGGCAGTGCGATATGTGTGTGACCAGAAGGGCGTAAACCACCCGGTTTTATGCAGTGAGAGTGGCAGGGCCTTGGTTTCTCACCATTCTGTTCTCATTTTTGAAGCCTTCTCTGCTTCTCAGCCAGCTTCCCTGGAGCTCAGGCAGAACTTAGTGTACTATCTTGACCAGCTCACTGATGATTCGCGCGCTGATTACCGTAACTTGATGGCATCTGCAGTCCAAGGCGATTATGACACTTGCAATGTGTATGCTGAGCAGCTGAAGAAGCGTTGTGCTGAGCAGTTTAAGGATGGCATGCTCGGTCTCGAACACCTGGCTGCTGTTGATGATTTATGTGAGTTGGTTGCTCGAGAAATTGGTGCTGCAAAGCCAGTTCGTGAATATCACATCAATTTGTCCCTCTTTACATCAATTCCAGACTTCTGGGCAATTGGTCAGCTGTTTCCGATTTTACCCATCCACCATCTTGACCAGAGACCAGGGGTGGATGGGGTACTGCTGGATCTGACATGTGACAGTGATGGTAAGGTTGACCGTTTCATTGATGGTAGATCGAGTCTGCCGCTCCATGAATTGGGTAGCATTGAAGGAGGTGGTTACTATTTGGGAATGTTTCTGGGAGGGGCTTACCAGGAGGCGCTCGGTGGGCTCCACAACCTGTTTGGCGGGCCCAGTGTTGTGCGTGTGTCGCAGAGTGATGGGCCACATTGCTTCACCGTAACAAGGGCTGTGCCAGGTGCGTCTTGTGCAGATGTCCTCCGGGCCATGCAGCATGAGCCCGAGCTCATGTTTGATTCACTTAAGCGCCGCATTGAAGAGTATTCGCTTGGTGACACCAAGGCATGTGCCATATCGCATGCTTTCTATTCCATGCCGTACCTGGTTTACGGGACCCACCTGTCAGGCGATGGCATGGTTAGCGACTCTGAAGGTTCGAGTGGTGTAACTGAGGAGGGCAGCGGGTATGATGATGATGATGATGAATGGGATATGATGCGGTGCCTGAGTGTGTGAAAGGTGTTTAAAGCTTTAGTCCTGTGGGGAGTGAGGGGGTAACTTTGTGTTTGTCATGGCCGTTTGTAAGGGTGCTTCGCATTTTGTTGTGTCATTGTCCAAGTTTATGTCATTTGGCGTTTTGTTTTTATTTTGAATTTTAATATCTTTATTCGGTCCTGAATTCAAATGTAATTTTATTTGGATTCCGTGGATGAGTAGTAGGTGAGAGGGATGTATGAACTTAAGAGGCAGGACGTCTCCTCTTATTATTTTTCTTCCTTTTCTTTAATTGTGCTTTTGAAGCAAATAAATTTATGTAGATGCTTTGCTCATTTTTTGAGCTGAATTGCTTGTCTTTTAGCCTGTATTTTGTTGTTGGTCACGCCTGTGTCATTTGGTGCTTTGTTATTTCAGATTCAATCTCTTAATTTGGTCCAAGTTTCAAATATTTAATTTTTGTTTGCATTCCATGGTGATACGTAGGTGACAGGGATGTATGAATGAATTTGAGACGCAGGATTATCTTTTTCTTCAACTAGTTTTTCTTATTCAAATACTGCATTAGGAACAAATAAATTTGTGTGGATGCTTTGCTTAACTTTTGTGCTGAATTGCTAGTGGTTCTCTATTTGGCATCTCAAATGCTAAATCCTAAACCATATCTACTCGTGCTTTAATTCGGTGCAGCTATACTATACACCACCGGACTGTATTTTTGGTTTTTATATCTTTGCCTTCAATTGTTTGACCCGGCAGTGTTTTGAATTGTCTGTTTGCAGCGTACTTGTGTGGTTGTGGTTAGTATTTTATTAAATTAGTTACTAGTGCTTTTCCTCCCTGGTCTATAACTTGTTCAAAAAAAAATCTTTCTTGCTTTTTTACAGGGGTAAAAATTTGCTTTTCAAGAACCACCGTGCAAATTTAAATGTGACCATTGGTTTTATAAAGGGTTAAAGTTGCTGAGGGTGTTAATGCAATGCCAATTTTATGATATTCAATGGTCTTACTGTAAAACGATACATTTGGGCTGATAATGTAAACATCACTACATCAAATATAGAAATTTGACTGGCTTCGGTATATCCCAATACAACAAGAAACGATGCAAAAACAAATATTGGGGTGAATGCTTTGACTCGGATTCTTTGGGAGTAATGTAAAATAATATTCCATGGTGGTCTAAAAGTTCGATTTGGCTGGCTATCCTTGGCCTTGCATCAAGTGGGACTGTGACTTTTCATGGTGGGATAGTAAACTTTGAAGCTGTGTGTGTTTTGATTCTTTCCCAAGCAACCCGGTCCTTATCTTCTCTTGCTCTTTTCTGATTTTTACTTTTCAGAGAATATACTGCATTTTTTCAGAAATTGTTGAAACCATGGAGATATTGCCCTTTCGGTGGAGATCTCTCTGATTGGAATGGAATATGGTCCGTATGGACCATGCTTTAGAGTTTAGATCATTGAAACTTGAAAGGAAGTGACAAATAATGGATCCTTTGGGGCTCTGGTCATATATGGGCCTTTGTCGAATGTTTTGGGCTTGTTTGGCAACAAAATTAAATGTAAGATTGGATCTTATTAGAAAGAGTAGTTTGATCATATTCCAAAAAGTTATCTCTTGAAATATGGGGACGTTCTGGTTTCAAAGTGGCTTTTTGCTTAACTGAGATGCTTATTTTGTGCACAATATTGAAAATACAGGAGTGGCATTATGCAATATACTTCACAGTAAATCATGAGGTACAAAACCAATATATATTTGACCTCAGTTTAAAGATATTTTAGGTTAAATCATGTATGAAAAACGGCAACAAATAATAAACAAAGAATACATATAAAATAAGCATATCCTGCCCTGACTTGTATTCAGGACATAAAAATTCTTGCTCTAAATTAACATTTATGAAACCGCAAATTACTGGTTTTTCTTTCATGTACATCTGCAGGGAAAGTTCAGTAAAATGCAAGATGTGAATTCAAACTTATTGGCTATTTGGCTTTGATGATTAGCACAAAAATCAGAGTGATTTGCGTAGAAGGGTAATTCACTCTGAATAGAATATCTGATCATTAGTATTATGATAAGTTTTGTGGCTAAAGCCATCAGTCTCACAAAGTATTTTGTGGCTTTGATCTTGGCAGTTTCTTACGTTTTATTTGTTTTAGTTGCCTGTTTGTAAAAGGTTGAGTTAGTTTGTATTGAAGTTAGGGAAATTATTGCATCAGTAGAACCTTCAAAAAGTCATTTTTATGACTGCATGATGGGACTTGTATTGATCCCCATCACTGTCAAATGACACAGGCTGCGGCTGATACAGATGCAATCCTATTGCAACCTACAGCATGGAATATACTGAGGGCAGGTAATTTTTGTGAAATTTTGCAAATGCGATAAGCATAAGGGGTGTGCCTATAAATAGTGTGGTAAGCTGGTAGTTGCATCATTAAAACTACCGAATACGGTTGTGAGGTTAGGTTGTAGTCTTGTAAATTTGTGTTTTAGAAAGCTGATGATGGCCTAGGAGGCATTTTTCATTTCTTTATTTGACATTTTTGTAGTGGCTAAAGTGCTGGCACTTTCCCAGGAATGTTATTTTGACCCTCAAAAAAAAGTACTGGCACTTTACCTGTACAGAGTTACCAGTAAAAACCAAACTTTAAAAGAAGAGACACGCTGATTTATATAGTGATGGCTGAGGCCAGATCTCATCAGGGGTTTGAGGTTTTCGCTGAAATGGTGATTTAGCAATATAATTTTTTTTTTTTGAAAAAGTGCATGTTTTTGTTTTATCTGAAACTTTTTAGGTAACACATGATTTTTTCGTCCTTATGCTGATAAAATTTCAAAATCAAGTATGAGTATTTGGAGCTCTTTTGCAATATAAAAAGGTAGACAAGAGTTTTGAGGTGATTCGTGGTGTCATAATCTGTATACTTCCTAAGCAGAAACATAGCATTCATTGAATTGTATTGTTGTAAATATCTTATTAGTTTCAATGAGAATGGAAAATTTTATTGCTTTCCTTATGCATTACCTAACTCATGCATCTTAGTTGTCTCACAAAGATGTATTTTTCTATTTATTAGATGCTTAAAGTTCACTCATATTTCAATTGGTCTTTTATTATACAACAACTAAGCACTTATTAGCCTAAGGGCAATTATAAAAAAAAAAACTAAGCACTTATTCATTTTACATTGCAACTTTGCAACTTGCCAGGTAAACTTGAAGGCTTTTTGCCTTTTGGTCTTTAAACTGTCAACCAAGAAAGGAACTAAAGTCTGGAAAGAGATTGACGACATCTATTAATATTATTCTGTTTCTTTGAAGTTTCTAGTTCTTAATCTCATCGACAGTGAGTCAACGAGAGTGCCTTGTAAATGAAGCCGTGAATCTGATACGGCCACGTGTACACCACCTCCATCCTGTACTTTTTTGACATTTTAATTGACCATTGACCAATCGTCACTGGTGACGTTGCTAATAATTTTTTTGTGTTTTCTTTTTTTCTTCGAAGAAACGTTGCTAATAAACCGGCCATCCACATCCACTGTTTGCTGATTAGTTGCACAATTGCTTTTTGTTAACTGTTCCAAAAACTGTCCCCATTTATACATAAGAGAGAGTTATAAGAAAAGAAAATTTCCCCTATACCATTATTAAAGGATTAAAACACTAACAAAAATATAATAATTACTAATTAGGCAAGTAAAAGACCTGCATGACCAGCCTTTCACTCTTCTCCCCTTTTATGTTGGGTTTTTCCTTTTTCTTTCTTTCTTTTTTTTCCCCCTTAATATGTGTTGGGGTTGTTATTAGTTAATAAGAACAAAACAGATCTCTTCAATGCACTTTGTTTATTTGGGAGAAAAGACGGATTTGGAACAATAAATGGGGGCCCACCTGTCGGTGTATAATCCTTGATACAAGACCCGGCCCCCAAACGCGCCAGAAAGAAAGGAGTTGCAAAATGCAGCCTACTATAAAATCCAACCAAGATGAAACACGAATAAATGAAAAAAGGGAAATGAGCGATCAGATCGTAGCTGTCTCCACCTATGAATCGTCTCAGTCGACGACGAAGCAAGATCCCAACCTGCCATGTCGCCTGAAGTGGGTCCCAACATCTACAGACCGCATCATCGCCGCCGAGAAACGCCTCCTTTCTCTCGTCAAGTGAGTTGTCTCAACTCAATTTTGTATAGATGTCCTTTAACCTTTTCCGTTTTGGTAGCATCTCCATCTTGTTGGGATAGAATCATAGTTGAAACAGCTTTTGGGAACTGGGAAGTGACCGTACAAATTGTGATTTCTGAAATGCAATTTTGTTCATTGCAGAACTGGGTACAAAACTGAGCAGGTCAATATTGGGTCAGGTCCACCAGGATCGAAGCTCAAGTGGTTCAGATCATCTAGCAATGAACCACGTTATATAAACACTGTCACTTTTGATAGCAGTGAAGCTCTCCTACAATAGTATTAATTCATGGCTATGGTGCTTCTCAGGGTTTCTTTTTTCAGGAACTTTGATACCCTTGCTAGTAAATTTCGAGTCATTGCCATTGATCTTCTGGGGTAATTGCCATTGTTATATATATGGTTTATGTTATTACGTGACTTCTTCTGATGATACAATTATAATTACATTACCAGCATTATGAGGATTGCTTGCATTAATAGGGAATTAAAATAATGGATCGAAAAGGGTAACATTGGTCCAACTGTTACCCAATATGGTATTAGTATCCCTGTAATTCAATTTGTTGGTTCAGTGTAGATGTAAAAACTATGTTACTCTGAAATTTTATCTACATGACTTTGTTTTTCTATTTCAGATGGGGTGGTTCAAGTCGACCTGACTTCACTTGTAAAAGTACAGAAGGTTTGTTAATGAACTTGTTTATTTTTTTGAAATCAATCTTCTGTATAAGATGTTTATTATTCACTGATTCAGTGAATTAAATGACCATTTTTTTAATCGATGCAGAAACTGAGGCATGGTTCGTTGATTCTTTTGAAGAATGGCGCAAAGCTAAGAATCTAACTAATTTCATTTTGCTTGGCCATTCATTTGGTGGTTACGTGGCATCAAAATATGCATTAAAGGTAAATTTCTTTTATTAGTTTATGCAATTGAAGTGTCATTTTCATTTTTCAAGATACTTGTGTATGTCCCTGCGTATCCTCAAGTCACCCACATACTTGGAAAACTCCTTTTCTTTGCTATTTCTAACTTAGTGACCAGACTGCCCTCTTTATTATTGCAAATAACATTTTTGGAGTTGGGGGTCATTTAAGAAAATTTGAAGGAAGACAAGATATATTTCTTCTTTTACTTTGCACCAAGCGAGCTTAATAGCTTCGTTCTCTAACTTGGCAATACCCAGACAGAAAGCAAGCCTTTGCTAAAAAAGTACTCGATGGATTAAATTCTCTCGAGAAACTTCTCCTCTTCTTTTCCCTTTTCTCTTCGATCGCCACTGTAAAATCAACATCACCTTGCTCTCCTTATTTCTCCTTATTCTTCACCCGCTCGATTCTCACCATCTCTTCCGAGAGCAGATCTGCTCACGAGCGATCCACCTCCGCACCTCCATGGCCAGAACAACAAGGTTAGGTACTTTTTTCTTTTCTTTGCTCTGCTCCTTGACAAATTGGGGCTATTTCTTTTTCCGTGTCTATCCATTTCTTCTAATACTGATATTTGCTTGATTAATTTTTGAATTAGAAGAGGTTGATGTCAGCCTCCTTGAGAAATTGTGCTGTACTCGCTATGCTGTCTCAAGAAGTAGCTAGGAGTCCACACTGAGCTGCTTAAACCAGTGTAAGCAAGTTGGGTCCTTTTGCTATTTTTAATAAATTTGGTTCCTTTTACAATTGCAACAACATCTAAATTGTTTTACTTGGTTGAGTACAGTTGATTACAAATTTTGAGTGGTGCTACGTTTGTCTGTCAGTATCGTTTGCTTCTCCAATTCATTCTCTTTCTTTTTAGTAGTTAATTGGCACTGGTAGGTTATCTTTTTTCCTTGATTTTTATAGGACAGGTAAGTAATAAGGTTTTGCAGAAAAAGTACTTATCTTTGTTGCTTTTGAATATAACAAATTAGTATATGTATTCTGTCATAATTTTTGTATCAGGGATCTACTGTACAAGCCAATTGTTCTTTGTAAGATCGCAACTCACTTATAATTAGATATTAAGAAGGCTGCAATTAATTTTACTTTGGTGCTTTTTTGCTGATGCATTTTCTTTACGCAGCTTGTGGCATCTTACAGGATCTACTGTACAACCCTCATTACCTAAATGTTAGCCTCATGCAAAGGGGTTTTTATGCCATGCTTGAAATTTAACTACTGAAATAACATTTAAAGATTTTCTAAGACAACAGAAAAAGCACTTGCAATAAAAAAAATAAGGACAAATAACTTTTGCGATTATTTTGTTTTTACAGGACATTTTAGTCTAAGTTCCTATTTGATAAAAAAATGCAGGCACTCAGCTGCTGTTGAAGGAGAGATGGCGGAAGCTGGAAAATGAGAAGTACTCTTTGTAAGAGGCATATGGTTGCCTTTTGACTGCTATTGTTATCCATGTATGTATATTTTGATCTCTTTATTTGTATAACAGGTTTGCTATTTTAGTTTTGGATTATATGCAAAGCTAACTTTTTACTAGATTTTGTGAATAAAAGATGAATGTCTATATTTTGGTTTTGATTCTTAAATTGATTAGCTTTTAACTATGCACATTTATTAATGACCCAATACATATGTTATCTAATGAGATATCCATTTTGTAATGCTTATATTGTTTAGTTAAGCTGTTTGAGTCAATTTTTTTGGCCTTTCTTGATGTGAAGCACAATTATTTCTCATCTTCATAGTTTTTAAATTTACCACATAAATAATTTCAATTCTTACGATCTTATTTCTTTGTTATTTTATACGTCTCAGAGAATCTAATTTAATATTCTTTATAGTATTATTGTGCATTCTCTTTTTTTCACTCAATAAGAATAAGGATTTTGCTCATATTCTGCAAGGACAAATTTGAAATAAAAAGTGCATAGTTTTAAAATTACTTTCAAATTATGTGCTCGATATTGAAGGTTGTTTTAAATAGGTTTTGATTAAGGATATATGCATGACTACTAGATCAGGCTTGGTACCAGTACCATTGACAGTTCGCGCTCATGAAGCATACTATAGGATTGATGCCCATTCTGAAAATTTCAGAATAGATTCGATGTTGGGTCTAATTTTGAATAATATCCTTTTAACAATGGTTGCTTCTTAAAGTGGATTATGTCATACATTATTGCAATTTGCTATTTCTTCGAGAATTATTCCTAATTTGCCTTTGAGGTCTAAGTCAATAGAAAATCATCCGTTGTGAGCTGTCATAAAATTAATTTATATCGATTTTGCATACTTTGTTAATGAATTATTTCTATCCTTTTAAGAATTACAAATGTTTGTGCATTTCACAGTTGATGAGCAATGCATGAAGGTCTCGCCCTGCTTCTCTCCTTATCTTTCATCTTGGATGGGGAAACCCTAGAGTTGCTTTCCTGATCTGAGGTGGTTTTCAATTAACGAAAGCGACCATGCTGTCAGCCATGCTTAAAGATCTGAGCTGATGGTTTTGAATTAACAAAAGCGACCCCTTCAAGCTATTTCCTGGTGTAAAGACTGGCATTACCATCAATTCAGTCATAATTTTCCTTATAAGTTCATTTTTTTCCTTTCTGTAGATTATACGGGGTGTTACTGTTAAAACTGTTTAAGAAATATCAGAGCCGAGTAAGTCTGACTGAGCTTTTAGTTCAACGAAAAATATAACAATGTAGGCTTACTTATGATGTACGCTGGCAGCATTAAGCTATAGCCCTGTTGAGGATATCTCACTGCTGATCTATTTATTTTTCCTGTGTCCTGACAGATGTCATTGGGAGAATTGCTGGCTTCAGCCCTGTTAAGGAAATCAGCAAAACAAACTAGCCTAAACCTACACAGATCATGCACCTACTAGATGAGAGGTGCTTTTGCATTCTGTAATTTTTTTGCCCTTTTTTCCCCCTTTTTTCAGCTATGTAAAATAACTATCATCTCAATCAGCTATCATATTGTATTGTCATCTTTTCATGACCAGGGGTTACATGCTTGAAGTTACACTATCGAGTCAGTTTCTACATCTGTTTGATACTGTTGATGCAGAGGTATGCCAATTTTCTTTTGTTGTTTGTTAGATAATAAAAAATTAAGTTCCACAACACCTATTCCTCTTCTCTGACTTATTCAAATTACTTTTCTTTTCTTTACCTTTTTATTATGGTCATTATATTTTCAGTTATTGATTGTACAAATACAATGAAACCTACAAAATAACAATCGAATATCTTTTTATTATTGGCAGCAACAAGAATAATAATAGTCACAAATGTAGACTAAGCAAATGACTTCTTTTATCTGTTAAAAATGCACTCATGATCGTTATTAGTCACAATTGTTATTTAGTTTAGTTCCTTGATTGTGGTAGACAGTTTGAATGTGTTGGCCAGTCAATCTGCCCGCTACCATAATCAGGGACATGACAAGTCAGGATTTGAGATCGATGATGGTCGATACAGCATGGAGGATGAATAGGTAATTTAGTTCCTTTTTTCTGATTTTTTTTTCTGTGGATGATTTGCTTTTAAAGGGGATTCGTTTCTCTATATTTACCGCAACTAGAGACCAATTTTAGTTCTGGCTTTCGCTGTAAGTATTTATATATGGAGTAAGTACTTTATGTTGTGAAAAGGAACTGTGCGGGATTAATTTCTCAAACGATTCATAGACTGATTGCTGTGTTCCTAAATTGGTTTCTTTCTCTGTCTCTCATTTAATTGCTTCTTTTATTTGGATTTTTTTGTTTAACAATTCCTTACGCTAACTTCGGATAGAATGCCAAAAAATTCTCTTAGTATTGTGTTCAACTGATTTCTTTATAAATTGTAGCAAAAATTCTAATGGTGTTCGAAGCACTTTTACCTTTTCTCTTTTTTTTCCCCTTTTAAAAGGCTGTTATTATTCTTTTTCTGTTCTTTCAATTTAATCTGAAAGACATCTGTGTCACAATGTTAGGTAACTGGGAGTCGTTTGCGAGTATGCATGAGCGAAAAAACGAAACGCCTGAATGAGCTGGTGTTTTTATTGCCCTTCCTGGTATTCTTATATCATATATATCCTTTAAATTTGTTATGATTGGGTGAAAAATGCCAATAAAATTCTAAATATATACATTTCGAATTTTGTCTGTAGGTTTGGAGAATTTTGCGTAATTTTGTAGTGGCCAACTAAGTGTACAGCTGTTAATAGCTGAAAACTAACGTGCTTGCAAGATTATTTAGCTGAAAACTTTGTTACAATCAAAGTGAGTGGAGGAATATTTAGGCTGCTACGAGTACAGTAAATTTATTGTTATGGATATTTTGTATTTTTTTTTTGTTGATAATATGTACTGCAAATAAACAGGTTGATTTCCCCTTTCACCTGCGATTATTGACTATTATTTATACATCCACAGCTTGCAGCAGCAGTACCTCGGAGATAGATGGTTAGAGAAAGTCGCTACTTTCAATTCAGCAAGAGAGACTCCCTACCACTTGAAGTTTCTTTCTTGCAGGTAAAAGGAATAAAGATGATAACAAAATAAAGACTGATTTTCAGATATCTATATTGTTTGATGTTATACCTTTTATCTGAATCCATTTAGCATTGTTAAAGTACAGAGGGAAGAAGAGCTGCTCGCATATTGGTGGAAAGAGTATGGAGAGTGCAGTAAATGCCCAAGTGAGTCTCGCTCTATTGGTGAGGATGCTGAATCAGACAATTCATACATAGTCGAGGAAGAATGGGTTGGTGTAACTGTCAAGGGAAAGTAAATGCCCAAGTGAGTCTCGCTCTATTGGTGACAATGCTGAATCAGACAATTCATACATAGTCGAGGAAGAACGGGTTGGTGTAACTGTCAAGGGAGGTCTCTATGAGGTAAAGACATTTATAAGAGGGAGGTCTCTATAAGAAAAACTTATAGAATTGGTGTTTTGATACGAATTAAACCAAAGTCCTTAATAACACGCTCCTGCAATACAAACTTGAAACTCGACACCCAAGTCCAACCTGGCTTAGATTTTGTTTCAGTTATTTACTAATAAAAGTTATAAAGCATACTATAACTTTACTGTAGGCTCCTTATGCGTATCTTTGACCCACCTCGCGCCAGCTCAGCCTAATCAACAGCTCTAGCTCTCATGGTCTCATCAGTGCCTTGAGATAGATCAAATCTCCGATGTCAAGAATCACAATCGTTCATTGACTGCTTTAATCGATACCTCTAGAACATGTATCCCCCTTTCTGGTCAGTATTTCTTTAATCTTTTTTGCCTATTGTCATTATCAGTATCTCTATTCTTCCGTACCTTTTTTTGGATTTGGTCAACTTTTAAGTTTCATGTGTGCTAGATCATCTCTCTTCCTCATTTTCTCAACTGTATTAGCGTGAAAGATTGCATGGCTTAAAAGGTAACACCTTTTTTCTTTGTCCTGCTTTGCAATAATTTTGTCGGTATAGTTTTAGATATGGTGCTATGATGCCATACTTTTGGTTCGTATTTTTATAGTACCTTTCTTTCTTGCTATTTTGTCCAGAGAAGTGCAAAAAATTATTACTGGTGCTAACGCTAGGCATAGAATGGTGTGTGTTTGGACACACTATTATTTGGGAATAGATTTCTAGAGGAATAATATATATCAATCACATAGCTGATGGCACAACAAAGAATGACAATCAACTAGGACACAACAAGCAATTAATTGAGGAAAGTGTAATCCGTTAGCATATGAGAGAATCAATATTTTCTATTTTTTTTTCCTTGATAGGCCTGATTTCTTTAGGCTTTAGAAAAGTTTAAGGGACAAATTAAAAATAATACCATCATGTTTTAGATTCAACGTGCTTAAAATTAGTTAAATAAGTTTGGTGTTTGAAATTAACTATATATCTGCATGATAAAGTTAGTTTCTCATATGGTTGCTCTTTCATTTCAGGAAGCCAAAAGGAGATTTTTGCTTAGTATATTATGGAGGCTGACTGGCTGATTGAATAAAATCAACAAGGTCAACAAAAATAAACTCTCAACAATGTCTACCTTCTCAATTTCTTCGTTCTTTTCTTATTTTATTTGTTTCAGCCTGCAATTATCATGTGTTCTTTATTAAAAAGTTAATTAAGTCAAAATATAAATTTAGCCCTATAAAAAGTTAGCAAATTAGCAAGGATGACATTACAAATGACTTCTCAATACAATCAACTGGCCGATCAGCTAACTGTGGGGAAAATATTGTGTTCTCACTTGATCTGTTTTCGTTCTCTGATCTCAACAGAACCCTGTGACTTCCATCAAAATTGCCGCGATTGAACTTCGCATCACCTTGCTTGATTGGTTCGACTACTGCCAGGTTCATGATCTCCTCAATTATTGTGATGATGTCGACATTAAAATTTTTGTGAAATTTTGGCATTTATGGATGATAAATGGCACGGAAAGCCCATCTAAGATTCTCAACATGTGATATTTATATGGTATCACTTATTGAGCACATTTTAGACTTTTATACTAAGCATAATAGAATTTGTATTATACCTATAGAATAGATACCTTTTATCTAATATAGATTGTAAGATTGAATAAATTATAAATTTCAGCCTAAAACTTATTTAAGAAACATTAAAGCTGTTATGAAGCATATTTGGTTTGAATGGAGTTACAATAATACTGAAATTTTATTCTATTTTTGTCCCATATTGCAGGAACATTCTTATGATTGAAATTTTTTTTTTCTTTACTATTTCCATTTTTTGTTATGCAGGTCAATTTGGTGACTCCATCTCTCCCTTACCATGCTCAACTTTCCAGTTACACGAAGTTCTCATTTTTAAAGGTAATTATTTTCTAAGCCTGATTCCTTTCTATTGTTCAGATTGACTATTCATACCCAAGTTTTGAATTTATCATCAATTCTTATAGAATCTTGGGCAATTTCACCTCTCCTTGTAAAACTACAATTACCTTAAAAAAATGCAAAAAAAATTTTCTGACTGTTAGTGTCAGAATTATTTCACATATGCCCTAACTTGTCAGTTTAATACATTATATTCTTATAAAGTTGACTTATATTGTTGATGCTAATTAGCATTGAACTTTTGGGGTTTTTCATTCATCAGATCTCATACCGGCATTGTAGCAGCTTGACACAAGACCCAGATGAAAAATAGCCAAAACAGTTTACAAAATCGATTTGTAGCGGTCAAAAAGTAGTTCTTATTTCTGAGGCTCAACTTTTGCCACCTTCCAACTGTGTAAGTGATTTTGCGTCAAAATATTTAAACCTTTCTGATTCAATTTAGGTTATTTAGGAAGATATAATTATGTTTTTAATCCAACAATATAGAATCATCTAATGGATGATTCTTAGATTTTGTGCACATAAGGCTAAAGATATGATGCTTACTATTTCACATATGTTTTGGAAGTCAATGAGATGGGATGATAAGTTCTGAATTTTTAACATATCTTTTTAATCGAAATAGCAAATTGTTTCGGTCCCGATTTATTTAATGTACTTCTATATCCAAATTACATTAGAATGATGTGGAATACTTTTCTAGATAGCGTATGTATTATTGGTTGGCTAATTTAAATTTGCTGCATCAATCCTTTTGTCCAAGTAATTCGCCATTCATTCATAATTGTTTAGTTATTGATGGTTGGCTACTGTAGCTACTATGTTCTGAACTGTAGCATTGTCAAAGTGAAGTGCAAAATGAAGAATTCACTCTATGCCCCGAAAATAGCACCAATTAGAAATTAATTTCTTTACCGAAAGGAATCCTATCGATATGAATAGTAGGAACAAGGTTTGGTTTATTTTTCTTATGCCATCCATTCTGTTTACATTTAGATTTTTTTTTTACATTTAGATTTTTTTTTTTCTTGGATGGGAGCATTCTGCCAAAGTTCAAATATAATCTAATTGGTGCTATTTTTTCTTATACCATCCATGCAAGTAAAGTGAAAATAAAAAATTGGACAAAGAAAATAAGTATGCTTCTAGCATACTCTGAATGATGCTAAATGATAGAAATTACAAAAAAATGTTGCGATTATTTGACGGGTTTTCATTCTTCGATTATTACACATAGTGTTGTTTATGCATAGGTGCACTTAGTTGTAATTACAGTAATGTTGTTTTCTTATTCTGGTATTTAGTTTTGTTTAGTATCCTTAAATTTCTCGATTACTATTAAAGACAACTTTTCTCTTCTAAACATGGAGTAGTAATGAAAGGTCATTTGTAGAGAATGAGAGCCAAAACAGGCAGTAAACAATATGGATTTTATTCAGGTAATTGCATGTTCAATCCTTACTTTAGTTTCTATTATCTCTCAGCAATGTTACTAATAAGGATCGTACATATAGTTTTATTAATGCGTAGAAGTACAAATGATAATCAGCCATTTAAGGATCAAATTTTGTCTTAAAGATGAAATACGCCTTGAGAAAAGGATATCGATTCTACATAGAAATCTTCAACGGTTCAACCTTCTTCATTTTCCGCTTGGTCTTCTTTAGTTCAACCGTCTTTTTTTGCTTTAATATGTTTGTACAGCTAATATGGAAGTTCAAGCATATGTACAATCCTAAAATCTGTCAGAATAATTGCTTCTCTCTTGGCCAGTGCGTGCAACTTAGATCCTCAGAAGAGTTCACTAGCAGAACTATGCCACCTTTTCTTTGTAAAAAAATGCATATGAAGGATAGAATGAGACATGCTTGCCACTAGAAGTATTGTTTATAAATATTTTTTTTTACTTCTGTTTATAGGCCATTCTTATTGTTCTTTTTCTGCTATTTTGATTTGATGAAGAAGATATCTGGAATTCAAGAGAGTGATAACTCATATAGGGAACAACCGTGCCTAAGTGATGCAGATTCTCAGCCTTAGTCCAGTATAGGTATGTTGCTTTTTCTTTTGCTTGGTTTAATTCTTTTGTTTAAATGTTTCAGTTATTTGTTTGTCCTCTTTTGTTCTGAAACAACCAAGACAACATTTTAGTGAGGTCGATGCAATCTTTTATGATTCATTTTGAAGGGTGTTACTGTTACCTCATGCATATAAGAAATTTATATTATTGACATCTTTCAAATATTTTGTTTTGTTGCCTACTTATTTCTCTTTTTCTTTACGGTTTCGGTGATTAGTCACACAAAAGAGAGACACACCCTTAATTGCTTCTCTTTTATTTCATTTAAATCGTTGTGCCATATATTGCAGTGCTCTGCAATCAAACATGAGAGTTGTGATGAAGGGTTTCTTCAGCTTCTCAATTTGGTAATTATTACTGTTGATTTAAATTTTTTTCGCTAAAAAGAATGAGGTAGACAGTTATGTTCAAATGTCGTTTCCATTTTACTGAGTAGAAAAAACTTTCTTTATTGCTGCTCCGCAATCCATTGAGTTGTTTGTTAACAATATTTCTATATTAAATGATGGTGGAGCATTTGATATGAACAGAAGTGATGAACAAATTTCTGAGTATGGTTTTGCTATGCTTTGTTTAAATTGCCCTTCTCACTTAATAAATGCGATGGTCTAATTTAATTCTGAAAGATATTGAATTTGATTATTATAACATAATTTTTATTTTTGACATCTGCATCACTTGACACGAAGTACAGAGATTACTGCAAGCTCAGAGAGAAGATCGAGATCAGAATACTATCCATGCCTTCGGTGATTTAATTGTGAGCTTTTGAGCCTTTTAAAATTAAGCCGAAACGACTTTTCTCCATAGTATCAGACGATGATCGGGATCTGCCTGATTGAGCTCCTGATTGGGGTAATTAGCAGAATAAATCCCTCCTATTTTTTCGGTAACTCCTTGGGATGAGCAGGGGGCCTCCTTGATGGTAAAGCATTGTTAAATGCATTTAATGATTTAATTATAAACCTCTGGGCCTCTGTCGGAACGGCCTATCTCCATAATATCTTGAAGGAACTAATGCCTGGTAGGGGTTTTGGTGGTGATGATCAGCCAGGTAGTCTCTCCATATTTTTCTGAGCTTCTAGGATTTTTTCTCACATTTTTCTGAGCCTTTTGTGATTTTTCATGAATTTTTCAAGTTTGCTGGCAATTTAGGATTGATTAGATCTTCAGAAAATGGATTAAAATATTCTGCTTGGATTCTGGTTATGATTTTGGCATGACTGTATTTCCCATATTTTTTTGAGCTTCCAGGAATTTTCCTCATATTTTCTGACCCTCCTGTGATTTTCTATGAATTTTGAAAGGTTGTTGATAATTTTATGGCTGGTCAGATCTCAGAAAATGGGTTAAAAATATTCTGTTTGGATTTTGGTTATGGTTTTGCAATGACTGCATCCTCCATATTTTTCTGGACCTGTAGAAATTTAATTTGTATTTTTCTGAGTTATGGTTGATTTTCTACAAATTTTCGAACTTTCCAGCAATCTCATTGGTGCCACGTCAACAGGAAATGCCACGCGGCAGGTCCTGGTTTGTCCAAATCAGCCAAGAAGTAGGGGAGTCAGCAGCGCTTTGGTGATCACGTGGGAGACACGTGGCGCCTTCTAGTTGGTTGTCAGTGGATTGTTATACCTTGTTCACTCGCCACATAAATGTTGCCACAGAAGATCAGGAAATTTGGGACGCCTCTTATTAAAAATAGGATGTTGCTCCTATGCTCTCGGTTCATCACAACATAACTAACTCCATCGTCTATTGGTCCCATTGTCAGTGATTATGGTTTAAAAGTTATACCATGGAACTCGTCTACGCAAATCAGGGAAATAAATCCCTTCTCCTCTCCTTTCTTCCTTCTTCCTCCATCGATCCGGCGATAGAGACATCGCCATGGACTAGCATTCAGGCTCTTCGAGACATCACCAAACACCATGAAGGTACCGCCTGTCGTCGTGTGACTCCCCTGAAGTAGTGGGATCCCTCTGTTGGTCACGGGGACCATTGTTTTCTCGTAATTGCTCCTAGGATTTCACAGGAGGGACTGTCGGCAATTGAACGCCTCCAAAGGTCTTTGAATCAAATTAATGTGTCTGGGAGTATCGTGGTGTGTGTGAGAGGCTTGGTGTTATGTCAATTTGAGTAGTAGATTACTTCGGCATGGTGTTTCACCTTAACTCAAACCCGCCGTGTCGGTGAGTTCATTGATGCAGTTATTGAGCCACCATGAGAACTTGTTGAGGCGTCTGTGAGACTTGTGGACGATGCAGGAAGGTGCCTGTATCGTCAATTTGGCGGTTGAGGCCTCCTGTTAGCAGTTTCCTCACAAATTGATTTAGCTATGGTGAAGAATTGTTGACTGCCCCTCTTTTATTATTTCTAATCCTTGGTGATGCAGACAGCATGGTGAGGTGTAAGGGAGAGTATCTTCAGCAGATATGCGACCATGGCATCATAAGACCCATCCTTGGTTTGGGTCTGGTCATGATGATAGTGGCGAGGCTTCCTTGAAGTGATTAAAGAGAAGATGAAGAGCATGATGGTTTGTGTATGAATCACTAAACCAACACAAGAGAGCCTCCTATGCACAGCTTCAAGCTGTCACAAGAGAACCTCATTTGCACTGCTTTCTTCTTATAACTGAGGTAAGGATGGTGGCTGCCTTCTCCTCCAATGTGTGTAAAGCTCCATAAAAACCTGATGTTCTTTATCTCTATTTTATATATTTTTTGTTCTCAATCTGCTGTCCAACCTGCTGTCCTTTGACTTATCCATTTTTGTTTGTTTTTTTTTTTATATGATAGTTCACTTAGTGTTAATATGCATGCTGAGTTAAAATAAACCTATTTTAGTTCCATTTTCACCTAACTTCTTATGTGACAGCTAATGCAACTATATATATATTTTTGCCTATATGAACAGATGATATAAAGCATGAGATTTAATCATTTTCGGCATGGTTTGCTAACTGCTTGTGATAAACACCTTATATACATATTTACATAAAAGCAAAATTTTTATTAAATTCCTTACATTGCTATTGTGTTAAATGAAACAGAAAAGAAAAAAAGAGGGTAAAAGAGTTGCAAAGAGAGAAGAAATAACCTCTTTATTTCACCAAAGCAAATTATACAAGAGTGTAGATTACACAATCCCTAGTATTGTTGTAAATATGAAACTAATCACACACTTTTTTTTTTTTGTTTTAGTGGCTAACCTAAGTGCTTAAGTGGCTTTCTGGATGGATGGATTTCTCAACACATGAGTGTTCTTTCTCTGGATTGGGTGTTGTTGTGTTTTTGCAAAGCTTCTGAGGGATTGTATTTATAGGAAAACCAATGGGTGGCACCAATAATCAGTCCTTTGACGGGAATGGACAAGTTTACCCCTGGTGCATCTCATCCTTTACACAGAGCCTTCATATTTCATTAATTGTGTTCACATTAAGCCTTCATATTTCATTAATTGTGTTCACATTAAGAATTCATATTTCATTAATTGTGTTCACATTAAGCCTTCATATTTCATCAATTGTGTTCACATTAAGCCTTCATATTTCATCAATTGTGTTCACATTAAGCCTTCATATTTCATTAATTGTGTTCACATTAATCATGCCCTTTCATGGCTGCCACCACTTTTTTTGCTTTAATCTTCAACAGTATTGATTCCATCTTCTCACTGCTCAATTTTCCTTTTAACTTGTCATCTCCAGTTTTATCTTGATTGCTTTCTTAACCCAAGAACAGTTCGTATTGATTTTCGGTATTTGCAAACCGAGCTATGCCAATTTACCATTTCTTTCTCCTCTTGCTCTACTGGCTTCTCATATGCATATTTTACCAAACATTGGGATTAATACAGCCTCAATCGTGTGTTGCCCCATTTTCTGAAATTTAGTGTTGAGTTTGCTCACGGCTGCTCCATGGTTTTGATGGTTTTACTTCATAACTCCTCTAATTGCCAATTCACACATCTCCATTAATACTCCCTAATTGTTGCCTAATAACCCAATTGAACCAATTGTGTTTTATTTTCAGCAATTGAGCCATTCTTGAATTTTCTGGCCGCGAGAAATTGAGCTTCCTCCATCTCAAATTGACTGGAGAACATGTAATTATGCTTATCTATTGGCATTGGGATTCCATTCTCTTGTAATTGGATGCTCAGTTATCATGGCCTGGCAGAGAGAAGAATGGTGCAGGCGGAATTGAAGGAAGGTGTCAGATGTGTGTGAGAGAGAGTAATGTTATCCTGTGCATAGCGCGAGAAGAGGAGATAGTGAGATTCTACTTTCTGGAGTCAATGTCAGCGCGAATAAAGGAAGGAGGTCGCCTCCTGAGTCATGGCGTTCGTCAGAGATGGGAACAGTCGGAGAAGGAAGGAGACGAGTTGCTGTGATGGGCCGAGAGATTATGGGCCGCTTGTTTCTTTTTTTTTTTAATCATGGGCCTTCTGTTCCCTCTTTTTGTTTTGGTTTGATGTAACTTGGGCCGAAATGAAAGTGGCCAGAGCAGATTAATTTGATCATGAATTATTTGTTATACGAATCTTGATGTCTCCATACGCATATACCTTGATGTATTTTGGTAGCCATGCTAATTCATTTTTATAATTATATAATCTCACAAATTTATGAAATTATATAATTATTTTTTTTATATTGCGGCTTGAGGTCCGGATCTGTATATTGTATGCTAAATCAATATGATTTTAGCACCAATATAGTCATGGCAATTTAGAACCATTTATTTTGTCACCGCATCGAAATTTTCTGGAATACATCTTTCCTGATTCATCTAGGGTATTCTCAAACTGGTCTGAAGATTTAATTATTTATTATGTCACCATTCACTGGATCATAGCAGTCCCAAAAATTCCTATACCGTCGCCCGGTAACTATGGTAATATTTTTGGGTTCAACCGCTGCAAAAGAGTTTCAATTATCCACGTCTACCTTAAAGTTGCATTGTCGGGAGCTAGGATTTGAAAAGTGGCCTTATCCAAAGCTTGAGAGTTTGAGGAATTTGGTAAACTATTTGACAGAATATCGAATTCGAGACTTTCAAAATTATGTGGAAGAAATTTGGGAAGAAATTGAATCCATCAAAGGAAACCCATCCCTGGATATCAAGGACGAAACCAAAATTCTTAGGCAACAAATGTATGAGCTAAAGAAAAAGAAGCGCCGAAGGATTGACGCGAGTGCTTCTTAGTGATATGTTACTTTCAAAGATGATTGTTAAATTGGGTATGGGTACTGGTTAAAAAATAATTATATAATAATTAGGGGTAAATCCTAATTAGTGTTTTACTAGCATTGATATTGATATTGTTTGTTTGTTTTGTTTCTGGAAAGAATTTACTTCTATTTTGGATGAATAAGACATATTATAGTTGTATCTATGAAGTGAAGGATTTAGAATTCCTGTTTTATTAATGTAGTAAAATAATCAATTTGGCGCAAGGACCTGTATTGCTTATTTGTCAATTGTAAATGATATTTGTAGTAGCTCATTACGATGCACCTACTGAATGCTTATCTGTATTGTGGAAACGTATGGTATAAGCTTTAGTATATAATTGAAATGCATGAGTAATATTGATAAATGAACATGAACGCAGTAGCCATGGTTTGCTTACCTGTATTGTGGAAACGTATGTTTATCTGTATTGTGGAAACGTATGGTATAAGCTTTAGTATATAATTGAAATGCATGAGTAATATTGATAAATGAACATGTACGCAGTAGCCATGGTTTGCTTACTTTTAGTAACTCAAATTTTATGCGTATTCATAACCAAGGTTAGTACGTATGTCTTAGCTTGATAGTCTCCTG
Source organism: Rhynchospora breviuscula (assembly GCA_027562975.1). NCBI lineage: Eukaryota > Viridiplantae > Streptophyta > Magnoliopsida > Poales > Cyperaceae > Rhynchospora > Rhynchospora breviuscula. The sequence goes on along the minus strand of CM050400.1, from coordinate 14,212,926 downwards.
CACCAACTTGTTGTCAAGCCCTTTTCACCACAAAAATAAGTCAAGCCCTTTTCTTTTTTTATTTTTTTATTTTTTTATTGAAGTATGACTTTAACAATTTAGTAAAAATTCGAAAAGCTAAACGCTCTTAAAGAAAGTAACAATAACAGAGCCAAATAAAGTAATTAACTCCAACCTATAAGAAAAAAATTAAAGAGTCGACTGGTCACAATACCAGAATGTTTTATGAGTACTGGTATTTAAAGATACTTTCAATTATAATTCTAACGATATTCAAGCATCAAAGAATTAAATGGGTCAAAGTAAATGATATGTTGCTTGTTAGGTATAGTATCGACTTTGAAATAATATTTTTTGCATATTCAAGTCTGCCCACACATTGGATGTGTACTGCTGCTAGTACTATCATTACTATAGAGTTAGTATCCTTATTGTAGTGGAAATATTCATTTTCATCCTTTTTTTTCTAGAAAAGCTGCGATTCTTTAAGCAACAATCAAAACCCTGTTTATAAAAAAAAATTGAGGCCTTAGTTTCTGTGAGAAATTAAAACTCCAGTTTTTTATTGTACACTTTTTAGGCCTTTTGGGCCTATCATGTTTTGGAGAGCTGTCGGCCCATTTAATTAACAAAATATGTCATCTTCTTTTAATTTCTCTGAACTTCTGTATGAACTCACTTGAATATTTATTGAAATTTTTTTTAAATCGACTGTCTAATACTTACTTTGCTTCTGTTTAGGCGAGAATAATGCATTCATGTCATTATTGCGATTCGTGAAAATCAATAGCGAAGATTTGATCTATATGACTATATGGTGCTTATATCGTAACTATGTAAACTGTTGATATTTAATGAATTTTTTACTATTCATCATTTCATCAATTTTTTTAGTTTTTTCAACGGAATACAAAATCCTTCATGCATCAAATTATATGAATTTTAATTGATGGATCACATGCCACACTCATTATCTTGATTAAAAAATGGAACCTTATTTATAGCTCAAAAAAGAATATTATCCCAATCAGTGGTGCATTTGCTTAGCAGATCAACGGGAGCGATTCATAGAGATGCTGAAGGGGATAAAACCCATTTCTTTGACCTGTTTCTTTCTCACATTTTTATTTTTAAAGGGGCATCAGGTTCCTGTAAACCTCATTAGAAATCTGAAGTTGCTTTCCAATAAAAAGCACAAACTGCGTACAATACCCAGACACTAACACATTAAATGAGACTAGTTATATCAATCATATCAGAACCACCAACTGTATGTACAGCTATGAGAGAGAGAAGTGAAAGTTATATACTCATATGAGAAATTATAAAGAGTACAGGGAGTACAGGTACAATGCAAATTGATAACTGAATCCTCTACTCCAATTACTGCACAGTTCCTGAATATGCAGAAACAGATCCACGCCATCTTTTGTTTTTCCTTTTTGTCATCTCTTAAAAAAATCATGGTTACCGAAAGAGTTAGCCATCTTGCTTGTCTTCTTAACAGATAATGAGGTTACATACATGCCAGGAAATCCATTCGGGTTATTGATTACACTCACAATATCCCTCCCCCTTCCACCTGAGGTGCTAGGGCGCCACAGCCCCGCACACCCTCCCCTCCCCCGCCTGGGGCCCACTGCCCCACACCCCTCTCTCCCCCTCCCCCCAGGCCGGGGCGCCTCAGCCCCGCACCCACCTCCCGCCAACCCCCACCAGGTCGGGGCCCCTCAGCCCCGCACCGCCCCTCCCTCCCCGGGACGGGGCGCCATAGCCCCGCACCCCCTCCCTCTCTCTCCCATTTATATACGAAAAGTAGCGCAGCAAAGACTTTGGGCGCTCCTTGTGGGACTAAGGATGCGCATGCTTTCCGACTGCTTCAATCCGGAGAGAGAGCCATGTATGTGAGGTGAAGAGAATCTTCGAGGTTTCACATTGCAACGGCTAGTAGAAAGAGCACATTTTTTGTTTCCCACTGTTCTAATTTGAGAACGAGGGAGGAGAGGAATATTTTTGGTTTCACACTGTCTTCAAACTTTCCCGATATTCTGTGGCCCAGATTTAGAAATAACTATGCTGCCGGTATGATAATTGTTCACATTGTAACGGTAAAGTACAAAGAGAATTGAAACTTTCAAATCTCCTGTGGCCCAATCGGCCAACCCACATAGTGGAAATATGATAATTGTTTCTTTTCTCGTATTTTGAATTTGGAGGATATACATTGTTTCTTTACTTTATTTATTATATTAAAAAAATATTAGGCCTTTACTGGACTAATATTTTCTTTTCCTTTTTTTTTGTTGTCCCACTGTGTGTACTTGCCCCACAGTATTGAGCTCCAACTAGCTATTGCATCGCGCTCCGCGCAATGTAAGACCAATCTAAGATGATTGTATTATTGATTTAGGTTTGTTTCTTGGTTATGTAGTTATTTGCTGATTTTTTTTTTTTGCGTTTTTTTTTTTGTGCTTGTTTTACGACGCCTTATTTTATCAAGAAAGAAAAAATAAGAATGGATCGTGACATACATAGGAAGATAGATACATATTTATATATAGATGTCTACATACATAATAAGATTCAGTTTTCAATACATGAGCATGTCATTAAAGCTTGAACTATGTACAGTACAGGCGAAAGGTATCTGTATACCAGGACCATCTGATGCGGTTGAAGCTCTATGAGGTTCAACAAAAGAAAGTTCATAGGATCTAGAACCAAGGGGATATGTTTCTATATAGTTGTTACAAAGATATTGCAATACAGAACAGATAAAATACTAAGTCTAAGATTAATCATCAGAATGGAACTATTTCATTTGGTAACCTAAAGGAACTGCAACTATGTATGTCACTGCAACAATAATACTGTAGTGGTGTGAAATTCATTTTTACAATATACCTTCTGAATGGTATAATAAGGTGGCCAGATTAGCTTCACTACCTCAAAATGGTCGAAAAGCTCATGAGGAAATGCTGAGAGATAACCTGCACCAGTCGCATTCTGACATGCGTAAAGCACATCAACCACCGCCGTCATCTCCGTAAATAGTGTTTCATTGTGTGAGCTGGACCATACCTTTGCTGCTACACTCTACATGTCCTGAAAAAGGATTAAAATTATTATTGAGGGAATAATAGTAATTTTCTATATGACAGTGCATCCTCCATTTTTAAGCGGCCACATTTATTTTTATTTAATATTGGCAAAGATAACTCTTCTAATTTAAGTTTAATTGTTTCTCTTGATTTTATGGCTTTACAGTGCTTTATTTCAATAATAAGATATTATCTACACCTTGAAACTATCAACATATTTTGTCTACGACTCTATTTGACCATGACAAATATCACACAGCATAGTGCAAACAACTTTTAATTTCCCTTTTTTTGTTGCAAACAATTAAAATCATCATTTTTCGCAATTTCTTCACAATATAGTTATAATTGTAAACTTCTCAAGAAAGATAATGTACCAACAAAGTGTCCACAGAGCTCGATGTCAGCTCGTTCCTAACCCCCATATGGGGTACCAGGCATGGCCAGACCAGCCTGTTTCTTGAGATTCTACACCAATCGATCAACATCTAATAAGAGAAAATACTCTAGATTAGTTTGCTGGGCCTACCCATATACAGAATCTGTGGCAAGCCGTACATCATGCAAAGACACCTTCGACAGGATGTCATTCCCATGTTGCACTGAAGCTGGCCTAAGACCTGATCACTTAATACTCCTACATGAAAAGACAAATAGCTTAGAGAAGAGTTCAATATATTTGATGGCACATAGGCTATGATGGCCTTGGTTATTCGATATGTAACATATTAACCAATTAAACTCCTCCACCAGGTCCCTGTTATTGTTGTTCAACAATATCCTGTGCAAAGTAGATTAGGGTTCTGCAAAATATTAGAATATAATAAGCAAACTGATAACATCATGAGTATTTCTATAAACATGACAGTGCTTTATCATTAGGTTTGACAGTGTGATTATCCACTAACATTATTCCCTCACTTAACATGCAATTCAATAATTAAACTGCGCATTAAGTCCTTATCTCCTAAGTCACTGTACTGGAAAATATTCAAACCAAAATAACAGCATATTGTCTCGCACTTTTTTGGACCTGCCACAGAAGATCAGATAGTTCCTCCATGGGGCAAAGAGATGCGGATCAGATACCCCTCGAGCATCTTGAGATCCGATCATTACTACCCGTCCGAAACGGACGACGGGCACCAATGCGGTTCTAAGTACCTCGAGAGTTGATTGTTTGTTGTAGGTCCTTTCTTTCCAGTAGGCGCAAGCCCCTACTGTTAATTACCTCCGGACTGAGTTGAGAACCAGCCAAGAGCACCTCTAGATCGGGATAATCAAAGGATTAGGCGTCGTAAGTGATTGAAGTCAGCTTTATTTAATAAAATGACTAGTGTTTAGCGGGGGTTTAAATAAAAGCAAGACAGTACAAAATAGTCAGGCATTAAAACAAGAAAACACTCAACATAAAACACAAGCAATGCAAATTATTACGTCAGGCCTCTTTTGTTATAAATTTTCAAAAGTTTTGGGTCGCTTAGAATTGGTCTCGTTTTTTTTGCTGGGTCAGGCTTGGTGCCGTCGCTCAGATTTTTGAGTCTGATGCTAGAAAATTTAGGTATCCTAGATCAGTTCTCAATCGTTTGGGGATTTAGGAATTTTGGGATTTAGTTCGAGTCTCGAGTATAGATGCGCTATGCCTTCTCTTGACAAGAACTTCAAGGGTGTACCTTCTAAAGCGAAACGCTATGCAGCCTTAGAAGGACGAAATTAGATTTTTGAGTTCGACTCTAGACAGTTAGGCGATCTAGGTCAATTCTCAATCGTCTTGGGATTTGAAGAATTTTGGGATTTCGTTCGAGTCGCAAGGAAAGAAGCGCTATGCCTCCTCTTGACGAGAACACCGACTTGTGCCTTCTAGGACAACGCGCTATGCAGTCTCAGAAGGACGAAGTTGGACTTTTAAGACTTCAATGTCACTTTTTGTTATCGACTTGATCTGAGTTCTAGAGCGTTGATCTTTGTGTCTTTAACTTTTGAGGTTTTGAGGTTTTGGGGTTTGGAGATTTAAGAGAAGTTTGATTTGGAATTTGGATTTGGTATCGGAGTTTTGGATTTGGGATTTATGATTTGGATTTTGATTTTAGGACTTGGGATTTTGGTATTTTGAGTTTTGGATTTAAGATTCGAGTCTTGGATCTGGGACTTAGGATTTGGATTTTGGATTCAGGGTTAGAATTTTGATATTTGAGTTTTGAGTTTGGGACTTGGATTTTGGATTTTGAGTTTTGGCTTTGAAATTTTGATATTCTGACTTTAGGGTTTGGGATTTGGATTTTGGGTCTTGGATTTGCGATTTAGGATTTGGATTTTAAATTTAGGATTTGGGATTTTAATGTTTTGAGTTTTGGTTTTAGGATCAGAATTTTGCTATCTGAGTTTCGGATTTGAGACTTGGAATTTGGATTTTGGCACTCGAGTTTCGAGTTTAGGATTTAGATTTTGAATTTAGGATTTTTCATATTTTGAGTTTTGGATTTGAGACTTGGAATTTGGATTTTGGATTTAGGATTAGAATTCTGGTATTTGAGTTTTGGATTCGAGACTGGAGGCTTTGATATTTTGAGGTTGGGATTTTGGCATTTGAGTTTTGGATTTGGTTTGGATTTTTGGCACTTGAATTTTGGGTTTGGAATCAGACCGAGGATGTCCAGGTGTACCTGCTATCCAGAACATGAAATGTTCAAAAATACCTGCAGTCCAGAACATAAAATGTTCGAGTGTACCTGCTGTCCAGAACATGAAATGTTCAAGTGTACCTGCTGTCCAGAACATAAAATGTTCAAGCATTCATGCGAAGGATTTTTCTTTCTTTTTTTTTTTTTATTTATTTTTTTTATTTTTTTTATTTTTTAGCTTTATCATTTAATTATTTACCATAGTAGTCATCTCAATTTAATGCGCCTTATACTCTGCAATTTAGGCATGGAAATTAGTACCAAAATATTCTTCTTATTTTTTTTGGACACTCTGATATTTTATGAGAATTTTTCTGATTTTCTAACTATTTTTAATGTATTTTCAAAGTTTTCCGCTTCACAGAAAATTTTTGATTGGTTTGAAAGGCTGTGTGTGTTTGTCCGTTGGGAGATCGTTACACGCTTGGCGTCACAGAAGATCAAGGAGAGGCGCTACGCTGAGGAGACTAGATCGCGTGGTTCACGCCCGACTCCGTGGATCGCCAGGGTTTGGGTTTGATTCGCGTCCGGCTCACTGATCAGAAGGCATTGGTCCATACACCGTGTCCATACAGGAGCTTCTTTTTGAACCGTTATTCGCAGGATCGATCTGTTGAGGTCTCGTCAAGATTCGTGATGGTCAATCGTCCCTCTCTTGTTTGACTTCTCCAGGCGACTGGCCATGGCGAAGTGGGTTGACCCGTCGAAACTTTATCGAACTATTCCGGCCGCTACGCTACACCATTGCCGACGTGTGGGGGTCGATTGAGATCGCCTCACCTCCCTCTTCAGGTTAGCAGTTTCAATTTTCTCTTTTTCTGAGCTTTTATCGGTGTTCATGCCGAGTCATGATCGGTGTTAAAAGATGAAATTGAGGTCTTCAGAAGAACTGACTATTATCCAAAACATTTAAGAAGAACTTTTTATAGGTTTTACATTGGGAAAGCTTGTACTGACCTTTAAAACGGCTGGTGAACTTTATTTCACTCACATGGCTTCATACTTTACTGTGTTTCCTTTTTATATGTTTATAAACTTCTAAAGTGCTTGACTTTATCACTTTTTTTAGGTTACACGAAATCATTTCTGTTTTCAAACAACTTATTCACATTATTTCTCTTACTTCTGAAATCCAAACGGATTTGCATAAGCGTCTTGTTCACTTTGGTCCCTGTCATTTTCATATTTTTGGCTTGGCAATATGTATCTTATTTTACAAGTTTCATGCAGTCATTTATTTCACCTGTGTTAGGCTTCAGATACTTCACTCTATTGTCCCTCTTTGAGATGTCAATTACCTTTTCTATGACTTACTATCGCATATCTCCTTAAGCACTTAATGGTTAGTACAGGCATGGTATGCCATCTGACCCTTTAACTGGTACTGGGTGACAGGTACAGGTACCATAACTAGCACTTCATTTCTTTAGGGACATGGCTTAACAGAAACGTTTGCTTCACAAAACCATTGAACTATACCATTTTGGCTTACAACTAGGTATGCAATTCTCAATATCTTACTATCTCATATCAATTATTAGGCAAATCTTTCCTTACTGCAACCAGATATCAAATCTACCCTCTGAAATGTCACTTGACCAAGGCTTAAATGGGCGTGACAATGATTTATCCTTAAATCAAGACAAAAGTTTATCATCAATGGAACCAGACAAGGTAAAAGAAAACTTTACTCCCTGGTCTTGACAACATCACATCTCAGTGTACATAACCTCATGACTTTTGTCAACTTTTCTTTTTTAAGAACAAACGAACTATATAGATTTAGCTTACGGTTTTAAAATTCCATACTGATAAGATGATACTGACTAAAAAAAAACAGCAATATTCTATTAAAACAGTGACTTATATGACAAAAAGAAATAAATCCAAGACATACACAGACTCACTGCATCATTTTTTTTGTAAAACATTACTTTATAATTTACTTTATGGACATAACTTCCTAAAAATAGCAGATAAACTCTTATAAGTTGAAGAAAACAATTTCCAGGACGTGTAACTCCGAATTCCTCCTTTCATTTAAAGCTTAAAACTACTTGTTATGCAATATAAAGGGGACCAAGACTACAAATACCCATGAACAGGAATACATACATCTTTTTGAAAGGGACTTTGTAAAAATATTATTACACATTTTTTATTCAAAATATGCATATTTTCTACTAGCATACTCTTACTGGGCCTAAACGAAAACACACATCTCTTTGCTAATACATTTTTTTACCAAGCCTGAACTTGTACACATATTTCTAACATATTTTTTACCAAAGCTGAACTTGTATAAATACCAACAGAAAAGGAAATTCGTTTTAAACCCTGAGTTTATACATATTTGTATATTTTCTTTACTCCAGTCAACCTGTTGCCCAACATATTGTAGAAAATCAGAATTTGACCATATTACAAGGGTGGAATCTATGTCACGCTCCTCATAACCAGGTCACTTCCTGACTTTAGACAGCATGTAAAGGCTCAAGTATCCTTAAGTATTTATAGAATAAGGAAACTAATTAGAACAACCCCCTTTTTTGAAAACTGATAGCTATATAGAAGAACTTATTGGTTTGTAGAAATCTATTTTTTTTTAAACTCAACAAGAGTAAACACGACTAAGACAAAATGTAACCAAGAACTAACATAGTCTCTATGGAGGTGGAGTCTATGTCACGCTCTCCATAAAAAAAAAAAGAAATTCCTAGTACATACACAGATATTGAAAAGAACACTTCTAAGAAGAAAGACTCACTACTTTTTTTTTAACAGAAATCATTTTGCTTCTAATATACTTTCTCCAGAGATGTAGTTGACAGTCATGAGTGTGGAATCTATGTCACGCTCCTCATTGGTGTCAAAACAACCCCAAAATGAACAGATTTTTGACAAAACACTTTTCATAAAGAAGGAAGAGCCATTTATTTCTAAGAGGGGCAATAAGAATAAACACTTTAAAGGAAGCTTTTCAACAGGAAAGAAAGAATGATCTATTGCTAAAGAAGACAGAATAGCAAAACACTAAAAAAAAAGAGAACAAAATCAGTTATGAAAGAAATTTATTCATACAAACTGAGGCCATTACAATTACCTTACAACTTCAAAAACAAGCTTGACTTTTCAAATTGACAGAATTTCGACACAAAATCTAAAAAAAGGCCTCCCCTTCTTCTCCAGGTTATGCTCCTTTTATAGAGGATTTCCAAGGCTTCATCTGATTGCTTGCTGCCATGTGGCATCATCTCAATATCTCTCAATTCTGATCAAGGGTTGTGATGGTAAGATAGCTTGCCGCCTTTCTTTTATAATCTTTCCTTCACTGCCTTCATTTTACTACTCAATTACACCACCCATTCTCCTTTTGACACTTGGCATTGACTGAAACTTAATGAAACAGATGCTTGGCACTCTACTTCTTTCTACTTGCCATGCTGGATGCATATGACAAATGGGTCCCATGCCACTTGGCATTAGAAAGGATCAGATCATTCTGTACTGATCATTCTGTACTGTTTGATGGAGAGGGGGTAATCTGGCGCCAGAAGGTAAAAGGCACAGGTGGCATTAATCCATGCAGTGAGTAGTTAAGATGCTCCTGTGAAGGGAGCAAACTCTGAGTCCCTAGCTACAGTAGTAATTTCTTTCTCCATTTGATCTCACTCAAGCCTTTAGTATGCAATCTGAACTGGAGTCACTTGTAGCAGGTATGTAATTCCACTAATACCCTTCAATATGCACATGTCTGGGTCATTTGATAGAGGGGTAAAAAGGAAATACCATCTCATTCATCCAGAGCTCACTAATCGACTGCCCTTTGGTTGGCCATTTCTTGTGTTTGCTGTTTTATCTTTCAGTAAAAGGAGCTTTCTCTATGTCAGATAGGGGGTTGCGTTGTTGATCTCTTATTGGCTGAGGAACATCTATGTCAGATGTTGTCTTCTTGTTCTCATTTCTTAATATTGTTCCCTTACTGCATTTTGTTGCAATTCATATACAGGCTGTGTAAATGGATTCATTAAACCCCCTTTCATTCATCAAATAAAGTCATGAGTATATTAATATGTGCCTCTTCAACCACCTTTAACATATGTATGGCTGTAATTTTTTAGAAAATCATTCTTGGCCCCCCTTTCTTTGAATATCAGCATAATCTCAAGTTCTCATTCGTGACTCAATTATTCCCCTAATTTACCTTCATTCAATTCAATTGCAGGCTTAATTAACTAGAAAGGTAAAAATGAGATATTATGCCTCTTTCCTTGTTGCACATGTACTTCATGCTCTTGTCTTTTCTGCCTTTTACTGATTTGCCCCCTGGGTCCACAAGAGAGAACTCATGCGCTGCATCTCAATAATTTGAGTCTCCAGGTTCCTTTATTTCCCTTTTGCAACACCTGTTCTCATCCAGGGCTTAGGGGAAGCATTTTAATTTACCATCCAGCCATCCAGTACATGATGTATGGTGAGATGCCACTCTTTTTTAGAGAGTATGCTTCGATTATCCCTTTTATATCCCATACCTTTTGTCATCTCCTGACCAATATTCAATGCCTTGTACTATAGGAGACAAAGTGAGCATGCTTTGATCCATCCAACGGCTACAATTGAAGTGGTGAGCTTACCCTCTCCTGCCAAAAGAATCTCTACAGTAGTAGGCGTCCTTCTGCAGGTCATAGGTTGCAGAGGAGGGAAATTACACTCTCCATTGCCTTTATTCTCACATCTGTTGGTTTCCTTCTTTACTGGACGTTTCCAGTCGAGTGAATTTTGAATTCTTAATAGCTCGTGTACTCATTTCTCCCTTTCTGAAGCTCTTTCGCATTAACTTAAACTCTCACAGAACTTCCTCACCTTGTATAATGCAACCAACCATGCTCAGTGCGAGTCCCGCCATATCTGAAGTTTCCGTCAGTGGATGTTCTTAATACCTTCCCCTTTCCCTCAAAACTGACCAAAATTGGCACAAAATTCCCTCGTTACAAGGCTGCTACTACTTCTCAGGTGACTTAATTGACCATTTTATCGAGTAATTTGATGTATTCGTGATTCCCAATTCTCATGCTCAGTTTCATGTTCTTCCGCATTCACCATTTCCTGACCTTCAAAACCACTCGTGTTTGGTGTCAACAGAGTCGTGATGGAGTCCTCTATACAGCGGCGTGCTTCATTGGGATCGCGGTGGAGCACGACGGCGGCGAAAGGCAAAATCCCAGTCGGCCATCGCGTTTCTTCTTCAGGTATGTACTGTTTCTCTTCTTTTTTTTTTATTAACAGAAGGGATGGGTCCCACTGAGACGACCCAATGGGAGAGTGCCACCTGTCCTCTCCCTCTATTTTTTATTTAACTGAACGGGTTTTAGAGTTATCGGATCCCATCTGTTTTGACTCGACAGGAGAGAAATCAGATCCATAACCCTTTTTATTTATTTCAATTGGGCCGCCTACTAAACCAAGCCCATATGTATTTTCCTATAATTGCTGGGCCCAATCGGATTTTGAAATTGGGCTGGGTTGGGCCGAATTATGTTGAAGTTAATTTAGCTAAGAGGTAACCATAAGTTCAGGAAACTGTCTGTATAACACTGGGTTCTGTATATCAATTATCCTCATGCCGCGACTTAATCATAACACTCGCGTAACTGTATTGTATGTTATAAAAGAGAGTCCTGGATTTGCAATTCTTGCGTTTCCATCCTGTAGACCACATATCAGATCGTTAAATACAGAAATTCGTTGCAGTCATTTAATAAATGAAATTTCTTTTCTCTCTTTTTTTTTTGCAGCATATTTTGGAGGCAAACAAATGCCCCCCACCAGAGCAAATTGTGAAGCTTAATGCGGAACGATTTGATCTGGTGCCCCTTTTGCTTCCCCTTTCTTTTTTTTACACAAGTTTCCTTGTGATTATTTGCAGGGAATGTGGGTCCTGTTGAAGAGATTTACAGCACAGTGCCTCAATTCAATATAGCTAGACATGGAGTATACGGCCCTTCCGACGAGGCGATAGACTCCTATATAAAGTGCTATCTGGATCCACAGGAGGTTCACAAGCATCTTCATCCCAAATGGAGGCGTGCTATCCTTCATGGAAGAGATAATTTCCATGGGTTACTAGGTCGACAAGACCGCTTTCCTTCATACCCTGATCATACCTATCCTTGTTTAAGACCAGACCCTCCTTCTCTTACAGAGGTACGTTCCCAAAGCCACACTTATGACTCTTTCGTGTCTGGTGGCGAGTTTCGCCGTGCAGGCGGTGCCTCTGTTCGTTCTTTCGAGGGTTTGTTTCTAGGTCCTACTGGGAGGGTAGGGTCTTCTATAGATTATCATTTGCTGAGTATGGAAATGGTAGAGGGTCATGTTATTCCCTGGTCTCTTGGAGGTTTAAATGTCCAAGGTGAACTCCGCTGGGTTCCTGGACAGACTGAGTGGACCCGTTATGTCATGGGACGTATGGGGTCAAAGTTAAATGAGTTGGAAATATTTGGAGGAGTGACATTGTCTTTGTTCAGGTATACTTGGGATCCCATTATTCTTCGGGCTATGGCCACTAACTGGAACTATATAGATAACACATTCGTTCTAGAGGATCGCAATGCCACTATTGACTTGAACCAGGTGGTTCGTTTACTTGGAGTACCAGCAGCAGGTTTATTTTATGAGGAGAGGGTCCCTCCAGAGCTGGAGCTTTACGGCATGGACAGACATGGCCATTTTTACCAAAAAAAATCTTTACGTGCAGTATTCAGGGTTTACTATGAGATTGCAATGACCCGCTCTCTTCAAGGTCTGAGCCGTGACGTCCCTTTTAAAGATTGGATTGCTTATTTCATGGATAAGGTTTCGCGAGACAAAGCTGTAGGTTTCGCTAGTCCCTTGGAACCTATGATGATTGGCTCGGATAAAACTTATATTCCTGATCGATGTGTTTCATGGGAAGATTTGAGTTCTCATGTTCTTGATGACGAGACTATCTTGACAGCTTACTTGGCCTGGTGGTTATGTTACTTTATAGTTGTCATCGAGCCGGTGGGCCATATCCGTCCTGGAGTCTTTGTGATAGCCAACATGCTGGCCCGGGGTCAGAAAGTATCTTTAGCCACAGCAGCTCTGGTCAATACTTACCGGTCCATGCGAGAGCTTACTTCTTCTAGGGATCCCTCGCGAGCTTACATTGTGATGCCATTACACATATTACATGGTTGGTTCAATGTGTATTGGGGTGGATGTTACTCATCCTCTACTTCACGGGGCATGCGAGGATCAATGCCAGCTCTTAGTCTCATTGCTGGATCTTCTGTCCACCCTCCTGATCAGCTAACAGCACATCACTTCTTTTCTAGAAGTAACCGCTACATCACTAGCTACCACCCTGAGGCTTTTTCGGATAATTGGCCAACCAACACAGATAAGATGTATGAATTTGAGGATTCGAAGCCTCCTCGTAAAGGGATCCCTCCCAGACTGCTCTCTCGGAGGAACAGGCGATCGAGAGACTATGCTATCAGCATCAGGGAAGGATGTCTGGTGATTCGGATAGGCGGTAGGGTTATCTCTGAAGTTTATTGCCCTCAGAAATGTGCATGGCAGTTTGGGTATGACCAGGATACTCCTTCTTCAGCGCTCTCCGCCCCTCCTTCTGATGTTTCTTTGCGGTATTGTGTTGACTTAGCTGCCTTTTCTCTGCGTCTTGGGACCGGGATTAGCTGTGCTGTTCCTAGCCCTCAGAGGGTGGGGCGTATGACTGTGGACCATGACCGTTGGTTCAGGGGATGGGCCAGAGTTCCTCTTTCTTTGAGTGCTGATGTGCTGAGAGATAGAGTTTATCCATCTTCTCGAGTAGTTCCGCCAGGGCTAGATGCCTCCTTGAGTGGTTTTCGTCCTCTTAGAGGGTCATATGGGATAGATCAGTGTGTTCCCCCTGCTCCCCAGACCACGGATTACATCGAGCCTCCTCTTTCTCCTGGCAAATCCTTTCCAGGTGCGCCAGTTAGCAGATGTTTTCCCTCTTTTTCTCTTTTTTCTTTGTCTATTTCAAACTAATATGAGTTGTATGTTCTCTTATGGTGATTTTTGCAGGTTTTGGAAGATGGAACTTTGGTCATTTCTCCTTCAGAATTAAGAACGTCCTTCCAGCTGGGGGAGCTTCTCCTGCTCCGACACTAGGGCCGGACCGTTATGAGTATTATGCAGCATTTTCTGGTATTCTGTCCACTTCACTCATCTGTTCTTCCCCTTTTTTTTTTATCCATCACTTTTGTTATGACAGGCTTTTTATATCTGATTCCTAGATCCTGACAGCTCCGAGTCAGATGGTGACTTTCCCTTGGCAGGTCGTTGTCCCTCTCCAGAGTATCCGGAACAACGTGCCTTGGAGGCAGCCAGGGATGAATTGAGGAAGAGACAGCGTGAGGATCCTGTATCCCCGGAGGAGTCAGAGCAATATGTGATACGGCGACGAATAGGGGAAAACTCAGGGACCAATTTCTCCATGGAGCCTTCTTTCCCTACACCTCATTCAGGCATCGATTCTTATATCCTCTTCACTTAATTGCCTCTTTTTTTTTTTTTTTTTTTTTTTTTTTTTTTTTTTTTTTTAGAGCTACATGACCTTTGTCTTGTCTCAGGTGTTTTACGCCCCTGGGGTTGGGGTAATGCTCCTTATGCCGAGCCTTTACCTGATGCAGAGGAAATCGAGGTGGAAACGATCGATGTACCATTTGAGGAAATTTTAAGGCCCCGACTCATCTCTCCTGCGCCTTTTATCCGGGATGATGACTTTCCTGTTCCAGATGACACTTTGGCCATTGTCGCCGTGACAGTACTGACATGTGACGTAGCTCCACTACCTTCTATTCCTTCAGTACTCCGTGGTTTAGGTGTGCTCTTTTTTTTTTTTTACTCTTTCCTCTTCTTTTTTTTTTTTATAAGTGTGCGTTACTTTTCTTTTAACCCCCCTTTTTGCTTCACTTTGGTTGTTTTCAACAGGTCGTCTTCCTTATACTCTCATGGCTTTCAGTGTAGACCTCTGGACTTTAGGGCTACAGGATTTGTGTCACATATATCAGTTATCTGTGCGGAGTTTCTTCAGCGTTGACGAGCTAGTTGACCCTGTTCCTGGCGTAGAGCTAGAGGTTCCAGATGAGGTTCATTTCCTGGCTCCAGATTCATCAGGTATTCATTAGCACTCTATTTTTGTATCATTATTTCCTTGATGTTCCCTCATTTCTTATTCCTCATATCATTTTCTCACTTAACAGGGAGCCCAGTTTCCAGTGCTTCGCCGGAGAGTCAGGCTGTACAAGCCCTTTATGACCTTTTCTCATCCGAGCTTGACGTAGTACCAGCATCCTTTGACAAGCTATTGCTAGACTTCTCAGAGTGGGAGGCCCTCCTTACCGATTCCGCTCTGCCTGATGCTAGTTTGTTTGCTGGGACTGGAGCGAGCCTGGCTTTTTCTTCAGACACTGTATTGAGTGAATCAGTAGGCATGAGGTTAGCATCTCATGGAGGTGATGATTCCGATGATGGTTCAGACGAGACAATCACCAATGTGGTTCTGGCTCTCCCTTGTTTCATGGGCCCTGCGATTGACAGCCCTGCAGGCAGCGTAGTTACCGAGCCTCTTTCTGGAGCAACTGAGCCTTTATCAGGGGCGACTGAGTCTTTGTCAAGGGCCAGTGAGACGACAGAGCCTTACTCGTGGATGGGTGACGAAGCCGAATCGTCAATACGATCTTTGGAGTAGGATTGAGAGCCCTAGAATTTTATCAGCTCCTTGTATCTTTTGTTTGTGTTTTGTAGCTCAGAGTTTTAGACTTGATCTTGGGCCCATTGTTTCTGGGCTTGTTATCAGACTTTTCAGCCTTTCATGGCGCATACAGTCTTGCAGGCTTGTTCTGGATTTGTTATGAAATTGCAGCCTTCACCGATATTGTGCCGGTTAATTGTTAATTGCTTTTTGTCTCTGATTTTCTATATTTGTGATTACTTGCGTTGGTCGACGCTTTAAAGATCGCGACGCGATCACCTTCCTTTTAGGTGCCATAAATTACTACAACGCTTGACGTCACATCTTTTCAATAGATTCGAAAAGATGCATGCCTCCTACTGGTCTAGTTTATAAATGAGATAACACGCCGGCCTGTACTCATTCTTTTCTTCGCAATTTCTCTCTATTTCTCTTCTTTAATGGCCAGCGTTGTGAATCCCAAACGCCCTAGAGACGAGGCGAGCTCCTCTGCCCACGATGTTTCTCCCCTTAAACCGAATTGGTCATACGACTCCAGAAATCGCTACCTTTTTCGGGATGAGGAAGCTTTCGAATTTCATCATAGCAACATTTGTGGTGGGGATCGCCATGCGGCTCCCTGTTTTTACTTTCACCCACAGGGGTGTTTCTCTACTCCATATTTTGATCTGATACGGGGATGGCTGGATGCTTGGAGCCTCAGGGGCCTGGCCAAACTGAATCAGGCCTATCATGATGATATCACCAGGTTATTTTATGCTAACCTGCGTGTTTCCTTTGATCACCACGGCACTCCCTCTGCTTCTTCCTATCTCTTTGGTAGGTTTCTTGATTTCGGGATTGAAGACTTGGCTATTGTGCTCGAGGCTACTGACACACTAAATGGGTTGTCTGTTTATGCCTATCAGAGTTGGCCCTTCGGGTATGGGACTTATCGCAGTCATCGCGAATGGTTTAAAGTTCCCAAGCCCGATCCTGGGTATGAGGTGGTGTCTACCGCGTACCTGCCTGCACTCCATAGGTGACTTTTCTCTTGGTTTGTTATTGTTTCCATGTAACAGTCGATACTAAAGTTGACTTATCACATGTTTCTTTGTAGGCTGCTCTTTTTGATGGTCGGTTATCTGATTTTCCCTCAAGGGGAACTCAGTGACCTTACGCGCCCAGGGACTCTGTTTTATTTGCGCCTTCTCATTCTTAAGAGAGGAAAGGCCAATCTTCCGAGTCTGATTCTTCAGAACATGTACCATGCAGTGAGGGTTTCGAAGGGCTATCTTCCATACGCTCATTTGATTGAGGTTTTGATGAGGCGTGCCGAGATTTCGATGCCTGACATGCTGTGGGGGAATCAGATCGAAGGACGGCACGTTGCCTATCCTCGCAACTTGCTTTTGGATTTGACTGATTACGGGTGGGTGCAACTGGCTCACGGCACTTTAATTCCCGATCCAGATTATCCTGTGAACAGTCATATTCTTCACAGGTTTGCAGCGGGCAACCAGTACAGTCCTGTAAGGGAAGCTTCACCACCTTCTCCAGATGGTTCTGCCATTGAGGCTCCTTTGCCTGTCCAAGAGCAGTTGGACCAACAATTTGAGGAGTTGCGCACACGTCTTGACACCATTGAGGCTACGCTCCAGACCCTTTCCAACACTCTTGCTACTCTTGCAGGTGCCGCGGCTGTGCCCCCAGCGTGATGTCTCGTTTCTTGTGCTGATTATTATGTTTTCTTTTTTGTTTCTAGAAACATTTGTGGTTTTGTTGTTTTGGATGTTTGTGATTTATGGTTGTAAGGACTTGTGACTATGGTCTTTTGGTATTTGGACCCTGATATATTTGAGGTAATTTGACAATTTTGTGTTGGTATTTGTATGTTGATTTTGGTTTCTGCATGAGCTTTCTGTAGAGTTCGTTCTTTCCTCGTACAGGTGGGACATGGTGCAGAGATTTGTTCAAGCTCTCTAGGCTAGCAGCTTGAGTCATACCAGTGGGACATATGTTTGTCTCCATTTATTTCCGTAGCTAGCGATTTTGACTGAACTATAGAGGCTTCTCCAATGCTCTTTGGTCCGACAGCATGGAACATACCGGTGGGGTTTATGGTTTTATGTTTGGCTGCGTTCATTCATAGTGAACAGATTGCAGGATTTTCTCCAATGCTCTTTGGTTCGGCAGCATGGAACTTACCGGTTGGTTTAGGATTTTATGTTGCTTATTTCCACTGCTCTCGCTTATATTAAGCTAATTGCAGAGTCTTTTCCGGTGCTCTTTGGTTCGGCAGCACAGGACTTACCGGTTTCTTGAGATTTTCTTGGTTATCTGCATAGGCTTCAGGTCGTCTATATAGGTTTGGTTGGGTTTGGTTTGAGAAGTTTTGGCGAGACGTTTTCCCAGTTGGTTAACTTCCAACATAGAGTGATCATCGAACTAGGGTAATTATCACCGTCCTATGTATTCGGAAACCACACAGGTCTCCTCAACATGGCTATCCTTTTCTTGGTTGGTGTGATAGGTCACCGCATTGTGTCTTAATTTAGAGTTCAAGACACGGAACTTTTGTTCATCCTTTAATTCGGTGAGATGAATAGGCACCTAGTACCTTGTTTTAAGCACAAAGCACAACGCTTTTGGAGGCGCACTTTGGAATGTAGGCCTTTTATAAAGGAAATGCTCTATGATCGCCCATAAGGACGAGGACACTCCTTAGGTTTCCGGCCCGGCGAGACAAGTTTTATTTACTGTAGTTTTAGGTGTATTTGGTTCATTCATTTTTTTGACTTTGTGGGGTTTTACTTAACATGTGTTTATTATTGTTTTACTTTTGCCTTATTTATTTAGGGCTTCCGCAAAGGAATGTTCATAATGTTCAAAAGAACGGAACACCCCTGCGAGCTTCCACCCGTGGGACGTTTATTTTCTTTTTGGTGCTTCAGGATTTTGGTTTATTCATTCGGATTTTGATGTTTTTGGTGATTTTTTTTTTTTATTTATTTGGGTTGGTTTCCGATTTTGTTTTATATGTATTTTTGGTATTTGAGGTGGAGATACGTCCCATGAGTGTCCCAAAAGGGACAGGACACTCCTTTGATTTTGTGGACTTAGGTTTCGGCTTGACAAGAGTGATGTGATCACTCAAAGAGCTGTTCCATTCCCACACAACTTTCGGCCCCGTCGTTTATAAAGCTCCCTTTCTCCTTTCTTTGACATTTGTGTAGGTTTCCAGGGTAGTTTTGGCCATAGTATTTCTTTAGGTATCTTCCGTTTATGGGGGAGATAGGGTGATTTCCTTCTTGATCTGCGAGCAGGTAGGCTCCTCCGTCGTAGACTTGATCTATGATGTAAGGTCCTTCCCAGTTTGGTGCAAACTTAGGGCCGTGGTGTCGACCAGTGATTGGTCGCCTTAACATTAATACCAATTCTCCTTTCCTGAATGCTCTTGGTCTTGATAGCTTTTCATAAGCTCTGGTCATTCTGGCCTGGTGCAGCTCTAGGTTCTGTTGGGCCGCCAGTCTTCTTTCATCCATTCCATCTAGTTCTTGCAACCTCAGTCGCATTTGTTTAGTTAGAGGAATTTCTGATGCCATGGCTACTCTCAGAGATGGAAGTTCTATTTCTATGGGCAGAACTGCCTCAGTCCCATATACCAATGAGTAAGGTGTCGCTTGTGTTGCAGTTCTATGAGTGATCCGATACGCCCACAGTGCTTCAGGCAACTTTTCGTGCCAACTCCTTTGGTTAACCCCAATTGTCTTGCGGAGAATTTTGATTAACACTTTATTGAAAGCTTCTGCTAATCCGTTGGCCCTCGGATTATAAGCTGAAGAATATCTCCACTCTATTTTGTGTTTCTTGATAAACTCATCTATCCTTGCATTTTTAAAGGCCGCACCATTATCCGAGATTATCTTTCTGGGGTTTCCATACCTATACAGCACTTGAGTGGTGAAGAATTTGACTACATCAGAGGCTCTGATTTCTCGGTATGACCTTGCCTCGGCCCATTTAGAGAAGTAATCTGTCGCAGCCAGAATGAAACGGTGTCCGTTTGAGGCCGGTGGGTCAATTGGGCCAATAATGTCTGTTCCCCATATTTCAAAGGGCCACGACACTACTGTCGGGTGTAGCACATTAGGGTGTTGGTGGATGAAATCCCCATGTATTTGGCACATGTGGCATCTTTTTGAGAAGCTTTCGCAGTCGCTGATCATGGTAGGCCAGTAATAGCCCATCAACTTGATTTGCACTCGCATTCTGGGGCCTGACTGGTGGGCCCCACATTCTCCTGAGTGGACTTCTTGCATAACTTCTTGCGCTTCAGACTTCGAGATGCACCTTAACCATGACCCTTCATAGGACCTCCAATAAAGTGTATTGTTGACATACATGAACCTTAGAGCCCTTTTTCTGATTTGCTCTCTGATGGCTTTATTTTCAGGCAGTTTCCCTTGTTGAAAGTAATCGAGGAAAGGTTGCCTCCAATCTTTCTGATCAACTTCTTCCGCGGCTATAACTTGGGCCATTTCTCCCCATTCCTTTTCAAGTCCCTTTTCCCAATTTAGAATGTCCACAAACATGGTTTCCTCTTCTTTGTCTTCTGTTGGCTGAAAGTAAGGGGACAATGACCTTCTGCGATGGACAAGGATTTGTATTTCTTCTTGGTCAGGATCACTGAGTTCATTGGCTAGCCTAGCCAAGGCATCTGCTTTTCCATTCAGGGACCGGGGCACCTTTTCCAGAGTAATGCTAGCGAACTTGGCCATTAGCTCTAGTGCCTTCTCATGATACTTCACCAATTCTGGTTTCCTTATCTTGAATTGGCCATCAATTTGATTTAGGATGAGCAATGAGTCGCCAAAGACTTTCAATTGCTCGATTCCCATTTTAAGCGCCATTTCAAGACCTGCAATTAAAGCTTCATACTCGGCTTCATTGTTGGTGCACGGCTCGGTGAGGCTTAAGGCATACCTGAGGATGCCTTTTTCTGGTGTGACAAATACTAAACCCACTCCTGCTTGTCTCTTGGGTAGGTTTGGCTTAATGGCTGGCTGGATAGATGACGATCCGTCAAAATATAATTTCCAGCAGGCTTCTTCTTCATTTTCACCTTCTGTGTGCATGGCCTCTTCATCTGGAAAATCACACGCCAGCGGAGAATCATCTGGTATAGGGTGGGCTGCTAGAAAATCCGCCAAAGCTTGCCCTTTAATGGCCTTCTGAGGTGCATATGTTATATCAAACTCCATTAGGGCGACAGCCCACCTTGCTAGTCTTCCTGTGAGCATAGGGCGGGTCATGAGGTATTTTAGCGGGTCGGTTTTGGAGATTAAAATGACCCTGTGAGCCAACATATAATGCCTGAGTTTCTTGACTGCAAAAATTAGTGCCAGACAATGCTTTTCAATTGGTGTGTAAGAATGTTCAGCTCCCACGAGCATTCGACTGAGATAATATAAGGCATTTTCCTTTCCCTCCTCATTTTCTTGGGCCAACAGTGCCCCCAGCGATCCTTCTAAGGCGGTGGTGTAGAGGATGAGGGGCTTTCCTGGAATGGGTGCTGCCAGAACAGGAGGCTTCAACAGGTACTGTTTAATATCATCCAAAGCGTTTTGACACTTGTCATCCCATCTGAAAGGGACGTCTTTCTTTGTAAGTCTTGTGAAAGGCTTAATTTTACCCGAAAGATTGGCAATAAACCTCCTAATATATGCCAAACGTCCCTGGAGGGATCGGAGCTGTTTGAGTGTCCGAGGAGGGGACAATTCTTGAATGGCTTTGATTTTTTCAGGATCAATCTCAATGCCTCGGTGTCGCACCACAAATCCTAGAAACTTCCCTGATGAGACCATGAATGCGCATTTCAAAGGGTTAAGCTTCAGAGTGTGCCTTTTCAGTCGATCGAACACCAACTTTAAATTCTCAAGGTGTTGCTCATGTGTATGAGACTTCACCACCAGATCGTCTACATAACACTCCACTACCTTGTGTATCAGGTCATCAAAGATTTTAGTCATAGCCCTCTGATATGTGGCTCCGGCATTTTTTAATCCAAAGGGCATGACTCTGTAGCAGTATATACCAATCGGTGTACGAAAAGCGGTGTGCTTCTGATCGCTTTCATCCATTTTGATTTGATTGTAACCCGAGTATCCATCCACAAAAGAGTATATTCCATGGGAAGATGTGTGGTCTATTATAATTTCTGTGACTGGCAGCGGGAAATCATCCTTAGGGCATGCCTTATTCAGATCCCTGAAGTCAACACAGATCCGAATTTGTCCGTTCTTTTTCTTAACTGGGACGATATTAGCAATCCAGTCAGGGGTTTCTTCTTCCCTTATAAATCCAGCATTGATGAGTTTCTTGACCTCAGCCGTCACTTTTTCCTCTAATTCAACTCTCATCCTTCGAGGCCCTTGCTTGATTGGCTTTAGCTCTTTGTCAATTTTGAGTCTATGGACTGCGACTGTTGGGTCTAGCCCAGGCATTTCATCGTAGCTCCAAGCAAAACAGTCCCTATATTCCTTTAACAGCTTTATTAATTTGTCTTCTATTTCTTGAGGGAGGGATGCACTAATGTAAGTCAGTCGCGGCTCTTCCTTAGTGCCCAGATTCACCTCTTTTAGTTCATCGACAGTATTCTGCCCCCCCTCCTCCAATTCTCTGGGAGCATTCTTGGTTGCCAAGATGAATTGTTCATTCTCAGCCTCAAGGACCTCCTCTTCTTCAATTTCAGTGATAGTGACGCGGTGGCATAAGTGTTGCTCGGCATTTTCTGCCTCTTGTTTAGTTTCTCCCGTTTTTTCCTTCTCCGAGGCGGGATTTTGACAAATCAGGAGTAGTCCTCCATTTTTCTTTTTCTTATGATGGGGAGGGCATGTGTTATTCTGAATTTCTGAGGTCTGGTGCATCAACTTGATTATTTTTCTCTTGCACTCCCCATTTTCCATTTGGAATTGGAGTATTTTACTTTGCAGGTTTGCATTCTGTTGTTGCAACTTGGCTCTTTCCTGGATCATACTCAAAAAGTTTTGCTGAGAGTTACTGTATATCTGCCAATTCTTCTTTTCGCGCTGTTGGTAAAGCTCTATCTCCTGCTTGTCTTTTTCTCTTTGCCTCTGAAGAGTGTCTATTATTTGCTTCTTGCTTTCATTTTCTTGTTCCAAGGACTTAATTTTACAACTTTTCTCCTCATTCTCCTTCTCCCTGGCTACTGCATCATGTCGTAGACCAGTGTTCTCCACGAGGAGGGAAGCTGCTTCCTGATTCACCTTTTGTTGGGATTGGGTCACCTTCTGGAGTCGTCGTTTTAACTCTCCCAACAATGCCATATCATCTATGGATTCCAGTTTGACTTCTTCTGTCACTTTTGTGATGGAAACATGGTAACATGTGTACTGCCTGTTTTCTTGCGCCGTCTCCGGCTTTTGTGTCCCAGTTTCTTCTTCAAAACCGAGACCTTTTGTGTTTGCCATCTTGCCATTGAGTTTCTTAACCTCATTACAGTGCCCTTTCCACAGGTCTCGGAACATCTTAGCCCGTTTTTCAGGGATCGGCTCTAAACACTGGGCCTTGCGAAATAAATCAATCAGCCTCGTGCTAGTAGTTTCTTGAAGTTGGGGAGAGATTCCTGTCTCTTTGGTTTCTTCTACTAGCCACCGCTCCCAATTTTCTGAATGTAACCCTTCATCTTCTGGGTCAATTTCCCCCATTTTGATAAATTGTATGCTGGGGTGTACTACTTGTCCCTTCTCAAGCTTTTCCACCTTCGGTGGGACTGTGAATGTCTGGAGCTGGGAGACTCTTTCTCTTTCTCGAGGTGTCAGGTCCTTGCAATGCTCCAGGGGTAGTATTTCTATTGACAAGGAGTTCTGGCCTTCGCCCTCGCTAGAGTCATCCGCCTGCACCCGAGTAGGCAGGTTGACTTCCTCATTTGCACTTGCTGAGGATTCCGACTCACTATCAATTCCCCAGAGCATTTGTGATTTTATGGCTGCCTTGAGTACTGCCCTTTTGACGGCTTCCTCCATGATCTCTGAAGAAGGTGCCTCATTTTTCATGCTTGCCCTCTTTTCAGACTTGGACCTGTAATACTTAGCGTCATCGAGCTCAGCCTCGTGTGCCTCGAACGGATGGTCATCCCCTTTGATCACATGCTGTTTACCATCTTTGATGTATTTGACACATTGATGTAGTGTAGAGGGCACCAATCCATTGTTATGGAGCCACGGTCTCCCCAGTAGCGCCTTATACGTGGTATCTGCTTCAATTATGTAGAACTTAACTGGCGTGACCAAGCCCCCAAAAGTGATATCAATCACTGTAGATCCCAAGGCTTTTTGATACTGGTGGTTAAACCCATGAATTCGGATTTTATCTTTTCTTGTCTCTTTAATGCTGAGAGAGAGCTGCACCAGTGTTTTCAGAGGCATAATGCTGATGGATGATCCCGGGTCAACCAGGATTTTGTTGATCCTTTTGCCATAAATGGTGCCGGTGGTATACAAGGGACGATTGTGATCAGCTGTGCCCGCCATTAAGTCTTCGTCTGTGAAGGTAATGTAAGGTTCCTGATCAACCTGTAGCGCTTCCTCACGAACCTCCTGCGCGAAGTGAGCTTGGAAGTTGGCAGGATTCTGGAGAGCATAAATCAAAGCATCACGCATCTCCTGAGATACCATCAAAGCATCAAAGACACTGAGAAGTGATGGGATCTTTCTTAAATGGGCGACCACATTATAATCTCCTACAGACATCCTGGGTCTCCCACTAGGTCTTACTTCATTTTCTGGTGTCTCTTCCACTCTGGTTCTTGTTCTATCAACAGGCGTTTCTCTGGGAGGTTGCCTTTCTGGTATTCTAGTGCCTGACCTTAGACTGACATTACAGTGATCCTTTTTACTTGGTTGAATTCTTGTACCAACCTTTCGCACTAGACTGGACAATTTACTCGGCTTGGGTGGTGTTTTGACTTCTTCATCGTCTTCGCTTTGATCTGAGTCACTTCCTAGGAGTATGACTGCTGTAGGGTTTACTGCCAATACCACGGGCTCTTCTTCTGAGCTGTCATAGTGCGGCTCCCCTTCAGAACTCTCTTCCTCTTCAGAAGTGGTTTCCTCTTCGGAGTTTTGAGGATCTGTCCACCTTGTCACAGCATTACAGTTCTCATTGCCTGTTTCCTCGCTGGACGGATCGTTGTCATCCCGGGACCATGCTAAGCATTCTTCTCTGGAGTGCCCCCAGACCTGGTGGTACCAGCAATACACTTTTGGTTTAGCATCACTTCTTTTTTTTACTGACAATTGCCTGAACACCTTGTTGGAGGTCTGTCCCTTTTCTTGAGGTCTGCCCCTATTTCTGCTCTCCATCTCGCCAGATATTTTGATCATGCGAGGTAGTCCATCATGTCTTTTAGAGGATGACTCACTGAGTCTGACTAGTTTCATTTCCATGTGGTATTGCCCAGCGTGTTTTTGTCTGCCCTTTGTTTGATGCACAGAATCAGCCTTACCCTTTTCTTGTTTAGGATGACCAAGGCCAAACCTCATTGGTTTCTTACCCTTCTTTGAAAAATGATGAGATGGGGTATAACGGCCTTGCCTGTGCGAACTTTCACCTCTTTCCCTTTGATTTGCGCGGGGATCCTCAAACAGGGAGTCGTGAAATCGAAGGCGTTTTTGTTTTTCTTTGTAATTTTTCATGATAGCTTTCCCTTTTCCCCTGGGGTAATCATTTCGAGATGTCGGCCTTTGTCCTTCTCGAATGGTGATACCGACCTCTCTTTTCCTCCGTGGAGGTTCGCATGTCCTCTCGGGACGAGTGTGACTAGGCGGCCTGATTCCTTTCTGTTCTGCCCCCTGTTTCTTAGGGGAACTTTCTTTCCTTCTTGTGTCTCGAACATAGGCAAGGATTGTTTTAAGTTCTATTTCCATCGAGATCCTTTCTCTCCTTTCAGTCCTTATTCTTGCTATCAAGGTCTCAATAAGGGTTTGTATCTCAATGTTTTGCCTGTTCATTCTTCTTAGGGCAGTCGTACAGAATTCGACATCTATTTGAATCTGACGCTTCTCTTCTGCGGTGAAAGAGATTCCTTCTTCCCCTCGCAAGGGTTGCTGCCCCCTGACCGGGACGGCATGCGATCGTGCCTGTTTGGACCTGGTATGATGAGCCGGTCCACTTGCTTCACAGGACAATTTCTTATTGTGCTTCATAGTGCTCGTCTTCCCTGGACTATCTGCCTCCTGCGAAGCAAATAACTTTCCTTTCAACTTGTCAGCTCCTTGTTCAACCGGCTTTTCTGCACTTGGCGAGAGATCACTGGCAGTTTCTGAGAGCTTTTCCTCGCTTTCTGTGTCAGGCTCTTCCACGGTGATGGCCCGACAACTTTCAGAAATGGTTAAGCGTTTCATGGCGCTCCTCAATTTTCTTGCATCCGCAATGGTTTCTTTCTGAATGTTTATGAATACATTGGGATCATAGTACCCTATTATTGCATCATCAATGTAATATCTGGGCCATGCCGCAGGAACAGGATAAGGGGGAGACGGTTCATGACCCTCCACGCCCTCTTCAACTGATGCTTGGCGGAACTGTTGAATGATTTCTTCTTCTGTCTCTTGCCCCCTGTTCTTGTTAGGGAACACCAAGTTCCGAATTCGATTGTATTCTAGTGAGCATATCTCTCTTCTCGATCTGTTATGCCTTATCCTTTCCACCCATGGTAACGAGGCGGTCTGGATTTCGCCTTCTTGCCTGACACTGGTGGCTGGGAGAGATCTTGGCCAAGGATCCAAAATGAACTGCTGGAGGTCGACTAGATAAGGATGCTCTGGTTCTAGTTCATCATCGCTCCCCTGCCATCCAATCCTGGTATTAGGTTTTTCCACTTGGTTAATCAAATGATTCATCCATTCGACAGGATCTGCCAAGGAGCGATATTCCTCCTCAGGGACTTCTCCTTGATCAGATTGCTCTGAGCCGGAGTCGTCTGAAATGGCAATGGCTTTACATGACTCGGAGGTGTAATCTCCTTCCTCTTCTTGGTTGTCGGCAACCGGGACAACATTTTCTGCATGTTCAATAGATGGGGTAGCGGCTGCCTCTTGTCTAGAGTTGGCATTTTCCTCGGTTTCTGGACTATTCTC
This sequence comes from Rhynchospora breviuscula, assembly GCA_027562975.1. Classification (NCBI taxonomy): domain Eukaryota; kingdom Viridiplantae; phylum Streptophyta; class Magnoliopsida; order Poales; family Cyperaceae; genus Rhynchospora; species Rhynchospora breviuscula. The sequence goes on along the minus strand of CM050400.1, from coordinate 14,186,240 downwards.
CTCATTTTCGTCATTCTCTTCTTCTGTTATCACCGCGTCTCGTACCTGGTTGACCAATTGCCGCACCATTTCCCCTAATTCCTCAAGAGTGAGACCAGGTTGACCTGGAACACTGGGGATACGGATATCCAGATTTACTATTCTGGGCTGCTGGCCTTGCAAGTCGGCAGGGTCCATCTGATATTCTGGATCCAACACGATCTCATAGTCATACGCCATGTCATCCAGGTTGGCTTGATCTGTTTCCTCATCTGCCTCGACTGGTGGTTGAGGCGCCTCAGAGGAATCACCTTCGTCTGAGCTATAATGGCCAATCCGGTGACAAGTAGCGTCATCACGGGAGGATTCGCCTTTGAATATTTTGTTTTTTCCTTTGTTTGTGCCTTTATTTCTTCTTTGGTATACAATTACTTCCTTTTTGTTTTCTTGCTTCTTCCTTCTTTGATATACGATTGGGTCTTTAGAGCTCTTCATCTCTTTTTCTTCCTCCTCTTCAGTAGGATAATAGGTTTCATCATCACTGTTTACTTGCAAATTTCTCATTAGCTCACTTGTAGTCAAGGTTCCGACCTCTGCTATGGCCTGTTCTATCTCATGCCGTGCATTATCACTCCACTCAGGCTGAGGACGGACGGACATGCGAGCATTTCTCCCTTGTTGCTTTCCTTTATGATAACAGGGCCTCAAAGGCGGCTCATCATCGTCAGTCCATGCCGCAATTCGGGCAGACCGATCATCGTATTCTTCTATTTCAGAGTCATCAGACCCTGAGCCGCTGATGTAGCGACAAGTTTCTGATGTGCCTGTCCCAGAATCATCATCATCGCTACCGTCCTCATTATTGTCAATCCTCCGCACGACTTTGCACAGCTCTTTTATTTGTGCCTGAAAACGGGCAGCTTCTTCAGGGTGCTCCCTCTGAACCTTTTCTGGGGTTATCAAGGTGCCTGTGTTTAAACGATTCAGCATGTCGGCATTTCTGGCAATGAAATCTACAAAGGCAGGATCTTCTCTTCTCAAATTTTCAACATAGGAAATGATCCCAGCTGCCTGAGAGATGCTAAGTCCCTCAAAAACTGAGGTTACATCAGTTAGGGGGCCGGATTGGGATACCATTAGAATAGAACTCCCTTGAAGAGTATCTGCCCTGGGCGGCTCGGTGTCAGGTTCTGTTTCTGGCTCTTCTTCTACTTCTTCTCTCTTATTATCTGAGTTGTTGTTTTCTGAGCCTCCATTGCCAACTCGCGCACAGTAAAAAGGTGAATCCTCTCCACCACTGTCAGAATCGGAGGAACATTGGGGGTTCTTTTCTTTATTGACATCTTGAAGTACTATAGCAATAGCATCTTTCACAAATTCCTCGGCAAAGTCTGGGTCTTTTAAATTGGTAGCACGCCGAAAGACTTTAGGCTTTGTGATCCTCAATTCTCTGAGCTCGGAGACGTACCAGTCTACCAGGCTATCATGTTCATTATACTCTTCCTCTTGTGGTATTTGAGGTGGACCCTGTTGAGCTGCAGCGATATGACAGGAAGCCTCGGCTGCTTTTCCATGAATAGGAGGCGTTGCTGTGCCCCCATAGCATGGGACATGTTCTGTACTAGCAGTTTGCCAACCTCCCGAATACTGGTGTTGCCCGAATACCCATGGTTCTCTGCTGGTTTTTGGTGAGGTCGTTTCTGGGGTTATTTCGCCTTCTTCTCGCCCCGTTTCCTCAGCTATTTCCCTTACTGTTCGAGCCACAGCTTGCCTTTCATAATCCTCCAACTGCTGAGAATCCTCGGGGTTTAGTACTCCATGAAAACCTTGTGGGTCTGTGATTTTCAAGCTTTTGAGGTACTGAGAGTACTCATCAACCAAGCCTTCCTCAGCTGAACATTCTTGACTGTCTCGGCTGAAGGGCGCCCAGTTTTCACCATGTGTGGGGACTTCAGCCTCATCAGCTTCTTCGTCCTCCCAAGAGTGAGACTCGCTCAGATGCTTACGCATGATTTCGAACTCTGTTGGACATTCTGGATCCGGATCCTTCTGGTCCCATTCATTTTGCAATATTATATCCACTGCAGCTTTCTTTATAGCCAGATTCTCAATCAAGTAATCATCAGTGTCTGCCATGTTATCTATTTCCTCGTCTACCCGGAGCTCCTGTTGGAAGAGACCTGGTTCCTGGATTTTCAGTTGCATGAGGTAATCGACGTATTCAGCTACTGCACTGAATGAGATGTCTGGCAGATCTTCATCGCCTTCCTCATACTCATATTCTTCCTCAGACCCTTCTTTATCACTCAGATATCGACAAGATTCTGCAGTTTTGTCAATCTTTTGTTCAGGGAAGTTTATCAGCGTTTCCTTAGTTTGGAATTTCGCCATTAACCAGGATGCTAGCATCTGATCTACATCGTCCCCTTTCAGAAACTCTTGAACCCACCATGACAGGTCTGAAGTGATTTCAGCTTCCAATGTGGGATGAAGACGAGTCGCTCCGCACCAATAGGACAAATCTCTCCATTGTTCTCTTGCTTTCAAGAACATCTTCATCCTCCTATAACTGGCAGGCTGACATCCTTCCAATTCCTTATAAAATGTGTCATCATCTGTTTGCGAGTTTCTTGGCTCAGCAACAGAAGAAAGGACAGCTTGTGTGACTTTATCTATTTGATCAATCATTTCCATTTCTTCTTCCTCACTGATTCTTTCTGAGTATTCATGGCGGTTTTCCTCATTTTTTTTTTGAGCATTCCTTTTTCCCTTCGTCAGTCTCAGATACCGAGATGACATTGCATGAAATTCCGCCGGCACCGCCGCCTCCTCTTTCCTCATCACTGCCAAAGTTACTACCAAAATCATAACTCTCATCTTGGCTAGGGGGATCCGGGTCAGACCACTCGTATTCTTCATCAGTGAATTCTTGCCTTTCAGTCGAGGTGGATGCCTCTTTAGTTCCTTTCCCCTTCTTTAGCTGGGTAACTGTAATGGCTTCTCTCATCAAGCGAGACACGTGATCTGTCAGGATCTGTATCACTTCTGGAGGGAGATTAGGTTGTCCTCTTTTCTGTTCTACAAGGAGGTTAAATCCCAAGTTGTGTGCATTGAGGCCTCCATCAGCATTCTGGCATTCGTCCGGAATTTCTACAAACACCGTGCGGTCTTGGCCATTTATTCTGAATGGGAGAGTCATCAGTTCTGAGTTCTTTGCCTTAGAGGATTCTCCGATCCTCTTTGCATCAGATTCCTTCTTTTTCATTTTTCGGAGCCTCCTTGCAGCTGTGGGGGTAGCAACAGGCGGGGTAGGTCTGGCCAAAGCAGGCTCAGCTAGGGCCACTTGTCGCGGGGAATCAGAACTTCCTTGAGGTTCCTCCTCTTTATTGTCGGAACTTTCAGGTTTTGCTTCTTTATCTGAGATGTGGCGACATGTGGCAGTCCAAAACTCATCCTCCTTCTTTTTCTTTTTTTCATTTAACTCTTGCCATACTTGGCCATTAATTTTGGCCACAACTCTTGGAGAGATGAAATCTGCGAGGGTCGCCTGCCTAGGTTTCCCTTGATCATAAGGTTCTTCGACCTTTCCTGTGGCAGTTTTCTTCCAGAACGGTTTTTTAGACCTGGCATGCCTTGTGGGTTCCATTGCTGTACTTCTAGGGGCTGGTCTTGATGCCATTGCCCCGGGTCTGACATTTCTTGGGACCACGGGCATAATAGGGTTTTTCCATTTGAGCTCCGGTTCTGCCTGCAGAGCTCTTAGCTTCTTCTTTGTGTTTTTGTTCAAATATATGCTCCATGTCGTTGGTGGTTTCCCATCAACACTAGTGGAGACATGTCGAGAGCTAGCATTAGAAACCCTGTTTGAACTTGCATGCGGGGTTGGCTCTTGTCTAGCATCGTCATGAAGAGAAATTGCTCCTTCTCGGATCTTTTGTTCGAGCCAGTCCTTAAATACATAACAGTCTTCGATGACATGGCCCAAGACCCTGTGGTATACACAATAATTGGGGTGATTCACCTTATCTTCTTCTTCTGGCCTCTTGCACCGAGGCAACCGAACTTCTAGCACTTCCATAGCTTGTTTAAAGAGCTTTAAAGTTTTCTCCCTTTTGAACGAGTAAGGTTTACTTCTTAATTCTTTCAGGGTCGGCCTTTGAGTTTGGGATTGTGCAATTTTATCTTTTTCTTCTCCATCTTTTCCCCATTCAACCTCATTGGTGCTCTCAGCCTGGCTAGTAACAGCCTTTACTGTCTTAGTTGTCTTGCCTTCTGCATTCTTCACCTTCCCTTTATCTTTGTCTTTCGCGAAGGAATACAGCTGGTTAATCTCAGACTCCACATCTTCATATCGAGCGACCATAGTTACTAAGTGCTCGAATGTGGTGACACTGTGACCTACTAGCCACACTTTCATGGGTGCGTTGATGCTGTTCAAAAGCATGCGAACCGCTTCGGCCTCACTTATGTTAGATTGGCAGCTGGTATACATGTTCTCCCATCTTGACACATAGCTGGAAATGGATTCTCCTGGCTTTTGTTTAGCATTAACCAGGTCGGTCACGGAAACTCGACGAGGAGTGACTCTGAACCTTGCTCTGAAAGCATTGACCATCTCCTTCCATGTTTTGATACTATTCTCCTCGAGAGAAGCATACCATTCAAACGCTACCCCAGTCAGACTTTGCGGAAATTGTCTCAGTAACCATTCTTCTCTTCTAGCAGTATCTCCACATGATGTCAAAAAGTGCGACAAATGCTGAGTCGGGGTGATCTTGTTTCCAACCCCATCAAATGTTTTGAATTTAGGCACCACATGGCCTTTCGGGTATTCCACCCAATCAAACTTCTCAGGATAAGGTCTGCCAGTGAAGTTGTTGGGCAGCTGAGCGCCTCCTATCCCTAGAGATCGCAACTTTTGATCCATCACCCTCTGCATCTTTTCCATTAAGTCAGCAGAATCAGTGTTATTGACCTCCCTTTTGTCAGTCAACTCCTCGTCGGAACTCTCTTCAGAGCTATTAGTCTTTCTTGGGATTGTCTTGGGACGAGTGTTGCTGATTTTCACTTCAGTTTTCTTCTTAGGCTCGGGCACAGAACTCTTAGTGCTAACTTGCTTGGGTGTACCATTATCGGCGGTTGCGGAGTCGGACTGCGGCTTCTTCTTAGCCATGTGCTTTTGGATCTCAGCACATGCCGCTGTTACACGAGCATTCTCAGCTCGGAGTTGCTCAAGCCGTTTTTCTTTCTTTTCCAGCTCCTTGCGAAGCTGGGCCACTTCATCAGAAACTTCTTCTAGGATTTCTATTTCCTCATCGACGCTTTCGTCAGAGGAGCCTATTCGGTCAGCCTTTGGGTCTTCTCTTTCATCTTCCTCAGCAGACTGATCACTAGCCTGCTGGACTATCTCATCGATCACAGGGCCATGGTTTCTGGGCCTTCCAACCCGTCTAGGGGCTTTAGAAGCCGAAGCCTTGCCCTTTTGGCCTCGTGTCTCAACAGGGACACTTTCGGAATGAGGCAGTTCCTGAGGGCCAGTTCCAACCATATGGACCTCCACAGACTCTTCCTCATCATCATCACTAACTGAAATATGATTCACTGAAACAGAACCAACATTCCGTTTTTGCCTCACCACATATTTCTTTTTTCCTCTGTCTTTCATCATCTGGCTTGCCACTTGGATGACCAGCGAGGTATTCTTTTCCTTAGGTACCCAACGCTTAGTGCCCCCAGGATGTTGCTTAGGGACTGGTTCGGGTTCCTTCCGTTTAGGTCTCCAGATTTGCTTCATCTTTCCCTTATTTTTCATGAATCTGGCATTGGGCTGCAGTGGTGGGAAAGTAAGCCTATCAAAGACAGAGGGCGGGTTGACCACACCTTTCTTCTCTGAGGCACTATAGTCCGCGTCTCCCTCTCTTTTGTCCTCACGATAAGGAAAACGGAGCCTTTGATGCACTGGGAGCTTCAATCTGTCTTTAACGGATGATTCCTTAGAGTTAACAGGGACCTTAGTAACCATCCTGCGAGACTTGCGGAGTTTCTTAACAATTTTGAATGTGGCGTTGATAGCTTCAACCGCCTTGTGTCTCTTAGGGGTTGTCTTCTTCACTTCATGTACTGGAGCATACAGAGGGAGCTCCCAGTCATCCCGGAGGCGTATCTCATCACCCCCCTTCTTGAGCACGTGGAGAGGGGCGAAAGTGTTGTTGAGTGGGAGGTCAGTGTCAACATCCGGTTGTTGGACCAGGCGGAGGGCTTGGGACCTCGAGAGCCTGATCCGGCTTTCCTTCTTCTTAAGTTTTGGGGCAAAGACCCCCTTGATGTGGACGGTGGACGCCTCGCCTTTCTCAAGGCCAAAGGCAGGCTTCCTTGCTGCACCAGCCAGCGTCATTGGAGAGAGTTGCACGACAGCTTGCACGGGCACATGGAGAGTCCCGGTGGTTATGACACCATTGTTGCGGAGATGCTCACCCTTCACGATCTGACTCCAAGTAAACATTTTCCTACAAATGGAGAAACCTTGAAGTTAATCGTTAGTTTTTTTTTTAGAATATTTGTGAACTTCAATCTACTTTTACGCCTAAACTTTGATCATTCCCTGATGAGAGGAGAAAGATGTCCCACCGGGCGTGCCAGAATCTGTCTCGCACTTTTTTGGACCTGCCACAGAAGATCAGATAGTTCCTCCATGGGGCAAAGAGATGCGGATCAGATACCCCTCGAGCATCTTGAGATCCGATCATTACTACCCGTCCGAAACGGACGACGGGCACCAATGCGGTTCTAAGTACCTCGAGAGTTGATTGTTTGTTGTAGGTCCTTTCTTTCCAGTAGGCGCAAGCCCCTACTGTTAATTACCTCCGGACTGAGTTGAGAACCAGCCAAGAGCACCTCTAGATCGGGATAATCAAAGGATTAGGCGTCGTAAGTGATTGAAGTCAGCTTTATTTAATAAAATGACTAGTGTTTAGCGGGGGTTTAAATAAAAGCAAGACAGTACAAAATAGTCAGGCATTAAAACAAGAAAACACTCAACATAAAACACAAGCAATGCAAATTATTACGTCAGGCCTCTTTTGTTATAAATTTTCAAAAGTTTTGGGTCGCTTAGAATTGGTCTCGTTTTTTTTGCTGGGTCAGGCTTGGTGCCGTCGCTCAGATTTTTGAGTCTGATGCTAGAAAATTTAGGTATCCTAGATCAGTTCTCAATCGTTTGGGGATTTAGGAATTTTGGGATTTAGTTCGAGTCTCGAGTATAGATGCGCTATGCCTTCTCTTGACAAGAACTTCAAGGGTGTACCTTCTAAAGCGAAACGCTATGCAGCCTTAGAAGGACGAAATTAGATTTTTGAGTTCGACTCTAGACAGTTAGGCGATCTAGGTCAATTCTCAATCGTCTTGGGATTTGAAGAATTTTGGGATTTCGTTCGAGTCGCAAGGAAAGAAGCGCTATGCCTCCTCTTGACGAGAACACCGACTTGTGCCTTCTAGGACAACGCGCTATGCAGTCTCAGAAGGACGAAGTTGGACTTTTAAGACTTCAATGTCACTTTTTGTTATCGACTTGATCTGAGTTCTAGAGCGTTGATCTTTGTGTCTTTAACTTTTGAGGTTTTGAGGTTTTGGGGTTTGGAGATTTAAGAGAAGTTTGATTTGGAATTTGGATTTGGTATCGGAGTTTTGGATTTGGGATTTATGATTTGGATTTTGATTTTAGGACTTGGGATTTTGGTATTTTGAGTTTTGGATTTAAGATTCGAGTCTTGGATCTGGGACTTAGGATTTGGATTTTGGATTCAGGGTTAGAATTTTGATATTTGAGTTTTGAGTTTGGGACTTGGATTTTGGATTTTGAGTTTTGGCTTTGAAATTTTGATATTCTGACTTTAGGGTTTGGGATTTGGATTTTGGGTCTTGGATTTGCGATTTAGGATTTGGATTTTAAATTTAGGATTTGGGATTTTAATGTTTTGAGTTTTGGTTTTAGGATCAGAATTTTGCTATCTGAGTTTCGGATTTGAGACTTGGAATTTGGATTTTGGCACTCGAGTTTCGAGTTTAGGATTTAGATTTTGAATTTAGGATTTTTCATATTTTGAGTTTTGGATTTGAGACTTGGAATTTGGATTTTGGATTTAGGATTAGAATTCTGGTATTTGAGTTTTGGATTCGAGACTGGAGGCTTTGATATTTTGAGGTTGGGATTTTGGCATTTGAGTTTTGGATTTGGTTTGGATTTTTGGCACTTGAATTTTGGGTTTGGAATCAGACCGAGGATGTCCAGGTGTACCTGCTATCCAGAACATGAAATGTTCAAAAATACCTGCAGTCCAGAACATAAAATGTTCGAGTGTACCTGCTGTCCAGAACATGAAATGTTCAAGTGTACCTGCTGTCCAGAACATAAAATGTTCAAGCATTCATGCGAAGGATTTTTCTTTCTTTTTTTTTTTTTATTTATTTTTTTTATTTTTTTTATTTTTTAGCTTTATCATTTAATTATTTACCATAGTAGTCATCTCAATTTAATGCGCCTTATACTCTGCAATTTAGGCATGGAAATTAGTACCAAAATATTCTTCTTATTTTTTTTGGACACTCTGATATTTTATGAGAATTTTTCTGATTTTCTAACTATTTTTAATGTATTTTCAAAGTTTTCCGCTTCACAGAAAATTTTTGATTGGTTTGAAAGGCTGTGTGTGTTTGTCCGTTGGGAGATCGTTACACGCTTGGCGTCACAGAAGATCAAGGAGAGGCGCTACGCTGAGGAGACTAGATCGCGTGGTTCACGCCCGACTCCGTGGATCGCCAGGGTTTGGGTTTGATTCGCGTCCGGCTCACTGATCAGAAGGCATTGGTCCATACACCGTGTCCATACAGGAGCTTCTTTTTGAACCGTTATTCGCAGGATCGATCTGTTGAGGTCTCGTCAAGATTCGTGATGGTCAATCGTCCCTCTCTTGTTTGACTTCTCCAGGCGACTGGCCATGGCGAAGTGGGTTGACCCGTCGAAACTTTATCGAACTATTCCGGCCGCTACGCTACACCATTGCCGACGTGTGGGGGTCGATTGAGATCGCCTCACCTCCCTCTTCAGGTTAGCAGTTTCAATTTTCTCTTTTTCTGAGCTTTTATCGGTGTTCATGCCGAGTCATGATCGGTGTTAAAAGATGAAATTGAGGTCTTCAGAAGAACTGACTATTATCCAAAACATTTAAGAAGAACTTTTTATAGGTTTTACATTGGGAAAGCTTGTACTGACCTTTAAAACGGCTGGTGAACTTTATTTCACTCACATGGCTTCATACTTTACTGTGTTTCCTTTTTATATGTTTATAAACTTCTAAAGTGCTTGACTTTATCACTTTTTTTAGGTTACACGAAATCATTTCTGTTTTCAAACAACTTATTCACATTATTTCTCTTACTTCTGAAATCCAAACGGATTTGCATAAGCGTCTTGTTCACTTTGGTCCCTGTCATTTTCATATTTTTGGCTTGGCAATATGTATCTTATTTTACAAGTTTCATGCAGTCATTTATTTCACCTGTGTTAGGCTTCAGATACTTCACTCTATTGTCCCTCTTTGAGATGTCAATTACCTTTTCTATGACTTACTATCGCATATCTCCTTAAGCACTTAATGGTTAGTACAGGCATGGTATGCCATCTGACCCTTTAACTGGTACTGGGTGACAGGTACAGGTACCATAACTAGCACTTCATTTCTTTAGGGACATGGCTTAACAGAAACGTTTGCTTCACAAAACCATTGAACTATACCATTTTGGCTTACAACTAGGTATGCAATTCTCAATATCTTACTATCTCATATCAATTATTAGGCAAATCTTTCCTTACTGCAACCAGATATCAAATCTACCCTCTGAAATGTCACTTGACCAAGGCTTAAATGGGCGTGACAATGATTTATCCTTAAATCAAGACAAAAGTTTATCATCAATGGAACCAGACAAGGTAAAAGAAAACTTTACTCCCTGGTCTTGACAACATCACATCTCAGTGTACATAACCTCATGACTTTTGTCAACTTTTCTTTTTTAAGAACAAACGAACTATATAGATTTAGCTTACGGTTTTAAAATTCCATACTGATAAGATGATACTGACTAAAAAAAAACAGCAATATTCTATTAAAACAGTGACTTATATGACAAAAAGAAATAAATCCAAGACATACACAGACTCACTGCATCATTTTTTTTGTAAAACATTACTTTATAATTTACTTTATGGACATAACTTCCTAAAAATAGCAGATAAACTCTTATAAGTTGAAGAAAACAATTTCCAGGACGTGTAACTCCGAATTCCTCCTTTCATTTAAAGCTTAAAACTACTTGTTATGCAATATAAAGGGGACCAAGACTACAAATACCCATGAACAGGAATACATACATCTTTTTGAAAGGGACTTTGTAAAAATATTATTACACATTTTTTATTCAAAATATGCATATTTTCTACTAGCATACTCTTACTGGGCCTAAACGAAAACACACATCTCTTTGCTAATACATTTTTTTACCAAGCCTGAACTTGTACACATATTTCTAACATATTTTTTACCAAAGCTGAACTTGTATAAATACCAACAGAAAAGGAAATTCGTTTTAAACCCTGAGTTTATACATATTTGTATATTTTCTTTACTCCAGTCAACCTGTTGCCCAACATATTGTAGAAAATCAGAATTTGACCATATTACAAGGGTGGAATCTATGTCACGCTCCTCATAACCAGGTCACTTCCTGACTTTAGACAGCATGTAAAGGCTCAAGTATCCTTAAGTATTTATAGAATAAGGAAACTAATTAGAACAACCCCCTTTTTTGAAAACTGATAGCTATATAGAAGAACTTATTGGTTTGTAGAAATCTATTTTTTTTTAAACTCAACAAGAGTAAACACGACTAAGACAAAATGTAACCAAGAACTAACATAGTCTCTATGGAGGTGGAGTCTATGTCACGCTCTCCATAAAAAAAAAAAGAAATTCCTAGTACATACACAGATATTGAAAAGAACACTTCTAAGAAGAAAGACTCACTACTTTTTTTTTAACAGAAATCATTTTGCTTCTAATATACTTTCTCCAGAGATGTAGTTGACAGTCATGAGTGTGGAATCTATGTCACGCTCCTCATTGGTGTCAAAACAACCCCAAAATGAACAGATTTTTGACAAAACACTTTTCATAAAGAAGGAAGAGCCATTTATTTCTAAGAGGGGCAATAAGAATAAACACTTTAAAGGAAGCTTTTCAACAGGAAAGAAAGAATGATCTATTGCTAAAGAAGACAGAATAGCAAAACACTAAAAAAAAAGAGAACAAAATCAGTTATGAAAGAAATTTATTCATACAAACTGAGGCCATTACAATTACCTTACAACTTCAAAAACAAGCTTGACTTTTCAAATTGACAGAATTTCGACACAAAATCTAAAAAAAGGCCTCCCCTTCTTCTCCAGGTTATGCTCCTTTTATAGAGGATTTCCAAGGCTTCATCTGATTGCTTGCTGCCATGTGGCATCATCTCAATATCTCTCAATTCTGATCAAGGGTTGTGATGGTAAGATAGCTTGCCGCCTTTCTTTTATAATCTTTCCTTCACTGCCTTCATTTTACTACTCAATTACACCACCCATTCTCCTTTTGACACTTGGCATTGACTGAAACTTAATGAAACAGATGCTTGGCACTCTACTTCTTTCTACTTGCCATGCTGGATGCATATGACAAATGGGTCCCATGCCACTTGGCATTAGAAAGGATCAGATCATTCTGTACTGATCATTCTGTACTGTTTGATGGAGAGGGGGTAATCTGGCGCCAGAAGGTAAAAGGCACAGGTGGCATTAATCCATGCAGTGAGTAGTTAAGATGCTCCTGTGAAGGGAGCAAACTCTGAGTCCCTAGCTACAGTAGTAATTTCTTTCTCCATTTGATCTCACTCAAGCCTTTAGTATGCAATCTGAACTGGAGTCACTTGTAGCAGGTATGTAATTCCACTAATACCCTTCAATATGCACATGTCTGGGTCATTTGATAGAGGGGTAAAAAGGAAATACCATCTCATTCATCCAGAGCTCACTAATCGACTGCCCTTTGGTTGGCCATTTCTTGTGTTTGCTGTTTTATCTTTCAGTAAAAGGAGCTTTCTCTATGTCAGATAGGGGGTTGCGTTGTTGATCTCTTATTGGCTGAGGAACATCTATGTCAGATGTTGTCTTCTTGTTCTCATTTCTTAATATTGTTCCCTTACTGCATTTTGTTGCAATTCATATACAGGCTGTGTAAATGGATTCATTAAACCCCCTTTCATTCATCAAATAAAGTCATGAGTATATTAATATGTGCCTCTTCAACCACCTTTAACATATGTATGGCTGTAATTTTTTAGAAAATCATTCTTGGCCCCCCTTTCTTTGAATATCAGCATAATCTCAAGTTCTCATTCGTGACTCAATTATTCCCCTAATTTACCTTCATTCAATTCAATTGCAGGCTTAATTAACTAGAAAGGTAAAAATGAGATATTATGCCTCTTTCCTTGTTGCACATGTACTTCATGCTCTTGTCTTTTCTGCCTTTTACTGATTTGCCCCCTGGGTCCACAAGAGAGAACTCATGCGCTGCATCTCAATAATTTGAGTCTCCAGGTTCCTTTATTTCCCTTTTGCAACACCTGTTCTCATCCAGGGCTTAGGGGAAGCATTTTAATTTACCATCCAGCCATCCAGTACATGATGTATGGTGAGATGCCACTCTTTTTTAGAGAGTATGCTTCGATTATCCCTTTTATATCCCATACCTTTTGTCATCTCCTGACCAATATTCAATGCCTTGTACTATAGGAGACAAAGTGAGCATGCTTTGATCCATCCAATGGCTACAATTGAAGTGGTGAGCTTACCCTCTCCTGCCAAAAGAATCTCTACAGTAGTAGGCGTCCTTCTGCAGGTCATAGGTTGCAGAGGAGGGAAATTACACTCTCCATTGCCTTTATTCTCACATCTGTTGGTTTCCTTCTTTACTGGACGTTTCCAGTCGAGTGAATTTTGAATTCTTAATAGCTCGTGTACTCATTTCTCCCTTTCTGAAGCTCTTTCGCATTAACTTAAACTCTCACAGAACTTCCTCACCTTGTATAATGCAACCAACCATGCTCAGTGCGAGTCCCGCCATATCTGAAGTTTCCGTCAGTGGATGTTCTTAATACCTTCCCCTTTCCCTCAAAACTGACCAAAATTGGCACAAAATTCCCTCGTTACAAGGCTGCTACTACTTCTCAGGTGACTTAATTGACCATTTTATCGAGTAATTTGATGTATTCGTGATTCCCAATTCTCATGCTCAGTTTCATGTTCTTCCGCATTCACCATTTCCTGACCTTCAAAACCACTCGTGTTTGGTGTCAACAGAGTCGTGATGGAGTCCTCTATACAGCGGCGTGCTTCATTGGGATCGCGGTGGAGCACGACGGCGGCGAAAGGCAAAATCCCAGTCGGCCATCGCGTTTCTTCTTCAGGTATGTACTGTTTCTCTTCTTTTTTTTTTTATTAACAGAAGGGATGGGTCCCACTGAGACGACCCAATGGGAGAGTGCCACCTGTCCTCTCCCTCTATTTTTTATTTAACTGAACGGGTTTTAGAGTTATCGGATCCCATCTGTTTTGACTCGACAGGAGAGAAATCAGATCCATAACCCTTTTTATTTATTTCAATTGGGCCGCCTACTAAACCAAGCCCATATGTATTTTCCTATAATTGCTGGGCCCAATCGGATTTTGAAATTGGGCTGGGTTGGGCCGAATTATGTTGAAGTTAATTTAGCTAAGAGGTAACCATAAGTTCAGGAAACTGTCTGTATAACACTGGGTTCTGTATATCAATTATCCTCATGCCGCGACTTAATCATAACACTCGCGTAACTGTATTGTATGTTATAAAAGAGAGTCCTGGATTTGCAATTCTTGCGTTTCCATCCTGTAGACCACATATCAGATCGTTAAATACAGAAATTCGTTGCAGTCATTTAATAAATGAAATTTCTTTTCTCTTTTTTTTTTTTTGCAGCATATTTTGGAGGCAAACACATATGTGTATTTCTTTCATGACTTAAATAAAGTATTTCGGAACAATCAATGTTCGACGTAACGGTAGATTTTAGCACTTTCACTACAATTTAGCAAATTATAAATCTACAACTATAATCTATCCTTTTCTTTTAAAAAGAAATAAGAAATAAGTAAACTAACCATGAATCAATAAATTTGCATTTCAAACCTGAAATCAATAAATATGTTGAATGACGTCCCGATCACAGTACACCTTACTTTCCAAAACTTTTCCTCAGACTGAGATCGCTGATAAGAAATTGAAGATAAAAAAATAGTAGTAATAAATCAAGGCATCAAGGAAGAACAATAAAAATCTAATAAAGAGAAGATGAAATTTTTAATAAACCTACCTATTTAACTGGAGTAATTTTACTTTGTCAGGAAAAATTTCTAGACCTATAAAGAAATCAACAGAAAAAGGAATTAGAAGAATGAAGTGGTACTGCAAAAAAAAAAAAAAAAAGATTATAAGAATATTCAAAGCTTTTCAAAATGAAGATAACGCTCAGTCGCATGTCTCCTCTACCACCTCCATTCAGGTTGTGTGATCTTTTGTTTAAATATGGAGGCAAAATTCTGTCTGGACCAAGGCAAATCACCAAAGCCGCCACTTCATCTGACGGCACCCATTAGCCACACTCGTCCGGTCGTGAACAGTCTACATGGCATTTGATGGGATTGGACTGGGAGAGGTAGGGTGTTGAGAGTGGGACCAGTGCATCAGAACAGAATATTCATTTCTAAAGATCCTCCAATTGAAAGGACCGTTATTCAGCTCCGTAACTCATCTACAGGCTCTCCTCCATTCAGCCATATCTATTCTCATCCTGTTTGGAATAATCAGTTAAACAGAACACAAATTGTATAGTTAATATGGCTCTTGTAGTTTAGATTTGCTCAACTTAACAAAAAGCAAGATAAAAGAGTTACATAATAAAAAAAATATATAATGTCAAAATGAAATATCATTTTATCCTTCATATCACACAATAATGTCATTTTGTCCTTGCTAATACCACTACACCATCTGACCTAAAAAAATTTCAACAATAGAACCATATGATTTTTATGCCTAACTAATTGTATCTATCATTTCTGATCAGTTTTGTCAGAGCTCAATAGAATAGGTTGTGTACTGAGGCAAAATTATGTGTACATCACAACCAATTGAGTATTTATTCCAGGCATGTTTCTGTCAAAAGAATGCTAATAGTTCATTTAGGTTTCTACTTGATAGACAACAATCAGTAACGAAGTTCACTCGAAAGGTGAAGTATCACTACATTTGTGGTTCACATGAGACATAATAAAGTTTTTCGATTGTTAGCATATTATACATGTGTCCATTACCAGTCGTTCCATCAAACATCCCGAGCCCCAGAAGCAAGAGGAACTACTTCTTGGAAGTAATAGGTCCACCATGCGACAGTTCGTAGTAAGCTCTTCATCCCTTGCACACCCTCTTACTCTCCTTGTCACTCTGGCAAAAGAAAATTAAACAATTTGTGAAACAATGTTATGAAGTTTAGCCATAGAAATAATGTTATCATAACAACTGTATAATTTCTATCAGCAATTTAGCGTTCTGTTATTTGAAAGTCATGTGTAGAGTCAATACATCTTAGAAGGATCTTAATCTACATAGCTGAATACGTCCACACTGGATATTATTGAAATATGTCAAAAACCCCAATAGAGAAATACGCAACTAAAATTTTGTTGGCCCGCGCTGATAAAACAACAACATGCAAATTAGCTAATAATTTTGATATAGAAGCAAGCATGGCAGAACAGAAGGAGATCAATCAGGGGCGGAGGGACAGGGGGTGCCAAGCATGGCAGAACATTCAACGTTGTACAACGCTATTTAGTGGCAGGCAACGCTCTGCCCAGTTTTTGCTGGTATACTGCTCATTCCGAGCCCTATATATATTCACCCTTTGTTCTCTCTCTGTAGAGAGCTTTGTCTTGCAAAATTAGATCGGAATTGAGCCTTTTGAGCACTAGGGTTACTCCCACTTGAGCTTTTCTTATCTAGATTATTTTTGAGAGATAAAGTAGCCTCAAACACCACCACCCCGACATTGTCGTTAGGTGTAGGTTAGAATAGGTTGAGAGCTCATCTCCATTGGAGGCCTTGGTGCCATTTGTCTTTCGAGTTAGGCCGATCCGCCTTGAGTTTTATTGTGACGAGGTGATTCGGTTCGAAGTTGTAGTCCCGTTCGTATTGAAATTGAACGGAGCGCGCCCTTTCGTGGTAGCGAAACTCCCGGAGACGTATGACTAAGACTAGCCTTTCCTAGCGGGTCGGAACTCCGTAATCACATCGAGTGTTCAATCTCTCTCTTTCTCTTTCTCTCTTTATTTTCATGCTACTTGAATTGCTTGTGTGCTTGTTAATTGTTGGGTACCAATTGAATTATGTTAGGGTAGTTCATACCAAACTGGTCTAAAACCTCAATTGCTTTCGCTAAATCTTGTTTAAGTCGCCTCCTTTAGGGACAACAGTGGGCATATTGCTTTATGAAAGATACTTACACTTTGGGAATCTATAGCACGCAAGCAAGTGAGAGCATCAACTCGAATTTGAAAACCTATTTAAATTGCAAGTTGGATGTGCCTAGATTTTTGGAACATTTTAAGAGGGTTCTTGAACAAAATCGTGAGAAGGAGGTCAAGTCCGAGTACGAGATGAGAAGAAAAATACCAAGACTCAAGTTCAATATGCCTATTCTTCATGAAGCCGGAAAGTTGTACACACCCAAAGTGTTCAAGTTATTCCAAGCGGAGGTAGAGTTATCTAGTTTGGCTCACATAGAATGCCTAAAGGGTAATACATACATGGTTTCTATGTGTGATATTCATAAGGAACACCCACGGAAGAGTGGACAAGTTGTTTGTGTTGGAGTTATGTCCTAGAAGTCAATAATTTAATGACTTTAATATTAGTTTATGTTATTGATGATATTTGATCATTTCTTTCTAAGATTTATTATTGACAGATCATTCAGGTTGAGGATCTGAATTGTGGATCTCTGTGGATCATTCGTTAGAATGATAATAATAAATCTAAACTGTCCTTAATCTTGATAATTAACAAGAAACATTAATTATCATATAAGATTAGTACGCAAGTTAAGTGATGATTAAGTTCTACAAATCATAGATAAAGAGTTACCAACTTAATTGCATATGTGTATGTTATTGGAACATAGCACATGACTTGACCCAATGAAATAAACATATGGATTGTGTTATGTGTCATTGTTTATTTCATATGAGTTTGATTCTAAGTTTGAGATGGTTCAACTTTTCCACATGAGGATAGGTTCTATAAATATCGTCTATCGTTGATTCCTGATAAGGACTGATATACGGACGTTATTTATGTTCTCTTGAATTGTGCAGGAAAAAGTTGTTCATCAAGAAAACCGTATGTCCCTCATTAGTATACCTAGTGAGTGATGATATCTGGTTGGGCCCCTTGATGGAGTTGGATTGTTTGGCCAACTTGTGCAATCAACTCTAGATCAAGAAATGTATAATCTGCAAGAATGACACCTTCCTAACTTGGATTATACGATGATATCATGTGACATAAGAATCGGACAAGGAAATACTTTTATTTCTTAAGCATGATTTGAATATTTGTATCAGTACATTATTTATGCGAATTGAGAGTAATAACGTGTTGCTAGATACCGCTTATGATTATTGAAATTAAATAGCGATTTAATTCCATGGCCAACATAGCATAAATCCTTAAAGGGTCACACAAATAAAGTTTTAACCATGTAATGCATTATTTATTTATTTGCAGCAGTGAATGCAACGAAAATATGATAAGTTGATTAATTAATTATGTGATTTTTCGAACCGTTATAATTAATTAAATCAAAGGGATCATATAGAAATAAATTAATGCATTTGCTAATTCCAAAAAATAATTATCAATAAGTTGATAATTAATTTTAACATATTTAATAATATTGAGCTTATTAGTTTTTATTTAATTAGTAAATTAAAAAATCCGACTTGAGAACAAATAAGAGAGCATTTAATTAATTGAATTAATAGGTTAAATGCATAATGTGATGTTGCATAATTAACCACAGAAATTTTCAGATTTGGAAGGGTTTTTTAGTCCATCTAAATTAAGAGAGAAAAAGGTTAGAGTTCCTATATATAGGAATGTCATTTTAGGAAACCCTAATCTCCCAGAATAGCCCCATCTCCTCTTTCTCTCCCCTATTCAATTTTTGAACGAATTTTTTCTAGAAAAAATATGATTTTTTTCTCTTCCATTGCTCTCTTCTCTTGTCTTTCATAGGTCTCATGTGTTGAGAATAGTTCTACCAATAATTCAATAGTTAATTGATTGGAAGAACACAAGGGATTGGCATCGTTCTAGAGTTTGCTAGCACAAACTTCTAGAATTTGGTTAGAACTTTTGGTGAACTCGAGGCCATCGTGATTTTGGTGATTGGAGGCACGCCATCGACTTCAATACCATGGATCGAGCCTTTCAATTGCGAGTTTGGAAGAGGTACGAAACCCCTCTCCGTTTCTCATGTATGCTTGATGTTTAAATACTAGATCATTTTTTATTGTGCATGATTAATTAGTTATTAATTAGTAATAAAATTAAAATTGCACAAGGACTTGAGTTCCTAACAGTGGTATCAGAGACTTGGTCGTATTTAACCGTTTTAGCACTTAATTAATTGAGAAAATGGTAATTAACTAAGTTAATTGGTGATGTGTATGTTTGCTGTTCTGGAAAAACTGTTTTCCTTTCTTGTTGCTTATTTTTCGTGATGTAAAACCATCTGAAAATTTTGGTCTTTTATTGGAAGTTGTAGATCTATGAGTTGTGGTTATTTAGACATAAATTTCACGTTTTTCTAAACAGTTATGAATTTTTGGTGAATTAAATGGTTACGATGCGCAGAACCAATTTCTGTCTGCACAGTTCTGTTTGAATGGCGTGTAGGACGTATTTTTGAAAAATAACTACCTGTAATATTTGGCTATAATTAAACTAGACTTAAAGCTCTTTCTGGTCATGTATAATTTGTTGCATGTTTCAGATTTTAAATGGGTGTTTAAGTATGAAAAGAGAAAAAGTCGTCAGATCTGTTTTTCTCAACAAACTGATTGTTTTGATAAACTGTACTAATTGAGAATCTTTTTCTGAAAAGTGTTTAAAAAGAATTGTTCTATTTTAAGTTAGGATTCTGCTAAAATTAGTTTCGTAATTTTTAGTAGATATTTGATACTTCAACTGGGTCAAAAGATTTTAATCGTCAGTCTGTTTCAGAACAGGGATAGTTACTTGTATGGCACTTAACTTGATGATTTTGAATAGACCTTGTTGGTTTTCTTTTCGTGGGTAGTTAGCCAACTGCATGTACAAGATTTATTGTGTAAATTATTTGCATGAAAACTTTATGGAAGATGATCCTACAGACCAAAAGTTTGAGATGAAAAACAGAAAAATCTGATAATGGTGTTTCGCGCAGAAAGTCAGATTTATCTTTTTTTTATTTTTCCTGATGGTAAGTGATTTCTTCCTGAATATTTTACTGGTAGTTACACTCATTATAAAGAGTTTGCATGATTTATTTCATAGTTTTTGGAGATCGAAAATTTTTGAATTTTATCGGGTCCTGTTTAGTATTTTAATTAGTTAAAATATTTTCTAATTAATCAAACTGGTTGATATGTTAATTAGAGCACTCCTTAAGTAACCTCCTTTCAGTTCTAGATTGTTGAATTAAACTTCAAAAGGTTTAAACAAGTTAGTTGTTAAAGTTAAACCTTCTATACATTTAAAAGCGAGCAACGAGCATGCACAGAGATTCTAATTAATGAAGTTAATTAGGAACAAATAAATATATATATTGTATATGTGCTAACTTTGTTTTGTAGGAGGATCGTGGGTTTAGTATGGCTCAAGATTTCAATGCCTTGTGTGTTGTAATTGTGTAGATGCATATGAATGAATGTATGTAAGGCTTTTGGTGCCATGGTTAATTAAATTAATGTGGATTAATTTTAATGTAACTTGTGAGGCTTGCATGCCCCTAAGGATTATAAGGGAATTAGGAATTCTTTCATATGTATTTATTAATTTATTTTCATTAATTATAGAATAGGATCTATATAATTAGTGGGATGGCTTGATTAGTTTAGATTCACTTCATGGAGATGACGTGGAGCTAAAATGCAAGTAGGAGCCATACAAACCCACAACAATGTTTGAGATGCTTGTGATTATGTGATTGTTTGAGAATGCCATGAAATGTCATAGGATAGGTATGGGTGTATGCTAACACGACCACCAAACTAAGTCACATAACGTATTGTCCCAATTAATATGATTAAGTTGACCGCCCTCCTTCTTTCTATCTCCTTCACGTCGTTCGGTCGTCCATTGACGCTTTTTCGCCGACGCGGGACGTCATGGTCCACCCTCGAAGTCGGGGTGTAAATCGGATTTACTAGGATCAAATAGAGAGATGTTACTTATCGATGGACCCTAATCGGATTGGACATCGGGGCGAAGTTTGTGAATGTACATGATATATTTCACAAACCAAGAGTCATATGGAATGATATGATTGGTTGGAGAACCTACCTTATCTAGTTGTTTTGGTGTTATGCCGACGCTGGCCCCATTTCAACGAAAATAGAATTTTGAAAAACCAACTACATTTGGGACATTAAATAAATGTAGTGGGAGTTTTGTATATCATTATAAATAAAACATTGCATAACCTAGATGACCTTAATTTGAAATTGTTATAGATGTTAAAAATTGTTAATTTCGTTGCGATCAATATTTGAAAATGAACAAGCTTGTTTCTAACGGTACTTACTTGGAGAAGTAACATTGATTCCTAAGACATGATCTTAGTGAAGAGAAATTTGAGTATGTTCATTCCCAAAAACTTTCCTCAACTTCCCGAACGTAGTATCACAATAATTGATTGACTTTTAGCGAAAAGTTATTCAATAAAAATGTGTGCCTAATATCCTCATTTGAAATTTCTAGGCCTTTGAATTAGCAAATTCATATGGACTAGATTTGACTCCTACGCTCTTATTCACTTACTCAAGAAGTTGTTCTTGGAGAAAGTAGATATTGACTCCATCATTTATGATCCAGTAATAGAGTATGAGTTAATCAAGAGATTCTTTTAGGAAGATACATGAATGTTTCATTGGCTTACAAATCGAAAGATTTAAGTAGCTAATTGACAACTAGAGATATTGATCTCCAATATCAAGGATTGTTGATATTGTCATGCGATCTCTTTTTTTAGTTATGAAGGATATGTTGTTACCTTTACGCACACTTGATGATGCAAAAAGGTGATTCGTTAAGTATTCAAGAAATACTTCACCAAGGTATGAGTTGAAATTTCGAGACCCTCACTTGTGACTACATGTCACATGAGATGTTTCATTTGCCGTTAATGGGAGGCACTTGAAAGGTTATTCGAAATACCATAATTGTAATGTTATAAATGTTCTAATCCTTTTAAAAGTATTTGTCGTTCAAATTATCTCGCTATCTCTAATTCACACTAGTAACTTGATACTAGTTCATATGCTCGCATTTAACGAAATGTGTTGGCAATGAAAAATAAGAAAATATTCGAGAGATGTAAAGTAAACTCCGTATAGGAAATGACTTGTTCGTCTAAGTCATTACAATCGGAAACGTAGAGTTATCTTTATTAAGAGTTTGTTTAGGAATTTGAGGTTATATATCTCATTCCTTGCATCTCAAAACCTTATCTCCATTTCATATTTGATGATGGATGATTAGTTTTGTAAAAGATAAACGTTATTCTTTTATTGTGGATTTATTTATATGATTTTATACATCTTGATTGAATTTGTTTGAAATAGATAAATAAGTTTTGAATGACAAATATGATGCATAAGACTTCATGTAAAGCATTTGACTTTCATGTGATATGACTGCTTAGTCATGTATAAACAAGAATCGCATTATGAGAGTCTATGTTATATAAAGTTAGTATCTCAATTTGATTGCGAATCAATTGAAATATGCGAATCATGTTAAATGACAAAAGCGCCTTTGGCCAATGAAGGTTTAAGAACAAGTGACTTGATTAGGACTTATACATATCGATGTATATTGACCTATAAGTACTTGTGCAATGAAAAGTTGTTGATATTTTACTACTTGACCAACGATCATTGTAGATATTAACATATCTATTTGATAAGGTATAAGTATGAACTTTTTAACTAGTTCAAATGAATTCAAGAGTGAAGTTGAAAGACCATTCAAGAAAAATCTTACAATTAATCATGGTAAATAGTTAAGTCATATGATTTGAAATATTATCTAAAGAGTATGAAAGTAGTTTCACAATTCGCTCCATGAGGAATAATATGTTCAAGAATGGAGGTATCGAACAATGTTTGGTATAGTTCGATCGGTAATAAATCAAATTGACTTATTCGATTTGTATTAGGGATTTGTATTTGAGGACAATATTGTTTACACTGAATAATGTTCCATCAAAATCTATTGAGATGGATATCTTACGAGATTTGATCTATAAGTATAATGCTTCTCAAGATTTGGTGTTGATAAGCTTATTTCAAGGTTTGTTGACCGATAAGCTTGCACCCAAATAGGACACCTAATGTTTGTAGGATACTTTAAACCGAAAGGTACTACTTCCACGAACATGATAAGAGCAAAGTAGTTGTTGTTAATCATAACGAATCTTGGAGAATAACATTCTCAAGAAGAAGTAGTGGGAGTAAAGTGAGCATTAAAAGAGTTTTTGTGTCACTACAAGAAGTACTCTTATGAGAAACTTGTCACTCCATACATGGTGCTCAGTGGGAGTTGAGCGGAACTTCATTCATAAGTTGTTGTGAAAGAAAGAAGTTTTAATAGTGCGCTCCTTCCAATGAGGACTCAACCATCTCACGAGTTGATGATGTTCGAGAAACTCATAGAATATATGAGGAGTCAAGAACTTATTCTACAAATCGTTATGGAAGAAGTTCATAAACCTCAAGTACCAATCTTACAAAAATTAACGAGAGATGATTGCCTAAGTCGTCTGGTGCATAAGCTTCACGACATTTTCGTACTTATCATATGAGAATCCGTTGAGAAACAAGAAAACGATGGAAAGACCTGATTCCACATATATAGTAAAACCCATATGATCTTTAAATACAATCCATGTATGACAACAAGATATAGACCTTGGTTGATGTTCATGAAGGAGCGATCCATCAAGAACATTAAGATCTTTAAAAGAAAAATTGACATGGACAACAAATCGACTATGTACAAAGTACAGTTTCTTGCTTGTAGCTATGTCTAAGTCGATGGCAAGTTGACTATGTACAAAGCACGGCTTCTCGCTTGTAGCTATGTATAAGTCAGTAAAGATCATCGTAGCAATAGTAGTATTTCATATATATTGATATATGAAAAAGCACATAAAACCGCCTTCCTCGAATGAATGAAGGAAAATGTTGTGTATATGACACAAATCGAGGTTTTGTTTTATGTGTTGCTAGAAACATACACATGCTTCAAATATCTATTGATGGATTGAAGCAAGTGTTGTGGATATTGGAATAATATTTTGACAAGAAAGTCAAGGAGTTGAATTTCATTAAAAACATCTTGTATAGACAAGATATTCAGTGGGAGCGTGATTGTGTCACTTGTATTGTACAAGATAACAAGACAGTAATTGGAAATAATATTAAGAAAAATTAAATATTGTCAAGATCTCATTGGAGAATGTTTTCTCAATAGAGAACTTGGACAAGATCACCTAAATCCTAGAAAAACAAAATCTATGGAGATAGATTATGATGGATATGAGGTTTGAACAAATGTGCATATAATGATGAAGTGTTCTAGAAACACGAAAGGTAGACTCCAAGAAAGGATGTCTAACCATGTCACATGACAAATAACTTGAGTATTTGACTCAGTTTATAGCAACTCAATTCGAGAGAAAGTGCATGAAACAGTTCAAGCATTATTTCATTATGATTTTCATTTTGTACGCCATATTTATGCATATGTCCCAAAGTGTAGTATTCAAAAGATATGACAAATAGTTGTCAAATTAATACAAGAGAGACACATTTGGACAATAGTCAAGAATATCCTCGGGTACCTTATGAGAAAGAGTGATATAATGTTTCATCTCTTAAAATGAATTAAAGCTCGTGTAAATTGTTGCACTGATGCTAGTTTTTTGAAAGATTGATATAATCACAGTTGAGCTACATATTTTGCTTAAAGATGGTGTTGTAAGTTTAGAAGGCGTTCTAAATAAGATATTACAAACGTTTCCGTCACCAAAGCAAAATACATAGCAACTTATGAAGCAATGAAAGAAGGTTATTTGGATCGAGTTCTTAGTCAAACTAATATGGTTTTATGCATCTCGAACCATAGATTAGTCATAAAGAACCCAATGTTATATTGGAGATTCAAGTATGATCTATAACGATATCACTTGATCTCATATGATGATGATCAAGAACATATATATATATAGGGTCAAACAAAATTGGATAGATTCGCGAACACAGCGAACACTCTAACATAACCTCTACCTTAGGCGGTATACGAGATGCAATTGTGCATCCATACGTGGTGGACATATGAATAACTTGCTTTATGAGTATTATTTCTTTTGAGGTCCGAGACATGCATATATGTAGATATATGACATCGTTCTCAATTTCTACACTGGCTAGAAGTCACTACTAATTGACTCTAGGTCAAGTGGGAGATTGTTGGAGTTATGTCCTAGAAGTCAATAATTTAATGACTTAAATATTAGTTTATGTTATTCATGATATTTGATCATTTGTTTCTAGGATTTATTATTGACAAATCATTCAGGTTGAGGATCTGAATTGTGGATCTCTGTGGATCATTCGTTAGAATGATAATAATAAATCTAAACTATCCATAATCTTGATAATTAACAAAGAACATTAATTATCATATAAGATTAGTACGCCAGTTAAGTGATGATTAAGTTCTACAAATCATACATAAAGAGTTACCAACTTAATTGTATATGTGTATGTTATTGGAACATAGCACATGACTTGACCTAATGAAATAAACATATGGATTGTGTTATGTGTCATTGTTTATTTCATATGAGTTTGATTCTAAGTTTGAGATGGTTCAACTTTTTCACATGAGGATAGGTTCTATAAATATCGTCTACCGTTGATTCCTGATAATGGCTGCTATACGGACGTTATTTATGTTCTCTTGAATTGTGCGGGGAAAAATTATTCATCAAGAAAACCGTATGTCCCTCATTAGTATACCTAGTGAGTGATGATATCTGGTTGGGCCCCTTGATGGAGTTGGATTGTTTGGCCAACTTGTGCAATCAACTCTAGATCAAGAAACGTATAATCTACAAGAATGACACATTCCTAACTTGGATTATACGATGATATCATGTGACATAAGAATCGGACAAGGAAATACTTTTATTTCTTATGCAGGATTTGAATATTTGTATCAGTACATTATTTATGCGAATTGGGAGTCATAACGTGTTGCTAGATACCGCTTATGATTATTGGAATTAAATAGCGATTTGATTCCATGGCCAACATAGCATAAATCCTCAAAAGGTCATACAAATAAAGTTTTAACCATGTAGTGCATTATTTATTTATTCGCAGCAGTGAATGCAACGAAAATATGATAAGTTGATTAATTAATTATGTGCTGTTTCGAACCGTTATAATTAATTAAATCAAAGGGATCATATAGAAATAAATTAATGCATTTGCTAATCCCAAAAAATAATTATCAATAAGTTGATAATTAATTTTAACATATTTAATAATATTGAGCTTATTGGTTTTTATTTAATTAGTAAATTTAAAAACCCGACTTGAGAACAAATAAGAGAGCATTTAATTAATTGAATTAATAGGTTAAATACATAATGTGATGTTGCATAATTAACCACAGAAATTTTCAGATTTGAAAGGATTTTTTAGTCCATCTAAATTAAGAGAGAAAGAGGTTGGAGTTCCTATATATAGGAATGTTATTTTAGGAAACTCTAACCTCCCAGAACAGCTCCATCTCCTCTTTCTCTCCCCTATTCAATTTTTGGACGAATTTCTTCTAGAAAAAATATGATTTTTCTCTCTTCCATTGCTCTCTTCTCTTGTCTTTCATAGGTCTCATGTGTTGAGAATAGTTCTACCAATAATTCAATAGTTAATTGATTGGAAGAACACAAGGGATTGGCATCGTTCTAGAGTTTGCTAGCACAAACTTCTAGAATTTGGTTAGAACTTTAGGTGGACTCGAGACCAGCGTGATTTTGGTGATTGGAGGCACGCCATCGACTTCAATATCATGGATCGAGCCTTTCAATTGCGAGTTTGGAAGAGATACGAAACTCCTCCCCGTTTCTCATGTGTGCTTAATGTTTAAATACTAGATCCTTTTTTATTGTGCATGATTAATTAGTTATTAATTAGTAATAAAATTAAAATTGCACAAGGACTTGAGTTCCTAACAGTTTGGACTCGGGAGGATCAGACGATTTTATGTTCTTGTAAGAAGTTTGAAAGAGAGGGTATTTTATGTTGGCATGCATTGAAGGTGTTGGTATTTTGTGAGGATGTTAAGGTGATACCACCGAGGTACATTCTCAACCGTTGGACTAAAATGACAAAGGATGTTGTTGTTGTGGATATAGAAGGGAGAAGGGTCATTGAAGATCCTATGTTGGATGTTAGGAACCGTAATGCCGATATGGTTCGGATAATAACACCAATATGTGGAAAGACGGCCCATAATGAAGAACAAACTCATTTTGTGCGCAATGGGTTGCTTGAGCTTCGACGGAAGTATGAAGAAAAATATGAGAACTTACCACAAACAAGTGGTGATGACAATCTAACTTCTGAGCATTCGCTACACTTAAAAAAGAAAAATGATGGTGATAGTGTTAGGAACTCATTCCATGTGAAATTTAAATTTTTATTACTTATTAACAAATAATTTACAATTGCTATTATACGGATCTAGATAATTATGCATGTTGACACTTTAAGAGAACGGTAGAAGGATTTACCTCTTCTAGTCTCGTAACTAGAAGGCTCGACCTTTGCTTAGAAGTCGGTGGCTTGCTCGTCATCTTCACCACGTCGCCGGCCTCGAGTCCACATAAAGTCTTAACCAAGTTCTAGGCTCTTGTGCTAGCAAGAGTAAGAACAAGACTAATCCCTTGTGTAGCCTTCTCCAAATTAACTATTTAATTTGTAGCTAATATTCAACACATGAATACCTAGCAATAAGCACTAAAGAGATGGAAAAATCAGATCTGAAATTTTTTTTCTCTTTTCTTCTCTAAGTGGCGGCCAAAATATGGAGGAGAGAGAGAATCATCAACCTACCCTAATTTCCATCCATTTATACTTTTTATAAACGTCCAAATTTATACAAAAGGTTTCTACAAAAAGTGCCGACCACAAAAAATTAGAAAAGGCTTAAAAGCCCAAATTGTCATGTACAATTTAGTCTTTTAATTATCTCTTTAATGATTATTTAAAACTAGGCCCAATTTGACTAATCAAATGGAAGCCCCATATATTTAATATAATTCATACAATTATATTAAATTATGTTGAATAAAATTAATTATCAACTCATTGATAATTATTTTAGGATTAGCATATGCATTAATTTATTTCTATATGATCCCTTTGATTTAATTAATCATGACGGTTCGCAACGGTATATAATTAATTAATCAAACTATCATATTTTTTATTGCATTCACTGCTGCAAATAAATAAATAATGCACTGTTGGTTAAAACTTTATTTGTGTGACCCTTTGAGGATTTATGTTATGTTGGCCATGAAAATAAATCGTTATTTATTTCCAATAATCATAAGCGGTATCTAGCAACACGTTATGATTCCCAATTCGCATAAATTAAATACTGTACCAATACAGCACTTCAATCCTGCATAAGAAATGGTATCTTATTGTTTTGATTCTTATGTCACATGATATCCTTGTATAATCCAAGATAGGAATGTGTCATTCTTGCAGATTATACGTTTCTTGATCTAGAGATGATTGCACAAGTTGCTAGCAAGCAATCCATCTCCATCATGGGGCCCAGTGGATATCATCACTCGTTAGGTGAACTAACGAGGGACATACGGTTGTCTTGATGACCAGTTTCTCCCCGCACAATTCAAGAGAACATAAATAAAGTCCGTATAGCAGCCCTTATCAGGAATCAGCGTTAGACGATATTTATAGAACCTATCCTCATGTGGAGAAACTGAACCATCTCAAACTCAGAATCAAACACGTATGAAATAAATAATGACACATAATACAATCCATTTATTTATTTCATTGGGTCATGTCCTGTACTATGTTCTAGCAACATATAAATAAACAATTAAGTTAGTAACTCCTTACTTATGATTTGTAGAACTTAATCATCACTTAACTTGTATACTAGTCTTGTCTAATAATTAATGTTCCTTGTTAATTATCAAAACTATGGACAGTTTTGATTTATTATTGTCATTTAATCATAAATGAAACACAGTGATCTACAATTCAGATCCTCAACCTGAATGAATTGTCAATAATAAAATCCAGGAACAAATGATCAAATATCATCAATAACATAAACTATAGAAGTAGCCATAAAATGATTGGCTTCTAGGACATATCTCTAACAAATAGGCGTTCGAAATGAAATCCTTCTTGCATTGAGAAAACGACAGAGCCAAGAAAGGCAAAAATAAAACTATCTCAAATGGTCAAGATTCGTTAAGGTAATTTATTTTAATTATATTTAAATTTGTTGATATATATCTTTATTTAATTTTTATGTTTTAATTATAGGTCGAGTACTAATTTATCACAAGAAATATCGGAGAACTTTGGGTGCTTTACTAACCTTGAAGATTTATAGTAAGTGCATTACAATATCTCAACAAAATATTAAGTGCACTAAAATAATGTCTAAATAATTCTTTTTTTTTTTTGCAGCGGTTTGGAAATAACACAAGAGTAGACAAGTTGTGGAACAAAATTTTTTGGCAGCATTTTGTAAGAATATAGTAGGGTCTTTTATTAGATTGTTGTAAATTTTGGTTCTGGACTATAATGGTGATGACCTGTGCTTTGAAAATCCATTAGTGACTTGCAATTTAGTTTGGTATATTCACTGGATATGCTTTCTATAACTTGTAATGTGAAATTCACTTGTGCTGGTTTCCAAATATTTTTTGAGCTGGTTTTAAATATTTCTTTTACTAGTGATGGCCTGTGCGCATATCTTGATAACTTGGATTCAATTGATTTCTCCTTGAGCATACAATAGATTTGATTGCAACATGATATGTAGTTTACGATTTATCCCTGACTTTGTGACTATCTTGTCTATGGCAGACAATATGTTGTTATTTTCAAGTGGTTTAAGCAAGTAGATTTGATTGCAACATGATTTCTCCTTGAGCATGTCTCAACTTGAAAGCAAATTGAATGCATGTTTCAAAGTTGAGACATGCTAGTAAATAAATTGTCAGTCCCTGTACAAAGTACAAAACTATTTCCAACTTGCATGTTCTATGAAGCCTGATCAAATATTATAGTAGTTTGACGATACCAGAAAAGGAAAAGTATTATCGTGTTCTCAAGACAATATACAACAAGAGAGCAGCATTCCAAGAAACAGAAAATAATTGAATAAATATAAGAGTACAGAAAGAGAAGGCAATGACCAAAAGCACAAGTCAAAACACAGACAATTTATTTTGTTTTCTATCAGAGTTAGCAGAGTCCTCCAAACAGATTTCAATTCATTGTTGTGATTCTTCTTAGGTAGCATCAATTTCCATCTTGTCAGTGTTGATACAAGCATACACTTTTTGGCCTTCTCTTAGACTTTCTGACGTCACAGGTTTGTTAGGTATGATAAATTTACCAACAAAGGAGACCAGGATTTCTGCAAGTTCGAAGGACCTAGTTAGAAAATATGCAACCATATTAGATCTTTGGTACTAGTTTCGGATAGACCACCAAACTACAAAATTGTGCCCAATATGCATGAATTTCAGCTCACTATCGTAGAAGAAAACGATGCATCATACATTGTCAGATATATAATGATAATATTAACCCAATTTTTGCAATTTGCTTAATTATGTCAACTAACTTCTATAAATCACTTGGACCTTATTTTGCCCAATCAAATTGAACGGAAAGAGAGAGGAGGGCATATAAGAGAATTTGTTCCTTTTTTTTCATTTTCACAATAATAGTGTCCAATCAAATTGAACGGCCGAATGCACAAATTTCAGAAAAACAAAGCATGAGGATCAAATTAAACTCATAAATAGACAAATTACCTGCCTCGATCGAGAACACATTGGAGCGAAGAATATCGGAGACAAAGTTCTGCAAACTACAGTTTCGTTGCAGCAATCTACCTCAATCTAGGGTTTCGTCGCAGAGAGCGAAACGGACCGGGTGTGAGTTAAACAAATTGTCCAAATCGAGAAAGTAGGAAACGAGAGAGAGGTGGAGAAAATTGCCTTTTTCTAGGGTCGCCGATCGCCATTTTCTTCTCGAGAGAGGTACGTGAAGGAGACGAAAGGGGGACCGAGAGAGTTCTAATATTTGTAGAATTGCTGCTGTCTTTTTTTTTTAACCTCCTTTAAATCTTGACCTTCCATATGGATCCGACGGTCGATTATAGAGTGCAGGACTGTGATGCAAAAAAAAAAATGCAGGAGACTGCCGGGCGTTGCTTTCCCCACGGCTCCAATTAACAATACACGCTAATATTTTATAAATGACAAAAATACCCCAGCTCTTGAACCGTCCGCCTCCGTCTCCGTGCACGTCTAAGATCCAGTCTCTACTGAGTTTCCTAACCAGCTAATTCTTTCTCGTTCTCTCTTCTTCCTCCTCAGTTCCATCAAAAATCGCTCTCCCTATTCGATAAGAACAGAGAAGAGAGTAAGGATGAGCACGGCCGGAAGTGGAGAAAGTGGTGGGTGACGATGTGTAGTGGTGACAGTGACGGCGAGGCGAGGTGTCCACTGGCAGATGCCCTGCCACTGCCCCTTCCCTTACTCTCTTTATGTGTCTTTCTCTCTCAAGGTTATATATATAGTGATATGCAGTTTAATTCTGATAATTTTGTTTAGATATCAGGATCGGAGTTGGGCCTGTCTGTCCATTCCAATTGATTTCTTTTTTTGAGGGCAAAAGACCAACGGCAAAGCAGCTTACAACATTCCAATTGATTTCACGACCGCATTTGTTGAGATTCAACAAGAAAATCCTTTTTTATGCCACAAAAGTTTTCTTAAAACGAGGATTAGTTAGACATTATTAAATCTTTTTTTGGTTAGCTTAATTGCAATGATTAACAGTTGTAACTGTTTTACTGGTATGCCATCTGAGATTTACTGACTATGGGAGTCGGCGCTTATATATAGGAGACAGATTCATTTTGTAAAGATTCAATCAAGAAAGATACATTAATAAAACATTTCTTATCAATTGTTCTCTTCCATTTATCTTAATCACTTTTAAAGCATGATCTTTGCTTTGAGCAAAATAAAATCAAGTGATATTTAATTATTTTATCAGTATTATCTGTTCCGTATGAAGCTAATCCAAAAAATGCATGTTGCATTGTCTTTTTTTATTTTTTTAAGAATTGTAAGAATAGAAACCTTCAACTTCAATGGAGTATAGATAAATACTAGAAAAGAAATAAAAGTTTTGGGATAACTCATGATGTGCAAATTTTTCGGTAATTGTTAATTGTGATAGTTCGTTTGAAATGCTTGCTTTGATGAGTTTACAATGATAGAGTTATATTTTTATTTGTGTGGTGTCTGCTGCTATAAAGCGTAGTTAAAGAATCAGGAAAATTGTCCCGTTAAATTTTCATTGTGTCAAAATTAGAAAGAAAGAAAGCGTTTTTTGTTTGTTTAAAAAAAGAAAGAAAGAATATGGAATTTTTCTCGGAGATCTTACGAAAGATCCTATCGCACAAAGTAACAAAGGGCATTTTAGTCTTAACAGAACAATTTACCGTGAATTGCAAATTTGTACCGTGTAGAAAGCAACGCCCGAGACTGCCAGATGGATCCCCGAGTCGCCGCATTTGTAACAAATTGGTTTTCTTGGGTTTGTATTCTGTCGAATACTCAGCAATTTCTTCTTCGCTCGGCTCGCCAATTCTTCTCCAGTTCTTGGAGGAATCTTTTCTCTCGATCGGCTGAGCAAGCGCTTTTTTGTAAGGCGCTTCTGTATGTGGGACCTCGGCTGCAATTGGAGGAAGAGATGAGACGGAAGGAGGTGGTCCCCGCTCCTCAGACGAGATGGTCTGCACGGATTCACACAAGGTCGCCAGTCGCCACCGCTTGACCCAATAACCCCATTGCTATTTGCTAGTCGTAAAATGACAATATTCTCCTTCAGCCCATGTGGGGTCCCCGACTGCAGTGTCGCTGACATCGGAGCCCCACCCTCCGTCGCCTTTGACTGGGTTGCCCCAATCGGTGCGCTCGTACTCACACTCGAACTCATTCGCCCCAATCGGTGTCGGTTAAATGTGATTTGATTTGAAGCCTGAAATTTGGTGTGTGGCTTGGTGGGGTTGAATTGCTGCGCAGTTGCCACAATGCCACTGGATTTTTACATTGATGTGTTCAAACTTAAACACTTCTGTTTATTGCCAATGAAAGTTTGTTTGAGTAAATGTGGAAAACAATAAGATATGTTTCTCTTTTTCCAAAGTTGTGAGCAGTGATATTTTGAGGTTTCGGTCTGTAAACTGTGGATCTACTTCGCAAGTAATTCTTCTTAATAAAATGGAAAATCACACGGAAACCGTCAGCTCGCTCTCTCTCTCTCTCTCTCCCCCCCTCTATCTGCTCCTCCCCTTCTTCGTTCCCATTGTGCGTGCCTGTAGCCCTGTACAGAGCTGTCAGTGGATTTTTTTCTGACATGTTTTATTTTGACTTAAAGTGGGTTTTGTGATCTAATTACTGTATTTCTCAGACCCTCACCACTTTATGGTTTCTTGGTTGAAACTTTTAGGAGCTGACAAAGCTTAGAATCACTGACATCCAAGTAATTGCTAAGTCGGAGGCTCTAGCTGCAGCTGCTTGACATTATTGCTAGTTGAATCAATTCTTCTTTTTCTCTTAGATTGTTGTTTTTCATAACGTTTTTTTCTTTCGTTTCTCTACTTTGTTGGATTCCTTGATAAATTTTGAAATCTAATGGTGATGTTGGTAGTTCATTATTGTAATTTCTAATAAATATATTTGGAAGCTGATTGAAATATTATCCAAGGGGCTTTATTGCCTGCTGGATGTGTTCATGGCTTTTACGAGAAAATAACAAGTATTCAAGCATATCGGAATTGTAATTGTTTGTATTATAAAGATAAACAGTGAGAAGAAGATAAGTGCATCCAATGCAGACTAAAAGGTATAATCTTACATTTCTTTTTCCTCTGTGTGATCAATAACTGAAACTGCAAAGAAAAAGAAAGATAAATGGACCACAAAGCAAAGAGGAATATCCAAGAAAAGCTTCTCTAACAGCTGCTGTAATTAATGCTATTGATAAGAAAAAACAAAAGATCAATGTTGAAAAACTATAGATTTTGTGGAGCATCAGATAACTCATTGAAAACGCAAACCAGCCAGGCACCTTTTGCCAGAAAATGAGGCACAATCTCCATGCAAGCTGACAAAAAAAAGTAAACCAGTAATGCAGTGATATCAGCAGTAATAAATTCTTTAATCTACAGGCAAATTACTTTTAACAAAAAAAAATATATATATATAATTTATTGGAGTGTGTCAAAAGAAATAATAAAGAAAAAGTAAATGCTTTGGGTTGATATCACCAGTAGATGATAAGCAAAAAAAAAAAAAAAAAAAAAAAAAATGAAGCAGCATAGTAAATGTGAGCATTAACCAGCTTTTGACATCAAAGGACTATACAAACTTTGCTGGCAAATTATTTTAACACTCAAAGGCAACATACTTGGTTGACAGTAGCCTCCATAATTCAAAAATATGTTGCATCCAGTACCTAACTGGTACCTAAGAAAAAAAAATTCTCCAAACACAAACAATAACCATTTTTTTTCCAAAAAGAAGTAACTATTGTTGGGAATATGTAAATCAAATTGCATATTTGATTTGAAAGGACTTCAAATGCATAATAACTGAAAGAGAACTAGGGACTATCTCAGGGATCTACCAATTCATACATTGCTAACTATGTTTAGAGAATCTAGGCTCCCCATTGGTTTTAAGTCTCCATATGTCCAAATCATATTACTTTGAGCATTGTCTTGCTTGTAAAACATAAGTCCTCGGTGGCAATTTTTCACAAACAATCAACATAATTCACTTCCAGGAACAATAAAAACAATTCAACATAATAACACTGTAAACGGATTAATAGATGTCGAAATATTCGAGTCCTAGAAATTGAGGAACTAGAAGAAACAAAGATAAAGAAAAAAAAAATTCTAACTCATTTGACAACTCACTCTCACCAACAGTACCCAAACATGTTGTAGTACTTAACACAACTCCATGAAACCTTTACTCCAATTTTACCATGACTACCAACGATAAATCTTGATTTCTTTCCGGTCATCTTAGCATGAAACATCACCTCTCCAGAGGCAAAGACAGTATCACCATAGAAAATGCACATGTCAACTATCATTGTTGAATCAAAGGGCACTACAACTACATTCCTCAACAGAGGCAAAGCAATGCAACCCCCAGATTTGCTGCGACTATTACAAGTCACTGTATCCTTGTTGTCCTTTCTAAAAAGCCAGCTAACAGCCCTGGGGTCACAAGTTTTGTCATTTTTCACTTTTACGTGTCCATAAACTTCATGCATATGCTTATCTTCAAATTCAATCAATGTAACATCTATACTAGCCACAACACCAGAAAGATAAACAGCAAGTGTAACTTCTATAGGTCCAAACGTACTATCCACCCGCTCGGATATAACTTGACCATATCTCATGTAGGGCATAGTACCACGCCCATGGGCCCACCACTCCACAAACTCACGACGTGGATTCAATTCCAGGTTATATAAATAACTATACAGCCAAATGTTACCAATGACAAAAATTCCATGGCATGGCATCCTCAGTGTGACGAAACCCTAGGAAAAACAAAACAGTTTATATAGAAATTAAGATAAAAAGAGATTGATAAAAATAAAAGCATAATTATCACCTCTGAATCAATGCAGGGGGGATCTCCCAACTTGCGGTTATATAAAATATGACCAACAGCATCAACCTCCATCACAATAACACCATATATGTTGCTAAAATCCAACTTATCATGATTAACAAATCTCACTGAAAATACCTCCATAAATATAGGATAATAGGCACCATCAGGCACCTTGCCATCCGGAATCATATGTCTGGTGGTTCAAAAGGGATAAGAAATAAGCTTGGATTACTGCTGATTATTTTTCTAATACCGAAATTTTATTTAAAAAAGTGGCAAATCACATTCGTTGCCAACAAACGCAAAAGGTACTAATAATAATAATATTAAGGTACAAAATGTACCCGAATCAAAGGACAAACTCCTACGAACTATTTGGCCACAGGTTACACTTTTACATTTACAATAAAAAAAAAATTGAAACCAAAAGAAATATATTTTTTTTTTCAAATTGTTGACCCTTTTAATGCCTGGTCAATAGTGTAAACCCCTCTATTTCACCCTTCACAGTTCTCTTGCTTGTGTTCTCAAGTATCTAAAACCAAATCATTTGCTTTAGATTGACTCTTTCTCTCTTCCACGAACCCCCCTTACTTTGATCAATAGCCATGGAAGACTGAAGATAGAATTGAATCAAATGTTCAATGAATGTAAAGATGCAACAACAGACTACTAACTATAACTACTCAAACCATTCATACAAGTGAAAAATAGAAATAGAAAAGCTGTCGTTAAATAATCAGCCCGGTAATGACTATATTACAAAATTTGACACAATATTTGCGAAGTCTAATCAAGTGATTCAATCACTAGAGGCAATAATGTAAAACAAATTTGAGGTAAAATACCATTATGGATAATGATAGCGCAAATCCTTAGGCCCAGAATGATAAGGATTTCTTTTAATAATAATAAGCCTATAAATGTATGCATAATTCTTAATTTTATAACCGAACAATATATGTACCTTGAGCAGCTCTCGAAGGAGCCCTCTAGATGATGCATATAGATAGGCCTGGATAAGCCATCACTTAATTGTTGCTGGATAATGTTGCTTCTCTTGCCCATAATAGACCCTCGCACTTCATTAGAGCAATCAATTTCCAACCATTTGACCTTTACTGCAATCATGCCACTCTTTCCAGGTATGGTCTGCAATTCCTCACCACCTAACCTAGCAGGGAAACTGATGGTTTTATTGGCAAATAGTCCCTTTTCATGGTGGATATCAACATGAACAACAAGGATAGAATTACATGGAACAACAATTGCACATCTTGACAGATGAAGACTATGACTTGCCGACTCATTGCTTCCAAAATTAAAAGAAACACCTTCCTCAAAAAAATAGCGAATAGCGCCAGTAACCTGTGTATTCCATGCTTTTATTGTCCCATAAAAGTCGGTGGTTCTTTCACCTACCAAATCGATTAGTGTAATATCCACAATAGCCTCAGTGGCTTCTCTATAAACCACATATTGCACCTCTATGGGATAAAACCAGGTCTTTATCTTCTTTATTAAAAGCTTATTGTATTGAAACTTTTCGGATCTAGCTTTCCACAGCTTAAATGGGGGTCTGTCATTGAACAAACCATAACATTGGTAATAAAATACACAAAGTTTTATGAGGATGTCACCTTCCACTTTTAGACCTCGACGCATGCCAGAAAGATTCACAATGCCCTAGAGTAAAGAAAGATGTGTTATTTAGTCTTGCAGATTTGACTGGTTGCAGAGAAAAAAAATAAATGCAAATATGCAAGTATTGAAATAAAAAAGGGCCTGATGAATTTTTGTAATCTTTTTGCAATATATAAATAAAGTGTCCTCAAAATTTTCACACGATCTGTGAAATTTTTGTGCAAACTGTGCATAAAGAAGCATAAAGATGGATATTGCATGTGAGGCGTTAATAAATGATTTTCAACCGCAAAATATGACCAGACTCGGAAAACACTCATTTTGTACAATATAAATCCCTAAAGTTGAACTAAATTAAAGAAAGAATGAAAGTAAATCCAAGGACACGCATGCACATACATAATATGTTATTTTCCCACTACAGTTTTCCTTAATCCAATTAACTGACAAAAATATTCTTAAAAAGTAATGATTGCAAATCAATCCCTTATTAGATTCAGCAGGTCTATCAAAAAAAGAACAAGGTCTAGTGTTGTACTAAACTACCAATTAACCTCAAGATAAGTACAATTGATATTGTTCCTCTAAAAAAAAAAAAGTACAATTGATATTGTTCCTCTAAAAAAAAAAAGTACAATTGATATTATCTACATTTTACAATAAGCCCAAATAACCACATATATTATATATATAGTTAAACCACTGATTTTGTACCAAGAGATTCATTGGAGATGTTATTTTAATTTTTTTTGTGTGTGTGAAGAAGTATTACTATATCTATGTTTTGACAAATAAGAGAGAGAGAATATATACAAGTTTAAAATATCGTTTTGTTGAACTGATTTGACAGCTTATTGGAGAAACAGGAAAATTCATCCTTTTTTAACGGATCATATGCCTATTTAGAGGTCCAAAAGATCCCTCAAAGAACATTTCATAATCGTAAAAAATTACAGTTACCTTTGAATTGATGAGACGGGGTTCTCCAAACTTGCGGTTAAAAAGAATAGAGGTGCCACAAGAGCCCCCAACTGCAATCACGCCATGAATGTGAGGAAACACCCATTTTTCGGCGTAGGCTTTGTTTTTCTTGATAAATCTAATAGAATATATTTCCATGAGAGGAGACCCATTTCTCCCTTCCTTTGGCACCTCTTTCTGTGGTGGTGTTAGGTCGAGTCCAGGGTAGCCAATGCCAGAATCAATTTCAACGACATGTGGCATGCTTCCCTTGGTCGCAACAAAAAATTTAGGGCCTATCGGATTTGTTTACATATAAGATTTCATTAGATTAAAGTTGATTGGAGATAATTTTCAATTGAAATTCAATGATCGCCTGATCGGATGTAATATAAAAATAATTGGTAGGGATTGAAACTTCAAGATAAAAAACCACATGAATGATTAAGAAGGAAATGAGTTGAAATTTTGAAATTTGACAATTTTACCTTAATTCTTTCTTTTTTTTCCTTCAAGCCCAACTATTTGTATAAACATCAACCCAATGGTGTTAAAAATTAGACCAATAATATAAACAGTTAATTTACTGCTGCTTTTTGACCATTTAACAATAAAATCTGATTTGATTAATTAATAACTAGATGTGAATCATCATATAAATTTACCAACTTTTTGTTCTAAATGAAAATAAAATTGCCACTTGATTGCAATTTTTTATAATAAATTACTGGATATAGATAGCAGGTGAAATAATATTAGAGGGAGATAAAAGGCAAGTCTAGCCACAAAAAATATTTATTAATATACTAATCAATATGCTTTCTCTATTTGAGACCAAATATATAATTTTTTTTACTGAAATTTATCATTTGTTTTTCATTTTAACTTTAACATAATTATTTAGGGATGAAAACAGATCAGAATAAACTCTGCTTTGATCCGTATTCGAATCTGAAAAATAGTGAATTCAGATGTTAATATCTGTATCTGTTCGGATATGGATGCAGATATACGTTTAATCTAAAATGGATACAGTTGCGGATGTGGGAATATATATTGGTGCGGATTCAGATATGGGTAAATATCCGGATCTGATTTTTTTATAAAAATGAATATTGTCAAAAAAATTAAAAATAATATTTAACTATTATTAAATTTCAGAAATCGGAAATATTAATAATTTAATCAGAATTATATAAATAGGTTCGCAATATCATTCTTTGAAATAATGATACTAGGTAGTATCGTTCTTTGAAAGAACGATACTGGCCATTTTCCTTTTTGTATGTACTTTGAATATTTTATTAATATATTTTTCTTATTAGGTTGTATTATTTTGTTTTTGCAATATGTTGCATATTTTTTTCACACCATACTTTATTTTGAAATACATATAAAACCATATTAAACATATTAAATAAAATTTAAAATAAAAATAAATAAATAATATTTAAACATATTAAATTATAAATAATAATTATAAATCTAATCTATATAATATTTTTGCATACTAAAATATTTACATATTATACATATCTCCTCTCCTCTCATCTCAGCTCATCTCATCACTACTTTTCGATTAATCTCTCTTTTTTTCTTTCTTCTATCTCTCTCTTTATACTAGCCTATATTACCTTTACATCTCTACTTCCTTCTCTTATCTAGTAACCATTTTTATGCTAATTGAAAATAAATTATAGTACTTTTATGTTATTTTAAGATTCGAAAACTTTCAAAATAGATTTCGGAAGTTTAGACTTTTTTTATCCCGAAAATGATCATTATGACATAAAAATATATTTTATTTTTAAAAATAAATACATTAAAAAAATTTAATATCATGACGAATCATTAAAATAATTGAAAAGGCGTAATAGCTGATATCGTTCTTTCCAAGAACGATATTCGCTAGTATCGTTCTTTCAAAGAATGATATCAGTCTCGTTCTTTCAAAAAATGATATTGTGATGCCATTTATACAACTTGGATTATTTTTAACAATATTTTCGAATTCCCTGAATATTTTAATATTATTTTTAATTTTTTCTATGAATATCGGGATATCCACATTTAAAGGCCTGGCCCAACTTGGCGCAACTTAATGGAAGCATATGTGATATAATAATATGGGACCATATGTAAATAGTAAATAATATGGAATAATTTACATTAACTAAAAATAATGATTAAATTTGGTGTTATAATAATAATATTTTTATATTATATATTATATAGTATCAATGTATAACCATATGTGATATAATAATATGGGACCACGGAATTTAAAGAAAGTACTAACGGGTGAGTAAAAGAAAAGATCATTTGATGATGATGATGATGATGATCACCAACACAACAACAACAATAATAATAATAACATAATTTTTATTGGTCATCATTTGTCCGATAAAAATTCAATAAATATTAATAATGATTTGAGAAAAATAACAATAACTATAGGGTGATTTAGATTTATGCCACTGCAAATATTTAAAATTAGAGATATGTCATCACTAAACTACAAATTATTTTTATGCCACTACAAAATTACAAAAATTAGTTTTTTGTCATCGGACAATTATTTAACAATTTTACCCTTTTAAATATGCCACTATAAAACTTAAAAGTTAGTAATATGCCATCACAAAAGATATAATTGGTTTTATGCCATTATAAATCATTAACAATTAGTTTTATCAACTTAATACAAATTATTGCAACTTCTAATTAGTAATATATCATTAGTTTTTTATGTGAAAGAAGAAACTAATAACATAGTGATGTTTTTTTGTTTAGAATTAAAATAATGCTACATGGGTTCCAATATAAGAATTCACTAGGATTCTTAGAAATACGAAATGAGCAGGAAAGGAAACTTCTTACCAAATTAAATTTGATAAATATGAATGTCGTATGTTTTTTCAGGGATTATTTTTAATGAGGGATAATTTGGTCATTGAAAAAAAAAATAATGACAAATTTGGTAATGGCATTTTTAGAATTTAGTATGTTTTTTTGAGAAATAAAGGCATAAATTTAACTAACAATTTAAGAATGACATTTCTCTAACTAACAAAATTCACGGTAACATGAAACTAATTATCTCATTACTATAATAATAATAATAATAATAATTTCAATAAAAATTTGTTCACCTCGGTGCGGTTACTAGTATCAATTATATATTTAAGCTGAATTATGTCAAATTCAATATCCCTTTATAACATATGATTGTTTCATCTCTCAAAATGCTTACATTGATACCATCATGTTGCGTACCAGTGATCTATACCAGTAAGTCCCATTTACTAAATTGTGGTTTTTTTTAATTGCAATCCCCATAATATCAAATAGTTCCCCTCTTGTACTTGACTGATTAGTTGAATTATACATGGTTCTTCTACTAATTAGCTTCCATATGTGCCTGACCTTAGAATCTGAGAAAAATAAAAGCAAAGGTAAGAACATTTTAGTGGAGATTACTTTTTTGCTGTTTCATCTAATCTTCCGACACGAGCCCTAATTTGTGGATCTTTTGTAAAATCAACCCAATAATATAAGCAAGAGGTAATTACAAATGGAATTTACAACGAGCACAAGAATACCTTTAAGTTCTAAAACAAATCCATTGCAACAAAGTAGAAGAATCATTCCAATTGTAAAATTAAAATCAGCATCGCTGCATATCACCTCAATAAGAAGATAGAATTGATTAAGCAAGTATAGAGTGGTACCGTTATTACGGAGAAGAGTCGGGATTCGATTTCGAGCCATGCGAAGCGGAGAAGAAACGAAAGAAAGAAACATATCTCGAGACTTTTAAGGGTTCCGATCAGAGGAATCGCCAAAATTTAAGCTTTTCCGAAAATTTGCCTCCAAAATTCGGATTGCCAAAAATTTGTTACCATAACTTGCAGAAGGGCTAAGAATATATAGAATCCAAATCCTCTGCGCCTCTTTTTTTGGAGTCCACCGCTTTTATCAGTAGACGTACGATATAAATGGACGATTGGATTTGATTATTCCTTATTAAAATAAAAAAGTATAGACGGAAAATCCTTCCTCCAAACGACCAAACCTCCTTCGCAGAAAAGAAGAGACGGAGTCGCAGAAAAAAAAC
Source organism: Rhynchospora breviuscula (assembly GCA_027562975.1). Classification (NCBI taxonomy): domain Eukaryota; kingdom Viridiplantae; phylum Streptophyta; class Magnoliopsida; order Poales; family Cyperaceae; genus Rhynchospora; species Rhynchospora breviuscula. The sequence goes on along the minus strand of CM050400.1, from coordinate 14,144,008 downwards.
AGAGACCTTACCGAACCCTTCCTCTGAACCTCCTTAACAAAAAACTAAGTCTCCGATAAAAAATGAAATTCGCCCAGATTTAGACCGTTGCAGTTGTTTCACATTCTTAGAACAATTATTAACTAGAGAGATTCTCAAGATATATTTTCTTGACACCAAATATTGACCATTGCCATATATCTTTCCCATCCGAAACTATGCCTATGAGATTTTTGTTTCATCCTTGCATCTTTTGAAACTGAATTCGACGCCTTGTAAGCAACAAGTTTTTTATTTGAGAGTCCTATCTCTAGTCTGAGGGAACATGTTTTTTTATTTTTTACTGCAAGCCTGGTATAATATCTACTTGTACCGAATTATGGGAGAGAGGGATTAAGGAAATTTGATATCAAGTTCAAACTACAAATTATGAATTCGATTTATATTCTATTTTCACTTCTGTAATTTATAATTTCAATCTGGACAATAATTTACACCGTAACAGATTGAATTTCTCAATATAAAATAAACAAACAGGAAATGTACAGAGCTCCACTCTGAACAATCGAATCTCTCAACTCCAAGTGTACACTGGACCTTATGATAAATATAATCAATATTTAATAGTAATTCCCGATTCCAGGGTGCAGTAAAATATTTTGCATGGGTCCTAGTATTAAGTTATTTAGCAATCAAGTTTGGTTTATTCATTTATTTTTGGATAACAGAAATTAAAAAAAAATGAAAAAATAAAATCTATGGAAGCAACAAAGAAGCTTTCCTTGGAGAACAAATCAGTTGATATAGCCCGACATTATTATAACCTCTAAAATTTTAATAGGAACCAAGATTTTTTTTTTATTTTAATAAGAACAAAGCAATTACCCGTTTATAAAACGCGTTACTCTCTCTCTCCAAAGTAACGCATTTTATGAACGGGTAAATAGGCTTTTAACGCGTTTTATAAACGGGTAAATAGGCTGTGTTAGATTATTTCCATATAGGCTGACGAGTCTATATGGAAACAATCTAAATTAAGTATGGGCTGATTATTGTTTGGTATCCAAGTTTCTATTGATTATGGTAATAAGCTAAACATGGCTGTAAAGAAATAGCAGATTTTGTGCAATAGATGTGTTGCCTTTTATAGGTGGTTATATTTAGAAACATTACCTATTTTATGATGGATAAAATATGGTATTGTGTGGTGGCCAAGAAGCCCTTGGCACTATAAATAAAGGGGTTGGTCCCCAAGGGACAGGACACACACGAGTATTGCTGCATACATGCGTTGATAGCAGCATCTCTGCCCCTCTCCCTAATTATTCCATCGATTAGAGAGAGATAGTGCTTTTGTTCAGGCTAAAGGCATCAAAGGGCGCGTCTTGTTCTCTTGGAAGATCTTTCTCCCTACTTAGGTGCGTGGAACAGTTTTGGTGAAGGTGCATACACATCAGGACACATCAAGAAGTGCTTAACATCAAGGGGGGCGTTTGGATGGTGTGGGAATAAGGGGAATTGGGCGGAAATTTCCGCCTAGGCATAAATCCTTCATATTTCCTTCACAAATTTACACACTCCCCAATAAAGTTACACACTTTCCAACGTTATTCCTTATTCCTTCCTTATTCCTAACTCATCCAAACGAGCCCAAGATTCAGACCATAGCAATGGAATTAGGTAAGCTTCCGCTCTCGATTTAGTTTTCTGGTGTTTTGGAACGGTCCGTTCCAACTGCTGGTTCTGCGAGTTTATGTTTTCTGGGTTGCTTATTTGACTTGTTAGAATTGTTTATTCCCTTTGGCTTTAAAGCAAACCCATCAAGTGGTATCAGAGCCACTCGTCGTGAGCCAGTAGCATGACACATAATTTTGGATCTAATTGAAGTGTTTGAATTGATTTGGTGAGATTGTTCATTTGAACTGAACTGTTTAAATTTCTGGCACGTATGTTCTGGAATTTTTTCTGGATTATTTTCTGAACTGTTTCTGATTTATCTGGCTTTTGGACGGTCCGTTTCATGGCTCGAACGGACCGTTCCATTAACTTTGGATTGTTTATGATCTGTTTATTGAGTATTGTGCCAGACTTATTGTTTGTAATTGCAAATTGGACCCAAAGGGCTACAACTTGAACTGTTATTGAATTGTTTATTTTGATTTAGCTCTTTGTTATGATTCAAATTATTTTGAAATTGCAATTACTTGAAAAGATTTTGAAAATTAAGTTAAAGTTTTAAAAATTCAAAATCGTTTAAAATCTGACCTAATTGGATGATTTAGATTTAAAGTAGATTGTCAGGTTAGGAGAGAAATCTTTAGGGTTTCTCGACCTAGATTAGGACGACATTTTCTACTCTTCTCTGCGGTTTTCAGGCGGTCCGTTCCACTCTGGGACGGTCCGTTCCACTTCAGTTTTGGTTGCAAACTGTTAGGTACTGACCAGAGTTTAGGACGGTCCGTTCTACAACCAGAACGGTCCGTTCCAGAACCAGATTGTTAGATTTTAAGCCAAAATTCAGGTTGTTTGTACTGGTTAGGTACAAATGACACTTTATGCATCCATCCTCTTCTCTTCTTTGCCGTGGTTTTCATTAGTAAGAGCTGTAAGCGTTGGGTTACACCATGTTGTCATGAGGACAAGTTCTGTCGCAGAAAATAAGGTCGGCGCCTAAAGTGTCCATATGACCCTGGCCTTTTCTGGGAATCTTGCCTGGATGTGGTGTAATTTCAATGGCTGCTGGCTGAACGGGAGACCACCGCTTTCTTTTCTTATCTCAATATGACTCGTACTAGCTTGTATGGTCATATCTCTCTTTGGTTCTCTTCTGGTCTATTTAGGACGGACCGTTCTCTCACCAAAACGGTCCGTTTCAGGTTTGTTGGTTCGTACGATCCAACGCGTATATACCTTAGGGTTTGCAACTGGGTCCTAAGTCTATATCATCCTAGGTCAGTATTTAGTTAGGCTTTTCATCTTAGGATTGATGTGCATAATGAAAAGTCTAGGATTAGGTATATTTTAAGTCTAATATAAAGGTAATTTGAGTTGTATTTTGAGAATTGAACCAATATTAATATCATCCCGCCAAAGTGGGCTCTCATATTAATGGTTGTTTCAAAGACTCAGGTACAAAGTGTATTAAGGTACATGTAACTTCTAAACTATGGATCGACCCAAAGGAAGGACATAATTTAAAAGACTACATGTACAATGTTTTGGTAGAATCAAATGGGTAATGATTATAAGGTTTTACATACAATTAATTAATCGGTCCAAAGGAAGGTTAATTAATTGATATGTTATGAATCGTTATATTTGATGCTACACCTAGTTAATTGAAGTTTGCTTGGAGACTCCAAAGAGCACTTGCAAATGAATAAAGACTAGTAGATGGGATTTAGACCTTTATATTTTATGATTTAACTTATACATTATGGTTATTAACATTAGTGTATTTTTGTCTTTGGTTTATTTTAGCAAACATTCCAGCTAGTATTAACAGCATACCCATGCTGACTGGTTCCAACTTTAAGGAATGGAAAGAGAACTTGATGATAGTTCTCGGTTGTCTAGATATTGACCTTGCATTCAGGGAGCAGAAACCAACTGAGATTGATGCTAAAAGCACTCAACAACACATTCAAAGTGTAGCTCAATGGAATCGCTCTAATCGCATGGGCATAATGATCATTAAGAAGACAATTCCAGAGGCATTCAGGGGTACCATTTCTGATTCCGATGAGGCTAAGGCATGCTTGGAAGAAATTGAGAAGAGATTTGCCAAGAATGAGAAATCGGAGATTTGTACATTCATGGCAAGACTCACCTCTATAAAGTATAATGGAAAAGGCAACATTCGTGAGTACGTTTTGGAAGTGTCTAATCTTGCTTCAAAGTTACAAGCCCTTAAGTTAGACATATCTGAAGAAATTCAGGTGTGTCTAGTGCTTAACTCTCTCCCTAGTCAGTATAACCATTTCAAGGTTACTTATAACTGCACTAAGGACAAGTGGACTCTGAATGAACTGATTTCGCATCTAGTTCAAGAAGAGGAAAGGTTGAAGCTTGATAAGACACACAGTGCTAACGTTGCCTCCACTTCCAAAAATAATGGAAAGAAGAAACAAAATAAGAAAAAGGCTGCTAATTCAGAGCCAAAGAAGGAACCCAATAAGGGGAAGACTGGCAAGAAGCCAAAGAATCCAAATGGGTGCTTCTTCTGTGGCGAAGAGGGACACAAGAAGACTGATTGTGCAGGCTACATAGCTTGGCGCAAGAAGAAAGGTATGTCTCTCTCTTTGGTTTGTTCAGAAGTTAATTTAACTTCAGTACAAAAAGATACTTGGTGGATTGATTCGGGTGCTACAACTCACATAAGTATCTCTATGCAGGGTTGCCTGAGCTGCCGCAAGCCAAATGATGGTGAAAGATACATCTATGTGGGCGATGGCAAGAAGGCACAAGTTGAAGCTATTGGGCATTTTAGATTGTTACTTAGTACTGGATTGTATTTGAATTTATATGAGACTTTTGTTGTACCGTCTTTTAGACGAAATTTAGTTTCTATTTCTATACTGGACAAATTCGGTTACTCTTGTTCTTTTGGAAATGGAAAATTCAGTTTATCTCATAATTCTAAATGCGTTGGATCTGGTTTTCTTTCAGTTTATGACAATCTATATTCTTTGGAAACTATTGCTTCATATAATGAAAACTTGCATACAAGTACTAGAAGTGTTAAGCGTAAATTAACTCATGAGAATTCAGGTGCACTTTGGCATAAGCGTTTAGGTCACATTTCTCCAAAGAGAATTGAAAGGCTTGTGCAAAGTGAAATACTCGATCCTTTAGACATGACTGATTTAGGCCCATGTAAAAGTTGTGTTAAAGGAAAACAAACCAATAAAAGGAGATATGATGCCAATAGAACGAGTGATATCTTAGAACTGATTCATACGGATATTTGTGGACCATTTCCTATGCCTACTAGGAATGGTCAAACTTACTTTATCAGTTTCATAGACGATTATTCAAGATTTGGTTATCTATATCTATTAAGTGAAAAAGCGCAAGCTTTGGACGTATTCAAATCATTTAAAGCTGAAGTTGAGTTACAACTCAACAAAAGGATTAAGCAAGTCAAATCTGACCGTGGTAGTGAATACTATGGTAGATATGACGGTTCAGGTGAACAACGTCCAGGGCCTTTTGCTAAGTTCCTAGAGAAAAATGGCATTGTCCCTCAATATACCATGCCAGGATCGCCTAGCATGAATGGAGTAGCTGAAAGGCGAAACAGGACATTGAAGGACATGGTTAGAAGTATGCTCAGTCATACTAATTTGCCAAGATCTCTTTGGGGCGAAGCGCTTAAAACGGCAGCCTATTTACTCAATCGTGTACCAACTAAGGCAAATAACAATAAAATCCCCTATGAAATGTGGACTGGTAGGAAACCAAGTCTGCAACATTGTCGCATTTGGGGATATCCAGTTGAAGCTCGGCCTTACAAGCCAAATGAGAAGAAATTGGACGAAAGGACAGTTAGTTGTTATTTCATTGGATATGCCGAACGTTCTAGGGGTTACAAGTTTTACGATCCCACTAATAGGAATATTTTTGAGACGATTATAGCTAAGTTCTTTGAGGATGTTTTGGTTGTGGGGGGAGATATGACACATCAGGATATTATCTTCGAGGAGGAAATGAGCACTGATCTTCAAACGGACCATGACAGGGCTGAAACGGACCGTTCCAGGATTGGAACAGACCGGTCTGAGGCTGAAACGGAACGGTTGATCATAGATGCAGTGCCCAGGATTGAAACGGACCGTTTAATTCAAGAAACGGATCCTGTTCCAGATCCTATGGACTTGGATCTTGGAAATAATCAAGTTGAAGATAATGATGTCATTGAACAACTGCAAACGCCTCAAGAACTTGTGCCTAGGAGATCCACTAGAGAGAAAAGACCAGCAATATCTAATGATTATGTGGTCTATCTCCAAGAACATGAGTTTGACATTGGGATGATGGAAGATCCTCATGATCTTCGTCAAGCTTTAGACAGTCCAAACTCACAAAAGTGGATCGATGCCATGAATGAAGAAATGAAGTCCATGTATGACAATGATGTATGGAACTTAGTACCATTACCAGAAGGAAAGAAACCTATTGGTTGCAAATGGATTTTTAAGACCAAAAAGGATTCTAAGGGTAATGTGGAAAGGTATAAGGCACGTCTTGTCGCTAAGGGCTTTACTAAAAAAGAAGGTATTGATTACAAAGAGACTTTCTCTCCAGTTTCATCGAAAGACTCTTTTAGGGTAATCATGGCACTTGTGGCACATTTAGATCTTGAGCTTCATCAAATGGATGTTAAGACATGCATTTCTCAATGGTGACATTGATGAAACCATCTATATGGTGCAACCACCCCACTTTGTATCGGACGATCCAAAGAGAATGGTTTGCAAACTTAAGAAATCCATATATGGGCTCAAACAAGCGTCTCGACAATGGTATTACAAATTCCATCGAGTGATTCTCTCATTTGGTTTCGAGAGTAACCCGGCGGATGATTGTATATATCACAAGTTCAGTGGGAGTAAATATTCTTTCTTGGTTTTGTATGTGGATGATATACTGCTTGCCACAAACGATAAGGATATGTTGCATGAAACTAAGAAATTTCTATCGAGACATTTTGAAATGAAAGATCTTGGTGATGCATCATACGTGTTAGGTCTTAAGATACTTAGAGATCGTTCTCAAGGTATTTTGGGTCTATCACAAAAAGCCTATATCGATCAAGTACTCAAGCGGTATGATTTGGAAAACTGCAAACCAACAGAGACCCCTGTTGCTAAAGGGGACAAGTTTAGTCTAGAACAATGTCCCAAAACACAGTTGGAAAAGAAGCAAGTAAAGGACAATAAGTATGCCTCCATAGTTGGAAGCATAATGTATGCCCAAGTGTGTACACGTCCAGACATTGCTTTCATTACAGGTATGCTAGGCAGGTATTTGCATAACCCAGGAATTCAGCATATCAAGGCAGCTAAACGAGTTTTGAGATATCTTCAAAGAACCAAAGACTTTGCACTAACGTATCGGAGATCAGATAGGCTGGAGGTCATAGGATATTCTGATTCTGATTTTGCGGGATGTCAAGATAGTTTAAAGTCAACCACAGGGTTCATCTTCATGATGGTAGGTGGAGCTGTTTCATGGAAAAGTGCCAAACAATCCCTAGTGGCATCTTCAACCATGGCAGCAGAATGCGTGGCTTGCTATGAGGCGTCATTATTTGGAACATGGTTGCGAAATTTTGTCACTAGGTTGCGTATAGTGGACTCTATCCAAGCTCCACTAAGAATTTTCTGTGACAATAACTCAGCAGTCATGTATGCTAATAATAACAGAAGCTCAGCCAACTCGAAGCACATCGACATCAAGTTTCTGTCTGTTAAGCAAAAAGTTGAGAATGACGAATTATCAATCAAGCACATTGGAACAAACTCAATGATAGCAGATCCACTAACTAAAGCATTAATACCCAAGCAGTTTCTGAAACATGTAACTAGTATGGGTGTAATTTCAGTTGAGGATTCTAGACTTTAGTGGGAGTTTTGTTCAGTGGGAGTGCTAGATTTGATGATAGTTTTAGTTTATTCAGTTTATTCAGTGTATTATGTAATGAATATTTCTGCAGAAATAAATAAAGTTTCAGTTTTCAGATTCAGTTTCAGTTTTCATTCTCAATTTATTTAAGTTGACCTCACTTCAGTTTTTGGGTGACCAATAAAGTTGGAAATAGACACGTGACAGTCACACTTACATGTATTTTCCACACCACTTATACACATCTTAATTCAATGTCGTTCTTTATAATGATATTGTGATCATTGTGAGTTTAGTTACGACGGCTTTATAGGATTAGAGGCCTGTAAATGCTATAATGTAACGAATGCTTCCTTGGTCTTCTATTATTGTAAATGATGGACGGAATTAAGGACACAAAATTTTATTACCATAAAAGATGAGCTCATTAAGTTAAGGACATTGGATAACACTAAACATAATAGCCCAAGTGGGAGATTGTTAGATTATTTCCATATAGGCTGACGAGTCTATATGGAAACAATCTAAATTAAGTATGGGCTGATTATTGTTTGGTATCCAAGTTTCTATTGATTATGGTAATAAGCTAAACATGGCTGTAAAGAAATAGCAGATTTTGTGCAATAGATGTGTTGCCTTTTATAGGTGGTTATATTTAGAAACATTACCTATTTTATGATGGATAAAATATGGTATTGTGTGGTGGCCAAGAAGCCCTTGGCACTATAAATAAAGGGGTTGGTCCCCAAGGGACAGGACACACACGAGTATTGTTGCATACATGCGTTGATAGCAGCATCTCTGCCCCTCTCCCTAATTATTCCATCGATTAGAGAGAGATAGTGCTTTTGTTCAGGCTAAAGGCATCAAAGGGCGCGTCTTGTTCTCTTGGAAGATCTTTCTCCCTACTTAGGTGCGTGGAACAGTTTTGGTGAAGGTGCATACACATCAGGACACATCAAGAAGTGCTTAACATCAAGATTCAGACCATAGCAATGGAATTAGGTAAGCTTCCGCTCTCGATTTAGTTTTCTGGTGTTTTGGAACGGTCCGTTCCAACTGCTGGCTCTGCGAGTTTATGTTTTCTGGGTTGCTTATTTGACTTGTTAGAATTGTTTATTCCCTTTGGCTTTAAAGCAAACCCAACAGGCTGCACTCATTTCTAGTCTCTGAGCGAAATTGGCGGTAAAGAGTGTTGTATTAATGCGTTTATAAAATGGGTAATAAGGCTTATTACCCGATTTATAAACGGGTTATTAGACCTGTTTCTTACGCTTTTCCATTTCAATCAAAATTTGTGTCATTTCAGTTTAACTTTTGTCATTTCAAAAACTTTCTGTACATAAATTTGTGAATTTATAACCGCGTTAGTACAAGTTATATAACACTAGCCCTTCTCGCAGAAATGAAATCGTCCAAAATCCTTAAATCAAATCCAGAAATGTCTACAATTATCATATATGTCAATCAATCTCCAACTTTTGCTGGTTGTTTTTTCCACATAAGTTGTAGTCCGCAAACCACATTTGCTGCTATTCGAAATGAACTATATGTTAGAAAGTAGGTTTGGGTGCTCAATTTTAATTTTTAACTACTAATTAGTCTTAATTAAACATTAAGCAACAAGGAACTTGCTCAAAGCATCAAATACATCATTCATCAAGAGAGAAAGGCTAGGAAGAGTATACCTCTCGCGAAATCGTATTTGCGAGGCTCGACCAATGCATGGGAGTCGATGGCGTGCTCGTCTCCTCCTCCTCTTCTTATTTCTAAGGTCCATTAAAAGATTAATCAACTTCACAAGATTTCGTGCTAGCGAAACGTGTGAAATCGCCTAATCCAATGGTTCGTCTATCTCTTCTAAATCGATACCTAGGAGAGGTGGCTATTGCTCAACTCATGAGCACCTACAAAATGCAATTGTCCGGCTCTTTTTGACGGATTTCCCATTTGAAGAAGAAAAGCAAAAAGATGATCGGATCAGATATCCCCTCGCAGGTCAAAGTCTCGACCACGGGCGCCTCCCACTTAAGAGATGCTCGCTCACGCGTACTTTGCCCCGACGAGAGTTTGTTTTTGTGTAGGTCCTTTCTTTCCGACGGACGCAAGCCCCCGCCGTTAATTACCCTGGTTACTCTCCGAGGCACCTCTGGATCGGGAATATCAAAGAATATGTGCTGCAGACTGTTAGTGAATTGTCAATAAAACAATTAGTGTTCATGCAATGCATATGGATATTTTGCGGGTGTTGATATTTTGGTGTTTATCAATTTTCGTTTAATAGATGAAATGATATGACATAATCTTGTTGAATTTGTTTTCTTTTTTTATAAGATATCAAGTATGAATTTTTTTATTAAGAGATTATTTCGGAGCCTCATTCAAAGTGAAGTAGGATCGCGGGGCTACTCAAATGTCATGAGGTTTTGGTTGTCCTTAGTCACCATGACTGTTGTAACGATCGAGAGTGAGGTCGCGGGATCACTCAAGCGCCACAAGATTCGTACATTCAAGGAGATAAAACCTTCTTAGAGTACGAGATTTCGATTTTGTTTTGTTTTATCTTGGATTTGGATTTAATTTTGCGTTATCTGGAGTGAGATCACGGGATCACTCAGATATCGCAGGGTTTTAGCCTTTCAAGTATATTTCGTCAGGTGGGTTTTGATCACTGAAACTACTTTAACAATCAAGACAGTGGGTTATCAAGAGTGAGGTCGCGAGATCACTCAGACACCACAAGATTAGCACATCCGAGAGGATACCATAGAGCCTTCTCTGAGTACTAGATTTCGATTTTATTTTGTTTCATCTTGGTTTTGGATTTAGTTTTGCGTTATCTGGAGTGAGATCACAGGATCACTCAGATACCGTAGGGTTTTAGTCCTTCAAGTATATTTCGTCGGGTGGGTTTTGATCACCAGAACTACTTTGACAGTCAGGACAGTGTGTTATCTTAAGTGAGGTCGCGGGATCACTTAGACGCCACAAGATTTGGAATTTGGTTTGGTGATTTGGATTTATATATGGTTTTGGTTTTCGATTTGGGCGCATACCCAAGGTAGGATCTAGTATCCTCCTCAGGGACGAGGCCTTGTGATACCGGCACTATTTCCGACAAAACAAGGTTTGCATACCCAAGACAGGACGTCATGACCTTCTTAGGGACAAGGAGTTGAGTGACGCGTAGCCTCGAGAACATTCAGTTGACTTGGTGACGCACGATTGTAGCTAGGGACATTCACTCATGATGCATACCTAAGGTAGGATCATATGACCTCCTCAGGGGCAAAAGGTATTGAGTTTGGTTTTGTTTTTCAATATGAATTTGGTTTTTTTTTAATTTTTTATTTGGTTTTGGTTTTCGAATTACACACATGCCCAAGGTAGGATCTGGCGTCCTCCTCAGGGGCGAGGGCCTTGTGATACCAGCGTTATTTCCGACAAGACAAGGTTTGTATACCCAAGACAGGGTCTCATGACCTTCTCAGGGACAAGGAGTTGAGTGATGCGTAGCCTCGAGAACTTTCAGTTGACTTGGTGACGCACGATTGTAGCTAGGGACATTCACTCATGATGCATACCCAAGATAGGATCCGGTGACCTCCTCGGGGGCAAAAGGTATTTCGTTGAATTTGGTTTTGCTCTTGGATTTGGATTTGGATTTTTAGTTTTGGTCATTGATTGGGTTTGATCTGATATTTTTTGGTTTGATTTGGAACTTTATATTTTCTTTTCTTTTGGCTTTGGTTATGATTTTGAGATTGTGACTCCATATCTGGGATTGACGGCTGGGTCCTGAAGGTATTATATATTTTTTTATTTGATTTTGGTTTTGGGATTAGGACTCCATATCTGAAGCTCGACGGCTGGGTCCTCAAGAGATTTATTTGATTTTGGTTTTGGAATTAAGGCTCCATATCTGAGGCTTAGCGGCTAAGTCCCAAAAAGCCTTGGTTCTACTCATGATCTGTTCCCTTGATTTATTGACAGAACATGGTTTGTTTTTTCCTTAATCATCAATGTTGAGGAATGATATCTTGCAATGTCTATCCCTTTTGTCCTAGGTGAATCTCAATTCAGCCAAATTCTCGGGACTAAACCATCTTCTAATATTCTGCATTTCGGGAGATCCCGACACCTGCAATGAGTCTATATTTTTATTATCGGGCTTTGGTGTTATTACTTGTCATGAATGCATTCTTCACACTTTCCTGAACTCACAAGAATTTTCCTCATATTTTCTTGAGCTTCTGATGATTTTTTATGAACTTTTAAAGTTGTCCGCGTACTGATCAGCCATGAATTTGGTATTTGGGTGATTTGACTATGTTTGGTTGGGTTTTGGCCATAGTATTCAATAAGAATGGGTTCTTTGCATTTTTCTGGTTTTATAGGAATTTGGTTTGGATTTTTCTGAGCTTCCCATGATTTTTGGTAGGTTTTTTGAGGTTTCAGCAATTTTGAGCTCATCTGCTTGGGCTACGCCAACATCAAGGCTTGTGAACGTAGATGGCTGCATATAATGTTATCAGATTCGTGTCGCATGCTGAACACCACAAAAGATCAGGCGGGGGGGAGTTGACTATTGAAGTCGGTTGAGTAGGGTGGTATGCGCTCGAATTAGTGCACCGGCCAGACTCTAGTTAGACCCATGCACTCGTGTAGACCGACTATGCGCCGGCTCTCTTTGGCTCTACATGACTACTCTCTTTCCCTCGTTTTTTTTTTTTAACGAGTCACTTCCACTATTTATTGCCACCATTTATATCGAGTTTCCAGAGACACATGCCACAGAGGATCATATAGCTCGGGACGCCTATACTCTTTTTTTTTTTACTTTATTCACGTGGACATGTTGCATGTGAGCCGGAGGAAGAAATTGACTGGTTGTCACATCACATATCAGAGATACGAGACGTGAGGTGAGACAGTATCCTTCGCATCCATCCGACGGCCCGTCAACCTTATCGGCGATCTAGTAATGAAACGACAAACGACCGCTAGATAGTACTCGAATTTGGATTGATCGATTGAACTTCTCAATTGGAGATAGATAATCTTTGAATAAGTGGATTTTATTGCCAGTTCTCATTATTGAATGAGACGAAATAAAAATAGGTGTATTAATCAAAGGGAATGAGATCTTAATGAATAAACTTGGATACAAAGGGTACGGGGATATGAATATAAAGAAGGGAGTTAATTATCAAGTTGGTCAGGCAATAAGATAAAGCTCGGTTATTGAGGATGGATGGAAAGTTTCGAGAAAATATTTTTACACTATTGAGTCTCTGTCTAATGGGAAATATTTCAAAGGACATTAATTGATAAGGGATTGAAATGGTGTAAATCAAGAAATAACAGGGATGCAATTGGCGTTCAGAAGAAAGAAAGGATGTATAAATTAGTAATCGGACTTGCAAACAAAATTAAATCTCATTTAGAAAGATTTATACGGTTATCAAATTGCGGTTATCAAAAATACAGTTACCAAAATTGTAATTAAATATTTAAATTGGATGGGAAAGGATGTTTCGCTAGTGGTAAAATAGGAAGCATGAGTTTTTTTATAAGCAGAGGGTGCTTAAATCTAACCGCTATAATTATGGTGCAGGGGAACGAAAATCATGAGTATCTGTATAAAATATAAAAGGATATAAATAGGGAATTAATTATATTGCTAAATCAAGGGAAGGCACATCAGTTATGAAATTTTGAACGTGGTATGTATATATGTGTGGCAAGATTTCCTTATACAAGCGTATTATATTTATATTAAAGGTACGAAATGATATGCCAAAAGGATCAAAGAAATATTTGTTTATTCGTGCATATTGTCAAATTGGGTCAAAAGGATATATATACAAATAATAAAAAGATGGTAAAGATATAATATACATATAATTTTTTAGACGAAAAAAAAATATATGTATATATATATATATATATATAAGTATATCATGTCAAGCTACATAGTTTTTAGGATATTCAAAATAATTTGGCAGATAAAATTAAAAAAATTTGGAGTGTTACGCTGGTGGGGTCCAGAATTTAGCTGACATGGGGTATGCACCGGATAAACTCGGAATTCCTTCTCTTTTGGTTTTCTTCTCCCCTTCCTTTGATCCGATGGGAAACCTTAATTTGAACGTTTTGAAATCGAGCCTTCCAACGATGCATTGGCAGAGAGAGAGAGAGAGAGAGAGAGCCTATTAGCTTTGTAGATCTTCTCCATGGCCTCATCGGCTCGATGCAGGGAACTTCTTTCTGTCGCACTCGGCCATAGGAGGGACGGTTATAGTCTTGAGACGCGGAGGCAGAAATTGAAAGCTCATGGGAGCTTTGAGAGGTAAGTGAAGGTGGTTTCTCCTTCAATTCGAGTAATCGAAGTCACTAATCCGAACTTTTACATCGATTAAACTTCTGCTTTTGTGTGCTTACCAGATGTTCGACAAAATGTCTGAAAGAGGTTGTGAAGGAGCCATTGACGGTGAGTTGGTAGCTCCTATTGGCCGATGCTGAACCAAGCATGCCTATTGGCCGATGATCGATGATTGTGGCTTTGAATGGCAATTGTTGGTGATGTCCAGAGGTTGGTGTGCTTTTGACATGGCTGTTGAAACATCATAAGAGTGTTGAGGAATCGCTAGGCCTCTGACAAGTCAAGTTGGCGATAAGGACGTAGCATCAACTTGCTCTCCTTTGAGGTCAGATCCTTCTTTCTTTCTTTTTTTTTTTATCTTTTATATATATATATTTTTTTTACTTATGGCCAGTGCTGACCTTGATGGGTTTGTTGCATATGATGAAGGGCATGATGCTGGCTATTTTTGAAATTGGGTTCCCTCTTTTCTTTTCTTTTTTATTTTGTAAGTAAGACCTGGCTTTGTCTCAACTATCATCACCTCAGGTTGATATCCTAAGTGGCCTCTTCTGAAATTTGATTCCCTCCTTTTTTAAGTAAGGAATTTGGCTTTGCTGTTGGCAGGTTATGGTAGGAAGAGGAATGGCATAGGCAAGGGTATATCATGTGGGCATGGTGAATATAGTTAGTCAGCATAGTTTCTGACATATCATAAGAGCACCTCATGGCCATTAGTTGTGAAGGGAGGCAAGATTGCTGATGTTTGTTGGCTCATGGTGGCTATGGTCACTTGGCATGGCTTTTAGAGCATCATGGAGACATCTCATGGCCTGATTATGAAGGTAGGAAAGATGGCATAGGCTAGTACCTACTGTCATGAAGGTGCTTCCTCTTCTTTTCTTTTGGTGTTGATATTATATTTTTTTTTTGTTTTGATTGTTTATTCATATGTCTTATTGACACATGTAAGAGCGATACATATACAGATTGCTTAGCTTTTGTTATTATATACTTTTTTGGTTATGCAACAGAATTGAAACAAGGGCAATGGGACTTAGAATATTGTCATTATACTGTTGTACACCTACTCTCTCTTCTTGCATACTTGTTGTGGCAGTATGAGTAGGCATACATTTTTTTTTATGAAGGGAAATGAAAATGGAATAACAGTGGTAAGAGAAACGATGAAGTTAATTCAGATATGCCACCAATCTTTACCATGAGGTGGTTTGATGCAAATGAGGGTAAATATAAATCAGCTTCATAAGAAAAATAAAATAGAAATAAGAAATAGGATGGTTCTCAGGCTTTATAGGCCTTGGACCTATGCTAACTAATATACCCATGCACACCATGGCTTGGTGGCTGGGTCAAACACAAGATGACTCTCAAAGCAACAGATCAAGAATTTACCACCTTTTTTATTGATATAGCAGAAGATGATTACAAGCTGGCTTCTATTTTGTAGCTATCCTAAGTTAACTCCCTTCTTTTTTTTTGCAGATTTTTTTATTCTAGGTGCATATGTGGCTTCAGGTGTTTCTCTAGGCTCTCTTGTTATTGGGCTCTACTGAAAGTTACTTCTCTTCTCCCCCCCCCCTTTTTGAATGGTGCAACTGCCCCTTTTATTTATAGAGAGGATCAAGGGTATCTTGGTCATCTCACATTTCATTTCATTTTTTTTTTTAACAGCCTAGCCTTTAATTCTGTTTGTATAAGACTCCTCTTCCATTTTTCTTTCTGCAGTATTTTGGAGTATAATACTTGCTGTAGGTGATGTCAATTCATCATTTATTGCTGTCCCAAGTATGGTTTTCTCTCTCCCTCTTAGAACATAGGATCAGTATACACTTGGGTATTCAGTATAATACAACGATATTGTATTAGATTCCCCTTCAGTGTGCATTTAATGGTCAATGGGAATTCAATTCGCTGCTGTTCCCTAATCAGTGATGGACTGGGCCTAAACACATCATTTTGATGGAGTTTTCAAGCTAGTTGGGTCTTGCAGGCTGCTCCTCCTTTTCCCCCTTTTTTTTTAAACAACAATTATTAATATGACAATGATAATTTTAATTGGGTCTGTTGATGTTATCCTTTGATCAAAGCACAGTTGTGCAAGTTTCTTCTCATGTCATGTTTCTTATTGATAGAGCAATATGATTCCTTTAATTTCAGCTAAAGGTGCATGGTCAAGTCTGCTTTAGAAAGACTCCAATCTGAAATGCTTCTTCTTATTTTGTGCCAGCTTAATACCTCTGCAACATGGTGTTTCCATTGTGTTGCTGCAGCTAATCCACGACTGCATTTTTATTGAAAGGTTTCTATTGTTCTCTCTCAAATTGAGCTTAGAACCATTGGTTCTTTCCATTTTCTTTTTATGTGAACTATCACCATAGTCTCTAAGTGGTCTGTTTGATATTCTTCAATTATCAATAGATCATACAAGTCACTATTAGTGAAGTTTAACCAACGCAGTGTGCAACTTTCAGTGGAGCTCTCATGCACCTGCTCCATTTCGACTTCAATTGACAACTTTATCTCACTCCTTGTATCACCAAGAAGCTGTGTAAATGATCAATCTGATGTCCATGGCTTAAATTGTGCTAATTTTTACATTGCTTTTTGCAACAGCCAGCTCTCTTCTTCTCAAAATTGAGTTTAAATTACTGCACGAAAGAGGTTGAAATTGGTACTGTCATGTTCTCCTCGACTCCACCTTTCCAACGGTACCAAGAACACGGGTTGCGATGGAGCAGATCGCCGGAACGGCTTATGTCAGAGACAGCTTCGTCTCTTCTTTCCTTCCCCGATTTCTTTCTCTGTTTTTTTTTTCAATCTGTTATAGTGGGACCCAAGCGTGGACTCAGTGAGCGAGTGCCATTTGGCGTCTCTCTTGCTGACGAGTGGGGTTCGGGGGGGGGGGGGGGCGAGTAATAATCATCGGAGGTTTGGAGAGGGAGGGTCTGACAATGGGCACCGTTTTTTTTGTTTCACTTTTGTTTTTTTTTTTTCTTTGCGTATTGGACCAGCGAATAAATGGGCATACTCCCTTTTTTTTTTCATCTTACTGGGCATCCTTTTATTGGGTCAAGAATTCAAGATGTTATTGGGTCAAGAATTCAAGATGTTAAAGGGCCAATGTAATTTTTGTTTTACTAGAACTTCGTGTCTGTTATTTGAAAAATGATTTGATGCCTTTCCCATAATCATTTGTGCAGGAAATTTCGTATACGCTTTCAGAAAATCATGTAGATCGTGATGATATAAAAAATTTCATTTATTGATTTCTAGAAATATTTTATATCATATTCCAAATTTTATGACTGTATTCGAATTATGACAATTCGAATATTGATCATTCATTTGAAATTGTGCAATGCTTAGGCTTGAAGAAGGATGTCAAAATTATTGATTTCAGTTTCACGGAATGACACATTTAGCTTGTCATAAAATATTCATCTAATATTTCATGAGCATTCATGGCAATTTCTCATGAATTTCTAGGCCTCCACAATTTGATTGACATATTTCGGTCAATACCTGAGACATCTTGATATTTTTCACACCTTATCCCCTTTCGAATAATTCTTGATATTTTCTAAGGCCATTTTAGATTTTTTATAATCCTCAAAATATTCCTGGGCATCTCGTGTTATTTTGACCGCATATTTTTAGGGGTCAACAAATGCCCCCCACCAGAGTTGGTTGTGAGAATTCTAATTTGAACGACCTACTCTGGTGCCCCCTGTTTATCATGATTTTTATTCATCTCTTGGATCCGTGTAATCCCTTTTCACGTGATCGAAGAATAAGCTTGTTTCTTCTAAGTATATGATACTTATCATTCTGGCGCCTATTCCCAACGGCCATTTTTGAATTTACTGTTCCAACAGTCACATTGGCGCCTTTTTCGAGATAAGCGTAACGGCTAGGTTGCTCCGTTTCGTGTGTATCTAGCTCCAACGGCTATCCCTCTTCTTTCCTTTTTAAATCTCTTCACCATTCATTTTTATTTTGTCATTCTTTCCTCTTCCTTCAAAATTCATCCTCATATATTTCCTTAATCACCTTATGGCTAGTCACGTTAACATTCATGCTGAAGATGACACAATCCCTGAGTCGGATTCTCTCGTCGGGGATATTGAAGAAATTGAAGAAGTTGCAGAAGATGTAGACTTGGAGGTTGATTGTGTAATTGGTGATGCACTACATGACACAATAAATAACTGGTCCCCAGATTATGCGTTGCAACAAGAGCGGGCATACTGGAGGCCGCTTCCTTCACATGATTGGGGAACCGGCTCTGTTCCGTCCCACTCAGGGATTCACGAGGACCAGTGGTGGGTTTGTATCCACTTCTTTTGGCTTCCCCTAATCATTGGTGTTATCGCAGTGCTACTTTTGGTGCAGTTCTTGCGCGAGTGAAGCATGTAGTTGGGGACTAAGTCTGATTGCGTCATGCTCAAATGTATTCTCCCTTTTTCATTTTTGTTGCTTATGTAATACCCTTGTGTAATATGCTTTAATTCTATCAATGTGATGTCATTATCGTTTCATAACGTTTCATTTGAAGGACCGAAACGAAAACCATTGTGTATGATTTCGAGCCGACCCAAACGGGATTTTCTGTGAATTTTGTAGTTTCTAGAAAACTTAAAAAAAATGCCCCCTGTGTTTGACATAGGAAAATTATTCCACGAGGATCTCCTTTTTCTCCCCCTTTTTTTTTTGCAAGGGTTTGCCGCCTTGATTTTTGTATCGGGCTGGTTTTGGTTAAGGCCCAAAATTTCCAAAAGCCTTGTTCACCATTTTTGCCTGGTGAGACGAATGACAAACGAAGTCAATTCTTATTGTCCTGACTGCGGCTTCCCCCTTTTTTTTGCTGGGCTATTTTTTGCTAAGGCCCAAAATTTCAAGGAGCTCTGCGCATTTTAGGTTTGGGTCTGATAAGATAAATAGTAACCGGGGACATTTTTTTAGTCCCTTCTTTTTTGTTTGTTTGTCTGCGACATCTGGTCGTGTTTTGATATTTTACGTGGCTTATGCGAAAAAGTAGCTTGCTATCAGTATTTCGCGAAAAGATATCTCTTCTTTCGTGGAATTTTCCTTTGACCGAGGCCTATGGGGCTTTGAAATGGTGGGATAGATGATCACTCGAGCGGGTTTTCCTCTGTAAGGGTGGGCCACGCCGTGTTCCTCTCCTGTCGACCTTTTACGTCTATTCTTTGTTTGGGAAACGCCCATTATTTCTTTGTCTGCCACTATATTCGACTTGCGGGCAACATACCTAGTTTCCTCCAGGTTGCGCTTGACCTTCCTTTCCCCCTTTTGTTCTCCCTTTTTTTTTTAAAACAAAGCTAGGCTGTGACCTTATATATACCAAGGACAGCTTTCACAGCTTTTCTCCATCAACACCCTTTGTTACGCCAACTTACAAGCGTAGTACACGCACTAGTTTATCTTGGTTAATCCAACAGTTTTCATGGCCGTTACCTTTGCTGAGGTGAAGAGGCTCTTAAGTGCCGTGGTGTTACCATGGGTGTTGGAAAATGGCTTATGGCTGGCCATTATTTTTGCCCTTTTGGGCGGTTGGAGAGTGAGAGTGTGTGTCCCCTTTAACTTTGAACCAATTTTGAAGATCTGCTTAATCAAGCGGGTCATTGACCCCCTTCTCATCTTAGAACTGCTGAGTGTTCTCATGCCAATTTACAGGCTTCGCATAACTGTCATGGTGCTTCTTTTGTCTATTTTTCTTTATGTAGCAGGTAATCTTCGCTTGGGGGTGCAAAATTTTCCCACAGACCCTGGGTATGCGGATTTGCTTTTTCCATGAGCTGTAGCGAGAGCTGGTATTGATTCAAGTTTTCTCCTTACTGCTTCGCGAGGACTTCGGTTTTTTTTTTTTTTTTTTTTTTTTTTTTTTTTTTTTTTTTTTTTTTTTTTTTTAGAGTTTCCTGGTCAGTTGGGGTATGCCTCATTTTACTAGCATTCTGCATGCCCCCTTGCCCTGCGGTCACTTTAGCAGGAAGAACCTCGGTCAGAAGTTCAGCGATGTTCAAGCCTGATCAAGCTCGGGGTAGCTACTACTTCCTGGGACTAGCTCAGGGTCATGATGATGGCCAAAGAGGGGGTCTCCGTGTTGGCCAGCTCTGGTTACCTTGCTTTGTTTTAGTTTTTTTTTTTTGTTTGGGTGATGGTCACCCGGAAAATATGTATCTTGTATAGTTTGTAGGCAAGGTTTTGAGTTATGGCGGTTGTATTTAGCATGTCTTTGTTAAGGACGTTTGTACCCTCATGCTAATATTTGAAGAATAAAATTTTTTCAATAATGCGCTTCAATCGTGTGATCTTTCCAGCGGGGCAATGAATTAGCTCCCATTGACCTTGATTACACGAACCAATTCCGGTTCTTTGCCGAATGGGGTAAAGGGTTGATGCTTCGTTATTCTTTTTTTTGTTCACGGGGATGGGGGTTTATAACAATTGATTGTTTTACATGTGGAATGGAACTTCAAAAGACCTGTAAAATAACAATCTTATGAAGTCGAGGCGTTCCCATAAGGTTGTTATTTTCAGGGAAATAAAGTTCCAACTGATTTGCGTCGCCAAGTCACGAAATTCGTCATTGAATTGATTTTGGTTAAGGCCCAAAATTGTAAAAGCCTCATTCATCTTTTCAGGTCCGGTAAGATGAATGACAACCGGTGTCAGTTGCTTCTGGCGCACTCCGACATAATTGACCATTTTTTTTTTTGTGGATTTCGGTTTGTGGAATTTTGTGGAGTTTAGGAGAATTTTATGGAAGAAATGCCTTATGGATGTTCAGTTTGAACAAAGCATTCTTAAATGCATTATTTTCAGGGACATAAAGCTTCAGTTGCTCCTTGTACCTGCAAAGAAAAATGGACAGCCCTCAGGAGTAACTCAAAGAGTTACCAAGTCATTGCACATGGCGTTCGTCACCGGGCTGATTTTGGTTAAGGCCCAAAATTTCTAAAAGCCTCGTTCATCTTTTCAGGTCCGGTAAGATGAATGACAACCGGTGTCAGTTGCTTCTGGCGCACTCTGACATAATTGACCATTTTTTTTGTGGATTTTGGTTTGTGGGATTTTATGGAGTTTTGGAGAATTTTATGGAAGAAATGCCTTATGGATGTTCAGTTTGAACAAAGCATTCTTAAATGCATTATTTTCAGGGACATAAAGCTTCAGTTGCTCCTTGTACCTGCAAAGAAAAATGGACAGCCCTCAGGAGTAACTCAAAGAGTTACCAAGTCATTGCACATGGCGTTCGTCACCGGGCTGATTTTGGTTAAGGCCCAAAATTTCTAAAAGCCTCGTTCATCTTTTCAGGTCCGGTAAGATGAATGACAACCGGTGTCAGTTGCTTCTGGCGCACTCTGACATAATTGACCATTTTTTTTGTGGATTTTGGTTTGTGGGATTTTATGGAGTTTTGGGGAGAATTTTATGGAAGAAATGCCTTACGGATGTTCAATTTGAACAAGGCATTCCTTAATGCATCATTTTCAGGGACATAAAGCTTCAGTTGCTCCTTGTACCTGCAAAGGAAAATGAATAGCCCTCGAAAGTCACCAAGTCATTGCACATGGCATTCGTCATCGGGCTGTTTTTGGTTAAGGCCCAAAATTTCTAAAAGCCTCGTTCATCTTTTCAGGTCCGGTAAGATGAATGACAACCGGTGTCAGTTGCTTCTGGCGCACTCTGACATAATTGACCATTTTTTTAGTGGATTTTATTCGGTGGAGTTTGTGAAGCAGATTTTTTTGTTTTGGGTGGATTTTTTTTATTTGGCGGTTTTTTTTTTGCTCGAAAATTTGTGGTTTTTTTTTTTTGTTGGAAAATCTTTGATGGGGAAATCTCTCTTTCTTCTCCTCTTTTTTTTTTGGTGGAGATTTGGTTTTGTGAGATTTTATTTTGGCGGAGATTTCGTTTGATTTTGCGCTCAGAACGTTAATGACACCTCCGTCAAATCCGCTGATCTTTTAAGCTCGAGAAACCATCACGAGAGGCATATCTTGTCTTTGCCCCCTGCACGATATCTGACAAATTTGACCATTTTTGGAGTGAAGCTATTTCGTCAATAAATGGGGCATGCTTGTCAGTCATATCCCTTGCGAGCCTTGGATCTCTTTCTCGGTCTTCTGAATCCTTGTCGGCCACGGGGCGTCCTTTGGATTGGACGTTCCAAGAGCAGGCTTGCGTGTCCTTACTCCCATCTTTGACTTAGAGGCTCGGACTTAGGCTTGTGTACTTTGGTTTGGGTTTGGCTTACTCCGACCCTGCGTGTCTTCCTTATCACGAGTCTGGTCTATATATAGAGCCTATCTTTCTCCTAGCCACTCAATACCCCTCATCCAAAGTAGTTTACTTATGGATTCCATTTTGGTCCCATCGAGAAAGCGTCGACCTAATTTGCCTGCACTCGTTCTCCCTGATTGGTCTTATGGTCCACAGAACCGTTACCTTTTTCGGGATCGCGAAGCTTTTGAGTGTTTCCATAATAACATGAGTATTGCAGATAGACCCGTGATCCAGTGCTGTTATTTTGACCCACTGGGGAGGTTGGATAGGGAACATTCTCGCCTCCTTGCTAGTTGGGCTGAGTTCTGGAGACTGCGACGATTGGCTGGACGTCAGTCTTCCTACCATCCTGAAGTCACCCGGTTATTTTATGCCAATTTTCGCATTTCGTACAACCATAAGAATGTGCCCCAGGCTTCTTCTTTCCTTTTTGGGAGGTACCTTCCCCTAGGGCTTACGGAGCTTGCACATTTCTTGGAGGCCTCTGCAACTCTTGATGGCCTCCCAGTTTATACCTATGTTTGCTGGCCTCGTGATTGCGAGAGCCGTTCTGTTTACCGACGTTGGTTCAGATTTCGGGCCGACCCGGTCAATGGGACAATGTGTACTTCGTCCCTCCCTGCTTTGCACAGGTCATCTTTCCCTTGCATAGTCCCTCTCCCTTTTTTTTTATATACGTGGTTCTTATTTCAATTTCTCATAGGTTGTGTTTTTTTTTAGCAGGGTTTTATTTGCAATGATCACACACATTCTTTTGCCCCAGAGTGATTTTACCAATTTCACAAGCTCCGAGACCCTCTTTTACTTACGTCATTTGATTGCCAGAGACAAGAAGATCAATGTGGCGCATGTTATTCTTCGGCATATGCACCATGCGTCGGAGTCAGCCTATACGCCGCTGCCTTATGGGCATTTGGTGGAGGAATATATGGCTGCACTGGGTATTCCCTTGCCAGAGAAGATGTGGGGGAAATCTATCTCTGGTTGTGACCAAGCATATCCCCGTAACCTGATTGGGGATCTTACCTCTTTGGGTTGGGTTGAGAGTTCCAGTGGAAGGTTGATTCCGGACCCTAACCATGTGGTGAATGATTATATCCTGACACTCGGTGTGGCGCCTAACCAGTATGGGCCTCCGCGAGAGGGCTCTCCACCGTCCGATGCTGAATCTAGCACCGATGGTCCCAAGGTGTCCTTGTCCCACCTTGACAAGAGGTTTGACGATATATATAGTCACATCGGGACCGTGGAGAAGAAGATCGACAGAATTCTCACTGCCCTTGGCCCACAAATTGTGAATGCCTCTCGAGTTACGAGCTCGTCTAGAACCGTGACAGTATGTCAGGGTATGAGGGGCATAGACCTGACCCAAGGTGGGGGTTCTGACGAGGAGGTGGATACAACCATCAGGCTCTGAACATTTTGGTCTCTTTTCCAGTTTTAAGCTTAGGTGCTTGTATTTGCAGAGGTAGTATTTTCTGGGGGTTAAGATGAGATTTCGGGATTTGCTAGTGTTTTTCTTTCTTCTTTTTCTTTTTGTTTCAACATAAACGTCTGCTTTGTTGGGGTAGATCGCAAGAGCCAATTAGTCTGATGTTTTGGCCAGATTGGGACTGCTTTTTCGTGGTATTCTTGGTGTTCTGCACGGGTTCAGTTGAATTGTTGGGAGTGTTCATCGAAGTTTGGAGGTGATACGACAATCCTATTACTCGGAGATTGTCATTTCGGGTTCGGAAAGAAGGGGTGTGGATTCACTTTTTCTTTCTGAACACAAAGGGGAATGAAGCTTTTCGGTCCATGGTGTTGTGTTTATTTTGGGTGAGGCAGCTTTGTCTTTCGAGGAGGGGGTGCTTTTGTAGCCAGCCTTGTTGTATCTATGTACAAAGTTTTTTTTTTTCTTCTCTTCTTTTTTTTTATTGTTTTTTTTTTCTTTTTTTTATTGTATGTACATACATATTTATGGTCTTTATTAACCTCCATATTTATGCCACACACGAAAAACTAACACACATGTGTTTTGCCATGAGGGGTCGTTCTTGGACTATTCTCTTTATCTTGCTTGTGCGGAGCGAAATCCTGTAAGACATGTTTTGGGAGTAATATCTCTCCTCCTTGGTATTTCTTTTCTACCCAATTCTTGAACACAAAGCAATCTTCAATGGTATGACCCAAAATTCTGTGGTATGGACAGAAATTCGGCTTATCTGAATATTGCTCTTCATCTGGCCGCTTAATTTTTGGTAAGCAAAGCCCATGTTGTTTAGCCATAAGGAACACCTCGTATGTCTTATCTTTTCGAAAAGAGTAAGGCATTTTCTTGCGCTCAGTTAATGATAGACGTATGTTGAAATTGGAAACTTCACCGGAGGTTTCACTTGTTGTGGTTGCCTGCGTTTGTTGAGCCTCCTTAGGGATATGAAACTCCTTATTTTGTATCTTTTCTTCTAACCAATCCTTGAAAACATAACATTCTTTCAAATCGTGCCCAAGTACCCTATGGTATAAGCAATAATTAGGGTCATTTGATCTTTCTGCATCTCCAGGACGCTTGCTTGGGGGCAACTGCATTCCCTTTTTTAGAGCAAGGGTGAAAAGTTCAGGAACACTTTCTTTCTTGAATGAATAAAATTTGCGTTTACGCTCTCTTAGCGTCATTATCCTTGGTTTCGGTTGACCGTGGGATTCGTTACCATTTTCTGTCTGGTTTGTTCCCTCAAAAATATTGTCATAATTGGTTGAAACCTCAAAACTTTTAACCATTTTATTTTTAGCTCTCGTGTACTTTTCCTTTCTTTTTTCTTTCTCGAGCCGAGGTCCCGTTAGCGGGACCCATCCTTCTTGGTTAAGGATTCCATATCGAGTTACGTAGTTGATCAACTTTTGGTAAGTGAATATTTCTGCCAATGCCAGATAAGGTTGGATCCATCCAGGCAAGCTACGCATGATCATTCTAACTTGGTCGATCTCTTTTATCGGGGGTCGACAACTGAGACCTATATTTCTCCATCGATTAATATAGTGTGGGAGTGATTCTCCTCTTTTTGGTTTTAAATTGATCATGTCTATTATCGTGATTTCTTGCTTCACCGCCATAAATTTGGAGCAGAAAGCATTTTCCATTTCATCCCATGAGTGGATGCTATTTTCATCAAGTGATGCGTACCACTCGAAAGCGGCTCCCGACAGGCTTTGTGGGAATTGGCGTAAAAGCCAAGCAGGGTTGCCAGCCGTATCCCCACACATCGTCAAGAAATGTACGAGGTGTTGCTCTGGGGTTATTTTTGACCACGTCCCGTCAAATAAATGGAAGCGGGGTATGATGTAATCCTCCGGAAAGGGTTCATCGTCGAAGCATTTTGGGTAGGGCTTCCATTCTCTTCCGAGAGGTAGTGTAAAACCACTTATGTCGGGGTTTTTTATTTCTTTAGAGATTATTCGTCGCATGTTTTCACCAGTCATGGCGGTTGTTTCTGAGCAATGGCTTTGTTGGTGGCCTTGAATTGCTGTCCTTGGATGAGTTTCTTGTATTATTTTTTTTTCCTTTGATTCCCCCATTGTTTGGTGTATCGAGGCATACCTTCTCGCACCGTATTCTTGGCCTGACCATGTCTCATTATCTTCTTTAGAGACATCGGAGATGTGCTTTTCTTTGAAAGTCTTCAACCTTTCTTGGTCTTTACAAAGAATTTTTATTTGGAGGCTCATTCGTTCGAGCATTTCTTGAAGGCGGGAAATTCTATCATCCTCTACTTTATTAGTGTCTATGTTTGATGGAATTTTTGGAGCCTGCTCGGGGCCTTTTTCACCATCTCCAGTCTCAGCCACGTACATGGGCATTCCTCCTTCTAGCTCAGCCACTTTCTCGGACCATCTTTTGGTCATGGTACCAGTTACATGTGTGGCTGTAACTTCCTTAAGAACACCCTTTCTCATTTTATTCTTGTCGATCTCCACTTCAGGGAAGTCGCTTTCATATGATTGGTTGCAAATTATGGCCATGTTAGCTTTAGAACTATCAAGGTAACCTTTGTTACAAGTCTCAATAGGTATTTTTCCTGTATTATCTCGCGAACCCTGATCGGATTCGTATATAATAATCCCTGTATTTTCTTGCTGAAGGAGGTCCTTAGATGCAACTTTTTTAAGTATTGTTGAAAAATTATCATCATCATTGTTATCCTCTAAACAAAATGGGATCAGACGGCGTGATTCTTCTCTATTTTTGGATGACTCCCATTTTTCTTTACAATACAACACTGTTTGTGTAATGTTTTCAGCGAGGAGACGTGGATAAGAATCCTCAGTTCCCTTGTTTTTTGGGGTTGATTCTTCCAGAGGGGGTTTGAACTGTTCTCCAGTTGCTAGTGCATCAGTGGTTTCAATGTCGCTTTCACCTTTACAATTATTGGGTGTATATGTTTCTTCCCTTTTGTCGGGATCCCCAACTGTGCCAACCATGTACACAGCGATTGAGTTCCTAGAATTTTTCTTTTGCCATTCCATTTGCCCACTTAATTTGTTGTGGTGAGTCCTCGCAGCCTTCTTGATCTGGGACTTTAGGACCCCTAGTTCTGCCTGCAAATGTCCCCAAAGTGTCGGTCTGATTTTCTCGGTATTCTTTCTTTGTGTTGGGGCTTTTTGCCATTTTTTAGGGAGAGATATTTTCTCTTCAGGGAAGATTAGTCTCTCATGTACTGAAAGGCGTTCTTTTTCTGGAAGAACACATCTTTCATGCACAGGATGGTGTTTCCAACTGCGTATATTTTTATTGTCCTTTTTGACTTCTGTGGTGAATTGTTTTGCTGCCTCAAATTCGTGTTTCGAAACAAGAGGCCTCTTTTCCCATTTGTGCTGCGGGTTAAGGGTATGTGCCTTTCTCTGACCGGCAACGACATGATATGCCTTGCGAATCTTTTGAGCGACAGTAAGCTTTTTGGCTTGACTCGCCATCGGGACCGGGACCGTTTTGAAATGGGCCGGTATGTCCCTCCATGCCATGAGGCGAGTAGTTGGTGCCTTCCATTTTAGACTTCTTAGTGGTGCGAATGAGTTATGCACCGGCAAGTTAGGCTCTGCTACCAGGCTGTTCTGATATGCCTGTAGTGCTCTAGCCTCAGAAACTTTCACCCTTTTCATAGGCTTGGGTGTTGGTTTCGGTATGTTATTTTTGTTCCTGATCGTCCCCCGGAATTTGTTTGCCTTCACAGGAGTCACAATGACATTGGAAAGGGGTTGGTGCACCTTGCCTCCAGTGATGGTGAAAGGTGCATTCACCTGCATCATGGGAATGGTGACCGGGATAGACCCGACCATGATCATCCCAACTGTGCCTTCCTGGCTATTGTCCTTCTTGCGCGCCATATGATTCCTGCAAAGAGGCAATGTCTTGGAATCATGGTCAGCAGATAGAAAATATTTTGACAATATCCTATTTAGTCTGCGTGTTTTATATTCTTTGATATTCCCAGATGAGAGGAAAAAGATGTCCCACCGGGCGTGCCAGAGACCTGTCCGGCTCTTTTTGACGGATTTCCCATTTGAAGAAGAAAAGCAAAAAGATGATCGGATCAGATATCCCCTCGCAGGTCAAAGTCTCGACCACGGGCGCCTCCCACTTAAGAGATGCTCGCTCGCGCGTACTTTGCCCCGACGAGAGTTTGTTTTTGTGTAGGTCCTTTCTTTCCGACGGACGCAAGCCCCCGCCGTTAATTACCCTGGTTACTCTCTGAGGCACCTCTGGATCGGGAATATCAAAGAATATGTGCTGCAGACTGTTAGTGAATTGTCAATAAAACAATTAGTGTTCATGCAATGCATATGGATATTTTGCGGGTGTTGATATTTTGGTGTTTATCAATTTTCGTTTAATAGATGAAATGATATGACATAATTCTGGTGTTTTGGAACGGTCCGTTCCAACTGCTGGCTCTGCGAGTTTATGTTTTCTGGGTTGCTTATTTGACTTGTTAGAATTGTTTATTCCCTTTGGCTTTAAAGCAAACCCAACAGGCTGCACTCATTTCTAGTCTCTGAGCGAAATTGGCGGTAAAGAGTGTTGTATTAATGCGTTTATAAAATGGGTAATAAGGCTTATTACCCGATTTATAAACGGGTTATTAGACCTGTTTCTTACGCTTTTCCATTTCAATCAAAATTTGTGTCATTTCAGTTTAACTTTTGTCATTTCAAAAACTTTCTGTACATAAATTTGTGAATTTATAACCGCGTTAGTACAAGTTATATAACACTAGCCCTTCTCGCAGAAATGAAATCGTCCAAAATCCTTAAATCAAATCCAGAAATGTCTACAATTATCATATATGTCAATCAATCTCCAACTTTTGCTGGTTGTTTTTTCCACATAAGTTGTAGTCCGCAAACCACATTTGCTGCTATTCGAAATGAACTATATGTTAGAAAGTAGGTTTGGGTGCTCAATTTTAATTTTTAACTACTAATTAGTCTTAATTAAACATTAAGCAACAAGGAACTTGCTCAAAGCATCAAATACATCATTCATCAAGAGAGAAAGGCTAGGAAGAGTATACCTCTCGCGAAATCGTATTCGCGAGGCTCGACCAATGCATGGGAGTCGATGGCGTGCTCGTCTCCTCCTCCTCTTCTTATTTCTAAGGTCCATTAAAGGATTAATCAACTTCACAAGATTTCGTGCTAGCGAAACGTGTGAAATCGCCTAATCCAATGGTTCGTCTATCTCTTCTAAATCGATACCTAGGAGAGGTGGCTATTGCTCAACTCATGAGCACCTACAAAATGCAATTGTCCGGCTCTTTTTGACGGATTTCCCATTTGAAGAAGAAAAGCAAAAAGATGATCGGATCAGATATCCCCTCGCAGGTCAAAGTCTCGACCACGGGCGCCTCCCACTTAAGAGATGCTCGCTCACGCGTACTTTGCCCCGACGAGAGTTTGTTTTTGTGTAGGTCCTTTCTTTCCGACGGACGCAAGCCTCCGCCGTTAATTACCCTGGTTACTCTCCGAGGCACCTCTGGATCGGGAATATCAAAGAATATGTGCTGCAGACTGTTAGTGAATTGTCAATAAAACAATTAGTGTTCATGCAATGCATATGGATATTTTGCGGGTGTTGATATTTTGGTGTTTATCAATTTTCGTTTAATAGATGAAATGATATGACATAATCTTGTTGAATTTGTTTTCTTTTTTTATAAGATATCAAGTATGAATTTTTTTATTAAGAGATTATTTCGGAGCCTCATTCAAAGTGAAGTAGGATCGCGGGGCTACTCAAATGTCATGAGGTTTTGGTTGTCCTTAGTCACCATGACTGTTGTAACGATCGAGAGTGAGGTCGCGGGATCACTCAAGCGCCACAAGATTCGTACATTCAAGGAGATAAAACCTTCTTAGAGTACGAGATTTCGATTTTGTTTTGTTTTATCTTGGATTTGGATTTAATTTTGCGTTATCTGGAGTGAGATCACGGGATCACTCAGATATCGCAGGGTTTTAGCCTTTCAAGTATATTTCGTCAGGTGGGTTTTGATCACTGAAACTACTTTAACAATCAAGACAGTGGGTTATCAAGAGTGAGGTCGCGAGATCACTCAGACACCACAAGATTAGCACATCCGAGAGGATACCATAGAGCCTTCTCTGAGTACTAGATTTCGATTTTATTTTGTTTCATCTTGGTTTTGGATTTAGTTTTGCGTTATCTGGAGTGAGATCACAGGATCACTCAGATACCGTAGGGTTTTAGTCCTTCAAGTATATTTCGTCGGGTGGGTTTTGATCACCAGAACTACTTTGACAGTCAGGACAGTGTGTTATCTTAAGTGAGGTCGCGGGATCACTTAGACGCCACAAGATTTGGAATTTGGTTTGGTGATTTGGATTTATATATGGTTTTGGTTTTCGATTTGGGCGCATACCCAAGGTAGGATCTAGTATCCTCCTCAGGGACGAGGCCTTGTGATACCGGCACTATTTCCGACAAAACAAGGTTTGCATACCCAAGACAGGACGTCATGACCTTCTTAGGGACAAGGAGTTGAGTGACGCGTAGCCTCGAGAACATTCAGTTGACTTGGTGACGCACGATTGTAGCTAGGGACATTCACTCATGATGCATACCTAAGGTAGGATCATATGACCTCCTCAGGGGCAAAAGGTATTGAGTTTGGTTTTGTTTTTCAATATGAATTTGGTTTTTTTTTAATTTTTTATTTGGTTTTGGTTTTCGAATTACACACATGCCCAAGGTAGGATCTGGCGTCCTCCTCAGGGGCGAGGGCCTTGTGATACCAGCGTTATTTCCGACAAGACAAGGTTTGTATACCCAAGACAGGGTCTCATGACCTTCTCAGGGACAAGGAGTTGAGTGATGCGTAGCCTCGAGAACTTTCAGTTGACTTGGTGACGCACGATTGTAGCTAGGGACATTCACTCATGATGCATACCCAAGATAGGATCCGGTGACCTCCTCGGGGGCAAAAGGTATTTCGTTGAATTTGGTTTTGCTCTTGGATTTGGATTTGGATTTTTAGTTTTGGTCATTGATTGGGTTTGATCTGATATTTTTTGGTTTGATTTGGAACTTTATATTTTCTTTTCTTTTGGCTTTGGTTATGATTTTGAGATTGTGACTCCATATCTGGGATTGACGGCTGGGTCCTGAAGGTATTATATATTTTTTTATTTGATTTTGGTTTTGGGATTAGGACTCCATATCTGAAGCTCGATGACTGGGTCCTCAAGAGATTTATTTGATTTTGGTTTTGGAATTAAGGCTCCATATCTGAGGCTTAGCGGCTAAGTCCCAAAAAGCCTTGGTTCTACTCATGATCTGTTCCCTTGATTTATTGACAGAACATGGTTTGTTTTTTCCTTAATCATCAATGTTGAGGAATGATATCTTGCAATGTCTATCCCTTTTGTCCTAGGTGAATCTCAATTCAGCCAAATTCTCGGGACTAAACCATCTTCTAATATTCTGCATTTCGGGAGATCCCGACACCTGCAATGAGTCTATATTTTTATTATCGGGCTTTGGTGTTATTACTTGTCATGAATGCATTCTTCACACTTTCCTGAACTCACAAGAATTTTCCTCATATTTTCTTGAGCTTCTGATGATTTTTTATGAACTTTTAAAGTTGTCCGCGTACTGATCAGCCATGAATTTGGTATTTGGGTGATTTGACTATGTTTGGTTGGGTTTTGGCCATAGTATTCAATAAGAATGGGTTCTTTGCATTTTTCTGGTTTTATAGGAATTTGGTTTGGATTTTTCTGAGCTTCCCATGATTTTTGGTAGGTTTTTTGAGGTTTCAGCAATTTTGAGCTCATCTGCTTGGGCTACGCCAACATCAAGGCTTGTGAACGTAGATGGCTGCATATAATGTTATCAGATTCGTGTCGCATGCTGAACACCACAAAAGATCAGGCGGGGGGGAGTTGACTATTGAAGTCGGTTGAGTAGGGTGGTATGCGCTCGAATTAGTGCACCGGCCAGACTCTAGTTAGACCCATGCACTCGTGTAGACCGACTATGCGCCGGCTCTCTTTGGCTCTACATGACTACTCTCTTTCCCTCGTTTTTTTTTTTTAACGAGTCACTTCCACTATTTATTGCCACCATTTATATCGAGTTTCCAGAGACACATGCCACAGAGGATCATATAGCTCGGGACGCCTATACTCTTTTTTTTTTTACTTTATTCACGTGGACATGTTGCATGTGAGCCGGAGGAAGAAATTGACTGGTTGTCACATCACATATCAGAGATACGAGACGTGAGGTGAGACAGTATCCTTCGCATCCATCCGACGGCCCGTCAACCTTATCGGCGATCTAGTAATGAAACGACAAACGACCGCTAGATAGTACTCGAATTTGGATTGATCGATTGAACTTCTCAATTGGAGATAGATAATCTTTGAATAAGTGGATTTTATTGCCAGTTCTCATTATTGAATGAGACGAAATAAAAATAGGTGTATTAATCAAAGGGAATGAGATCTTAATGAATAAACTTGGATACAAAGGGTACGGGGATATGAATATAAAGAAGGGAGTTAATTATCAAGTTGGTCAGGCAATAAGATAAAGCTCGGTTATTGAGGATGGATGGAAAGTTTCGAGAAAATATTTTTACACTATTGAGTCTCTGTCTAATGGGAAATATTTCAAAGGACATTAATTGATAAGGGATTGAAATGGTGTAAATCAAGAAATAACAGGGATGCAATTGGCGTTCAGAAGAAAGAAAGGATGTATAAATTAGTAATCGGACTTGCAAACAAAATTAAATCTCATTTAGAAAGATTTATACGGTTATCAAATTGCGGTTATCAAAAATACAGTTACCAAAATTGTAATTAAATATTTAAATTGGATGGGAAAGGATGTTTCGCTAGTGGTAAAATAGGAAGCATGAGTTTTTTTATAAGCAGAGGGTGCTTAAATCTAACCGCTATAATTATGGTGCAGGGGAACGAAAATCATGAGTATCTGTATAAAATATAAAAGGATATAAATAGGGAATTAATTATATTGCTAAATCAAGGGAAGGCACATCAGTTATGAAATTTTGAACGTGGTATGTATATATGTGTGGCAAGATTTCCTTATACAAGCGTATTATATTTATATTAAAGGTACGAAATGATATGCCAAAAGGATCAAAGAAATATTTGTTTATTCGTGCATATTGTCAAATTGGGTCAAAAGGATATATATACAAATAATAAAAAGATGGTAAAGATATAATATACATATAATTTTTTAGACGAAAAAAAAATATATGTATATATATATATATATATATATAAGTATATCATGTCAAGCTACATAGTTTTTAGGATATTCAAAATAATTTGGCAGATAAAATTAAAAAAATTTGGAGTGTTACGCTGGTGGGGTCCAGAATTTAGCTGACATGGGGTATGCACCGGATAAACTCGGAATTCCTTCTCTTTTGGTTTTCTTCTCCCCTTCCTTTGATCCGATGGGAAACCTTAATTTGAACGTTTTGAAATCGAGCCTTCCAACGATGCATTGGCAGAGAGAGAGAGAGAGAGAGAGAGCCTATTAGCTTTGTAGATCTTCTCCATGGCCTCATCGGCTCGATGCAGGGAACTTCTTTCTGTCGCACTCGGCCATAGGAGGGACGGTTATAGTCTTGAGACGCGGAGGCAGAAATTGAAAGCTCATGGGAGCTTTGAGAGGTAAGTGAAGGTGGTTTCTCCTTCAATTCGAGTAATCGAAGTCACTAATCCGAACTTTTACATCGATTAAACTTCTGCTTTTGTGTGCTTACCAGATGTTCGACAAAATGTCTGAAAGAGGTTGTGAAGGAGCCATTGACGGTGAGTTGGTAGCTCCTATTGGCCGATGCTGAACCAAGCATGCCTATTGGCCGATGATCGATGATTGTGGCTTTGAATGGCAATTGTTGGTGATGTCCAGAGGTTGGTGTGCTTTTGACATGGCTGTTGAAACATCATAAGAGTGTTGAGGAATCGCTAGGCCTCTGACAAGTCAAGTTGGCGATAAGGACGTAGCATCAACTTGCTCTCCTTTGAGGTCAGATCCTTCTTTCTTTCTTTTTTTTTTTATCTTTTATATATATATATTTTTTTTACTTATGGCCAGTGCTGACCTTGATGGGTTTGTTGCATATGATGAAGGGCATGATGCTGGCTATTTTTGAAATTGGGTTCCCTCTTTTCTTTTCTTTTTTATTTTGTAAGTAAGACCTGGCTTTGTCTCAACTATCATCACCTCAGGTTGATATCCTAAGTGGCCTCTTCTGAAATTTGATTCCCTCCTTTTTTAAGTAAGGAATTTGGCTTTGCTGTTGGCAGGTTATGGTAGGAAGAGGAATGGCATAGGCAAGGGTATATCATGTGGGCATGGTGAATATAGTTAGTCAGCATAGTTTCTGACATATCATAAGAGCACCTCATGGCCATTAGTTGTGAAGGGAGGCAAGATTGCTGATGTT
Source organism: Rhynchospora breviuscula (assembly GCA_027562975.1). Lineage (NCBI taxonomy): Eukaryota > Viridiplantae > Streptophyta > Magnoliopsida > Poales > Cyperaceae > Rhynchospora > Rhynchospora breviuscula. The sequence goes on along the minus strand of CM050400.1, from coordinate 14,109,715 downwards.
TGTTGGCTCATGGTGGCTATGGTCACTTGGCATGGCTTTTAGAGCATCATGGAGACATCTCATGGCCTGATTATGAAGGTAGGAAAGATGGCATAGGCTAGTACCTACTGTCATGAAGGTGCTTCCTCTTCTTTTCTTTTGGTGTTGATATTATATTTTTTTTTTGTTTTGATTGTTTATTCATATGTCTTATTGACACATGTAAGAGCGATACATATACAGATTGCTTAGCTTTTGTTATTATATACTTTTTTGGTTATGCAACAGAATTGAAACAAGGGCAATGGGACTTAGAATATTGTCATTATACTGTTGTACACCTACTCTCTCTTCTTGCATACTTGTTGTGGCAGTATGAGTAGGCATACATTTTTTTTTATGAAGGGAAATGAAAATGGAATAACAGTGGTAAGAGAAACGATGAAGTTAATTCAGATATGCCACCAATCTTTACCATGAGGTGGTTTGATGCAAATGAGGGTAAATATAAATCAGCTTCATAAGAAAAATAAAATAGAAATAAGAAATAGGATGGTTCTCAGGCTTTATAGGCCTTGGACCTATGCTAACTAATATACCCATGCACACCATGGCTTGGTGGCTGGGTCAAACACAAGATGACTCTCAAAGCAACAGATCAAGAATTTACCACCTTTTTTATTGATATAGCAGAAGATGATTACAAGCTGGCTTCTATTTTGTAGCTATCCTAAGTTAACTCCCTTCTTTTTTTTTGCAGATTTTTTTATTCTAGGTGCATATGTGGCTTCAGGTGTTTCTCTAGGCTCTCTTGTTATTGGGCTCTACTGAAAGTTACTTCTCTTCTCCCCCCCCCCCTTTTTGAATGGTGCAACTGCCCCTTTTATTTATAGAGAGGATCAAGGGTATCTTGGTCATCTCACATTTCATTTCATTTTTTTTTTTAACAGCCTAGCCTTTAATTCTGTTTGTATAAGACTCCTCTTCCATTTTTCTTTCTGCAGTATTTTGGAGTATAATACTTGCTGTAGGTGATGTCAATTCATCATTTATTGCTGTCCCAAGTATGGTTTTCTCTCTCCCTCTTAGAACATAGGATCAGTATACACTTGGGTATTCAGTATAATACAACGATATTGTATTAGATTCCCCTTCAGTGTGCATTTAATGGTCAATGGGAATTCAATTCGCTGCTGTTCCCTAATCAGTGATGGACTGGGCCTAAACACATCATTTTGATGGAGTTTTCAAGCTAGTTGGGTCTTGCAGGCTGCTCCTCCTTTTCCCCCTTTTTTTTTAAACAACAATTATTAATATGACAATGATAATTTTAATTGGGTCTGTTGATGTTATCCTTTGATCAAAGCACAGTTGTGCAAGTTTCTTCTCATGTCATGTTTCTTATTGATAGAGCAATATGATTCCTTTAATTTCAGCTAAAGGTGCATGGTCAAGTCTGCTTTAGAAAGACTCCAATCTGAAATGCTTCTTCTTATTTTGTGCCAGCTTAATACCTCTGCAACATGGTGTTTCCATTGTGTTGCTGCAGCTAATCCACGACTGCATTTTTATTGAAAGGTTTCTATTGTTCTCTCTCAAATTGAGCTTAGAACCATTGGTTCTTTCCATTTTCTTTTTATGTGAACTATCACCATAGTCTCTAAGTGGTCTGTTTGATATTCTTCAATTATCAATAGATCATACAAGTCACTATTAGTGAAGTTTAACCAACGCAGTGTGCAACTTTCAGTGGAGCTCTCATGCACCTGCTCCATTTCGACTTCAATTGACAACTTTATCTCACTCCTTGTATCACCAAGAAGCTGTGTAAATGATCAATCTGATGTCCATGGCTTAAATTGTGCTAATTTTTACATTGCTTTTTGCAACAGCCAGCTCTCTTCTTCTCAAAATTGAGTTTAAATTACTGCACGAAAGAGGTTGAAATTGGTACTGTCATGTTCTCCTCGACTCCACCTTTCCAACGGTACCAAGAACACGGGTTGCGATGGAGCAGATCGCCGGAACGGCTTATGTCAGAGACAGCTTCGTCTCTTCTTTCCTTCCCCGATTTCTTTCTCTGTTTTTTTTTTCAATCTGTTATAGTGGGACCCAAGCGTGGACTCAGTGAGCGAGTGCCATTTGGCGTCTCTCTTGCTGACGAGTGGGGTTCGGGGGGGGGGGGGGGGCGAGTAATAATCATCGGAGGTTTGGAGAGGGAGGGTCTGACAATGGGCACCGTTTTTTTTGTTTCACTTTTGTTTTTTTTTTTTCTTTGCGTATTGGACCAGCGAATAAATGGGCATACTCCCTTTTTTTTTTCATCTTACTGGGCATCCTTTTATTGGGTCAAGAATTCAAGATGTTATTGGGTCAAGAATTCAAGATGTTAAAGGGCCAATGTAATTTTTGTTTTACTAGAACTTCGTGTCTGTTATTTGAAAAATGATTTGATGCCTTTCCCATAATCATTTGTGCAGGAAATTTCGTATACGCTTTCAGAAAATCATGTAGATCGTGATGATATAAAAAATTTCATTTATTGATTTCTAGAAATATTTTATATCATATTCCAAATTTTATGACTGTATTCGAATTATGACAATTCGAATATTGATCATTCATTTGAAATTGTGCAATGCTTAGGCTTGAAGAAGGATGTCAAAATTATTGATTTCAGTTTCACGGAATGACACATTTAGCTTGTCATAAAATATTCATCTAATATTTCATGAGCATTCATGGCAATTTCTCATGAATTTCTAGGCCTCCACAATTTGATTGACATATTTCGGTCAATACCTGAGACATCTTGATATTTTTCACACCTTATCCCCTTTCGAATAATTCTTGATATTTTCTAAGGCCATTTTAGATTTTTTATAATCCTCAAAATATTCCTGGGCATCTCGTGTTATTTTGACCGCATATTTTTAGGGGTCAACAAATGCCCCCCACCAGAGTTGGTTGTGAGAATTCTAATTTGAACGACCTACTCTGGTGCCCCCTGTTTATCATGATTTTTATTCATCTCTTGGATCCGTGTAATCCCTTTTCACGTGATCGAAGAATAAGCTTGTTTCTTCTAAGTATATGATACTTATCATTCTGGCGCCTATTCCCAACGGCCATTTTTGAATTTACTGTTCCAACAGTCACATTGGCGCCTTTTTCGAGATAAGCGTAACGGCTAGGTTGCTCCGTTTCGTGTGTATCTAGCTCCAACGGCTATCCCTCTTCTTTCCTTTTTAAATCTCTTCACCATTCATTTTTATTTTGTCATTCTTTCCTCTTCCTTCAAAATTCATCCTCATATATTTCCTTAATCACCTTATGGCTAGTCACGTTAACATTCATGCTGAAGATGACACAATCCCTGAGTCGGATTCTCTCGTCGGGGATATTGAAGAAATTGAAGAAGTTGCAGAAGATGTAGACTTGGAGGTTGATTGTGTAATTGGTGATGCACTACATGACACAATAAATAACTGGTCCCCAGATTATGCGTTGCAACAAGAGCGGGCATACTGGAGGCCGCTTCCTTCACATGATTGGGGAACCGGCTCTGTTCCGTCCCACTCAGGGATTCACGAGGACCAGTGGTGGGTTTGTATCCACTTCTTTTGGCTTCCCCTAATCATTGGTGTTATCGCAGTGCTACTTTTGGTGCAGTTCTTGCGCGAGTGAAGCATGTAGTTGGGGACTAAGTCTGATTGCGTCATGCTCAAATGTATTCTCCCTTTTTCATTTTTGTTGCTTATGTAATACCCTTGTGTAATATGCTTTAATTCTATCAATGTGATGTCATTATCGTTTCATAACGTTTCATTTGAAGGACCGAAACGAAAACCATTGTGTATGATTTCGAGCCGACCCAAACGGGATTTTCTGTGAATTTTGTAGTTTCTAGAAAACTTAAAAAAAATGCCCCCTGTGTTTGACATAGGAAAATTATTCCACGAGGATCTCCTTTTTCTCCCCCTTTTTTTTTTGCAAGGGTTTGCCGCCTTGATTTTTGTATCGGGCTGGTTTTGGTTAAGGCCCAAAATTTCCAAAAGCCTTGTTCACCATTTTTGCCTGGTGAGACGAATGACAAACGAAGTCAATTCTTATTGTCCTGACTGCGGCTTCCCCCTTTTTTTTGCTGGGCTATTTTTTGCTAAGGCCCAAAATTTCAAGGAGCTCTGCGCATTTTAGGTTTGGGTCTGATAAGATAAATAGTAACCGGGGACATTTTTTTAGTCCCTTCTTTTTTGTTTGTTTGTCTGCGACATCTGGTCGTGTTTTGATATTTTACGTGGCTTATGCGAAAAAGTAGCTTGCTATCAGTATTTCGCGAAAAGATATCTCTTCTTTCGTGGAATTTTCCTTTGACCGAGGCCTATGGGGCTTTGAAATGGTGGGATAGATGATCACTCGAGCGGGTTTTCCTCTGTAAGGGTGGGCCACGCCGTGTTCCTCTCCTGTCGACCTTTTACGTCTATTCTTTGTTTGGGAAACGCCCATTATTTCTTTGTCTGCCACTATATTCGACTTGCGGGCAACATACCTAGTTTCCTCCAGGTTGCGCTTGACCTTCCTTTCCCCCTTTTGTTCTCCCTTTTTTTTTTAAAACAAAGCTAGGCTGTGACCTTATATATACCAAGGACAGCTTTCACAGCTTTTCTCCATCAACACCCTTTGTTACGCCAACTTACAAGCGTAGTACACGCACTAGTTTATCTTGGTTAATCCAACAGTTTTCATGGCCGTTACCTTTGCTGAGGTGAAGAGGCTCTTAAGTGCCGTGGTGTTACCATGGGTGTTGGAAAATGGCTTATGGCTGGCCATTATTTTTGCCCTTTTGGGCGGTTGGAGAGTGAGAGTGTGTGTCCCCTTTAACTTTGAACCAATTTTGAAGATCTGCTTAATCAAGCGGGTCATTGACCCCCTTCTCATCTTAGAACTGCTGAGTGTTCTCATGCCAATTTACAGGCTTCGCATAACTGTCATGGTGCTTCTTTTGTCTATTTTTCTTTATGTAGCAGGTAATCTTCGCTTGGGGGTGCAAAATTTTCCCACAGACCCTGGGTATGCGGATTTGCTTTTTCCATGAGCTGTAGCGAGAGCTGGTATTGATTCAAGTTTTCTCCTTACTGCTTCGCGAGGACTTCGGTTTTTTTTTTTTTTTTTTTTTTTTTTTTTTTTTTTTTTAGAGTTTCCTGGTCAGTTGGGGTATGCCTCATTTTACTAGCATTCTGCATGCCCCCTTGCCCTGCGGTCACTTTAGCAGGAAGAACCTCGGTCAGAAGTTCAGCGATGTTCAAGCCTGATCAAGCTCGGGGTAGCTACTACTTCCTGGGACTAGCTCAGGGTCATGATGATGGCCAAAGAGGGGGTCTCCGTGTTGGCCAGCTCTGGTTACCTTGCTTTGTTTTAGTTTTTTTTTTTTGTTTGGGTGATGGTCACCCGGAAAATATGTATCTTGTATAGTTTGTAGGCAAGGTTTTGAGTTATGGCGGTTGTATTTAGCATGTCTTTGTTAAGGACGTTTGTACCCTCATGCTAATATTTGAAGAATAAAATTTTTTCAATAATGCGCTTCAATCGTGTGATCTTTCCAGCGGGGCAATGAATTAGCTCCCATTGACCTTGATTACACGAACCAATTCCGGTTCTTTGCCGAATGGGGTAAAGGGTTGATGCTTCGTTATTCTTTTTTTTGTTCACGGGGATGGGGGTTTATAACAATTGATTGTTTTACATGTGGAATGGAACTTCAAAAGACCTGTAAAATAACAATCTTATGAAGTCGAGGCGTTCCCATAAGGTTGTTATTTTCAGGGAAATAAAGTTCCAACTGATTTGCGTCGCCAAGTCACGAAATTCGTCATTGAATTGATTTTGGTTAAGGCCCAAAATTGTAAAAGCCTCATTCATCTTTTCAGGTCCGGTAAGATGAATGACAACCGGTGTCAGTTGCTTCTGGCGCACTCCGACATAATTGACCATTTTTTTTTTTGTGGATTTCGGTTTGTGGAATTTTGTGGAGTTTAGGAGAATTTTATGGAAGAAATGCCTTATGGATGTTCAGTTTGAACAAAGCATTCTTAAATGCATTATTTTCAGGGACATAAAGCTTCAGTTGCTCCTTGTACCTGCAAAGAAAAATGGACAGCCCTCAGGAGTAACTCAAAGAGTTACCAAGTCATTGCACATGGCGTTCGTCACCGGGCTGATTTTGGTTAAGGCCCAAAATTTCTAAAAGCCTCGTTCATCTTTTCAGGTCCGGTAAGATGAATGACAACCGGTGTCAGTTGCTTCTGGCGCACTCTGACATAATTGACCATTTTTTTTGTGGATTTTGGTTTGTGGGATTTTATGGAGTTTTGGAGAATTTTATGGAAGAAATGCCTTATGGATGTTCAGTTTGAACAAAGCATTCTTAAATGCATTATTTTCAGGGACATAAAGCTTCAGTTGCTCCTTGTACCTGCAAAGAAAAATGGACAGCCCTCAGGAGTAACTCAAAGAGTTACCAAGTCATTGCACATGGCGTTCGTCACCGGGCTGATTTTGGTTAAGGCCCAAAATTTCTAAAAGCCTCGTTCATCTTTTCAGGTCCGGTAAGATGAATGACAACCGGTGTCAGTTGCTTCTGGCGCACTCTGACATAATTGACCATTTTTTTTGTGGATTTTGGTTTGTGGGATTTTATGGAGTTTTGGGGAGAATTTTATGGAAGAAATGCCTTACGGATGTTCAATTTGAACAAGGCATTCCTTAATGCATCATTTTCAGGGACATAAAGCTTCAGTTGCTCCTTGTACCTGCAAAGGAAAATGAATAGCCCTCGAAAGTCACCAAGTCATTGCACATGGCATTCGTCATCGGGCTGTTTTTGGTTAAGGCCCAAAATTTCTAAAAGCCTCGTTCATCTTTTCAGGTCCGGTAAGATGAATGACAACCGGTGTCAGTTGCTTCTGGCGCACTCTGACATAATTGACCATTTTTTTAGTGGATTTTATTCGGTGGAGTTTGTGAAGCAGATTTTTTTGTTTTGGGTGGATTTTTTTTATTTGGCGGTTTTTTTTTTGCTCGAAAATTTGTGGTTTTTTTTTTTTGTTGGAAAATCTTTGATGGGGAAATCTCTCTTTCTTCTCCTCTTTTTTTTTTGGTGGAGATTTGGTTTTGTGAGATTTTATTTTGGCGGAGATTTCGTTTGATTTTGCGCTCAGAACGTTAATGACACCTCCGTCAAATCCGCTGATCTTTTAAGCTCGAGAAACCATCACGAGAGGCATATCTTGTCTTTGCCCCCTGCACGATATCTGACAAATTTGACCATTTTTGGAGTGAAGCTATTTCGTCAATAAATGGGGCATGCTTGTCAGTCATATCCCTTGCGAGCCTTGGATCTCTTTCTCGGTCTTCTGAATCCTTGTCGGCCACGGGGCGTCCTTTGGATTGGACGTTCCAAGAGCAGGCTTGCGTGTCCTTACTCCCATCTTTGACTTAGAGGCTCGGACTTAGGCTTGTGTACTTTGGTTTGGGTTTGGCTTACTCCGACCCTGCGTGTCTTCCTTATCACGAGTCTGGTCTATATATAGAGCCTATCTTTCTCCTAGCCACTCAATACCCCTCATCCAAAGTAGTTTACTTATGGATTCCATTTTGGTCCCATCGAGAAAGCGTCGACCTAATTTGCCTGCACTCGTTCTCCCTGATTGGTCTTATGGTCCACAGAACCGTTACCTTTTTCGGGATCGCGAAGCTTTTGAGTGTTTCCATAATAACATGAGTATTGCAGATAGACCCGTGATCCAGTGCTGTTATTTTGACCCACTGGGGAGGTTGGATAGGGAACATTCTCGCCTCCTTGCTAGTTGGGCTGAGTTCTGGAGACTGCGACGATTGGCTGGACGTCAGTCTTCCTACCATCCTGAAGTCACCCGGTTATTTTATGCCAATTTTCGCATTTCGTACAACCATAAGAATGTGCCCCAGGCTTCTTCTTTCCTTTTTGGGAGGTACCTTCCCCTAGGGCTTACGGAGCTTGCACATTTCTTGGAGGCCTCTGCAACTCTTGATGGCCTCCCAGTTTATACCTATGTTTGCTGGCCTCGTGATTGCGAGAGCCGTTCTGTTTACCGACGTTGGTTCAGATTTCGGGCCGACCCGGTCAATGGGACAATGTGTACTTCGTCCCTCCCTGCTTTGCACAGGTCATCTTTCCCTTGCATAGTCCCTCTCCCTTTTTTTTTATATACGTGGTTCTTATTTCAATTTCTCATAGGTTGTGTTTTTTTTTAGCAGGGTTTTATTTGCAATGATCACACACATTCTTTTGCCCCAGAGTGATTTTACCAATTTCACAAGCTCCGAGACCCTCTTTTACTTACGTCATTTGATTGCCAGAGACAAGAAGATCAATGTGGCGCATGTTATTCTTCGGCATATGCACCATGCGTCGGAGTCAGCCTATACGCCGCTGCCTTATGGGCATTTGGTGGAGGAATATATGGCTGCACTGGGTATTCCCTTGCCAGAGAAGATGTGGGGGAAATCTATCTCTGGTTGTGACCAAGCATATCCCCGTAACCTGATTGGGGATCTTACCTCTTTGGGTTGGGTTGAGAGTTCCAGTGGAAGGTTGATTCCGGACCCTAACCATGTGGTGAATGATTATATCCTGACACTCGGTGTGGCGCCTAACCAGTATGGGCCTCCGCGAGAGGGCTCTCCACCGTCCGATGCTGAATCTAGCACCGATGGTCCCAAGGTGTCCTTGTCCCACCTTGACAAGAGGTTTGACGATATATATAGTCACATCAGGACCGTGGAGAAGAAGATCGACAGAATTCTCACTGCCCTTGGCCCACAAATTGTGAATGCCTCTCGAGTTACGAGCTCGTCTAGAACCGTGACAGTATGTCAGGGTATGAGGGGCATAGACCTGACCCAAGGTGGGGGTTCTGACGAGGAGGTGGATACAACCATCAGGCTCTGAACATTTTGGTCTCTTTTCCAGTTTTAAGCTTAGGTGCTTGTATTTGCAGAGGTAGTATTTTCTGGGGGTTAAGATGAGATTTCGGGATTTGCTAGTGTTTTTCTTTCTTCTTTTTCTTTTTGTTTCAACATAAACGTCTGCTTTGTTGGGGTAGATCGCAAGAGCCAATTAGTCTGATGTTTTGGCCAGATTGGGACTGCTTTTTCGTGGTATTCTTGGTGTTCTGCACGGGTTCAGTTGAATTGTTGGGAGTGTTCATCGAAGTTTGGAGGTGATACGACAATCCTATTACTCGGAGATTGTCATTTCGGGTTCGGAAAGAAGGGGTGTGGATTCACTTTTTCTTTCTGAACACAAAGGGGAATGAAGCTTTTCGGTCCATGGTGTTGTGTTTATTTTGGGTGAGGCAGCTTTGTCTTTCGAGGAGGGGGTGCTTTTGTAGCCAGCCTTGTTGTATCTATGTACAAAGTTTTTTTTTTTCTTCTCTTCTTTTTTTTTATTGTTTTTTTTTTCTTTTTTTTATTGTATGTACATACATATTTATGGTCTTTATTAACCTCCATATTTATGCCACACACGAAAAACTAACACACATGTGTTTTGCCATGAGGGGTCGTTCTTGGACTATTCTCTTTATCTTGCTTGTGCGGAGCGAAATCCTGTAAGACATGTTTTGGGAGTAATATCTCTCCTCCTTGGTATTTCTTTTCTACCCAATTCTTGAACACAAAGCAATCTTCAATGGTATGACCCAAAATTCTGTGGTATGGACAGAAATTCGGCTTATCTGAATATTGCTCTTCATCTGGCAGCTTAATTTTTGGTAAGCAAAGCCCATGTTGTTTAGCCATAAGGAACACCTCGTATGTCTTATCTTTTCGAAAAGAGTAAGGCATTTTCTTGCGCTCAGTTAATGATAGACGTATGTTGAAATTGGAAACTTCACCGGAGGTTTCACTTGTTGTGGTTGCCTGCGTTTGTTGAGCCTCCTTAGGGATATGAAACTCCTTATTTTGTATCTTTTCTTCTAACCAATCCTTGAAAACATAACATTCTTTCAAATCGTGCCCAAGTACCCTATGGTATAAGCAATAATTAGGGTCATTTGATCTTTCTGCATCTCCAGGACGCTTGCTTGGGGGCAACTGCATTCCCTTTTTTAGAGCAAGGGTGAAAAGTTCAGGAACACTTTCTTTCTTGAATGAATAAAATTTGCGTTTACGCTCTCTTAGCGTCATTATCCTTGGTTTCGGTTGACCGTGGGATTCGTTACCATTTTCTGTCTGGTTTGTTCCCTCAAAAATATTGTCATAATTGGTTGAAACCTCAAAACTTTTAACCATTTTATTTTTAGCTCTCGTGTACTTTTCCTTTCTTTTTTCTTTCTCGAGCCGAGGTCCCGTTAGCGGGACCCATCCTTCTTGGTTAAGGATTCCATATCGAGTTACGTAGTTGATCAACTTTTGGTAAGTGAATATTTCTGCCAATGCCAGATAAGGTTGGATCCATCCAGGCAAGCTACGCATGATCATTCTAACTTGGTCGATCTCTTTTATCGGGGGTCGACAACTGAGACCTATATTTCTCCATCGATTAATATAGTGTGGGAGTGATTCTCCTCTTTTTGGTTTTAAATTGATCATGTCTATTATCGTGATTTCTTGCTTCACCGCCATAAATTTGGAGCAGAAAGCATTTTCCATTTCATCCCATGAGTGGATGCTATTTTCATCAAGTGATGCGTACCACTCGAAAGCGGCTCCCGACAGGCTTTGTGGGAATTGGCGTAAAAGCCAAGCAGGGTTGCCAGCCGTATCCCCACACATCGTCAAGAAATGTACGAGGTGTTGCTCTGGGGTTATTTTTGACCACGTCCCGTCAAATAAATGGAAGCGGGGTATGATGTAATCCTCCGGAAAGGGTTCATCGTCGAAGCATTTTGGGTAGGGCTTCCATTCTCTTCCGAGAGGTAGTGTAAAACCACTTATGTCGGGGTTTTTTATTTCTTTAGAGATTATTCGTCGCATGTTTTCACCAGTCATGGCGGTTGTTTCTGAGCAATGGCTTTGTTGGTGGCCTTGAATTGCTGTCCTTGGATGAGTTTCTTGTATTATTTTTTTTTCCTTTGATTCCCCCATTGTTTGGTGTATCGAGGCATACCTTCTCGCACCGTATTCTTGGCCTGACCATGTCTCATTATCTTCTTTAGAGACATCGGAGATGTGCTTTTCTTTGAAAGTCTTCAACCTTTCTTGGTCTTTACAAAGAATTTTTATTTGGAGGCTCATTCGTTCGAGCATTTCTTGAAGGCGGGAAATTCTATCATCCTCTACTTTATTAGTGTCTATGTTTGATGGAATTTTTGGAGCCTGCTCGGGGCCTTTTTCACCATCTCCAGTCTCAGCCACGTACATGGGCATTCCTCCTTCTAGCTCAGCCACTTTCTCGGACCATCTTTTGGTCATGGTACCAGTTACATGTGTGGCTGTAACTTCCTTAAGAACACCCTTTCTCATTTTATTCTTGTCGATCTCCACTTCAGGGAAGTCGCTTTCATATGATTGGTTGCAAATTATGGCCATGTTAGCTTTAGAACTATCAAGGTAACCTTTGTTACAAGTCTCAATAGGTATTTTTCCTGTATTATCTCGCGAACCCTGATCGGATTCGTATATAATAATCCCTGTATTTTCTTGCTGAAGGAGGTCCTTAGATGCAACTTTTTTAAGTATTGTTGAAAAATTATCATCATCATTGTTATCCTCTAAACAAAATGGGATCAGACGGCGTGATTCTTCTCTATTTTTGGATGACTCCCATTTTTCTTTACAATACAACACTGTTTGTGTAATGTTTTCAGCGAGGAGACGTGGATAAGAATCCTCAGTTCCCTTGTTTTTTGGGGTTGATTCTTCCAGAGGGGGTTTGAACTGTTCTCCAGTTGCTAGTGCATCAGTGGTTTCAATGTCGCTTTCACCTTTACAATTATTGGGTGTATATGTTTCTTCCCTTTTGTCGGGATCCCCAACTGTGCCAACCATGTACACAGCGATTGAGTTCCTAGAATTTTTCTTTTGCCATTCCATTTGCCCACTTAATTTGTTGTGGTGAGTCCTCGCAGCCTTCTTGATCTGGGACTTTAGGACCCCTAGTTCTGCCTGCAAATGTCCCCAAAGTGTCGGTCTGATTTTCTCGGTATTCTTTCTTTGTGTTGGGGCTTTTTGCCATTTTTTAGGGAGAGATATTTTCTCTTCAGGGAAGATTAGTCTCTCATGTACTGAAAGGCGTTCTTTTTCTGGAAGAACACATCTTTCATGCACAGGATGGTGTTTCCAACTGCGTATATTTTTATTGTCCTTTTTGACTTCTGTGGTGAATTGTTTTGCTGCCTCAAATTCGTGTTTCGAAACAAGAGGCCTCTTTTCCCATTTGTGCTGCGGGTTAAGGGTATGTGCCTTTCTCTGACCGGCAACGACATGATATGCCTTGCGAATCTTTTGAGCGACAGTAAGCTTTTTGGCTTGACTCGCCATCGGGACCGGGACCGTTTTGAAATGGGCCGGTATGTCCCTCCATGCCATGAGGCGAGTAGTTGGTGCCTTCCATTTTAGACTTCTTAGTGGTGCGAATGAGTTATGCACCGGCAAGTTAGGCTCTGCTACCAGGCTGTTCTGATATGCCTGTAGTGCTCTAGCCTCAGAAACTTTCACCCTTTTCATAGGCTTGGGTGTTGGTTTCGGTATGTTATTTTTGTTCCTGATCGTCCCCCGGAATTTGTTTGCCTTCACAGGAGTCACAATGACATTGGAAAGGGGTTGGTGCACCTTGCCTCCAGTGATGGTGAAAGGTGCATTCACCTGCATCATGGGAATGGTGACCGGGATAGACCCGACCATGATCATCCCAACTGTGCCTTCCTGGCTATTGTCCTTCTTGCGCGCCATATGATTCCTGCAAAGAGGCAATGTCTTGGAATCATGGTCAGCAGATAGAAAATATTTTGACAATAACCTATTTAGTCTGCGTGTTTTATATTCTTTGATATTCCCAGATGAGAGGAAAAAGATGTCCCACCGGGCGTGCCAGAGACCTGTCCGGCTCTTTTTGACGGATTTCCCATTTGAAGAAGAAAAGCAAAAAGATGATCGGATCAGATATCCCCTCGCAGGTCAAAGTCTCGACCACGGGCGCCTCCCACTTAAGAGATGCTCGCTCGCGCGTACTTTGCCCCGACGAGAGTTTGTTTTTGTGTAGGTCCTTTCTTTCCGACGGACGCAAGCCCCCGCCGTTAATTACCCTGGTTACTCTCCGAGGCACCTCTGGATCGGGAATATCAAAGAATATGTGCTGCAGACTGTTAGTGAATTGTCAATAAAACAATTAGTGTTCATGCAATGCATATGGATATTTTGCGGGTGTTGATATTTTGGTGTTTATCAATTTTCGTTTAATAGATGAAATGATATGACATAATTCTGGTGTTTTGGAACGGTCCGTTCCAACTGCTGGCTCTGCGAGTTTATGTTTTCTGGGTTGCTTATTTGACTTGTTAGAATTGTTTATTCCCTTTGGCTTTAAAGCAAACCCAACAGGCTGCACTCATTTCTAGTCTCTGAGCGAAATTGGCGGTAAAGAGTGTTGTATTAATGCGTTTATAAAATGGGTAATAAGGCTTATTACCCGATTTATAAACGGGTTATTAGACCTGTTTCTTACGCTTTTCCATTTCAATCAAAATTTGTGTCATTTCAGTTTAACTTTTGTCATTTCAAAAACTTTCTGTACATAAATTTGTGAATTTATAACCGCGTTAGTACAAGTTATATAACACTAGCCCTTCTCGCAGAAATGAAATCGTCCAAAATCCTTAAATCAAATCCAGAAATGTCTACAATTATCATATATGTCAATCAATCTCCAACTTTTGCTGGTTGTTTTTTCCACATAAGTTGTAGTCCGCAAACCACATTTGCTGCTATTCGAAATGAACTATATGTTAGAAAGTAGGTTTGGGTGCTCAATTTTAATTTTTAACTACTAATTAGTCTTAATTAAACATTAAGCAACAAGGAACTTGCTCAAAGCATCAAATACATCATTCATCAAGAGAGAAAGGCTAGGAAGAGTATACCTCTCGCGAAATCGTATTCGCGAGGCTCGACCAATGCATGGGAGTCGATGGCGTGCTCGTCTCCTCCTCCTCTTCTTATTTCTAAGGTCCATTAAAGGATTAATCAACTTCACAAGATTTCGTGCTAGCGAAACGTGTGAAATCGCCTAATCCAATGGTTCGTCTATCTCTTCTAAATCGATACCTAGGAGAGGTGGCTATTGCTCAACTCATGAGCACCTACAAAATGCAATTGTCCGGCTCTTTTTGACGGATTTCCCATTTGAAGAAGAAAAGCAAAAAGATGATCGGATCAGATATCCCCTCGCAGGTCAAAGTCTCGACCACGGGCGCCTCCCACTTAAGAGATGCTCGCTCACGCGTACTTTGCCCCGACGAGAGTTTGTTTTTGTGTAGGTCCTTTCTTTCCGACGGACGCAAGCCTCCGCCGTTAATTACCCTGGTTACTCTCCGAGGCACCTCTGGATCGGGAATATCAAAGAATATGTGCTGCAGACTGTTAGTGAATTGTCAATAAAACAATTAGTGTTCATGCAATGCATATGGATATTTTGCGGGTGTTGATATTTTGGTGTTTATCAATTTTCGTTTAATAGATGAAATGATATGACATAATCTTGTTGAATTTGTTTTCTTTTTTTATAAGATATCAAGTATGAATTTTTTTATTAAGAGATTATTTCGGAGCCTCATTCAAAGTGAAGTAGGATCGCGGGGCTACTCAAATGTCATGAGGTTTTGGTTGTCCTTAGTCACCATGACTGTTGTAACGATCGAGAGTGAGGTCGCGGGATCACTCAAGCGCCACAAGATTCGTACATTCAAGGAGATAAAACCTTCTTAGAGTACGAGATTTTGATTTTGTTTTGTTTTATCTTGGATTTGGATTTAATTTTGCGTTATCTGGAGTGAGATCACGGGATCACTCAGATATCGCAGGGTTTTAGCCTTTCAAGTATATTTCGTCAGGTGGGTTTTGATCACTGAAACTACTTTAACAATCAAGACAGTGGGTTATCAAGAGTGAGGTCGCGAGATCACTCAGACACCACAAGATTAGCACATCCGAGAGGATACCATAGAGCCTTCTCTGAGTACTAGATTTCGATTTTATTTTGTTTCATCTTGGTTTTGGATTTAGTTTTGCGTTATCTGGAGTGAGATCACAGGATCACTCAGATACCGTAGGGTTTTAGTCCTTCAAGTATATTTCGTCGGGTGGGTTTTGATCACCAGAACTACTTTGACAGTCAGGACAGTGTGTTATCTTAAGTGAGGTCGCGGGATCACTTAGACGCCACAAGATTTGGAATTTGGTTTGGTGATTTGGATTTATATATGGTTTTGGTTTTCGATTTGGGCGCATACCCAAGGTAGGATCTAGTATCCTCCTCAGGGACGAGGCCTTGTGATACCGGCACTATTTCCGACAAAACAAGGTTTGCATACCCAAGACAGGACGTCATGACCTTCTTAGGGACAAGGAGTTGAGTGACGCGTAGCCTCGAGAACATTCAGTTGACTTGGTGACGCACGATTGTAGCTAGGGACATTCACTCATGATGCATACCTAAGGTAGGATCATATGACCTCCTCAGGGGCAAAAGGTATTGAGTTTGGTTTTGTTTTTCAATATGAATTTGGTTTTTTTTTTATTTTTTATTTGGTTTTGGTTTTCGAATTACACACATGCCCAAGGTAGGATCTGGCGTCCTCCTCAGGGGCGAGGGCCTTGTGATACCAGCGTTATTTCCGACAAGACAAGGTTTGTATACCCAAGACAGGGTCTCATGACCTTCTCAGGGACAAGGAGTTGAGTGATGCGTAGCCTCGAGAACTTTCAGTTGACTTGGTGACGCACGATTGTAGCTAGGGACATTCACTCATGATGCATACCCAAGATAGGATCCGGTGACCTCCTCGGGGGCAAAAGGTATTTCGTTGAATTTGGTTTTGCTCTTGGATTTGGATTTGGATTTTTAGTTTTGGTCATTGATTGGGTTTGATCTGATATTTTTTGGTTTGATTTGGAACTTTATATTTTCTTTTCTTTTGGCTTTGGTTATGATTTTGAGATTGTGACTCCATATCTGGGATTGACGGCTGGGTCCTGAAGGTATTATATATTTTTTTATTTGATTTTGGTTTTGGGATTAGGACTCCATATCTGAAGCTCGATGACTGGGTCCTCAAGAGATTTATTTGATTTTGGTTTTGGAATTAAGGCTCCATATCTGAGGCTTAGCGGCTAAGTCCCAAAAAGCCTTGGTTCTACTCATGATCTGTTCCCTTGATTTATTGACAGAACATGGTTTGTTTTTTCCTTAATCATCAATGTTGAGGAATGATATCTTGCAATGTCTATCCCTTTTGTCCTAGGTGAATCTCAATTCAGCCAAATTCTCGGGACTAAACCATCTTCTAATATTCTGCATTTCGGGAGATCCCGACACCTGCAATGAGTCTATATTTTTATTATCGGGCTTTGGTGTTATTACTTGTCATGAATGCATTCTTCACACTTTCCTGAACTCACAAGAATTTTCCTCATATTTTCTTGAGCTTCTGATGATTTTTTATGAACTTTTAAAGTTATCCGCGTACTGATCAGCCATGAATTTGGTATTTGGGTGATTTGACTATGTTTGGTTGGGTTTTGGCCATAGTATTCAATAAGAATGGGTTCTTTGCATTTTTCTGGTTTTATAGGAATTTGGTTTGGATTTTTCTGAGCTTCCCATGATTTTTGGTAGGTTTTTTGAGGTTTCAGCAATTTTGAGCTCATCTGCTTGGGCTACGCCAACATCAAGGCTTGTGAACGTAGATGGCTGCATATAATGTTATCAGATTCGTGTCGCATGCTGAACACCACAAAAGATCAGGCGGGGGGGAGTTGACTATTGAAGTCGGTTGAGTAGGGTGGTATGCGCTCGAATTAGTGCACCGGCCAGACTCTAGTTAGACCCATGCACTCGTGTAGACCGACTATGCGCCGGCTCTCTTTGGCTCTACATGACTACTCTCTTTCCCTCGTTTTTTTTTTTTAACGAGTCACTTCCACTATTTATTGCCACCATTTATATCGAGTTTCCAGAGACACATGCCACAGAGGATCATATAGCTCGGGACGCCTATACTCTTTTTTTTTTTACTTTATTCACGTGGACATGTTGCATGTGAGCCGGAGGAAGAAATTGACTGGTTGTCACATCACATATCAGAGATACGAGACGTGAGGTGAGACAGTATCCTTCGCATCCATCCGACGGCCCGTCAACCTTATCGGCGATCTAGTAATGAAACGACAAACGACCGCTAGATAGTACTCGAATTTGGATTGATCGATTGAACTTCTCAATTGGAGATAGATAATCTTTGAATAAGTGGATTTTATTGCCAGTTCTCATTATTGAATGAGACGAAATAAAAATAGGTGTATTAATCAAAGGGAATGAGATCTTAATGAATAAACTTGGATACAAAGGGTACGGGGATATGAATATAAAGAAGGGAGTTAATTATCAAGTTGGTCAGGCAATAAGATAAAGCTCGGTTATTGAGGATGGATGGAAAGTTTCGAGAAAATATTTTTACACTATTGAGTCTCTGTCTAATGGGAAATATTTCAAAGGACATTAATTGATAAGGGATTGAAATGGTGTAAATCAAGAAATAACAGGGATGCAATTGGCGTTCAGAAGAAAGAAAGGATGTATAAATTAGTAATCGGACTTGCAAACAAAATTAAATCTCATTTAGAAAGATTTATACGGTTATCAAATTGCGGTTATCAAAAATACAGTTACCAAAATTGTAATTAAATATTTAAATTGGATGGGAAAGGATGTTTCGCTAGTGGTAAAATAGGAAGCATGAGTTTTTTTATAAGCAGAGGGTGCTTAAATCTAACCGCTATAATTATGGTGCAGGGGAACGAAAATCATGAGTATCTGTATAAAATATAAAAGGATATAAATAGGGAATTAATTATATTGCTAAATCAAGGGAAGGCACATCAGTTATGAAATTTTGAACGTGGTATGTATATATGTGTGGCAAGATTTCCTTATACAAGCGTATTATATTTATATTAAAGGTACGAAATGATATGCCAAAAGGATCAAAGAAATATTTGTTTATTCGTGCATATTGTCAAATTGGGTCAAAAGGATATATATACAAATAATAAAAAGATGGTAAAGATATAATATACATATAATTTTTTAGACGAAAAAAAAATATATGTATATATATATATATATATAAGTATATCATGTCAAGCTACATAGTTTTTAGGATATTCAAAATAATTTGGCAGATAAAATTAAAAAAATTTGGAGTGTTACGCTGGTGGGGTCCAGAATTTAGCTGACATGGGGTATGCACCGGATAAACTCGGAATTCCTTCTCTTTTGGTTTTCTTCTCCCCTTCCTTTGATCCGATGGGAAACCTTAATTTGAACGTTTTGAAATCGAGCCTTCCAACGATGCATTGGCAGAGAGAGAGAGAGAGAGAGAGAGCCTATTAGCTTTGTAGATCTTCTCTATGGCCTCATCGGCTCGATGCAGGGAACTTCTTTCTGTCGCACTCGGCCATAGGAGGGACGGTTATAGTCTTGAGAGGCGGAGGCAGAAATTGAAAGCTCATGGGAGCTTTGAGAGGTAAGTGAAGGTGGTTTCTCCTTCAATTCGAGTAATCGAAGTCACTAATCCGAACTTTTACATCGATTAAACTTCTGCTTTTGTGTGCTTACCAGATGTTCGACAAAATGTCTGAAAGAGGTTGTGAAGGAGCCATTGACGGTGAGTTGGTAGCTCCTATTGGCCGATGCTGAACCAAGCATGCCTATTGGCCGATGATCGATGATTGTGGCTTTGAATGGCAATTGTTGGTGATGTCCAGAGGTTGGTGTGCTTTTGACATGGCTGTTGAAACATCATAAGAGTGTTGAGGAATCGCTAGGCCTCTGACAAGTCAAGTTGGCGATAAGGACGTAGCATCAACTTGCTCTCCTTTGAGGTCAGATCCTTCTTTCTTTCTTTTTTTTTTTATCTTTTATATATATATATTTTTTTTACTTATGGCCAGTGCTGACCTTGATGGGTTTGTTGCATATGATGAAGGGCATGATGCTGGCTATTTTTGAAATTGGGTTCCCTCTTTTCTTTTCTTTTTTATTTTGTAAGTAAGACCTGGCTTTGTCTCAACTATCATCACCTCAGGTTGATATCCTAAGTGGCCTCTTCTGAAATTTGATTCCCTCCTTTTTTAAGTAAGGAATTTGGCTTTGCTGTTGGCAGGTTATGGTAGGAAGAGGAATGGCATAGGCAAGGGTATATCATGTGGGCATGGTGAATATAGTTAGTCAGCATAGTTTCTGACATATCATAAGAGCACCTCATGGCCATTAGTTGTGAAGGGAGGCAAGATTGCTGATGTTTGTTGGCTCATGGTGGCTATGGTCACTTGGCATGGCTTTTAGAGCATCATGGAGACATCTCATGGCCTGATTATGAAGGTAGGAAAGATGGCATAGGCTAGTACCTACTGTCATGAAGGTGCTTCCTCTTCTTTTCTTTTGGTGTTGATATTATATTTTTTTTTTGTTTTGATTGTTTATTCATATGTCTTATTGACACATGTAAGAGCGATACATATACAGATTGCTTAGCTTTTGTTATTATATACTTTTTTGGTTATGCAACAGAATTGAAACAAGGGCAATGGGACTTAGAATATTGTCATTATACTGTTGTACACCTACTCTCTCTTCTTGCATACTTGTTGTGGCAGTATGAGTAGGCATACATTTTTTTTTATGAAGGGAAATGAAAATGGAATAACAGTGGTAAGAGAAACGATGAAGTTAATTCAGATATGCCACCAATCTTTACCATGAGGTGGTTTGATGCAAATGAGGGTAAATATAAATCAGCTTCATAAGAAAAATAAAATAGAAATAAGAAATAGGATGGTTCTCAGGCTTTATAGGCCTTGGACCTATGCTAACTAATATACCCATGCACACCATGGCTTGGTGGCTGGGTCAAACACAAGATGACTCTCAAAGCAACAGATCAAGAATTTACCACCTTTTTTATTGATATAGCAGAAGATGATTACAAGCTGGCTTCTATTTTGTAGCTATCCTAAGTTAACTCCCTTCTTTTTTTTTGCAGATTTTTTTATTCTAGGTGCATATGTGGCTTCAGGTGTTTCTCTAGGCTCTCTTGTTATTGGGCTCTACTGAAAGTTACTTCTCTTCTCCCCCCCCCCTTTTTGAATGGTGCAACTGCCCCTTTTATTTATAGAGAGGATCAAGGGTATCTTGGTCATCTCACATTTCATTTCATTTTTTTTTTTAACAGCCCAGCCTTTAATTCTGTTTGTATAAGACTCCTCTTCCATTTTTCTTTCTGCAGTATTTTGGAGTATAATACTTGCTGTAGGTGATGTCAATTCATCATTTATTGCTGTCCCAAGTATGGTTTTCTCTCTCCCTCTTAGAACATAGGATCAGTATACACTTGGGTATTCAGTATAATACAACGATATTGTATTAGATTCCCCTTCAGTGTGCATTTAATGGTCAATGGGAATTCAATTCGCTGCTGTTCCCTAATCAGTGATGGACTGGGCCTAAACACATCATTTTGATGGAGTTTTCAAGCTAGTTGGGTCTTGCAGGCTGCTCCTCCTTTTCCCCCTTTTTTTTTAAACAACAATTATTAATATGACAATGATAATTTTAATTGGGTCTGTTGATGTTATCCTTTGATCAAAGCACAGTTGTGCAAGTTTCTTCTCATGTCATGTTTCTTATTGATAGAGCAATATGATTCCTTTAATTTCAGCTAAAGGTGCATGGTCAAGTCTGCTTTAGAAAGACTCCAATCTGAAATGCTTCTTCTTATTTTGTGCCAGCTTAATACCTCTGCAACATGGTGTTTCCATTGTGTTGCTGCAGCTAATCCACGACTGCATTTTTATTGAAAGGTTTCTATTGTTCTCTCTCAAATTGAGCTTAGAACCATTGGTTCTTTCCATTTTCTTTTTATGTGAACTATCACCATAGTCTCTAAGTGGTCTGTTTGATATTCTTCAATTATCAATAGATCATACAAGTCACTATTAGTGAAGTTTAACCAACGCAGTGTGCAACTTTCAGTGGAGCTCTCATGCACCTGCTCCATTTCGACTTCAATTGACAACTTTATCTCACTCCTTGTATCACCAAGAAGCTGTGTAAATGATCAATCTGATGTCCATGGCTTAAATTGTGCTAATTTTTACATTGCTTTTTGCAACAGCCAGCTCTCTTCTTCTCAAAATTGAGTTTAAATTACTGCACGAAAGAGGTTGAAATTGGTACTGTCATGTTCTCCTCGACTCCACCTTTCCAACGGTACCAAGAACACGGGTTGCGATGGAGCAGATCGCCGGAACGGCTTATGTCAGAGACAGCTTCGTCTCTTCTTTCCTTCCCCGATTTCTTTCTCTGTTTTTTTTTTCAATCTGTTATAGTGGGACCCAAGCGTGGACTCAGTGAGCGAGTGCCATTTGGCGTCTCTCTTGCTGACGAGTGGGGTTCGGGGGGGGGGGGGGGCGAGTAATAATCATCGGAGGTTTGGAGAGGGAGGGTCTAACAATGGGCACCGTTTTTTTTTGTTTCACTTTTGTTTTTTTTTTTCTTTGCGTATTGGACCAGCGAATAAATGGGCATACTCCCTTTTTTTTTTCATCTTACTGGGCATCCTTTTATTGGGTCAAGAATTCAAGATGTTAAAGGGCCAATGTAATTTTTGTTTTACTAGAACTTCGTGTCTGTTATTTGAAAAATGATTTGATGCCTTTCCCATAATCATTTGTGCAGGAAATTTCGTATACGCTTTCAGAAAATCATGTAGATCGTGATGATATAAAAAATTTCATTTATTGATTTCTAGAAATATTTTATATCATATTCCAAATTTTATGACTGTATTCGAATTATGACAATTCGAATATTGATCATTCATTTGAAATTGTGCAATGCTTAGGCTTGAAGAAGGATGTCAAAATTATTGATTTCAGTTTCACGGAATGACACATTTAGCTTGTCATAAAATATTCATCTAATATTTCATGAGCATTCATGGCAATTTCTCATGAATTTCTAGGCCTCCACAATTTGATTGACATATTTCGGTCAATACCTGAGACATCTTGATATTTTTCACACCTTATCCCCTTTCGAATAATTCTTGATATTTTCTAAGGCCATTTTAGATTTTTTATAATCCTCAAAATATTCCTGGGCATCTCGTGTTATTTTGATCGCATATTTTTAGGGGTCAACAGCAATTAAAAGAGCTCTCCATGGCAGCAACTAATTGCTCCATGGGAGAGGAGAAGGTGGTGGCTAGAGAGGAGAAAGAGTGAAAAAAAACTAGATTTTGTTTCTTCCAAATTGTGGTCCTTATATAGCCATCCAAACCTAACCCTTGGGGACCACTCCATGTTAGAACGTGGTGGGCCTTAATATGGGCTTTCAAGTCCATATTAGTTGGTCTTTAATTTCCTTTAATACTCTCATTTAATTGCATTTAAGTTAGGCTCATATCAGGTAATCAAAAGATAACCCATTTATTTAATATAATTCCTATAATCATATTAAATGTGTTGAACAAAATTAATTATCAACTATTTGATAATTATTATAGGATTAGACTTTGCATTAATTAGTTTCATATGATCCATTTGAAATATTTAATTATAACGATTCGCAACGGTATATAATTAATTAATCAACATATTATATATTGCATTCTCCAATGCAAGTAAACTAATATTAATGCACTGTTGATTAAGAGCCTTTAATTCGTGTGACCCTCGAGGATTTATGTCATGTTGGTCATGGAAATTAAATCGCTATTTATTTCCAATAATCATAAGCGGTATCTAGCAACACGTTATGATTCCCAATTAACATAAATAAACACTGTACAACTACAATATTTCAATTCTATATAAGAAATAATGTATTTCCTTATTTTGATTCTTATGCCACATGATATCACTGTATAATCCAAGATAGGAATGTGTCATTCTTGTAGATTATACATTTCTTGATCTTAGAGATGATAGTCTAGTTTGCATGCATACGATCCAACTCTATCAAAGGGTGCCCAATAGATATCATCACTCACTAGGTATACTAATGAGGGACATACGGTTTTCTTGATGAACAACTTTTTCCCGCACAATTCAAGAGAACATAAATAAAGTCCGTATAGCAGCCCTTATCAGGAATCAACGGTAGACGATATTTATAGAACTTATCCTCATGTGTAAAAGTTTGTCTCGCACCTTTTTGACCTATCCACGGGTAGATATTGATATCTCGTATTTATATTGTTATTTTGACCAGACTTTACATCGAAATCGTGACCAAACCAATGATAATCGCCGTGCATTTGTATTTTATTTGGCAAGATTGGGTACTGCCGCGGAATTTGACTTGTCTTGTAGGAACTTGGTGGATGGGACACAATAATTGCATAAAATAGAGAATTTTTGGGAAGAAAATGACTAAATGGAATCCATAGCATTGTAGAGCTCATCCTAAGCTTTCCAACGATATTTGAATCACCTCAATTGGAGTTCGGATGAAGAAATTATAGTCAAAATGCTATTGGTGCGCAGTGTGTATGCACAGGAATTCGGACCGAATTAGTATCAATTCGGACCGAATTGCATCACAGGAAATTACAGAGGATCCAATTCGGATCGAATCAGATCGAATTCGGACCGAATTGACATACGAGGAAAGTTCTGGCTATACTTGGAAAGGGTATTCTCTTATGGGAACGTCCTTAGGTCGGTTTGCAACCTATGGAGAGGTTCTAGGGCGTCCAGAGAGGCAGAAAAAAGGCTATATATGGATATTCTTTCTTGTAAAGGAGGCACCTACCATTGATCTACGATTGAGCCACCATTAGCCACCAATCTTCCACCTCCCACCACCGTTCTCACGCCGAAAGGCGTGGGATTTCCACTTCTCCACCATCACTCGATCATGGCAGCGACTTGGGAGCGGTTCTAGACGCGACAGCGGTGGATTCAACCCAACCACGGCTCTGGACGTTCGGTATTTCGAGTTTGAAGGAATTATCGGTTTATTCTTCCTTTCTCTTGATATTTGATCGGATGGAGTTTGTATCTTACTTATTTGCATTTGTAGTTTGTTTTATTAGCATGTTAGGCTAAAACTCATGTTGTCTTAGGGGTAGATGTAGCTTAGATTTGGTTTGCTATGTGATACTTGGCTTGTTGATTGAAATTGCTATTTACTTGTTGAGAATCGTTATTGCTTGCTTGTGCTATGAATTATTTATTAACTATGTTGCTTAATGGATGAATGGCCACATTTGTTAGGACATCAACATGTTTTAATAGATAAGACTTGCATAAGTATTTCGAGGTAGGTAAAAAGGCGAAAGTCAACCAACGATTAACCAAAAGTGAAAGTTTCTATTTGAACGGCAGTTTAAAATAGATATCTCGCAGAAAATCAACAAGTAAACTCGAGTAGGTCTACCAACACACGAAAGTTGAGGTACAATACATTTGATGAGGGTTAACACTAGATTCTATACCAAATACCATACCCAATAGGCAACAGCAGAGGGTTAGGGAGTTTAGGTATGGCTAGATGGATCTTTAGCTTGAATAGATCAATAAACAAGTAGAAAGTAGCATTCACGCAGTGGAATTCAGACCGAATTGGTCACAATTCGAACAGAATTAGTGAGACAGAATACGACAGTGCTATGTTTCGCAACCTTGCGACCAAACCAAAGTGAAATCGAACCCTAAGGCATTTTTAATAGCATATATTAAACCCATAAAATACCAAAAAAAATATTAGTTTTAATTGTTTTGATTTTATTTCCTCTTTTCTTTAATTGTTTGATTTAAACCAAAAACACCATAAAGATTTATCTTCTAGCTTTAGCAAACAAATAGGATTAGTATTCATCACCATCTCTGTGGGATCGACACCTTAGCTTTACTACGAATGTCTAGTCGAGTAAACAAGGTTATTTTTATTTGACCTAGGTTTTAACCTCGATCAGATATCAAAGGATAACTTCCTCCATGGGAAAAAAGAATACAGAGCAGATACCTCTCGAGCATCTTGCGACCCGAACACTACCATTCGTCCGATAACGGGCGACGGACGCTAATGCGGTTCTAAGTACCTCGAGAGTTGATTGTTTGTTTGCAGGTTCTTTCCTTCCAGCAGGCGCAAGCCCCTGCTGTTAATTACCTCCGGCCTGAGTTGAGAACCAGACAAGAGCACCTCTAGATCGGGAATAATCAGATTAACTGTGAAGGATAGCTTAGAGTCTAATTTTAATCTTTTAAGAAGATTAGTCTTTAGGGGGGGGTTTAAGTTTTAGTCCTTTTAATTGTAACTTTAAACTTGCTACAAGACTTTGGTTGACTTCTATGTCACTATTTTACCAACTTTGTTGTTTTATTTTGCTGAAGCTGACTTGGAGCCACCTTGAGATTTCTGAGATTAATACTAAGGGTTACATTACCTAGATTAATACTCAGTCGATTTAGGGATTTAGAGATTTTGGGATTTTGGGATTTCTCGTTCAAGTCTCGAGTACAGATGCGCTATGCCTCCTCTTGACAAGAACTTCAGGGGTGTACCTTCCAGGACAACACGCTATGCAGTCTCAAAAGGGCGATTTAGATTTACGAGTTCGACACTAGAAAGATAGGCGATCTAGGTCAATTCTCAATCGTTTTGAGATTCAGAGATTTTAGGATTTCGTTCGGGTCTTGAAGAAAGAAACGCTATGCCCTCCTCTTGACGAGAACACCGGGTTGTACCTTCTGGGGCAACGCGCTATGCGGTATTTGGACTTTTAAGACTTTAATGTCATTTTGAATTTTAGTTATTGACTTTTGATCTAGGCTCTAGAGCGCTGGTCTTTGAGTCTTTAACTTTTGGGATGTTAGTATTGAATTTTAGGCTTTAGAATATTTTAAGACTTTTAGATTCCGGCTATCAGATCGTTTTAAGTCTTAATTTTACCAATTTTAAGTCGGACTGTTGAGTTTGACTTTTTGATTTATAAAAATGATCATTTTGGGTTTAACTTTTTGATTTTCAAGTTAGACTTTTGAGTTTTGAGTTTTCATAGCTCTGTTTTGATCTCTGGGCTTCGCATGCGAGATTTGGGTTTTAGGTTTCCCATTCTTTAGATTTGGGATTTGGAGTTTGGATTTGAATTCTCGGGTTTTGGAGCTTGAGCTTTTGAATCTCTTAGATTTTTGGATTTAGGGCTTTGGACACTTGGATTTAAATTTAGGGTCTTGGATTTTGTATTTTTGCATTTAGGTTTTAGTGTTTGGATTTAGGATTTTGGTATTTTTGAATTTGGATTTGGGATTTGACCTTTTGGATTTTGGTTATGGGTCCTTGGATTTGAGGGTTTTGGAACTTCTTTGTTTTGAGCTCGGGATTTGGATTTTGGTAGTTGGATTTTTGGTATTTGGATTTTTGGAATTGTTGAGGCTCGGCCAGAAATGTCTGAGTGTACCTGTTGTTCAGAACATAAATGTTCAAATATACCTGCTGTCCAGAACATAAATGTTCAAATATACCTGCTGTCCAGAACATAAATGTTCGTGTGCTTTTGCAGAAATTTAATTTTTAACTCTAATCTTATCATTTTGTTATTTATAAAAATGATCATTTTGAGAGTTTTAAATATGTTTTGTGCTTTGAGATTTGGGCCTGAAATGTGTTACCAAGATATTTTTCATATTTTCCTGAACATTTCCATATTTTATTCGAATTTTTCTGACATTCCTGGTATTTTTAATGCATTTTTGAAGTTTTAAATCTGTTGAAAAATTCTGATTGGCCGGAGCTTGCTGTTTGCTGTACTGGGTTGTAGTGACCCGTCACACAGAGGCTACCACAGAAGATCATCAAGAGGCGTAGAGGTTTTGGTTTAAATCGGGTGCACTGAGTTCACCCAGATTTCCCTTTTGATCCGTTAGAACCACCATCCGTCCGTCCACCTGGCGTCAAGATTCGTGCCAAGGGACACTTTTTCTTTTCTTTTCCCTTTCTTTCTTCCTTCTTCCTCCCTTTCTCTTCCGACAGTCTCTCGAATGGAGGGGTTTACGTCGGGGGAGAAACTACGGCAACTGGTGCTACCATTCTTTGGATTGAAGGTACCTTCTTGCTCATAACGAGCTTCCCTT
This sequence comes from Rhynchospora breviuscula, assembly GCA_027562975.1. Classification (NCBI taxonomy): domain Eukaryota; kingdom Viridiplantae; phylum Streptophyta; class Magnoliopsida; order Poales; family Cyperaceae; genus Rhynchospora; species Rhynchospora breviuscula. The sequence goes on along the minus strand of CM050400.1, from coordinate 14,082,340 downwards.
CCTTTCTCTTTACCACATTTTCTCAATCGCTTCTCATTTCTGAGCTTCTCTTCTTCCCAATTACTTAGGCCTTTTCTGCCATGTCCAATTGAGTTGCTCGAGGTCGAATTGAGTACCATGGGTGGGTCCCACGGGGTTCTTGAGGTTCGTGGAGGTCACTAGAGGCTTCAATTTCACAGGTAACCTTCTCCTTGTGTTCAATTTTGGATTTTAGTTTGGTATGGACTGGTTGTATTTGGTAGCCTGGTCCTAGCTTGGTTTCATGCTCAATTGAGCTCAGCTTGGTATTCAACATGGGCCCAGAGTTGACAACGATCAGTTACTTTGGTCCCATTAGGCTTAATTTTGGTCCAGTCCTTAGCCGAATTTTTTTACTCCTTTTTACTTCTGTCAAAGGTATATTTGATTTTGAATTTGGATTTATGACAAAACCACTTTGAGTTTGAGTTTAAGAGATGCTTTACCATCTTTGCTTTGTTCTTCATGCACTAAATTCATTTGCTTTCAGAAGAAGACTCATGCAATTGTAAATCATTTTTGTGTTTTTGATGTTTTGCAAAAGATGTTGCGGGTATGTATGCCAAATGAAGAAGCACTAGGCTCTGGACTGAGTACCTAGTAACTCTGATGCAATAACTCACTATGCAAATTTCTATCTTGTAGTCCTGCCTGTTACAAACCCTATACATGAATTTCTTTTGTTTTGAAAGAATATAGCTGAGGAAAATTTGGAAAAGATGCTGGCTTATGTAACCCTATTTTATTTTGACTCAGACAACACTTATTTGCATATGCTCAAAGAGATGCAGAAATGCGTGTGACATTATTTTATGTTCCATAGAAAATGTTATGCATGCTGAATGAGGGATGGACTATCCAAGACACCAACTCTGACAGTGATGCAATGCAACCCTTTCGTTATTTTATTTATTGACACAGAGCTATGCAGACTTGTTACTACACTCTTATTTTGACTTTTATTGTGATTGCAAACTACTTTTACTATGCAAGCTTGAATGATTTTCCTTTTATCTGCTCTAGGAGACAATCTATGAACTGTGTTTTGACTTAAGTTTAGTTACTACTACCAAGACTAACTTATATGACATATGTGTGGAACTCTTATTTCACTTTTAGCCCTGGAATTTTATTCATTTTTGCAACACCTAAATTTCTGGCCATGCTTTAATTTGAACTCCTAGAATAGATCTATATGACTCCAACTGCTAGGGTAACATACTTGAAATTTTATTTTACTTTTGGTCCCTAAAACTTATATATTTCTGAAGTATGCCTAAATAACTTGTGATGCACACTATGTTTCACTGAACCGTACTGAATGAACTAATGTGTACAAGGACTTGTCCTGCTGGCTCATTTTACTATACTAATGCCATACCAAACCCTAATGACATGCTGACCATGAGTTAACTTCGACTTTTGATGATGATTCACTGTCAGAAGCTTAAATAATAATGCTCAACACCATGGACTTGCTGCCGACTTATTTAGAATATGGATGCCATGCTATTTAACAATCAAACAACTATGCAAAACTTAAGTATAATGCATGTAGAAACCAGATGCCATGACATGATCTGACCTAACCCTAATATGCTTATGACATGAACAAAAATCCATTTTTTTGTTTTAAAACATAACAGATGCATAACTTTTCAAATCCTTTTTGTTGTTTTGACACTTTTAGGTGGCATACTAGACAATAGCACTTGGCATAGAGTCTAGACAGCCTTATTCACTTTTAATTTGGGGTGGCATGCAAACAATAGCACTTGGCATAGAGTTTGCATGCCTTATTATGCATATCTCTAAGCTATCTCCTCATGAGAGGGTATTACACAGCCAAATACTGGGCTGGATTGATTTCAAGACCAAATACCAGGCCGGAGCCAAATATCAGGCTCACACCATGCCAAATACCAGGCATTTCAAAGAACAGTGCCAAATACCAGGCACTAAGCCAAATACCAGGCCTATTAGCAACCAGAAAAGAAGAAAAAGAGGGAAAATAGGAGGAGAACAAAAAGAGCAAACAATTTTAAAGCATTTTGGCCCCCTTTATTGCATATAAAATCACAGTTTACACTTTTATTATGCTAATTACCTTAGTTGCAACTTAAAACAGCTTTCTTTTTCTTTTACAATTACTGAAACGCAATGTACTAGCCTAGTATTGTAAAATTTGGGGGGCCTGGAATTCTTCGTCTTCAGCTCCTTATATAACCAAAGGATTAGGGTTTCATCTGGGGTTTGGTTGACACTTGGCAATTTCCTGGAATTTTAAAGTTTGATGCCATCTGATGGAGGGTTGGGATGCATTCTTGCTTCTGCCACCTCAATCTTGAGTGCATCTTCACTTGGGGTATTTCACTTCTCAATTGACTGGCCAATTGTCACTTGACATGTGGCCTTTGCTTTTAAGACAGTGTGTATAGAGATTTAGGGGTTTACTTCCTTTTACTGCTATTTCCTAGCTGACGTGGCATGTGAGCCTGTACTACTCAGCTTACATGGTTGCAGGTAGGATGGTTTACTTCAATTTACCAAGTGTTTCTTGGGGAAGAGTATTTGAGGCGCCGGCTGCCTTCTGTTGCATGTCAGGAGGGCAAGTATGGGATTTCATGGCTTCCTGAGGTATCTCCAGTTGGTTTTCTTCACTTGGCACCCTTTCCAGTGACTTCTTTTGGGTTTAATTTCCTTTCTTATCTCTCACAGGATTGTATTTGATGATTTGTTGTAGCATTTGAGTAGCTGCTTTACATGTAGCTACTGACTTGGCTTCAGATGATTGGTGGCCACATGTGTTGGTTGTTGAGGCTCCACATAGCTGCTAGGTTAGAGCATCTTCTTGGCGCCAGGACTTGTCATGATGTGGCACTCATCTGATGGCTAGGGGAGCATCAGATGGCCTTGGTTTGGTGGTGAGAATGACCTCCCCCAGGTGAACTTTGTGTCATCTGGATATTCATATGAGAGGCTTTGTTTTTCTCTCCAGTTGGTTATTAGTTCAATTGTGGCCAGGTTTCATGGTGCCTTTGTGTATATGGTTGCTTTATGGCGCCTAGCAATTGAAGGTGAGTGTAATTGCTTGGTGTATTTGGTTGGCATATGCCACAGTCAATCATATGGCTTTATCCATAAGCTAGCTGTCTTGCATCCATTCAAATATCATTTCTGGATATTCTAGGGGTCTGGGTGTTAATTTACACTGACTGGCGCCTTAATTGAGTCTTTGGTCTTATCCTTGTTCAATTAATTTTTATGTTTAATCATGGTTTATGGCACCAATTACCTGTATGGATATGGGTAGCCTCCTTTTATTGGACATCTTTTGCTGCTGAGTGTTATTGATATCGCATATTTATATATGATTTTAGGCCTGACTTTAACCCAAATCACGACTCAAAACCCTTGATTTCATGTGTATTTAGTTTATATTTGTAGGATTTTGGTACTGCTTGGGTTTCATTTCATTTTGTAGGGACTTGGAGTCAATTCACTGTAAAATGGGCATAAATCGGCACGAATCGGCGCACGACGCGTGACACAGCCAGTCCTGTGCGACCGCACAGGCCTATTGTGACCTTGGATGGTGCCCGCATGACTCAGTTTTGGGCCAGTAAATCCTGTGCGACCGCACGGGCCCATTGTGCGACCGCACAGACCCTCACGTGACTCATTACGGGCCAGATGTCTCATTCCTGGCCCACGTGCGACCGCATAGCCCATTATCCGACCGCATAGAGCTCCAAACCCTACCAAACCACTATATAAGGCGCCCGAATCTCCTCATCTAGGGCATCGATTATTCCATCTCTCCTTCCACCTCGATCCAAGGCGACGCCGCAACCCGAACCAACCCAAATCCACCATTCGGCCCCCTGTGCGACCGCACAGGGGTCCCGTGCGACCGCACCACCTCTCTGCCGCCTCGGATCTCGCCATCTCGACCTCCTACACCTCACCATTCCACCCAAGCACCTCCTTGCTAGTCCAGAAGTCGATTGGGCTTGAGAAGGGGCAGTTTGCCTTCCTTTTTGACTTGGTTTAGCATGGAGATTGTATCTTTACATTCATTTACTTTATTTGCTTGCTTTTGCATCATGTTAGGTTAGATTAGCTATGTTCTAGGGATTAGTTCAAACTAAGGTTGGATTTGTTGATTTGACTTGGCATTTGGTCTCTATTGTGTATTGCTTGCTTGATTGCTATATGATTATGCTTGTTTGTGTTTGTTTGTCCAATTGAACCTCCTTTTAGGTGAACGGCCGCACCTAACTTAGGCTAAAGGTGTAGATTGTTTAATTGAACCAAGTAGGTAACCAAGGTAGGTTAAGAGCCGAGAGGTGACCAACTTAAGCCCGAGAGGGAAAAGTTTCTACTTAGGCGAGAGTTTAGTGGATGCCTTTGAGAATCAACAAGTGGACATAGGGTAATTAAGCCAACATGACGAGAGTTGAGGATTAATTGACCTAATGGGGACTTTAGGCTAGGTTCCGCACCAAATACTGTGACCAACATGCGAGAGTTGAGGTTCAGGAGTTTAGGTACGGCTAGACCTGTCCCACACAAGCTAGGAACCAAAGTATCATGGCAAACCGGCACTAACCAAGGGCTGTGCAGTCGCACAGAGGGCCTGTGCGGTCGCACAGGGCTCTCTGGCATGCACTCGTCAACGTTGCGGCGCGAGAGCGACAAGCGTTGACGGCCTGAGGCCTGACCAAGGTGGAAACTGAATCCTAGGACATTTTTATACCATATTTTAGCACCAAAAACACCAAAAATTGCTATTATCTTATTTACCTTTAGTTGATTGTGTTTGTTACTTGTTGATTAAGTCCAAAATCCTTCATTCGATTGCCTAGATTTTGTGAATAAATAAGGTCTAATACTCATCTTACCGTCCCTGTGGATTCGACCCCGACTGTACCAACGAATAACCGTGCGCTTGCGGTTGTTTTTAGGTTACTTTTGGGTATTAGCTTCACTCTCATCAGTTATGTAACACCAGCTAGCAGTGGTCCCTAGAAGGGATTAAACGCTCCATCTTACACAATACTTGTAACTGAGCTTAACTGGATGATTGACACACTACTTTTGGTTTGTCTTTGGGCAATTACATGACTGCCATTTGCATGTATCTTAATTAACCTTTTGACTGTGAGTTTCTTTGGTTTTGAGATAGCAATGCTCTTGTGATTAAGCATTCTTTTAGCATTTATCCCAATTTGTCACCAATTATTCCCACTGCATCACTTGTTCAAGGACTGAAGAGGGGCAGAACTGGCATTGAATGTTCATTTCCTTTCAATTGGGCTTATCATCCTTTTGTCTTATTCTCTTAAAGACTGATTTGCCCATGGGCGCATGAAGCATCACTTTCAGATTTATTGTGTTGCTTGGTGATGCCATACAACTTAGTTGCATATGCATTTGGAGTGAGGTTACCAACTGGAACATCAATCCCCTTTCATTCAGTCAACTATACATATGAATGGCCAGATATAATTGTTGAGCATGCTTCTTGTACTCCCTCCTGTGTTAAACCAATTAGCATCTTGGTCACACGAGGCATGAGTTCATCACACCCATTGATTTGAATTCCATTCTCTCATCAGATGGCCACAATCAAAAGGGAATGTTGTACCCTTTTGTTGCCTCATCAAGGCTCCTGTGTTAGGGACCACACTAGAAAGTTTCCTTCCAGTGCTTGGGCTGACGAAATACAGTGATGTTCCCCTCTCCATTTCATCTATTTCTTATGTCTCTTCCTCCCAATTTTACTGGAGGCGTCCAGTTACAATAGAACTCAACTGTGGGTACACCATAGTTTCCACGTTCCCTCTGTATGTGTTCTCTGATCGAGACGAAGTGTAACCAGTGTCTCCCATCGATACATTGAGCTTCTCTTCTCCATTAGCATAATTTCGACATTGTTGCTCGTGACTGGAACGACTCGTCTATCCCCACAAGCATTGAACTACGAAATTGAGGCGTTAGGTATGTAGTTTGCTTCTCTGTGATGCTTCATTGTCGTTCTCTTACCCAATTTCATCTCCTTTGCAACTTAATTTCGCCGTCGTCCTCACAGGCAGTGAGCTTCTTCCTCGCTCAATTGAGGTCGTTTCTCCCCCGACACAGATCGTGTCTGGTGTCATTGGAATCTCGAGATCATCGCCTATCCAGCGGTGCACTTGGCTTGGGCTGGGGCGGTCTGAGGCGGCGATAGAGATCATCCCTACGCCGATGTATCGAGGGTCTAACAGCACTGTACGGTTCCATCTCTCTCTCCTTTTCTTTTTTTTGTCTTCAAACGGTAAGGGTCAGGGCCAATCAGGACATGACACGTGTTCAATCCCAGACTTGACTTAGTCGAGTCACGTAACCGCTGTTGAGTCCAGTTAGGTTAGGGTGTTGGGTCCAGTCGCATGAGTCCCGAGTGAGCCACATTCCGACTAATGGATTTGATTTTGATAGCAGGTCTGGATCTGTTTCGCTGAGTTCTCGGACCCGTTTCGCTTTGTTTACCAGGCCGCTAGAAAATGAAATGGGGGGTGGGCCTTAGACTGAGCCCAGTCTAGATTCTAATTTCGGCTTATAAGCCCATTTCGAATTTGAGGATAATTGTGCTGCATTTATTTGGTAAAAATCGTTTGACGCCCATCCATAGGTCAGTTTGACATGAAATTTTGCATGGTTCCTCATAAAAATATGAAGAATTTAACTGCTACAAATTTTCCATTTTTGGGACTTTTTGGAGGGACTTTTTGCATAATTAATTATGAGGATATCACAGGCTCAAAATGGCATTTCCCTTAATTAATTAATTTATCATCCATTTTCAGGAATTTCTGTATTTTTTCTCTCATGCATCATGACTGTTTGTCAGAGCGGTTTTGTCTGGTTGCTATTGTTGTGGATTTTGGTTTATTTGTGGAATAAAATTTGTTTATTTATTCCAGGGTTTTATGCAGCAGAATTTAGGGGTAAACAACACAGTAGTTCATTCAGTACAGTTCAGTGAAACATAGCGTGCATCACAAGTTATTTAGGCATACTTCAGAAATATAAAAGTTTTAGGGACCAAAAGTAAAATAAAAATTTCAAGTTTGTTCCCCTAGCAGTTGAAGTCGCATAGATCTATTCTTGGAGTTCAAATTAAAGCATGGCCAGAAATTAAGGTGTTCGCAAAAATGAATAAAATTCCAGGGACCTAAAAGTGAAATAAGAGTTCCACACATATGTTATATAAGTTAGTCTTGGTAGCAATAACTAAACTTAAGTCAAAACACAGTTCATAGATTGTCTCCTAGAGCAGATAAAAGAAAAATCATTCAAGCTTGCATAGTAAAAGTAGTTTGCAATCACAATAAAAGTCAAAATAAGAGTGTAGTAACAAGTCTGCATAGCTCTGTGTCAATAAATAAAATAATGAAAGGGCTGCATTGCATCACTGTCAGAGTTGGTGTTTTGGATAGTCCATGTAACACTAGGTTTCTTATTACAGTATTAATTTAAATTTTGTGTTTATTTAATGACTTATTAAGTATTATTGTTACTATTATTATTATTTTTAGAATAAACATTTTTATATAAAGATACTCATTATTTTAATGATATCTAAATTTGTCAAATACGATTATTTTCGTATACTACTATTTTTTTTTTTGTTCACCTAGTTTATGTTTCTTTATTCAGAATTAGTAGGTTAATTAAAGGATGTTTTTTTTTTCATGGTGGTGGTTATTTTCACAAGTAGTTATAGGCATCGATTAGGTTAAGGGTCACTTTATATTTATGTCCTTCTTTTCCCGTCGGTTATGCATCCCGTAACTCATTCTCTCTTGAAACCCAAAAACCATCACTTCCTTTCTGAATTTCTTTCTGTGGTTTGTTCTGCGTGAAGGATTTTGGGCTAGTGGATCCAAGTGGGTAAGTATATTCTTGTCCTTTTCTTTACGACATGTATATACCTGATTACAACTAGTCCTTGTGTCCATGAAAAGTTTATTTATTTATATACTTTCCCATGAAAGTTGAATTGCTTTATTCTGGTTATAAATCCTTACGTGGGATCTTTTCAAAGCTAAATTTTTTATCTACAACACCCTGATTTCTTTTCCGAATTTGCTATCTGAAGGTTACATTTACGTGCTGATTATCTTTTGCATTTCTATCTATATTACTTACATCCTTGATATCTGATTTCCTAACTTGGCAGCCACTTTATCTTTTTAATTAAAAATCTATGCGAGTGACCATTCTTCATAAATCCTTAAAATATTGGTTTTTGGTTTTTCTTTTATTTAACAAAACTGTCTCAACCGATTGAAATTTTGGTGTCGGTTATACACCATATTAGTTCTCTGATTTTTTCATATTGCCTTGTATAAAGGATTCTTTTCCTTATTATGTTTATTATGTTTATATATCTTTAATGACTATAGCTCTTAGTTTTAATTACGTGATCTACTGGGTTTGTAGCCCACGCACCCTTTGCATATAAAAAGTTATGCTTTCTATTTTGTCACTAGTGAGTCATCTTTTCCCATCCGATTTAAATACTTAATTACTATTTTGATAACCGAATTTTAGTAACAATGATATTTGGATTTGGGTACTTAGTAATTGATTTTGGCCATTATTTTATTTCTAATTGGTGTCCTTTTTCCTTTTTGGCGTACATCTGTTTGGAAAGTCAAATGGGTTATGATTAAGATATTGAAGTCAAGTAATGGTACTGAGTAGCACCGAATTTCTTTCAGGAAGATGAAAATTTTAATCAAGTCCTTAATTATTTTGACTAAATGAACATAGTTTAAGATATATATATATATATATATATATATGTATACATATTATTTGAGTGGTTGTTGTCTTTTCTGTTGACTTTTAGTTAATTAATTGTATATACTTGTACTTTACGTAAGCACTAAAGTTGGTCAGTATCGTGTGAGTTCCTTACGGGCACACTCTGTTAGTGGTAAGACTTGTTAATTAATTATGTCTCTCCTCTTCGTATCTGTAGTAATTAGGGTTTTTACGCGTGTTTTAGGTGCAAATCAAGAAGAGCAGGAAGAGTAGAAGTTGGACGTGCCGCATTTCTTGACAGGTGCGGATCCTGGTTATGTTGTGAAATTGATTTATTTATATATTAGATATTCAAACTAGGATCATATGTTTTGTGTTACTTTATACTCTGCTCATATTTATTTTACATAGTGCATAAATGCATTATTAGTATTAGTAGTTACATTATTTTATAAATGGATTATCCGTTGCACGATAAATAAAGTTAAGGGAACATGAAGTTACATGGTCATTCTGCATGGTGATTATATTAGATTGCATGTGCATAGTGTTAGTGTTAACAGAGAAGATAATGTATATTAATTCTGTAAATGATACGTGAAGTGGAAAATAATCGTGGTACCAAGAGTTTGGCTTGAGGGCTCTAGTACTAGCGCGCTCCCCAGAAGAAGTCCGTTCGCGACGGACAAGTGTGCTTCCTGGGTTCGTGATCGTGTAGCCAATTGGACTTGGTAATCGTGGCGTGTTATCGTGTGAAAGGAAATTAATGATAAAGATTATGAAATTGTGGAAATATTAATCGTATATTTTGTTGAAGTTGTCTTTATCATGTCATGTATATTTATTTTTAATAGGAAAACATGTTGCGAATAAAGCATTTCGGTGTTGATAGTCATTGCATGTTTCTTTAATTTTCACAACTCTCCGGGCTGGAACTGAATACCGCACGGAGAGATTAATTCAGTCTCTCATCCGTTGTTTACCCATGTTTTATGGGTTCCAGGTATCGAAGATCATGATTTATTTCTTTCGAATGTAAGGTTCAAGGATGCGGGTTAAAGATGCCACATTTGCTTTTGAATTGTTTACTTTATCTTTATGAACAAAAATGAGTTTGGAACATTAGACGATCAGGGAAGTCTCATGTTATAACTTACCCTGATAGTCTGTATCTTTTCTTTACTTCAGTTTGTAGTCGGATACTTATGGTTTAAATTTTATAAAAGTGGCATCTATTATCTTATGTGAATTAATTGCATTGTATATGATGTTGTGCGCCTGGCGTACTTATACGCGGCGAGTTGTTGAGAAACACTCTGAGTCGGATAAAAGTGACTTGGGGTGTGACAACTTTAGTTGGTATCAGAGACAGCATATACAATACAATTAATTACCCGCTATGAGAGCGTATTGGTTTCTTATCCGCAAGTCTTTCGAATAGTAGTTTGGCAGATATTTCTAAGTAATGATAGTCTGATGTTTGTCTTCTAGATGGAACATGTTGAAGGGCATTGTGACTTATCCGGCGTTACAGCAAAAACTCTTGTTAGCATTCGCCATGGATCATCATTGATTTCCTCGGACTTTGTCGAGGGCAGCGATTTTAGAGTAACACGTCGTCCAGGCTTCCGCGATGTGAGAATCAATGGAAGGAACTGTAAATTGAAGGCTCAAACATGCTACAACTTAGAAGTGAAGGTAGAGGGTTACAAGTGGTCAGTGAGTCCCGTTCTCTACTTTAGGAGAGGTTATGACCTAATCTTAGGAAGAGATTGGCTAGACCAACACCATGCCATACTGGATCAAGAGGAGAAGTCTATTAAATTTTGGCCACCAGGTGGACGGCCTATGCGTGCCATGTTTTGTCGAAAGGTTGGAGGAAGAGTCTCTCCTTTAACAGTGGTCGAAGTCTTCTATGAGAGAGGAGCCTACTTGAGGAACGAGGAAGCAGCACTTCCCTTCATCGGACTTGTGCCTCCAAACCTTATTAACCCCGAGATAGAGCCTGGTTCTACTCTGCCTCAAGATGAAGACGATGTCGAGGTTGAACCAACAGAAACCTTCTTTGGAGCAGACAATGAAGAAGTGGATAGAGAATTCTCTTACGACTATTAGAACCTCTCCAATAGTTTTTTTTGTCATTTTTAATATTTTTATGTTGTATCCTAGTTCGGTAGTGTTTAAGTAGAGTATGAACTTTTAGCTAGGGGTGTTTTTTAAAAGAGTTTATGTAGTCACAATTATATTATAGTTATCAACTGTTTTCTTATGAAATTTTTATCATTCTCTTGGATAGTGCACTTTCTTTATTATCCTTAATTATTCCGCATGAATTATGTATGTTTAATTAATTATACTATGCAAGAGTTTTATCGAGTCTTAATTTATGATTAATAGCTAGCGATAATAGTTGTTATATATATATAAATAATATATATTATTTAATTGTTGTTGATTTGATTGTTCCTTGGGTTCTATCTTGTCGTTCAATGAAGTAACTGGTTAGTTTTGGGGGTGCTTTTCTTTTTAGAAATGGCAAGAGGAGGAGCTAGTAGAGGTAGTTCCTTGGACAACACGGAGGATACCAACAATGACACTACTGCAACAGGGACCCAAATCGGACGTGACAACATAGAGCGGATGCTACAGGGACTTGAGCGCATCGCCCGTGTTGCTGGAGAGGCCGATCAGAGGAGGAATCGAGAGGGAGACAATTTCTTCGAGCTTTACCGTTCTTTCTCATCCCTTCGACCTGCCAACTTCGATGGTACCGGAGATTTTCTAGCAGCAGAAAATTGGCTGGCGGAAATCAAAGACAAGTTCACCCTAGTACGAGCCCCGGAGGAGAACAAGTTGGAGTTGGCCGTCCATTTCCTTGAGGGACATGCTCGTTTCTGGTGGCAACAAACCAAGAGGAGGTTTGACGGCGACCTGGAAAACATTCCTTGGCAATGGTTTGAACAACAATTCGAAGGGAGGTACATGGATGTGATGTCTCGTGAAATGCTCAGGCAGCGTTTCACCAACCTCAAACAAGGAGGCAACTCTGTGGGAGAATACAACTCTAAGTTTGAGAATCTAATGAGGTATGCTCCTGACATTGTTAACAGTGAGTTCCGCCTGAGGCAGCAGTACTTGGGTGGACTGAATCCTCGGTTAGCACAGTTGATTGACATTCCGGGAGTCAACAATCTCCCTGAATTGATGCTTCGAGCTACTACGGTGGAGACTTATGACGCTCGCATTGGCCAATCCGGAAACCCGAGGAGCGTTAGGCCAAGAACTGAAGGTGGCCAAAGGCAAGAGCCACCAAAAAGGGGTAGCACTATTGCAAGGGCTGATGCCGGATCAAGTTTAGAGTTGTGGTGCAGGCGTTGCGAAAGGCCCCATGCAGAGGCAGAATGTCGTAAACTGAATGGCTTGTGTTACAATTGCAGCGAGTCAGGCCACTTTGCAAGGGAGTGCCCCCACCCTGATAGACGGGGCGTGGCGGGTTATTTTGGCGGAAATACAGGCCGTGGGACAATCCAACAAGCAGGAGGGCGAGGATTTAACACCTTTCCGCGCGGAGGCCGAGTTGGGGGTAGAGCGGGAGGAAGAGTTGGAATGCACTCTCACTGTTGCTACACCCACGGAGACCATGAGGAGGTGACTGAAGGACCAACGGAAACAACAAAGGTGTCGACAGAAGTCATGGCAGGTACGTTAGAACTATCTGGATATCCTGCTTTCGTATTGGTCGACACTGGATGTAGCCACTCAGTCTTGTCTAGAAATTGGGTAGAAATGTACCAGGTTCCAACGAAGAGTACAGGGAGAGTCCTTCAAATAGGAACGCCCACAAACCAATTCACTATAGAAGAACTCCGGTGTCCTGGACTTTTGGTGAAGGTGGCAGGGCGCGAGTTACCCGTGGATCCTATAGTGGCCGAGGCGGGTCGATATGACCTCATGTTGGGGCTAGAGTGGTTGGTTAGACACGGTGTTGTTGTTAACTGCCCAAGGCGAATACTCACCTTCAAGAAAGACGAAAGTCCGAGCTTCACTCTACGTTTTCGGCTCTTAGGGGACAAGTACCCTACTATTTCAGCAATGCAGGCTCGACGCCTGCTAGAAGCCGGTTGTGATGCATTCCTGATTTCTGTAAACCAACACAACTCAGAGGTTCCAGACCTTTCAAGGGTACCGGTGGCATCTGATTTTGTTGATGTTTTTCCGGAGGAGCTACCGGGACTACCTCCGGAGCGAGATCTGGAGTTCTATATTGAGGTAGCACCGGGAATAGCACCCATTGCTAGGGCACCTTATCGCATGGCACCAGCAGAGCTCAAAGAACTTAAGACTCAACTTGAAGAGTTGCTTAAGTTGGGATTCATACGACCCAGTACTTCTCCTTGGGGAGCACCTGTACTTTTTGTGAAGAAGAAGGATGGGAGCATGAGATTGTGTGTGGACTATCGCGAACTAAATAAGGTGACTGTGAAGAATCGATATCCCCTTCCTCGAATTGATGATCTTTTCGATCAGCTGCAAGGCTCTTCAGTATATTCTAAGATTGATTTGAGGTCTGGTTACCATCAACTGAGGATCAGAGACAAAGATATTGAGAAAAGTGCTTTCAGAACCCGTTATGGGCATTATGAATTTCTCGTGATGCCTTTTGGTTTGACCAATGCACCAGCAGCCTTCATGGATTTGATGAATCGAGTATTTCAAGATGCTCTCGATACATATGTGATAGTTTTCATTGATGATATTCTGGTGTACTCCAAGAGTCATGAGGAACATACTGAACACCTTCAGGCAGTCCTTCAACGGTTACGAGAGCATCAATTATTTGCCAAGTTCTCAAAGTGCGAATTTTGGATGGATCAAGTGAAATTTTTGGGTCACGTTATTTCTGGAAAGGGAATAGCGGTTGACTCTGACAAGGTTAAGGCCATTGTGGAATGGGAAGCACCAAAGAATGTGTCAGACATCCGTAGCTTCTTGGGCCTTGCTGGTTACTATAGAAGATTTGTGTCAGGGTACTCACAGATCGCACGTCCGATGACCCAACTACTACATAAGGGTACCCCTTTCAAATGGAGTGAGAAGCAAGATAAGAGTTTCCAAGAGTTGAAGAATCGGTTAGTTAGTGCCCCCGTCCTCACATTACCGTTGCCTGATAAAGATTACACTGTTTACACTGATGCTTCTAGAAACGGGTTAGGTTGTGTTCTAATGCAAGAGGATCATGTGATTGCTTATGGCTCTCGCCAACTTAGGACCCATGAGCAAAACTACCCAACTCATGATCTGGAACTAGCAGCTGTGATATTCGCACTCAAGATCTGGCGACATTATCTTTACGGATCTAAGTGTCGAATCTTCACCGACCACCAAAGTTTAAAGTATGTGTTCACACAGAAGGAGTTAAATTTGAGGCAACGAAGGTGGCTAGAATTAATGAAGGATTATGATCTAGACATACAGTATTTGGCGGGGAAGGCAAATGTGGTGGCAGATGCACTCAGTAGAAAAAGGCGAGCAAACTTAGCAGAAGTAGTAACACAAGAAGAATCATTAATCAAGGAAATGAGGCAGATGAATTTAGGAGTTGGGATTTCTTCAGAAGGGTGTCATGAAAAGGCAAGACTTTCTGACAACAAAGGATCAGTTCGAAACACCGAAGCCAACGCCCTGATTGTTCTAACTGCGATGGTGGTACAACCTGACCTAAGGGCTCGGATTCGCATGGCTATCGATGCAGATCCAAAGTGCAAGAAGTTTCAGGAGCACGCAAGGACAAATGAGACATCTAGATTTAAGCTTAATGATGAAGGGTTACTATGTTTTGATGATCGGGTTTGTGTTCCTGAAAATACTGAGTTGAGGAAGGAAATTTTGTCAGAGGCACACGAATCGGGATATACCATTCACCCAGGAGAAGTGAAGATGTATAAGGATTTGCGTCGGTATTTCTGGTGGCCTAATATGAAGAAGGACGTATCGGAGTTTGTGGCTAAGTGCATGGTGTGTCAACAAGTGAAGGCTGATAGAAAGAAGATTCCAGGGTTACTTTACCCAAACTCCAGAGCTCAAGAAAAGTTCCAGATAATTACCATGGATTTTGTTACAGGTTTACCTCGGACAGTTAAGAGATATGAAGCAATTTGGGTAATTGTGGACACCTTAACAAAGATTGCCCATTTTATTCCTTTGAAAGCAGAGGTATCGGGTAGAGAACTTGCAGAGTTGTTCTTTCGATACCAGATCAAGTATCACGGATGTCCCGAGACAATTATTTCTGATAGGGATACACGTTTCACTTCACATTTTTGGAAAAGTTTCCAAGAATCCATGGGAACTAAGCTCAACTTTAGTACTGCACATCATCCCCAGACTGACGGACAGTCGGAGCGCACCATACAGACTTTGGAGGACATGCTTCGAGCTTGTGCTTTGAGTTTCGGTGGCTCTTGGGCAGATCATTTACACATGGCGGAGTTTGCTTACAACAATAGTTACCACGCTAGCCTTGGCACTTCCCCCTCTGAGGCTTACTGTGGTCATGCTTGGAGAACACCATTGTGGTGGAAACCGTCGGGGACGTATGTACCTACTGGACCAGAAATGGTTTTGGATTGTGCAGAGAAGACTCAAATCATTCTCACCCGCTTGGCAGCAGCACGTGACCGTCAAAAGAAGTATGCCGACACTCGCCGGCGTGCCTTGGAGTTTGAAGTGGGAAGCCGTGTGTGGCTGAAAGTCTCCCCTAGGCGGGGCATTCGTCGATTTGGAGTCGCCGGGAAACTAAGCCCAAGATATGTCGGACCATTCCCAATCCTGAACCGCATTGGTCCTCTGGCTTATAAGCTAAAATTACCCGAAGCTTTGGAAAGAGTGCACCCGGTGTTTCATGTTTCCCAACTGCGACAGTATATCCCAGATTCTTCCCATGTCATTGATCACTCAGGTTTATCCTTGGATGAATCCTTGACATACGAGGAAGTGCCGATGCAGATCCTAGATTCTAAGGAGCTAAAGTTACGAAACAAGACAATTCGACAAGTACTAGTACAATGGGGTCGACACTCAGCCCGAGAAGCTACCTGGGAGTTAGAAAGCACGATCCGCGAGAAGTATCCAGATTTATTCAATGCGCCAGGAGAAGGTACAGTTCAGAGGACTGAACTCTCTTTTAAGGGGGGAGGGATGTAACACTAGGTTTCTTATTACAGTATTAATTTAAATTTTGTGTTTATTTAATGACTTATTAAGTATTATTGTTACTATTATTATTATTTTTAGAATAAACATTTTTATATAAAGATACTCATTATTTTAATGATATCTAAATTTGTCAAATACGATTATTTTCGTATACTACTATTTTTTTTTTTGTTCACCTAGTTTATGTTTCTTTATTCAGAATTAGTAGGTTAATTAAAGGATGTTTTTTTTTTCATGGTGGTGGTTATTTTCACAAGTAGTTATAGGCATCGATTAGGTTAAGGGTCACTTTATATTTATGTCCTTCTTTTCCCGTCGGTTATGCATCCCGTAACTCATTCTCTCTTGAAACCCAAAAACCATCACTTCCTTTCTGAATTTCTTTCTGTGGTTTGTTCTGCGTGAAGGATTTTGGGCTAGTGGATCCAAGTGGGTAAGTATATTCTTGTCCTTTTCTTTACGACATGTATATACCTGATTACAACTAGTCCTTGTGTCCATGAAAAGTTTATTTATTTATATACTTTCCCATGAAAGTTGAATTGCTTTATTCTGGTTATAAATCCTTACGT
Source organism: Rhynchospora breviuscula (assembly GCA_027562975.1). Lineage (NCBI taxonomy): Eukaryota > Viridiplantae > Streptophyta > Magnoliopsida > Poales > Cyperaceae > Rhynchospora > Rhynchospora breviuscula. Next base: position 14,065,721 of record CM050400.1, on the reverse strand, counting down.
GGGATCTTTTCAAAGCTAAATTTTTTATCTACAACACCCTGATTTCTTTTCCGAATTTGCTATCTGAAGGTTACATTTACGTGCTGATTATCTTTTGCATTTCTATCTATATTACTTACATCCTTGATATCTGATTTCCTAACTTGGCAGCCACTTTATCTTTTTAATTAAAAATCTATGCGAGTGACCATTCTTCATAAATCCTTAAAATATTGGTTTTTGGTTTTTCTTTTATTTAACAAAACTGTCTCAACCGATTGAAATTTTGGTGTCGGTTATACACCATATTAGTTCTCTGATTTTTTCATATTGCCTTGTATAAAGGATTCTTTTCCTTATTATGTTTATTATGTTTATATATCTTTAATGACTATAGCTCTTAGTTTTAATTACGTGATCTACTGGGTTTGTAGCCCACGCACCCTTTGCATATAAAAAGTTATGCTTTCTATTTTGTCACTAGTGAGTCATCTTTTCCCATCCGATTTAAATACTTAATTACTATTTTGATAACCGAATTTTAGTAACAATGATATTTGGATTTGGGTACTTAGTAATTGATTTTGGCCATTATTTTATTTCTAATTGGTGTCCTTTTTCCTTTTTGGCGTACATCTGTTTGGAAAGTCAAATGGGTTATGATTAAGATATTGAAGTCAAGTAATGGTACTGAGTAGCACCGAATTTCTTTCAGGAAGATGAAAATTTTAATCAAGTCCTTAATTATTTTGACTAAATGAACATAGTTTAAGATATATATATATATATATATATATGTATACATATTATTTGAGTGGTTGTTGTCTTTTCTGTTGACTTTTAGTTAATTAATTGTATATACTTGTACTTTACGTAAGCACTAAAGTTGGTCAGTATCGTGTGAGTTCCTTACGGGCACACTCTGTTAGTGGTAAGACTTGTTAATTAATTATGTCTCTCCTCTTCGTATCTGTAGTAATTAGGGTTTTTACGCGTGTTTTAGGTGCAAATCAAGAAGAGCAGGAAGAGTAGAAGTTGGACGTGCCGCATTTCTTGACAGGTGCGGATCCTGGTTATGTTGTGAAATTGATTTATTTATATATTAGATATTCAAACTAGGATCATATGTTTTGTGTTACTTTATACTCTGCTCATATTTATTTTACATAGTGCATAAATGCATTATTAGTATTAGTAGTTACATTATTTTATAAATGGATTATCCGTTGCACGATAAATAAAGTTAAGGGAACATGAAGTTACATGGTCATTCTGCATGGTGATTATATTAGATTGCATGTGCATAGTGTTAGTGTTAACAGAGAAGATAATGTATATTAATTCTGTAAATGATACGTGAAGTGGAAAATAATCGTGGTACCAAGAGTTTGGCTTGAGGGCTCTAGTACTAGCGCGCTCCCCAGAAGAAGTCCGTTCGCGACGGACAAGTGTGCTTCCTGGGTTCGTGATCGTGTAGCCAATTGGACTTGGTAATCGTGGCGTGTTATCGTGTGAAAGGAAATTAATGATAAAGATTATGAAATTGTGGAAATATTAATCGTATATTTTGTTGAAGTTGTCTTTATCATGTCATGTATATTTATTTTTAATAGGAAAACATGTTGCGAATAAAGCATTTCGGTGTTGATAGTCATTGCATGTTTCTTTAATTTTCACAACTCTCCGGGCTGGAACTGAATACCGCACGGAGAGATTAATTCAGTCTCTCATCCGTTGTTTACCCATGTTTTATGGGTTCCAGGTATCGAAGATCATGATTTATTTCTTTCGAATGTAAGGTTCAAGGATGCGGGTTAAAGATGCCACATTTGCTTTTGAATTGTTTACTTTATCTTTATGAACAAAAATGAGTTTGGAACATTAGACGATCAGGGAAGTCTCATGTTATAACTTACCCTGATAGTCTGTATCTTTTCTTTACTTCAGTTTGTAGTCGGATACTTATGGTTTAAATTTTATAAAAGTGGCATCTATTATCTTATGTGAATTAATTGCATTGTATATGATGTTGTGCGCCTGGCGTACTTATACGCGGCGAGTTGTTGAGAAACACTCTGAGTCGGATAAAAGTGACTTGGGGTGTGACAGTCCATCCCTCATTCAGCATGCATAACATTTCCTATGGAACATAAAATAATGTCACACGCATCTCTGCATCTCTTTCAGCATATGCATATAAGTGTTGTCTGAGTCAAAATAAAATAGGGTTACTTAAGCCAGTATCTTTTTCAAATTTGTCTCAGCTATATTCTTTCAAAACAAAACAAATTCATGTGTAGGGTTTGTAACAGGCAAGACTACAAGATAAAAATTTGCATAGTGAGTTGTTGCATCAGAGTTACTAGGTACTCAGTCCAGAGCCTAGTGCTTCTTCATTTGGCATACATACCCGCAACATCTTTTGCAAAACATCAAAAACACAAAAATGATTTACAATTGCATGGGTCCTCTTCTGAAAGCAAATGAATTTAGTGCATGAAGAACAAAGCAAAGATGGTAAAGCATCTCTTAAACTTAAACTCAAAGTGATTTTGTCATAAATCGAAATTCAAAATCAAATAAACCTTTGACAGAAGTAAAAAGGAGTAAAAAAAAAACATATGAATAAAACACAATACAAACTCAAGGGGATGTGCATATCTCTAAGCTAACTCATAAGAGGGTTTTACAAGTCACTGTGGACCCACACGAACCCAAATTGTGAACCAACTGGTAGTATCCAAATCAAACCCAATTGAACCAAACTCAATCAAATTTAACTAGGGACTGGACCAAAATTAAGCCTAATGGGACCAAAGTAACTGATCGTTGTCAACTCTGGGCCTATGTTGAATACCAAGCTGAGCTCAATTGAGCATGAAACCAAGCCAGACCAGGTTACCAAATACAACCAGTCCGTACCAAACTAAATCCAAAATTGAACACAAAGAGAAGGTTACCTGTGCAATTGAAGCCTCCAGGTACCTCCACGAACCTCAAGAACCCCATGGGACCCACCCATGATACTAAATTTGACCTCGAGCAACTCAATTGGACATGGCAGAAAAGGCCTAAGTAATTGGGGAGAAGGGAAGTTCAGAAATAAGGAGCGATTGAGAAAATGTGGTAAAGAGAAAGGAAGGGAAGCTCGTTACGAGCAAGAAGGCACCTTCAATTCGAAGAACGGTGGCGTCGGCCGCCATAATTTCTCTTCCGACGGAAAACCCCTCTCGACAAACTGTCGGAAGAGAAAGGAGGAAGAGAGGAGGAAAAGAAAAGAAAAGAAAAGGAAAGAGTCCCTGGGCGCGAATCTTGACGCCTCAGAGACGGATTGATTTTAATTCCAACAGATCCAAAATGAATTATGGGTGAACTTGGTGCACCGTAAACCAAGATGTTGACAGTGGGTCCCATGAACCATGGTTTAAACTCAGCGCAAATCCGAAACCTCAGCGTGTTTGAAAGGTCCTCTGTGGCTGCCTCTGTGCGGCGAGTCACTACAACCCAGTACAGCAAACAGCAAGCCTCCAGCCAATCAGAATTTTCCAACAGTTTTAAAACTTCAAAAATGTGTTAAAAATCACAGGAATATCAGAAAAATTCAAATAAAATATGGAAATGTTCAAAAAAATAGGGAGAATATTTTGGTAATGTATTTCAGGCCTAAATCCCAAAACACAAAGCACATTAAATTCAAATCTCTCAAGATTATCATTTTTGTAAATAATAAGATGATAAAACTATAATTAAAATTAAATTTCTGCATAAACATACGAACATTTTATGTTCTGGACAGCAGGTACATTTGAACATTTTATGTTCCGAACAGCAGGTACATTCAGACATTTCTGATCAAAACCTACATCAAAACCCAAACCCAAATCTTAAACACCAAATAAAAATGTCAAAACCCCAAATTCAAAGAATTAAAATTAGAAATCCCAGTGACCAAACTGCGAATCAAAATGCCCAAAGCTCAAATGCCCAAAGTCCCAAGTCCAAAGCAAAGAAATCTCAAACTCCAAATCTAAAATTCCAAAACCTTAAATCATTAAGACCTCAAGGCCCTAAACCAAGACACTAAAATTCCAAGCCAAAACTTAATTCTCGAAACTCAAGAACTCAAACTCTAAAACCCAAATCCAAAAATCCAAGTCCCCATTCAAAACTTAAACCCCGAACCCAAAGATCTAAAGATCAGAAGGGAACTCTAAAAAAAATTAATTAAATTCAAAAGTCTAACTTAAAAATTAAAAAGTTAAACTCAAAAGTTCAATTTAAAAGTTGAAAAAGTCAAACTCAAAAGTCCAAATTAAAATTGCCATAATTAGGACTTAAAACGATCTGATAGCCGGAATCTAAAAGTCTTAAAATACCTTAAGCCCCAACTTTCAATATTGAAACACCAAATAGTTAGAGACATAAAGACGAACGCTCTAGGGTTTGGATCAGAGTCAATAACTAAAATTCTAAGAATGACATTAAAGTCTTAAAAGTCTAACTACGTTTCTTCTGAGACTGCATAGCACGTTGCCACAGAAGTTACAACTCAGTGTTCTCGTCTAGAAGAGGGCATAGCGCTTCTTTCTCCACGACTTGAATGAAATTCCAAAAATCCCCGAAATTCTAAATGATTGAGAATTGACCTAGATCGCCTATCTTTCTAGTGTCGAACTCAAAAATCTAAATCGTTCTTCTAAGACTGTATAGTGCGTTAACTTGAAAGTACACACTCGGAGTTCTTGTCAAGAGAAGGCATAGCGCATCTGTACTCAAGACTTGAACGAGAAATCCCAAAATCCCAAAATCCCTAAATCGACTGAATATTAATCTAGGCAGCATAACCCCTAGTGTTAATTTCAGAAATCGCAAGGTGGCCGCAAGCCGACTCCAGCAAGTTTAATAACAAAATTGCTAAAATCGTGACATAGAAGTCAACCAAGGGCCTATAACAAGTTTAAAGTTGCAACCAAATAATCAAAATCAAACCCCCCTGTTTAAACTAATCTCTTTAAGATTAAAATTAGACCCTTAGCTGTGTGTTACATTTGATTTGAATATTCTCGATCTAGAGGTGCTCTTGTCTGATTCTCAACTCAGGCCGGAGGTAATTAACAGCAGGAGCTTACGCCTGTTGGAAGGAAGGAACCTGCAAACAAACAATCAACTCTCGAGGTACTTAGAACCGCATTAGCGTCCGTCGCCCGTTTTTCGGAAGGCCGGTAGCGTTCGGGTCGCAAGATGCTCGAGGGGTATCTGCTCCGTATTCTTTTTCCCCATGGAGATAGTTATCCTTCGATGACTACCCGTGGAAAAGGTTAAAAAGGTGCGAGACACTTCACTACATTCGTTATTTAAGTTTTCAAATCAATCCCTTACTGTGTTTCAGTAACATGAACAAACGATCTATTTATTCAAATTAGGGTTTATTCTTGTTTATTTCCCCCAATTTTCAAATCAATCCCATACTGCGTTTCAGTAAGAGGAATACACGATCTATTTCAGTAAAATTAGGGTTTATTCTTGTTTATTTCTGTGAAATTAGGTTTATTCTTGTTTATTTATGTGAAATTAGGTTTATTCTTGTTTATTTCTGTGAAATTAGTTTATTCTAGTTTATTCTGTGAAATTAGGGTTTATTCTTCTTTATTTCTGTGAAATTAGGGTTTATTCTTCTTCATTTCTGTAAAATTAGGTTTATTCTTCTTCATTTCTGTGAAATTAGGTTTATTCTTGTTTATTAGGATTTATGTTCAACTTAGTCAATTTATCCAATGTTATTGTCTTATGTAATAAATAAAACCAGTAATTACATCAATTTGTTGATCTACATTTTATAACAAGGGATTAATTAATTATTTTATAGATATTATTTATTTGTTACTTGTACTCTTCTTCATGGTATAGAGTTTATAATGTTTAACCTTGATTGTTATTTGTTAAAAAACAGGAGGACGTGGTTTTGGGAGTAGTAATCGTGGCAATGAAAGTGGCGTTCGCGGTGCAATTAGTAAACGTGACCGTGAAGTTCCTGGAGGCCGTGGTTGTGGCCGTGACAGTGGACGCACAAGTGATGTCCCCCCCCTCTGCAGTTGGTTAGTCTTACCTTTTTTTATTGTTTCTGTAGGGCATCTATGTACAGAAGTATTTATATTTGTTCATTTTGTTGATGTTTTAAGAATAGTGTGTGATAAGTGAGTATATAATTTTTAAAGGACGTTCACTTATTCATGTAGAAGGGAGTATTTTAACTGTCTATTCTAATATTTGGCTATTAGTTTCATCATATTATTTAGTCAGTTTTTCATATGTGTTCATTTATATGTGTTTACGGAATTATTTAATTCTATAATCTGTCACCCGGCCCTTCATTACATGTTTTCACAATTTAGCATTCTCTCATTTTGGTGTGTGTATTTATTTTCTAGTAAGTGAGTATCTTTTTTGTAGTAAAGGAGTATCTTATGAGTTATTTTGTAGTTGTAGTCTGACATTACAATATAGGGCTAGAACAGTAGAATTGAATAACAATAAATTTTTTTTATTGTTTCTGTAGAGCATCTGTGTACAGCAGTATTTATATTTGTTCATTTTGTTGATGTTTTAAGAATAGTGTGTGATAAGTGAGTATATAAATTTTAAAGGACATTCACTTATTCATGTAGAAGGGAGTATTTTAACTATCTATTCTAATATCTGGCTATTAGTTTCATCATATTATTTAGTCAGTTTTTCATATGTGTTCATTTATATGTGTTTAGGGAATTATTTAATTCTATAATCTGTCACCTAGCCCTTCATTGCATGTTCTCACAATTTAGCATTTTATCTCATTTTGTTGTGTGTATTTATTTTTTAGTAAGGGAGTATCTTTTTTCTAGTAAGGGAGTATCTTATGAGTTATTTTATAGTTGTAGTCTGACATTACAAACTAATGTATCTTTTTCAACTTTTGTAAATAGGAAGCAAAAAGCTTATAGTAAGATGCCACCCTATACATGTCGTTGACTTCTATGTCAGAGACATTCAGCCACATATTACTGATGCGCAAAGGACAAGACTAAATGGGACATCTCAGACACATTTGTTTGAGATGTCCAATGCGTATATATCCAATCCTGTGGTGTCCAAGATATTGGAATGCTTCAACATCTACACCAAAAAATTTGATGTTGGTGATATCTCTTTACCTTTCACCGTATCAGATGTTGGTCTTTCCTTGGGTAACATTCTATTCTTTCCTCTCTTTTTCTGATAGTGTGTATATCATAATCTGTATCCATGATTGTGTGTATCAGAGAGTATATAAATAGTACTGAAGGAGTAATTATTTATATATGTGGGTGTATTTATCTAATATAATTGTGTACATAAATGTGTAACTCTCAGAGAGTATATAAATAGTACTGAAGGAGTAATTACTTATATATATGAGGGTGCATTTATCTAAGATATTTGTATACATAAATTAAACTGATTGCATTGTTGTAAATTCTTGAGAAGTAGGTGCTAATATATTTGTTATTCATCTACTTTTTGTTTGTTTTCTTTTGAATTTTTAGGTTTGAAGGCTGAAGGTACATACATTCATGAAGTTGATGAGACAGGGAAGGCAAAGAAGAATGGAGATAGTTCTTCTCCTCTCTATAGAGAGTATTTTGGTGGGAAAACTAAAGTGTATTACCGTGATGTGGAGGATGGAATCCTGGAGGTAGTAGGCAATGATGAGAAGGTTGATGACTTTGTTTCTCTAATGCTGCTCTTCCTGTTCTCTCTGCATTTGCTGCCAACGTCTCATGGCCGTGTTAATCTGAAATTTCTTCCGATTGTTGAAGACCTGGATAAAATTCTAGAGTATGACTGGGCTACTTTAGTACATAGTACTATTGTAAAGTAATTCACCGAAGCCAAACTGAAGCCAGCAACTACAACAATCAAGAAGAAAAATGGCACTGAGGTCACCAAACAGATAAAAAACAACTGCATCGGAGGATGTGTTCATACAGCAATAGTAATTTTTGTATCTCTTACATTAGTATATGCTATCAATCCATTTATTTTGGAAGAATGGAGTACATAAATAGTAGAATGGGATGAATTACTGAGCTTGTGGCTGTTGAATTTCATTTGGCAATGTGAGTCCAATTGTTCTCATTAGGGGGGAGTATATATTTATGATCGGGGGAGTAATATATGTTAATTGTAATACTTTATTATTTATCTGCTAGTTAAGGCAATTCTAATACTTTATGCTGCCAGTGGAGTATATATTTATGATCAGGGGAGTATATATTTATGATTAGGAGAGTAATATATGTTAATTATAATACTTTATGTATTTATCTACTAGTTAAGTCAATTCTAATACTTTATGCGGCCAGTGGAGTATATATTTATTTTGCCTTTGTAGTATTTAAATCATGCATTTATCTATTTTTGTCAGATATGTTTTCTAGAGCGTAGTTGTGTGAAGACGTACAAGGTGAGGAGTGGTGGAATCCCTCGTTTTTACAATTGGGACCTCAAGAGAAGACTCTCAGAATAAGCAGCTGAAACACTTTTCGAAAAAATCCATGAGTTTCTTTTGACAGTGACAAACCCAAATGAACCTGTGGAATTCTATGGTGATGAAAAAGAAATGCTGGCACAAGGTTGCACGGCTGGGATGTTGAGGAAGTTTGTTCCTAAAACTCCTCGTCCTGCACCTCCACCCCGTCGTGCTAGTCGTAAAAGGGCTCAAGAAGCAAAAACAGCTCCGTCAACTACTGACAATGAGCCTCACATCGACAATCAGTCTCCTCATGCTCCTCATCCATCTACTCCTGAAGAAGATAGAGGTGATGAAGAGGATGAATCTCATGAAGATGATGATGATGATGAACATTATGAAGATGAAGATGAAGATCATTTTGATGATGATGAAAGTGAGGATGGAAGAAATAAGGTATCGGTTATAATGGACCGAACCGGATATCCGAAAAACATCCGGTCCAATTTATATAATGAACCAATCCGGCCCTAAGGTCCATAGACTTATGCGGTCCATTACCAGCCCTTACCTGCCATGTCGCCTGAAGTTGGTCCCAACCTCCACCGACCACATCATCGCCGCCGAGAAACGCCTCCTTTTCTCTCGTCAAGTGACTTGTCTCAACTCAATTTTGTATAGAATTATTGTGTCCTTTAACCTTTTTCTTTTGGTATTCTCTCCATCATAGTTGAATTGTTGAAACAGCTTGTGGGAAGTGACCGTACAAATTGTGATTTTATCTGATATAGGTGATCATATTTTATTTAGGCCTTGATCGGAATGGTGGTATGATAGGAGTTGATTTCAATTCATTAGAATAGGGTTCATTAGAAATAATTTTCAATTGAAATTTGATGATCGGAAACAATATTTAAATGATCGGAAGACGGAAGCCCCGTAGAATATTAAAGGAAAATAGGAAATGATTTCATATTTTAAATTTGATTATTTGACTATTATGTACTCATTCCCAGTTTCCAATCTTGTGCAATTCCTATGGCAAATAATTTGTTGCACTCGTGCAACAAAACCTGATTAATGAAATGAGCATTTTATACCAAATTACAAGCGCAATTACTGACTCAGCATATTTTACAATTGAGCCGACTTGGAATGAATAATTAAACCAATGTATCTAATTGATACACAAACCAATTTGCATTAAAATTGGTTTCAAATCAGTGCTTTCAATTAACGTTTCCTCAATTTGGAAAAGAAAGAAAACCAGCAATGAATATCACTAGAACATTTTCATTGGAACGTTTCAACGAATAGCTTGTGTGCACACATTATAAAGAAAGATACTCCTAAAAATAACGTATAATATACTAGTGAGGAACAAAGGAAAAACTGTCCTTAATTTGGAAAAGAACGAAAACCAACGATGAATGATTAACATCTTTCTCTGAGGTGTGCCTCTTCTGACTTCTGTTTTGAATAGAAAAAGAGCAAGTTTTTATCAGAAGAGAAAGGAGCATTTTGGTCCAGTAGACCAGCGTGCCTCCCAGTCCAATTGAAATCGCACGAAATTTCTATGTTTTTCATGTGATTTTGCCAGTCAAAATTTTTCCCACCAAGTTGCTCCGAATGAAATCAACTCTTTATTTTTAATTGGTTCCGATCAGAAGATTTGATGGAAACAGAAATCCATTTCCAATTCTAGCATCCATTCTCTGTTTCCGATCAGGGCCTAATGCTCTAAATCAGTACGAATGAACTGTCTTGAGAAGTACCAATTTGGTTATTTATGTTGAGAGTTGAGACAAGTTAATTTCCCAGAGGATTGTGTCTCATGAGCTTAATTGATATAAATTTGTGCATATATCCACTTTCATAAGAAAAAGGATGGTAATAACAATTAAATTTTGCTTGGATAAGTTCATATTTGAAATCAGCTTAATTAACTGACTCTAATTTGCATTATTTGAAACTTCAATTGATGGTATAGCGAACTAATTGGAGTTTTGAAGTACTAAACATAAGCCTCTATTCTTGTTTATTTCTGAAATGCAATTTTGTTCATTGCAGAACTGGGTACAAAACTGAGCAGGTCAATATCGGGTCAGGTCCACCAGGATCGAAGATCAAGTGGTTCAGATCATCTAGCAATGAACCACGTTATATAAACACTGTCACTTTTGATAGCAGTGAAGACTCTCCTACAATAGTATTAATTCATGGCTATGGTGCCTCTCAGGGTTTCTTTTTTAGGAACTTTGATACCCTTGCTAGTAAATTTCGAGTCATTGCCATTGATCTTCTCGGGTAATTGCCATTGTTATATATATGGTTTATGTTATTACGTGACTTCTTCTAATGATACAATTATAATTACATTACCAGCATTATATGAGGATTGCCTGCATTAATAGGGAAATTAAAATAATGGATCAAAAAGGGTAAAATTGGTCCAACTGTTACCCAATATGGTATTAGTATCCCTGTAATTCAATTTGTTGGTTCAGTGTAGATGTAAAAACTATGCTACTCTGAAATTTTATCTACACGACTTTGTTTTTCTATTTCAGATGGGGTGGTTCAAGTCGACCTGACTTCACATGTAAAAGTACAGAAGGTTTGTTAATGAACTTGGTTTTTTTGAAATCAATCTTCTGTATAAGATGTTTATTATTCACTGATTCAGTGAATTAAATGACCATTTTTTTAATCGATGCAGAAACTGAGGCATGGTTCATTGATTCTTTTGAAGAATGGCGTAAAGCAAAGAATCTAACTAATTTCATTTTGCTTGGCCACTCATTTGGTGGTTACGTGGCATCAAAATATGCATTAAAGGTAAATTTCTTTTATTAGTTTAGGCAATTGAAGTGTCATTTTCAAGATACTTGTGTATGTCCCTGCGTATCCTCAAGTCACCCACATACTTGGAAAACTCCTTTTCTTTGCTATTTCTAACTTACTGACCAGACTGCCCTCTTTATTATTGCAAATAACATTTTTGGATTTCGGGTGATATCTCATATTTATGTACATATTTTGACCATACTTAGCACCAAAATGGCACTCAAACCAATACAATTGCTCATGATTAATTGTGTTTTTCAAAATTTTGGTATTGCCGCCGTTTCTATCTTTATTTTGTAGAATTCTCGTGGAAATTGAAGACGAAACGCGCAAAACAAGAAGAATATAGCCTAATCCTCAGCCGGATGACTCATTCCCGGCTCACACACACGTGCCAAGGACCAGAGAAGACTTCTATGGGCCAAGACAGATCAAATATCGCGCGAAGGCCCTGGTCCCAGCCCAATTCACATCATCAGTGCCTGATTTCGGTCCGAAATGCTCCCATTTCGGTCCGAAATCCATGTATGGAAAGTGGATTTTGGAAAGTTTCGAGAAAGAAAAGGGAATTCCTTGCCCTAGCCGCCTCCCTGACCTTCCATAGGGGTATTTAGGCACGTATTTTCGTCCAGAAAGGATCAGACAGAATTCCCATCTTTTACACCATTATTCTCCATCATTTTGCTTGGTTTTTGACTCTTTCCGCGGGTTTTCCTTGAGGAGCAGCAGTGTTAGCGTGCGACGGCAGCAACCTTGTGACTCTCCATTGATTCCCTACCCTAGAACAACGATTATTAGCATAAGAATCCTTCGGTTTACTCTTTTATGCTCATATTTCATTGTTTTATGGCTTGTATCTTTATTATTTGCATGATACTTGTTGCTTGTTGTTTGAACATGTTAGGCTAGATTTTATGATGTCTTAGGGGTAGTTAGTAGATTAGTTTAGTATTTTGTGATGACTTGATTGCTTTATATTATTCTATGTGATATGTTTTGTTGAGAATTATATCTTGCTTGGTTAAATTAGTTGTTTGCTTGATCGTTTACCTATTAATGAACTGCAGCACCAGTAGGGCATTAAACTAGAACAAACAATTGGTTAGTTAAGTATTTGAGGTAAGCCAATAGCTCGAAAGAGGAGGTTAGTTTACGACCGAAAGGTGAAATTTTTACTGATCCGACAGGACTTTAAATACCTCTAGAAATCCATCCAAACATACTTGAATAACTAAAACCCGACACGAAAGTTTAGGATTAGTTGTTCACGTGGTAAAAACCGAGTTCCAAACCAAGTTAGAACCAAAATCGCGACAGCTGAGGTTAGAACTTAGGTCTGGTCGTTTAGTAACCTTCACATAGTACTGTGTAAAAATATCAAGTCGGAACAAAAGGTCTAAAGCAAGTTTTGACACGAAGAGCATGGATTTCGGTCCGAAATGTGCCTCTGTCCAAGTGAAAACTAAAGGCAGAGGTGCTTTAGAGCTAAACTAATTGAACACGCAACCCTAGGACATTACTTGCATCTGTTTGATTCCCGAAAAATATAAAAATCAATCCAAAAATATTTTATTCTTTATTTCTCTTATTTTAAATTGCTATTTAGTATTACTTTCGATTTCAAATCCACAAAAATTTTATTGTCTAGCTTTTAAGAAAAAGTAAGTCCGGTATTCATTTTTTACCGTCCCTTGGGTTCAACCCTTAGCTTTACCCCAAACGACTAGTAGGGTAGAACAAAAGAAATAAATTTATTTGATCTAGGTTCTGAAACCTCTATCAAATTGGCGTCGTTGTCGGGGACGGTTTTGATATCGAGCACTTATTTTAGTATTAAGAGACTAGATTTTTTTTATTTTATTTAATTTTTCGTTGTTTCCTTTTGCATTTCAGGTTGAGAACTGGCTGGAAAGACTAAGAAGACCAAGTCAAAACCTCAGGTTGCGCGCAAATACTTCACTAGAAGGCTTGACACAGATCCAAAGCTCAGCGACCAAACGAACCCGAGCTCTAGCCACTCCGTGGATCAACCAGCGCTTCGACCAGAATCCATTTCGGTCCGAAATCCGGACGAAACCGAGGAAACAGCAGGCAAAATGGCAGGAAACGAAGGGCCAATCAACTTAGAGACAGAGACCCAGCGATTGGAGGCCCTAAGACTCCAATTGGACCAGAGAGAAGCTCGTCTCACCGCCGATCGGAACACTCTTGCAAACCAAAGGAGAGATTTCGAGGCCGAGCGGCGGAGATGGACACATGAGGACGAGGCAAGCAACTACAACTCCGAGGACGAGGAAGATGATGATCAGAACAGGACACTCGGAGAATTTGGAGCTCCTAATACCAAAGACGTGGGCAGACCTGTGGTGATTCCAGGCATCGAGGCCAACAACATGCAGATCGTCCCCAACCACGTCACACTTGTGCAACAGAACCCGTTCTATGGAGATAACAAAGAAGATCCCCATGCTCATTTACAAACTTTTATTGATTGCACTAAATTGATTAAGTTTAATGGTGTTCCTCAACAAGCAATTAGGCTATTATTGTTCCATTTTTCCCTTAAGGATAGAGCCCAAAAATAGTATAAAACACTAAAAAATGGGTCAATTCGGTCTTAGGATCAAATGGCACAAACTTTCTTGGATAGATATTTTTCCGCGGACAGATCTGATGCGATTAGAAGGGAATTAACAATTTTGCTCAAAGGAAAGAAGAATCAATGAGAGATGCATGGGAAAGATTTAGGAATTTAGAGAATTCTTGCCCACATCATGGGATTCAAGAATGGATGCTTATTAAATCTTTCTATGGTGGACTTTATGATAACATTAAGATTAACATTGATTCTCTTTCAGGTGGTGCATTCAAGTGACTTGACGCGACACAAGGACGTGATTTGCTCGACTAATGTGCAAGGAACTACACGTGGTATCCTATGCCAACTCACAGGCGTCCGAACAACTCTAAGCATCAAGTCCACGAGATCACAACAAAGGATGCAAGGATAGCCGAGCTTGAAGCAGAATTGGCAGCATATCAATCGCCCAAGGACACCCAAGTGAATTACATTAATGATGGGACCTCTTATAGTTCAAAGTACCAGTATAGAAACCAGAACCCACCGAACTTGTATAGAAATGGGCAACTCAATAACAACAATGGAGACCAACCCTTTGAAAGAAAATATGTTTGCAATAAGAAAGATGTTCCAATTGTTGTTCAAGAATTTATGCAAGAACAAACAAAATTTAATCAAGTTATGGTTAAAGATCTGAATGAACTTAAAGCAAATGCAGATACTTTAACGAGAATTGAACGCATGATGGAAGCTCATTTCTCGCGACAATCAGGAAAGCTGCCTAGCCAACCGGAGGTGAATCCCAATGCTGAGTGTAACTCCTTGCACACTTTGCGAAGCGGCACTCAATACAATGACCCACCAATGCCAATTGGGACCGAGGCACAACCACCAAGTCAAGACAAAGGAGCCAGCGAGCAAGAAGAGCCAGTTCTGGAGCAAGTGCTGCCTTTCCCACTTCTCCAGGGCGCTGTAGATGCGACGGGAGCTCAAACCGGCGCACAGGTTAGCACAAAAAGCTCAACCAGAGCCTGAATTTCGGTCCGAAATGCCAAGTCCAGAGGGAGAAAAAGTGACTCCAAAGAAGAAGAAAAGGGAGAAGTCAATTCCAGAGGCTCCCTACATGCCTCCCTTACCTTTCCCAAAGAGGATGGCCAAAGAAAATGAGGATGTTCTGTTCAAGCGTTTTTGGGAGTTGTTAAGGGAAGTTCATATCACCATTCATTTCGCAGATGTGTTCACTAAGGTGTCCATTTATGTCAAATTCCTCAAAGAGTTGTGTACTGGAAAGAAGTCTTTGGAATAATTGAAAACTGTGGTCTTGACAGATCGAAGCAGTGAGGCCTTAAAAAGCAAGATGTCACCAAAATTGAAGGATCCAGGAAGGTTCGCTTTGCCCTGTGTGATTGGGAATTCTATCATCAAACAAGCATTGTGTGACATGGGAGCAAGCTTGAGCCTCATGCCTAAGACAGTATTTGAAAGGATAGGATTTGGAGAATTAAGACCCACTTACAAAACAATACAGCTCGCAGATTCCTCAAAACGCCTACCCATGGGTGAACTTAAGGATGTCCCTGTGCAGGTTGGAAAATTCTTGGTGCTTTGCGATTTTGTGGTCATGGAGATGGAAGAAGACAAGGAAGTGCCAATCATTTTGGGACGCCCGTTCCTTAGGACCGCATGAGTCATGATGGATGCTAGGGATGGCACGATTTTGGTGAGAGTTGGGGGGGAGAAGCTGTGATTTTCAATTGACCATGCGATGAAATACCCAAGCCCCACCAACACGTGTTTCACGATTAAAGACATCGAGCCAACGATCGAGGAGGCACTCGAAGAGCAATACCATGATGCTCTTGAAAGTTACCAATCTTCTCTTTCTAATGTACAGGAAGCAATAGGAGTCGAGAAAACAATGGAGGAGCTGAAATACGACCAATACGGTGGTGAAACACCCCTGCCAGAGGAGATTTCGGACCGAAATCCACCAATTTCGGACCAAAATCTGTCTCTGGAGGAGATTAGAGCAGCAACAGCAGAGGATTTCGGTCCGAAATCAGCCATTTCGGTCCAAAATAAAGCACCCCAGGTTGAATTAAAGCCCCTTCCAGCAACAAGGGACGTCCTAAAAAGAGACATCACTAACGAGGGATATGACAAATCGCTCGCCGTTAGGGTTGTACAACGGGTGGGTTTGCAAATTTTTATCAATATTTCAACCCAACCCAATTATACCGGGTTGAAAATTTCCTTTAGTTAACCCACCCGTAACCCAACCCAACCTATATAAATTTTTATCTACGGGTTTTTGCAGATTTTTACGGGTTTTCGGGTTAAACGGGTTATGATATATATATTGTACATAAATAAAGTTGACAATATCAATTAAATAAAAATGACTTTAAAGATAATATTCTTGACAAAAACATAAGATAGAACATTAATTCAGAAACAAAAACAAAAGACCGACAATGTTCCCTAACAACATATCAAATTCATGTGTAAACGTCTAAAAAACATAATAAATAATTTATAACGATAAATATAATGCAAACTAAAAGTCCATCTCTTAAATTCTCTAAGTTTCTAGTCTTGATTTTTAATTTTTTTTCCCATTATTATAAAGATATCAGCAAGAAGACAAAAAAAAAATTCGTCTCGGCAGTATAGAAAATTTTATGCTAAGATGAGAATAATATACACAAAGAATATTTTTTTTGTGTACAAGATTTCATGAACAATAAATTGAATTTGTGGGAAAGAAATCGAAAACAAATCATACATAGATTTGCCTTTCTAGATTGTCCACCGTAAGAAAATTAGAGAAATATTTAGTTAAACAGCCGGGTCGGGTACAAAGCGAGTTATCAAAAATAAATATATGACCCAACCCAATACAAACGGGTTATCAAAAATAAAACCCGGACCCAACCCGATAATGTCGAAACCCGTTAAAAAACGGGTTGGGTCGGACGGGTGAAACGGTTTGGGCGGGTTTTCTTTTTTTCTGTACAGCCCTACTCGCCGTCTCGCTCTTCGTGCCCGATCAAACCAAGACATAGCCAAAGGTGGTCAAGCTAGGGACCTAAAACAAGCGCTTCTTGGGAGGCAACCCAAGACTTTCTCTCATCTTTAGATTTTATTTTTTTTAATTGTTTTCAATTTTTCGTAAAAAAATTAGAAAATACAAAAAAATCAGAAAACCAAGAAAATATAAAAAAAATTAGAAAAATGAGAAAATACAAAAAAAAATTAGTGTTTAATTGTTTTCTTTTGTTTTTATGTAGGTGACGAAGAATCGATTGGAGCTTAACAAGCCAGCAACTCGTGCTAGAACACCACGGGTCAGTCAACAATGGCCCTCGCACGACCTCATGCGAGTTGCACCATGCCGTACCTTGGAAAACACACGAAATGAAGTCTTCCCTAGAGAATTCTGAAATTCCAGCGCCGATCCTCCGCCCTTTTGATTTGGTACAATTTCATTTCCCTCCTTGTTTTAATTTCTTATGTGATGAATGTATAGCACTAGGGACAGTGCTTAATTCAAGTTTGGGGGGGGGGGGAGGAACAGGAGGAAAACGAAATTTTTTATTTACTGAAAATTCTTTAAGCAAATTCGTCTCTGTTTTGCCATTTTTGAAAATTTTTTGTTTCATTTCGGTCCGAAATCGGTCTCTGGAATTCGAAATTTTCAGCAGAACTGTTTGAAAAATTTGGAAACTAATTTTTTATGCATGCTTGATCTCTATTGGACTTAATTGATTGAATTTCTCACTGTTTCACATTGTTTGAATTTTTAAAGCATTTGCAAAAAAATTTCTCAAGAACTCTTGCTTATTTAAATGCTTTAAATTGAATTGTGCACCAATAAACCGAATTGAAAAATAGTTTGAAGATAAAAGAATCTGAATTTGGATTCTTGAAAATTGTCAAAATGATTTAAGTCGATTCTCACAAGTTTTTGTCGAGTAAACGATTTTGTGTCTTACAAACTTTTGTTCAAAAGAAATTGTATGAATTTTGAAAATTATAAGATGAACCTGGATGTGCTTTTGAATGCTTGACTCACCAACGAGCAAAATTTCTAAAGTGATTGAAATCTAAATAGTTGTGAAAACGAAGACGCGTCGAGACCTTTTCCACCAACTCATCCACAAAAATTGGAGGCTTAAGGTACTTAGCAAAATGCTTGAGTCCGTAGTGGTCTGTAGCGAAAAAAATGCATAAAAACCGGACCGACCTCCCTGGTGCGACATGTGCCAGTAGCTTTTACAAGGTCAATGACTCGCATCAAATCCTCTAGGGTGCAAAGCCCCATGACTCGACTTGCACAATAAAAATTGGTGAAAATGAAATTATTTTTGAGAAGGGTTCATTATAAAATTTTCGACTTTGATAAAATTTCTTTACAAATTTTTGTGAGACATGAAAAAGAACGGATGAATAATTTGAGTTTGCAACTGTTTTGACAAAGAGAAGCTAAGGTTCTTGCATTTGAGAAGCGAAATTCATTAGGGCTAAGAGAGGTACAATTTCAATCCAAAAGAGAATTAAACCATTGTCCTTAAATTGAATTTTTGAACTTGCTTTAATTTTCTCGGTTGTGTGAAATCTTTGAGTAAATTTGAAAAATTGGTCTTTCATTGATTGGTTTGAGATGGATTGATCGAAGGTATAAGTATAGTTAATTCTTTTAAGCTTAGGATGTTGTTTGAGGACAAACAAAGATTTAAGTTTGGAGGGATTTGATATCTCATATTTATGTACATATTTTGACCATACTTAGCACCAAAATGGCACTCAAACCAATACAATTGCTCATGATTAACTGTGTTTTCCAAGATTTTGGTACTGCCGCCGTTTCTATCTTTATTTTGTAGAATTCTCGTGGAAATTGAAGACAAAACGCGCCAAACAAGAAGAATGGAGCCTAATCCTCAGCCGGACGACTCATTCCCGGCTCACACACACGTGCCAAGAACCAGAGAAGACTTCTATGGGCCAAGACAGATCAAATATCGCGCGAAAGCCCTGGTCCCAGCCCAATTCACATCATCAGTGCCTGATTTCGGTCCGAAATGCTCCCATTTCGGTCCGAAATCCATGTATGGAAAGTGAATTTTGGAAAGTTTCGAGAAAGGAAAGGGAATTCCTTGCCCTAGCCGCCTCCCTGACCTTCCATAGGGGTATTTAGGCACGTATTTTCGTCCAGAAAGGATCGGACAGAATTCCCACCTTTTACACCATTATTCTCCATCGTTTTGCTTGGTTTTTGGCTCTTTTCGCGGGTTTTCCTTGAGGAGCAGCAGTGTTAGCGTGCGACAGCAGCAACCTTGTGACTCTCCATTGATTCTCTACCCTAGAACAATGATTATTAGCATAAGAATCCTTCGGTTTACTCTTTTATGCTCATATTTCATTGTTTTATGGCTTGTATCTTTATTATTTGCATGATACTTGTTGTTTGTTGTTTGAACATGTTAGGCTAGATTTTATGATGTCTTAGGGGTAGTTAGTAGATTAGTTTAGTATTTTGTGATGACTTGATTGCTTTATATTATTCTATGTGATATGTTTTGTTGAGAATTATATCTTGCTTGGTTAAATTAGTTGTTTGCTTGATCGTTTACCTATTAATGAACTACAGCACCAGTAGAGCATTAAACTAGAACAAACAATTGGTTAGTTAAGTATTTGAGGTAAGCCAATCGCTCGAAAGAGGAGGTTAGTTTACGACCGAAAGGTGAAATTTTTACTGATCCGACAGGACTTTAAATACCTCTAGAAATCCAACCAAACATACTTGAATAACTAAAACCCGACACGAAAGTTTAGGATTAGTTGTTCACGTGGTAAAAACCGAGTTCCAAACCAAGTTAGAACCAAAATCGCGACAGCTGAGGTTAGAACTTAGGTCTGGTCGTTTAGTAACCTTCACATAGTACTGTGTAAAAATATCAAGTCGGAACAAAAGGTCTAAAGCAAGTTTTGGCACGAAGAGCATGGATTTCGGTCCGAAATGTGCCTCTGTCCAAGTGAAAACTAAAGGCAGAGGTGCTTTAGAGCTAAACTAATTGAACACGTAACCCTAGGACATTACTTGCATCTGTTTGAGTCCCGAAAAATATAAAAATTAATCCAAAAATATTTTATTCTTTATTTCTCTTATTTTAAATTGCTATTTAGTATTACTTTCGATTTCAAATCCACAAAAATTTTATTGTCTAGCTTTTAAGAAAAAATAAATCCGGTATTCATTTTTTACCGTTCCTTGGGTTCGACCCTTAGATTTATCCCAAACGACTAGTAGGGTAGAACAAAGAAAATAAATTTATTTGACCTAGGTTCTGAAACCTCTATCATGGGGGTCATTTAAGAAAATTTGAAGGAAGACAAGATATATTTCTTCTTTTAAGAAAATTTGTCTGATTTGCAGCAGATACTGATCATGCGTTTTTTTTTTTTGTATTTTTTTTTGCAGCATCCTGAGCATGTAAAACATTTGATTCTGGCTGGTCCTGCTGGCTTCGCAAATGAGTCAGAGCACAGCTCAGAGCAGTTTGCAAAATTTAAATCATCATGGAAAGGTGCTGTCGCAGACCATATTTGGGAATGTAATTTCACCCCTCAAAAGCTCATAAGGTAGACACTGTCTTTATAATAGTTGTAGTTTTGGCTTTCTTGGCACACTAGATGTTGCTTGTTATTGTGGTACTATATGTGCTCATTACACCATGGTGTCAGTCTGTCAGATATGTGTTATTGTGGTACTATATGTGCTCATTACACCATGGTGTCAGTCTGTCAGATATGTGTTCTTTTTGGTGTTTCTTTGACTATTTGATTCTTGCATGCTTATTACTTCTAATCAAATAGTATTACATGTTTGAATTTAATTTCAGTTTTTCTTAATTTGATTTCTTCATGAGGCCCTTCCATATTGTTTTTTGTTTAGGATAGAGCCAATCAAACCAGAGACATGTCATATTAGACTAAATGCGTAACTACTTCTATACATCAGAAGTCTGACATTCCATTACATTTTGTCTTGCCAATACAGAGGGCTGGGCCCATGGGGGCGCAGTATTGTGCAAAAATATACTGGTAATAGATTTGGTTCATACTCTCAGGGGGATCCCTTGACTGAAGAGGAATCAAAATTGCTCACTGGTACTTTGATTAGTTCAATTTTTCAGCATTGTTGAATATTTATCTGTTATGATCCAGATCAAGTTGAAAAATCTCTTTATTTTATTAATTTGTGCAGAATATTTTTATCATACGTTGGCAGCCAAAGCCAGTGGGGAGCTGTGCTTGAAATATATATTCTCCTTAGGAGCTGTGCTTAAAATGTTTTTGAATTTAAGTTATTTGATTTAGTAAAGGACAATGTCTATTTAGTACCTAATACATACTTGGACCATCTATTATCTATTTCAAATCAAACGATTGAAATCTAACCTAATTATTATTATTTAATACTAAAAATAAAAATAATAAAATAAATAATAAGAAGAAGAATATTATAATAATATTATAAAATTAATTAATATTATAATAAAATAATTAATAATAATAATACTATAAAAAGTAATTATTATTAGTCGTCTCAATGAGTATAGAAAGATTTCTTTCTTTCGTTATGCATTTACCTAAAAATCATTAATTCATGTATCTTAGTCGTCTCACAAAGATGTATTTTTCTATTTATTAGATGCTTAAAGTTCACTCATATTTCAATTCGTCTTTTATTACAACAACTAAAGCACTTATTCATTTTACATTGCAACTTTGCAACTTGCCAGGTATACTTGAAGGCTTTTTGGTCTTTAAACTGTCAACCAACTGAACCAAGAAAGGAACCAAAGTCTGGAAAGAGATTGACGACATC
Source organism: Rhynchospora breviuscula (assembly GCA_027562975.1). Taxonomy (NCBI): domain Eukaryota; kingdom Viridiplantae; phylum Streptophyta; class Magnoliopsida; order Poales; family Cyperaceae; genus Rhynchospora; species Rhynchospora breviuscula. The sequence continues at coordinate 14,043,929 of CM050400.1, read as the reverse complement.
TATTATTCTGTTTCTTTTGAAGTTTCTAATTCTCAATCTCATCAACAGTGAGTCAACGAGAGTCGAGGGTACCTTGTAAATGAAGCCGTGAATCTGATGCGGCCACGTGTACACCACCTCCATCCAGTACTTTTTTGACATTTGAAAAGAGACGGAGATTAAAATAAGACTGCAAGGCAGTTTGAAAGTTCAATTGTTTTTTAAGTTAAAAAGGACAATTGAACTTCCAAACTGGTGACCATTGACCAATCGTCAGTCGTGACGTTGCTAATAATTTTTTTGTGTTTTCCTTCTTTTTTTTCCTTCGAAGAAACGTTGCTAATAAACCGGCCATCCACTGTTTGCTGATTAGTTGCACAATTGCTTTTTGTGACTGTTCCAAAAATTGTCCCCATTTCTATACACTAGTATAAAATGTCTTCATATGTGGGCAAACAAAGACAAAACAATGTTGTTCAATTTGTTTCTTTATTAGACGGATAACCAAAACATATTATTATTTCGTCTAGTGATTGATATCTAACCACAGATCAAATCAATCGAACGACACAAACATATGTTTACACGTTAGATCTAGCGCGTAACACCTCTTGAATCTGTGCGTTTATAAGAAGTAGAGATAAGATAGTGTTATAAAAAAAAAAGAAAATTTTCCCTATACCATTATTGAAGGATTAAAACACTAACAAAAATATAATAATTAGGCAAGTCAAAGACCTGCATGACCAGCCTTTCACTCTTCTCCCCTTTTATGTTGGGTTTTTCCTTTTTCTTTACTTCTTTTTTTTTTCCCCTTAATATGTGTTGGGGTTGTTATTAATAAGAACAAAATAGATCTCTTCAATGCACTTGGTTTATTTGGGAGAAAGGACGGATTTGGAACAATAAATGGGGTTAATGTACTATCTAATTTTTTTTTTGGGATTATACATATATTTGTTTTTTGTTGTACAGCTGATTTTTTTTTGTAAGAGCATTTATATTTAAGTTTATTTAAATATATTTTTATTACTAATCCCCATACATAAAATTCATATATTTGATATGATAATTGTACTGGTTTCGATAGAAAAAATTTATTGATATATTCATCAAATTTCCACTTTTTAGATATTTGCCTATTCCAAGTTCAGATTTGAATATTTACCCATAAAAATTTCAACTTCTTAGATATCTCCAAACATTTGTTTAATCTAAGTTTAATTGACACTACAATTTTAAAAATAAATTAAATTAAAATCGTACGCCTCAGTCAACTCTGAAAAACTGAAAAGAAAAATAAACTCTGCGGACCCACCTGTCAGTGTATAATCCTTGATACAAGACGCGGTTCAAAGAAGAACGACCCCTTCTCTGACTTAGGAATAAACGCGCCACTGCGCCAGAAAGAAAGGCGTTGCAAGATGCAACCAAACTACCAAACTATAAAATCCAACCAACCAAGATGAAAGTGAAACACGAATAACTCAAAGAAGAGAAATGAGCGATCAAATCGTAGCGTTCTCGACCTATGAACCGTCTCAGTCGACGACGAAGCAAGAGCCCAACCCGCCGTCTCGGCGCCTGAAGTGGGTCCCAACTTCCACCGACCACATCATCGCCGCCGAGAAACGCCTCCTTTCTCTTGTCAAGTGAGTTGTCTCAACTCAATTTTGTATAGAATTATTGTGTCCATTAACCTTTTTCTTTTGGTAGTATCTCCATCATAGTTGAATTGTTGAAACTGCTTTTGGGAAGTGACAGTACTAATTGTAATTTTATCTGATGTGGGTGGTCTTATTTTATTTATTTATCAAAATCGGTACAAATAAACTGTCTTGAGAAGTACCAATTTGGTTATTTATGTTGAGACTAGTTAATTTCCCAGCGAATTGTGTCTCTTGAGCTTAATTGATATAAGTTTGTGCATATAGCCACTTTCATTAAGCGAAAGGATCGTAGTAACAATTAAATTTTGCTTGGATAAGTTCATACGTGGAAACCAAGCTTAGTATTCTGACTCTAATTTGCATTATTTGAAACTTCAATTTATGGTATAGCGAACTAATTGGAGTTGAAGAACTAAACATAAGCCTCTATTCTTGTTTATTTCTGAAATGCAATTTTGTTCATTGCAGAACTGGGTACAAAACTGAGCTGGTCAATATCGGGTCTGCTCCACCAGGATCGAAGCTCAAGTGGTTCAGATCATCTAGCAATGAACCACGTTATATAAACACTGTCACTTTTGATAGCAGTGAAGACTCTCCTTCAATAGTATTAATTCATGGCTATGGTGCCTCTCAGGGTTTGTTTTTCAGGAACTTTGATACCCTTGCTAGTAAATTTCGAGTCATTGCCATTGATCTTCTCGGGTAATTGGCATTGTTATATATATGGTTTATGTTATTACGTGACTTCTTCTGATGATACAATTATAAGTACATTACCAGCATTATGAGGATTGCCTGCATTAATAGGGAATTAAAATAAAGGATCGAAAAGGGTAAAATTGGTCCAACTGTTACCCAATATGGTGTTAGTATCCCTGTAATTCAATTTGTTCGTTCAGTGTAGATGTAAAAACTATGCTACTCTGAAATTTTATCTACATGACTTTGTTTTTCTATTTCAGATGGGGTGGTTCAAGTCGACCTGACTTCACTTGTAAAAGTACAGAAGGTTTGTTAATGAACTTGTTTATTTTTTTGAAATCAATCTTCTGTATAAGATGTTTATTATTCACTGATTCAGTGAATTAAATGACCATTTTTTTAATCGATGCAGAAACTGAGGCATGGTTCGTTGATTCTTTTGAAGAATGGCGCAAAGCTAAGAATCTAACTAATTTCATTTTGCTTGGCCATTCATTTGGTGGTTACGTGGCATCAAAATATGCATTAAAGGTAAATTTCTTTTATTAGTTTATGCAATTGAAGTGTCATTTTCATTTTTCAAGATACTTGTGTATGTCCCTGCGTATCCTCAAGTCACCCACATACTTGGAAAACTCCTTTTCTTTGCTATTTCTAACTTAGTGACCAGACTGCCCTCTTTATTATTGCAAATAACATTTTTGGAGTTGGGGGTCATTTAAGAAAATTTGAAGGAAGACAAGATATATTTCTTCTTTTACTTTGCACCAAGCGAGCTTAATAGCTTCGTTCTCTAACTTGGCAATACCCAGACAGAAAGCAAGCCTTTGCTAAAAAAGTACTCGATGGATTAAATTCTCTCGAGAAACTTCTCCTCTTCTTTTCCCTTTTCTCTTCGATCGCCACTGTAAAATCAACATCACCTTGCTCTCCTTATTTCTCCTTATTCTTCACCCGCTCGATTCTCACCATCTCTTCCGAGAGCAGATCTGCTCACGAGCGATCCACCTCCGCACCTCCATGGCCAGAACAACAAGGTTAGGTACTTTTTTCTTTTCTTTGCTCTGCTCCTTGACAAATTGGGGCTATTTCTTTTTCCGTGTCTATCCATTTCTTCTAATACTGATATTTGCTTGATTAATTTTTGAATTAGGAGAGGTTGATGTCAGCCTCCTTGAGAAATTGTGCTGTACTCGCTATGCTGTCTCAAGAAGTAGCTAGGAGTCCACACTGAGCTGCTTAAACCAGTGTAAGCAAGTTGGGTCCTTTTGCTATTTTTAATAAATTTGGTTCCTTTTACAATTGCAACAACATCTAAATTGTTTTACTTGGTTGAGTACAGTTGATTACAAATTTTGAGTGGTGCTACGTTTGTCTGTCAGTATCGTTTGCTTCTCCAATTCATTCTCTTTCTTTTTAGTAGTTAATTGGCACTGGTAGGTTATCTTTTTTCCTTGATTTTTATAGGACAGGTGAGTAATAAGGTTTTGCAGAAAAAGTACTTATCTTTGTTGCTTTTGAATATAACAAATTAGTATATGTATTCTGTCATAATTTTTGTATCAGGGATCTACTGTACAAGCCAATTGTTCTTTGTAAGATCGCAACTCACTTATAATTAGATATTAAGAAGGCTGCAATTAATTTTACTTTGGTGCTTTTTTGCTGATGCATTTTCTTTACGCAGCTTGTGGCATCTTACAGGATCTACTGTACAACCCTCATTACCTAAATGTTAGCCTCATGCAAAGGGGTTTTTATGCCATGCTTGAAATTTAACTACTGAAATAACATTTAAAGATTTTCCAAGACAACAGAAAAAGCACTTGCAATAAAAAAAATAAGGACAAATAACTTTTACGATTATTTTGTTTTTACAGGACATTTTAGTCTAAGTTCCTATTTGATAAAAAAATGCAGGCACTCAGCTGCTGTTGAAGGAGAGATGGCGGAAGCTGGAAAACGAGAAGTACTCTTTGTAAGAGGCATATGGTTGCCTTTTGACTGCTATTGTTATCCATGTATGTATATTTTGATCTCTTTATTTGTATAACAGGTTTGATATTTTAGTTTTGGATTATATGCAAAGCTAACTTTTTACTAGATTTTGTGAATAAAAGATGAATGTCTATATTTTGGTTTTGATTCTTAAATTGATTAGCTTTTAACTATGCACATTTATTAATGACCCAATACATATGTTATCTAATGAGATATCCATTTTGTAATGCTTATATTGTTTAGTTAAGCTGTTTGAGTCAATTTTTTTGGCCTTTCTTGATGTGAAGCACAATTATTTCTCATCTTCATAGTTTTTAAATTTACCACATAAATAATTTCAATTCTTACGATCTTATTTCTTTGTTATTTTATACGGCTCAGAGAATCTAATTTAATATTCTTTATAGTATTATTGTGCATTCTCTTTTTTTCACTCAATAAGAATAAGGATTTTGCTCATATTCTGCAAGGACAAATTTGAAATAAAAAGTGCATAGTTTTAAAATTACTTTCAAATTATGTGCTCGATATTGAAGGTTGTTTTAAATAGGTTTTGATTAAGGATATATGCATGACTACTAGATCAGGCTTGGTACCAGTACCATTGACAGTTCGCGCTCATGAAGCATACTATAGGATTGATGCCCATTCTGAAAATTTCAGAATAGATTCGATGTTGGGTCTAATTTTGAATAATATCCTTTTAACAATGGTTGCTTCTTAAAGTGGATTATGTCATGCATTATTGCAATTTGCTATTTCTTCGAGAATTATTCCTAATTTGCCTTTGAGGTCTAAGTCAATAGAAAATCATCCGTTGTGAGCTGTCATAAAATTAATTTATATCGATTTTGCATACTTTGTTAATGAATTATTTCTATCCTTTTAAGAATTACAAATGTTTGTGCATTTCACAGTTGATGAGCAATGCATGAAGGTCTCGCCCTGCTTCTCTCCTTATCTTTCATCTTGGATGGGGAAACCCTAGAGTTGCTTTCCTGATCTGAGGTGGTTTTCAATTAACGAAAGCGACCATGCTGTCAGCCATGCTTAAAGATCTGAGCTGATGGTTTTGAATTAACAAAAGCGACCCCTTCAAGCTATTTCCTGGTGTAAAGACTGGCATTACCATTAATTCAGTCATAATTTTCCTTATAAGTTCATTTTTTTCCTTTCTGGAGATTATACGGGGTGTTACTGTTAAAACTGTCTAAGAAATATCAGAGCCGAGTAAGTCTGACTGAGCTTTTAGTTCAACGAAAAATATAACAATGTAGGCTTACTTATGATGTACGCTGGCAGCATTAAGCTATAGCCCTGTTGAGGATATCTGACTGCTGATCTATTTATTTTTCCTGTGTCCTGACAGATGTCATTGGGAGAATTGCTGGCTTCAGCCCTGTTAAGGAAATCAGCAAAACAAACTAGCCTAAACCTACACAGATCATGCACCTACTAGATGAGAGGTGCTTTTGCATTCTGTAATTTTTTTGCCCTTTTTTCCCCCTTTTTTCAGCTATGTAAAATAACTATCATCTCAATCAGCTATCATATTGTATTGTCATCTTTTCATGACCAGGGGTTACATGCTTGAAGTTACACTATCGAGTCAGTTTCTACATCTGTTTGATACTGTTGATGCAGAGGTATGCCAATTTTCTTTTGTTGTTTGTTAGATAATAAAAAATTAAGTTCCACAACACCTATTCCTCTTCTCTGACTTATTCAAATTACTTTTCTTTTCTTTACCTTTTTATTATGGTCATTATATTTTCAGTTATTGATTGTACAAATACAATGAAACCTACAAAATAACAATCGAATATCTTTTTATTATTGGCAGCAACAAGAATAATAATAGTCACAAATGTAGACTAAGCAAATGACTTCTTTTATCTGTTAAAAATGCACTCATGATCGTTATTAGTCACAATTGTTATTTAGTTTAGTTCCTTGATTGTGGTCGACAGTTTGAATGTGTTGGCCAGTCAATCTGCCCGCTACCATAATCAGGGACATGACAAGTCAGGATTTGAGATCGATGATGGTCGATACAGCATGGAGGATGAATAGGTAATTTAGTTCCTTTTTTCTGATTTTTTTTTCTGTGGATGATTTGCTTTTAAAGGGGATTCGTTTCTCTATATTTACCGCAACTAGAGACCAATTTTAGTTCTGGCTTTCGCTGTAAGTATTTATATATGGAGTAAGTACTTTATGTTGTGAAAAGGAACTGTGCGGGATTAATTTCTCAAACGATTCATAGACTGATTGCTGTGTTCCTAAATTAGTTTCTTTCTCTGTCTCTCATTTAATTGCTTCTTTTATTTGGATTTTTTTGTTTAACAATTCCTTACGCTAACTTCGGATAGAATGCCAAAAAATTCTCTTAGTATTGTGTTCAACTGATTTCTTTATAAATTGTAGCAAAAATTCTAATGGTGTTCGAAGCACTTTTACCTTTTCTCTTTTTTTTTCCCCCTTTAAAAGGCTGTTATTATTCTTTTTCTGTTCTTTCAATTTTATCTGAAAGACATCTGTGTCACAATGTTAGGTAACTGGGAGTCGTTTGCGAGTATGCATGAGCGAAAAAACGAAACGCCTGAATGAGCTGGTGTTTTTATTGCCCTTCCTGGTATTCTTATATCATATATATCCTTTAAATTTGTTATGATTGGGTGAAAAATGCCAATAAAATTCTAAATATATACATTTCGAATTTTGTCTGTAGGTTTGGAGAATTTTGCATAATTTTGTAGTGGCCAACTAAGTGTACAGCTGTTAATAGCTGAAAACTAACGTGCTTGCAAGATTATTTAGCTGAAAACTTTGTTACAATCAAAGTGAGTGGAGGAATATTTAGGCTGCTACGAGTACAGTAAATTTATTGTTATGGATATTTTGTATTTTTTTTTTGTTGATAATATGTACTGCAAATAAACAGGTTGATTTCCCCTTTCACCTGCGATTATTGACTATTATTTATACATCCACAGCTTGCAGCAGCAGTACCTCGGAGATAGATGGTTAGAGAAAGTCGCTACTTTCAATTCAGCAAGAGAGACTCCCTACCACTTGAAGTTTCTTTCTTGCAGGTAAAAGGAATAAAGATGATAACAAAATAAAGACTGATTTTCAGATATCTATATTGTTTGATGTTATACCTTTTATCTGAATCCATTTAGCATTGTTAAACTACAGAGGGAAGAAGAGCTGCTCGCATATTGGTGGAAAGAGTATGGAGAGTGCAGTAAATGCCCAAGTGAGTCTCGCTCTATTGGTGAGGATGCTGAATCAGACAATTCATACATAGTCGAGGAAGAACGGGTTGGTGTAACTGTCAAGGGAAAGTAAATGCCCAAGTGAGTCTCGCTCTATTGGTGAGAATGCTGAATCAGACAATTCATACATAGTCGAGGAAGAACGGGTTGGTGTAACTGTCAAGGGAGGTCTCTATGAGGTAAAGACATTTATAAGAGGGAGGTCTCTATAAGAAAAACTTATAGAATTGGTGTTTTGATACGAATTAAACCAAAGTCCTTAATAACACGCTCCTGCAATACAAACTTGAAACTCGACACCCAAGTCCAACCTGGCTTAGATTTTGTTTCAGTTATTTACTAATAAAAGTTATAAAGCATACTATAACTTTACTGTAGGCTCCTTATGCGTATCTTTGACCCACCTCGCGCCAGCTCAGCCTAATCAACAGCTCTAGCTCTCATGGTCTCATCAGTGCCTTGAGATAGATCAAATCTCCGATGTCAAGAATCACAATCGTTCATTGACTGCTTTAATCGATACCTCTAGAACATGAATCCCCCTTTCTGGTCAGTATTGCTTTAATCTTTTTTGCCTATTGTCATTATCAGTATCTCTATTCTTCCGTACCTTTTTTTGGATTTGGTCAACTTTTAAGTTTCATGTGTGCTAGATCATCTCTCTTCCTCATTTTCTCAACTGTATTAGCGTGAAAGATTGCATGGCTTAAAAGGTAACACCTTTTTTCTTTGTCCTGCTTTGCAATAATTTTGTCGGTATAGTTTTAGATATGGTGCTATGATACCATACTTTTGGTTCGTATTTTTATAGTACCTTTCTTTCTTGCTATTTTGTCCAGAGAAGTGCAAAAAATTATTACTGGTGCTAACGCTAGGCATAGAATGGTGTGTGTTTGGACACACTATTATTTGGGAATAGATTTCTAGAGGAATAATATATATCAATCACATAGCTGATGGCACAACAAAGAATGACAATCAACTAGGACACAACAAGCAATTAATTGAGGAAAGTGTAATCCGTTAGCATATGAGGGAATCAATATTTTCTATTTTTTTTTCCTTGATAGGCCTGATTTCTTTAGGCTTTAGAAAAGTTTAAGGGACAAATTAAAAATAATACCATCATGTTTTAGATTCAACGTGCTTAAAATTAGTTAAATAAGTTTGGTGTTTGAAATTAACTATATATCTGCATGATAAAGTTAGTTTCTCATATGGTTGCTCTTTCATTTCAGGAAGCCAAAAGGAGATTTTTGCTTAGTATATTATGGAGGCTGACTGGCTGATTGAATAAAATCAACAAGGTCAACAAAAATAAACTCTCAACAATGTCTACCTTCTCGATTTCTTCGTTCTTTTCTTATTTTATTTGTTTCAGCCTGCAATTATCATGTGTTCTTTATTAAAAAGTTAATTAAGTCAAAATATAAATTTAGCCCTATAAAAAGTTAGCAAATTACAAGGATGACATTACAAATGACTTCTCAATACAATCAACTGGCCGATCAGCTAACTGTGGGGAAAATATTGCGTTCTCACTTGATCTGTTTTCGTTCTCTGATCTCAACAGAACCCTGTGACTTCCATCAAAATTGCCGCGATTGAACTTCGCATCACCTTGCTTGATTGGTTCGACTACTGCCAGGTTCATGATCTCCTCAATTATTGTGATGATGTCGACATTAAAATTTTTGTGAAATTTTGGCATTTATGGATGATAAATGGCACGGAAAGCCCATCTAAGATTCTCAACATGTGATATTTATATGGTATCACTTATTGAGCACATTTTAGACTTTTATACTAAGCAGAATAGAATTTGTATTATACCTATAGAATAGATACCTTTTATCTAATATAGATTGTAAGATTGAATAAATTATAAATTTCAGCCTAAAACTTATTTAAGAAACATTAAAGCTGTTATGAAGCATATTTGGTTTGAATGGAGTTACAATAATACTGAAATTTTATTCTATTTTTGTCCCATATTGCAGGAACATTCTTATGATTGAAAAATCTTTTTTCTTTACTATTTCCATTTTTTGTTATGCAGGTCAATTTGGTGACTCCATCTCTCCCTTACCATGCTCAACTTTCCAGTTACATGAAGTTCTCATTTTTAAAGGTAATTATTTTCTAAGCCTGATTCCTTTCTATTGTTCAGATTGACTATTCATACCCAAGTTTTGAATTTATCATCAATTCTTATAGAATCTTGGGCAATTTCACCTCTCCTTGTAAAACTACAATTACCTTAAAAAAATGCAAAAATTTTTTTCTGACTGTTAGTGTCAGAATTATTTCACATATGCCCTAACTTGTCAGTTTAATACATTATATTCTTATAAAGTTGACTTATATTGTTGATGCTAATTAGCATTGAACTTTTGGGGTTTTTCATTCATCAGATCTCATACCGGCATTGTAGCAGCTTGACACAAGACCCAGATGAAAAATAGCCAAAACAGTTTACAAAATCGATTTGTAGCGGTCAAAAAGTAGTTCTTATTTCTGAGGCTCAACTTTTGCCACCTTCCAACTGTGTAAGTGATTTTGCGTCAAAATATTTAAACCTTTCTGATTCAATTCAGGTTATTTAGGAAGATATAATTATGTTCTTAATCCAACAATATAGAATCATCTAATGGATGATTCTTAGATTTTGTGCACATAAGGCTAAAGATATGATGCTTACTATTTCACATATGTTTTGGAAGTCAATGAGATGGGATGATAAGTTCTGAATTGTTAACATATCTTTTTAATCGAAATAGCAAATTGTTTCGGTCCCGATTTATTTAATGTACTTCTATATCCAAATTACATTAGAATGATGTGGAATACTTTTCTAGATAGCGTATGTATTATTGGTTGGCTAATTTAAATTTGCTGCATCAATCCTTTTGTCCAAGTAATTCGCCATTCATTCATAATTGTTTAGTTATTGATGGTTGGCTACTGTAGCTACTATGTTCTGAACTGTAGCATTGTCAAAGTGAAGTGCAAAATGAAGAATTCACTCTATGCCCCGAAAATAGCACCAATTAGAAATTAATTTCTTTACCGAAAGGAATCCTATCGATATGAATAGTAGGAACAAGGTTTGGTTTATTTTTCTTATGCCATCCATTCTGTTTACATTTAGATTTTTTTTTTTACATTTAGATTTTTTTTTTTCTTGGATGGGAGCATTCTGTCAAAGTTCAAATCATGGTTCTGAAAATCGAAATCGGAATCGGGTTGATGGTCTGAGGAGTTGAATCGGGTGAATCGGAAAAAATCGGATGAATCGGATCGGAAAATCGGATTTTCACAAAAAAATATATTTTATGTTTTTAAAAATAGAAAAAATATGAAAACTATTTAAAAAAATCAATTTAATATATTTATTTTAAATCTGATAGTTTCATTATAATTGAATTTTCAATTCAAACGAAACTTTAATAATTAATCTTATCTGGATAAATATTCAAAATATTAAACACTGACATGCTACCAAAAATACAATGGTCATACGCAGCATTAATATATTGTCTGCTGGCCACAGAAAATCTTAGTCACGTGATGCCTTTCCTCTTTCTTTCTCCCCAACGACACCTCCCATTTTTTTTTTTCTCTCTCTCACTTTTCTCCGTTGGAAAAACTGTGCAATGGCTTGCAAAATTGAGAACGGAGATTCGACATGAGGCCAGGTAAGGCTTTTGCGCTCAAACGAGATGAGAGGAGTAACGCACAGGCACTCCGGCGCTTAAGTGGCGAGAAAAATTGACAGTTCCAAACCACTGCTCCGATTCCGTTCCAAAACCCCTAAAATCGGATCGGCCGATTTTTCGAACCATGGTTCAAATATAATCTAATTGGTGCTATTTTTTCTTATGCCATCCGTGCAAGTAAAGTGAAAATAAAAAATTGGACAAAGAAAATAAGTATGCTTCTAGCATACTCTGAATGATGCTAAATGATAGAAATTACGAAAAAATGTTGCGATTATTTGACGGGTTTTCATTCTTCGATTATTACACATAGTGTTGTTTATGCATAGGTGCACTTAGTTGTAATTACAGTAATGTTGTTTTCTTATTCTGGTATTTAGTTTTGTTTAGTATCCTAAAATTTCTCGATTACTATTAAAGACAACTTTTCTCTTCTAAACATGGAGTAGTAATGAAAGGTCATTTGTAGAGAATGAGAGCCAAAACAGGCAGTAAACAATATGGATTTTATTCAGGTAATTGCATGTTCAATCCTTACTTTAGTTTCTATTATCTCTCAGCAATGTTACTAATAAGGATCGTACATATAGTTTTATTAATGCGTAGAAGTACAAATGATAATCAGCCATTTAAGGATCAAATTTTGTCTTAAAGATGAAATACGCCTTGAGAAAAGGATATCGATTCTACATAGAAATCTTCAACGGTTCAACCTTCTTCATTTTCCGCTTGGTCTTCTTTAGTTCAACCGTCTTTATTTGCTTTAATATGTTTGTACAGCTAATATGGAAGTTCAAGCATATGTACAATCCTAAAATCTGTCAGAATAATTGCTTCTCTCTTGGCCAGTGCGTGCAACTTAGATCCTCAGAAGAGTTCACTAGCGGAACTATGCCACCTTTTCTTTGTAAAAAAATGCATATGAAGGATAGAATGAGACATGCTTGCCACTAGAAGTATTGTTTGTAAATATTTTTTTTTACTTCTGTTTATAGGCCATTCTTTTTTTTTACTTCTGTTTATAGGCCATTCTTATTGTTCTTTTTCTGCTATTTTGATTTGATGAAGAAGATATCTGGAATTCAAGAGAGTGATAACTCATATAGGGAACAACCGTGCCTAAATATAGGGAACAACCGTGCCTAAGTGATGCAGATTCTCAGCCTTAGTCCAGTATAGGTATGTTGCTTTTTCTTTTGCTTGGTTTAATTCTTTTGTTTAAATGTTTCAGTTATTTGTTTGTCCTCTTTTGTTCTGAAACAACCAAGACAACATTTTAGTGAGGTCGATGCAATCTTTTTAGATTCATTTTGAAGGGTGTTACTGTTACCTCATGCATATAAGAAATTTAAATTATTGACATCTTTCAAATATTTTGTTTTGTTGCCTACTTATTTCTCTTTTTCTTTACGGTTTCGGTGATTAGTCACACAAAAGAGAGACGCACCCTTAATTGCTTCTCTTTTATTTCATTTAAATCGTTGTGCCATATATTGCAGTGCTCTGCAATCAAACATGAGAGTTGTGATGAAGGGTTTCTTCAGCTTCTCAATTTGGTAATTATTACTGTTGATTTAAATTTTTTTCGCTAAAAAGAATTTGAGGTAGACAGTTATGTTCAAATGTCGTTTCCATTTTACTGAGTAGAAAAAACTTTCTTTATTGCTGCTCCGCAATCCATTGAGTTGTTTGTTAACAATATTTCTATATTAAATGATGGTGGAGCATTTGATATGAACAGAAGTGATGAACAAATTTCTGAGTATGGTTTTGCTATGCTTTGTTTAAATTGCCCTTCTCACTTAATAAATGCGATGGTCTAATTTAATTCTGAAAGATATTGAATTTGATTATTATAACATAATTTTTATTTTTGACATCTGCATCACTTGACACGAAGTACAGAGATTACTGCAAGCTCAGAGAGAAGATCGGGATCAGAATACTATCCATGCCTTCGGTGATTTAATTGTGAGCTTTTGAGCCTTTTAAAATTAAGCCGAAACGACTTTTCTCCATAGTATCAGACGATGATCGGGATCTGCCTGATTGAGCTCCTGATTGGGGTAATTAGCAGAATAAATCCCTCCTATTTTTTCGGTAACTCCTCGGGATGAGCAGGGGGCCTCCTTGATGGTAAAGCATTGTTAAATGCATTTAATGATTTAATTATAAACCTCTGGGCCTCTGTCGGAACGGCCTATCTCCATAATATCTTGAAGGAACTAATGTCTGGTAGGGGTTTTGGTGGTGATGATCAGCCAGGTAGTCTCTCCATATTTTTCTGAGCTTCTAGGATTTTTCCTCACATTTTTCTGAGCCTTCTGTGATTTTTCATGAATTTTTCAAGTTTGCTGGCAATTTAGGATTGATTAGATCTTCAGAAAATGGGTTTAAATATTCTGCTTGGATTCTGGTTATGATTTTGGCATGACTGTATTTCCCATATTTTTCTGAGCTTCCAGGAATTTTCCTCATATTTTCTGACCCTCCTGTGATTTTCTATGAATTTTGAAAGGTTGTTGATAATTTTATGGCTGGTCAGATCTCAGAAAATGGGTTAAAAATATTCTATTTGGATTTTGGTTATGGTTTTGGCATGACTGCATCCTCCATATTTTTCTGGACCTGTAGAAATTTAATTTGTATTTTTCTGAGTTATGGTTGATTTTCTACAAATTTTCAAACTTTCCAGCAATCTCATTGGTGCCACGTCAGCAGGAAATGCCACGCGGCAGGTCCTGGTTTGTCCAAATCAGCCAAGAAGTAGGGGAGTCAGCAGCGCTTTGGTGATCACGTGGGAGACACGTGGCGCCTTCTAGTTGGTTGTCAGTGGATTGTTATACCTTGTTCACTCGCCACAGAATTGTTGCCACAGAAGATCAGGAAATTTGGGACGCCTCTTATTAAAAATAGGATGTTGCTCCTATGCTCTCGGTTCATCACAACATAACTAACTCCATCGTCTATTGGTCCCATTGTCAGTGATTATGGTTTAAAAGTTATACCATGGAACTCGTCTACGCAAATCAGGGAAATAAATCCCTTCTCCTCTCCTTTCTTCCTTCTTCCTCCATCGATCCGGCGATAGAGACACCGCCATGGACTAGCATTCAGGCTCTTCGAGACATCACCAAACACCATGAAGGTACCGCCTGTCGTCGTGTGACTCACCTGAAGTAGTGGGATCCCTCTGTTGGTCACGGGGACCATTGTTTTCTCGTAATTGCTCCTAGGATTTCACAGGAGGGACTGTCGGCAATTGAACGCCTCCAAAGGTCTTTGAATCAAATTAATGTGTCTGGGAGTATCGTGGTGGGTGTGAGAGGCTTGGTGTTCTGTCAATTTGAGTAGTGGATTACTTCGGCATGGTGTTTCACCTCAACTCAAACCCGCCGTGTCGGTGAGTTCATCGATGCAGTTATTGAGCCACCAGGAGAACTTGTTGAGGCGTCTGTGAGACTTGTGGACGATGCAGGAAGGTGCCTGTATCGTCAATTTGGCGGTTGAGGCCTCCTGTTAGCAGTTTCCTCACAAATTGATTTAGCTATGGTGAAGAATTGTTGACTGCCCCTCTTTTATTATTTCTAATCCTTGGTGATGCAGACAGCATGGTGAGGTGTAAGGGAGAGTATCTTCAGCAGATATGCGACCATGGCATCATAAGACCCATCCTTGGTTTGGGTCTGGTCATGATGATAGTGGCGAGGCTTCCTTGAAGTGATTAAAGAGAAGATGAAGAGCATGATGGTTTGTGTATGAATCACTAAACCAACACAAGAAAGCCTCCTATGCACAGCTTCAAGCTGTCACAAGAGAACCTCATTTGCACTGCTTTCTTCTTATAACTGAGGTAAGGATGGTGGCTGCCTTCTCCTCCAATGTGTGTAAAGCTCCATAAAAACCTGCTGTCCTTTATCTCTATTTTATATATTTTTTGTTCTCAATCTGCTGTCCAACCTGCTGTCCTTTGACTTATTCATTTTTGTTTTTTTTTTTTATATGATAGTTCACTTAGTGTTAATATGCATGCTGAGTTAAAATAAACCTATTTTAGTTCCATTTTCACCTAACTTCTTATGTGACCGCTAATGCAACTATATATATATTTTTGCCTATATGATCAGATGATATAAAGCATGAGATTTAATCATTTTCGGCATGGTTTGCTAACTGCTTGTGATAAACACCTTATATACATATTTACATAAAAGCAAAATTTTTATTAAATTCCTTACATTGCTATTGTGTTAAATGAAACAGAAAAGAAAAAAAGAGGTTAAAAGAGTTGCAAAGAGAGAAGAAATAACCTCTTTATTTCACCAAAGCAAATTATACAAGAGTGTAGATTACACAATCCCTAGTATTGCTGTAAATATGAAACTAATCACACACTTTTTTTTTTGTTTTAGTGGCTAACCTAAGTGCTTAAGTGGCTTTCTGGATGGATGGATTTCTCAACACATGAGTGTTCTTTCTCTGGATTGGGTGTTGTTGTGTTTTTGCAAAGTTTCTGAGGGATTGTATTTATAGGAAAACCAATGGGTGGCACCAATAATCAGTCCTTTGAAGGGAATGGACAAGTTTACCCCTGGTGCATCTCATCCTTTACACAGAGCCTTCATATTTCATTAATTGTGTTCACATTAAGCCTTCATATTTCATCAATTGTGTTCACATTAAGCCTTCATATTTCATCAATTGTGTTCACATTAAGCCTTCATATTTCATCAATTGTGTTCACATTAAGCCTTCATATTTCATTAATTGTGTTCACATTAATCATGCCCTTTCATGGCTGCCACCACTTTTTTTGCTTTTAATCTTCAACAGTATTGATTCCATCTTCTCACTGCTCAATTTTCCTTTTAACTTGTCATCTCCAGTTTTATCTTGATTGCTTTCTTAACCCAAGAACAGTTCGTATTGATTTTCGATATTTGCAAACCGAGCTATGCCAATTTACCATTTCTTTCTCCTCTTGCTCTACTGGCTTCTCATATGCATATTTTGCCAAACATTGGGATTAATACAGCCTCAATCGTGTGTTGCCCCATTTTCTGAAATTTAGTGTTGAGTTTGCTCACGGCTGCTCCATGGTTTTGATGGTTTTACTTCATAACTCCTCTAATTGCCAATTCACACATCTCCATTAATACTCCCTAATTGTTGCCTAATAACCCAATTGAACCAATTGTGTTTTATTTTCAGCAATTGAGCCATTCTTGAATTTTCTGGCCGCGAGAAATTGAGCTTCCTCCATCTCAAATTGACTGGAGAACATGTAATTACGCTTATCTATTGGCATTGGGATTCCATTCTCTTGTAATTGGATGCTCAGTTATCATGGCCTGGCAGAGAGAAGAATGGTGCAGGCGGAATTGAAGGAAGGTGTCAGATGTGTGAGAGAGAGAGTAATGTTATCCTGTGCACATCGCGAGAAGAGGAGATAGTGAGATTCTACTTTCTGGAGCCAATGTCAGCGCGAATAAAGGAAGGAGGTCGCCTCCTGAGTCATGGCGTTCGTCAGAGACGGGAACAGTCGGAGAAGGAAGGAGACGAGTTGCTGTGATGGGCCGAGAGATTATGGGCCGCTTGTTTCTTTTTTTTTTTAATCATGGGCCTTCTGTTCCCTCTTTTTGTTTTGGTTTGATGTAACTTGGGCCGAAATGAAAGTGGCCAGAGCAGATTAATTTGATCATGAATTATTTGTTATACGAATCTTGATGTCTCCATACGCATATACCTTGATGTATTTTGGTAGCCATGCTAATTTCATTTTTATAATTATATAATCTCACAAATTTATGAAATTATATAATTATTTTTTTTATATTGCGGCTTGAGGTCCGGATCTGTATATTGTATGCTAAATCAATATGATTTTAGCACCAATATAGTCATGGCAATTTAGAACCATTTATTTTGTCACCGCATCGAAATTTTCTGGAATACATCTTTCCTGATTCATCTAGGGTATTCTCAAACTGGTCTGAAGATTTAATTATTTATTATGTCACCATTCACTGGATCATAGCAGTCCCAAAAATTCCTGTACCGTCGCCCGGTAACTATGGTAATATTTTTGGGTTCAACCGCTGCAAAAGAGTTTCAATTATCCACGTCTACCTTAAAGTTGCATTGTCGGGAGCTAGGATTTGAAAAGTGGCCTTATCCAAAGCTTGAGAGTTTGAGGAATTTGGTAAACTATTTGACAGAATATCGAATTCGAGACTTTCAAAATTATGTGGAAGAAATTTGGGAAGAAATTGAATCCATCAAAGGAAACCCATCCCTGGATATCAAGGACGAAACCAAAATTCTTAGGCAACAAATGTATGAGCTAAAGAAAAAGAAGCGCCGAAGGATTGACGCGAGTGCTTCTTAGTGATATGTTACTTTCAAAGATGATTGTTAAATTGGGTATGGGTATTGGTTAAAAAATAATTATATAATAATTAGGGGTAAATCCTATTTAGTGTTTTACTAGCATTGATATTGATATTGTTTGTTTGTTTTGTTTCTGGAAAGAATTTACTTCTATTTTGGATGAATAAGACATATTATAGTTGTATCTATGAAGTGAAGGATTTAGAATTCCTGTTTTATTAATGTAGTAAAAATAATCAATTTGGCGCAAGGACCTGTATTGCTTATTTGTCAATTGTAAATAATATTTGTAGTAGCTCATTACGATGCACCTACTGAATGCTTATCTGTATTGTGGAAACGTATGGTATAAGCTTTAGTATATAATTGAAATGCATGAGTAATATTGATAAATGAACATGAACGCAGTAGCCATGGTTTGCTTACCTGTATTGTGGAAACGTATGTTTATCTGTATTGTGGAAACGTATGGTATAAGCTTTAGTATATAATTGAAATGCATGAGTAATATTGATAAATGAACATGTACGCAGTAGCCATGGTTTGCTTACTTTTGGTCCCGTTTGGATAGGTTGGGAATAAGGGGGAATAAGGTATTCCGGGCTGAAAAGTGGAAAATTTTATTATAAACAATCCAAACTCTTCACAAAGTTACACACTTTCCAATACTTTCCGCCTAAGAATAAGCTATTC
Organism: Rhynchospora breviuscula; assembly: GCA_027562975.1. Classification (NCBI taxonomy): domain Eukaryota; kingdom Viridiplantae; phylum Streptophyta; class Magnoliopsida; order Poales; family Cyperaceae; genus Rhynchospora; species Rhynchospora breviuscula. Next base: position 14,025,491 of record CM050400.1, on the reverse strand, counting down.
CCCTTATTCCCAATGCATCCAAACGACCCCTTTAGTAACTCAAATTTTATGCGTATTCATAACCAAGGTTAGTACGTATGTCTTAGCTTGATAGTCTCCTGCACCAACTTGTTGTCAAGCCCTTTTCACCACAAAAATAAGTCAAGCCCTTTTCTTTTTCTTTTTTTTTTATTTTTTATTGAAGTATGACTTTAACAATTTAGTAAAAATTCGAAAAGCTAAACGCTCTTAAAGAAAGTAACAATAACAGAGCCAAATAAAGTAATTAACGCCAACCTATAAGAAAAAAATTAAAGAGTCGACTGGTCACAATACCAGAATGTTTTATGAGTACTGGTATTTAAAGATACTTTCAATTATAATTCTAACGATATTCAAGCATCAAAGAATTAAATGGGTCAAAGTAAATGATATGTTGCTTGTTAGGTATAGTATCGACTTTGAAATAATATTTTTTGCATATTCAAGTCTGCCCACACATTGGATGTGTACTGCTGCTAGTACTATCATTACTATAGAGTTAGTATCCTTATTGTAGTGGAAATATTCATTTTCATCCTTTTTTTTCTAGAAAAGCTGCGATTCTTTAAGCAACAATCAAAACCCTGTTTATAAAAAAAAATTGAGGCCTTAGTTTCTGTGAGAAATTAAAACTCCAGTTTTTTATTGTACACTTTTTAGGCCTTTTGGGCCTATCATGTTTTGGAGAGCTGTCGGCCCATTTAATTAACAAAATATGTCATCTTCTTTTAATTTCTCTGAACTTCTGTATGAACTCACTTGAATATTTATTGAAATTTTTTTTAAATCGACTGTCTAATACTTACTTTGCTTCTGTTTAGGCGAGAATAATGCATTCATGTCATTATTGCGATTCGTGAAAATCAATAGCGAAGATTTGATCTATATGACTATATGGTGCTTATATCGTAACTATGTAAACTGTTGATATTTAATGAATTTTTTACTATTCATCATTTCATCAATTTTTTTAGTTTTTTCAACGGAATACAAAATCCTTCATGCATCAAATTATATGAATTTTAATTGATGGATCACATGCCACACTCATTATCTTGATTAAAAAATGGAACCTTATTTATAGCTCAAAAAAGAATATTATCCCAATCAGTGGTGCATTTACTTAGCAGATCAATGGGAGCGATTCATAGAGATGTTGAAGGGGATAAAACCCATTTCTTTGACCTGTTTCTTTCTCACATTTTTATTTTTAAAGGGGCATCAGGTTCCTGTAAACCTCATTAGAAATCTGAAGTTGCTTTCCAATAAAAAGCACGAACTGCGTACAATACCCAGACACTAACACATTAAATGAGACTAGTTATATCAATCATATCAGAACCACCAACTATATGTACAGCTATGAGAGAGAGAAGTGAAAGTTATATACTTATATGAGAAATTATAAAGAGTACAGGGAGTACAGGTACAATGCAAATTGATAACTGAATCCTCTACTCCAATTACTGCACAGTTCCTGAATATGCAGAAACAGATCCACGCCATCTTTTGTTTTCCCTTTCTGTCATCTCTTAAAAAAATCATGGTTACCGAAAGAGTTAGCCATCTTGCTTGTCTTCTTAACAGATAATGAGGTTACATACATGCCAGGAAATCCATTCGGGTTATTGATTACACTCACAATATCCCTCCCCCTTCCACCTGAGGTGCTAGGGCGCCACAGCCCAGCACACCCTCCCCTCCCCCGCCTGAGGCCCACTGCCCCACACCCCTCTCTCCCCCTCCCCCCAGGTCGGGGCGCCTCAGCCCCGCACCCACCTCCCGCCAACCCCCCCCCCCCCCCAGGTCGGGGCTCCTCAGCCCCGCACCGCCCCTCCCTCCCCGGGACGGGGCGCCATAGCCCCGCACCCCCTCCCTCTCTCTCCTATTTATATACGAAAAGTAGCGCAGCAGGGACTTTGGGCGCTCCTTGTGGGACTAAGGATGCGCATGCTTTCCGACTGCTTCAATCCGGAGAGAGAGCCATGTATGTGAGGTGAAGAGAATCTTCGAGGTTTCACATTGCAACGGCTAGTAGAAAGAGCACATTTTTTGTTTCCCACTGTTCTAATTTGAGAACGAGGGAGGAGAGGAATATTTTTGGTTTCACACTGTCTTCAAACTTTCCTGATATTCTGTGGCCCGGATTTAGAAATAACTATGCTGCCGGTATGATAATTGTTCACATTGTAACGGTAAAGTACAAAGAGAATTGAAACTTTCAAATCTCCTGTGGCCCAATCGGCCAACCCACATAGTGGAAATATGATAATTGTTTCTTTTCTCGTATTTTGAATTTGGAGGATATACATTGTTTCTTTACTTTATTTATTATATTAAAAAAATATTAGGCCTTTACTGGACTAATATTTTCTTTTCCTTTTTTTTTGTTGTCCCACTGTGTGTACTTGCCCCACAGTATTGAGCTCCAACTAGCTATTGCATCGCGCTCCGCGCAATGTAAGACCAATCTAAGATGATTGTATTATTGATTTAGGTTTGTTTCTTGGTTATGTAGTTATTTGCTGATTTTTTTTTTTTGCGTTTTTTTTTTGTGCTTGTTTTACGACGCCTTATTTTATCAAGAAAGAAAAAATAAGAATGGATCGTGACATACATAGGAAGATAGATACATATTTATATATAGATGTCTACATACATAATAAGATTCAGTTTTCAATACATGAGCATGTCATTAAAGCTTGAACTATGTACAGTACAGGCGAAAGGTATCTGTATACCAGGACCATCTGATGCGGTTGAAGCTCTATGAGGTTCAACAAAAGAAAGTTCATAGGATCTAGAACCAAGGGGATATGTTTCTATATAGTTGTTACAAAGATATTGCAATACAGAACAGATAAAATACTAAGTCTAAGATTAATCATCAGAATGGAACTATTTCATTTGGTAACCTAAAGGAACTGCAACTATGTATGTCACTGCAACAATAATACTGTAGTGGTGTGAAATTCATTTTTACAATATACCTTCTGAATGGTATAATAAGGTGGCCAGATTAGCTTCACTACCTCAAAATGGTCGAAAAGCTCATGAGGAAATGCTGAGAGATAACCTGCACCAGTCGCATTCTGACATGCGTAAAGCACATCAACCACCGCCGTCATCTCCGTAAATAGTGTTTCATTGTGTGAGCTGGACCATACCTTTGCTGCTACACTCTACATGTCCTGAAAAAGGATTAAAATTATTATTGAGGGAATAATAGTAATTTTCTATATGACAGTGCATCCTCCATTTTTAAGCGGCCACATTTATTTTTATTTAATATTGGCAAAGATAACTCTTCTAATTTAAGTTTAATTGTTTCTCTTGATTTTATGGCTTTACAGTGCTTTATTTCAATAATAAGATATTATCTACACCTTGAAACTATCAACATATTTTGTCTACGACTCTATTTGACCATGACAAATATCACACAGCATAGTGCAAACAACTTTTAATTTCCCTTTTTTTGTTGCAAACAATTAAAATCATCATTTTTCGCAATTTCTTCACAATATAGTTATAATTGTAAACTTCTCAAGAAAGATAATGTACCAACAAAGTGTCCACAGAGCTCGATGTCAGCTCGTTCCTAACCCCCATATGGGGTACCAGGCATGGCCAGACCAGCCTGTTTCTTGAGATTCTACACCAATCGATCAACATCTAATAAGAGAAAATACTCTAGATTAGTTTGCTGGGCCTACCCATATACAGAATCTGTGGCAAGCCGTACATCATGCAAAGACACCTTCGACAGGATGTCATTCCCATGTTGCACTGAAGCTGGCCTAAGACCTGATCACTTAATACTCCTACATGAAAAGACAAATAGCTTAGAGAAGAGTTCAATATATTTGATGGCACATAGGCTATGATGGCCTTGGTTATTCGATATGTAACATATTAACCAATTAAACTCCTCCACCAGGTCCCTGTTATTGTTGTTCAACAATATCCTGTGCAAAGTAGATTAGGGTTCTGCAAAATATTAGAATATAATAAGCAAACTGATAACATCATGAGTATTTCTATAAACATGACAGTGCTTTATCATTAGGTTTGACAGTGTGATTATCCACTAACATTATTCCCTCACTTAACATGCAATTCAATAATTAAACTGCGCATTAAGTCCTTATCTCCTAAGTCACTGTACTGGAAAATATTCAAACCAAAATAACAGCATATGTGTATTTCTTTCATGACTTAAATAAAGTATTTCGGAACAATCAATGTTCGACGTAACGGTAGATTTTAGCACTTTCACTACAATTTAGCAAATTATAAATCTACAACTATAATCTATCCTTTTCTTTTAAAAAGAAATAAGAAATAAGTAAACTAACCATGAATCAATAAATTTGCATTTCAAACCTGAAATCAATAAATATGTTGAATGACGTCCCGATCACAGTACACCTTACTTTCCAAAACTTTTCCTCAGACTGAGATCGCTGATAAGAAATTGAAGATAAAAAATAGTAGTAATAAATCAAGGCATCAAGGAAGAACAATAAAAATCTAATAAAGAGAAGATGAAATTTTTAATAAACCTACCTATTTAACTGGAGTAATTTTACTTTGTCAGGAAAAATTTCTAGACCTATAAAGAAATCAACAGAAAAAGGAATTAGAAGAATGAAGTGGTACTGCAAAAAAAAAAAAAAAAAGATTATAAGAATATTCAAAGCTTTTCAAAATGAAGATAACGCTCAGTCGCATGTCTCCTCTACCACCTCCATTCAGGTTGTGTGATCTTTTGTTTAAATATGGAGGCAAAATTCTGTCTGGACCAAGGCAAATCACCAAAGCCGCCACTTCATCTGACGGCACCCATTAGCCACACTCGTCCGGTCGTGAACAGTCTACATGGCATTTGATGGGATTGGACTGGGAGAGGTAGGGTGTTGAGAGTGGGACCAGTGCATCAGAACAGAATATTCATTTCTAAAGATCCTCCAATTGAAAGGACCGTTATTCAGCTCCGTAACTCATCTACAGGCTCTCCTCCATTCAGCCATATCTATTCTCATCCTGTTTGGAATAATCAGTTAAACAGAACACAAATTGTATAGTTAATATGGCTCTTGTAGTTTAGATTTGCTCAACTTAACAAAAAGCAAGATAAAAGAGTTACATAATAAAAAAAATATATAATGTCAAAATGAAATATCATTTTATCCTTCATATCACACAATAATGTCATTTTGTCCTTGCTAATACCACTACACCATCTGACCTAAAAAAATTTCAACAATAGAACCATATGATTTTTATGCCTAACTAATTGTATGATTTGTATCTATCATTTCTGATCAGTTTTGTCAGAGCTCAATAGAATAGGTTGTGTACTGAGGCAAAATTATGTGTACATCACAACCAATTGAGTATTTATTCCAGGCATGTTTCTGTCAAAAGAATGCTAATAGTTCATTTAGGTTTCTACTTGATAGACAACAATCAGTAACGAAGTTCACTCGAAAGGTGAAGTATCACTACATTTGTGGTTCACATGAGACATAATAAAGTTTTTCGATTGTTAGCATATTATACATGTGTCCATTACCAGTCGTTCCATCAAACATCCCGAGCCCCAGAAGCAAGAGGAACTACTTCTTGGAAGTAATAGGTCCACCATGCGACAGTTCGTAGTAAGCTCTTCATCCCTTGCACACCCTCTTACTCTCCTTGTCACTCTGGCAAAAGAAAATTAAACAATTTGTGAAACAATGTTATGAAGTTTAGCCATAGAAATAATGTTATCATAACAACTGTATAATTTCTATCAGCAATTTAGCGTTCTGTTATTTGAAAGTCATGTGTAGAGTCAATACATCTTAGAAGGATCTTAATCTACATAGCTGAATACGTCCACACTGGATATTATTGAAATATGTCAAAAACCCCAATAGAGAAATACGCAACTAAAATTTTGTTGGCCCGCGCTGATAAAACAACAACATGCAAATTAGCTAATAATTTTGATATAGAAGCAAGCATGGCAGAACAGAAGGAGATCAATCAGGGGCGGAGGGACAGGGGGTGCCAAGCATGGCAGAACATTCAACGTTGTACAACGCTATTTAGTGGCAGGCAACGCTCTGCCCAGTTTTTGCTGGTATACTGCTCATTCCGAGCCCTATATATATTCACCCTTTGTTCTCTCTCTGTAGAGAGCTTTGTCTTGCAAAATTAGATCGGAATTGAGCCTTTTGAGCACTAGGGTTACTCCCACTTGAGCTTTTCTTATCTAGATTATTTTTGAGAGATAAAGTAGCCTCAAACACCACCACCCCGACATTGTCGTTAGGTGTATGTTAGAATAGGTTGAGAGCTCATCTCCATTGGAGGCCTTGGTGCCATTTGTCTTTCGAGTTAGGCCGATCCGCCTTGAGTTTTATTGTGACGAGGTGATTCGGTTCGAAGTTGTAGTCCCGTTCGTATTGAAATTGAACGGAGCGCGCCCTTTCGTGGTAGCGAAACTCCCGGAGACGTATGACTAAGACTAGCCTTTCCTAGCAGGTCGGAACTCCGTAATCACATCGAGTGTTCAATCTCTCTCTTTCTCTTTCTCTCTTTATTTTCATGCTACTTGAATTGCTTGTGTGCTTGTTAATTGTTGGGTACCAATTGAATTATGTTAGGGTAGTTCATACCAAACTGGTCTAAAATCTCAATTGCTTTCGCTATATCTTGTTTAAGTCGCCTCCTTTAGGGTGCGCTCCAGAAGGTGGGAACGGAAGTGATGGAATGGAAGCTTAAGCATTGTATCCTGCTCCAAACTCCTTTTTAGGGTGAGACGATGGGAAAGAGGGTCACGAAAGTGGAGCTTTGGGAAATAAATTGTGACCCCCAATTTTGGGGTGTACACGATGGCAACCAGAAAACCATATTCTTCTTCCAATACTACCCTTTAATCTTGCTCCCTATGACACTGGGTCCCACCACGAATTTCATTTCCCTCCTTTTTTTCCCAAATTCCCGCTAGATTGAGCATCGCTAATTCATATATATGCCTCCAGATTTGCTTTTCTCTCTCATCCTTCACCTTTACTGGCACATCACCTCTTTAATTAGATAAGAACTATGATAATTTTCTGTGAGGAAGATTTGAAAAAAGGGTAATACAGTCATTTTGCATATTAGAAGTGAGGTGATAAATTTTAACCTCTGTATACATTTTCTAAGTTCTGGAGCAAGTTACAATCTTGTTTCTACCATCCCTTCATCTTCTATTCCATTCCATCCCATTCCATTACCTCTTATCAAAATTCTGGAGCAGACCCTTAGGGACAACAGTGGGCATATTGCTTTATGAAAGATACTTACACTTTGGGAATCTATAGCACGCAAGCAAGTGAGAGCATCAACTCGAATTTGAAAACCTATTTAAATTGCAAGTTGGATGTGTCTAGATTTTTGGAACATTTTAAGAGGGTTCTTGAACAAAATCGTGAGAAGGAGGTCAAGTCCGAGTACGAGATGAGAAGAAAAATACCAAGACTCAAGTTCAATATGCCTATTCTTCATGAAGCCGGAAAGTTGTACACACCCAAAGTGTTCAAGTTATTCCAAGCGGAGGTAGAGTTATCTAGTTTGGCTCACATAGAATGCCTAAAGGGTAATACATACATGGTTTCTATGTGTGATATTCATAAGGAACACCCACGGAAGAGTGGACAAGTTGTTTGTGTTGGAGTTATGTCCTAGAAGTCAATAATTTAATGACTTTAATATTAGTTTATGTTATTGATGATATTTGATCATTTCTTTCTAAGATTTATTATTGACAGATCATTCAGGTTGAGGATCTGAATTGTGGATCTCTGTGGATCATTCGTTAGAATGATAATAATAAATCTAAACTGTCCTTAATCTTGATAATTAACAAGAAACATTAATTATCATATAAGATTAGTACGCAAGTTAAGTGATGATTAAGTTCTACAAATCATAGATAAAGAGTTACCAACTTAATTGCATATGTGTATGTTATTGGAACATAGCACATGACTTGACCCAATGAAATAAACATATGGATTGTGTTATGTGTCATTGTTTATTTCATATGAGTTTGATTCTAAGTTTGAGATGGTTCAACTTTTCCACATGAGGATAGGTTCTATAAATATCGTCTATCGTTGATTCCTGATAAGGACTGATATACGGACGTTATTTATGTTCTCTTGAATTGTGCAGGAAAAAGTTGTTCATCAAGAAAACCATATGTCCCTCATTAGTATACCTAGTGAGTGATGATATCTGGTTGGGTCCCTTGATGGAGTTGGATTGTTTGGCCAACTTGTGCAATCAACTCTAGATCAAGAAATGTATAATCTGCAAGAATGACACCTTCCTAACTTGGATTATACGATGATATCATGTGACATAAGAATCGGACAAGGAAATACTTTTATTTCTTAAGCAGGATTTGAATATTTGTATCAGTACATTATTTATGCGAATTGAGAGTAATAACGTGTTGCTAGATACCGCTTATGATTATTGAAATTAAATAGCGATTTAATTCCATGGCCAACATAGCATAAATCCTTAAAGGGTCACACAAATAAAGTTTTAACCATGTAATGCATTATTTATTTATTTGCAGCAGTGAATGCAACTAAAATATGATAAGTTGATTAATTAATTATGTGATTTTTCGAACCGTTATAATTAATTAAATCAAAGGGATCATATAGAAATAAATTAATGCATTTGCTAATTCCAAAAAATAATTATCAATAAGTTGATAATTAATTTTAACATATTTAATAATATTGAGCTTATTAGTTTTTATTTAATTAGTAAATTAAAAAATCCGACTTGAGAACAAATAAGAGAGCATTTAATTAATTGAATTAATAGGTTAAATGCATAATGTGATGTTGCATAATTAACCACAGAAATTTTCAGATTTGGAAGGGTTTTTTAGTCCATCTAAATTAAGAGAGAAAAATGTTAGAGTTCCTATATATAGGAATGTCATTTTAGGAAACCCTAATCTCCCAGAATAGCCCCATCTCCTCTTTCTCTCCCCTATTCAATTTTTGAACGAATTTTTTCTAGAAAAAATATGATTTTTTTCTCTTCCATTGCTCTCTTCTCTTGTCTTTCATAGGTCTCATGTGTTGAGAATAGTTCTACCAATAATTCAATAGTTAATTGATTGGAAGAACACAAGGGATTGGCATCGTTCTAGAGTTTGCTAGCACAAACTTCTAGAATTTGGTTAGAACTTTTGGTGAACTCGAGGCCATCGTGATTTTGGTGATTGGAGGCACGCCATCGACTTCAATACCATGGATCGAGCCTTTCAATTGCGAGTTTGGAAGAGGTACGAAACCCCTCTCCGTTTCTCATGTATGCTTGATGTTTAAATACTAGATCATTTTTTATTGTGCATGATTAATTAGTTATTAATTAGTAATAAAATTAAAATTGCACAAGGACTTGAGTTCCTAACAGTGGTATCAGAGACTTGGTCGTATTTAACCGTTTTAGTACTTAATTAATTGAGAAAATGGTAATTAACTAAGTTAATTGGTGATGTGTATGTTTGCTGTTCTGGAAAAACTGTTTTCCTTTCTTGTTGCTTATTTTTCGTGATGTAAAACCATCTGAAAATTTTGGTCTTTTATTGGAAGTTGTAGATCTATGAGTTGTGGTTATTTAGACATAAATTTCACGTTTTTCTAAACAGTTATGAATTTTTGGTGAATTAAATGGTTACGATGCGCAGAACCAATTTCTGTCTGCACAGTTCTGTTTGAATGGCGTGTAGGACGTATTTTTGAAAAATAACTACCTGTAATCTTTGGCTATAATTAAACTAGACTTAAAGCTCTTTCTGGTCATGTATAATTTGTTGCATGTTTCAGATTTTAAATGGGTGTTTAAGTATGAAAAGAGAAAAAGTCGTCAGATCTGTTTTTCTCAACAAACTGATTGTTTTGATAAACTGTACTAATTGAGAATCTTTTTCTGAAAAGTGTTTAAAAAGAATTGTTCTATTTTAAGTTAGGATTCTGCTAAAATTAGTTTCGTAATTTTTAGTAGATATTTGATACTTCAACTGGGTCAAAAGATTTTAATCGTCAGTCTGTTTCAGAACAGGGGTAGTTACTTGTATGGCACTTAACTTGATGATTTTGAATAGACCTTGTTGGTTTTCTTTTCGTGGGTAGTTAGCCAACTGCATGTACAAGATTTATTGTGTAAATTATTTGCATGAAAACTTTATGGAAGATGATCCTACAGACCAAAAGTTTGAGATGAAAAACAGAAAAATCTGATAATGGTGTTTCGCGCAGAAAGTCAGATTTATCTTTTTTTATTTTTCCTGATGGTAAGTGATTTCTTCCTGAATATTTTACTGGTAGTTACACTCATTATAAAGAGTTTGCATGATTTATTTCATAGTTTTTGGAGATCGAAAATTTTTGAATTTTATCGGGTCCTGTTTAGTATTTTAATTAGTTAAAATATTTTCTAATTAATCAAACTGGTTGATATGTTAATTAGAGCACTCCTTAAGTAACCTCCTTTCAGTTCTAGATTGTTGAATTAAACTTCAAAAGGTTTAAACAAGTTAGTTGTTAAAGTTAAACCTTCTATACATTTAAAAGCGAGCAACGAGCATGCACAGAGATTCTAATTAATGAAGTTAATTAGGAACAAATAAATATATATATTGTATATGTGCTAACTTTGTTTTGTAGGAGGATCGTGGGTTTAGTATGGCTCAAGATTTCAATGCCTTGTGTGTTGTAATTGTGTAGATGCATATGAATGAATGTATGTAAGGCTTTTGGTGCCATGGTTAATTAAATTAATGTGGATTAATTTTAATGTAACTTGTGAGGCTTGCATGCCCCTAAGGATTATAAGGGAATTAGGAATTCTTTCATATGTATTTATTAATTTATTTTCATTAATTATAGAATAGGATCTATATAATTAGTGGGATGGCTTGATTAGTTTAGATTCACTTCATGGAGATGACGTGGAGCTAAAATGCAAGTAGGAGCCATACAAACCCACAACAATGTTTGAGATGCTTGTGATTATGTGATTGTTTGAGAATGCCATGAAATGTCATAGGATAGGTATGGGTGTATGCTAACACGACCACCAAACTAAGTCACATAACGTATTGTCCCAATTAATATGATTAAGTTGACCGCCTCCTTCTTTCTATCTCCTTCACGTCGTTCGGTCGTCCATTGACGCTTTTTCACCGACGCGGGACGTCATGGTCCACCCTCGAAGTCGGGGTGTAAATCGGATTTACTAGGATCAAATAGAGAGATGTTACTTATCGATGGACCCTAATCGGATTGGACATCGGGGCGAAGTTTGTGAATGTACATGATATATTTCACAAACCAAGAGTCATATGGAATGATATGATTGGTTGGAGAACCTACCTTATCTAGTTGTTTTGGTGTTATGCCGACGGTGGCCCCATTTCAACGAAAATAGAATTTTGAAAAACCAACTACATTTGGGACATTAAATAAATGTAGTGGGAGTTTTGTATATCATTATAAATAAAACATTGCATAACCTAGATGACCTTAATTTGAAATTGTTATAGATGTTAAAAATTGTTAATTTCGTTGCGATCAATATTTGAAAATGAACAAGCTTGTTTCTAACGGTACTTACTTGGAGAAGTAACATTGATTCCTAAGACATGATCTTAGTGAAGAGAAATTTGAGTATGTTCATTCCCAAAAACTTTCCTCAACTTCCCGAACGTAGTATCACAATAATTGATTGACTTTTAGCGAAAAGTTATTCAATAAAAATGTGTGCCTAATATCCTCATTTGAAATTTCTAGGCCTTTGAATTAGCAAATTCATATGGACTAGATTTGACTCCTACGCTCTTATTCACTTACTCAAGAAGTTGTTCTTGGAGAAAGTAGATATTGACTCCATCATTTATGATCAAGTAATAGAGTATGAGTTAATCAAGAGATTCTTTTAGGAAGATACATGAATGTTTCATTGGCTTACAAATCGAAAGATTTAAGTAGCTAATTGACAACTAGAGATATTGATCTCCAATATCAAGGATTGTTGATATTGTCATGCGATCTCTTTTTTTAGTTATGAAGGATATGTTGTTACCTTTACGCACACTTGATGATGCAAAAAGGTGATTCGTTAAGTATTCAAGAAATACTTCACCAAGGTATGAGTTGAAATTTCGAGACCCTCACTTGTGACTACATGTCACATGAGATGTTTCATTTGCCGTTAATGGGAGGCACTTGAAAGGTTATTCGAAATACCATAATTGTAATGTTATAAATGTTCTAATCCTTTTAAAAGTATTTGTCGTTCAAATTATCTCGCTATCTCTAATTCACACTAGTAACTTGATACTAGTTCATATGCTCGCATTTAACGAAATGTGTTGGCAATGAAAAATAAGAAAATATTCGAGAGATGTAAAGTAAACTCCGTATAGGAAATGACTTGTTCGTCTAAGTCATTACAATCGGAAACGTAGAGTTATCTATATTAAGAGTTTGTTTAGGAATTTGAGGTTATATATCTCATTCCTTGCATCTCAAAACCTTATTTCCATTTCATATTTGATGATGGATGATTAGTTTTGTAAAAGATAAACGTTATTCTTTTATTGTGGATTTATTTATATGATTTTATACATCTTGATTGAATTTGTTTGAAATAGATAAATAAGTTTTGAATGACAAATATGATGCATAAGACTTCATGTAAAGCATTTGACTTTCATGTGATATGACTGCTTAGTCATGTATAAACAAGAATCGCATTATGAGAGTCTATGTAATATAAAGTTAGTATCTCAATTTGATTGCGAATCAATTGAAATATGCGAATCATGTTAAATGACAAAAGCGCCTTTGGCCAATGAAGGTTTAAGAACAAGTGACTTGATTAGGACTTCATATCGATGTATATTGACCTATAAGTACTTGTGCAATGAAAAGTTGTTGATACTTTACTACTTGACCAACGATCATTGTAGATATTAACATATCTATTTGATAAGGTATAAGTATGAACTTTTTAACTAGTTCAAATGAATTCAAGAGTGAAGTTGAAAGACCATTCAAGAAAAATCTTACAATTAATCATGGTAAATAGTTAAGTCATATGATTTGAAATATTATCTAAAGAGTATGAAAGTAGTTTCACAATTCGCTCCATGAGGAATAATATGTTCAAGAATGGAGGTATCGAACAATGTTTGGTATAGTTCGATCGGTAATAAATCAAATTGACTTATTCGACTTGTATTAGGGATTTGTATTTGAGGACAATATTGTTTACACTGAATAATGTTCCATCAAAATCTATTGAGATGGATATCTTACGAGATTTGATCTATAAGTATAATGCTTCTCAAGATTTGGTGTTGATAAGCTTATTTCAAGGTTTATTGACCGATAAACTTGCACCCAAATAGGACACCTAATGTTTGTAGGATACTTTAAACCGAAAGGTACTACTTCCACGAACATGATAAGAGCAAAGTAGTTGTTGTTAATCATAACGAATCTTGGAGAATAACATTCTCAAGAAGAAGTAGTGGGAGTAAAGTGAGCATTAAAAGAGTTTTTGTGTCACTACAAGAAGTACTCTTATGAGAAACTTGTCACTCCATACATGGTGCTCAGTGGGAGTTGAGCGGAACTTCATTCATAAGTTGTTGTGAAAGAAAGAAGTTTTAATAGTGCGCTCCTTCCAATGAGGACTCAACCATCTCACGAGTTGATGATGTTCGAGAAACTCATAGAATATATGAGGAGTCAAGAACTTATTCTACAAATCGTTATGGAAGAAGTTCATAAACCTCAAGTACCAATCTTACAAAAATTAACGAGAGATGATTGCCTAAGTCGTCTGGTGCATAAGCTTCACGACATTTTCGTACTTATCATATGAGAATCCGTTGAGAAACAAGAAAACGATGGAAAGACCTGATTCCACATATATAGTAAAACCCATATGATCTTTAAATACAATCCATGTATGACAACAAGATATAGACCTTGGTTGATGTTCATGAAGGAGCGATCCATCAAGAACATTAAGATCTTTAAAAGAAAAATTGACATGGACAACAAATCGACTATGTACAAAGTACAGTTTCTTGCTTGTAGCTATGTCTAAGTCGATAGCAAGTTGACTATGTACAAAGCACGGCTTCTCGCTTGTAGCTATGTATAAGTCAGTAAAGATCATCGTAGCAATAGTAGTATTTCATATATATTGATATATGGAAAAGCACATAAAACCGCCTTCCTCGAATGAATGAAGGAAAATGTTGTGTATATGACACAAATCGAGGTTTTGTTTTATGTGTTGCTAGAAACATACACATGCTTCAAATATCTATTGATGGATTGAAGCAAGTGTTGTGGATATTGGAATAATATTTTGACAAGAAAGTCAAGGAGTTGAATTTCATTAAAAACATCTTGTATAGACAAGATATTCAGTGGGAGCGTGATTGTGTCACTTGTATTGTACAAGATAACAAGACAGTAATTGGAAATAATATTAAGAAAAATTAAATATTGTCAAGATCTCATTGGAGAATGTTTTCTCAATAGAGAACTTGGACAAGATCACCTAAATCCTAGAAAAACAAAATCTATGGAGATAGATTATGATGGATATGAGGTTTGAACAAATGTGCATATAATGATGAAGTGTTCTAGAAACACGAAAGGTAGACTCCAAGAAAGGATGTCTAACCATGTCACATGACAAATAACTTGAGTATTTGACTCAGTTTATAGCAACTCAATTCGAGAGAAAGTGCATGAAACAGTTCAAGCATTATTTCATTATGATTTTCATTTTGTACGCCATATTTATGCATATGTCCCAAAGTGTAGTATTCAAAAGATATGACAAATAGTTGTCAAATTAATACAAGAGAGACACATTTGGACAATAGTCAAGAATATCCTCGGGTACCTTATGAGAAAGAGTGATATAATGTTTCATCTCTTAAAATGAATTAAAGCTCGTGTAAATTGTTGCACTGATGCTAGTTTTTTGAAAGATTGATATAATCACAGTTGAGCTACATATTTTGCTTAAAGATGGTGTTGTAAGTTTAGAAGGCGTTCTAAATAAGATATTACAAACGTTTCCGTCACCAAAGCAAAATACATAGCAACTTATGAAGCAATGAAAGAAGATTATTTGGATCGAGTTCTTAGTCAAACTAATATGGTTTTATGCATCTCGAACCATAGATTAGTCATAAAGAACCCAATGTTATATTGGAGATTCAAGTATGATCTATAACGATATCACTTGATCTCATATGATGATGATCAAGAACATATATATATATAGGGTCAAACAAAATTGGATAGATTCGCGAACACAGCGAACACTCTAACATAACCTCTACCTTAGGCGGTATACGAGATGCAATTGTGCATCCATACGTGGTGGACATATGAATAACTTGCTTTATGAGTATTATTTCTTTTGAGGTCCGAGACATGCATATATGTAGATATATGACATCGTTCTCAATTTCTACACTGGCTAGAAGTCACTACTAATTGACTCTAGGTCAAGTGGGAGATTGTTGGAGTTATGTCCTAGAAGTCAATAATTTAATGACTTAAATATTAGTTTATGTTATTCATGATATTTGATCATTTGTTTCTAGGATTTATTATTGACAAATCATTCAGGTTGAGGATCTGAATTGTGGATCTCTGTGGATCATTCGTTAGAATGATAATAATAAATCTAAACTATCCATAATCTTGATAATTAACAAGGAACATTAATTATCATATAAGATTAGTACGCCAGTTAAGTGATGATTAAGTTCTACAAATCATACATAAAGAGTTACCAACTTAATTGCATATGTATATGTTATTGGAACATAGCACAAGACTTGACCTAATGAAATAAACATATGGATTGTGTTATGTGTCATTGTTTATTTCATATGAGTTTGATTCTAAGTTTGAGATGGTTTAACTTTTCCACATGAGGATAGATTCAATAATATCGTCTACCGTTGATTCCTGATAATGGCTGCTATATGGACGTTATTTATGTTCTCTTGAATTGTGCGGGGAAAAATTATTCATCAAGAAAACCGTATGTCCCTCATTAGTATACCTAGTGAGTGATGATATCTGGTTGGGCCCCTTGATGGAGTTGGATTGTTTGGCCAACTTGTGCAATCAACTCTAGATCAAGAAACGTATAATCTACAAGAATGACACATTCCTAACTTGGATTATACGATGATATCATGTGACATAAGAATCGGACAAGGAAATACTTTTATTTCTTATGCAGGATTTGAATATTTGTATCAGTACATTATTTATGCGAATTGGGAGTCATAACGTGTTGCTAGATACCGCTTATGATTATTGGAATTAAATAGCGATTTGATTCCATGGCCAACATAGCATAAATCCTCAAAAGGTCACACAAATAAAGTTTTAACCATGTAGTGCATTATTTATTTATTCGCAGCAGTGAATGCAACGAAAATATGATAAGTTGATTAATTAATTATGTGCTGTTTCGAACCGTTATAATTAATTAAATCAAATGGATCATATAGAAATAAATTAATGCATTTGCTAATCCCAAAAAATAATTATCAATAAGTTGATAATTAATTTTAACATATTTAATAATATTGAGCTTATTGGTTTTTATTTAATTAGTAAATTTAAAAACCCGACTTGAGAACAAATAAGAGAGCATTTAATTAATTGAATTAATAGGTTAAATACATAATGTGATGTTGCATAATTAACCACAGAAATTTTCAGATTTGAAAGGATTTTTTAGTCCATCTAAATTAAGAGAGAAAGAGGTTGGAGTTCCTATATATAGGAATGTTATTTTAGGAAACTCTAACCTCCCAGAATAGCTCCATCTCCTCTTTCTCTCCCCTATTCAATTTTTGGACGAATTTCTTCTAGAAAAAAATATGATTTTTCTCTCTTCCATTGCTCTCTTCTCTTGTCTTTCATAGGTCTCATGTGTTGAGAATAGTTCTACCAATAATTCAATAGTTAATTGATTGGAAGAACACAAGGGATTGGCATCGTTTTAGAGTTTGCTAGCACAAACTTCTAGAATTTGGTTAGAACTTTAGGTGGACTCGAGACCAGCGTGATTTTGGTGATTGGAGGCACGCCATCGACTTCAATATCATGGATCGAGCCTTTCAATTGCGAGTTTGGAAGAGATACGAAACTCCTCCCCGTTTCTCATGTGTGCTTAATGTTTAAATACTAGATCCTTTTTTATTGTGCATGATTAATTAGTTATTAATTAGTAATAAAATTAAAATTGCACAAGGACTTGAGTTCCTAACAGTTTGGACTCGGGAGGATCAGACGATTTTATGTTCTTGTAAGAAGTTTGAAAGAGAGGGTATTTTATGTTGGCATGCATTAAAGGTGTTGGTATTTTGTGAGGATGTTAAGGTGATACCACCGAGGTACATTCTCAACCGTTGGACTAAAATGACAAAGGATGTTGTTGTTGTGGATATAGAAGGGAGAAGGGTCATTGAAGATCCTATGTTGGATGTTAGGAACCGTAATGCCGATATGGTTCGGATAATAACACCAATATGTGGAAAGACGGCCCATAATGAAGAACAAACTCATTTTGTGCGCAATGGGTTGCTTGAGCTTCGACGGAAGTATGAAGAAAAATATGAGAACTTACCACAAACAAGTGGTGATGACAATCTAACTTCTGAGCATTCGCTACACTTAAAAAAGAAAAATGATGGTGATAGTGTTAGGAACTCATTCCATGTGAAATTTAAATTTTTATTACTTATTAACAAATAATTTACAATTGCTATTATACGGATCTAGATAATTATGCATGTTGACACTTTAAGAGAACGGTAGAAGGATTTACCTCTTCTAGTCTCGTAACTAGAAGGCTCGACCTTTGCTTAGAAGTCGGTGGCTTGCTCGTCATCTTCACCACGTCGCCGGCCTCGAGTCCACCTAAAGTCTTAACCAAGTTCTAGGCTCTTGTGCTAGCAAGAGTAAGAACAAGACTAATCCCTTGTGTAGCCTTCTCCAAATTAACTATTTAATTTGTAGCTAATATTCAACACATGAATACCTAGCAATAAGCACTAAAGAGATGAAAAAATCAGATCTGAAATTTTTTTTTCTCTTTTCTTCTCTAAGTGGCGGCCAAAATATGGAGGAGAGAGAGAATCATCAACCTACCCTAATTTCCATCCATTTATACTTTTTATAAACGTCCAAATTTATACAAAAGGTTTCTACAAAAAGTGCCGACCACAAAAAATTAGAAAAGGCTTAAAAGCCCAAATTGTCATGTACAATTTAGTCTTTTAATTATCTCTTTAATGATTATTTAAAACTAGGCCCAATTTGACTAATCAAATGGAAGCCCCATATATTTAATATAATTCATACAATTATATTAAATTATGTTGAATAAAATTAATTATCAACTCATTGATAATTATTTTAGGATTAGCATATGCATTAATTTATTTCTATATGATCCCTTTGATTTAATTAATCATGACGGTTCGCAACGGTATATAATTAATTAATCAAACTATCATATTTTTTATTGCATTCACTGCTGCAAATAAATAAATAATGCACTGTTGGTTAAAACTTTATTTGTGTGACCCTTTGAGGATTTATGTTATGTTGGCCATGAAAATAAATCGTTATTTATTTCCAATAATCATAAGCGGTATCTAGCAACACGTTATGATTCTCAATTCGCATAAATTAAATACTGTACCAATACAGCACTTCAATCCTGCATAAGAAATGGTATCTTATTGTTTTGATTCTTATGTCACATGATATCCTTGTATAATCCAAGATAGGAATGTGTCATTCTTGCAGATTATACGTTTCTTGATCTAGAGATGATTGCACAAGTTGCTAGCAAGCAATCCATCTCCATCATGGGGCCCAGTGGATATCATCACTCGTTAGGTGAACTAACGAGGGACATACGGTTGTCTTGATGACCAGTTTCTCCCCGCACAATTCAAGAGAACATAAATAAAGTCCGTATAGCAGCCCTTATCAGGAATCAGCGTTAGACGATATTTATAGAACCTATCCTCATGTGGAGAAACTGAACCATCTCAAACTCAGAATCAAACACGTATGAAATAAATAATGACACATAATACAATCCATTTATTTATTTCATTGGGTCATGTCCTGTACTATGTTCTAGCAACATATAAATAAACAATTAAGTTAGTAACTCCTTACTTATGATTTGTAGAACTTAATCATCACTTAACTTGTATACTAGTCTTGTCTAATAATTAATGTTCCTTGTTAATTATCAAAACTATGGACAGTTTTGATTTATTATTGTCATTTAATCATAAATGAAACACAGTGATCTACAATTCAGATCCTCAACCTGAATGAATTGTCAATAATAAAATCCAGGAACAAATGATCAAATATCATCAATAACATAAACTATAGAAGTAGCCATAAAATGATTGGCTTCTAGGACATATCTCTAACAGATAGGCGTTCGAAATGAAATCCTTCTTGCATTGAGAAAACGACAGAGCCAAGAAAGGCAAAAATAAAACTATCTCAAATGGTCAAGATTCGTTAAGGTAATTTATTTTAATTATATTTAAATTTGTTGATATATATCTTTATTTAATTTTTATGTTTTAATTATAGGTCGAGTACTAATTTATCACAAGAAATATCGGAGAACTTTGGGTGCTTTACTAACCTTGAAGATTTATAGTAAGTGCATTACAATATCTCAACAAAATATTAAGTGCACTAAAATAATGTCTAAATAATTCTTTTTTTTTTGCAGCGGTTTGGAAATAACACAAGAGTAGACAAGTTGTGGAACAAAATTTTTTGGCAGCATTTTGTAAGAATATAGTAGGGTCTTTTATTAGATTGTTGTAAATTTTGGTTCTGGACTATAATGGTGATGACCTGTGCTTTGAAAATCCATTAGTGACTTGCAATTTAGTTTGGTATATTCACTGGATATGCTTTCTATAACTTGTAATGTGAAATTCACTTGTGCTGGTTTCCAAATATTTTTTGAGCTGGTTTTAAATATTTCTTTTACTAGTGATGGCCTGTGCGCATATCTTGATAACTTGGATTCAATTGATTTCTCCTTGAGCATACAATAGATTTGATTGCAACATGATATGTAGTTTACGATTTATCCCTGACTTTGTGACTATCTTGTCTATGGCAGACAATATGTTGTTATTTTCAAGTGGTTTAAGCAAGTAGATTTGATTGCAACATGATTTCTCCTTGAGCATGTCTCAACTTGAAAGCAAATTGAATGCATGTTTCAAAGTTGAGACATGCTAGTAAATAAATTGTCAGTCCCTGTACAAAGTACAAAACTATTTCCAACTTGCATGTTCTATGAAGCCTGATCAAATATTATAGTAGTTTGACGATACCAGAAAAGGAAAAGTATTATCGTGTTCTCAAGACAATATACAACAAGAGAGCAGCATTCCAAGAAACAGAAAATAATTGAATAAATATAAGAGTACAGAAAGAGAAGGCAATGACCAAAAGCACAAGTCAAAACACAGACAATTTATTTTGTTTTCTATCAGAGTTAGCAGAGTCCTCCAAACAGATTTCAATTCATTGTTGTGATTCTTCTTAGGTAGCATCAATTTCCATCTTGTCAGTGTTGATACAAGCATACACTTTTTGGCCTTCTCTTAGACTTTCTGACGTCACAGGTTTGTTAGGTATGATAAATTTACCAACAAAGGAGACCAGGATTTCTGCAAGTTCGAAGGACCTAGTTAGAAAATATGCAACCATATTAGATCTTTGGTACTAGTTTCGGATAGACCACCAAACTACAAAATTGTGCCCAATATGCATGAATTTCAGCTCACTATCGTAGAAGA
This sequence comes from Rhynchospora breviuscula, assembly GCA_027562975.1. Classification (NCBI taxonomy): domain Eukaryota; kingdom Viridiplantae; phylum Streptophyta; class Magnoliopsida; order Poales; family Cyperaceae; genus Rhynchospora; species Rhynchospora breviuscula. The sequence continues at coordinate 14,004,475 of CM050400.1, read as the reverse complement.
AAACGATGCATCATACATTGTCAGATATATAATGATAATATTAACCCAATTTTTGCAATTTGCTTAATTATGTCGACTGAGTATGCTGAGAGGGCCCGCCTCTGCCTCTATTTGCTACCCCAGTAGTTCTGTGATTCGAGTATGGAGGTGGCAGATTCGGATTGAATGGTCGTGAGGATCCGCTAGCAGGTTGAGTAAAGAAGGCAGATGGAGTAGAGGAAGAAGAAGCTGCCATTTGACTGTTGATTAAGGCTTCGTGAGACAAGAGCATGCCTTGAAGATCGGAGAAGGAGAGCGCTTCGTTGCGATTGGTGGCTGTTAGTGCCGCGACAAAGGGATTAAATTCTGGACCAAGACCATTGAGAATTGTGAGAACAAGATCATCAGTAGAGGGAGGTGCTCCGATGTAAGTGAGTTCATCAGCAATTGTACGAACTTGTCGGAGGAAATCAGTGCAAGAAGAGCCTCCTTTGTGAGCCGATTGAAACTGCCGCTTCAAATCGATTAGTCGAGCCCTGGAATTGGTGGCGAATTGTTGCTGCAGCATTGTCCAGAGGTTTGCTGAGGTAGAACAAGAAACCACTTGGGCCTGAATTGGCTCAGAAAGTGATGCGCGCAGCCATGATAGGAGGAGCTGATCTTGACGGCTCCAAGAAAGATAATCTTGGTTGAATTCAACTTGGCCATCAGTGTTCTGGCGAGTCGGCGGTGGCGGTGGAGAGGAGAGGTACTTGAAAAGATTGTAGGCGTTGAGAAGAGGTAACATCTGGGCTTGCCAGGTGAGGAAATTAGATGAGGTTAATTTGATGGGAGTAGAAACATTGATGGGAACGGAAGACTCAAGAAATTGAGAAGGAGATGAAGAGGAGGGATCAATGGGGTTGCCGGAGGAGTTGGCGGTGGTGGTGGTGTTGGTATTCGCCAGAGGTGAGGCTCTGATACCATGATAGCTTTCTTAACTATTGTCAGAGAAGAGGATAAAGAGAGAATGTATTTTATTGATATGTAATTGTATTGTTACACTGAGAGAGGTCTCTGATATTTATATACAGTATATCAGTAGAACTCAATACACCAAAACATAGAGACGCATTCACTGAATCTATTCTAATAACAGCTATTAACCTTAACTAATACACAGCACCGAAATTGTACCCACAATAGTATATGTCACCCAAAGTGTACCCATAACAGTCACTATGTCTAATATACCCCCCTCAAGCCAATGGTGACTTGTCAACAGTGAGCTTGGATTTTAGATTCAGAAACTGAGCCAGCGGAAGAGGCTTTGTGAATAAGTCAGCAAGCTGATCCTTGGATGAAATGAAACGCACACGGAGTTCCTTTGAAGCAATCCTCTCACGCACAAAATGGTAATCAATCTCGATATGCTTGGTACGTGCATGAAAGCTTGGGTTCGATGCGAGGAACGTGGCACCAATATTGTCACACCATAAAGTAGGGATGTCGGGCATTGTGATCTGCAGCTCAGTGAGCAAGTATCGCAGCCATAAAAGTTCTGCACTTGTGAGAGCTAGACTGCGGTATTCGGCTTCGGTACTCGATCTTGAGACGGTCGGTTGCTTTTTGGCAGACCAAGAAACGAGGTTGCCACCTAAATAGATGCAAAACCCTGTTGTGGAACGGCGATCAATGGCACAACCAGCCCAATCGGAGTCGCTGTAGGCGTGAAGAGTGAAAGGATGGCCATAGGTGAACCGAAGCCCATGATGAATTGTGCCGCTTAAATAGCGTAGGATCCGTTTAACGGCTGTCCAGTGGTTGATCGACGGATTTTGCATGAATTGTGACACCCGGTTGACAGCGAAAGAGATGTCGGGTCTTGTCAAGGTAGCGTATTGAAGGGCACCCACTATGCTTCGGTAGAGAAGAGGATCATGAAAAGATGTGGCATCGTCGGTAGTGAAAGAATCTGTGGGAACCATAGGAGTAGGTGAATGCTTGGCATGAGTCATTTTTGCTCGATTGAGAATGTCGAGGATGTACTTTGCTTGGGAGAGATGCAAGCCATTAGGTGCAGCTGAGACTTCCATTCCAAGAAAATAATGAACCTGCCCCAAGTCCTTAAGAGAAAAGTGAGTATTGAGATGTTCAATAAGAGAGGAAATATGCAAGTTGTTACTGCCCGTTACAAGAATATCATCAACATATATCAAGATTAAGGTAGTATGACCATCTTTATGGGCAATAAAAAGAGAGGGGTCATAATGGGATTCATGGAAACCAAGAGTAACAAGTGTGGTACTAAGTTTGTAAAACCATGCACGTGGAGATTGTTTAAGACCATATAAAGATTTGGATAGCAAACAAACATGGTTGGGACACATTTTATCATGAAAACCAGGTGGTTGACTCATATAAACCCGTTCAGTAAGATCACCATGAAAAAACGCATTGTTGACATCTAGTTGGCGAATGGACCAATGTTGAGAAGTGGCAATGGAAAGGATGACTCGTATTGTTGTCGGGCGAACCGCGGGGCTAAAGGTGTCAAAATAGTCGACTCCTTCTTGTGGATTAAATCCCTTGGCAACAAGGCGGGCTTTGTAGCGGTCTATTGTACCATCAGATTTTCTTTTTATTTTAAACACCCATTTACAACCAATAACGGGACGATCGATAGGAGGGGGCACGAGTGTCCAAGTATTGTTTGTAGCGAGGGCTTCAATTTCATGGGCCATCGCTTGTCTCCATTCAATTTTAGAATTAGCTTGGACAAAGGTGGTCGGTTCTTGCTCCAAGGTTGTAATAAGAGCGACACAATCTGGAAAATGGCGTGGTTTGCGAGTGTTATCACGAGATCTAGTGGTCATCGGATGTACAGAAAGAGCAGGGGTAGTATGGGTATTAGTGGAAAGGGAGGGGTTTGGGTGAATATTCGGTGGAGGTTGAGAGTCAGAGGTAGGTGCTGGATCAGAGGCAGTAGGCAGAGAGGTGGAATTTGAATGGAAAGTGGCGGCAGATGTATGTTGGGATGGGTCTGATATAGATGTAGATGACGTGTGTTGTACTGGGCTAAGGGTTGCAGCAGCAGGGATGATTTGTGTTGAAGGAGTAGAGATAGGTTGGGTTGTGTGAATAGGCATAGGTATAGGTTGTGTAGAAGCAGCTGAGTCATGGTGATTCGAAATGATGAGTGGAACAGTAGGAGGTAGAGGAGCTGATGTAGAAGGAGTTGAATCCGAGAGCATCAGTTTTTGAAAGGGAAATGTAGTTTCATCAAATTGAACATGGCGAGAGACATAGACTTTGTTGGTAGGGATATGAAGACACCGATATCCTTTTTGACTCTTGGCATAGCCAATGAAGACACATGGTATCGCCCTTGGTTCAAGCTTGTGTGAATTATACGGTCGAGTGTAGGGAAAGCAAAGGCACCCAATAACCCGCAAGAAGGTAAAATCAGGATCTTTGGAGAATAAGGTCTTGTATGGAATTGTATGGTTGTGGGATGGTAGTCTATTGATAAGGTAAATTGTGCTAGAAAAAATCTCGTCCCAGTAGACATTTGGAATGGAGGCATGAGTCATTATAGCAATGGATAATTCAACAACATGGCGATGTTTTCGTTCGGAGGTGCCATTTTGTTGTGGAGTATAAGGACAAGTTGTTTGATGAATAATTTGAGGGAAACGAGTAGCAATTGGTTTATATTCAGCACCACCATCAGTGCGCAACATTTGAATAGAACAATTAAATAAGTTTTCCACTTGAGCTTTAAAGGCCGAAAAGATAGATACAACATCACATTTATTAGCCATAAAGTAAATCCAAGAAAATTTAGAAAAATCATCAACAAATATGACATAATAACGATATCCATTGGAAGATAAAATTGGGGAAGGACCCCATACATCGAATGTATCAATTGGAGAGGAGAAGTAGTAATAGAAAAGGAATTACAGAAAGGCAATTTGTGAGCCTTTGCTACACTACAATCATGACAAGATTTTAAGAACCTAGAACTACAAGGAAGAGAAAATTCTTTCAGAACATGTAAAGTGGTATCATTAGAGGGATGTCCAAATCGATCATGCCAAATGGTAGCGGTAGTTCGAACACCAAGAAGTGCTTGAGGAGAGATCAAGTGAGAAGGAGAAGCATGTAGGTAGAAGAGACCATTTGTACTGGAAATTTTAAGAAGGTCTCTCTTGGTAGTGGGGTCCTTGAAAAAACAAAAGGAGTTTGAAAATGTCACAAGTAATGAAGGATTATCTAAAATTAACTTGGATAAACTGATCAAGTTGTGAGAAAAATTAGCAACATGAAGGGTATCTTTAAGGCTAATAGTAAAATTGGAGATAAGAAGAGATGTTGTACCAATATTTTGTATTGGAATGCCTGAGCCATCTCCAATTTGGAGATTATCTTGTCCATGGTAAGCATAGAAGGCGGAGAGATTGTTTATATCATTGGTCACATGATGTGTAGCGCCGGAATCCAAGACCCAATCTGAGGCATGAGGGATAGAAGCAGGTTGTGCAACATAAGCCTGGTAGTAAGGAGGTCGAGGGGCAGAAGGTGGTGCTCTCGGCTGGTATGAAGGTGCTCTCGGCTGGTATGAAGGTGCTCTCGGCTGGTATGAAGGATCAGGTTGATACCTCCAGCGGCACTGTTTGGCCACATGCCCATACTTCTTACAGATTTGACATTGGCGTTGAGAATTAGGAGCTGACTGAGGTGCTGCCTGTACTGATACTGGCATCTGACTGGATGAAGCAACGTCAGGATATGTTTGCGGAGGTGGAAATCGAATGATCCCATTCGACTGAGTATGCTGAGAGGGCCCGCCTCTGCCTCTATTTGCTACCCCAGTAGTTCTGTGATTCGAGTATGGAGGTGACAGATTCGGATTGAATGGTCGTGAGGATCCGCTAGCAGGTTGAGTAAAGAAGGCAGATGGAGTAGAGGAAGAAGAAGCTGCCATTTGACTGATGATTAAGGCTTCGTGAGACAAGAGCATGCCTTGAAGATCGGAGAAGGAGAGCGCTTCGTTGCGATTGGTGGCTGTTAGTGCTGCGACAAAGGGATTAAATTCTGGACCAAGACCATTGAGAATTGTGAGAACAAGATCATCAGTAGAGGGAGGTGCTCCGATGTAAGTGAGTTCATCAGCAATTGTACGAACTTGTCGGAGGAAATCAGTGCAAGAAGAGCCTCCTTTGTGAGCCGATTGAAACTGCCGCTTCAAATCGATTAGTCGAGCCCTGGAATTGGTGGCGAATTGTTGCTGCAGCATTGTCCAGAGGTTTGCTGAGGTAGAACAAGAAACCACTTGGGCCTGAATTGGCTCAGAAAGTGATGCGCGCAGCCATGATAGGAGGAGCTGATCTTGACGGCTCCAAGAAAGATAATCTTGGTTGAATTCAACTTGGCCATCAGTGTTCTGGCGAGTCGGCGGTGGCGGTGGAGAGGAGAGGTACTTGAAAAGATTGTAGGCGTTGAGAAGAGGTAACATCTGGGCTTGCCAGGTGAGGAAATTAGATGAGGTTAATTTGATGGGAGTAGAAACATTGATGGGAACGGAAGACTCAAGAAATTGAGAAGGAGATGAAGAGGAGGGATCAATGGGGTTGCCGGAGGAGTTGGCGGTGGTGGTGGCGTTGGTATTCGCCAGAGGTGAGGCTCCTGATACCATGATAGCTTTCTTAACTATTGTCAGAGAAGAGGATAAAGAGAGAATGTATTTTATTGATATGTAATTGTATTGTTACACTGAGAGAGGTCTCTGATATTTATATACAGTATATCAGTAGAACTCAATACACCAAAACATAGAGACGCATTCACTGAATCTATTCTAATAACAGCTATTAACCTTAACTAATACACAGCACCGAAATTGTACCCACAATAGTATATGTCACCCAAAGTGTACCCATAACAGTCACTATGTCTAATACCACTGCCCCTTCCCTTACTCTCTTTATGTGTCTTTCTCTCTCAAGGTTATATATATAGTGATGTGCAGTTTAATTCTGATAATTTTGTTTAGATATCAGGATCGGAGTTGGGCCTGTCTGTCCATTCCAATTGATTTCTTTTTTTGAGGGCAAAAGACCAACGGCAAAGCAGCTTACAACATTCCAATTGATTTCACGACCGCATTTGTTGAGATTCAACAAGAAAATCCTTTTTTATGCCACAGAAGTTTTCTTAAAACGAGGATTAGTTAGACATTATTAAATCTTTTGTTGGTTAGCTTAATTGCAATGATTAACAGTTGTAACTGTTTTACTGGTATGCCATCTGAGATTTACTGACTATGGGAGTCGGCGCTTATATATAGGAGACAGATTCATTTTGTAAAGATTCAATCAAGAAAGATACATTAATAAAACATTTCTTATCAATTGTTCTCTTCCATTTATCTTAATCACTTTTAAAGCATGATCTTTGCTTTGAGCAAAATAAAATCAAGTGATATTTAATTATTTTATCAGTATTATCTGTTCCGTATGAAGCTAATCCAAAAAATGCATGTTGCATTGTCTTTTTTTTTTTTTTAAGAATTGTAAGAATAGAAACCTTCAACTTCAATGGAGTATAGATAAATACTAGAAAAGAAATAAAAGTTTTGGGATAACTCATGATGTGCAAATTTTTCGGTAATTGTTAATTGTGATAGTTCGTTTGAAATGCTTGCTTTGATGAGTTTACAATGATAGAGTTATATATTTATTTGTGTGGTGTCTGCTGCTATAAAGCGTAGTTAAAGAATCAGGAAAATTGTCCCGTTAAATTTTCATTGTGTCAAAATTAGAAAGAAAGAAAGCGTTTTTTGTTTGTTTAAAAAAAGAAAGAAAGAATATGGAATTTTTCTCGGAGATCTTACGAAAGATCCTATCGCACAAAGTAACAAAGGGCATTTTAGTCTTAACAGAACAATTTACCGTGAATTGCAAATTTGTACCGTGTAGAAAGCAACGCCCGAGACTGCCAGATGGATCCCCGAGTCGCCGCATTTGTAACAAATTGGTTTTCTTGGGTTTGTATTCTGTCGAATACTCAGCAATTTCTTCTTCGCTCGGCTCGCCAATTCTTCTCCAGTTCTTGGAGGAATCTTTTCTCCCGATCGGCTGAGCAAGCGCTTTTTTGTAAGGCGCTTCTGTATGTGGGACCTCGGCTGCAATTGGAGGAAGAGATGAGACGGAAGGAGGTGGTCCCCGCTCCTCAGATGAGATGGTCTGCACGGATTCACACAAGGTCGCCAGTCGCCACCGCTTGACCCAATAACCCCATTGCTATTTGCTAGTCGTAAAATGACAATATTCTCCTTCAGCCCATGTGGGGTCCCCGACTGCAGTGTCGCTGACATCGGAGCCCCACCCTCCGTCGCCTTTGACTGGGTTGCCCCAATCGGTGCGCTCGTACTCACACTCGAACTCATTCGCCCCAATCGGTGTCGGTTAAATGTGATTTGATTTGAAGCCTGAAATTTGGTGTGTGGCTTGGTGGGGTTGAATTGCTGCGCAGTTGCCACAATGCCACTGGATTTTTACATTGATGTGCTCAAACTTAAACACTTCTGTTTATTGCCAATGAAAGTTTGTTTGAGTAAATGTGGAAAACAATAAGATATGTTTCTCTTTTTCCAAAGTTGTGAGCAGTGATATTTTGAGGTTTCGGTCTGTAACTGTGGATCTACTTCGCAAGTAATTCTTCTTAATAAAATGGAAAATCACACGGAAACCGTCAGCTCGCTCTCTCTCTCTCTCTCTCTCTCCCCCCCTCTATCTGCTCCTCCCCTTCTTCGTTCCCATTGTGCGCGCCTGTAGCCCTGTACAGAGCTGTCAGTGGATTTTTTTCTGACATGTTTTATTTTGACTTAAAGTGGGTTTTGTGATCTAATTACTGTATTTCTCAGACCCTCACCACTTTATGGTTTCTTGGTTGAAACTTTTAGGAGCTGACAAAGCTTAGAATCACTGACATCCAAGTAATTGCTAAGTCGGAGGCTCTAGCTGCAGCTGCTTGACATTATTGCTAGTTGAATCAATTCTTCTTTTTCTCTTAGATTGTTGTTTTTCATAACATTTTTTTCTTTCGTTTCTCTACTTTGTTGGATTCCTTGATAAATTTTGAAATCTAATGGTGATGTTGGTAGTTCATTATTGTAATTTCTAATAAATATATTTGGAAGCTGATTGAAATATTATCCAAGGGGCTTTATTGCCTGCTGGATATGTTCATGGCTTTTACGAGAAAATAACAAGTATTCAAGCATATGGGAATTGTAATTGTTTGTATTATAAAGATAAACAGTGAGAAGAAGATAAGTGCATCCAATGCAGACTAAAAGGTATAATCTTACATTTCTTTTTCCTCTGTGTGATCAATAACTGAAACTGCAAAGAAAAAGAAAGATAAATGGACCACAAAGCAAAGAGGAATATCCAAGAAAAGCTTCTCTAACAGCTGCTGTAATTAATGCTATTGATAAGAAAAAACAAAAGATCAATGTTGAAAAACTATAGATTTTGTGGAGCATCAGATAACTCATTGAAAACGCAAACCAGCCAGGCACCTTTTGCCAGAAAATGAGGCACAATCTCCATGCAAGCTGACAAAAAAAAGTAAACCAGTAATGCAGTGATATCAGCAGTAATAAATTCTTTAATCTACAGGCAAATTACTTTTAACAAAAAAAATATATATATATATAATTTATTGGAGTGTGTCAAAAGAAATAATAAAGAAAAAGTAAATGCTTTGGGTTGATATCACCAGTAGATGATAAGCAAAAAAAAAAAAAATGAAGCAGCATAGTAAATGTGAGCATTAACCAGCTTTTGACATCAAAGGACTATACAAACTTTGCTGGCAAATTATTTTAACACTCAAAGGCAACATACTTGGTTGACAGTAGCCTCCATAATTCAAAAATATGTTGCATCCAGTACCTAACTGGTACCTAAGAAAAAAAAATTCTCCAAACACAAACAATAACCATTTTTTTTCCAAAAAGAACTATTGTTGGGAATATGTAAATCAAATTGCATATTTGATTTGAAAGGACTTCAAATGCATAATAACTGAAAGAGAACTAGGGACTATCTCAGGGATCTACCAATTCATACATTGCTAACTATGTTTAGAGAATCTAGGCTCCCCATTGGTTTTAAGTCTCCATATGTCCAAATCATATTACTTTGAGCATTGTCTTGCTTGTAAAACATAAGTCCTCGGTGGCAATTTTTCACAAACAATCAACATAATTCACTTCCAGGAACAATAAAAACAATTCAACATAATAACACTGTAAACGGATTAATAGATGTCGAAATATTCGAGTCCTAGAAATTGAGGAACTAGAAGAAACAAAGATAAAGAAAAAAAAAATTCTAACTCATTTGACAACTCACTCTCACCAACAGTACCCAAACATGTTGTAGTACTCAACACAACTCCATGAAACCTTTACTCCAATTTTACCATGATTACCAACGATAAATCTTGATTTCTTTCCGGTCATCTTAGCATGAAACATCACCTCTCCAGAGGCAAAGACAGTATCACCATAGAAAATGCACATGTCAACTATCATTGTTGAATCAAAGGGCACTACAACTACATTCCTCAACAGAGGCAAAGCAATGCAACCCCCAGATTTGCTGCGACTAATACAAGTCACTGTATCCTTGTTGTCCTTTCTAAAAAGCCAGCTAACAGCCCTGGGGTCACAAGTTTTGTCATTTTTCACTTTTACGTGTCCATAAACTTCATGCATATGCTTATCTTCAAATTCAATCAGTGTAACATCTATACTAGCCACAACACCAGAAAGATAAACAGCAAGTGTAACTTCTATAGGTCCAAACGTACTATCCACCCGCTCGGATATAACTTGACCATATCTCATGTAGGGCATAGTACCACGCCCATGGGCCCACCACTCCACAAACTCACGACGTGGAGTCAATTCCAGGTTATATAAATAACTATACAGCCAAATGTTACCAATGACAAAAATTCCATGGCATGGCATCCTCAGTGTGACGAAACCCTAGGAAAAACAAAACAGTTTATATAGAAATTAAGATAAAAAGAGATTGATAAAAATAAAAGCATAATTATCACCTCTGAATCAATGCAGGGGGGATCTCCCAACTTGCGGTTATATAAAATATGACCAACAGCATCAACCTCCAGCACAATAACACCATATATGTTGCTAAAATCCAACTTATCATGATTAACAAATCTCACTGAAAATACCTCCATAAATATAGGATAATAGGCACCATCAGGCACCTTGCCATCCGGAATCATATGTCTGGTGGTTCAAAAGGGATAAGAAATAAGCTTGGATTACTGCTGATTATTTTTCTAATACCGAAATTTTATTTAAAAAAGTGGCAAATCACATTCGTTGCCAACAAACGCAAAAGGTACTAATTATAATAATATTAAGGTACAAAATGTACCCGAATCAAAGGACAAACTCCTACGAACTATTTGGCCACAGGTTACACTTTTACATTTACAATAAAAAAAAAATTGAAACCAAAAGAAATATATTTTTTTTTTCAAATTGTTGACCCTTTTAATGCCTGGTCAATAGTGTAAACCCCTCCATTTCACCCTTCACAGTTCTCTTGCTTGTGTTCTCAAGTATCTAAAACCAAATCATTTGCTTTAGATTGACTCTTTCTCTCTTCCCCGAACCCCCCTTACTTTGATCAATAGCCATGGAAGACTGAAGATAGAATTGAATCAAATGTTCAATGAATGTAAAGATGCAACAACAGACTACTAACTATAACTACTCAAACCATTCATACAAGTGAAAAATAGAAATAGAAAAGCTGTCGTTAAATAATCAGCCCGGTAATGACTATATTACAAAATTTGACACAATATTTGCGAAGTCTAATCAAGTGATTCAATCACTAGAGGCAATAATGTAAAACAAATTTGAGGTAAAATACCATTATGGATAATGATAGCGCAAATCCTTAGGCCCAGAATGATAAGGATTTCTTTTAATAATAATAAGCCTATAAATGTATGCATAATTCTTAATTTTATAACCGAACAATATATGTACCTTGAGCAGCTCTCGAAGGAGCCCTCTAGATGATGCATATAGATAGGCCTGGATAAGCCATCACTTAATTGTTGCTGGATAATGTTGCTTCTCTTGCCCATAATAGACCCTCGCACTTCATTAGAGCAATCAATTTCCAACCATTTGACCTTTACTGCAATCATGCCACTCTTTCCAGGTATGGTCTGCAATTCCTCACCACCTAACCTAGCAGGGAAACTGATGGTTTTATTGGCAAATAGTCCCTTTTCATGGTGGATATCAACATGAACAACAAGGACAGAATTACATGGAACAACAATTGCACATCTTGACAGATGAAGACTATGACTTGCCGACTCATTGCTTCCAAAATTAAAAGAAACACCTTCCTCAAAAAAATAGCGAATAGCGCCAGTAACCTGTGTATTCCATGCTTTTATTGTCCCATAAAAGTCGGTGGTTCTTTCACCTACCAAATCGATTAGTGTAATATCCACAATAGCCTCAGTAGCTTCTCTATAAACCACATATTGCACCTCTATGGGATAAAACCAGGTCTTTATCTTCTTTATTAAAAGCTTATTGTATTGAAACTTTTCGGATCTAGCTTTCCACAGCTTAAATGGGGGTCTGTCATTGAACAAACCATAACATTGGTAATAAAATACATAAAGTTTTATGAGGATGTCACCTTCCACTTTTAGACCTCGACGCATGCCAGAAAGATTCACAATGCCCTAGAGTAAAGAAAGATGTGTTATTTAGTCTTGCAGATTTGACTGGTTGCAGAGAAAAAAAATAAATGCAAATATGCAAGTATTGAAATAAAAAAGGGCCTGATGAATTTTTGTAATCTTTTTGCAATATATAAATAAAGTGTCCTCAAAATTTTCACACGATCTGTGAAATTTTTGTGCAAACTGTGCATAAAGAAGCATAAAGATGGATATTGCATGTGAGGCGTTAATAAATGATTTTCAACCGCAAAATATGACCAGACTCGGAAAACACTCATTTTGTACAATATAAATCCCTAAAGTTGAACTAAATTAAAGAAAGAATGAAAGTAAATCCAAGGACACGCATGCACATACATAATATGTTATTTTCCCACTACAGTTTTCCTTAATCCAATTAACTGACAAAAATATTCTTAAAAAGTAATGATTGCAAATCAATCCCTTATTAGATTCAGCAGGTCTATCAAAAAAAGAACAAGGTCTAGTGTTGTACTAAACTACCAATTAACCTCAAGATATGTACAATTGATATTGTTCCTCTAAAAAAAAAAAAAGTACAATTGATATTGTTCCTCTAAAAAAAAAAGTACAATTGATATTATCTACATTTTACAATAAGCCCAAATAACCACATATATTATATATATAGTTAAACCACTGATTTTGTACCAAGAGATTCATTGGAGATGTTATTTTAATTTTTTTTGTGTGTGTGAAGAAGTATTACTATATCTATGTTTTGACAAATAAGAGAGAGAGAATATATACAAGTTTAAAATATCGTTTTGTTGAACTGATTTGACAGCTTATTGGAGAAACAGGAAAATTCATCCTTTTTTAACGGATCATATGCCTATTTAGAGGTCCAAAAGATCCCTCAAAGAACATTTCATAATCGTAAAAAATTACAGTTACCTTTGAATTGATGAGACGGGGTTCTCCAAACTTGCGGTTAAAAAGAATAGAGGTGCCACAAGAGCCCCCAACTGCAATCACGCCATGAATGTGAGGAAACACCCATTTTTCGGCGCATGCTTTGTTTTTCTTGATAAATCTAATAGAATATATTTCCATGAGAGGAGACCCATTTCTCCCTTCCTTCGGCACCTCTTTCTGTGGTGGTGTCAGGTCAAGTCCAGGGTAGCCAATGCCAGAATCAATTTCAACGACATGTGGCATGCTTCCCTTGGTCGCAACAAAAAATTTAGGGCCTATCGGATTTGTTTACATATAAGATTTCATTAGATTAAAGTTGATTGGAGATAATTTTCAATTGAAATTCAATGATCGCCTGATCGGATGTAATATAAAAATAATTGGTAGGGATTGAAACTTCAAGATAAAAAACCACATGAATGATTAAGAAGGAAATGAGTTGAAATTTTGAAATTTGACAATTTTACCTTAATTCTTTCTTTTTTTCCTTCAAGCCCAACTATTTGTATAAACATCAACCCAATGGTGTTAAAAATTAGACCAATAATATAAACAGTTAATTTACTGATGTTTTTTGACCATTTAACAATAAAATCTGATTTGATTAATTAATAACTAGATGTGAATCATCATATAAATTTACCAACTTTTTGTTCTAAATGAAAATAAAATTGCCACTTGATTGCAATTTTTTATAATAAATTACTGGATATAGATAGCAGGTGAAATAATATTAGAGGGAGATAAAAGGCAAGTCTAGCCACAAAAAATATTTATTAATATACTAATCAATATGCTTTCTCTATTTGAGACCAAATATATAATTTTTTTTACTGAAATTTATCATTTGTTTTTCATTTTAACTTTAACATAATTATTTAGGGATGAAAACAGATCAGAATAAACTCTGCTTTGATCCGTATTCGAATCTGAAAAATAGTGAATTCAGATGTTAATATCTGTATCTGTTCGGATATGGATGCAGATATACGTTTAATCTAAAATGGATACAGTTGCGGATGTGGGAATATATATTGGTGCGGATTCAGATATGGGTAAATATCCGGATCTGATTTTTTTATAAAAATGAATATTGTCGAAAAAATTAAAAATAATATTTAACTATTATTAAATTTCAGAAATCGGAAATATTAATAATTTAATCAGAATTATATAAATAGGTTCGCAATATCATTCTTTGAAATAATGATACTAGGTAGTATCGTTCTTTGAAAGAACGATACTGGCCATTTTCCTTTTTGTATGTACTTTGAATATTTTATTAATATATTTTTCTTATTAAGTTGTATTATTTTGTTTTTGCAATATGTTGCATATTTTTTTCACACCATACTTTATTTTGAAATACATATAAAACCATATTAAACATATTAAATAAAATTTAAAATAAAAATAAATAAATAATATTTAAACATATTAAATTATAAATAATAATTATAAATCTAATCTATATAATATTTTTGCATACTAAAATATTTACATATTATACATATCTCCTCTCCTCTCATCTCAGCTCATCTCATCACTACTTTTCGATTAATCTCTCTTTTTTTCTTTCTTCTATCTCTCTCTTTATACTAGCCTATATTACCTTTACATCTCTACTTCCTTCTCTTATCTAGTAACCATTTTTATGCTAATTGAAAATAAATTATAGTACTTTTATGTTATTTTAAGATTCAAAAACTTTCAAAATAGATTTCGGAAGTTTAGACTTTTTTTATCCCGAAAATGATCGTTATGACATAAAAATATATTTTATTTTTAAAAAATAAATACATTAAAAAAATTTAATATCATGACGAATCATTAAAATAATTGAAAAGGCGTAATAGCTGATATCGTTCTTTCCAAGAACGATATTCGCTAGTATCGTTCTTTCAAAGAATGATATCAGTCTCGTTCTTTCAAAAAATGATATTGTGATGCCATTTATACAACTTGGATTATTTTTAACAATATTTTCGAATTCCCTGAATATTTTAATATTATTTTTAATTTTTTCTATGAATATCGGGATATCCACATTTAAAGGCCTGGCCCAACTTGGCGCAACTTAATGGAAGCATATGTGATATAATAATATGGGACCATATGTAAATAGTGAATAATATGGAATAATTTACATTAACTAAAAATAATGATTAAATTTGGTGTTATAATAATAATATTTTTATATTATATATTATATAGTATCAATGTATAACCATATGTGATATAATAATATGGGACCACGGAATTTAAAGAAAGTACTAACGGGTGAGTAAAAGAAAAGATCATTTGATGATGATGATGATGATGATCACCAACACAACAACAACAATCATAATAACAACATAATTTTTATTGGTCATCATTTGTCCGATAAAAATTCAATAAATATTAATAATGATTTGAGAAAAATAATAATAACTATAGGGTGATTTAGATTTATGCCACTGCAAATATTTAAAATTAGAGATATGTCATCACTAAACTACAAATTATTTTTATGCCACTACAAAATTACAAAAATTAGTATTTTGTCATCGGACAATTATTTAACAATTTTACCCTTTTAAATATGCCACTATAAAACTTAAAAGTTAGTAATATGCCATCACAAAAGATATAATTGGTTTTATGCCATTATAAATCATTAACAATTAGTTTTATCAACTTAATACAAATTATTGCAACTTCTAATTAGTAATATATCATTAGTTTTTATGTGAAAGAAGAAACTAATAACATAGTGATGTTTTTTTGTTTAGAATTAAAATAATGCTACATGGGTTCCAATATAAGAATTCACTAGGATTCTTAGAAATACGAAATGAGCAGGAAAGGAAACTTCTTACCAAATTAAATTTGATAAATATGAATGTCGTATGTTTTTTTCAGGGATTATTTTTAATGAGGGATAATTTGGTCATTGAAAAAAAAAAATAATGACAAATTTGGTAATGGCATTTTTAGAATTTAGTATGTTTTTTTGAGAAATAAAGGCATAAATTTAACTAACAATTTAAGAATGACATTTCCCTAACTAACAAAATTCACGGTAACATGAAACTAATTATCTCATTACTATAATAATAATAATAATAATTTCAATAAAAATTTGTTCACGTCGGTGTGGTTACTAGTATCAATTATATATTTAAGCTGAATTATGTCAAATTCAATATCCCTTTATAACATATGATTGTTTCATCTCTCAAAAAGCTTACATTGATACCATCATGTTGCGTACCAGTGATCTATACCAGTAAGTCCCATTTACTAAATTGTGGTTTTTTTTAATTGCAATCCCCATAATATCAAATAGTTCCCCTCTTGTACTTGACTGATTAGTTGAATTATACATGGTTCTTCTACTAATTAGCTTCCATATGTGCCTGACCTTAGAATCTGAGAAAAATAAAAGCAAAGGTAAGAACATTTTAGTGGAGATTACTTTTTTGCTGTTTCATCTAATCTTCCGACACGAGCCCTAATTTGTGGATCTTTTGTAAAATCAACCCAATAATATAAGCAAGAGGTAATTACAAATGGAATTTACAAAGAGCACAAGAATACCTTTAAGTTCTAAAACAAATCCATTGCAACAAAGTAGAAGAATCATTCCAATTGTAAAATTAAAATCAGCATCGCTGCATATCACCTCAATAAGAAGATAGAATTGATTAAGCAAGTATAAAGTGGTACCGTTATTACGGAGAAGAGTCGGGATTCGATTTCGAGCCATGCGAAGCGGAGAAGAAACGAAAGAAAGAAACATATCTCGAGACTTTTAAGGGTTCCGATCAGAGAATCGCCAAAATTTAAGCTTTTCCGAAAATTTGCCTCCAAAATTCGGATTGCCAAAAATTTGTTACCATAACTTGCAGAAGGGCTAAGAATAGATAGAATCCAAATCCTCTGCGCCTCTTTTTTTGGAGTCCACCGCTTTTATCAGTAGACGTACGATATAAATGGACGATTGGATTTGATTATTCCTTATTAAAATAAAAAAGTATAGACGGAAAATCCTTCCTCCAAACGACCAAACCTCCTTCGCAGAAAAGAAGAGACGGAGTCGCAGAAAAAAAACAGAGACCTTACCGAACCCTTCCTCTGAACCTCCTTAACAAAAAACTAAGTCTCCGATAAAAAATGAAATTCGCCCAGATTTAGACCGTTGCAGTTGTTTCACATTCTTAGAACAATTATTAACTAGAGAGATTCTCAAGATATATTTTCTTGACACCAAATATTGACCATTGCCATATATCTTTCCCATCCGAAACTATGCCTATGAGATTTTTGTTTCATCCTTGCATCTTTTGAAACTGAATTCGACGCCTTGTAAGCAACAAGTTTTTTATTTGAGAGTCCTATCTCTAGTCTGAGGGAACATGTTTTTTTATTTTTTACTGCAAGCCTGGTATAATATCTACTTGTACCGAATTATGGGAGAGAGGGATTAAGGAAATTTGATATCAAGTTCAAAGTTCAAACTACAAATTATGAATTCGATTTATATTCTATTTTCACTTCTGTAATTTATAATTTCAATCTGGACAATAATTTACACCGTAACAGATTGAATTTCTCAATATAAAATAAACAAACAGGAAATGTACAGAGCTCCACTCTGAACAATCGAATCTCTCAACTCCAAGTGTACACTGGACCTTATGATAAATATAATCAATATTGAATAGTAATTCCCGATTCCAGGGTGCAGTAAAATATTTTGCATGGGTCCTAGTATTAAGTTATTTAGCAATCAAGTTTGGTTTATTCATTTATTTTTGGATAACAGAAATTAAAAAAAAATGAAAAAATAAAATCTATGGAAGCAACAAAGAAGCTTTCCTTGGAGAACAAATCAGTTGATATAGCCCGACATTATTATAACCTCTAAAATTTTAATAGGAACCAAGATTTTTTTTTTATTTTAATAAGAACAAAGCAATTACCCGTTTATAAAACGCGTTACTCTCTCTCTCCAAAGTAACGCATTTTATGAACGGGTAAATAGGCTTTTAACGCGTTTTATAAACGGGTAAATAGGCTGTGTTAGATTATTTCCATATAGGCTGACGAGTCTATATGGAAACAATCTAAATTAAGTATGGGCTGATTATTGTTTGGTATCCAAGTTTCTATTGATTATGGTAATAAGCTAAACATGGCTGTAAAGAAATAGCAGATTTTGTGCAATAGATGTGTTGCCTTTTATAGGTGGTTATATTTAGAAACATTACCTATTTTATGATGGATAAAATATGGTATTGTGTGGTGGCCAAGAAGCCCTTGGCACTATAAATAAAGGGGTTGGTCCACAAGGGACAGGACACACACGAGTATTGCTGCATACATGCGTTGATAGCAGCATCTCTGCCCCTCTCCCTAATTATTCCATCGATTAGAGAGAGATAGTGCTTTTGTTCAGGCTAAAGGCATCAAAGGACGCGTCTTGTTCTCTTGGAAGATCTTTCTCCCTACTTAGGTGCGTGGAACAGTTTTGGTGAAGGTGCATACACATCAGGACACATCAAGAAGTGCTTAACATCAAGATTCAGACCATAGCAATGGAATTAGGTAAGCTTCCGCTCTCGATTTAGTTTTCTGGTGTTTTGGAACGGTCCGTTCCAACTGCTGGTTCTGCGAGTTTATGTTTTCTGGGTTGCTTATTTGACTTGTTAGAATTGTTTATTCCCTTTGGCTTTAAAGCAAACCCATCAAGTGGTATCAGAGCCACTCGTCGTGAGCCAGTAGCATGACACATAATTTTGGATCTAATTGAAGTGTTTGAATTGATTTGGTGAGATTGTTGATTTGAACTGAACTGTTTAAATTTCTGGCACGTATGTTCTGGAATTTTTTCTGGATTATTTTCTGAACTGTTTCTGATTTATCTGGCTTTTGGACGGTCCGTTTCATGGCTCGAACGGACCGTTCCATTAACTTTGGATTGTTTATGATCTGTTTATTGAGTATTGTGCCAGACTTATTGTTTGTAATTGCAAATTGGACCCAAAGGGCTACAACTTGAACTGTTATTGAATTGTTTATTTTGATTTAGCTCTTTGTTATGATTCAAATTATTTTGAAATTGCAATTACTTGAAAAGATTTTGAAAATTAAGTTAAAGTTTTAAAAATTCAAAATCGTTTAAAATCTGACCTAATTGGATGATTTAGATTTAAAGTAGATTGTCAGGTTAGGAGAGAAATCTTTAGGGTTTCTCGACCTAGATTAGGACGACATTTTCTACTCTTCTCTGCGGTTTTCAGGCGGTCCGTTCCACTCTGGGACGGTCCGTTCCACTTCAGTTTTGGTTGCAAACTGTTAGGTACTGACCAGAGTTTAGGACGGTCCGTTCTACAACCAGAACGGTCCGTTCCAGAACCAGATTGTTAGATTTTAAGCCAAAATTCAGGTTGTTTGTACTGGTTAGGTACAAATGACACTTTATGCATCCATCCTCTTCTCTTCTTTGCCGTGGTTTTCATTAGTAAGAGCTGTAAGCGTTGGGTTACACCATGTTGTCATGAGGACAAGTTCTGTCGCAGAAAATAAGGTCGGCGCCTAAAGTGTCCATATAACCCTGGCCTTTTCTGGGAATCTTGCCTGGATGTGGTGTAATTTCAATGGCTGCTGGCTGAACGGGAGACCACCGCTTTCTTTTCTTATCTCAATATGACTCGTACTAGCTTGTATGGTCATATCTCTCTTTGGTTCTCTTCTGGTCTATTTAGGACGGACCGTTCTCTCACCAAAACGGTCCGTTTCAGGTTTGTTGGTTCGTACGATCCAACGCGTATATACCTTAGGGTTTGCAACTGGGTCCTAAGTCTATATCATCCTAGGTCAGTATTTAGTTAGGCTTTTCATCTTAGGATTGATGTGCATAATGAAAAGTCTAGGATTAGGTATATTTTAAGTCTAATATAAAGGTAATTTGAGTTGTATTTTGAGAATTGAACCAATATTAATATCATCCCGCCAAAGTGGGCTCTCATATTAATGGTTGTTTCAAAGACTCAGGTACAAAGTGTATTAAGGTACATGTAACTTCTAAACTATGGATCGGCCCAAAGGAAGGACATAATTTAAAAGACTACATGTACAATGTTTTGGTAGAATCAAATGGGTAATGATTATAAGGTTTTACATACAATTAATTAATCGGTCCAAAGGAAGGTTAATTAATTGATATGTTATGAATCGTTATATTTGATGCTACACCTAGTTAATTGAAGTTTGCTTGGAGACTCCAAAGAGCACTTGCAAATGAATAAAGACTAGTAGATGGGATTTAGACCTTTATATTTTATGATTTAACTTATACATTATGGTTATTAACATTAGTGTATTTTTGTCTTTGGTTTATTTTAGCAAACATTCCAGCTAGCATTAACAGCATACCCATGCTGACTGGTTCCAACTTTAAGGAATGGAAAGAGAACTTGATGATAGTTCTCGGTTGTCTAGATATTGACCTTGCATTCAGGGAGCAGAAACCAACTGAGATTGATGCTAAAAGCACTCAACAACACATTCAAAGTGTAGCTCAATGGAATCGCTCTAATCGCATGGGCATAATGATCATTAAGAAGACAATTCCAGAGGCATTCAGGGGTACCATTTCTGATTCCGATGAGGCTAAGGCATGCTTGGAAGAAATTGAGAAGAGATTTGCCAAGAATGAGAAATCGGAGATTTGTACATTCATGGCAAGACTCACCTCTATAAAGTATAATGGAAAAGGCAACATTCGTGAGTACGTTTTGGAAGTGTCTAATCTTGCTTCAAAGTTACAAGCCCTTAAGTTAGACATATCTGAAGAAATTCAGGTGTGTCTAGTGCTTAACTCTCTCCCTAGTCAGTATAACCATTTCAAGGTTACTTATAACTGCACTAAGGACAAGTGGACTCTGAATGAACTGATTTCGCATCTAGTTCAAGAAGAGGAAAGGTTGAAGCTTGATAAGACACACAGTGCTAACGTTGCCTCCACTTCCAAAAATAATGGAAAGAAGAAACAAAATAAGAAAAAGGCTGCTAATTCAGAGCCAAAGAAGGAACCCAATAAGGGGAAGACTGGCAAGAAGCCAAAGAATCCAAATGGGTGCTTCTTCTGTGGCGAAGAGGGACACAAGAAGACTGATTGTGCAGGCTACATAGCTTGGCGCAAGAAGAAAGGTATGTCTCTCTCTTTGGTTTGTTCAGAAGTTAATTTAACTTCAGTACAAAAAGATACTTGGTGGATTGATTCGGGTGCTACAACTCACATAAGTATCTCTATGCAGGGTTGCCTGAGCTGCCGCAAGCCAAATGATGGTGAAAGATACATCTATGTGGGCGATGGCAAGAAGGCACAAGTTGAAGCTATTGGGCATTTTAGATTGTTACTTAGGACTAGATTGTATTTGAATTTATATGAGACTTTTGTTGTACCGTCTTTTAGACGAAATTTAGTTTCTATTTCTATACTGGACAAATTCGGTTACTCTTGTTCTTTTGGAAATGGAAAATTCAGTTTATCTCATAATTCTAAATGCGTTGGATCTGGTTTTCTTTCAGTTTATGACAATCTATATTCTTTGGAAACTATTGCTTCATATAATGAAAACTTGCATACAAGTACTAGAAGTGTTAAGCGTAAATTAACTCATGAGAATTCAGGTGCACTTTGGCATAAGCGTTTAGGTCACATTTCTCCAAAGAGAATTGAAAGGCTTGTGCAAAGTGAAATACTCGATCCTTTAGACATGACTGATTTAGGCCCATGTAAAAGATGTGTTAAAGGAAAACAAACCAATAAAAGGAGATATGATGCCAATAGAACGAGTGATGTCTTAGAACTGATTCATACGGACATTTGTGGACCATTTCCTATGCCTACTAGGAATGGTCAAACTTACTTTATCAGTTTCATAGACGATTATTCAAGATTTGGTTATCTATATCTATTAAGTGAAAAAGCGCAAGCTTTGGACGTATTCAAATCATTTAAAGCTGAAGTTGAGTTACAACTCAACAAAAGGATTAAGCAAGTCAAATCTGACCATGGTAGTGAATACTATGGTAGATATGACGGTTCAGGTGAACAACGTCCAGGGCCTTTTGCTAAGTTCCTAGAGAAAAATGGCATTGTCCCTCAATATACCATGCCAGGATCGCCTAGCATGAATGGAGTAGCTGAAAGGCGAAACAGGACATTGAAGGACATGGTTAGAAGTATGCTCAGTCATACTAATTTGCCAAGATCTCTTTGGGGCGAAGCGCTTAAAACGGCAGCCTATTTACTCAATCGTGTACCAACTAAGGCAAATAACAATAAAATCCCCTATGAAATGTGGACTGGTAGGAAACCAAGTCTGCAACATTGTCGCATTTGGGGATGTCCAGCTGAAGCTCGGCCTTACAAGCCAAATGAGAAGAAATTGGACGAAAGGACAGTTAGTTGTTATTTCATTGGATATGCCGAACGTTCTAGGGGTTACAAGTTTTACGATCCCACTAATAGGAATATTTTTGAGACGATTATAGCTAAGTTCTTTGAGGATATTTTGGTTGTGGGGGGAGATATGACACATCAGGATATTATCTTCGAGGAGGAAATGAGCACTGATCTTCAAACGGACCATGACAGGGCTGAAACGGACCGTTCCAGGATTGGAACAGACCGGTCTGAGGCTGAAACGGAACGGTTGATCATAGATGCAGTGCCCAGGATTGAAACGGACCGTTTAATTCAAGAAACGGATCCTGTTCCAGATCCTATGGACTTGGATCTTGGAAATAATCAAGTTGAAGATAATGATGTCATTAAACAACTGCAAACGCCTCAAGAACTTGTGCCTAGGAGATCCACTAGAGAGAAAAGACCAGCAATATCTAATGATTATGTGGTCTATCTCCAAGAACATGAGTTTGACATTGGGATGATGGAAGATCCTCATGATCTTCGTCAAGCTTTAGACAGTCCAAACTCACAAAAGTGGATCGATG
Source organism: Rhynchospora breviuscula (assembly GCA_027562975.1). Lineage (NCBI taxonomy): Eukaryota > Viridiplantae > Streptophyta > Magnoliopsida > Poales > Cyperaceae > Rhynchospora > Rhynchospora breviuscula. The sequence goes on along the minus strand of CM050400.1, from coordinate 13,981,735 downwards.
CCATGAATGAAGAAATGAAGTCCATGTATGACAATGATGTATGGAACTTAGTACCATTACCAGAAGGAAAGAAACCTATTGGTTGCAAATGGATTTTTAAGACCAAAAAGGATTCTAAGGGTAATGTGGAAAGGTATAAGGCACGTCTTGTCGCTAAGGACTTTACTCAAAAAGAAGGTATTGATTACAAAGAGACTTTCTCTCCAGTTTCATCGAAAGACTCTTTTAGGGTAATCATGGCACTTGTGGCACATTTAGATCTTGAGCTTCATCAAATGGATATTAAGACTGCGTTTCTCAATGGTGACATTGATGAAACCATCTATATGGTGCAACCACCCCACTTTGTATCGGACGATCCAAAGAGAATGGTTTGCAAACTTAAGAAATCCATATATGGGCTCAAACAAGCGTCTCGACAATGGTATTACAAATTCCATCGAGTGATTCTCTCATTTGGTTTCGAGAGTAACCCGGCGGATGATTGTATATATCACAAGTTCAGTGGGAGTAAATATTCTTTCTTGGTTTTGTATGTGGATGATATACTGCTTGCCACAAACGATAAGGATATGTTGCATGAAACTAAGAAATTTCTATCGAGACATTTTGAAATGAAAGATCTTGGTGATGCATCATACGTGTTAGGTCTTAAGATACTTAGAGATCGTTCTCAAGGTATTTTGGTCTATCACAAAAAGCCTATATCGATCAAGTACTCAAGCGGTATGATTTGGAAAACTGCAAACCAACAGAGACCCCTGTTGCTAAAGGGGACAAGTTTAGTCTAGAACAATGTCCCAAAACACAGTTGGAAAAGAAGCAAGTAAAGGACAATAAGTATGCCTCCATAGTTGGAAGCATAATGTATGCCCAAGTGTGTACACGTCCAGACATTGCTTTCATTACAGGTATGCTAGGCAGGTATTTGCATAACCCAGGAATTCAGCATATCAAGGCAGCTAAACGAGTTTTGAGATATCTTCAAAGAACCAAAGACTTTGCACTAACGTATCGGAGATCAGATAGGCTGGAGGTCATAGGATATTCTGATTCTGATTTTGCGGGATGTCAAGATAGTTTAAAGTCAACCACAGGGTTCATCTTCATGATGGCAGGTGGAGCTGTTTCATGGAAAAGTGCCAAACAATCCCTAGTGGAATCTTCAACCATGGCAGCAGAATGCGTGGCTTGCTATGAGGCGTCATTATTTGGAACATGGTTGCGAAATTTTGTCACTAGGTTGCGTGTAGTGGACTCTATCCAAGCTCCACTAAGAATTTTCTGTGACAATAACTCAGCAGTCATGTATGCTAATAATAACAGAAGCTCAGCCAACTCGAAGCACATCGACATCAAGTTTCTGTCTGTTAAGCAAAAAGTTGAGAATGACGAATTATCAATCAAGCACATTGGAACAAACTCAATGATAGCAGATCCACTAACTAAAGCATTAATACCCAAGCAGTTTCTGAAACATGTAACTAGTATGGGTGTAATTTCAGTTGAGGATTCTAGACTTTAGTGGGAGTTTTGTTCAGTGGGAGTGCTAGATTTGATGATAGTTTTAGTTTATTCAGTTTATTCAGTGTATTATGTAATGAATATTTCTGCAGAAATAAATAAAATTTCAGTTTTCAGATTCAGTTTCAGTTTTCATTCTCAATTTATTTAAGTTGACCTCACTTCAGTTTTTGGGTGACCAATAAAGTTGGAAATAGACACGTGACGGTCACACTTACGTGTATTTTCCACACCACTTATACACATCTTAATTCAATGTCGTTCTTTATAATGATATTGTGATCATTGTGAGTTTAGTTACGACGGCTTTATAGGATTAGAGGCCTGTAAATGCTATAATGTAACGAATGCTTCCTTGGTCTTCTATTATTGTAAATGATGGACGGAATTAAGGACACAAAATTTTATTACCATAAAAGATGAGCTCATTAAGTTAAGGACATTGGATAACACTAAACATAATAGCCCAAGTGGGAGATTGTTAGATTATTTCCATATAGGCTGACAAGTCTATATGGAAACAATCTAAATTAAGTATGGGCTGATTATTGTTTGGTATCCAAGTTTCTATTGATTATGGTAATAAGCTAAACATGGCTGTAAAGAAATAGCAGATTTTGTGCAATAGATGTGTTGCCTTTTATAGGTGGTTATATTTAGAAACATTACCTATTTTATGATGGATAAAATATGGTATTGTGTGGTGGCCAAGAAGCCCTTGGCACTATAAATAAAGGGGTTGGTCCCCAAGGGACAGGACACACACGAGTATTGCTGCATACATGCGTTGATAGCAGCATCTCTGCCCCTCTCCCTAATTATTCCATCGATTAGAGAGAGATAGTGCTTTTGTTCAGGCTAAAGGCATCAAAGGGCGCGTCTTGTTCTCTTGGAAGATCTTTCTCCCTACTTAGGTGCGTGGAACAGTTTTGGTGAAGGTGCATACACATCAGGACACATCAAGAAGTGCTTAACATCAAGATTCAGACCATAGCAATGGAATTAGGTAAGCTTCCGCTCTCGATTTAGTTTTCTGGTGTTTTGGAACGGTCCGTTCCAACTGCTGGTTCTGCGAGTTTATGTTTTCTGGGTTGCTTATTTGACTTGTTAGAATTGTTTATTCCCTTTGGCTTTAAAGCAAACCCAACAGGCTGCACTCATTTCTAGTCTCTGAGCGAAATTGGCGGTAAAGAGTGCTGTATTAATGCGTTTATAAAACGGGTAATAAGGCTTATTACCCGATTTATAAACGGGTTATTAGACCTGTTTCTTACGCTTTTCCATTTCAATCAAAATTTGTGTCATTTCAGTTTAACTTTTGTCATTTCAAAAACTTTCTGTACATAAATTTGTGAATTTATAACCGCGTTAGTACAAGTTATATAACACTAGCCCTTCTCGTAGAAATGAAATCGTCCAAAATCCTTAAATCAAATCCAGAAATGTCTACAATTATCATATATGTCAATCAATCTCCAACTTTTGCTGGTTGTTTTTTCCACATAAGTTGTAGTCCGCAAACCACATTTGCTGCTATTCGAAATGAACTATATGTTAGAAAGTAGGTTTGGGTGCTCAATTTTAATTTTTAACTACTAATTAGTCTTAATTAAACATTAAGCAACAAGGAACTTGCTCAAAGCATCAAATACATCATTCATCAAGAGAGAAAGGCTAGGAAGAGTATACCTCTCGCGAAATCGTATTCGCGAGGCTCGACCAATGCATGGGAGTCGATGGCGTGCTCGTCTCCTCCTCCTCTTCTTATTTCTAAGGTCCATTAAAGGATTAATCAACTTCACAAGATTTCGTGCTAGCGAAACGTGTGAAATCGCCTAATCCAATGGTTCGTCTATCTCTTCTAAATCGATACCTAGGAGAGGTGGCTATTGCTCAACTCATGAGCACCTACAAAATGCAATTAAAAGAGCTCTCCATGGCAGCAACTAATTGCTCCATGGGAGAGGAGAAGGTGGTGGCTAGAGAGGAGAAAGAGAGAAAAAAACTAGATTTTGCTTCTTCCAAATTGTGGTCCTTATATAGCCATCCAAACCTAACCCTTGGGGACCACTCCATGTTAGAACGTGGTGGGCCTTAATATGGGCTTTCAAGTCCATATTAGTTGGTCTTTAATTTCCTTTAATACTCTCATTTAATTGCATTTAAGTTAGGCTCATATCAGGTAATCAAAAGATAACCCATTTATTTAATATAATTCCTATAATCATATTAAATGTGTTGAACAAAATTAATTATCAACTATTTGATAAATATTATAGGATTAGACTTTGCATTAATTAGTTTCATATGATCCATTTGAAATATTTAATTATAACGATTCGCAACGGTATATAATTAATTAATCAACATATTATATATTGCATTCTCCAATGCAAGTAAACTAATATTAATGCACTGTTGATTAAGAGCCTTTAATTCGTGTGATCCTCGAGGATTTATGTCATGTTGGTCATGGAAATTAAATCGCTATTTATTTCCAATAATCATAAGCGGTATCTAGCAACACGTTATGATTCCCAATTAACATAAATAAACACTGTACAACTACAATATTTCAATTCTATATAAGAAATAATGTATTTCCTTGTTTTGATTCTTATGCCACATGATATCACTGTATAATCCAAGATAGGAATGTGTCATTCTTGTAGATTATACATTTCTTGATCTTAGAGATGATAGTCTAGTTTGCATGCATACGATCCAACTCTATCAAAGGGTGCCCAATAGATATCATCACTCACTAGGTATACTAATGAGGGACATACGGTTTTCTTGATGAACAACTTTTTCCCGCACAATTCAAGAGAACATAAATAAAGTCCGTATAGCAGCCCTTATCAGGAATCAACGGTAGACGATATTTATAGAACTTATCCTCATGTGTAAAAGTTTGTCTCGCACCTTTTTGACCTATCCACGGGTAGATATTGATATCTCGTATTTATATTGTTATTTTGACCAGACTTTACATCGAAATCGTGACCAAACCAATGATAATCGCCGTGCATTTGTATTTTATTTGGCAAGATTGGGTACTGCCGCGGAATTTGACTTGTCTTGTAGGAACTTGGTGGATGGGACACAATAATTGCATAAAATAGAGAATTTTTGGGAAGAAAATGACTAAATGGAATCCATAGCATTGTAGAGCTCATCCTAAGCTTTCCAACGATATTTGAATCACCTCAATTGGAGTTCGGATGAAGAAATTATAGTCAAAATGCTATTGGTGCGCAGTGTGTATGCACAGGAATTCGGACCGAATTAGTATCAATTCGGACCGAATTGCATCACAGGAAATTACAGAGGATCCAATTCGGATCGAATCAGATCGAATTCGGACCGAATTGACATACGAGGAAAGTTCTGGCTATACTTGGAAAGGGTATTCTCTTATGGGAACGTCCTTAGGTCGGTTTGCAACCTATGGAGAGGTTCTAGGGCGTCCAGAGAGGCAGAAAAAAGGCTATATATGGATATTCTTTCTTGTAAAGGAGGCACCTACCATTGATCTACGATTGAGCCACCATTAGCCACCAATCTTCCACCTCCCACCACCGTTCTCACGCCGAAAGGCGTGGGATTTCCACTTCTCCACCATCACTCGATCATGGCAGCGACTTGGGAGCGGTTCTAGACGCGACAGCGGTGGATTCAACCCAACCACGGCTCTGGACGTTCGGTATTTCGAGTTTGAAGGAATTATCGGTTTATTCTTCCTTTCTCTTGATATTTGATCGGATGGAGTTTGTATCTTACTTATTTGCATTTGTAGTTTGTTTTATTAGCATGTTAGGCTAAAACTCATGTTGTCTTAGGGGTAGATGTAGCTTAGATTTGGTTTGCTATGTGATACTTGGCTTGTTGATTGAAATTGCTATTTACTTGTTGAGAATCGTTATTGCTTGCTTGTGCTATGAATTATTTATTAACTATGTTGCTTAATGGATGAATGGCCACATTTGTTAGGACATCAACATGTTTTAATAGATAAGACTTGCATAAGTATTTCGAGGTAGGTAAAAAGGCGAAAGTCAACCAACGATTAACCAAAAGTGAAAGTTTCTATTTGAACGGCAGTTTAAAATAGATATCTCGCAGAAAATCAACAAGTAAACTCGAGTAGGTCTACCAACACACGAAAGTTGAGGTACAATACATTTGATGAGGGTTAACACTAGATTCTATACCAAATACCATACCCAATAGGCGACAGCAGAGGGTTAGGGAGTTTAGGTATGGCTAGATGGATCTTTAGCTTGAATAGATCAATAAACAAGTAGAAAGTAGCATTCACGCAGTGGAATTCAGACCGAATTGGTCACAATTCGAACAGAATTAGTGAGACAGAATACGACAGTGCTATGTTTCGCAACCTTGCGACCAAACCAAAGTGAAATCGAACCCTAAGGCATTTTTAATAGCATATATTAAACCCATAAAATACCAAAAAAAATATTAGTTTTAATTGTTTTGATTTTATTTCCTCTTTTCTTTAATTGTTTGATTTAAACCAAAAACACCATAAAGATTTATCTTCTAGCTTTAGCAAACAAATAGGATTAGTATTCATCACCATCTCTGTGGGATCGACACCTTAGCTTTACTACGAATGTCTAGTCGAGTAAACAAGGTTATTTTTATTTGACCTAGGTTTTAACCTCGATCAGATATCAAAGGATAACTTCCTCCATGGGAAAAAAGAATACAGAGCAGATACCTCTCGAGCATCTTGCGACCCGAACACTACCATTCGTCCGATAACGGGCGACGGACGCTAATGCGGTTCTAAGTACCTCGAGAGTTGATTGTTTGTTTGCAGGTTCTTTCCTTCCAGCAGGCGCAAGCCCCTGCTGTTAATTACCTCCGGCCTGAGTTGAGAACCAGACAAGAGCACCTCTAGATCGGGAATAATCAGATTAACTGTGAAGGATAGCTTAGAGTCTAATTTTAATCTTTTAAGAAGATTAGTCTTTAGGGGGGGGTTTAAGTTTTAGTCCTTTTAATTGTAACTTTAAACTTGCTACAAGACTTTGGTTGACTTCTATGTCACTATTTTACCAACTTTGTTGTTTTATTTTGCTGAAGCTGACTTGGAGCCACCTTGAGATTTCTGAGATTAATACTAAGGGTTACATTACCTAGATTAATACTCAGTCGATTTAGGGATTTAGAGATTTTGGGATTTTGGGATTTCTCGTTCAAGTCTCGAGTACAGATGCGCTATGCCTCCTCTTGAACAGAACTTCAGGGGTGTACCTTCCAGGACAACACGCTATGCAGTCTCAAAAGGGCGATTTAGATTTACGAGTTCGACACTAGAAAGATAGGCGATCTAGGTCAATTCTCAATCGTTTTGAGATTCAGAGATTTTAGGATTTCGTTCGGGTCTTGAAGAAAGAAACGCTATGCCCTCCTCTTGACGAGAACACCGGGTTGTACCTTCCGGGGCAACGCGCTATGCGGTATTTGGACTTTTAAGACTTTAATGTCATTTTTGAATTTTAGTTATTGACTTTTGATCTAGGCTCTAGAGCGCTGGTCTTTGAGTCTTTAACTTTTGGGATGTTAGTATTGAATTTTAGGCTTTAGAATATTTTAAGACTTTTAGATTCCGGCTATCAGATCGTTTTAAGTCTTAATTTTACCAATTTTAAGTCGGACTGTTGAGTTTGACTTTTTGATTTATAAAAATGATCATTTTGGGTTTAACTTTTTGATTTTCAAGTTAGACTTTTGAGTTTTGAGTTTTCATAGCTCTGTTTTGATCTCTGGGCTTCGCATGCGAGATTTGGGTTTTAGGTTTCCCATTCTTTAGATTTGGGATTTGGAGTTTGGATTTGAATTCTCGGGTTTTGGAGCTTGAGCTTTTGAATCTCTTAGATTTTTGGATTTAGGGCTTTGGACACTTGGATTTAAATTTAGGGTCTTGGATTTTGTATTTTTGCATTTAGGTTTTAGTGTTTGGATTTAGGATTTTGGTATTTTTGAATTTGGATTTGGGATTTGACCTTTTGAATTTTGGTTATGGGTCCTTGGATTTGAGGGTTTTGGAACTTCTTTGTTTTGAGCTCGGGATTTGGATTTTGGTAGTTGGATTTATGGTATTTGGATTTTTGGAATTGTTGAGGCTCGGCCAGAAATGTCTGAGTGTACCTGTTGTTCAGAACATAAATGTTCAAATATACCTGCTGTCCAGAACATAAATGTTCAAATATACCTGCTGTCCAGAACATAAATGTTCGTGTGCTTTTGTAGAAATTTAATTTTTAACTCTAATCTTATCATTTTGTTATTTATAAAAATGATCATTTTGAGAGTTTTAAATATGTTTTGTGCTTTGAGATTTGGGCCTGAAATGTGTTACCAAGATATTTTTCATATTTTCCTGAACATTTCCATATTTTATTCGAATTTTTCTGACATTCCTGGTATTTTTAATGCATTTTTTAAGTTTTAAATCTGTTGAAAAATTCTGATTGGCCGGAGCTTGCTGTTTGCTGTACTGGGTTGTAGTGACCCGTCACACAGAGGCTACCACAGAAGATCATCAAGAGGCGTAGAGGTTTTGGTTTAAATCGGGTGCACTGAGTTCACCCAGATTTCCCTTTTGATCCGTTAGAACCACCATCCGTCCGTCCACCTGGCGTCAAGATTCGTGCCAAGGGACACTTTTTCTTTTCTTTTCCCTTTCTTTCTTCCTTCTTCCTCCCTTTCTCTTCCGACAGTCTCTCGAATGGAGGGGTTTACGTCGGGGGAGAAACTACGGCGACTGGTGCCACCATTCTTTGGATTGAAGGTACCTTCTTGCTCATAACGAGTTTCCCTTCCTTTCTCTTTACCACATTTTCTCAATCGCTTCTCATTTCTGAGCTTCTCTTCTTCCCAATTACTTAGGCCTTTTCTGCCATGTCCAATTGAGTTGCTCGAGGTCGAATTGAGTACCATGGGTGGGTCCCACGGGGTTCTTGAGGTTCGTGGAGGTCACTAGAGGCTTCAATTTCACAGGTAACCTTCTCCTTGTGTTCAATTTTGGATTTTAGTTTGGTATGGACTGGTTGTATTTGGTAGCCTGGTCCTAGCTTGGTTTCATGCTCAATTGAGCTCAGCTTGGTATTCAACATAGGCCCAGAGTTGACAACGATCAGTTACTTTGGTCCCATTAGGCTTAATTTTGGTCCAGTCCTTAGCCGAATTTTTTTACTCCTTTTTACTTCTGTCAAAGGTATATTTGATTTTGAATTTGGATTTATGACAAAACCACTTTGAGTTTGAGTTTAAGAGATGCTTTACCATCTTTGCTTTGTTCTTCATGCACTAAATTCATTTGCTTTCAGAAGAAGACTCATGCAATTGTAAATCCTTTTTGTGTTTTTGATGTTTTGCAAAAGATGTTGCGGGTATGTATGCCAAATGAAGAAGCACTAGGCTCTGGACTGAGTACCTAGTAACTCTGATGCAATAACTCACTATGCAAATTTCTATCTTGTAGTCCTGCCTGTTACAAACCCTATACATGAATTTCTTTTGTTTTGAAAGAATATAGCTGAGGAAAATTTGGAAAAGATGCTGGCTTATGTAACCCTATTTTATTTTGACTCAGACAACACTTATATGCATATGCTCAAAGAGATGCAGAAATGCGTGTGACATTATTTTATGTTCCATAGGAAATGTTATGCATGCTGAATGAGGGATGGACTATCCAAAACACCAACTCTGACAGTGATGCAATGCAGCCCTTTCATTATTTTATTTATTGACACAGAGCTATGCAGACTTGTTACTACACTCTTATTTTGACTTTTATTGTGATTGCAAACTACTTTTACTATGCAAGCTTGAATGATTTTCCTTTTATCTGCTCTAAGAGACAATCTATGAACTGTGTTTTGACTTAAGTTTAGTTACTACTACCAAGACTAACTTATATGACATATGTGTGGAACTCTTATTTCACTTTTAGCCCTGGAATTTTATTCATTTTTGCAACACCTAAATTTCTGGCCATGCTTTAATTTGAACTCCTAGAATAGATCTATATGACTCCAACTGCTAGGGGAACATACTTGAAATTTTATTTTACTTTTGGTCCCTAAAACTTATATATTTCTGAAGTATGCCTAAATAACTTGTGATGCACACTATGTTTCACTGAACCGTACTGAATGAACTAATGTGTACAAGGACTTGTCCTGCTGGCTCATTTTACTATACTAATGCCATACCAAACCCTAATGACATGCTGACCATGAGTTAACTTCGACTTTTGATGATGATTCACTGTCAGAAGCTTAAATAATAATGCTCAACACCATGGACTTGCTGCCGACTTATTTAGAATATGGATGCCATGCTATTTAACAATCAAACAACTATGCAAAACTTAAGTATAATGCATGTAGAAACCAAATGCCATGACATGATCTGACCTAACCCTAATATGCTTATGACATGAACAAAAATCCATTTTTTTGTTTTAAAACATAACAGATGCATAACTTTTCAAATCCTTTTTGTTGTTTTGACACTTTTAGGTGGCATACTAGACAATAGCACTTGGCATAGAGTCTAGACAGCCTTATTCACTTTTAATTTGGGGTGGCATGCAAACAATAGCACTTGGCATAGAGTTTGCATGCCTTATTGTGCATATCTCTAAGCTATCTCCTCATGAGAGGGTATTACACAGCCAAATACTGGGCTGGATTGATTTCAAGACCAAATACCAGGCCGGAGCCAAATATCAGGCTCACACCATGCCAAATACCAGGCATTTCAAAGAACAGTGCCAAATACCAGGCACTAAGCCAAATACCAGGCCTATTAGCAACCAGAAAAGAAGAAAAAGAGGGAAAATAGGAGGAGAACAAAAAGAGCAAACAATTTTAAAGCATTTTGGCCCCCTTTATTGCATATAAAATCACAGTTTACACTTTTATTATGCTAATTACCTTAGTTGCAACTTAAAACATCTTTCTTTTTCTTTTACAATTATTGAAACGCAATGTACTAGCCTAGTATTGTAAAATTTGGGGGGCCTGGAATTCTTCGTCTTCAGCTCCTTATATAACCAAAGGATTAGGGTTTCATCTGGGGTTTGGTTGACACTTGGCAATTTCCTGGAATTTTAAAGTTTGATGCCATCTGATGGAGGGTTGGGATGCATTCTTGCTTCTGCCACCTCAATCTTGAGTGCATCTTCACTTGGGGTATTTCACTTCTCAATTGACTGGCCAATTGTCACTTGACATGTGGCCTTTGCTTTTAAGACAGTGTGTATAGAGATTTAGGGGTTTACTTCCTTTTACTGCTATTTCCTAGCTGACGTGGCATGTGAGCCTGTACTACTCAGCTTACATGGTTGCAGGTAGGATGGTTTACTTCAATTTACCAAGTGTTTCTTGGGGAAGAGTATTTGAGGCACCGGCTGCCTTCTGTTGCATGTCAGGAGGGCAAGTATGGGATTTCATGGCTTCCTGAGGTATCTCCAGTTGGTTTTCTTCACTTGGCACCCTTTCCAGTGACTTCTTTTGGGTTTAATTTCCTTTCTTATCTCTCACAGGATTGTATTTGATGATTTGTTGTAGCATTTGAGTAGCTGCTTTACATGTAGCTACTGACTTGGCTTCAGATGATTGGTGGCCACATGTGTTGGTTGTTGAGGCTCCACATAGCTGCTAGGTTAGAGCATCTTCTTGGCGCCAGGACTTGTCATGATGTGGCACTCATCTGATGGCTAGGGGAGCATCAGATGGCCTTGGTTTGGTGGTGAGAATGACCTCCCCCAGGTGAACTTTGTGTCATCTGGATATTCATATGAGAGGCTTTGTTTTTCTCTCCAGTTGGTTATTAGTTCAATTGTGGCCAGGTTTCATGGTGCCTTTGTGTATATGGTTGCTTTATGGCGCCTAGCAATTGAAGGTGAGTGTAATTGCTTGGTGTATTTGGTTGGCATATGCCACAGTCAATCATATGGCTTTATCCATAAGCTAGCTGTCTTGCATCCATTCAAATATCATTTCTGGATATTCTAGGGGTCTGGGTGTTAATTTACACTGACTGGCGCCTTAATTGAGTCTTTGGTCTTATCCTTGTTCAATTAATTTTTATGTTTAATCATGGTTTATGGCACCAATTACCTGTATGGATATGGGTAGCCTCCTTTTATTGGACATCTTTTGCTGCTGAGTGTTATTGATATCGCATATTTATATATGATTTTAGGCCTGACTTTAACCCAAATCACGACTCAAAACCCTTGATTTCATGTGTATTTAGTTTATATTTGTAGGATTTTGGTACTGCTTGGGTTTCATTTCATTTTGTAGGGACTTGGAGTCAATTCACTGTAAAATGGGCATAAATCGGCACGAATCGGCGCACGACGCGTGACACAGCCAGTCCTGTGCGACCGCACAGGCCTATTGTGACCTTGGATGGTGCCCGCATGACTCAGTTTTGGGCCAGTAAATCCTGTGCGACCGCACGGGCCCATTGTGCGACCGCACAGACCCTCACGTGACTCATTACGGGCCAGATGTCTCATTCCTGGCCCACGTGCGACCGCACAGCCCATTATCCGACCGCATAGAGCTCCAAACCCTACCAAACCACTATATAAGGCGCCCGAATCTCCTCATCTAGGGCATCGATTATTCCATCTCTCCTTCCACCTCGATCCAAGGCGACGCCGCAACCCGAACCAACCCAAATCCACCATTCGGCCCCCTGTGCGACCACACAGGGGTCCCGTGCGACCGCACCACCTCTCTGCCGCCTCGGATCTCGCCATCTCGACCTCCTACACCTCACCATTCCACCCAAGCACCTCCTTGCTAGTCCAGAAGTCGATTGGGCTTGAGAAGGGGCAGTTTGCCTTCCTTTTTGACTTGGTTTAGCATGGAGATTGTATCTTTACATTCATTTACTTTATTTGCTTGCTTTTGCATCATGTTAGGTTAGATTAGCTATGTTCTAGGGATTAGTTCAAACTAAGGTTGGATTTGTTGATTTGACTTGGCATTTGGTCTCTATTGTGTATTGCTTGCTTGATTGCTATATGATTATGCTTGTTTGTGTTTGTTTGTCCAATTGAACCTCCTTTTAGGTGAACGGCCGCACCTAACTTAGGCTAAAGGTGTAGATTGTTTAATTGAACCAAGTAGGTAACCAAGGTAGGTTAAGAGCCGAGAGGTGACCAACTTAAGCCCGAGAGGGAAAAGTTTCTACTTAGGCGAGAGTTTAGTGGATGCCTTTGAGAATCAACAAGTGGACATAGGGTAATTAAGCCAACATGACGAGAGTTGAGGATTAATTGACCTAATGGGGACTTTAGGCTAGGTTCCGCACCAAATACTGTGACCAACATGCGAGAGTTGAGGTTCAGGAGTTTAGGTACGGCTAGACCTGTCCCACACAAGCTAGGAACCAAAGTATCATGGCAAACCGGCACTAACCAAGGGCTGTGCAGTCGCACAGAGGGCCTGTGCGGTCGCACAGGGCTCTCTGGCATGCACTCGTCAACGTTGCGGCGCGAGAGCGACAAGCGTTGACGGCCTGAGGCCTGACCAAGGTGGAAACTGAATCCTAGGACATTTTTATACCATATTTTAGCACCAAAAACACCAAAAATTGCTATTATCTTATTTACCTTTAGTTGATTGTGTTTGTTACTTGTTGATTAAGTCCAAAATCCTTCATTCGATTGCCTAGATTTTGTGAATAAATAAGGTCTAATACTCATCTTACCGTCCCTGTGGATTCGACCCCGACTGTACCAACGAATAACCGTGCGCTTGCGGTTGTTTTTAGGTTACTTTTGGGTATTAGCTTCACTCTCATCAGTTATGTAACACCAGCTAGCAGTGGTCCCTAGAAGGGATTAAACGCTCCATCTTACACAATACTTGTAACTGAGCTTAACTGGATGATTGACACACTACTTTTGGTTTGTCTTTGGGCAATTACATGACTGCCATTTGCATGTATCTTAATTAACCTTTTGACTGTGAGTTTCTTTGGTTTTGAGATAGCAATGCTCTTGTGATTAAGCATTCTTTTAGCATTTATCCCAATTTGTCACCAATTATTCCCACTGCATCACTTGTTCAAGGACTGAAAAGGGGCAGAACTGGCATTGAATGTTCATTTCCTTTCAATTGGGCTTATCATCCTTTTGTCTTATTCTCTTAAAGACTGATTTGCCCATGGGCGCATGAAGCATCACTTTCAGATTTATTGTGTTGCTTGGTGATGCCATACAACTTAGTTGCATATGCATTTGGAGTGAGGTTACCAACTGGAACATCAATCCCCTTTCATTCAGTCAACTATACATATGAATGGCCAGATATAATTGTTGAGCATGCTTCTTGTACTCCCTCCTGTGTTAAACCAATTAGCATCTTGGTCACACGAGGCATGAGTTCATCACACCCATTGATTTGAATTCCATTCTCTCATCAGATGGCCACAATCAAAAGGGAATATTGTACCCTTTTGTTGCCTCATCAAGGCTCCTGTGTTAGGGACCACACCAGAAAGTTTCCTTCCAGTGCTTGGGCTGACGAAATACAGTGATGTTCCCCTCTCCATTTCATCTATTTCTTATGTCTCTTCCTCCCAATTTTACTGGAGGCGTCCAGTTACAATAGAACTCAACTGTGGGTACACCATAGTTTCCACGTTCCCTCTGTATGTGTTCTCTGATCGAGACGAAGTGTAACCAGTGTCTCCCATCGATACATTGAGCTTCTCTTCTCCATTAGCATAATTTCGACATTGTTGCTCGTGACTGGAACGACTCGTCTATCCCCACAAGCATTGAACTACGAAATTGAGGCGTTAGGTATGTAGTTTGCTTCTCTGTGATGCTTCATTGTCGTTCTCTTACCCAATTTCATCTCCTTTGCAACTTAATTTCGCCGTCGTCCTCACGGGCAGTGAGCTTCTTCCTTGCTCAATTGAGGTCGTTTCTCCCCCGACACAGATCGTGTCTGGTGTCATTGGAATCTCGAGATCATCGCCTATCCAGCGGTGCACTTGGCTTGGGCTGGGGCGGTCTGAGGCGGCGATAGAGATCATCCCTACGCCGATGTATCGAGGGTCTAACAGCACTGTACGGTTCCATCTCTCTCTCCTTTTCTTTTTTTTGTCTTCAAACGGTAAGGGTCAGGGCCAATCAGGACATGACACGTGTTCAATCCCAGACTTGACTTAGTCGAGTCACGTAACCGCTGTTGAGTCCAGTTAGGTTAGGGTGTTGGGTCCAGTCGCATGAGTCCCGAGTGAGCCACATTCCGACTAATGGATTTGATTTTGATAGCAGGTCTGGATCTGTTTCGCTGAGTTCTCGGACCCGTTTCGCTTTGTTTACCAGGCCGCTAGAAAATGAAATGGGGGGTGGGCCTTAGACTGAGCCCAGTCTAGATTCTAATTTCGGCTTATAAGCCCATTTCGAATTTGAGGATAATTGTGCTGCATTTATTTGGTAAAAATCGTTTGACGCCCATCCATAGGTCAGTTTGACATGAAATTTTGCATGGTTCCTCATAAAAATATGAAGAATTTAACTGCTACAAATTTTCCATTTTTGGGACTTTTTGAAGGGACTTTTTGCATAATTAATTATGAGGATATCACAGGCTCAAAATGGCATTTCCCTTAATTAATTAATTTATCATCCATTTTCAGGAATTTCTGTATTTTTTCTCTCATGCATCATGACTGTTTGTCAGAGCGGTTTTGTCTGGTTGCTATTGTTGTGGATTTTGGTTTATTTGTGGAATAAAATTTGTTTATTTATTCCAGGGTTTTATGCAGCAGAATTTAGGGGTAAACAACACAGTAGTTCATTCAGTACAGTTCAGTGAAACATAGCGTGCATCACAAGTTATTTAGGCATACTTCAGAAATATAAAAGTTTTAGGGACCAAAAGTAAAATAAAAATTTCAAGTTTGTTCCCCTAGCAGTTGAAGTCGCATAGATCTATTCTTGGAGTTCAAATTAAAGCATGGCCAGAAATTTAGGTGTTCGCAAAAATGAATAAAATTCCAGGGACCTAAAAGTGAAATAAGAGTTCCACACATATGTTATATAAGTTAGTCTTGGTAGCAATAACTAAACTTAAGTCAAAACACAGTTCATAGATTGTCTCCTAGAGCAGATAAAAGAAAAATCATTCAAGCTTGCATAGTAAAAGTAGTTTGCAATCACAATAAAAGTCAAAATAAGAGTGTAGTAACAAGTCTGCATAGCTCTGTGTCAATAAATAAAATAATGAAAGGGCTGCATTGCATCACTGTCAGAGTTGGTGTTTTGGATAGTCCATCCCTCATTCAGCATGCATAACATTTCCTATGGAACATAAAATAATGTCACACGCATCTCTGCATCTCTTTCAGCATATGCATATAAGTGTTGTCTGAGTCAAAATAAAATAGGGTTACTTAAGCCAGTATCTTTTTCAAATTTGTCTCAGCTATATTCTTTCAAAACAAAACAAATTCATGTGTAGGGTTTGTAACAGGCAAGACTACAAGATAAAAATTTGCATAGTGAGTTGTTGCATCAGAGTTACTAGGTACTCAGTCCAGAGCCTAGTGCTTCTTCATTTGGCATACATACCCGCAACATCTTTTGCAAAACATCAAAAACACAAAAATGATTTACAATTGCATGGGTCCTCTTCTGAAAGCAAATGAATTTAGTGCATGAAGAACAAAGCAAAGATGGTAAAGCATCTCTTAAACTTAAACTCAAAGTGATTTTGTCATAAATCCAAATTCAAAATCAAATAAACCTTTGACAGAAGTAAAAAGGAGTAAAAAAAAAACATATGAATAAAACACAATACAAACTCAAGGGGATGTGCATATCTCTAAGCTAACTCATAAGAGGGTTTTACAAGTCACTGTGGACCCACACGAACCCAAATTGTGAACCAACTGGTGGTATCCAAATCAAACCCAATTGAACCAAACTCAATCAAATTTAACTAGGGACTGGACCAAAATTAAGCCTAATGGGACCAAAGTAACTGATCGTTGTCAACTCTGGGCCTATGTTGAATACCAAGCTGAGCTCAATTGAGCATGAAACCAAGCCAGACCAGGTTACCAAATACAACCAGTCCGTACCAAACTAAATCCAAAATTGAACACAAAGAGAAGGTTACCTGTGCAATTGAAGCCTCCAGGTACCTCCACGAACCTCAAGAACCCCATGGGACCCACCCATGATACTAAATTTGACCTCGAGCAACTCAATTGGACATGGCAGAAAAGGCCTAAGTAATTGGGGAGAAGGGAAGTTCAGAAATAAGGAGCGATTGAGAAAATGTGGTAAAGAGAAAGGAAGGGAAGCTCGTTACGAGCAAGAAGGCACCTTCAATTCGAAGAATGGTGGCGTCGGCCGCCATAATTTCTCTTCCGACGGAAAACCCCTCTCGACAAACTGTCGGAAGAGAAAGGAGGAAGAGAGGAGGAAAAGAAAAGAAAAGAAAAGGAAAGAGTCCCTGGGCGCGAATCTTGACGCCTCAGAGACGGATTGATTTTAATTCCAACAGATCCAAAATGAATTATGGGTGAACTTGGTGCACCGTAAACCAAGATGTTGACAGTGGGTCCCATGAACCATGGTTTAAACTCAGCGCAAATCCGAAACCTCAGCGTGTTTGAAAGGTCCTCTGTGGCTGCCTCTGTGCGGCGAGTCACTACAACCCAGTACAGCAAACAGCAAGCCTCCAGCCAATCAGAATTTTCCAACAGTTTTAAAACTTCAAAAATGTGTTAAAAATCACAGGAATATCAGAAAAATTCAAATAAAATATGGAAATGTTCAAAAAAATAGAGAGAATATTTTGGTAATGTATTTCAGGCCTAAATCCCAAAACACAAAGCACATTAAATTCAAATCTCTCAAGATTATCATTTTTGTAAATAATAAGATGATAAAACTATAATTAAAATTAAATTTCTGCATAAACATACGAACATTTTATGTTCTGGACAGCAGGTACATTTGAACATTTTATGTTCCGAACAGCAGGTACATTCAGACATTTCTGATCAAAACCTACATCAAAACCCAAACCCAAATCTTAAACACCAAATAAAAATGTCAAAACCGCAAATTCAAAGAATTAAAATTAGAAATCCCAGTGACCAAACTGCGAATCAAAATGCCCAAAGCTCAAATGCCCAAAGTCCCAAGTCCAAAGCAAAGAAATCTCAAACTCCAAATCTAAAATTCCAAAACCTTAAATCATTAAGACCTCAAGGCCCTAAACCAAGACACTAAAATTCCAAGCCAAAACTTAATTCTCGAAACTCAAGAACTCAAACTCTAAAACCCAAATCCAAAAATCCAAGTCCCCATTCAAAACTTAAACCCCGAACCCAAAGATCTAAAGATCAGAAGGGAACTCTAAAAAAAAATTAATTAAATTCAAAAGTCTAACTTAAAAATTAAAAAGTTAAACTCAAAAGTTCAATTTAAAAGTTGAAAAAGTCAAACTCAAAAGTCCAAATTAAAATTGCCATAATTAGGACTTAAAACGATCTGATAGCCGGAATCTAAAAGTCTTAAAATACCTTAAGCCCCAACTTTCAATATTGAAACACCAAATAGTTAGAGACATAAAGACGAACGCTCTAGGGTTTGGATCAGAGTCAATAACTAAAATTCTAAGAATGACATTAAAGTCTTAAAAGTCTAACTACGTTTCTTCTGAGACTGCATAGCACGTTGCCACAGAAGTTACAACTCAGTGTTCTCGTCTAGAAGAGGGCATAGCGCTTCTTTCTCCACGACTTGAACGAAATTCCAAAAATCCCCGAAATTCTAAATGATTGAGAATTGACCTAGATCGCCTATCTTTCTAGTGTCGAACTCAAAAATCTAAATCGTTCTTCTAAGACTGTATAGTGCGTTAACT
Organism: Rhynchospora breviuscula; assembly: GCA_027562975.1. NCBI lineage: Eukaryota > Viridiplantae > Streptophyta > Magnoliopsida > Poales > Cyperaceae > Rhynchospora > Rhynchospora breviuscula. The sequence continues at coordinate 13,963,247 of CM050400.1, read as the reverse complement.
TGAAAGTACACACTCGGAGTTCTTGTCAAGAGAAGGCATAGCGCATCTGTACTCAAGACTTGAACGAGAAATCCCAAAATTCCAAAATCCCTAAATCGACTGAATATTAATCTAGGCAGCATAACCCCTAGTGTTAATTTCAGAAATCGCAAGGTGGCCGCAAGCCGACTCCAGCAAGTTTAATAACAAAATTGCTAAAATCGTGACATAGAAGTCAACCAAGGGCCTATAACAAGTTTAAAGTTGCAACCAAATAATCAAAATCAAACCCCCCTGTTTAAACTAATCTCTTTAAGATTAAAATTAGACCCTTAGCTGTGTGTTACATTTGATTTGAATATTCTCGATCTAGAGGTGCTCTTGTCTGATTCTCAACTCAGGCCGGAGGTAATTAACAGCAGGAGCTTACGCCTGTTGGAAGGAAGGAACCTGCAAACAAACAATCAACTCTCGAGGTACTTAGAACCGCATTAGCGTCCGTCGCCCGTTTTTCGGAAGGCCGGTAGCGTTCGGGTCGCAAGATGCTCGAGGGGTATCTGCTCCGTATTCTTTTTCCCCATGGAGATAGTTATCCTTCGATGACTATCCGTGGAAAAGGTTAAAAAGGTGCGAGACACTTCACTACATTCGTTATTTAAGTTTTCAAATCAATCCCTTACTGTGTTTCAGTAACATGAACAAACGATCTATTTATTCAAATTAGGGTTTATTCTTGTTTATTTCCCCCAATTTTCAAATCAATCCCATACTGCGTTTCAGTAAGAGGAATACACGATCTATTTCAGTAAAATTAGGGTTTATTCTTGTTTATTTCTGTGAAATTAGGTTTATTCTTGTTTATTTATGTGAAATTAGGTTTATTCTTGTTTATTTCTGTGAAATTAGTTTATTCTAGTTTATTCTGTGAAATTAGGGTTTATTCTTCTTTATTTCTGTGAAATTAGGGTTTATTCTTCTTCATTTCTGTAAAATTAGGTTTATTCTTCTTCATTTCTGTGAAATTAGGTTTATTCTTGTTTATTAGGATTTATGTTCAACTTAGTCAATTTATCCAATGTTATTGTCTTATGTAATAAATAAAACCAGTAATTACATCAATTTGTTGATCTACATTTTATAACAAGGGATTAATTAATTATTTTATAGATATTATTTATTTGTTACTTGTACTCTTCTTCATGGTATAGAGTTTATAATGTTTAACCTTGATTGTTATTTGTTAAAAAACAGGAGGACGTGGTTTTGGGAGTAGTAATCGTGGCAATGAAAGTGGCGTTCGCGGTGCAATTAGTAAACGTGACCGTGAAGTTCCTGGAGGCCGTGGTTGTGGCCGTGACAGTGGACGCACAAGTGATGTCCCCCCCTCTGCAGTTGGTTAGTCTTACCTTTTTTTATTGTTTCTGTAGGGCATCTATGTACAGAAGTATTTATATTTGTTCATTTTGTTGATGTTTTAAGAATAGTGTGTGATAAGTGAGTATATAATTTTTAAAGGACGTTCACTTATTCATGTAGAAGGGAGTATTTTAACTGTCTATTCTAATATTTGGCTATTAGTTTCATCATATTATTTAGTCAGTTTTTCATATGTGTTCATTTATATGTGTTTACGGAATTATTTAATTCTATAATCTGTCACCCGGCCCTTCATTACATGTTTTCACAATTTAGCATTCTCTCATTTTGTTGTGTGTATTTATTTTCTAGTAAGTGAGTATCTTTTTTGTAGTAAAGGAGTATCTTATGAGTTATTTTGTAGTTGTAGTCTGACATTACAATATAGGGCTAGAACAGTAGAATTGAATAACAATAAATTTTTTTTATTGTTTCTGTAGAGCATCTGTGTACAGCAGTATTTATATTTGTTCATTTTATTGATGTTTTAAGAATAGTGTGTGATAAGTGAGTATATAATTTTTAAAGGACATTCACTTATTCATGTAGAAGGGAGTATTTTAACTATCTATTCTAATATCTGGCTATTAGTTTCATCATATTATTTAGTCAGTTTTTCATATGTGTTCATTTATATGTGTTTAGGGAATTATTTAATTCTATAATCTGTCACCTAGCCCTTCATTGCATGTTCTCACAATTTAGCATTTTATCTCATTTTGTTGTGTGTATTTATTTTCTAGTAAGGGAGTATCTTTTTTCTAGTAAGGGAGTATCTTATGAGTTATTTTATAGTTGTAGTCTGACATTACAAACTAATGTATCTTTTTCAACTTTTGTAAATAGGAAGCAAAAAGCTTATAGTAAGATGCCACCCTATACATGTCGTTGACTTCTATGTCAGAGACATTCAGCCACATATTACTGATGCGCAAAGGGCAAGACTAAATGGGACATCTCAGACACATTTGTTTGAGATGTCCAATGCGTATATATCCAATCCTGTGGTGTCCAAGATATTGGAATGCTTCAACATCTACACCAAAAAATTTGATGTTGGTGATATCTCTTTACCTTTCACCGTATCAGATGTTGGTCTTTCCTTGGGTAACATTCTATTCTTTCCTCTCTTTTTCTGATAGTGTGTATATCATAATCTGTATCCTTGATTGTGTGTATCAGAGAGTATATAAATAGTACTGAAGGAGTAATTATTTATATATGTGGGTGTATTTATCTAATATAATTGTGTACATAAATGTGTAACTCTCAGAGAGTATATAAATAGTACTGAAGGAGTAATTACTTATATATATGAGGGTGCATTTATCTAAGATATTTGTATACATAAATTAAACTGATTGCATTGTTGTAAATTCTTGAGAAGTAGGTGCTAATATATTTGTTATTCATCTACTTTTTGTTTGTTTTCTTTTGAATTTTTAGGTTTGAAGGCTGAAGGTACATACATTCATGAAGTTGATGAGACAGGGAAGGCAAAGAAGAATGGAGATAGTTCTTCTCCTCTCTATAGAGAGTATTTTGGTGGGAAAACTAAAGTGTATTACCGTGATGTGGAGGATGGAATCCTGGAGGTAGTAGGCAATGATGAGAAGGTTGATGACTTTGTTTCTCTAATGCTGCTCTTTCTGTTCTCTCTGCATTTGCTGCCAACGTCTCATGGCCGTGTTAATCTGAAATTTCTTCCGATTGTTGAAGACCTGGATAAAATTCTAGAGTATGACTGGGCTACTTTAGTACATAGTACTATTGTAAAGTAATTCACCGAAGCCAAACTGAAGCCAGCAACTACAACAATCAAGAAGAAAAATGGCACTGAGGTCACCAAACAGATAAAAAACAACTGCATCGGAGGATGTGTTCATACAGCAATAGTAATTTTTGTATCTCTTACATTAGTATATGATATCAATCCATTTATTTTGGAAGAATGGAGTACATAAATAGTAGAATGGGATGAATTACTGAGCTTGTGGCTGTTGAATTTCATTTGGCAATGTGAGTCCAATTGTTCTCATTAGGGGGGAGTATATATTTATGATCGGGGGAGTAATATATGTTAATTGTAATACTTTATTATTTATCTGCTAGTTAAGGCAATTCTAATACTTTATGCTGCCAGTGGAGTATATATTTATGATCAGGGGAGTATATATTTATGATTAGGGGAGTAATATATGTTAATTATAATACTTTATGTATTTATCTACTAGTTAAGTCAATTCTAATACTTTATGCGGCCAGTGGAGTATATATTTATTTTGCCTTTGTAGTATTTAAATCATGCATTTATCTATTTTTGTCAGATATGTTTTCTAGAGCGTAGTTGTGTGAAGACGTACAAGGTGAGGAGTGGTGGAATCCCTCGTTTTTACAATTGGGACCTCAAGAGAAGACTCTCAGAATAAGCAGCTGAAACACTTTTCGAAAAAATCCATGAGTTTCTTTTGACAGTGACAAACCCAAATGAACCTGTGGAATTCTATGGTGATGAAAAAGAAATGCTGGCACAAGGTTGCACGGCTGGGATGTTGAGGAAGTTTGTTCCTAAAACTCCTCGTCCTGCACCTCCACCCCGTCGTGCTAGTCGTAAAAGGGCTCAAGAAGCAAAAACAGCTCCGTCAACTACTGACAATGAGCCTCACATCGACAATCAGTCTCCTCATGCTCCTCATCCATCTACTCCTGAAGAAGATAGAGGTGATGAAGAGGATGAATCTCATGAAGATGATGATGATGATGAACATTATGAAGATGAAGATGAAGATCATTTTGATGATGATGAAAGTGAGGATGGAAGAAATAAGGTATCGGTTATAATGGACCGAACCGGATATCCGAAAAACATCCGGTCCAATTTATATAATGAACCAATCCGGCCCTAAGGTCCATAGACTTATGCGGTCCATTACCAGCCCTTACCTGCCATGTCGCCTGAAGTTGGTCCCAACCTCCACCGACCACATCATCGCCGCCGAGAAACGCCTCCTTTTCTCTCGTTAAGTGACTTGTCTCAACTCAATTTTGTATAGAATTATTGTGTCCTTTAACCTTTTTCTTTTGGTATTCTCTCCATCATAGTTGAATTGTTGAAACAGCTTGTGGGAAGTGACCGTACAAATTGTGATTTTATCTGATATAGGTGATCATATTTTATTTAGGCCTTGATCGGAATGGTGGTATGATAGGAGTTGATTTCAATTCATTAGAATAGGGTTCATTAGAAATAATTTTCAATTGAAATTTGATGATCGGAAACAATATTTAAATGATCGGAAGACGGAAGCCCCGTAGAATATTAAAGGAAAATAGGAAATGATTTCATATTTTAAATTTGATTATTTGACTATTATGTACTCATTCCCAGTTTCCAATCTTGTGCAATTCCTATGGCAAATAATTTGTTGCACTCGTGCAACAAAACCTGATTAATGAAATGAGCATTTTATACCAAATTACAAGCGCAATTACTGACTCAGCATATTTTACAATTGAGCCGACTTGGAATGAATAATTAAACCAATGTATCTAATTGATACACAAACCAATTTGCATTAAAATTGGTTTCAAATCAGTGCTTTCAATTAACGTTTCCTCAATTTGGAAAAGAAAGAAAACCAGCAATGAATATCACTAGAACATTTTCATTGGAACGTTTCAACGAATAGCTTGTGTGCACACATTATAAAGAAAGATACTCCTAAAAATAACGTATAATATACTAGTGAGGAACAAAGGAAAAACTGTCCTTAATTTGGAAAAGAACGAAAACCAACGATGAATGATTAACATCTTTCTCTGAGGTGTGCCTCTTCTGACTTCTGTTTTGAATAGAAAAAGAGCAAGTTTTTATCAGAAGAGAAAGGAGCATTTTGGTCCAGTAGACCAGCGTGCCTCCCAGTCCAATTGAAATCGCACGAAATTTCTATGTTTTTCATGTGATTTTGCCAGTCAAAATTTTTCCCACCAAGTTGCTCCGAATGAAATCAACTCTTTATTTTTAATTGGTTCCGATCAGAAGATTTGATGGAAACAGAAATCCATTTCCAATTCTAGCATCCATTCTCTGTTTCCGATCAGGGCCTAATGCTCTAAATCAGTACGAATGAACTGTCTTGAGAAGTACCAATTTGGTTATTTATGTTGAGAGTTGAGACAAGTTAATTTCCCAGAGGATTGTGTCTCATGAGCTTAATTGATATAAATTTGTGCATATATCCACTTTCATAAGAGAAAGGATGGTAATAACAATTAAATTTTGCTTGGATAAGTTCATATTTGAAATCAGCTTAATTAACTGACTCTAATTTGCATTATTTGAAACTTCAATTGATGGTATAGCGAACTAATTGGAGTTTTGAAGTACTAAACATAAGCCTCTATTCTTGTTTATTTCTGAAATGCAATTTTGTTCATTGCAGAACTGGGTACAAAACTGAGCAGGTCAATATCGGGTCAGGTCCACCAGGATCGAAGATCAAGTGGTTCAGATCATCTAGCAATGAACCACGTTATATAAACACTGTCACTTTTGATAGCAGTGAAGACTCTCCTACAATAGTATTAATTCATGGCTATGGTGCCTCTCAGGGTTTCTTTTTTAGGAACTTTGATACCCTTGCTAGTAAATTTCGAGTCATTGCCATTGATCTTCTCGGGTAATTGCCATTGTTATATATATGGTTTATGTTATTACGTGACTTCTTCTAATGATACAATTATAATTACATTACCAGCATTATATGAGGATTGCCTGCATTAATAGGGAAATTAAAATAATGGATCAAAAAGGGTAAAATTGGTCCAACTGTTACCCAATATGGTATTAGTATCCCTGTAATTCAATTTGTTGGTTCAGTGTAGATGTAAAAACTATGCTACTCTGAAATTTTATCTACACGACTTTGTTTTTCTATTTCAGATGGGGTGGTTCAAGTCGACCTGACTTCACTTGTAAAAGTACAGAAGGTTTGTTAATGAACTTGGTTTTTTTGAAATCAATCTTCTGTATAAGATGTTTATTATTCACTGATTCAGTGAATTAAATGACCATTTTTTTAATCGATGCAGAAACTGAGGCATGGTTCATTGATTCTTTTGAAGAATGGCGTAAAGCAAAGAATCTAACTAATTTCATTTTGCTTGGCCACTCATTTGGTGGTTACGTGGCATCAAAATATGCATTAAAGGTAAATTTCTTTTATTAGTTTAGGCAATTGAAGTGTCATTTTCAAGATACTTGTGTATGTCCCTGCGTATCCTCAAGTCACCCACATACTTGGAAAACTCCTTTTCTTTGCTATTTCTAACTTACTGACCAGACTGCCCTCTTTATTATTGCAAATAACATTTTTGGATTTCGGGTGATATCTCATATTTATGTACATATTTTGACCATACTTAGCACCAAAATGGCACTCAAACCAATACAATTGCTCATGATTAATTGTGTTTTTCAAAATTTTGGTATTGCCGCCGTTTCTATCTTTATTTTGTAGAATTCTCGTGGAAATTGAAGACGAAACGCGCAAAACAAGAAGAATATAGCCTAATCCTCAGCCGGATGACTCATTCCCGGCTCACACACACGTGCCAAGGACCAGAGAAGACTTCTATGGGCCAAGACAGATCAAATATCGCACGAAGGCCCTGGTCCCAGCCCAATTCACATCATCAGTGCCTGATTTCGGTCCGAAATGCTCCCATTTCGGTCCGAAATCCATGTATGGAAAGTGGATTTTGGAAAGTTTCGAGAAAGAAAAGGGAATTCCTTGCCCTAGCCGCCTCCCTGACCTTCCATAGGGGTATTTAGGCACGTATTTTCGTCCAGAAAGAATCAGACAGAATTCCCATCTTTTACACCATTATTCTCCATCGTTTTGCTTGGTTTTTGACTCTTTCCGCGGGTTTTCCTTGAGGAGCAGCAGTGTTAGCGTGCGACGGCAGCAACCTTGTGACTCTCCATTGATTCCCTACCCTAGAACAACGATTATTAGCATAAGAATCCTTCGGTTTACTCTTTTATGCTCATATTTCATTGTTTTATGGCTTGTATCTTTATTATTTGCATGATACTTGTTTCTTGTTGTTTGAACATGTTAGGCTAGATTTTATGATGTCTTAGGGGTAGTTAGTAGATTAGTTTAGTATTTTGTGATGACTTGATTGCTTTATATTATTCTATGTGATATGTTTTGTTGAGAATTATATCTTGCTTGGTTAAATTAGTTGTTTGCTTGATCGTTTACCTATTAATGAACTGCAGCACCAGTAGGGCATTAAACTAGAACAAACAATTGGTTAGTTAAGTATTTGAGGTAAGCCAATAGCTCGAAAGAGGAGGTTAGTTTACGACCGAAAGGTGAAATTTTTACTGATCCGACAGGACTTTAAATACCTCTAGAAATCCATCCAAACATACTTGAATAACTAAAACCCGACACGAAAGTTTAGGATTAGTTGTTCACGTGGTAAAAACCGAGTTCCAAACCAAGTTAGAACCAAAATCGCGACAGCTGAGGTTAGAACTTAGGTCTGGTCGTTTAGTAACCTTCACATAGTACTGTGTAAAAATATCAAGTCGGAACAAAAGGTCTAAAGCAAGTTTTGACACGAAGAGCATGGATTTCGGTCCGAAATGTGCCTCTGTCCAAGTGAAAACTAAAGGCAGAGGTGCTTTAGAGCTAAACTAATTGAACACGCAACCCTAGGACATTACTTGCATCTGTTTGATTCCCGAAAAATATAAAAATCAATCCAAAAATATTTTATTCTTTATTTCTCTTATTTTAAATTGCTATTTAGTATTACTTTCGATTTCAAATCCACAAAAATTTTATTGTCTAGCTTTTAAGAAAAAGTAAGTCCGGTATTCATTTTTTACCGTCCCTTGGGTTCAACCCTTAGCTTTACCCCAAACGACTAGTAGGGTAGAACAAAAGAAATAAATTTATTTGATCTAGGTTCTGAAACCTCTATCAAATTGGCGTCGTTGTCGGGGACGGTTTTGATATCGAGCACTTATTTTAGTATTAAGAGACTAGATTTTTTTTATTTTATTTAATTTTTCGTTGTTTCCTTTTGCATTTCAGGTTGAGAACTGGCTGGAAAGACTAAGAAGACCAAGTCAAAACCTCAGGTTGCGCGCAAATACTTCACTAGAAGGCTTGACACAGATCCAAAGCTCAGCGACCAAACGAACCCGAGCTCTAGCCACTCCGTGGATCAACCAGCGCTTCGACCAGAATCCATTTCGGTCCGAAATCCGGACGAAACCGAGGAAACAGCAGGCAAAATGGCAGGAAACGAAGGGCCAATCAACTTAGAGACAGAGACCCAGCGATTGGAGGCCCTAAGACTCCAATTGGACCAGAGAGAAGCTCGTCTCACCGCCGATCGGAACACTCTTGCAAACCAAAGGAGAGATTTCGAGGCCGAGCGGCGGAGATGGACACATGAGGACGAGGCAAGCAACTACAACTCCGAGGACGAGGAAGATGATGATCAGAACAGGACACTCGGAGAATTTGGAGCTCCTAATACCAAAGACGTGGGCAGACCTGTGGTGATTCCAGGCATCGAGGCCAACAACATGCAGATCGTCCCCAACCACGTCACACTTGTGCAACAGAACCCGTTCTATGGAGATAACAAAGAAGATCCCCATGCTCATTTACAAACTTTTATTGATTGCACTAAATTGATTAAGTTTAATGGTGTTCCTCAACAAGCAATTAGGCTATTATTGTTCCATTTTTCCCTTAAGGATAGAGCCCAAAAATAGTATAAAACACTAAAAAATGGGTCAATTCGGTCTTAGGATCAAATGGCACAAACTTTCTTGGATAGATATTTTTCCGCGGACAGATCTGATGCGATTAGAAGGGAATTAACAATTTTGCTCAAAGGAAAGAAGAATCAATGAGAGATGCATGGGAAAGATTTAGGAATTTAGAGAATTCTTGCCCACATCATGGGATTCAAGAATGGATGCTTATTAAATCTTTCTATGGTGGACTTTATGATAACATTAAGATTAACATTGATTCTCTTTCAGGTGGTGCATTCAAGCGACTTGACGCGACACAAGGACGTGATTTGCTCGACTAATGTGCAAGGAACTACACGTGGTATCCTATGCCAACTCACAGGCGTCCGAACAACTCTAAGCATCAAGTCCACGAGATCACAACAAAGGATGCAAGGATAGCCGAGCTTGAAGCAGAATTGGCAGCATATCAATCGCCCAAGGACACCCAAGTGAATTACATTAATGATGGGACCTCTTATAGTTCAAAGTACCAATATAGAAACCAGAACCCACCGAACTTGTATAGAAATGGGCAACTCAATAACAACAATGGAGACCAACCCTTTGAAAGAAAATATGTTTGCAATAAGAAAGATGTTCCAATTGTTGTTCAAGAATTTATGCAAGAACAAACAAAATTTAATCAAGTTATGGTTAAAGATCTGAATGAACTTAAAGCAAATGCAGATACTTTAACGAGAATTGAACGCATGATGGAAGCTCATTTCTCGCGACAATCAGGAAAGCTACCTAGCCAACCGGAGGTGAATCCCAATGCTGAGTGTAAGTCCTTGCACACTTTGCGAAGTGGCACTCAATACAATGACCCACCAATGCCAATTGGGACCGAGGCACAACCACCAAGTCAAGACAAAGGAGCCAGCGAGCAAGAAGAGCCAGTTCTGGAGCAAGTGCTGCCTTTCCCACTTCTCCAGGGCGCTGTAGATGCGACGGGAGCTCAAACCGGCGCACAGGTTAGCACAAAAAGCTCAACCAGAGCCTGGATTTCGGTCCGAAATGCCAGGTCCAGAGGGAGAAAAAGTGACTCCAAAGAAGAAGAAAAGGGAGAAGTCAATTCCAGAGGCTCCCTACATGCCTCCCTTACCTTTCCCAAAGAGGATGGCCAAAGAAAATGAGGATGTTCTGTTCAAGCATTTTTGAGAGTTGTTAAGGGAAGTTCATATCACCATTCCTTTCGCAGATGTGTTCACTAAGGTGTCCATTTATGTCAAATTCCTCAAAGAGTTGTGTACTGGAAAGAAGTCTTTGGAATAATTGAAAACTGTGGTCTTGACAGATCGAAGCAGTGAGGCCTTAAAAAGCAAGATGCCACCAAAATTGAAGGATCCAGGAAGGTTCGCTTTGCCCTGTGTGATTGGGAATTCTATCATCAAACAAGCATTGTGTGACATGGGAGCAAGCTTGAGCCTCATGCCTAAGACAGTATTTGAAAGGATAGGATTTGGAGAATTAAGACCCACTTACAAAACAATACAGCTCGCAGATTCCTCAAAACGCCTACCCATGGGTGAACTTAAGGATGTCCCTGTGCAGGTTGGAAAATTCTTGGTGCTTTGCGATTTTGTGGTCATGGAGATGGAAGAAGACAAGGAAGTGCCAATCATTTTGGGACGCCCGTTCCTTAGGACCGCATGAGTCATGATGGATGCTAGGGATGGCACGATTTTGGTGAGAGTTGGGGGGGAGAAGCTGTGATTTTCAATTGACCATGCGATGAAATACCCAAGCCCCACCAACACGTGTTTCACGATTAAAGACATCGAGCCAACGATCGAGGAGGCACTCGAAGAGCAATACCATGATGCTCTTGAAAGTTACCAATCTTCTCTTTCTAATGTACAGGAAGCAATAGGAGTCGAGGAAACAATGGAGGAGCTGAAATACGACCAATACGGTGGTGAAACACCCCTGCCAGAGGAGATTTCGGACCGAAATCCACCAATTTCGGACCAAAATCTGTCTCTGGAGGAGATTAGAGCAGCAACAGCAGAGGATTTCGGTCCGAAATCAGCCATTTCGGTCCAAAATAAAGCACCCCAGGTTGAATTAAAGCCCCTTCCAGCAACAAGGGACGTCCTAAAAAGAGACATCACTAACGAGGGATATGACAAATCGCTCGCCGTTAGGGTTGTACAACGGGTGGGTTTGCAAATTTTTATCAATATTTCAACCCAACCCAATTATACCGGGTTGAAAATTTCCTTTAGTTAACCCACCCGTAACCCAACCCAACCTATATAAATTTTTATCTACGGGTTTTTGCAGATTTTTACGGGTTTTCGGGTTAAACGGGTTATGATATATATATTGTACATAAATAAAGTTGACAATATCAATTAAATAAAAATGACTTTAAAGATAATATTCTTGACAAAAACATAAGATAGAACATTAATTCAGAAACAAAAACAAAAGACCGACAATGTTCCCTAACAACATATCAAATTCATGTGTAAACGTCTAAAAAACATAATAAATAATTTATAACGATAAATATAATGCAAACTAAAAGTCCATCTCTTAAATTCTCTAAGTTTCTAGTCTTGATTTTTAATTTTTTTTCCCATTATTATAAAGATATCAGCAAGAAGACAAAAAAAAAATTCGTCTCGGCAGTATAGAAAATTTTATGCTAAGATGAGAATAATATACACAAAGAATATTTCTTTTGTGTACAAGATTTCATGAACAATAAATTGAATTTGTGGGAAAGAAATCGAAAACAAATCATACATAGATTTGCCTTTCTAGATTGTCCACCGTAAGAAAATTAGAGAAATATTTAGTTAAACAGCCGGGTCGGGTACAAAGCGAGTTATCAAAAATAAATATATGACCCAACCCAATACAAACGGGTTATCAAAAATAAAACCCGGACCCAACCCGATAATGTCGAAACCCGTTAAAAAACGGGTTGGGTCGGACGGGTAAAACGGTTTGGGCGGGTTTTCTTTTTTTCTGTACAGCCCTACTCGCCGTCTCGCTCTTCGTGCCCGATCAAACCAAGACATAGCCAAAGGTGGTCAAGCTAGGGACCTAAAACAAGCGCTTCTTGGGAGGCAACCCAAGACTTTCTCTCATCTTTAGATTTTATTTTTTTTAATTGTTTTCAATTTTTCGTAAAAAAATTAGAAAATACAAAAAAATCAGAAAACCAAGAAAATATAAAAAAAATTAGAAAAATGAGAAAATACAAAAAAAAATTAGTGTTTAATTGTTTTCTTTTGTTTTTATGTAGGTGACGAAGAATCGATTGGAGCTTAACAAGCCAGCAACTCGTGCTAGAACACCACGGGTCAGTCAACAATGGCCCTCGCACGACCTCATGCGAGTTGCACCATGCCGTACCTTGGAAAACACACGAAATGAAGTCTTCCCTAGAGAATTCTGAAATTCCAGCGCCGATCCTCCGCCCTTTTGATTTGGTACAATTTCATTTCCCTCCTTGTTTTAATTTCTTATGTGATGAATGTATAGCACTAGGGACAGTGCTTAATTCAAGTTTGGGGGGGGGAGGAACAGGAGGAAAACGAAATTTTTTATTTACTGAAAATTCTTTAAGCAAATTCGTCTCTGTTTTGCCATTTTTGAAAATTTTTTGTTTCATTTCGGTCCGAAATCGGTCTCTGGAATTCGAAATTTTCAGCAGAACTGTTTGAAAAATTTGGAAACTAATTTTTTATGCATGCTTGATCTCTATTGGACTTAATTGATTGAATTTCTCACTGTTTCACACTGTTTGAATTTTTAAAGCATTTGCAAAAAAATTTCTCAAGAACTCTTGCTTATTTAAATGCTTTAAATTGAATTGTGCACCAATAAACCGAATTGAAAAATAGTTTGAAGATAAAAGAATCTGAATTTGGATTCTTGAAAATTGTCAAAATGATTTAAGTCGATTCTCACAAGTTTTTGTCGAGTAAACGATTTTGTGTCTTACAAACTTTTGTTCAAAAGAAATTGTATGAATTTTGAAAATTATAAGATGAACCTGGATGTGCTTTTGAATGCTTGACTCACCAACGAGCAAAATTTCTAAAGTGATTGAAATCTAAATAGTTGTGAAAACGAGGACGCGTCGAGACCTTTTCCACCAACTCACCCACAAAAATTGGAGGCTTAAGGTACTTAGCAAAATGCTTGAGTCCGTAGTGGTCTGTAGCGAAAAAAATGCGTAAAAACCGGACCGACCTCCCTGGTGCGACATGTGCCAGTAGCTTTTACAAGGTCAATGACTCGCATCAAATCCTCTAGGGTGCAAAGCCCCATGACTCGACTTGCACAATAAAAATTGGTGAAAATGAAATTATTTTTGAGAAGGGTTCATTATAAAATTTTCGACTTTGATAAAATTTCTTTACAAATTTTTGTGAGACATGAAAAAGAACGGACGAATAATTTGAGTTTGCAACTGTTTTGACAAAGAGAAGCTAAGGTTCTTGCATTTGAGAAGCGAAATTCATTAGGGCTAAGAGAGGTACAATTTCAATCCAAAAGAGAATTAAACCATTGTCCTTAAATTGAATTTTTGAACTTGCTTTAATTTTCTCGGTTGTGTGAAATCTTTGAGTAAATTTGAAAAATTGGTCTTTCATTGATTGGTTTGAGATGGATTGATCGAAGGTATAAGTATAGTTAATTCTTTTAAGCTTAGGATGTTGTTTGAGGACAAACAAAGATTTAAGTTTGGAGGGATTTGATATCTCATATTTATGTACATATTTTGACCATACTTAGCACCAAAATGGCACTCAAACCAATACAATTGCTCATGATTAACTGTGTTTTCCAAGATTTTGGTACTGCCGCCGTTTCTATCTTTATTTTGTAGAATTCTCGTGGAAATTGAAGACAAAACGCGCCAAACAAGAAGAATGGAGCCTAATCCTCAGCCGGACGACTCATTCCCGGCTCACACACACGTGCCAAGAACCAGAGAAGACTTCTATGGGCCAAGACAGATCAAATATCGCGCGAAAGCCCTGGTCCCAGCCCAATTCACATCATCAGTGCCTGATTTCGGTCCGAAATGCTCCCATTTCGGTCCGAAATCCATGTATGGAAAGTGAATTTTGGAAAGTTTCGAGAAAGGAAAGGGAATTCCTTGCCCTAGCCGCCTCCCTGACCTTCCATAGGGGTATTTAGGCACGTATTTTCGTCCAGAAAGGATCGGACAGAATTCCCACCTTTTACACCATTATTCTCCATCGTTTTGCTTGGTTTTTGGCTCTTTTCGCGGGTTTTCCTTGAGGAGCAGCAGTGTTAGCGTGCGACAGCAGCAACCTTGTGACTCTCCATTGATTCTCTACCCTAGAACAACGATTATTAGCATAAGAATCCTTCGGTTTACTCTTTTATGCTCATATTTCATTGTTTTATGGCTTGTATCTTTATTATTTGCATGATACTTGTTGTTTGTTGTTTGAACATGTTAGGCTAGATTTTATGATGTCTTAGGGGTAGTTAGTAGATTAGTTTAGTATTTTGTGATGACTTGATTGCTTTATATTATTCTATGTGATATGTTTTGTTGAGAATTATATCTTGCTTGGTTAAATTAGTTGTTTGCTTGATCGTTTACCTATTAATGAACTACAGCACCAGTAGAGCATTAAACTAGAACAAACAATTGGTTAGTTAAGTATTTGAGGTAAGCCAATCGCTCGAAAGAGGAGGTTAGTTTACGACCGAAAGGTGAAATTTTTACTGATCCGACAGGACTTTAAATACCTCTAGAAATCCAACCAAACATACTTGAATAACTAAAACCCGACACGAAAGTTTAGGATTAGTTGTTCACGTGGTAAAAATCGAGTTCCAAACCAAGTTAGAACCAAAATCGCGACAGCTGAGGTTAGAACTTAGGTCTGGTCGTTTAGTAACCTTCACATAGTACTGTGTAAAAATATCAAGTCGGAACAAAAGGTCTAAAGCAAGTTTTGGCACGAAGAGCATGGATTTCGGTCCGAAATGTGCCTCTGTCCAAGTGAAAACTAAAGGCAGAGGTGTTTTAGAGCTAAACTAATTGAACACGCAACCCTAGGACATTACTTGCATCTGTTTGAGTCCCGAAAAATATAAAAATTAATCCAAAAATATTTTATTCTTTATTTCTCTTATTTTAAATTGCTATTTAGTATTACTTTCGATTTCAAATCCACAAAAATTTTATTGTCTAGCTTTTAAGAAAAAATAAATCCGGTATTCATTTTTTACCGTTCCTTGGGTTCGACCCTTAGATTTATCCCAAACGACTAGTAGGGTAGAACAAAGAAAATAAATTTATTTGACCTAGGTTCTGAAACCTCTATCATGGGGGTCATTTAAGAAAATTTGAAGGAAGACAAGATATATTTCTTCTTTTAAGAAAATTTGTCTGATTTGCAGCAGATACTGATCATGCGTTTTTTTTTTTTGTATTTTTTTTTGCAGCATCCTGAGCATGTAAAACATTTGATTCTGGCTGGTCCTGCTGGCTTCGCAAATGAGTCAGAGCACAGCTCAGAGCAGTTTGCAAAATTTAAATCATCATGGAAAGGTGCTGTCGCAGACCATATTTGGGAATGTAATTTCACCCCTCAAAAGCTCATAAGGTAGACACTGTCTTTATAATAGTTGTAGTTTTGGCTTTCTTGGCACTCTAGATGTTGCTTGTTATTGTGGTACTATATGTGCTCATTACACCATGGTGTCAGTCTGTCAGATATGTGTTATTGTGGTACTATATGTGCTCATTACACCATGGTGTCAGTCTGTCAGATATGTGTTCTTTTTGGTGTTTCTTTGACTATTTGATTCTTGCATGCTTATTACTTCTAATCAAATAGTATTACATGTTTGAATTTAATTTCAGTTTTTCTTAATTTGATTTCTTCATGAGGCCCTTCCATATTGTTTTTTGTTTAGGATAGAGCCAATCAAACCAGAGACATGTCATATTAGACTAAATGCGTAACTACTTCTATACATCAGAAGTCTGACATTCCATTACATTTTGTCTTGCCAATACAGAGGGCTGGGCCCATGGGGGCGCAGTATTGTGCAAAAATATACTGGTAATAGATTTGGTTCATACTCTCAGGGGGATCCCTTGACTGAAGAGGAATCAAAATTGCTGACTGGTACTTTGATTAGTTCAATTTTTCAGCATTGTTGAATATTTATCTGTTATGATCCAGATCAAGTTGAAAAATCTCTTTATTTTATTAATTTGTGCAGAATATTTTTATCATACGTTGGCAGCCAAAGCCAGTGGGGAGCTGTGCTTGAAATATATATTCTCCTTAGGAGCTGTGCTTAAAATGTTTTTGAATTTAAGTTATTTGATTTAGTAAAGGACAATGTCTATTTAGTACCTAATACATACTTGGACCATCTATTATCTATTTCAAATCAAACGATTGAAATCTAACCTAATTATTATTATTTAATACTAAAAATAAAAATAATAAAATAAATAATAATAAGAAGAATATTATAATAATATTATAAAATTAATTAATATTATAATAAAATAATTAATAATAATAATACTATAAAAAGTAATTATTATTAGTCGTCTCAATGAGTATAGAAAGATTTCTTTCTTTCGTTATGCATTTACCTAAAAATCATTAATTCATGTATCTTAGTCGTCTCACAAAGATGTATTTTTCTATTTATTAGATGCTTAAAGTTCACTCATATTTCAATTCGTCTTTTATTACAACAACTAAAGCACTTATTCATTTTACATTGCAACTTTGCAACTTGCCAGGTATACTTGAAGGCTTTTTGGTCTTTAAACTGTCAACCAACTGAACCAAGAAAGGAACCAAAGTCTGGAAAGAGATTGACGACATCTATTATTCTGTTTCTTTTGAAGTTTCTAATTCTCAATCTCATCAACAGTGAGTCAACGAGAGTCGAGGGTACCTTGTAAATGAAGCCGTGAATCTGATGCGGCCACGTGTACACCACCTCCATCCAGTACTTTTTTGACATTTGAAAAGAGACGGAGATTAAAATAAGACTGCAAGGCAGTTTGAAAGTTCAATTGTTTTTTAAGTTAAAAAGGACAATTGAACTTCCAAACTGGTGACCATTGACCAATCGTCAGTCGTGACGTTGCTAATAATTTTTTTGTGTTTTCCTTCTTTTTTTTCCTTCGAAGAAACGTTGCTAATAAACCGGCCATCCACTGTTTGCTGATTAGTTGCACAATTGCTTTTTGTGACTGTTCCAAAAATTGTCCCCATTTCTATACACTAGTATAAAATGCCTTCATATGTGGGCAAACAAAGACAAAATAATGTTGTTCAATTTGTTTCTTTATTAGACGGATAACCAAAACATATTATTATTTCGTCTAGTGATTGATATCTAACCACAGATCAAATCAATCGAACGACACAAACATATGTTTACACGTTAGATCTAGCGCGTAACACCTCTTGAATCTGTGCGTTTATAAGAAGTAGAGATAAGATAGTGTTATAAAAAAAAAAGAAAATTTTCCCTATACCATTATTGAAGGATTAAAACACTAACAAAAATATAATAATTAGGCAAGTCAAAGACCTGCATGACCAGCCTTTCACTCTTCTCCCCTTTTATGTTGGGTTTTTCCTTTTTCTTTACTTCTTTTTTTTTTCCCCTTAATATGTGTTGGGGTTGTTATTAATAAGAACAAAATAGATCTCTTCAATGCACTTGGTTTATTTGGGAGAAAGGACGGATTTGGAACAATAAATGGGGTTAATGTACTATCTAATTTTTTTTTTGGGATTATACATATATTTGTTTTTTGTTGTACAGCTGATTTTTTTTTGTAAGAGCATTTATATTTAAGTTTATTTAAATATATTTTTATTACTAATCCCCATACATAAAATTCATATATTTGATATGATAATTGTACTGGTTTCGATAGAAAAAATTTATTGATATATTCATCAAATTTCCACTTTTTAGATATTTGCCTATTCCAAGTTCAGATTTGAATATTTACCCATAAAAATTTCAACTTCTTAGATATCTCCAAACATTTGTTTAATCTAAGTTTAATTGACACTACAATTTTAAAAATAAATTAAATTAAAATCGTACGCCTCAGTCAACTCTGAAAAACTGAAAAGAAAAATAAACTCTGCGGACCCACCTGTCAGTGTATAATCCTTGATACAAGACGCGGTTCAAAGAAGAACGACCCCTTCTCTGACTTAGGAATAAACGCGCCACTGCGCCAGAAAGAAAGGCGTTGCAAGATGCAACCAAACTACCAAACTATAAAATCCAACCAACCAAGATGAAAGTGAAACACGAATAACTCAAAGAAGAGAAATGAGCGATCAAATCGTAGCGTTCTCGACCTATGAACCGTCTCAGTCGACGACGAAGCAAGAGCCCAACCCGCCGTCTCGGCGCCTGAAGTGGGTCCCAACTTCCACCGACCACATCATCGCCGCCGAGAAACGCCTCCTTTCTCTTGTCAAGTGAGTTGTCTCAACTCAATTTTGTATAGAATTATTGTGTCCATTAACCTTTTTCTTTTGGTAGTATCTCCATCATAGTTGAATTGTTGAAACTGCTTTTGGGAAGTGACAGTACTAATTGTAATTTTATCTGATGTGGGTGGTCTTATTTTATTTATTTATCAAAATCGGTACAAATAAACTGTCTTGAGAAGTACCAATTTGGTTATTTATGTTGAGACTAGTTAATTTCCCAGCGAATTGTGTCTCTTGAGCTTAATTGATATAAGTTTGTGCATATAGCCACTTTCATTAAGCGAAAGGATCGTAGTAACAATTAAATTTTGCTTGGATAAGTTCATACGTGGAAACCAAGCTTAGTATTCTGACTCTAATTTGCATTATTTGAAACTTCAATTTATGGTATAGCGAACTAATTGGAGTTGAAGAACTAAACATAAGCCTCTATTCTTGTTTATTTCTGAAATGCAATTTTGTTCATTGCAGAACTGGGTACAAAACTGAGCTGGTCAATATCGGGTCTGCTCCACCAGGATCGAAGCTCAAGTGGTTCAGATCATCTAGCAATGAACCACGTTATATAAACACTGTCACTTTTGATAGCAGTGAAGACTCTCCTTCAATAGTATTAATTCATGGCTATGGTGCCTCTCAGGGTTTGTTTTTCAGGAACTTTGATACCCTTGCTAGTAAATTTCGAGTCATTGCCATTGATCTTCTCGGGTAATTGGCATTGTTATATATATGGTTTATGTTATTACGTGACTTCTTCTGATGATACAATTATAAGTACATTACCAGCATTATGAGGATTGCCTGCATTAATAGGGAATTAAAATAAAGGATCGAAAAGGGTAAAATTGGTCCAACTGTTACCCAATATGGTGTTAGTATCCCTGTAATTCAATTTGTTCGTTCAGTGTAGATGTAAAAACTATGCTACTCTGAAATTTTATCTACATCACTTTGTTTTTCTATTTCAGATGGGGTGGTTCAAGTCGACCTGACTTCACTTGTAAAAGTACAGAAGGTTTGTTAATGAACTTGGTTTTTTTGAAATCAATCTTCTGTATAAGATGTTTATTATTCACTGATCCAGTGAATTAAATGACCATTTTTTTAATCAATGCAGAAACTGAGGCATGGTTCATTGATTCTTTTGAAGAATGGCGCAAAGCTAAGAATCTAACTAATTTCATTTTGCTTGGCCACTCATTTGGTGGTTACGTGGCATCAAAATATGCATTAAAGGTAAATTTCTTTTATTAGTTTATGCAATTGAAGTGTCATTTTCAAGATACTTGTGTATGTCCCTGCGTATCCTCAAGTCACCCACATACTTGGAAAACTCCTTTTCTTTGTTATTTCTAACTTACTGACCAGACTGCCCTCTTTATTATTGCAAATAACATTTTTGGATTTGGGGGTCATTTAAGAAAATTTGAAGGAAGACAAGATATATTTCTTCTTTTATATAGGGTGTGAGGTTACGTGGTTACATTAAGATTTAAGTAAAAATTTATGATTTTGTCTGATTTGCAGCAGATACTGATTATGCGTATTTTTTTATTTTTTGTTGTATTTTTTTGCAGCATCCTGAGCATGTAAAACATTTGATTCTGGCTGGTCCTGCTGGCTTCGCAAATGAGTCAGAGCACAGCTCAGAGCAGTTTGCAAAATTTAAATCATCATGGAAAGGTGCTGTCGCAGACCATATTTTGGAATGTAATTTCACCCCTCAAAAGCTCATAAGGTAAACATTGTCTTTATAATAGTTGTAGTTTTGGCTTTCTTGGCACACTAGATGGTGCTTGTTACTATTTGATTAATTGATGGTGTTGTTATTGTGGTACTATATATGCTCGTTACACTATGGTGTTAGTCTGTCAGATATGTGTTCTTTTTGGTGTTTCTTTGACTATTTGGTTCTTGCATGCTTATTACTTCTAATCAAATTGTATTACATGTTCGAATTTAATTTGAGTTTTTCTTAATTTGATTTCTTCATGAGGCCCCTTCCATATTGTTTTTTTGTTTAGGATAGAGCCAATCAAGAGACATGTCATGTTAGACTAAATGCATAACTACTTCTATATATCAGAAGTCTGACATTCCATTACATTTTGTCTTGCCAATACAGAGGGCTGGGCCCATGGGGGCGCAATATTGTGCAAAAATATACTGGTAATAGATTTGGTTCGTACTCTCAGGGGGATCCCTTGACTGAAGAGGAATCAAAATTGCTCACTGGTACTTTGATTAGTTCAATTTTGCAGCATTGTTGAAATATTTATCTGTTATGATCCAGATCAAGTTGAAAAATCTCTTTATTTTATTAATTTGTGCAGAATATTTTTATCATACGTTGGCAGCCAAAGCTAGTGGGGAGCTGTGCTTGAAATATATATTCTCCTTAGGGGCTTTTGCGAGAAAACCTCTTCTAGAAAGGTCTGTTCATCTGTTGCTTATTTTCAACTTTTTGCACAAATGCTAATCCTTTTGAAATGTCTCCTTTTAGCCAATCTAAATGGATTTTTTTTCTAAGAATACTTAAATAAATCACCTTTTTATTTGCAGTGCTTCTGAGTGGAAGGTGCCAACTACCTTTATATATGGGTTTGTAGATTGGATGGACTATCAAGGTGCAGAACTAGCTCGTAAGGAAATGAAAGTACCATGTGATATTATTAGAGTACCTCAGGTAGGCTCTCTCTCCATCCACCCACAAACAAAGATGAATGTATGCAGACTGCACCAAATTATGTAATTGTAGGTCTTAGAAAAATATTTGGTAGCTCATATAACCATTGGCACTGGAATTAGGCTTTAGGTTAACTCAGATTTTGCTTCTACTTTTGATCAAATCATTCAATTAACCACAAATAACTGAACCAATCTAAGCAAGAAACAAGGTCTCAGGAGCGATCAGACTGTCAGGCCAGTAGTCAACCTAGCACAGGATATAAGATCTACTTGTGTTTACTTGAAAAGTTTTTTGATTGTTTCGTTCATCTATGGTAACTAAACTTGTAAATCTGATGCAGGCTGGGCATTATGTGTTCATAGACAATCCATCAGGATTTCATGAAGCAGTATTGTACGCCTGTCACAAATATATTTGCCTTGGCAGCTCTGAGGTCCCACTTTTTCCTCAAGGCTTAACAGCTGTATAGTTATAGAAACTCATTTAACATATTCCACACAACAATTTAATTACCATTTTTGTGTACATTCTTTCATACGTGCAAAATAAACTTTTTTGGATACATAAGATGGGAGCATGGTTTTAAGTGGTTTCCCAAACAGCTGGGTTGTGATTTTAGCGTGTAATTTAATGGCAATGGACGTTCAGCATTTTAATTTGAAACGTGCAATTGGCACATGCCATAATACTTCTGTTGCCCTCGTCGGATTGTACAAATTTGTGTTCAAGCGAGTCTAAAACGCTATCATAGGAAAACTTTACCCGAATGGGCAATCATGGAAATAAATTCTTATTATCATCTAGGAAAAGCATTTCACTGGTTTATCTATGATATGAACTGAAAGATCACAAGATGAAATTAATAATAATCTGAAAAGCATCGGAATAATTCTTGAAGCAGAGTTAACTCCATAAAAAACCACAATATGATAATTTTTAACATGAATATATGTACACAGTACACATTAAGTTACACTTTTTTACTACACAGTCAAATATCAATTATATAACACTACATAAACATTTATTCATCAGATAACATGTTCATAGGCCTCATTTGGATGAGTTAGGAATAAGGAAGGAAGAAGGAATTTTAGGAAGAAACATTGGGAAGAGTGTAACTTTGGGAAGAGTGGGAAGAGTGTTATTCCGGGAAGAAGAAATATTGTTTGGATGGTGAGTTAGGAATAAGGAATGGAAGAGTTGAATTAAAATAATCATTTGTCTTTTTTTTATCTATTTTTATAATTTATTCATTTGTCTTTTCTTTATTGTTGTAGTTTATTTATTAATAATGCGAATACTTAGAATAATAAAATAAGAAACAATAATAATAATATAAAAAATTAATAATATAATATTATAATATTTAATATTTTAAGATAAAATAATTATTACTATTTAATATTATATTGTAATATTTTAATAAAATAATAATACTATTATAATAAATTAATTAGTGCTAATAATATTATATAAATCAATTCTTATTATAGTTTAGATAATGAGTTGAGAATAAAAATATAAAAAGAAATAAAATAATCATTTGTTTTATTTTCCCAACTAATTATTTATTTATTATTATTATTTATTTATTTTAATATTTTATATTATAAAATAAAGTTATTATTATTTATTTAATACTAATATTAAGAATAATAAAATAATATTATTAATATTATAATATTATAAAAATAATTATTAATATCTAATAATAATAATCAGAATAATAAACAATATTAAAAAAATATTATTAGAATAATTACATAATAATAATTAGTTTATATTTATATTATTATTATCTAACACTAATAATAAGAATAGTAAAATAATATTATTATAATATTATAATAAAATTGCACCAGATAATGTTTTTATTAATAAAAAAGTTTCCATTGATGTCCGTTCAAAATTTGTAATAATAATGATACGGAATTGATCTCATTAATATTTAATAATAAAAAATATTATTTTTGCTAATCAAATACCTATTTGACCGGTCCAACTTTTTTTTTTTTCTAATACACAACAAAGATGGAGCGTTCATGACAGCCATTCCTTTTTAATTGTTTTCTCTCTCATTCACGTGTCTCAAGAATAAATATATTTTATTGAAAGACTTCTTCCCAAATCCCTTCTTCCTGGGTTGAGTCGGAAGAGGCTCTTCCGGGAAGAAGGCTTCTTCTTGGCTCTTCTTAGTTTGTTTGGATGAAATTTTCTTCCAAGAAGAAGGCTCTTCCGGGAATTGCCTTATTCCCAACGCATTCAAACAGCCTCATAGGGGCCGTTTGGATGGGTTAGGAATTTGGGGAATAGCCTATTCCTAGACATAAATTTATTGGGAAGTGTGTAACTTTGTGAAGAAGTTGAATTATTTATATTAAATTTGACATATTTTATGCCCGGAATTTGCAATTCTTGCAAATTCCGGCTTCATCCAAACGGCCCCATAGATAACAAGTTCAAAAGAGCGCATAGCTAACTGGATCAAGCCCTAGGCTGCACATCCCCAGTACACAATATCTACTAGATAATAGATAATTACAAAAGACCCAACCAACCCAACAGGCCAAAAGTAAACAGATTAAGTCAGTAACCAAAACAACATTAGATTTACCACAGCCACCCAATTCACACGTTATATGCCACCATCTGCAACAATACGATTGATTATACTGGCAACTACATCCTTGAATTGTTTGACGTCGTGTTTCTAGGTAAGTTTTGATTTGATAGATTGCTCTTAGTTTTGAAAGCGTTTGATTGTGTAGTAAGGAATTGCATAAGTTAAGATGAATAACTACTTATGTAGTGTTACGTAATTGATATTTGACCGTGTAGTAAAGAAGGGTAACTTAATGTGTACTGTGTACATATATTCACGTCAAAAGATTAAAATGTTTTTGAATTTAAGTTATTTGATTTAGTAAAGGACAATATCTATTTAGTACCTAATACATACATGGACCGTCTATTTCAAATCAAACGATTGAAATCTAACCTAATTTATTATTATTTAATACTAAAAATAAAAATAAATAAAATAAATAATAATAAGAAGTATATTATAATAATATTATAAAAATAATTAATATTATAATAAAATAATTAATAATAATAATACTATAAAAAGTAATTATTATTAGTCGTCTCAATGAGTATCGAAAGATTTCTTTCTTTCGTTATGCATTTACCTAAAAATCATTCATGCATCGTAGTCGTCTCACAAAGATGTATTTTTCTATTTATTAGATGCTTAAAGTTCACTCATATTTCAATTGGTCTTTTATTACAACAACTAAAGCACTTATTCATTTTACATTGCAACTTGCCAGGTAAACTTGAAGGCTTTTTGGTCTTTAAACTGTCAACCAAGAAAGGAACCAAAGTCTGGAAAGAGATCGACGACATCTATCATTCTGTTTCTTTGAAGTTTCTAATTCTCAATCTCATCGACAGTCAACGAGTACCTTGTAAATGAAGCCGTTAATCTGATGCGGCCACGTGTACACTACCTCCATCCAGTACTTTTTTGACATTTGAAAAGAGACGGAGATTAAACTAATTAAGACTGCAAGGCAGTTTGAAAGTTCAATTGTCTTTTAAGTTAAAAGGACAATTGAACTTCCAAACTGGTGACCATTAACCAATCGTCACTCGTGACGTTGCTAATATTTTTTTTTTCTTTGAAGAAACGTTGCTAATAAACCGGCCATCCATTGTTTTCTGATTAGTTGCACAATTGCTTTTTGTTAACTGTTCCAAAAATTCTCCCCATTTCTATACACTAGCATAAAATGCCCTCATATTTGGGCAAACAAAGACAAAATAATATAAGGCAATAAAAATATGTTGCTTAATTTACCAGCAATACATGTTCAATTTGTTTCTTTATTAGACGGATAACAAAAACATATTGTTATTTCTAGCAATTGATATCCAACTACATATCAAATCGATCAAACAACACAAACATGTGTTTACACGCTAGATCTAGCGTATAACACCTCTTGGATCTGTGCGTTTATAAAGAGTAGAGATAAGATAGTGTTATAAAAAAAAAAAAGGAATTTTCCCCTGTACCATTATTAAAGGATTAAAACACTAACAAAAATATAATAATTAGGCAAGTCAAAAGACCTGCATGACCAGCCTTTCACTCTTCTCCCCTTTTAATATGTTGGGTTTTTCCTCTTTCTTTCTTTTTCTCCCCCTTAATATGTGTTGGGGTTGTTATTATAACTTATAAGAACAAAATAGATCTCTTCAATGCACTTGGTTTATTTAGGGTCTGCTCCAGAGGAGGTTACAGGAGGTGAATGGAAGAAGAGGGTAGCTGTCCAGGACCTGCCCAAGCAGTTCACCTGCTCCAGAACACAAAATTTTCAATGGAAACCAATGGAAACGGATGGAAATGAGGAGAACCACTCTTCATATTTTTCATCAATTTTGTCACCCCAAATTTGAAGGTTAAGTTTTAGTTCCTCTCCTTTTTTCCATCCCATTCCATTCCATTCACCCTGTGATTCTGGAGCGGACCCTTAGGAGAAATGACGGATTTGGAACAATAAATGGGGTTAATGTACTATCTAATTATTTTTTGGGGATTATACATATATTTTTTTTTTTTTGTACAGCTGATTTTTTTTGTAAGAACATTTATATTTAATTTTATTAAAATATATTTTATTACTAATCCCCATACATGAAATTCATATATGTGATATGATAATTGTACTGGTTTCGATGGAAAAATTTTATGTATATATTCATTAAAATTTCAACTTCTTAGATATCTTCAAATAATTGTTTAATCCAAGTTTAATTGACACTACAATTTTAAAAATAAATTAAATTAAAATCGTAATGCCTCAGTCAACTCTGAAAACTGAAAAGAAGAATAAACTCTGCGGGCCCACCTGTCAGTGTATAATCCTTGATACAAGACCCGGTTCAAAGAAGAACGATGACCCCTTCTCTGACTTAGGAATAAACGCGCCATTGCGCCAGAAAGAAAGGCGTTGCAAGATGCAACCAAACTACCAAACTATAAAATCCAACCAACCAAGATGAAAGTGAAACACCAATAACTCAAAGAAGAGAAATGAGCGATCAGATCGTAGCGGTCTCGACCTATGAATCGTCTCAGTTGACGACAAAGCAAGAGCCCAACCCGCCGTCTCGGCGCCTGAAGTGGGTCCCAACTTCCACCCACCACATCATCGCCGCCGAGAAACGCCTCCTTTCTCTTGTCAAGTGAGTTGTCGTCTCAACTCAATTTTGTATAGAATTATTGTGTCCTTTAACCTTTTTCTTTTGGTATT
Source organism: Rhynchospora breviuscula (assembly GCA_027562975.1). Classification (NCBI taxonomy): domain Eukaryota; kingdom Viridiplantae; phylum Streptophyta; class Magnoliopsida; order Poales; family Cyperaceae; genus Rhynchospora; species Rhynchospora breviuscula. The sequence continues at coordinate 13,936,499 of CM050400.1, read as the reverse complement.
CTCTCCATCATAGTTGAATTGTTGAAACAGCTTTTGGGAAGTGACAGTACTAATTGTAATTTTATATAGGTGGTCTTATTTTATTTATTTATCAAAATCGGTACAAATAAACTATCTTGAGAAGTACCAATTTGGTTATCTATGTTGAGACTAGTTAATTTCCCAGCGAATTGTGTCTCTTGAGCTTAATTGATATAAATTTGTGCATATAGCCACTTTCATAAGCAAAAGGATGGTAATAACAATTACATTTTGCTTGGATAAGTTCATACGTGGAAACCAAGCTTAGTATTCTGACTCTAATTTGCATTATTTGAAACTTCAATTAATGGTATAGCGAACTAATTGGAGTTTTGAAGTACTAAACATAAGCCTCTATTTTTGCTTATTTCTGAAATGCAATTTTGTTCATTGCAGAACTGGGTATAAAACTGAGCAGGTCAATATTGGATCGGGTCCTCCGGGGTCGAAGATTAAGTGGTTCAGATCATCTAGCAATGAACCGCGTTATATAAACACTGTCACTTTCGATAGCAGTGAAGACTCTCCTACAATAGTATTAATTCATGGCTATGGTGCCTCTCAGGGTTTCTTTTTCAGGAACTTTGATACCCTTGCTAGTAAATTTCGAGTCATTGCCATTGATCTTCTTGGGTAATTGGCATTGTTATATATATGGTTTATGTTTTTACAGTGCTGCTTCTGATGATAATTATTATTACATTACCATCATTATGAGGATTGCCTTCATTAATAGGGAACTAAAATAATGGATCAAAAAGGGTAAAATTGGTCCAACTGTTACCCAATATGGTATTAGTATCCCTGTCATTCAATTTGTTGGTTCAGTGTAGATGTAAAACTATGCTACTCTGATATTTTATTTGCATGACTTTGTTTTTCTATTTCAGATGGGGTGGTTCAAGTCGACCTGACTTCACTTGTAAAAGTACAGAAGGTTTGTTAATGAAACTTGATTTTTTTGAGATCAATCTTCTGTATAAGATGTTTATAATTCACTGATTCAGTGAATTAAATGACTATTTTTTTAATCGGTGCAGAAACTGAGGCATGGTTCATTGATTCTTTTGAAGAATGGCGCAAAGCTAAGAATCTAACTAAATTTATTTTGCTTGGCCACTCATTTGGTGGTTACGTGGCATCAAAATATGCACTTAAGGTAAATTTCTTTTATTAGTTTATGCAATTGAAGTGTGATTTGCAAAATTGCAATATACTTATGTATGTCCCTGCGTATCCTCAAGTTACTCATATACTTGGAAAACTCCTCTTTCTATGCTATTTCTAACTGAGCAGACTGTCCTCCTAATTATTGCAAATAACATTTTTCGATTTTTTTTTTTTTTTTTTGGTTTGGGGGGGTGTGGGGTCATTTAAGAAAATTTGAAGGAAGACGATATATTTGTTCTTTTATAAAGGGTGTGAGGTTAGGTGGTTACGGTAAGATTTAAGTAAAAAATTATGCTTTTGTCTGACTTGCAGCAGATACTGATCGTGCTTATTTATTTTATTTTTTCCCTTTTTGGCAGCATCCTGAGCATGTAAAACATTTGATCCTGGCTGGTCCTGCTGGCTTCACAAATGAGTCAGAGCACAGCTCCGAGCAGTTTGCAAAATTTAAATCATCATGGAAAGGTTCTGTCGCAAACCATTTTTGGGAATCTAATTTCACCCCTCAAAAGCTCATAAGGTAAACACTGTCTTTATAATAGTTGTAGTTTTGGCTTTCTTGGCACACTAGATGGTGCTTGTTATTATTTGATTAATTGAGGGTGTTGTATTGTGGTACTATATGTGCTCATTACAACATGGTGTCAGATGTGTTCTTTTTGGTGTTTTTTTGACTCTTTGGTTCTTGCATGCTTATTACTTCTAACCAGATTGTATTACATGTTTGAATTTAATTTCAGTTTTTCTCAATTTGATTTCTTTATGAGGTTCCCTCCATATTGTTTTGGTTTAGGACAGGACCAATCAAACCAGAGACATGTCATGTTAGATTAAATGCATAACTACTTGTATATATCAGGAGTCTGACATTCCATTACATTTTTTCTTCTCAATACAGAGGGCTGGGCCCATGGGGGCGTAATATTGTGCAAAAGTATACTGGTAATAGATTCGGTTCATACTCTCATGGGGATCCCTTGACCGAAGAGGAATCAAAATTGCTTACTGGTACTTTGAATTAGTTCAATTTTTTTTTGCATTGTTAAAATATTTAACCGTTATGATCCAGATCAAGTTGAAAAATCTTTATATTATTAATTCGTGCAGAATACTTCTATCATACATTGGCAGCCAAAGCTAGTGGGGAGCTGTGCTTGAAATATATATTCTCCTTTGGGGCCTTTGCAAAAAGACCTCTTCTAGAAAGGTCTGTTGCTTATTTTCAACTTTGTGTAGGAAACCTCCTTAAATGTCTCCTTTTAGACAATCTAAATGCAAGTCTCTCTAAGAATACTTAAACGAATCACCTTTTTATTTGCAGTGCTTCTGAGTGGAAGGTGCCAACTACCTTTATATATGGGTATGAGGATTGGATGAATTATCGAGGTGCAGAACTAGCTCGTAAGGAAATGAAAGTACAATGCGAAATTATTAGAGTACCTCAGGTGCGCTGTCTGTCCATGTTACCCATGAACACAGATCAATGTTTGGTAGCACATAGAACCATTGCTGGAATTAGGTTTTAGGTTAACTCAGATTTAGATTCTGCTTATGCAAAAAACAAGGTCTGAGAGGATCGATCAGAGTGTCGACCTGGGCAGTATCGATCTGGGCAGTAGCCAACTAGCATAGGATATAAGATCTACTACAATATTCCCTTTTTATATTGATATATATATATATTGCGTGCTGATTTTCCTTATGTTTACTTATAGAAGTTTTCTAATTGTTTCTTTCATCTCTGAACTAAATCTAACTTGTAAATCTGATGCAGGCTGGGCATTATGTGTTCATAGACAATCCATCAGGATTTCATGCCGCAGTATTATACGCCTGTCACAAGTATATTTCTCTTCACAGCTCTGAGGTTCCACCTTTTCCTCAAGGCTTAACAGCTGTATAGGTATAGAAACTCATTTTACATATTCCACAACAATTCAATTACCATTTTTGTGTACATTCTTTCGTACATGGAAAATAAACTTTTTTGGGTGCATAAGATGGGAGCATGGTTTTAAGTGGTTTCCCAATTAGTTGGGTCGTGATTTAAGTGTGTAATGTAATGCATATTCAGTATTTTAATCTGACACGTGCAATTGGCACATGCCATAGTACTATCGTTGCCCTCGTGGGATTGTACAAATTTGTGTTCAATTATTTAAAATAGATAACTCGCAAATCTTTGCAACCTACATGTATGTTTGGACAATGGGAATTTCTCAGAAATTGAAAGGTTAGGACAATTCAGATTCGTGTTCAATTGAAGCGAGTCTAAAACGCCATCAGAGGAAAACTTTACCTCGAGTGGGCAATAATGGAAAGAAATTCGTGTGGCTATTATCACTGGTTTATCTATGATATGTACTGGACGATCACAATATGAAATCAATAATAATCTGGAAGCACTGGAGTAATTCTTGAAGCAGAGTTAATTCCATGGTTAACCACAAATGTCACAACTTTTAAGCCCAAAAAGGTGCAGCTGACGAACAATAGCAAACATGAATTAGAACAATTACCAAAATGATTATTATATGCATAATTAACGTAAAACCTCAGGTAACAAGTTCAAAAGAGCACAATAGCTAACTGGATCAAGCCCTAACCTGCATATCATGATCAGTACACAACATCTACTAGCTATACACTGATACACAGCACCTGCTAGCTAAAAACAAAAGACCCATCCAACCAACAGACCAAAAAGTACATATATTAAGTCACTAAACAAAACAAGATTAGATTTACCACAACCACCCAATTACACGTTATATGTCGCCATCTGCAACAATACGATCCATTATACTGGCAACTACGTCCTTGGATTGCTTGAGGAGCTCCACACTCTTCTTCAGGCGGGCCCGTTTTGCAGCGGTGGCCGGTGACTCCTCCAGCATCCTCTCAAGTCCAGCTTTCTTTGCCCCAATGAGTTCATTAATCAGCTCTGCCTCAAGCTCATCCTCCACCAGGCATTTGATGGCATGCAAGATATGAAATGCAACACCATCTACAAGCCTCAGCACAATAGTTTTCCAATATGCCGTGAGCCTCATCCTTATGTCAAATGCTTGCTCTGCCACGTAAACATGAGGCCTGAGATGGCCGACCTCCACTGTACCAAAGGCTTTCAGTGAGATCTTGGTTGGCTTGCTGTAGTCTTCAATTGATTGCATAAACAGCTTCTCTTCTTTCATCAGCTCGACCCAGCTTTTCATGTAATCCGGGTTCGACGTGTAATCTGACACAAGTTCCATATCTATCATGTCTTTAACAAACTTGCACGAACGGTCTCGAATTTTATCAATCAGACCCTCTATCGCCCTCTGGCTGGCTGTTTTGAGCTGTGGATAGTTTTCACAGTGCCTTAGCATAATTTGTATGGTGAGTTTTTCAACATATTCCCAGACAGTGTCAACCAACTCACGTGGCATGTGAGATATGGTTTCAATCCTATTCTTCAGTATAGCAAGAAAAGCAGATCTAGGTAAGAAGTTTGGAAGCCTAATTCCTTTGGCCTCTTGAATTACCCAAACTTCTTCCATCAGGAACTGCTCATCCCCGGTCGGGCACTTTTCGGCCGGGAGCTGTGCACGGTAGTTGTGAAGCATCTCTGCAATGCGAGCAGTGCCATGGAGGCTATTATCATCCGAGAACTCCTCAAACTAGCCTCTTATGAGCAGCTTCTCGAGCGATTCTCTAACCAATTTTATGATACGGATGACTGCCTTGAGTGCATCAGCAATAGTTGACAAGTTCTGAGGCATGCTGTTTAGCTCAGACATGCTTCGGTTAAGCTTCTCGTTGATCTTCTTGACAATGTCCGGCAAGCATTTAGCTATTATTGACACCTGGATTTGAGTTAGCCTATCAGCAAGAACTGGGATTCCGATCATTGACTTGTCAATTCGCAATAACAAGGGATGAGATGTGAAGAGCCGCTCTTCTTCTACCCTAGCCTGCTTGTACGTCTCGTCTCCAATCCGATTTCTAACACAGACATAACCAAGCCCAATGCGCACATCATCGACAGTAACCTTCTCAAGCAATCCCTCGGGAGCCTTATCAGACTTAGTAACAACAGCTAAGGTCCGCTCGCCTAGTCGGTCAACTTGTCGGGACATTCTAATTGACTCGCATGTCGGAAATTCTACTGTAGCAGACAGCACATTCAAAATTATGCTTTCTTGTGGTGCAATATACTCCTTGATGATCTTGGAGATTTGCTCATATATGTCAGATGGTTGTCCCTCAACAGGTACATGGGTGATGCCGGGCAGGTCGACCAATGTCAGATCAGGAACAGATTTCTTCTTGACGACAAGAGTGATTGGTTTGCCAGAGATGCCTTTTCCAGCACCAGCTATCTCAACTGTCGCAGTGTTTATTGCTGCAGTGATCTCATCTTCACTTGTTGGCACAATTTTACCACCATATTCAAGATGCATCGACGGCTTGGTTGTGTTAGAGTCGCCTTGGAGACGCATAATAAGGGGGACACGAGTGCATATGCCTTGGCCCCGAGGCAGGCTGATGCCTGCAAGTGACTCGAGGACACTCGACTTGCCGCTCGATTGATCACCAACTACAACAATGGTCGGGAGCTGGATGCCTTCTTCAGTCACTTTGAGGTTTCGCAGTCGATCGACTGCATCAAGGAGGGGACGGATGTTGTTATTGTAGGATGATGCAAGAGCATTGTTTGACGCCATGTTTCTAGGTAAGTTTTGATTTGATAGATTGCTCTTAGTTTTGGTAGTATGGTATGGTAGAAAGAGACCGGCGAGTAGAGTGTTGATTTATAATTTTATACTTTATAGCCGTTGAGGGAATGCAAAAGGGTGGTGTGACGTCAGCCCGGTGAACAGTACCCACCGATAAATGATGGCCGTCCGATTTAGATGGATGGTTTTCGATTGTTTTTGCTGGCAGCTAAATCTGACACTTTTATTCTTTTTTGTATTTGTGAGGACTGGGACTACTACACCATTACTCTTTTGGGGTCCTTTTTCCACACTGTGTTTGACTGTTTGTGACAACTGTAGTGTTGGGAGGCTGGTGGGACGACACGTGGCCCTGCTTTCTTTATGATTTGTTGTGGCGCTTAGAAATGTTGGCAATTTGCTAAAACATAAAGGCCCATGAGCAACATTGAGGGCTACATGGTTAAGGAAACAAGAACTTCGGATCATTTGAGGCATTGCCACGTTGTTCAGTACATGCGACGTGTCCGCTGAGGAGGCTGGCCCACTACGCGAAGAGTTAGCGGATCGGTTGTAGCACCTCAATTCAACCCGCAAATCGCAGTTCCCATAGAGATATTTGCTGTACAGATCGATGTACACGTGTCAAATATACCGATTGTCGACCGACGAATTTTACTGAAAAAATGAAAAATTACAGCGGTGGTGCATTCTGCTGGGTGGCGACTGGCGACACGTAAGCTGAAAATGGATAAACATAGTCCATTAGTCCTTTAGCGGTTAATGGTCCGAATTCCGAAATTAACCGGCTTTGAAATATTACACAAAAAAAAGTTATTTTTCCATACAATTAAAAAAAGCTTTGAATTTGTTGTCAAGTCGCCTATTGTTTCTTGCTGCTGTTGATGTGGCCATTTTATGTTCTTACTCTTATTTTATTTATTTCTTTTGAAAAAACTGATATGTACTCTTTTAGATCAGTAGGGTATGCGTATGCATGAATACATAAGGATCAAATTATTTCTGGCGTTAGAACAATTTTAATATCTACATTTAATAGAAAAAAAATTAAAGTAACAAAAGGTGTGATATCTGTTTTGCACTTATATTGAATAATTTCTCTGACTACTTTGCTGTGAAATTTATACAAGGATCAATTTTTTTTTTTTTTTTTTTTTTTGAGAATCCAAATTATATCGATTGTTAGAAGATCCTAATATCAGTATATTAAAGGCCAAATTATATCAGCAAAAATTATGGTGTTTGTTATTTAGCACTCCGACTCTTTCTTTTATATACTCTATGTCATTACATTTTATTTATTTTTCTTGAGAACTTTACATCCTCACTTCTATATGACTGCCGTTAAATTGAGTGTACCAGTGAATATTGGTTTGTTTATGCTTTATATTGTTCTATAAAAAGGATCACCAATCTTCTTATCTTATTCAATTAAAGTAATAATATCAACATGACACCACTATCTTACTCAAATAACTGTTGCCATATTATTTTATTACGCCACATAACACTATATATATAAAACGTCGTGGCTATGCCGCAACAAGAACATCTAGTTATTATTATATTTGTAAACTATGTAAAACTTATTTATCTTCTAATGAAATGGTCCGAGTTACTGAAATGTTGTCAAAAGTAGGCTCTTGAAACTCTGCCATCTCACGGAAAAGTATCTAGCTGGCCTGCATACCAAAAAGCCCATAAATAACGTTACAGAAATTTGGGTTTCCAACTTTCCATCGTCTGTCTTTTAGCATGAAGCGACAAGCGACCTTCCCGCAAGAAAATATAAAATCAACTCAAAAATCTACTGGTTGTTGTGAAATAAGATGAAAGAAATAAACAAAGAACAATATATCAAGAGTAAATAAGATAATATTCTCAATATAAATTTCAAAATTTTATTATCTCATTCCAACCATTTATTCTTTCTTATACATCATCTACACAATTTTACAATGTCTCTATTTATAGGCTACAAATGACATCTCACATAATGATCAATAAATTGGTAGTGGAGATCATGGATATAAATGTATAGTGGGGATAAATGATTAGTGGAAATATGAAGATGAACAATCCACATATTTATTAATTTCATAACACTTCCCCTTGGATGTTCATCTTTGATTATACACTATTAATATGATACTTCAAGATCAATATTAATATGTTACTTCTGGATCAATTTATCTGCCTTGTTAAAAATCTTATCAAGAAAAATTCATTGGGATAAAAACTTGGATAAGGAAAAAAGAGTGCAGTGTGTATAATACTTCCCCTCAATTTAATATTATTGGACATCTTTCAGTCGATATAGACCTATCTTCTTTTTGAGTTGTTCAAAAATACTCGCTGGCAAAGATTTTGTGAATAGGTCGGCCAGATTGTTTCATGATTGGATTTTTTTTGAACGTCTATTATACCATTCTTTTGTAGATCATGTGTCCAAAAAAACTTTGGTGCAATGTGTTTAGTTCAGTCTCCTTTGATGTATCTTTCTCTAATTTGTGCTATACAAGCTGCATTGTCTTCATATAATAGAGTAGGATTTTTTTTTGATATTTTCAAGCTCACATTCTTCTTGAATATTTTGGATAATTGACCTTAATGAAACACATTCTCTACTTGCTTCATATAATGCAATGAGTTCGACATGATTTGATGATGTGGCAGTTAGAGTCTATTTTGTTGATCGCCATTAAAATTGCAGCTCCACTATATATAAATACATATCCTGATTGTGATCGCGCCTTATGTGGGTCTGACAAATATCCTGCATCTGCATAACCAACTAGATTGAATTTTGAATCCTTTTGATAGTATAGTCCCATATCACGAGTTCCGTAAAGTAAGCGAAAAATATCTTTAATTTCATTCCAATGTCTTCGGGTTGGTTTGGAACTATATCTTGACAATAAATTTACAGCAAATGCAATATCAGATCTTGTATTATTTGCAAGATATAATAACGCTCCTATTGCACTTAAGTATGGTACTTCAGGACCAAGTACTTTTTCATCATTTTTTTGGGGACGAAAATGATCATTTTCTGTATTTAATAATCGTACGACCATTGGTATTCTCAAAGGATGAGGCTTATCCATATTAAATCTTTTTAATATTTTTTCTGTATAATTTGATTGATGGATAAATATTTCATTCTTTAAATGCTCGATCTGCAGGCCGAGACAAAATTTAGTTATACTAAGGTCTTTCATTTCAAACTCTATTTTCAACAATTTTGCAGTATTTTTAATCTCTTCAGGAGATCCAATAATATTTAAATCATCAACATAAACTACAACTATTGAAAAACCTAAATTTAATTTTTTAATAAAAATACATTACCTAACTAAATTATTTTTATATCATTTTTTTAAAAAATACTCACTAAGTCGATTGTACCACATTCGACCTGATTGTTTTAGTCCATATAAAAAAAAATTCAATTTTATGGAATACATTTCTTTAGGTTTTGATCTATATGCTTCTGGCATTTTTAATCCTTCGAGAATTTTCATATATATGTCACTATCAATTGAACCATATAAATATGCTGTGACAACATCCATAAGTTGCATTTTTAGATTTTCTGTGACTGTGAGACTTATTAAAAATCTTAGAGTTATTGCATCAACTACTGGTGAATACGTTTCTTCATAATCTACTTCATATATTTGTGTAAAACTTTGTGCCACTAGGATTGCTTTATATCTCACAATTTCATTTTTCTCATTTCTTTCAATGACAAATACCCATTTGTAACCTACAGGGTTAACCTCTTTAGGTGTTTGGACTACTGGTCCAAATAATTGTCGTTTGTCAAGTAAATTTAATTCAGCTTGTATGGCATCTTTCCATTTAAGCCAATCATTTCTATGCCTACATTCTTCTATGGTTTTTGGCACATTATCCTCTTCGCTTATAACATCACTAGCTATAGCGAATGCAAAAATTTCATCCACATGAGTTTCATTTATGTTCAATATTGTACCAGTTTTTACATAATTTGTAGAAATCTCATAATCATTTGATACTTCAGTTTCTTCTGAAACTTCATCAACCTCTTCTAGAGTTTTAGTTTCTTCTGGAACTTTATTAATCTCTTCTAAAGATTTAATTTCTTCTGAAATTTTATTAATCTTTTCTGAAGATTTAGTTTTTTCTGGAACCTTATAAACCTCTTCTGGAGTTTTACCAACTGCTTTATTTTGCTCTTTTCTTTTACGTGGATTTACATCCTTAGAACTAATTGGTGTTCCACGTTTTCTACGTTCATGAGATTCATTTGATATTTTTGTTAAATCTATTCGAGTAGGTGCATTTATAGTTGGAATATGTGATTTAATGACTCTATTTATATCTGTGAATGCGTTAGGCAATTCATTTGCAATTCCTTGTAAATTTATAATCTTTTGAACTTCAAGTTCACATTGACCATTTCGGGGATCAAGATAAGATAATGATGAATTCCATATCACTTGTTTATCCAGCTTTTGTTTTCATTTCCCTAAATTTGGGAATATTGATTCATCAAAATGACAATCAGCAAATCTTGCTGTAAAAACATCTCCTGTTAATGGTTCTAAATATTTGACAATAGAAGGAGAGTTAAAACCAATATAAATTCTCAATCTTCTTTGAGGTCCAATTTTTATGCGTTGTGGAGGAGAAATTGGAACATATATTGCACAACCAAATACTTTTAAATGGGATAAATTTGGTTCTCTTCCGGAGACCAATTGTAATGGGGAATACTTATGATCAGCAGTTGGCCTTAATCTAATTAGTGCAGCAGCATGTAATATGGCATGTCCACATGCAGAAGATGATAAACTATATTTCATAAGTAATGATCTAGCTATTAATTGTAACCTTTTAATAAACGATTCTGCTAGACCGTTTTGTATATGAACATGTGCCACTGAATGTTCTACAGTAATCCAAATAGACATGCAATAATCATTAAAAACTTGGGATGTAAATTCTCCTACATTATCAAGTCAGATTCTTTTAATTTGATAATCCGAAATGTTGGCTCTCAATTGAATAATTTGTGCTAGTAATCTAGCAAATGCAACATTTCTTGTTGCTAACAAACACACATGTGACCAACGCATTGATGCATCAATTAAAATCATAAAATATCTAAATAGTCCACATGGTGGTGTTATAGGTCCACATATATCTCTTTGAATTCGTTCTAAAAATGATGGAGTTTCAGGTCCAACTTTATTTGGAGATGGCCTAATAATTAGTTTTCCAAGAGAGCATGTTTGACATGCCAATTCTTTTGATAACAGGATCTTCAAGTCCTTTAGGGGATGCCTATTTGCACTTTCTATTATTCTCTTCATCATAATATTTTCTGGATTACCCAATCTATCATGCCATAATGTAAATAATTTTGGATCAACTAACTTCCGGTTAGTGATCATATTTGATTCTATTGCACTTATATAAGTATCATATAGTCCATTAGATAATGCTTGTAATTTTTTCATAATATTTTTATGGCCATTTATAATAGATATGATATGAAGATATTCGCAATTTCTTTCATTCATAGTTTCAATATGATAATCATTCTTTCGAATATCTTTAAAACTTAGTAGATTTTTTCTGGATCTACTCGAATATAATGCATTATCTATTATTAGTTTTGTTCCTTCAGGTAACAAAATACAAGCTCTTCCGGAGCCTTCAATAATATTGCTTGAGCCAGATATAGTTTGAATATTAGTCATACCAGAATCAAATTGTAAAAAGTATTTCTTACTTTTCAATATTGTATTTGTAGTTCCGCTATCAACCAAACATGGATCTTCTTTACTGCGTTAGTCATTTACCCTTGAAATAAAAGAAAAGTAAAAATAAATTTACTTTTATTTATTAACATATTCATAATATAAAAATTAAACATAAATAAAAAATTCCTACGATGAAACTTGATAATATTATTTGGACGTACTGCTGGTACGTTATCAATAATTTGTTATATCACATATATCATAAACATCTTTAAGGCGTTTATATTTTTTCATTGCAAAAATTAATGCGACCATGTCAATGTCATATATTCATATATAATCACATTCGCTTCAGGGAATGAATTTTCACGTGAATCATACTTGTTGATTAATTCATTGGAAACTCGTTATTTTCTTTGCATTTAGAAGATATGATACTAACTTTGAGTATCTTTTGCTACTACAGGAGCAAATTTGAAATAGGAATTATGGAGAATTATACTCGCAATCAGATTTGAAATTCATATAATCTCACATGTTATAACGAGCTTTAGATTATGATAGTGACATTTTCCTTTGAAAACTCTTCAAGAGTAATAACATGCTTTCATCATAACTTCAAGTTATTAATATCATAACTTCAGGTTATTACTATGATAACTTTAGGTTACTAATGTCACAACTTCAGGTTATGGTAAATGAAACAGAGATAAGTAAATAAATAAATAAAATGAATAAATAAAGAGAGAAAGAATAATAATAATAATAATTCTAATTTAGCGTTATAACTTCAGGTTATAGCAAAAATTTTATTTAATAACTTATGGTTATTAAATCGTTTGACTGCGCAATTTAAATAATTTACTTGAAATAACTTCAGGTTATTTTTCATTCAATGACTAATAATAAGTGCTAATATATTAAATTGGGAATAACTTCATGTTATTTTTTCATCCAGTATCTTATAATAACTTCTGGTTATTTAATAAATAGAACTTCTGGTTCTTTGATAAAAATTTCAACTTTGAATAATAATTTCAGGTTATTTATTTAATAATATTCAGTGCCGTTCCATAACTTCTTGTTATATTAATTTTCTAATAGAACTTCTGGTTCTAAAAAAATAATTCAAATATTGAGAACTTCCAGTTCTAAATAAATTACTTCAAATAACAAGAACTTCCGGTTCTAAATAAATTATTTAAATGATTATGAACTTCAGGTTCTAAATAACTTTAAATCGAAATATAAACTTCAGGTTCTCATATAGTAAGAACTTCGGGTTCTTGATAAACTTTCAAATTTCAATAATATCTTCAAGTTATTATTTTTATCATCATTCACTTCAGGGAATGATTCTCATAAAATTTCAAACAAAAAAAATATAGCAATCAAAAGTTCAAATAAAATTGAAATTAATAAATTATACGATATCAATCAAACCTTTTACTTACCTCAAAATTTCTTTGATCAATTTATTCTTACTTACCCAAAAATTTTGTAATTTTTTCGTAGCAATTCGTGCAAACAACTTTGCGACTCCTACCGAGCAAATTCGTGCTGATAACGTGTTGTGAAATAAGGTGGAAGAAATAAACAAAGAACAATGTATCAAGAGTAAATAAGACAATATTCTCAATATAAATTTCAGAATTTTATTATCTCATTCCAACCATTCATTCTTTCTTGTACAGTTGTATATCATCTGCACAAGTTTACAATGCCTCTATTTATAGGCTACAAATGACATCTCACATAATGATCAATAAATTGGTAGTGGAGATCATGGATATAAATGTATAGTGGAGATAAATGATTAGTGAAAATATGAAGATGAACAATCCACGTATTTATTAATTTCATAACACTGGTGTTTATTTTTTACGGTGAGGAATTGAGGATGCAGTACACAAAAAAGGGGGAAAAAATTAGATTATAATAATAAGTTGACAATGAATGGAAGGATTTTATTAAAACAATAACTGTTGAAGATAGGCAGGATTAATTTGAGTAATTTTATGGTAGATTTAATCTCTCACGATTCAAGTATACATAAGTAAACGGAGCAAATGAAAAAAGGGGTAAAAATACAGTGCTGAAATAATGGAGCAAATAAACAAGGTTATATCATGCGCATTATATTTAGGACGAGGAAACTAGAATTTCGTGTCAGAAGGATCCATAATTTTTTTTTTTTTTTTGCTGAAAACATATGTATGATGTAACTTTTAATATAGACATAGTATAACAATATTTTTTAAATAAAAGAACTCTAAATAATGTTACATAAAAAAATTCGTGAGAAATCAAATATATATTATAATAACAATAGAAAATCTAAAATAATATATTTAATATACAAAATAATAATTCAAAAATCAAGACAATAAAAAAAAGTTCAACAATTTCCTATGAATTTTTATTTTTCTCATAATTTTATATAATAGGTTCATTAGAAATCTCATTGAATATTTTTTTTTCTATATTATAGATATATAAAGACAGGAGACATACATAGGAATTTGGCCACTGTTCAATCCACAATATTTCTTATTTTATGGGGGGCTCGGAATTTTTTTGAAAGGAATAGTATTTACGAATTTTAGTGACAATTTTTATATAATATCTAAATTGTATTTTTTGTCTTTTGTGGTAGCTTTTGTTTATAATGTCTTAGGGCTCGTTTGGATCGTATGGGAATAAGGATTTTAGGACTAAAACGTTGGAAAGTGTGTAACTTTGTGAGAGAGATTTATGTCTAGGAAGAAGCTATTCCTAGAAAGAGGCTATTCCTAGCCCATCTAGACGCCCCCTTAGAGTTCACAAAACACTATATAGATGAATCATTCGATGCGCGAGATTCGCGCTAGTATATATATGCTACAAATAATTATTCATCTAAAAATTCCATTCTATTCTAAATTTTGTCTTAATAAAATTCATTGGGGAGGAAGGAATAAAGCGATTAGTCAGGAAGACAGAAACAAATGCTACCCGGGTCCCTATGAGATTTTTTTTGCATTGTTATGCAATTCAAATCAAACACGACATGTCCAGCTGTTTTCTTCAAATTTTTGAGATGGATCCCTAACTTTTTGTGATTTTTTTTTAATTACAAACATATACAATATTAAGTAATTTTTTTTGAGTGGGTCCATGAGCTTCGCCCCTGATATTTAGGGTAGAAACTATAGTCTGTTCTTATACTTGTCCTCACCAATTTTCTCCTTGTCATTATGTCCTAAAAATAATATTTTTGGAAGGAAATATGATATTTAGTTCTCGAGTTATTTGGCTATGAAATTAAATTGGATGCGAAATTGCTAAATTAAGAACATTCAAATATGTACTATTTACTGCCGATTACTCTCCTTTTGGTTCATAGGTTATTAGGTTGTAGTGTAAATTTTTGCAATATATCCATGTCTAGTTTTCATTTTTCTTCTTTTGGAGCAATGTTTTTAATACCTTATTATCGAAGGTTGAACCGACCAGACCACTGGTAAAGGGTTTTACTGGTTTTACCGGTAAGCCGGTTTTAAAAACCGGACCATCTCGTAAATATTTTAACAATAAATAAGTCACGTAATATAAAATAAAATAAGAAGCAGAGCATTATTAAAAATAGAGACTAAAACATGATAAAACAAAATTTCATTATTGCTATCGTTCTTTGAAAATAAAATAACATATTTTTTTGAAGGTTTATTTTTTTTATCTTGAAATAACAGCTCATAAGCAACAATGAAATTTAATCACTAAATAAATATTAACAAATAATTATCTCGTATTATTTTTTTCGAAACCTTGACAGGAGCTGTCAAGAGAGTTTATCTCGTATTATTGATTATTAACCTCTAGCAGATTCTGCTCTGACAGATTATAAACTTGCTGCCTTACAACTTCAAATAACCTTCAAATTTTGTATTTTCCTTTTTTCACTTAACCAACGGTATTTTGCACATAATCGTCTGTTTAAGAGAGATGCATAAAATCTTCTTTGTTCTATTATTTTTCTAACATCGCATATTCAATTATTCACATGCCTTCAAGCACCTTGGGAATATAATACAAGTAAACCAAAAGCAACACCTTATTCCTTATTAGAGGAATAGCATATTCGGAAAACATTGGAAAGTGTGTAATTTTGTGAGAAAGATTTGTGTCTAAAAATAGTTATTTCTAGAAAGAGGCTATTTTTAGCCCCATCCAAACGGCCCCATAAGTATCTTGGGAGTTGAAATGACCGGGTAAAAAAATAAAAATGTGGGTTTGGTGAACCAATATACGTAAGGTAGCTAAAAACGTTTTCCCCGACCCCCGGTATACTATTTTTCCCGTTTTTTCCTGTTTACAAGTAGCCCGATATTTTGGTGATTTCCTACCGGATTAAGGTCCAGTTCCCCGTTTTACCGGTTTTCGGTCCAGTATTGAAAACAGTGGTTTGGAGTGAGGTTCACATTGTTATCCTTGAAATGTTCCCTAAGTATCTATTTTAGTTCAATATCTCAGTTTTACATTTTTTAGGAGGTTGATTACTCCTAGTAGTTTAAAAAAAAATTTATTAGTACAGAAAGAGATTGAAGAATTATATATAACTGCATTTTTTTAAGACTCTAATTGAGTATGAACATTGCATCAAGATGGTGGTCATACCAGTGATGTACAGAATCTTAGTTTATACATTAGAGAAGTTATTTGTACAGAATCAAGCAGTGCATATATACAAGGTTCAATAAATGAGATATTTGCTGATTACTTAATCATATGCACGTAGATAATCACAAAATACCCACCTGATTATATTATTCATTTTTTTGTAAAAAAAAAAAAAAAAAAACTGATCACTCGTTCTACTTCTTCTACCAAAAGTAATTAGACTCGAAAGAAAAATATACTAATCGTGTGTTGATCTCTCCACAACAGCCAATAGTTATCATTCTTAACTCGTAAGTCTTGAATGATCTTTTATGCAACAAAGCATGATGGTTGCTCCATTTCCAATCCACATCCACATCACTCGTTCTACTTCTTCTACTAACTCGCTGCTCTCTTTAGATTGTACCGACTGATACAATGAATCTGAAATATTTTAACCGCGGGCCCCACTACATGGGTTGATGCTTTTTTTTTTTTGTGGAAAGCAAATTAAAGTAAAAGATCTGAAACTTCGTACAAAGTATGTTTGTTTTTTGATTTAGCCCCGTAGCTTTAGACTAGGATCCGTACAACATCTTGGGAAGCAAACGCGAGATAGAGATAAAATTAACACAAGTCATTTCGAATGTCGATCAGGTTACATCGACATATCTTGTATTTATTTATTCGCGCATACGTGTTGTCGCATCATGGTTCTGTCCGCCGAAAGCCCTCTGAGCAACTTCTAATTTTTTTTTTTTTTTTTTTTTGATAGAAGCAACTTTCTCTCAAAAAAAAAAAAAAAAAACAGAAGCAACTTTTAATTTATATAGGCTGTGTTTGGGAATGCACGAACCCACGTGTTCTCGAATACGTCGAATTCGCGCGGAACCCATGTTCAGTGTCATTCCCAAACATAGCCATAACTTCTTCGAGAAGAAAAGGTAACTTTATAATTTTTTTAGGCGTTGCCTTCTGATCCGATAACCAGATTCCTTCGGATAGTTCTCACTAAGATTTGTTCTCTTGTAATTTTTATTCGATCGCTTTAACAACTTTTTACTTACTGATATTTTTGTAACTTTAGCGCCTTGCTAAAACTTTTTTTGATTAATATAAGATGAGGTCTCAGAGCCTCATTTTTGCTCCAAAAAAAATTTTTAGGTGTTAAAAAAAACTTCATAATTTTTGTATCCTTATTTTTAAATCCAAAGTTTAAGTTCTATTTAGAAATAAAATCAAACCCGTACACAACTTTTATATATTTTTTTCTGAACTTTCTCCCGTAGAAACAATTCTATTTTTTGTGAATAAAGGAAACGATATAGTTTCAAACCTAGAGAAGACGCCTTTCATTTCATGAAAATGAAACCTATAATGCTAGCCTTTTTTTTAATAATCTAGGGGTGTTTGGATCACATAAGAATAAAAATAGAATTAGTAAAAAATATTAATTCTAACCGTTCAAGAATAATTTTTTTTTTATCGAGAGAGTTATTTTTTAAGTGGTTCAAACTATGAAATAAATTTTTATGGGGGTGTTTGGGTCATCTAAGAATAAAATTAGGATTAGTTATTCGGAGTAAAAAATTAAATCCCTAAACGATCAAGAATAAGTTTAGTTTTTTGGGATCTAGAGTGTTATATTTTAAGCGGTCCGACATCCACATTAAATTTTTATTTCTAGAGTGTTTGTATCATCTTTTTAATCTGGATTAAAAGTGATCCCAACAACTTCTTAATCCACATTAAGAAAATGATTCAAACACCTTAGGAGTAAAAATTTAATCCAGATGTTAAACCACTTAAATATAACACGTTAGATACCAAAAATCTTATTTTTGATCGTTTAGAAATAATATTTTAACCTCCGAATAACTAATTTTAATTTTATTCTTAAACAATCCAAAATGCACACAATGTGTTTGGATCATCTAATTGGAATTAAAATGTGATCTCAACAATTTCTTAATCCGAATTAAGAAGATGATCCAAATATATTAGAAATAAAATTTTATTCTAAAATTTGAACCACTTAGAAATAACTCTCTAGACTCCAGAACCCTTATTCTTGATTATTTAAAATTAATATTTTTTATTCCGAATAACTAATTCCGTTTTTATTCTTATACGATCCAAACGCGTATAAATTTTAACTGTGAATTGTACAGTGTTTTACCTTTTTCGATACCGGCGTATAAATTTTTAATCGCTGAAGCCTTGTTTCGAACTTTCAGTTGCTTTTTCTGAATATTAACCGTGAATAATAAATTTTTTTATCATATATATAATAATTATGTTTATTCTTCCGATAAATAAAATCAGCTATTATAACTGCCATCGCTAAATAAACCATCGCTGCCATCGCTGCCATCGCTGCTGCTGTATGTTACAAATGTTCAGTTTAATAATAAGAAGTGTTCAGTTAAATGCGTCAGAGTCGCACCAGAGTCAAGTCGCGTGTGGGTCAAGAGGTGCGCTAGGAGGCAGGGGTAGAGTCGGAAAAAATTTAATTTGAACCGGATCGGTTCATGACCCCTTATAATTTTTTCATGTGTTTTTTGTTCGGTTCATGACCCCTTCGCTTGGTTTTTTTTCTTATAACAGTTATATTTTCTGTTGCTACTAACTGAACATTTATATTTAAATAACAGAACATTTGTACTTATTAAACTGAACATTTGTATTGACCCAACTGAAATTTTTGGCAAAAAAAAAAAAAAATCAAAATGAACATAGTGAACATAGCGAATACTTATAAAACAGTGAACAATTCTACTACAAAATGAACATTTGTATCAAATAAAGTGAACACTTATAATAACGAAATGAACAAAAAATGCACACTGGGTGAGTAGAGGGGATAGAGCGCTGCTCAGCGAACCGCGATGGCAGCGATGGCACAGAATGCGATGGCATTAATCAATTTTCAAATATAATTGTTAAGGTGTACCATGTGTTAATTACCGTACCATACATCGGTACGCGCGTCCTTACTAGTATACTGTGAAGTGTGAAGTAAATTATGTATTAGATAGTGTTTTTTATTTCTGATATTTTATTATTATAACTATAAAAAAATTTTGGTGGGCTGAAATTTTTTATATAAAGCTTGAATCGTCATTAATCATATTCGTTCTTAACTTTAACTTCAAATGACCAATCAGAATTTAAGTCATGATAATATGTTATTAATATAGTCCACTCAAAATTTGTCCTAGGATTATACGAGTTCTTTCTTCTTCTTTTTTTGGAACTGGTATTTAAAAAAACAAATGAACTCGTATAGTCCACTCGTATATATTGGTTTCTAACGGATCAAACCTATAAACACTATTCAGTCTAGGATACTATATATATTGATGCAATTAAAACACCTGCGAATTGTAAAATAAGCATTGTGCTCTAAATTATTATTAAAGTAACGAAGAAGCTTTTTATAAAAAAAAAGTAATATTAAACTTACCGTGCCTTAATATATAAAAAAGTAATATTAATTTTTTTTCCTTAAAGTTACTTTACTTCCAAAAAAAAAAACTTTTATAAAGATAACAAGAAGAACACCGTGCCTTAATATAAAAAACTAAGTAATATTAACTTTTTTTGTTCTTAAATTAACTTTAGTTCCAAAAAGAAAAGGAAACTTTATAACTAGAAGAACACCGTGCCTTAATATTAACTTTTTTGTTCTTAAATTAACTTTAGTTCCAATTTTTTTTTTTTTTTTATAGAGATAACTAGAAGACCACCGTGCCTTAATATAAAAAAAAAGTAATATTAACTTTTTCTTTTCTTAAATAACTTTTGATCCAAAAAAAATAATAATTTGTCTTCTTTGTTCCGTTCCTCAAGCACGGTAGCACCCTTTCGCATCACCTCGTCTGCTTTAAATCCACGCACCACTCATCGCTCTTTCTCTACAACTCTACCATAGTACCAAAAATTAACAACTAGCAAAACAGAACTCACTGAGAAACATGGGTTCAAATGCTCTTGAATCATGCTACAACAACAACATCCGTCCCCTGCTTGATGCAGTCGATCAACTGCGCCACCTCAAAGTCACTCAAGAAGGCATTCAGCTGCCAACCATAGTCGTAGTAGGCGATCAATCAAGCGGCAAGTCGAGCGTCCTCGAGTCGCTCGCAGGCATCAGCCTGCCTCGGGGCCAAGGCATATGCACTCGTGTCCCCCTTATTATGCGTCTCCAAGGCGACTCCGACATCACCGAGCCATCTCTGCATCTCGAATATGGAAACAAAACTGTGCCAACAAGTGAAGATGATATCGCTGCAGCAATTAACAATGCAACAGTTGAGATAGCTGGTGCTGGAAAAGGCATCTCCGACAAACCAATTACTCTCGTCGTCAAGAAGAAATCTGTTCCTGATTTGACATTGGTCGATCTTCCCGGGATCACCCGCGTACCTGTGGAAGGCCAACCAGCTGACATTTATGAGCAAATCTCCAAGACCATCATGGAGTATATTGCACCAAAAGAAAGCATTATTTTGAATGTGTTGTCTGCTACAGTGGACTTTCCGACATGCGAGTCGATTAGAATGTCTCGACAAGTTGACCAACTCGGGGAAAGGACCTTAGCTGTGGTTACAAAGTCCGATAAGGCTCCCGAGGGTCTGCTTGAGAAGGTTACAGTGGATGATGTGCACATTGGCCTCGGCTATGTATGTGTCAGAAATCGAATTGGAGACGAGACGTATGAGCAGGCTCGGATCGAAGAAGAGCGGCTCTTCAAGTCGCATCCCTTGTTATCACAAATCGACAAGTCAATGACTGGGATCCCGGTTCTAGCAGAACGGCTTACTCAAATCCAGGCATCAATAATTGCCAAATGCTTGCCGGACATTGTTAAGAAGATTGATGACAAGCTTAACCAAAGCATATCTGAGCTTAATAGCTTGCCTCAGAACTTGTCAAGTGTTGCGGATGCACTGAAGGCACTCATCCGTATCATAAAATTGGTGAGAGAATCTTTGGCAAATCTGCTCGTACGAGGGGAGTTTGATGAGTTCCCTGATGATAATACCCTCCATGGCACTGCTCGCATTGCAGAGATGCTTCACAAGTACCGTGCAGAACTTCCTGAGAAGTGCCCGACCAAGGAGAAGCAATTCCTGATGGAAGAAGTGGGCGTATTGCAAGAGGCCAAAGGAATTAGGCTTCCAAACTTCCTACCAAGATCTGCTTTTCTAAATATACTAAAGAAAAAGATTGACACCATATCTCATATCCCACGTGAGTTGGTCAACACTGTTTGGGCATATGTCGAAAAAATTGCCATACAAATGATGCTAAGGCACTGTGAGAACTATCCCCAACTCAAATCAGCAAGCCAGAGGGCTATACATGGGCTGATTGATAAAATGCGAGACCGTTCTTGCAAATTTGTCAAAGACATGATTGGGATGGAACTCGTCTCAGATTACACGGCAAACCCAGATTACATGAATACCTGGGTAGAGTTGATGAAAGAAGAGGAGCAATTCAGGAAACCAATTGAGCACCAAATTCTTCCTACCAAGATCACACTAAAAGCCTTTGGTGATGTGGAGGTCGGGCATCTAAGGTCCCATGAGGACGTGGCAGAGCAGGCGTTTGACATAAGGATGAGGCTCATGGCATATTGGAAAATTGTTGTGCTGAGGCTTGTAGATGGTGTTGCACTTCATATCTTGCATGCAGTCAAATGCCTGGTGGAGGATGAGCTTGAAGTAGAACTGATTAATGAATTGCTCGGATCAAACAAGACTGGAATTGAGAAGATGATGGAGGAGTCGCCAGCCACTGCTACAAAGAGAGAACGGCTCAAGAGGAGTGTGGAGCTCCTCAAGGAATCTAAGGATGTAGTTGCCAGTATTAGTGGATCGTATTATTGCTGATGCTATAAATTAATTTATTGATGTATGTTTGGGTTAAGTGACTTATTCTATGTTTGTTTTTGGTCACCTAAGCAGGTAGGATGCTGGTAATTCAGGGGATATGGTACCGTTCTCAGTTAGATATATGCATTTGTACTAGCTAGTTATCTATGAATTTGTTATTCAGTGTTTATCTAATTAATTAATTATGTATGAACTTATCGTTTAGTAATTTTTTTTCAAGGTCAATCGTTTAGTAATTTATATATGCGTTTCCTGTTTGATTGTGTTGTAGTCAACCTAAACTCTGGCGCTTAAACACATATATCATGATGGTGCACATATCAAATTAACTATTTTTCTCTTCAAGAACTGTCCATTATTTGGCTAATGAGTGATGATTCATCTTAAATCTGGCCGTTCATAGACAAATGATTGAAAAATGATTAATGTTATCCAAGGATCATATAAAGTCCTCTAGATGAAAAGCAAATGGTTCAATGTACTGGGCCTATGGACGTTTATTTAGAAATAAATTAGGCAGTAGTTACTGACATGTTGTCAAAAGTAGTCTCATGGAAGTCTGGCATCTAATAATTTAATTGAAAAGTTACGCGATCTAGAAGCTTAACAATTCCAAGTGGAGAAATTTAAAAAAAAAAAGAAGAAGCTTAACAATAACATTACAAAGGTTTTGGGCTTTCAGTGTCTGAATGTATGTGGTTTTGTTGGGCTAAAGGATTTCTTGTAATTCCCCACTGTAACAGGGTTTTGGATGAGTTATAATGTTATATATGAAACAGAAGTTAGGAGTGAGATAATTAGGAGGGCCGGAGACCGGAGAAAAGAAAGAGAAGAGGAAATTAGAAAACACCAACACCAAATATCAAATGACCCAAAATAATTAACCATATTGAATGATAATTAGTTCCTTTTTTATTTTCTTGAAAACATCAGAGATTAAAATAGACTGGCGCGAAAAGAAATGCAGATATTTAAAATAAGACCAGCGGAACTGAGAAGTTGCAACTTGCAAGATGCAACCAAAACATCTAGCTCCAACCTGTATATTTTTGTCCAGCCATGGTGCCTTCGGGAAAATAAGCTTAAAGTGGGCCCCCACCTCTCTGGACAACATCATCGCCACCGAGAAGCGCCTCATTTCTCTCATCAATTGAGTTGCCTCAACTCAATTTCTAAGCTTGCGTCCTTATAACTTTCTTTTTTTAATTATTTAAATTTTTATATCCTTTCCATTTCGGAGTGGACTGTAGAGGTGCTTGTAGCTTCAAGATTGGTTGGTTGGGTTAGAATTATAGTTGAGTTGTTGAAACTGCTCTGGAAAGTTAATACTTGTGATTTATACTTATATAGTTGCTGGTATGAACTGTCATGGAGAAGTACATTTTTGGTTTTTGTAGGTTGAGATTACAAAATTTCACGGCCAATTATTCTCTTGAGCTTAATTGATAAAATTTGTTTATATACTCACTTTTATAAGCAAAGAAAAAAAAAAAACTAAAATTTCTTGGCTTTATATGGAACCAAACTTATTATTCTAATTTCAATTTGCTTTCTTGGAAATTTCTCTTGCTGATATAGTAAACTGATTCGAGTTAGCAAGTACTCTGTATTTCAAACATCGATACAGGCCTCTGTTATTTATTATTTCTGAAGTGCGACATTTCTTTCATTGCAGACCTTGGTCTAAAACTGAGCAGTCAATTTTAGTTACGTGACTTAGGTCCCTGAGGGTCATCTAGCAATGAACCACGTTAATTATATAAACACTGTTACCTTCACTAGCAGTGAAGACTCCTATAATAGTTTTTGTTCATTGATATGCTGCCTCTCTCTGGGTTTCTTTTTCAGGAACTTTTGACACCCTCTCGAGTAAATACAAGCCATTGCCACTGATCAGCTCGGGTAATTGGCATCATTATATATAAGGTTTTATTTTAGTATGTTACTGCTTCTGAATGATATAATTACATACAAAATACCAACATTATGAGGACTTTACTGTTTCATGTTTTCATTTGTTTCGTTCTGATTAGAATATATTGCCTGCATAACTAGGAAAATAAATAATAAAAAATGGGTAAAGTTTTACCTCAAAAAAAGGGGTAAAGTTTACCTCAACTGTAACCCAATTTGGTAGCATTATTCCCATAATTCAATACTTTGGTTCAACATGGAGGCAAATGGAAGGTCTTGTTAACAATAGCCCCAAACGATCTGACCCCTTCGCTCTTTGGGAAAAAAGCGAGAAAATTTTTTAACAAAGACAAAATTTTCCTTAAAAATTTTAAATAGAACAAAACAAATTTATTTTTTTTAATAAGAGCACAGTTATAGCGGCAATAACAGTACCGCTATAGTCCAGCTTTATAGCGGCAGTCCCATTGCCACTATAGACGCTATAGCGGCACTGTCATAGGGAATGTTCAATAAAAATGATTGACAACGATTAAAATAGTTGATTTTAATATCTTATTTGCTTTTTTTTATAATATATGTAGGGTGTGTTTGGAAGTGTGGTGAATAAGAATAGAATAGCTTATTTTAGAACAAGAGTGATGAATAAAGAATGTTAAATAATTGTTTATTCTTAAATTAAGAGATGTTGTTTGGGTGGTTAGTTAAGAATAAGAACAAGAAAAAAGTATAAAATAATGATTTGTTGTTGGATGGTTAGCTTATTCCAATCTAGTTCTAATATTTTGTTGGAACAAGAATAAGGATCCGAATAAGTTATTTGACTTGTTCTAAAATATGTTTGGCAACTCCAAGAACTAACAATTTCGAATAAGAGCTTATTCCATGGATTCCAAACATGCCCGTTAGACTCTCGGAATTGATTCCAATTACCAAGGACGTTGGTTAGCAATTTGCATCTCTCCATGAGAGAAAGAAGTATAAACAATTCATGCCATCCTTTTTTTATTATTTCTTTGTGTCTTTCACTCTTTTATGGGGCAAATGATGACGGAACGGAAACAAATGGATGAATTGTATTGTAATTAATGATAATGATAATTATAATACTTGTAATAATAGCTAAAGTAAATTAATAATTCCATTAATTAAAATTACTAAAATAATTAATATAATAATAATAATTACAATAATGACGTTAATTATAATAATCTTTAAAATAATTTATTATAATTAATTATTATTATAACTATAGCGCTAATATTTATAATAATAATTTTAATATAATAAATTAAATATTATAATCAGTAATGATGATGATGATAATAATATTTATAATTATCATAATTATTATTTTTATATTTATTATGGTAACTATTTATATATTATCTTTAAAATGGGTTGCTTAACCGAACTTCCTTTGTTATATTTTAAATAATTTTATATTTAAAAAGAGGTAGTCTGAATGTAGCTGTCTAGATATGCATATATAGTTGATATTTTTGATAATTTTTATTCTCTAATTTTACTTCGTCTTTGATAGTTAAAATAATAATTAAGATCTTACCCAGACATCTCTTCCTCTCTCAATATGATGTATCTTGAGTTGAGTGGTTTGTTCAAAACGTTATCCATGTACAAACAAAAACTACAAAAGCAACGAATGCACTTTTTCAATTGACTATTTGTATATCTCATGCAGCTTGTAGTTTAACAAAGCTTGTTGTATATGTTAGAGTTGTGTCCTAAAAGTCAATATTTAATGGCTTAATTTTTTAGTTTATGTTATTGATGATATTTAATCATTTGTTCCTAGAGTTTATTACTGACAGATCATTCAGGTTGAGGATCTGAATTGTAGATCTCTGTGGATCATTTATTAGAATGACAGTAGTAAATCTAAATCGTTCGTAATCTTGATAATTAACAAAGAACATTAATTATCATAAAAGATTAGTATGCAAGTTAAGTGATGATTAAGTTCTACAAATCATAGGTAAGGAGTTATCAACTTAATTGCATATGTGTATGTTATTAGAACATAATACAGGACATGATCTAATAAAATAAACATATGGATTGTGTTATGTGTCATTGTTTATTTCATATGAGTTTGATTCTAAGTTTGAGATGGTTCAACTTTTCCACATGAGGATAGGTTCAATAAATATCGTCTATCGTTGATTCCTGATAAGGACTGCTATACGGACTTTATTTATGTTCTCTTGAATTGTGCAGAGAAAAGTTGTTCATCAAGAAAATCGTATGTCCCTCATTAGTATACCTAGTGAGTGATGATATCTATTTGGGTTTCTTGATGGAGTTGGATCGTATGCGCACAACTAGACGATCAACTCTAGATCAAGAAACGTATAATCTATAAGAATGACACATTCCTATCTTGAATTATACGATGATATCATGTGACATAAGAATCAAAACAAGGAAATACTTATATTTCTTATGCAGGATTAAAATACTGTAGCAATACAATATTTATGTTAATTGGGAATCATAACGTGTTGCTAGATACCGCTTATGATTATTGAAAATAAATAACGATTTATTTTCATGGCCAACATAACATAAATTCTCAAAGGGTCACACAAATAAAGTTTTAACCATACAGTGCATTATTTATTTATTCACAGCAATAAGTGCGATGAAAATATGATAAGTTGATTAATTAATTATATACCGTTATGAACCGTTATAATTAATTAAATCAAAGGGATCATATAGAAATAAATTAATGCATTTGCTAATTCCAAAATAATTATCAATGAGTTGATAATTAATTTTATTCAACATATTTTAATTGGTTGAATTGAAAATTCAGCTTAATAAGAAAGCAATTTAATTAGACCATTAAATGATTGATTTAATGTGTTAATATGAGGGCAAAATAACAAAATGAAATGGCTAAATTAGGCTATTTCGTGGCCAGCATATAGGGGGTAATTTTGTCCATATTGGGTGAAAGAAGGATGAGATTTGGATGCCTAAATATAGGGCTGTTAATTAAGAAAACAGCACCGCTAAATTTAGCGTTAACCTCTTCTTCTCTCCCTAATTAATATGGACGAAAATTACAGAAAAAATATAAGATTTTTCTCTTCCATTGCTTTTTCAAATTATTGCTCTTCCATAGGAATGCATGTGTTGAATATTAGCCACAAATTAAATAGTTAATTTTGTGAAGAAAGACAACAAGGAATTAGACCCGTTCTAGGGTTTGCTAGCACAAACCTCTAGAATTTGGTTAGAGTTTTTGGTGGACTCGAGGCCAGCGTGGTTGTGGTGATTGGAGGCACGCCATCGACTTCTATACCATGGATCGAGCCTTCCAATTGCGAGTTTGGAAGAGGTACGAAACTCCTCCCTGTTTCTCATGAGTGCTTGATGCTTAATACTAGATCATTTTTGTTGTGCATGGTTAATTAATTATTAATTAGTAATAAAAAATTAAAATTGCACAAGGACTAGAGTTCTGAACAGCATAGAACAACATGGGGAGTTGCCACAAACCATCTGAATTATGCTGATTGGCCGCACATTTGATTGATTGATTGATGATAGCTCCAATAAAAAACAAATAATAAGATATTAAAATCAACTATTTTAATCGTTGTCATCACTATTCAGATCATTTTTATTGAACATTCCCTATAGCGGCACTGTCAGTGCTCTTATTAAAAAAAATAAATCTGCTTTGTTACATTTAAAATTCTTAAGGATAATTTTGTCTTTTGTTAAAATTTTTCTAAAAAGCGAACAAAAAAACCCCCCTCTTCCTCAAACCCTAGGTGGGGGAGGTGGCTGCCGCTGACCTCCCCCGCCACTCTTTTTTTCGTTCTTCCCTCCCTTTTTGCTACAAGTACAGCCAGTATAAGACGGTGATCTGTTGATTCGGCGGTTCGAGCGTTGGGTATCGTGCGTCGTGGAGATGAGATTTGGTTGTCGAGATTGTGCAGTCTAGGTGCAATGCGACTGCCGATGCGTGATTGAGATTGTGGCGTGACGATTGTGGGTACACAGCTGAGGTACGACCGTTAAGGGTACACAGGTCGAGGTGCGTTGTGGCTTGTGGGCACGCAGCCGAGGTGTGGTACGGGACGACCATCGTGGACACGCAGTCGAGATGCAGTGTCGCTGGCCACGTGAGTATGCATTTGAGGTGTGGTGTGAGGTAGCCATCGTCGATGCGCAGTCGAGGTGCGGTGCTAGTTTCAATTTTGCTGGTGCGACCGTAGGTAGTAGAAACTCCACTCCAAATCTGGATTGAGGCTTAGTGCTAGACAATGCGGTTAGATTACGGATTTTGTTTGAATGAGTTAGGTTTTGACGTCGCTTCGAGAGTAGCTCGTAGGCACTAGGTAGGTTATAGATTGGATTTGGATGAGTTGGTACCGGTGTGATACCGATGCATTAAGTATAGACATTGTTAGAAGTTTATACCATTTATTTGTTGTGATGTACCAGTTTTCATACTGGTAGTCATTTTTAGTTTTTATTGTTATACTTATGTAATTTTTTTTTTATTATTAATGGAAAATTGTCAGCAAATTTTGATGACCCTCAAAAAACATGGAGGCAAATGATGCTATTAACTCTTATAATTTATCTGAAAAAAAAAAATTCTTTTCACTTTGCACCTTGTGCATTTCAGATGGGGTGGCTAAAGTCTAACCCAAGTTCACTTGTAAAAGTACAGAAGGTTGTCATATGAAGCTTTACAATCATTATTTTTAAATCACTCTTTTGTGTCGGAGTTCTATAAATTCTCTGATTCAGTGAATTAAATGACATTTACTTTCATAATCATTGCAGAAGCTGATGCATGGTTTGTTGATTCTTTTGACGAATGGCACAAACTTGAACAGTCTAACTAATTTTTATTGATAAAAATGTTAAGAAGAAAGGGTCGATTGAGAAAATTTTAACGAAACATGATACATTTCTTGTTATTCTTTTTGTAGGGTGTAAGGTTACTATAAAATTTTAGGAATTCAAAATTACATTTTTGGCTCATTTGCAACAGATACTGATCATACTTGTTATGTGTTTTTTTTTTTTTTCTTTTTCTTTTTTTTAGCATCCTGAGCATGCACAGCATTTGGTTTTAGTGGGTCCCGCTGGCTTCACAACTGAGTCAGAGCAAAGCGAGTTTGAAAAACTGCATAAATCGTTATAGATAGATGCTGTCATAAACCATTTTTGGGATCTAATTTCACCCCTTTAAAGCTTGTACTGTAAATGCTGTCTTTTGTACTAGTTGTAGTTGGCTTTCTTAGAACTGCATTGTTTTGGTTTTGTATAGTGCCAATTAAACCAGAGAGACGTCAGACTAATGCATTAGGTACTCGTATAAAGTCTAATTTTTATTTTTATTTTTTTGAAAAAAGGTGGGAGCGCCACCCGTCTCATTTTTATAAATGAAACAAGTACAAAAACAAAACCCCTTTTAGCATTTGGCTACCCGGCCAATGTACTCTATACATTTATTACCAAGCAGAGAAAAACTACTAAACTCAGCTAGCATTGGCTGCCCCTGCCAACGCATTCTATACATTTATTAAAAAGCACAGAACAGCTACTCTTCTTAACCTCTAAGCACATGTACCAGCTGTTGTACCACAACTCAAAACAACCAAAGCAAAAAAGTGTGAAGCTCAACACCCAACGTTTAAGAGCACATTATTACATACTAAACTCATCAAACTAAAACATCAGAGAATAAAGTCTGAAATTCTACATGTTGTCTCGTCAATACAGAGGGCTGGGGCCCTGGGGCCATGATATCGTGCAAATGTGCACTGGTAGCAGATTCGGTTCCAACTCTGATGGGAATTCTTTGAGTAAAGAGGAATAAAAAATTCGTAATGGTAGTTAAAATTAGTTTACTTTTTCAACCTTGTTGAAATATTCGTTTATTATGATATGGAAGAAATAAAAATATCTCATTATTTTTACTTCATTCAGAATACACTTTATTATCAGACTTTCTGGCAAGGAAAAAGGGTGAATGAATAAAGAAGAAGAAAGTTAATGGTCTGGGTCTCTGGGAGAAGCGATCAGACTGTCTGGCTAGTGGTCCTAGTGTAAGATCTACTACAATATTCCAATTTTATATTGGGATACATACTAATGTTGATTTTCCTATGTTTATTTAAATTTTACTGATTGTTTTGTTCACTGGTAAACCAAATCTGACTTGTAAATTTGATGCAGGCTGGGCATTAGGTGATCATAGACAATCCAACAGGATTTCATAAAGTAGTATTATGTTTCTGCTACAAGTATATTTTCCCTGGAAGCTCTGAGGTTCCACATTTCTCTCGAGGGTTAACAGCTGTATAGTTGTAGAAAGTCAATTTTACATATTCCAGACCAATGCATTATTATTTTTGTGTGCATTCTTTCATCCTTGCAGAAAATTTGGGTACATAAGATTAGAGAGTGGTTTTAAGTGGTTTTCCAATTAGGAATGTTTTGGGATTTTGAATGCAATTGGATATTTGTAGCATGCAAAATTAGCCAACTAAAGACAAACCAAAAGAAACTCATTTATAGATGTCTAGGAGAAATGGTCAGAGCATCAGGCCAGTAGTTGCCCAGTACTACAGGCCCACATTCGTCCTCTTTTCTTTTTCTTGTAATTTGCTTTTTATTTGGTATGCATCATGGATGTTTACTTCTGTGCCACCGAATATATTTTGTTACCAGACTCTATTGATAGTTTGAACTCTGAAGTACTAATTAGGGTCATGTGATATAACTTAAATGGATCATAGAAATTTGAACCTTTAATTTTAACATATAGAGAATTGTTGTTATTTATTGGCTTTGACCTGTTTTTGGCCCATAGAGTATCCCTCTTCCTTTTTTTTTTTTTTTTTTTACTGCCCATTAAAAGTATCTTGTGTTTTCAGAACTGCTCTTATAGGTTTGATAAAATAAAATCTTTGTTGGCTCTAGTATATTAGGAAATTGACAGCAGCTTTTCTTTCATTGAATCAATCTAATTTTGATAAAACAGTTTACCAGAGAGCGCACATAGATTTGTTGGGCATCAGGATTGCTTTATAATTCTGCCCTGTAACAGGGTTTTTTTGAGCAAATTTGCATTATTAGGGTGGGGGGGTTGAAAGAGTTGTAATATTTTAAGTAGAATAAGACTAAGTATCATGAAGAACAAATTAATGAAGAAAATGAATGCTGAGTTTTTATTAGAATAGAGTTAGAAAGGATGATTTCCAACTGGTGATTGGAGCCAACATAAGAATAATTGAAGGCAATCTAAAATTTGGGAATTAAAACTATATGAATATAAGGTGGAAATGATTTCACCTATTGAAATTTGACCATTTGGCCCTCTATGTGTTGTCTTCCTTTTATCTCTTGTTAAGAATTGAAGGGGAAAAAAATGCATGCTGATGCTGGTACCTCCTTTTACTTGGTGATTTTTTTTTTTTTTTGTTCAATAGTGCGCTTAGTTTTGTGCCTATTTGGTCATGTGCTTAGTAATATTTGTAATTATTTATGTTCTTGGTGATTTGTTTATTTATAGGTCCATGTGATATTAATACGTATCTATGTTAGTACAAAGGAATTCTGGTATTGATATGGTACTGATGCACATTGATTATCATATTTGTATAATAAGTATCTATGTCTGTATTTATACCCTGATCAATAGTATGTTTCTTTTTTATACTAAATCTTTGAAATGATATTTTTCAGGACAATTCCAATTTTGCCCTTGATGATTTGTCTTTGTTTTGGCATTAATAAGAATATCACACACGCAACTCTGAGACATATCTTTTTTATATTTATACACATCAATTGATGGAATAATAGTGAACAAGGTTGCTAAATAATTATCTCCTTCATACTGGAAAATGTAGCTCCCCAATTTATTTGTATTTATATATTTTTTTTGTTTCCAGCTGGTTTTATTTTTAAAGATGTTTAAGATCGGTCCAGAACTAAAAAGTAGATGTGAAGTATCTACCAAATGACCCAAAACTTGTCACAAATGCATATAAATATAAAGGATAGCATCATGACTAGTAGGACAAGAACAAAAAATTAATATCATTAAGGCGCACTCAATTCTGGTATTAACTGGAAATAAGCATTCTGCACAAGAATATGATGCAAGCTTGTTAGTTATGGGCCAAAAGAGCAGCAGTAAACATTTCAAACAAGTATCTCAAGGGTGAAAACGACTTAACTATACTCTAAAATTTTCAAAGTAGAGAATAAGGAAATGAGAGGGATAAGCATAACCTCTTTTCAAAATGAGAACCAGCTCTTGATCTAGTGGCAAAGAGCAATGCATCTCGAGTGAGAGGTCGCAGGTTCGAAACCCGGTTGGAGGGGTCTTTATAGACATTTAATTTAAAAATAAGTTGGGAAGCTTGACCCCCAATTTATTTTTAAAAAAAAACCTCTTTTCGAAATAGAGAAAGAGCAGAAGAGAGATTGTTCTGCAGGGAAGTGGAGAAGTAGTTCATCGGAGAGGAAATGAGAAGGGTAATTTGGTCTGATGGTCAGTATGTCTCTCGAGCCCATTGAATTCGCATGAAATTTGATCAAAGGATAAGATTTGATTAAAATGGGAATTACATTTCCAATTACTATGACTAAAATGGGATTCTTTTTTCTAGTTCTAACAGAAGAAATTTAATCTGTTGCCCATCAGGCATTTCATGGTTTAAATATGCATGCTAACGCTACCATCTTCTCTGGCACCTATGCTTTTCCAGAATGTAAGCAGATCTACATAGATAATTTATTTCGCCACATTTGGTCGTATTTCAGAAGATATATAATTGTTCTCTTCATTATTTACAGCCTACTGGTGATAAAATTTTCAGAAGCTATATAATGTTGTTGTAAGTTGTAACCACAAATCCACAATGTCAGTTTATAGGTCTACTTATGTACCAGCTTACAGGACTGGAGAATTGGCAAATATGGAATTCATTATCATTTTAAGGGTTGAATTGCAAGAGACGTATTATACAATCAAAAAAGAAAAAAAATAAAGAAGAAAATTAAAACTCCATTGTTGTGCTGATATCATGCATTTCTCTTTTGCTTAAATAGACATCCATGTCACCAGGTGTATCAGTGACTTTTTATTTTTTTTTGATATTTCAGATCTGGCAGGAGGAGAAGCAGCATGATCATCAACGAGTCTGATGGATTTAGATTTAATTAATGCTTCGAGGCAACATAGAATTTATCTGTGTACTTAGCAAAAAAAAAGACAGAATTTCTCTTGGTTCATTTACTGAGTTTATTTTGTTTTTGATGTAATAAAAAATGGTACGCATTTTGCAGGACAACATGATATAGTTGTCTTGTAGCAACAACAGAGTTATAAATCTAAGAACATGTAATGTGACATGAAGCTTTTAATCGTATTTGACCCTCATTATTATTTATTTATCTTTGATTACCAGGATTTGTACCCACCTTGTCTTTCTCAAACTGTAACCAATGAGATCGATAAAATTACTATTGCAGTGGAAGTTGTGAAAATGATATAGCAATAACTTGTATGTTAATTTCATCGCCTGATGACGGAACAAATTTTTCCAAATTAAACGCACAATAAGAATGTTGTTACTTCTTTCTCTACTGATAATTTTTTTCAACTTAAAAATCCACAGCAGTGACTTGACATTTCTTGATAGAAAATGTGAGGGAAAAGAAAATCTCTCCTCACGACCTCACCTGTATGTAAAATGTCTGACTATTAAGATATCTGCAAAGAAAGATTGCAATCATTCATTATCGCAGTGTAAATTATTTGCGGAGGATATTATCATTCTACAACTAATTAAGACGATTAAGATAAACACCAAATAACAAGTTCATAGATAATAGAGATACAACACTTGACTCTTGCACAATCCCACGGACTCTCCAGAAAAAAACAAAATCACATAAACTCTGTAACATAACAAAGCACGACTAATTAAGCATAAACTCATTACCAAATTATAAAAGCAATTGACACATTATTTGTCACCATCTGCAACAATACGATCCATTATATTGGCAACTACATCCTTGGACTGCCTCAGAAGCTCCACACTCTTGTTGAGCCGGTCCCGCTTTGTAGCGGTGGCTGGTGACTCCTCCAGCATCCTCTCAATTCCAGCCATCTTTGGCCCAACCAGTTCATTGATCAGCTCTGCCTCAAGCTCATCCTCCACCAGGCACTTGACAGCATGCAAGATATGAAGTGCAACACCATCTACAAGCCTCATCACAATCGTCTTCCAATATGCCGTGAGCCTCATCCTTATGTCAAAAGCCTGCTCTACCACATCAACATATGACCTGAGATGGCCGATCTCCACCTTACCAAAGGCTTTCAGTGAGATCTCAGTTGGCTTGCTGTGGTCCTCAATTGCTTGCATGAATTGCTGCTGTTCTTTCATCAGCTCAACCCAGCAATTCATGTAATCTGGGTTCGATGTGTAATCCGAGACAAGTTCCATCCCTATCATGTCTTTGACAAACTTGTTAGAACGGTCACGCATTTTATCAATCAGACCATGTATAGCCCTCTGGCTAGCCGATTTGAGCTGTGGGT
Organism: Rhynchospora breviuscula; assembly: GCA_027562975.1. Lineage (NCBI taxonomy): Eukaryota > Viridiplantae > Streptophyta > Magnoliopsida > Poales > Cyperaceae > Rhynchospora > Rhynchospora breviuscula. The sequence goes on along the minus strand of CM050400.1, from coordinate 13,901,761 downwards.
AGTTTTCACAATGCTTTAGCATCATTTGTATGGCAAGTTTTTCAATATAGGTCCAAACAGTGTCAACCACCTCGCATGGCATGTGAGATATGGTGTCAACCTTATTCTTTAGTAGAGTAAGGAAAGCAGATCTAGGTAAAAAATTTGGAAGCCTAATTCCTTTGGCCTCTTGCATTACCCACACTTCTTCCATCAGGAATTGCTTATCCAAGGTCGGACACTTTTCAGGAAGTTGTGCATAATACTTGTGAAGCATCTCCGCAATGCGTGCAGTACCATGGAGGCTATTATCATTGGGGAACTCATCAAACTCGCCTCTTATGAGCAGCTTCTCTAGAGATTCTCTCGCCAATTTTAGAATACGAATGAGTGCCTTCAGTGCATCGGCAACAGTAGACAAGTTTTGAGGCATACTGTTTAGCTCAGACATGCTTCGGTTAAGCTTGTCGTCAATCTTTTTAACAATGTCAGGCAAGCATTTGGCTATTATTGATGCTTGGATTTGAGTGAGCCGATCTGCAAGAACTGGGATTCCGGTCATTGACTTGTCAATTTGTGATAACAAGGGATGCGACTTGAAGAGCCGCTCTTCTTCAACCCGAGCCTGCTCATAAGTCTCGTCTCCAACCCGATTTCTAACACAGACATAGCCCAGGCCAATGTGCACATCATCCACTGTAACCTTCTCCAGCAAACCTTCGGGAGCCCTATCAGACTTTGTAACCACAGCTAAGGTTCTCTCACCGAGTTGGTCGACTTGTCGAGACATTCGAATTGACTCACATGTCGGGAAGTCCACTGTGGCAGACAAGACATTCAAAATAATGCTTTCTTTTGGTGCAATATACTCCATGATGATATTGGAGATTTGCTCATATATGTCAGATGGTTGGCCCTGCACAGGTACACGGGTGATGCCGGGAAGATCAACCAATGTTAAATCAGGAACAGATTTCTTCCTGACAACAAGAGTTATTGGTTTGTTTGAGATACCTTTTCCGGCTCCAGCAATTTCAACTGTTGCAGCATTAATTGCTGCAGTTATTCCATCTTCTGTTGTTGGAACAGTTTTATCAGCATATTCGAGATGCAGAGACGGCTTGGTGGTGTCAGAGATGCCTTGTAGACGCATAATAAGAGGGACACGAGTGCATATCCCCTGGCCACGTGGCAGGCTGATGCCAGCCAGCGACTCGAGGACACTCGACTTGCCGCTAGATTGATCACCCACAACAACTATCGTCGGGAGCTGGATGCCTTCTTGAGTGATTTTGAGGTGACGCAGTCGATCAACGGCATCAAGAAGGGGGCGGATGTTGTCATTGTAGGATGATTCAAGAGCAGTACTTCCCGCCATTTTTGTTCGAGTTTCTTGGAACTTTTTTGTGTTCTTCGATTTCATCTACAGAGTTTGGTTATAAAAAGTTGAATATTAGTGATGAATGATGACCGAAGATCACAGTATGTTTATTTATAGCTTGATGAAGGAGAGGTGAAAGGTTGGATGTGTCAGGTTATTTAGAAGACGAGGGGACTGGGATTACTTTGGAATTCAAAAGGAAAAACACTTAAGAAACTAAACAGTTGGTGGTTTAAATTGAAACCATGGTGATGACTTAATCTGTAAAAACGGTTCAATCTTCACTTGGGAAGCCAAACAGTTGCTGGTTCTAAGGAGCAGTCGAAGTAATAATGATCAGAAAAACATTAAAAGCAACTAAGCAATGCCAAGCAAGCATGTCTGACCTTTATCCTTTGAACTTATGCCATAATTGGGCTCAACCTGTTGTGAAAAATGAAAAGGTCCAACTTATAAAGCCCAAATCATATATAAGCCCATATTGAATACTTGGGTTTTCCGACATTTCTTTTTCACCCTTGCGAAACAACAAAATGAAAATCAGACCAAAAGGACTGACAACTGAGTACTCCATAGTCACTAATTCTCGAAGCAGAGCTCGGAATCAACGGCAATGGCGAGCGCGAGGCCGCGGCCGCCTCCGGACCCCGTCGCCGTCTTGCGTGGCCACCGGGCAGCGGTGATGGACGTCAGCTTCCATCCCTCCCGATCGCTTCTCTTCTCTGGGTCAGCTCCTTCTCTTCTCCCGACTGATTTCTCTCTTTCTTAAACCCCTGTTCGAAATCGTTATATCTGATTCGAATCTCTCTTGTTTGGTTGATTGCATGGTGGTGTTGGTGGCGTGGTGTAGTGCTTCGGATGGGGAGCTTCGGGTGTGGGATACAGTTCGGCACCGCACGATCTTTTCAACATGGTATGTTGTTTTGAATTGTGCATTTGTTTATTTTTATAATGATGTACATATTAAATTTTTTTTCTAATTCAAATATGATGTGCGCATGCAGTAAATATAATTTTTTTCCTGCTTGGACCTACCACTGTATAGATAGTTTTATTATTGTGAAAATTATTGGTGAAAATGTGATTGTTTGCCCCCTTTGTAAGTAGGTAATTTGGTTAAATATTGTACTGACTTATAGATAATCTTTAGCTATTTTTTAAATACAATATAACTATGAAATGACATAAAAAAAAAAGTGCTATACAACATGGGATTCTTGCTGATCGGCTTGGGTGGACATTACCCGTCCCATTTATATTATACATATTTACGCTTTGATCAAAATGATTTTTATGCGGGATTTCATTTCAATGGAATTGATTTCTCGAGATTTCGTTGGGCGTAATAACATGGAAATTCCGACAAAATGACATCAAATCCATCCATTTTGATAAAAAAATTTCTAATGAAATGAAATCCCATGTTAAAAAATCACCATTTTGATCAGGGCCTTAGTGCTCGTATGCAAAGATTTTCTTTTTTTCTTATTAATTTATTGATGAATTTCAGGGCACATAGTGGTGCTGCTGGTGTTTATTCCGTAGCTACCAATGCAGCCCTCGGCAACAGAATAATAAGGTGAAAAACTGATTCTTTCCTACCCCCACTTTTCTTGTTTCTATGTATTGTAATCGGCGCTTTATTTTATGCGATGTCTTAAATGTTACAAGGTTTTGTATATTGGTTATTGTTTTATTTTGGTAATTCTATATTGCACCACTGATGCAAATGAAAGTCTTATCCAATTCATTTCAGTCAGGGTCGGGATGGCTCATGTAAATGTTGGGAAATTGAAGAAGCTGGACTGTCAAGGTACTAGTTTAATATTTCTTTTTATGGTTTTGTGTGTCATTGTTTAAGACATGGGATATGTGATGCATTGCCTTTGCATGGTTGCTTTTTTTAGGAAGCCCTTGTTTACAATTCGGACAAATTCATACCACTTTTGCAAGGTTTCACTGACAAAGACACCTAAATCTGTTCAGACCGATGGTGGTATGTAGCGTATTTCATTAATGTTGAATGAATGGAGCTATAGATATAATATTGCATTTTTGTTTTAACTTTAGGGGATTCGACAGAAGTTGTCAACTTAATGGCTCTACCTGGGGAAGACCCCTCTCAGGTTTACTATTGACTTCATCTATTTCGAAGCTTAGTAAAAGGCTCACAAATTTTGGAATCAACAACAACAACAACAACTAAGCCTGTTGTCCCAAACAAGTTGGAATCACCTGAAATAATTTTGATAATAATTTTTTTTTTTTTGAAACTCGCGACTTTCCATTTATTAGGTCGAACTTTGGGATCTGACAGCTGTGAAAAGGGTTATGAGTTTGCCTCAGAATTGCAATTTAAATTTGGCTGGGCAGACCAGTAATCAAAGAGGTTTGTGTTAAAGCTCTGATCCTTTCTTAGATTTTGATTCACTTGTATGCTATGGCATCTTCTGTTTTAATTCATCTCTAGTAAATAAGCATCAGAAGGTGGAACTTTTGTATATGAGACTTTGATTGTATAATTCTTCTAACTTCTAACAGTATTAAATTATTTTGTTTTTTAATGAAGGAATGTGTATGGCAATTCAAGCTTTCTACACTTATGAGACCCAAGTTTTGAATCTGTTATCAGGGTATTTGTCTTCAAGGACTATATTTAGAGTAGCCATATATATTTCTCCTCTTCAAATGTTTATTTGTTTTAATTTGTATATATATATATTCCCTAGTTGTATCACTACCTCTAAACAAACTAGTTGATGGCTTAGCCTTCCTTTGATATTCATTAGTACTCTTTTATTCCAAAAACTTTTATATTTCAAGGTATTGTTGGCATAGCCAGGTAGCAGTATGTCTTAGTGAAAGTGCACATTCTCAGCAGGTTTTTTATATCATTCTGTATTTCTGTGGCTTGATTATTGGTTCTTTGTGCTTTCTTGTATTCCTAAACATGTTAAATAAGGTTATGCAGTTAGTTCCAGCTATAATTACCTAATCAATTGAAGTCCAAAATTTAGAGTAACAAATTAACGTCAAATTAAGTGTATTATATGTTCTGCATAGAAGTGTATTAGCTGTTACTTTTGTGATGCATACTTTTTTGTAATATTGAATATATCGATCTTTGGATGTTTTAAAATCAGTTATGAAGATGGAAGCATGCTTTGGTGGGACTTACGCAAGCCTGAAGCTCCTGTTTCGTCAGTAAAATTTCATTCAGAAGCAGGTCTGATGATCAACCAAACATATTTATGCATCTGCAGTTACTGTACTGTTTCTCTGAATCCTAATTTTGTTAAATTTTTAGGATATTTTTGGTGCAGTTTTGTCTGTTGCAATTGATGGCTTATGCAATGGCGGCATCTCTGGTGGAGCTGACAATAAAATATTCATGGTCGCCCTTGATCAACAGAAGGTAATAGTATAAGGAATAATTTTTTTTATGCCCCAAGTAACATCACAGTATCATTTATGCCCTGCAAACAATGACAAGTATTTTATATGACCCTGTATGTAAAATGGAGATTTTACTTTCCTCCCTCCAGGTCCTTACATCTTCAAATTCCCAAATTACATCCAGGTCCTTACATCTTCAAATTCCCAAATTACTATATACACTCACCATCGAGGGGTACTTTGGGCATCTTTCTGAAGTAAATGGGGCGAGTCAGTTGTCAATAGAGATGCTACTGCATTTTGAGGATATCTATATACTCGTGATATTCATTATTTGCAGAGCATGAGGAGAATGTACATTTCTGCATGCTTAAAAACAGCTTTTGACTTTGATGTTAACTTTGTTTTGCAGAGTGTTTGTACTGTTAGAAAAGAGATAGAGCTTGAGCGGCCTGGTATAGCCGGCACTGCAATTCGGCCAGACAACAAAATTGCAGCCTCAGCTGGATGGGACCATCGGTTCGTTACCTGTCTAAATTTGAACTGTTTATTTTCTTTTTGTAGTATATACTGGGTATTCTAAGTTTCTAACTGGTGCTGTTTTCTCTGTCTGTCAGATTGCGAGTGTACAATTATAGGAAAGGAAATGATCTTGCTTTGTTAAAGTATCACAGCGGTTCGGTATGTTTCTCTATAAGTTAGATGTTTTGATTTTGGGTTGCTGGTAGTATATAGCTGCTTTAATGGCATCCAAAATTATATATGTTTTGATGTTTTGATCCTGCTGACTACATTTGCAGTTAGCTGCTGTAGATAAATTGACCAGCAATAGTTGAAAATATTTTTATTTTCCTGGATACCTTGTGGCTTGTGGTAGTTCAGGGAATTGAGCATTTGTGCTCTTCCTATACGAAGTAGTGCTTTGCAGAGATATTTCTATTCTACAGCTACTTGCATGGTAGAAAAATGAGGAATAGATTCAAAATGTTATGGTAATCGTTCGAGACCAAACTACCTATAAAATTTATGCTTATCTACAGAAACTGTTAATTTGTAATGTAAGGATGTGTTAATTTCTTAGTCACAAATTCCCGCCTTATATGGTATCCATAACTATATCTATTATTTATCTGATATTCTGATTTGAAATGGCAAGCCTTTACTATTATATACTCAACTGTTCCCTGTCTCTGATTTGTAAATGGTATAACCCTTTTTTGTTTCACATGCAGTGTAATGCAGTGACATTCTCAGATGACTGCAGACAGATGGCTTCATGCTCGGAGGATACTACAGTTGCTCTTTGGGAACTATACCCACCAAAGGACAGAATCTAAACACAAGTGTACTATTTGCTAATGATCTAATTTATTAGCGTTGTTAGTGAGCTTGTTTTGATGGGCCATGTACATTATTTTAGCCAGTTGTGATTTATTCAGGTATTATTGGATGATTGGTCTATTCTCCAACTATATAGAGTTGATTGGGTGGTCCAATTTCAATTATCCACTCTTGATTGCCAGACGGTTCTTGCTCGTTTTATTTTAAATAATGAGTCCTGAATTGAAATGGACGGCTCAAAGGGCATCCAATGGTGCGTCCCAAGGAGAGGAGCCTAACCTGTTGTGGGAATGGACCAGAATGGTACCTGAGTACTTCAAAACCTGGAACGGTCAAATGTGATGTATTTATATTTACAATAAATTCAGCTTGTTATTCATATGATTAAATGTGTATCAGTTCATGACTTCAGTAGAGAGCCTAAATATGCTTAATTAGAATATGGTAAATGATGCCAACTGCATGAGGCAGACCTTTACATAAATGCACCTCTTTTGCTGCTTGATAACCGCTTAGGAATTTTTCAACGGTGACTCAATTTAAATTTTTTTACTATTTATTACGATAGCTAAAAAAAAAAATACTATAATTGAGAAATATCATAGTATACAATAAAAAAAATTTGAAAATATATAATATTTGATTTCTAAGGAGTATATAATAAAAAAAAATCGAAAAATATAGCATTTGATTTCTAAGGAGATTTCTTCATGAAGATGAGACTTAGAATCGATCATTTAATTATCGGATTTCGAGCATGAAGGCCTAAATAAATTGAACGGATTACTTAGCAGTATCCTAGAACTAGCACATGCACAAATCTTATTCGAAGTTGAAAAAAGTGTTTGTCGAAGAGCATGTTCAGAATCATCCGAGTAATTGTGTGGCGAGTCACGGTTCCTTCTTTGACAAAATACTTCTAGTATTGTTTCATTATTGCAACTCTGTGAATGCCACACAGAATCTCCATTAACAATATTTCATAGTGGAGATCTGAAAGCTTCAACTTAAAAGTCTTCAAGTCAAAGCTCTTTTGCAACTACATTCATCGCTTTTTTCATCTCTTTCTGGATCTGTTGCCCCGGGGACTACAATTATGTTTGCCTAATCTTTCTTGATCAGTTCCCTATTTTTCTCAATCCCAATTCCCCACCAACAATTTTGTACGCATTCTTTATTGTTTACAAACTTGAAAAAATAATCAGCACTAGAGGGGGGGAAAAAAAAGAAAGAAGAAAACTTGCTTCAAGGAGCAGCAACCAACAAGATGGCAAGCTATGTCTTATCCGTTCTTTTGGCTATTGGCAGCTTTGCAATGTCTGCTGCTTTGTTCTTTGCATCTGCTGCTTTTCAGAAGATTGCCGAGATTGTTGTTGAGAAGATTGCCGACATGTGTTTTCCATACTTGCCATCTGCTTGGGGGGCCATGCTTCCATTTAACAGTGAATCAGCGATAAAGAGACTACAGACGGCTCTTCCCCGAATCAGAGACGGCATGAGTTTTGCAGAAGAACTGAAAATGATTGACCCAAGTTCCAGTGAATGGGTCAGAACATGGATCGAGGAATCTAGGCAGGCTGTGGATGCAGCTGAAGATGTGCTTGATGAATTGGAGTACAAAAGGCTGAAGGATATGGTGAAAAATCGAGATGAGGCAGGTGGATCCGCTTCTAGCTCAAAGAACAGCAAAACATGTACTGTCAGTGGTGATATTTTGAAGAAGTTGAAGAAGGCTGTTGTAAGGTTGGATCAGGTTGCTGCTGGTCTGGACCGTATTCACCAACATCAACAAGCAACTGATTCAAAAATTCGTTGTTCTGAATCACAGCAAGAAGCTGGTAATAAGGATTCAAGGCATGAAACAACCGCCTTTTTAGCCGAAAGATACGTACTTGGCAGGGATGATGAAAAGGAAAAGATAATCGGTTGGCTGAAGCGACCAACACACGATAAATGTACATTTCTGCATGCTTAAAGACAGCTTTTGACTTTGATGTTAACTTTGTTTTGCAGAGTATTTGTACTGTTAGGAAAGAGATAGAGCTTGAGCGGCCTGGTATAGCCGGCACTGCAATTCGACCAGACAACAAAATTGCTGCCTCAGCTGGATGGGACCATCGGTTCGTTACCTGTCTAAATTTGAACTGTTTATTTTCTTTTTGTAGTATGTATTGGATATTCTTAGTTTCTAACTGGTGCTGTTTTCTTTGTCTGTCAGGTTGCGAGTGTACAATTATAGAAAAGGAAATTCTCTTGCTTTGTTGAAGTATCACAGCGGTTCGGTATGTTTCTATATAAGTTAGATGTTTTGATTCTGGATTGCTGGTTGTATATAGTGGCTTTAATGGCATCCAAAATTATTATATATATAGAGAACAAGCATATAAACTCCTAGGGCAATTCACTGATCCTGGTGACTACATTTGCAGTTAGCTACCCTAGATAATTTGACCAGCAATAGTTGAATATATCTTTATTGTCTTGGATACCTTGTGGCTCATGTTAGATCAGAGAATTGAGCATTTGTACTCTTCCTATAAGAGTTACAAAGTATTGCTTTCTGAGATATTTCTATTCTAATATAGTAATACTACTTGCTTGGTAGAAAAATGAGGAATAGATTCTAAACATTATGGTAATCATTAGAAATGGAATTACCCATAAAACTTATGCTTATCTACAGAAAGTCAGAAACTGTTAATTTGCTGTGTGAACACATGTTAATTTCTTAATCACAATTGCCTGCCTTATATGGTATTATCTTTAACTACATCTATTATTTTTCTGATTTGAAATGACAAACCGTTCCTATTATATACTTATCTGTTCCCTGTATCTGATTTGTAAATGGTACCAAGTATAACCCTTTTCTTTTTTCTTTTTTTCTTTTTTACATGCAGTGTAATGCAGTGACATTCTCGGATGATTGCAGACAGATGGCTTCATGCTCAGAGGATACAACAGTTGCTCTTTGGGAACTATACCCACCAAAGGACGTAATCTAAACTCAAGTGTACTATTTTCTGATGATCTTAATTTATTAGCATAGTTAGCGGCTTTGTTTTGATGGGTCATGTACATTATAGCCAGTTGTGATTTATTCAGATATTATCTTAGGTGGTCCAATTTCAATTCTCCACTGCTGATTGCCAGACAGTTTTTGCTCGGTTTTAATAATTAGACCTGAACTGAAATGAGCAGCCTAGAGGCCATCCAATGATGTCTGTACCAAGGAAGAGGAGCAGCCTAACATGCTGTGGGAATGGACCAGAATTGTACCAAAGTACTTCCAAACCTGGAATAGGCAAATGTGACATAATTTATGTTTAATGTAAATTAAGCTTTGTCATTCATGTTTGTTAAATGCGTATCAGTTCATGTCTCCAGTATGAAGCCTGAGTATGCTTAATTAGAATATCGTAAATACTATAAACTGCATGATGCAGACCCTTTACATAAATGCATCTTTTTTGGGCGCGCTGTGCTTGGTAACCCCCTAAGAAAGAATAGCATTAGTGTGCACAAAAATGTGAGGCCAGACCCGTTTGCTGAATCAACGGCCTATAAAGTATTTAACCAAAATATTTCGAGCACAGCAGAGATGCAAAAGAAAGAATTTTGCATCTCTCCTGTACTTGAAAGATTTTGGGTAGAAAATTTATGACATTTTGTCAAAGGAATATCCTTTTGCTCTTCGAACTACATTTTGAGTTCCAATTTTCTTCACATGTTTAATGGGATCCGAATATTCTGATTTAAATCGTCTTTAGCAATTAAATCATCATACCCTAAGTTATAAAATATAGCATTTGTTCTATCGCAGCGTGCTATTTTTGACTCGTGCAAATGGAATTTACAACGTGGGAAGTCTTCTTGACGTGATTTTTGGCAAACAAAATTGTTAATTTTAGGCATTTTTCAATGGTTCATTGTCCATTATTTAGATTATTATTTATTAATAGGCTAGCAATAAAGATTTTTGTTAAGCGTTGTACAAGTATAAAATATGATTTATCGTAAGTTAATTGCGCAGTGAATAAGTAATTTTATAAGAACGCCCTTACGTTTCTTTGATATCTTTGTCAAGTCCTTGAAGGGTTCGTGGGGGCGGTTCTGTCAAACTGAGTTTTTCGGGTTTTATTTTTGTGTGGTTTTTGAAGACGACTATTCTAAGCAATGTAACTAGGTAGCCTCTACCTAGTATTTCTAAGAAAAACTATTCTAAGCAATGTGGTTTGTTAAATTTATAACAAGTACATAAAAGATTTAAAATAAAACATGGATTGTCGCTCTGTTTCCGCGTATGCTTTTATTTTAAGAATCAAATTAATTGACGGTGAATTATTTGATGATACCGACAACATTCATATATAATTTATAATTATGAAATCTAAGTATCTATCATTTAATTGTTGATATACAATATGCACTCTATATTTAAGAAAAATGAAGAAGTGCATACAAATTTTATTGTTCATCGAGAGAGTCGAAAAAAATTGTAATTGTCTATAATATTTGATACAATACTAAACAATGCTTAATGTATAAAATATTAAAATTATATGTAAAGATAACAACATATCTATAAGCTTTGTACTTTTTTTTTTAAAAAAAAAATTGCTTTAATATGTGAACATAAGAAATTAGACATTGTCAAGTAATCATCCTAGAGTATACTTTTAAATTTAAATACGCAATATCATATTGTATACTTCTTTTTTGAACAAATTTTATCCTTACGTTAATGTATGATGTTGTTAAAAATTGTAGTATGAAATGTCGTATACTTATCTTTTTTTTTCTAAAAACAAATTAAATTAAATTAAATATTTAATAATACAACATTGTTTGCCTCGAAATTATCGCTGTTCAGACTAACAAGGACTTTCCAAAGTCTAAAGAATGTTTCTTCCTTGGTCCGTATTCTATACGGTACTCTCTGTTAATCCGAGCCGTTAATTTTCCTCTTATCAAACCCAGTCGCTGTTAATCGACCATCCAAGTATCCAACTAATCCGACACCTGTCCCCAGGGACCACCACACCTCGCCACGTCATCGATCCGTGGCACAATGCTCTCAACCAATAACAATATAACCCACGGATCCTGTTTTTTCTCTGAGAAGATCTGAACCGTCGGATCTCTCCGTCAACCCACGTACCAATTCAACCGACTCAACTCTTCAACGTGTCTCCTCCCTGTCCCATTCTTTATATACCCTCTTCATCCCTTCCCATCTCAAACTTTATATTTCCCGATTTCTCACGAAACCCTAGCTTTGAATCTCTCTCCAAATCAATGGCTCGTACCAAGCAAACCGCTCGGAAGTCCACCGGAGGCAAGGCTCCTCGCAAGCAACTCGCCACCAAGGTATGCTCCGATCTCTCTCTCTCTCTCGTTCTCTTTCTCCTTTCCTTTCCGATCTCTCTCATTTCTCTCCAGATCTAGGGTTTCTAATCGTGTTTTCTTTCTCGATCTTTCTCTAGGCGGCGAGGAAATCCGCTCCGACCACGGGAGGAGTCAAGAAGCCACACAGGTACAGACCCGGTACCGTGGCGCTTCGTGAGATCCGTAAGTACCAGAAGAGCACAGAGCTTCTGATCCGCAAGCTTCCGTTCCAGCGTTTGGTCAGAGAAATCGCTCAGGATTTCAAGACCGATCTCCGTTTCCAATCCCATGCTGTCTTGGCTTTGCAAGAGGCGGCCGAGGCGTACCTTGTCGGTCTCTTCGAGGACACCAATCTCTGCGCAATCCATGCCAAGAGGGTTACAATCATGCCGAAGGATATCCAGCTGGCGCGCCGCATCCGTGGTGAGCGTGCTTAGGTTGTTGGATTAGGGTTTGGGTTAAGTTATTTTGGTCTTTTCTGATAATTGTGTCTTGTTTAGGGGTATTTTAGGGATGTTCTAATTTATGTGTGGTCTATTTTGGCGGTGTGATGTAAATTCCTAATGTGGAATAGACAGTTTTAATTTAAATGGAGTATTAATTAATGTTCTTTGTTCGTTTTTTTGTTTGTTTGCCTTTGTTTCTATTTGTTGTTGCTTGTGTTTGGTAAATGCAAGAATAATTTGTGGTGTGTAAGTCACCACTGGTTTAGGAAAAGAAAACTGGTGGGTGAATGTTGAGTTTTTTTAAGTAATGGTTGAACGTACATTTAGTGTGGCGGGTCGCTGTTGGACGTACTTATGACCCATTTCCTAGGAGGAAGAGTCAGGAGTACCAAACACGGGCGTAATTCAAAGAGTTTTTAATTAAAAAAATAATTCAGAAATAGTTGGATTTAAATTTAGACCGTTAGTTCGACAGATTGCGCGTAGGTTTTCTATCGGACGGTACGAATTTCACCGAAATTTTTAACATATGGATCCCTTATATTGTAAAAGACGTGGACTATTATATATAGTTATGTACTAATACGGGTTATTAATCCAGAAAAGGAAAAGTATATCAAGTCAATTTTTAAACCTAAGAATAATTAAATTTATTTTGGCATTTACACTGATTCTGTGATTCATGTCAAATTGTCAATCAATTGAGACACCCCTTGCTTTTTAGTTGCAAATTTTCTGTTGCCGAAATGTTTGTTTTGCCAAACTATAATGCTCCTCAATCCGGCCCAACGAAAAAGAACCAGATGTAGGCAGAATAGAACAATGCCAGTGTTGGGCCGAAGCCTTATCGAACTTAGTAAAACTATTTTTTTTTCTTTTGCACTATTAAGGTTGGGAATGGACGAATGGACCGGGTGAAAACGGTCACTGTTTCGACCATTTTTTCGTTTCGTCCAAAACGAAATGAAACGGTTAAAAAATTTTGGTTGCATTTCAAAATGAAACGGTTAACGAAAACTTGAAACGGTTTCGTCCATGTGTATTTTTGTGGTTTCAACTGTAGTCAATTTCATTTTCAAAACGAAACGGTTAACGAAATTGACTGTTTTCGTGGTCGTTTTCTGGGTTTTGACTGTATTCTTTATGATATTTGTTTGATTTTAGGATATATTTGTATTGCAGGGCAGTAGAAAACTGAAAGTTAAAATGCCTCAAATTTTTGCCTATTAATCTCAAAATATAAAAATTATTATTATTATTATTATTATATATATTAATTTCTATATGTATATATAAAAGTTATAAGGTATCAAATATATTTCGGTAAACAAAATAACTGAAAAAAGATGTTTAATGTAGCGAAACATTTGACTTGCTTTTTCAGACTTACTATTTAACTATTTATTAAGGATCTAGAATTTTTTTAAGCCTGGCACAATAAAACAATTAATATATTATTATTAAAAATTCATAATAAATAATATATTTAATTATATATATATATAGACACTCTTAAAGAATTTGCACTTTTTTTTATTAATTTATTCTAATTTTTTAAGCCCTTGATTGTTTTCTATATTTCACTCTCATTGCAATAGTTGATTCGGAAGGAGTGGTGCCCGGATTTCGTTCACATTGGGGCTCCTTGAACTCTAAACCCATCTGCACCGTCCGATCTAATCTGGACGGTTTGGGTCTATCAATCTAATATTATGCACGGGACTCCCTTAATCATAGAGATCAAATCAGACGGTGCAGATAGATGTGCTGCACCGTCCCACATGGGACCAGATCTCGTTTGCGCTCCTTCCTACCTTATACCAGACTTTAATTTCTGGAAATCAAGGCCAGAGTTCAGGAGAAAAACTACCCCTCCTAGGGGCTGTTTGGATCACATGGGAATAGAAGGAATTTCATATTCCTAGGCATAAATTTATTATAAACAATCCAAACTCTTCACAAAATTACACACTTCCCAATACTTTCCGCCTAGGAATAGGCTATTCCTCTTATTCCTAAGCGATCCAAACGGCCCCCTAAGTCGGTAAACAAGACAAACGGATAAGCATCTTACCTCATTCCCACGTCATTATACAATGGTTTTGAAAATCCTTGTGCGTTGAAATAATTGCATCAAAGCAAACAACAATACACTATTAGCTACACCAGGCACTTGCTATGTCAATAAACAGACACCCAACTTTATTTGCAAAATTCTCATCAAATACAAAGTCTTTTCCATCCATTCCAAATCCATTACAATCCTCTCTTCCCAAATTTTAATCTGAACCCAAAATCAAACAAATATCATAAAAAATTCTCATTATAATTTGCTTTCAAATCGGGTTCCCAAGCACACTGAAAACACACCTTTTTCTTCTGCACCAAAATTCCCAAATTCGCAAAAAACCAGGTGCCTAGATCCGCCTAGACAAATTAACGGTCCTGATCAAGCCCACAAACCCCTTCAATCCGTGTGCCTCTATTCCAACCAATCACAGACTAACACAACATCTGTCTCTCTTTTACCTTCTTTAAACCTCCTATAAATCCTCTTAGAAATCCACATGCTCTTCAGTTCTGACCATTCCTAGATAGAACCATCTCTTTCACCACAAAACAAATATCCAACAAGTTATTTTGATAACCATGTCAACCGAAGAAAATACGGAGCCAGTGGCTGCCCCAAATGAACCTGAACCTCCATCTGAACCGGTTGAGCCGAGCTCGGCTGACCCAACAGCTACCGACACGGCTCCAGTCGAAGCAAAACCGGCCGATGAGAAACCAAAGAAGGAGAAGAAACCGCGAGCACCAAGGAAAAAGAAGACCACCCCTAGCCATCCTCCTTATTTTGAGGTAATTAATTACATTATATTGGTAAAATTTTCTCAACATCATAATCTTTTTTTTTTTCTTTTTTCAAAATCTGATATTCAAAGTTTGTGCCTTTAGATGATCAAAGAAGCGATCACGGCTTTAGATGACAACACCGGGTCAAGCTCGTATGCGATTGCAAAATACATGGAACAAAATCACAAAGAAGAATTGCCGGCCAATTATAAAAAAGTCCTTGCTATTCAGTTGAAGAACTTCACTGCCAAGGGAAAACTTGAGAAGGTCAGAGCTTCTTTTAAGCTGAAAGAAGTGGAGGTTCCGAAGAAGAAGAAGAAGAATCCAGTGACGAAAGAGATCAGCAAGATACCGACGAAGGCGCGATCGAAGAGAAAGGCACCTGCTGCTGTGATGGGCACTGACATGAAGAAAAAGAGTACTACGAGACCAACCAGGGCTAAGAAGGCCAAGAAGGCAGCGCCTCCTAAGCCGAAACAGCCCAAGTCAATCAAATCCAGTACCAGTAAGAAGGCGAACAAGGCAGTTGCTGGTTGATTAAGCCTGATGCTTTGGTTGAGTGTACGTAAATGATGATTTTGTAAATAGGGTTCCTCCTTTATTTTCTCTTTTTTTTTTTTGTTTGGTTTTTTTTCCTGATCTTTCTCGAGGTGCTTGTGTAGTTCTGAAGACTAGTAGTTTTTGCCACTTTTATGTATGTATATGGTATCAAGATGTTAGAATAAGTTTGTTTCAAATGGAAATATGATTTCCATCTTTTATTGGGTAAGATTATTAATTCCTACTTCTTCACAAAATCCAATTAAGTACTGAGGAAATCTGAATTTGATAATTATCGATTCATTATTAATTTAATTTTGAAGTTGAATTGCTAAATGTTTTTTAGGCCTCTTGTACTAGAGAAACTGTCCAGGTTGTTCTGTTGGTACTTGTTAGATTAACATTTTTTCTTTTACGTCTACCTTTCAAAGATAATAAATGCAAGAATTATGGAAAAACATGAACCGAGCTATTCTGTGTACGGCTATGAAAGGAATCAAACCATTGGTTGTTAGTGGGCAGAGGAAGATGCTGACCCGATATACCTCCGATCCTACCCGTTATTACACTCCATAAGGATTACAACTTCATGCATGCCCTGTTTGGGGCAAGCTAAACGCAACTTACTGCTACGCTTTATATAGCGTTGTTAACGGTCATTATTGGTTTTATTAAAATATTATTATGATGACAATATTTTTTTTTTTTTTTTTGAAGAAACAAGCCCGTAGGCTAATGATGACAATAGTTTCTCGTACATTCATTGTTGGTACTTAAATTTGACTGACACCGGTAATTAAAATTTTGCTATTATATTTATAATTTTTATTTTGTAAAAGGTATAGCAGATCGTGTTTAATTTTTTTAAAAAAAATTGTAAATATTAGATCTTGTAGGTGCATCAACCAATGTACGTTTGCTCTTACGAATTTGGGTCCATTTTATTTTTTGAATAAATATTTAAAAAAGCAAATTCATACATAGTTGGAAACCCAGGGTAAACCATATATGGGCAGTTGTGTGAAAGTCCATAGCTAGATGCCTAGATGTCTAGATTATTTGGAAAAAAAAAAACAGTGAGTATAAAAATCCTTGGTCCTTCTCTGTCTTTTGGAAGAGCGTCCTAAAATTCGGACCAGATCGACTCTTCAAATGACTTACAACAAACAAGAACTTAGAAGGGCTAGATTTTGAAGGGTCGGATCTATTTTTTTCCAAAGAATGATATCGAATGTGTGGATTTTGAAGGACCGGGTCTTTGATCTAACCTTTCAATCGTAATGACCATTTAATTATGATAAGATAGTAGAGATTAAGAAATATAAAAAAAATAAATATTGGTATTATTTTAGGACTAGAAGGACCAAAGGATCTAGAAGAGCTGGATTTTCGAAGGACCAGTTTCCTACTCTCCTCTTCCAAAAAACAAATCTGTCTAACATAGTCTATCTTAATCCATTTTCTCAACCCGATCCGACCCGGCCCTTCTACCATACCCATTGAGTTCGGTCCTTTGAGATCTAACCCAGCTTTTTTTGTCTTTCACTGAGAAAAGGGCTATATAACATCCAACTTTTCCATCTTAATCACTGACATTGGGGCTGGTACCAATTGCTTACTGGTAAAATTATTTTTCTAATTTTGGTGTATTTATAGTTTGATGCTAAAAGAATCAATCATGTATACATGCATTGAACAACAAGCAAAATAAAGACCTTGATGGAAAAAATCTTTGTACCTCGTAAGAAATTGCACTTAACAAGCCTGTATCAGATCAACAACCAATTCTACATTGCACATAATTTTGCTGAGAGGTGTTCCTTTTTCATTGTTAATTAAAAAAAAAGGCCAATTTTAAATGAACAATTAATGAAAACCAAATTCTTCAACTGACAAAAGCAGATTACAAGCTTAGTCCAACAATAAATGAACCATCCTCTGCCTTACATGAAGACTAAATGACTAATACAAAACACCTCAAAATTTGAAATAAAGAAATTATTGAAAAACAACTCCAAATGAAGATCCCATTAGAGTACACCTTGCTTAGCACTTCAAGTCGCAAGATACATTATGCTAGACGTTTTTCTTCAAAATTAAATTAAAGTCGCAAGATACATTATCCAGACAACATAAAGAGAAAACAACGGAAGCTGAAGAAGAACAGATGATTCACAATTGAAAAATCAGTGGGAATAATGGTTGACTTTGAAAGTGAAGAAGGCTTTGTAGACTTGGTAGCAGTGACAGAAATTTTCAAATCGCTAGAAATTTCAATTTATATAAAAAAAAATAAATCCAATATGTTTTAAGTTATTTTTTAATTGTTTTTACTTGAATTAAAAGTGAACGGCCACTAAAACCCTTACGATTAACTACAAGTGCCTTCATTATTGCTTTATTAGCAAAAATTTTGGTTGGAGAACTAAATCCTCTAGATCATATAGTATTTTTTTTTTTTTTTGCATCTATTGCTATTAATATTACCATAGTATTTAGTGATAGAAATATCTAAACACCTATATAATGGTCAAATAATGAAACGGACCCTCACCCATTACGTTTGAGCAACGGTTAATTTTGAGTCTCTATGGCCTTAATATTTTTTACTTTAACTCCAATCTCATTTCAAGTCATAAAAAACCATAAACAATAACCATATTATAATTATTTCCAATATTATCATACGGTGAAAATAGTGTGCAGTGTGTACAAAAGAATCAGCATCAAATTATGTGCGCACAAATATCGGTTAAAGGCTTTTGTAACATGTAACATGTATTTATATCATTTAAAGATATAAAATAATGAAAACAAACAGTTACCTCCTAAATATTAAAAAGTCTTGAAAGAAAAAATTATTTGTGTTAATTGCAAATATTATAATTAAACTTCGGTGACCAAACCTAAATGAATCGAACCAAAAAAAAAAAAGGAAATTCCAATTGCCAAATGTTACTAATATAACAATTAATCATATTTTAAATTGCAAATTAATTGCATAAGTAGAAATGCTTAGTAGACTCAATTTAATTAAATCCTTATCAATTACGGACGTTAAGTTCGTTATAAACCATAATATCACATGGCTTCTGTACAAGTGCAGTTTAGAATTCAGACCGTCAATGACAATGCCACGACAGATTCAAATCCAAAATACAATACAAGCATTCAACACCTTCACCTACACCAACCCCCTTTCATTCAATTCTTACAGTTTTTGTTTCTATTTCCTTGTTTTTTGACCTCTCCATCAACAAATGCTTAAAATCATGCACCTTTTCTGAGTTTTCTTACTTTAAAGAGTTGAGCGTCGGATCATCACAGCCGTTGGATCAGAGTGGTCCGATCCAACGGTTCAGAAAACAGAGAGATCTCATCAAGTCTCTTTCTCTCTCTACTTTTTTTTTTCTCTCTCCTCATGGAAATGGAATCGGCCATGTCCTTTCTCACCTCTTCTTCTCTAGGAAACCCTAGATGACTCGGCGCAAAATCGGCTTTTTGGGTCAGGTCCGATCGAATCCCAGTTACAAAATCCTTCTCCGATCAGTTTTTACTTGTGATTTTAGAGAAAAAGAGGGTTTTTACTCGCACTTCACAAGTATAACAGTGTGACACTGTTCTTCTAAACTCAGGTTATTTAGCTCTCTTTCTAGAGCCTGATTTTGATCTCTAGAGCTCATTTTCTGTATTTGAGCAGTTGATTGTAGGAATTTAGTATATATACATGTATGCCATAGTTGATTGCTTGTGTTGTGTAATTTGCTAAGTTCAGTTTGAAGTAGCTTCTTCTTCTTCAGTGTGAAAGATTTTTAGAACTTATTTATGTGAAGCTTGTAAGTTCTTAGTTTAATTTTAGTTCATTGTTTTTGTTCTGTGGATACTCTGTAAATATTTGCAACTGAATAGTACTGACAAGTAAAATTATGTAAACTTGGATAAACTATAGTTGGAAATTCATGTTGTAAAATTCAGTGCATTGCATCTCACTGGATAGAAATCCATTCGATTTAACTATTTTATAATCTTCAAAATTATTATTTAAGCTTGGTTTGTACTGTAGCATGATGCTGTTCTCATGACAAATGTTTTCAAGTACTTGCAAATTATGATCAGGATCTTGTTTTAGTATGTAATGAATTAGAAATTGAGCAGCAAGCTTAGTGTTGTAGTTCATACCATCTTAGATAATTTTTTTAAACCTGCTTCACATTTTACTTAATTATTCATTTTTTTTTTTTATTTCATAGGTCAGTGTGTGGCTATACATTTCTCTTCATAGTCGTTCATGAAAACAAATGTAGCTATGGATGACATAGGACGAAGTAGAGAAAATGGGAGGCAAAGGCCGGATCCATACAAACCTGTTCATGCTCAGGTAAACTTATATGTTGAGAATTAGGATTTATCATAATTATTTGAATAATGTGTCATATTACCTGGTTAGTTAAGGGTACAATACAACACATCTTTGAACATGATTTTGTATCGAGTACATGCAAATGCACCATCAACCTTCATCAAATAATGTTTGTTATTTTTGAAGTGAACAGCTTTGGCACTGAAATTCTTGCTTTGAAGCACTCTTTCTTGTAGGTGATTTGATTGGGAACACATTTTGTGTCAAGGCATGGAATTAGCTTTCTTCTCAGAATAAAGTAGAAACAAAAATTAACCAATCTGTCTTTTTCTCTAGAAACTAATGAAATTTCCTTTGTAATTAGTTTAACTGTCAATTAGCTATTCAATAGAGAATTATCTCTGAAAAGAGACAAATTAATCACTGAAGAATCATTGTTACTGTTTCCAAGTCCCAACCAGATATAGCAAGCTAATTCAAACTTTAACTTGCAATTAGTTAACGCAAGACCAGCTGTTTCCAATAGAAATCCAACTTCAAATACGCTAATCCCTCAAAATTTATTACTCTAATTCCCAGGCAAATGTAAAAGATCAAGCTATAAGGCCACTTTTTTAACAACACTGCCATGATTTTCTTTCCTTTTTCATGTTCAGTGGATGATGCCTCAGGCACACCAGCACCAACTCCAGCAGCAGCAGCAGCAGCGGCACCACCAAATTAAAGATCACCACACAGCGAGCCTCATTGCTGTCTTGTCAGAGCGGGATAAGGCTATCCAGGAGCGCAACCAGGCCATTGCTGAGAAAAAGGCTGCTTTGGCTGAGCGTGACCTTGCCATCATGCAGCGTGACGCAGCTGTTGCTGAGCGCAATGCTGCCTTGATTGATCGTGACAATGCACTCGCTGCACTGGACCTTGCCCGCTCCAATCCTAATGGCCTCAACACAAACCCTAGCTCCCTCTCTCAGGTCCAGGCATCCCCGCCTCAGCTCTCTGATGCCCCTTACGACCATATCCGTGATATGCATATTGCAGATGCATATCCTATTTCTGCTGCCCCAGCTGGGGACATGATGATGAAGAAGGGAAAGCGACCGAGAAAGGAGAAAAGGCAGCCAAAAGTAGAGAAGAAAGGGAAGAGATCAGGGCCTGGGTCAGGAGGGTGTGATGACGAGTCAATTGTCACTGTCACTAAGACAGTTAATGATTGGAAGGGGCAGGACTTAGGTCTCAACCAGGTAAGTTTCGACGAGTCAACCATGCCAGTGCCGGTTTGTTCCTGCACTGGGAAGTACCGGCAGTGCTACAAATGGGGGAATGGGGGGTGGCAGTCATCCTGTTGCACCACAAAAATGTCTATGTACCCACTTCCTGTCATGCCGAATAAGCGGCACGCACGGATGGGTGGGAGAAAGATGAGTGGAACAGCTTTTCAGAAGCTGCTTAGTAGGCTTGCAGCTGAGGGTCATGATTTGTCGATGCCAGTTGATCTGAAAGATCACTGGGCAAAACATGGGACAAACCGGTACATCACAATAAAGTAGTTGCGTCTTTTCCGTACTGTTGCCAACTGATTTTGGATGCCCAGAACGAGAAGTGCACTTCGATAAATTGTTGCATTAGTCTTAAGGTCTCATTGTCTTAATGGGGTGAAGTGTTTTAATCGTTGCTTTATCAGGGTAATGTACTCCATTTGTGTGAATAATAAGTCGCCATTAGAATGTAACTGTTGTACTGTTGGAGATGGTTTTTGTATTTTGTAGTGAGGCTAGTGTATATATAGCTCTAGGCCTAATTTCTCAAGTATGAGGATAATATAAGCTGTGTGCCTTGCAAGGTGGGTTATTACTGGTTCATGTTGTTATGTACCGGGTATATTATGCTGTTTTTGGTAGCTCATTCTTTCTTAGAGTGCATAATATGCCGTTGCCTCCATAAGCAACTACTGGAACCATGAGTTCCATACTTATTTTGAATCAATAATTCAAGAGAAGTTTTAAAGGTTGTTGGTTTTCTCCATTATCATTTACCAATGTTTGCTTATAAGTCATCATTCAGAAATGGACCAAGCAAAATTATATTAACTGCATTTTAATAGTATGAACTCTAATAGAACCAACAAGTGTAGTAAAAACTGAAGCTAAAGAGTAACTTGATTTATTCTGCACAAAAGTTGAAATGGATAATAGGTGCTAATAATAAATTACAAAATCGTTTCCCATCCTAGTTCCCAATATTTCAAATTATCAATCCCATGCATGTGCAGGAGACCAATCAAGTACGACATAAGCAACTATCCAGCCAAGGGGTTTGCGTGCATTGTGACATTATTAAGCCTGATCTCTGCAAGAGGTCGATCCCCAGGTCCAGTTTGTGTCTGGTCAAGAACAATGAATTTAAAATTAGCAATTTTCTCAAATACTGTCAGGAAAATTATAAGAGAGGTATTGAATAACTAAAGCTAACCTTTTCCATGATGTCAAGAACTTCAAAACCATGAATCACTTTTCCAAAAATAGTGTAAAGACCGTTCAAATGAGGTTGCTTTCCATAGGTTATAAAGAATTGGCTTCCATTTGTGTTAGGCCCACTATTCGCCATAGAAAGTATGCCTCTTGCATTGTGCTATAAACAAGAAAACAGAACTTTCAATTAGCTACACAGAAAAACATTAAAAAAAGGAACCATCGTTTGACATGAAAAGCCGAATATAGAAGTCAATCCACCAACTTCACTTTATTAATATGGAAGCTTTACTTAGAAAAAAACAAGGTTGACAATAATATATGACATAAATCTCATAAATACAATAACAGTGCTTTGGTTGGTCATACTCTTGCCTAGTATAACAGTAAAAATTTGGGTGCGGGTGCATCTATGGAGATAAAGGTAAGAAAACCTACATCCGCAGTTCCAAAAATGCAGACAAATAATCTAAGAAAGCAACAGTGAAACAGTACCTTAAGTGATTCTCGGATTTCATCATTGAACTTCTTTCCCCAAATGCTGGTACCACCTTTACCAGTACCAGTGGGGTCTCCGCCTTGGATCATGAAACCTTTAATGTTCCTGTGAAATATTGTCCCATCATAATAGCCACTTGCACATAACGCCAGAAAATTCTGTAAATGACAAAATTGCTAAAGCTTAATGTTTTCTCTTAAGATACTAAATAAATTTTTGTTAACTCTGATGAATAATACTGAGAACAACCAGCAAGTTAAATTGAGAAACCTAAGTAAAAAATTAGGTTGATTTTTGTTTCAGTAGATTTCAAATTCCCACATCACCAATTGCAAGATTATATTAAATTATAAAATGAAGTTTGACATATTCAACAACTTCCGATTAGTTTTTTTTTTCATTAAACACTAGCAATTCCATTCTTAATGACTACATCTACATTTATTGTTAAAAGAACAATCACTAAAACCCTGTTAATATTCAATAAGTTGCTATCAATTTTTTTTCATAAACTCTATTTATTTTTCTTAATTAATTGAAATTCTCTCAAACACTAAGATGAAAACATGGACAATTAATAATTCATATATGCCGTCATCTCAAAATAAAACATCGACCAAATTTCAATGTCTAATTAAACCAGCCAGCAGCTCCATTACAAGCACTACAAGAAAATATACTCAATTTTGGGAGCTCAAATCGAATCGATCGGTTTAGTTTACCACAATTTGGGACTAATGTTCTTAAACCCTACCCCTATCCTATTTCAAATAATCAACCATCATGCTTACCTTCTAATATGAAACTCACAATAGTGATTTCTGCTTGTACTAATCATACACAAGGGTATAGAAGAGGAAAGGCATACCTCGGCGGTCTTGGGAACCTCGTCACAGAAAATCTCGCACTTGATATCCCCCAAATTCGTGTGCAGAGTAATCGACTGAAAAGCCAATCGAAAAATCAGAATGAAAACACAAGGAAATGAAATAGAATAGTACCTAGGTTGGAATGAAACTGGAATCACTCACCATCGGAAAAGAACTCTTAACAGAGAAGTGTTGTGTGGTTTATTGGTCTCTCTCGCTGATACGCTCTTCAGTTCTTTGTAGCAGAAGAAGTTTGTTTAATGGTTTGTGCGATTCTTCATTCTTCTGATCTTCTCAAAAGATTGGTGCGTAGTCGGAACTTATCTAGTGGGCCGAAATGGTTCTACGAACAGCCCAACCCACAAATAGTCCGAATTCATTTGTCGGTCTGAAAATCTGAATTTGGGCACAAGATGAAGCAGGCCTTCATATTTTGTATTCCGGTTTTATCGGTGATTGGTATCTACCATCCACTTGTAAACCATCCAACCATCCAACAGGCCCAGCATCTTTTTTATGGGCCTAACAACTAACCCAGCCTTCCTCACTGTTTATTTCTATCCCTTCTCTCACACCAAATCCTAGCCGCAGCCAGAAAAAGAGGCGAAAATCAAAATCACGAACCAGATCCAACCTCCAACACAGAACCAGATCCAGTCGAGTACTCCATCTCTCATCTCCTATCTCCATAGAGGGATTCCCACTGCCCTGTCGTCCAAGTGGTGCCGTCGATCTTCCACCACGCCAGCATCAACACCAGCACCAAAACCAACATTATTTGTATCCTCCTACTCCTCAGCCTCACGCCTACCCACCTTGCCCACCTCCTTCCATGCCTCCCCGTCATCCTCCTCAGCAGATGTCGCCTTATCATCCCCTTAATCAGATTCACCTTCACCTTCTGAATTGTGGTGTTGGATCTCAATAAACACTTTATTTGCATACCTTGGGGCAGAGTTTTATGTGTAGACAGTTGAGAGAGATGCTAAGTACAGGGCTTCTATGGTTTGTAATTTTTTGTTATGATGGTTGTAATTCCGGCTGTGTAAGATAAATGGTTGTAATAATGATTGTGCTATGAAGATATTTGTTCGTTCTGTTTTCATATCTGTTAAGTTATTTTTCTTAATGGATCATCTTGTATCACTATATATGTTCATTGTTTAAAAGGATTAATTAAAATTTATACTGTTATATTTATTACTTTAAGGAATCATGTTGTTAACATGTATTCTTTACCTGTTCTGTTACTGCTACAAAGATTATTTCACTTCATAATTTGTAAAAAGATTACTTAGTGATCATATGTGTTAAGTTAGTTTTCCTAATGGATCATCTTGTATCACTATGTATGTTTATTGCTTGAAAGGATTAATTAGAATTTATACTTGTTATATTTATTACTTTAAGAGATCATGTTATTAAAATATGATCCCTAATGGATCATCTTGTATCGAGCAGATTATAAGGTTATTAAAACGTGATATTACGACTGCATCTAACTGAACACATAACTCAGGTTAACTCATCCTTTATGGTCAATATCAAAACTAAAACGTCATATTACGACTGCATCTAACTGAACACATAACTCATATTAACTCATCTTTTATGGGCATTATCAATACTAAAACATCATATTACGACTGCATCTAACTGAACACATAACTAAGTTTAACTGATCCCTTATGGCCATTATCAGAACTTAATATCATATTACCACTGCATCTAACTGAACACATAACGCAAGTAACCCATCCTAAATGGTCCAATTGGATGGTTTGAATGGTTTTTCAATGGATGGTGTATATCACACCCGGTTTTATCATCTAGGCACCTACACAGTAAGTCACAAACATGCCATAGTGAATTCAAATTTCAAATTGAAGTTCAAAATAACAAATTGATTAACTTGGATGGAGATGACAATATTAAACATAAAACTAAATCTTCGACATTTACCCTTCCCATGACCACCTCCTCCTCGTCTACCTCCGCCCCATGCTTTCTTTTTATCTTGAGGGTCATAATTTTCCCAATAATACTATAATAGACAACTTAGTTTTCCCAATAATTTTTGTGGACCTTACCGAGTTGAAAAATCTAAAGCTAACGTGCCGCTTTATGAGACAGACTTTAGGACATTTGTGATTTGATGGTGTAAATATTTTACTTTTATTCCTTTGGAGTGAAATTTGCATCGTCTAATGAAACTATCGTCTAGTATTATAGAAGAACTTAATAATATTCAAGTGTTCAACGAATTACGAATTCAATAACTGAACAATGTTGCAAGGTTTTACATTTCGAGTACCATTTAATTTGATTGATTATCCACCAATATCTAAAGTTATTTGTTGTTAAATGTCTCCTAGTTATGTTGTATTTTTTAGCTTTGTCAAAATTTCGAAATATAAAAACTCATGATCTTTCAATATGCCATGTAATAATATTTTTATGTAGAGCAGAACGTAAACTCATACCTTATACATGAACTCAACACACCAAAAATGTCATTTTTCAAGTGACAGATCATTTGGGTTGAAAGTAAACTTATGAACACTATTCACTATATACAAACTCTCAAAATTGCTTCGAGTATCCTTTGCACCAACAATTTATTTTTCAAAAAATAGACAATAAACACATGATTATGAAACATGAGTAAACCAGTACACAAGTTATTATTATAATAACATGACAATGTACTTTTCAAAAATAGAAGATAAACACATGATTATGAAAAAGAGCAAGGTTCCGCTATTATCACTTTTGGATACCACAAGTTGCCACAACTTCATATTTTATCAATATTTAAAATTTTTAGAATTCAAACGCTGAATCCAAACCATTGATCTTGTTCAATTTAACGAGCGATGCATTTCTATATAAATTTTGTAAAATTTAGAGTCAGTTTGATACTTGACAAGCGACCAAATGATGGACGCATTAGAATTAATCTGTCATAATTAACCATATTTATTCATTTGTTGACCACTTGATCGAGCATCAAACTGACTCTAAATTGTGTAATAATTTTTTGGAAGGTCATTCAATGTTACTTGGCAGTTTTCAAGCACCAGATTTAACTAATTAATAAAATTTATAACTACTCCACTACATGAAGTAACTTTCAAAAAACAAAAAAATTAATCAATGCTGTGTGTTTGGAAGTGTGGTGAATAAGAATAGAATAGTTTGTTCAAGAATGATCGGGTGCAAACCTAGTCAAAATAACCTCGTTTTACCTGATTTAATCTATCGTAGTAAAGCTAAGGGTCGAATCACAGGGACGGTGTTGGAATATCGGTCTTTTACTTTACTTAAACTAGCTAGACGAGTTCAACTTTCTTTTGTGAATTAAAAGTTGAAGGTGAATACAAATCCTAAATCTACTATTAAGGCTAAAACAAGAATAAACAAGAGAAAATCAACAGGTCAAATAATTCTAGGATTTCTGGTTCCAAACGATTCTACTTTTGTCAAAGTTGGAACGGTCCGTTATATCTCTGGAACGGTCCGTTTCAGCCTCTGTCAACAATTGGAACAGGCCGTCCTGGATCAGACTCCCCCTTCCGGGCGGTACGTTCTGATCTTGAGACGATCCGTTCCAATGGTTGATACTTGTTTTGTCATTGATTTTAGTTATTAATTAAGTATTTTTATGCGAGTTTAAACAATACTTAACTTATAAACTTGTACTCTAACTTCCGTTCAGGTCAAGCTACTAAGTTCTATTGTTTAACTCCTAGAACGTCTAAATTTCAACTTTCGTTTCTTGGTTTAGATGTTCTAGTCTATCTCTTGGGTCTTGGTACACTTTTAATCTTCCGATCTCAAGTAAAATCCTAATTTCTTAAGGTCTGGTTCATCCTTCCGAATCTCACCTACCAAATAGTTTCATTACCACACTATAATTCAGGTTAATCAATATTGCTACCTACTATCAAACGTGGCCATCACTTAATAGGTATATCAATTAACAATTCAAAACAAGCATGGCAATATAATAAAGCAATCGAATCACAAGAGATAAAACATAACTTAACTTAATTAATTAACTAAATATTCAAATCAAAACAAGCAACTAAGTAGAAAAGTTTACAACCATAGTCCTAGAACAATCAACTCAACAACTAAAAGGCATCATGAAAAACAAAGAGAAATAGGAAATAAAGGAAGAATAAAACCCAATATGTCCTTGCTTCCTCCTGTATGTCGAAGCCTCCTATCGAAACGTCCTGTTTATGCCACAAACCGGTCGATTCGGCGCTGCCACGATCCTGACCTGAGACTATTCTCTCAAATAGAACTATATCTAACCCTAACTTGGATCTGGAATTGAACTCCACTCTTGTATATCTCAAAATCTCTTCAAACTATGTTTTAATAGGCATTAGAAATGTGTAGAGATGATGAAAATAGCAGAAGACACGTTCTGGAAGTGCCAGAGATAGATTAGAACCGCCATGACATAATAGAACTCTAAATTTGGCAATCCTTGACTATTTCTGGGAATTCTGGCGGTTTCTGTCGGGGCGGACCGTTCTAATCTGGGACGGGTCGTCCCAAGCATCTAAAACGGACAATCCTGCTGTTTCTAGCAGTTTCGGCTGGGGCGGACCGTTCTGATTTGGAACGGTCCGTTCCAGAAATTTCAGCACTGCGTCCAGTCAGTATTTTGCCCATATCTCCTTCATCCGGACTCCGATTGAGGTGATTCAAGAACCGTTGGAAAGCTTACAACGAGCTCTACATCATTATTGATTCATCCAAGTCATGTTTTTGTCCAAAATCTGCATAAAAATAGGGATTATGGTAGTAACTCCTTCTTTGACTCAAACTTAATTAAAACAAACCTAAATATATCAAAATCTAACTAAAACACAGATATTTAGTTGTAATTTGGGGCCTAAAAGGATTGAAATATCTATATGAAATCCGCTGATCAAAGAACAAGGGTGGTGAATAAGAAATGGTGAAGAATTGTTTATTTATAAATTAAGAGATGTTGTTTGGGTAGTTAGTTAAGAATAAGAATAAGAAAAAATATAAAATAATGATTTTTTGTTGGATGGTTAGCTTGTTCCAACCTAGTTCCAACATTTTATTGGAACAAGAACAATGACCTGAATAAGCTATTTCGCTTGTTCTGAAATGTGTTTGGCAACCTCTAGAACTAGTAATTTCGAATAAGGTTGATAGGACGTTTTCATATATAGGTTTTGACCCAATTTGGACTCAAATTATGATTGACTTTATGTGATTTTAACTTATTTTTTACTTGTTTTTATTAGTTTTTAGGTACTGCCATACCCTTTTGTGTTTTAACAGGACAATCATCAAATGTGACACCAAATCTGCACTAAGTAACAATTTTCAAGCGACTCGACAGAGTGTCAGACGGTATGGATTAGGCAGACATAATGGAACCAGACTGGAGAAGGCCAGGAGACAGTTTGAAACATTTCAAGCGGGCAGATTACATCTGTAAGCGGGCCGCTGGAAGGTCTATCAAGCAGTTTCCACATTCAAGACTGCTATTTGGCAATCACTTCAACATGATTTCTACCACGATCTGACCCACTTCTGAGCGCATTCCTGCCCTCGACGGTTCTTCTCCATCACTATAAAAGGGCAGGGATCTCTAGAGTTCAAGTGTTCCCAATTTTACAGAGAAGTTATGCTATTGCAGAGGAAAAGTGAGCCGATCTCTTGTCTTCAGTTGTCGAGACAAGAAGTCAAGGAGGAGTTCAGTTTATGCCACAACAGCCAAGCAAGGGATTCACATCTGATTTGTTATAATCTCTCAATATTTCTTGTTTGTTTCTGTAATGATGATTGATATCTTGTTGTTTGTTGTTACAATGATCTTACTCGAGTAATTTGATCAAGGGTTATAGTTGATAAATAGATGCTTAATTTAGTTTACATTAATTAATCAGTCTGCTATTTGTTTGCTTAGTTTTATAACTTGTATTTTTAGTTTTAATTTGTTATACTTGAACTGTTTGAGTCGATTGGTATTTTCCCGTCAAGATTAGGCCAACCTTGAATGTTAGGAAGTTAAACCCAACCAAACCTAGATAGATTTGAGTATATCAATACAAATAGAGGATCAATAGTTTGAAAGATGAGATCTAGATCATAAATCAGAAATGAAGATCTATTCCCAATAGATGAAAATTAAGAAAAATCTTAGATCCAAGTAATAATCTTGTATGGTTTAAGCCAAGGAACGAAAGTTGAAACTTGTGCCAGATAAAGGTTTAATTGGTTTAGTTGAAGGAACTTGAACTGTCGAAAGAAGGATCATAGGAAAATTAATTGAGCCAATAAACTGCTAAGTAAACTAAGTAGAAACTGATAGATTATGTATAACTAGAGTTAGGGAAGACTAGCTGTTTGGATTATAGGCGGGTTGTCTGTGCCACCCTAGAAACAATCTAGTTAGTCTGTAATTAACTACTCTAGTTCACAAATTGGCCGATACGAAAGTAAGCGGGCAGTTTAGGAACGGAAGTTAAGCAGAAAGATGATCAATCATAAATCCCGATTTGTATCTATTTTAGTTAAACTTTTTTCTAATTGGAACCATTTATTTTATTTATTTTTATTCATTCCCCAAATCATATAATTCTTCACAATATTTTTGACCTGATCGATTGAACAAGCTAAGGATTAGGAAAAATTGAATAAATGTTCTCAAGGATCGACCCCGAATACTCAGCGTAGGTTGTACGCTTGCAACCGAAATCAAGCATATTTGGTTTATAAATTTAAAAGCCCTGATAGGTTATCTCAGCCCACATCAAAGGTCTTATTCCAAGGGTTCCAAACAACTAATGAGTTGTGTTAACCTTTTTATAGCTCAAGGTAAAACTTAAAAAGTTTACTCTAGACTCAAGGACAAAGAGACCACAAATAGTAAACCAAAGGTTAGATTTGTCGATTAGCATTTGTAAACTTCAATTACAATTCACCTAATTTCACTATCCTATGCTTGCACTGCAACTGTTTGTTGAAATGCATCACTCACTCTTTCTCTACTTAAACTCTAAACTGGATGCGCGTGTGTGTTGAAATTAGTCTGGTGTATACACGCTCTCCTTTCTAAAACAAAGGGCCCTTCTTTCATCTTGGAATGGGGTATTCATACCCTATGGGTGGTCGATTCCTTCTTCAAGAAGGAAGATGCTTCAATTGTTCTTGTCTGTCAATTCAGAGGCACACAGATCGCCATCCAATCCGAGGGCTACGATTGTGTTACACCTATATTTCTTCTGGATGGTCAAACAGAGGAGGGGAGGTTTGACCATGACACACCCCGTATCCGAAATACGAGGCGTGAGGTGAGACAGTATCTTTCGCATCCATCCAACAATCCGTCAACCTACGTCACAACAAAATAATTGCAAAACGGAGTCAGCTACAAAATCGGATAACCGGTTATTTAACGACGTAACTTCTCTATAACTAATTTATATAACAAATATCAACCGATCGGATTAATCCACACATCAATAACAATAAAATTAAATGTATTTCACAGAGATCAACGGGTCTAGGTTTTCTCAAATCAGTTTCTCATATCACTTTCACATTAGCGCGAATCCCTCTCTAAGCGATTCTGCTTCACATTCCATATCACTTTTCCATTTCAAATCAAGCCAAATCAGAAACCCGTTGACTCATAAAATACATCAATCACAATTCTCATATATCAATACAATCAAATAAACAAACGACTTTTAAATCAATCAATACGAAAATTAAATTATAGAGAAGTCCGGTTACCTGACGAGCGAGTTAATTAGAAAAATGAAACAACGACAACTGCGATGTAGAACTTAGAAATCCAATCGGATGGAGAAACATATTTTCAATCGGATGACTAATTGATATTCTAAATAAATTAAGGATTTTCAATTTGGGCTCGGCACAATAAACGGTAAGAAAAAATAGTATATTTGCTTGGAAAGGGAGGTGTTTAATTTTAATTTCTCAGATGAGGAATAAGGACGATTAATGAATTTCATTAATAGACCAAAGGGTGCGTGGGATCCAAGCAAAATAAATTTTGTAATAACCGAACGCGCATAATAGGCTGGGGTTAAAAGAAAGGAAAGTTATAACTGTTTATTTGTGCCGCAAGAAATATTTATTCGAATATAATAGTAATAACTCCGAGGAACGAATGCTCTGATACCAAATATCACACCCCGTATTCGAAATACGAGGCGTGAGGTGAGACAGTATTTTTCGCATCCATCTGACAGTCCATCAACCTACGTCACAACAAAATAAATGCAAAACGGAGTCAGCTACAAAGCCGAGTAACTGGTTATTTAACGACGCAGCTTCTCTATAACTAATTTATATAACAAATATCAACCGATCGGATTAATCCACACATCAATAACAATAAAATTAAATATATTTCACAGAGATCAACGGGTCTAGGTTTTCTCAAATCAGTTTCTCATATCACTTTCACATTAGCGCGAATCCCTCTCTAGGTGACTCCGCTTCACATTCCATATCACTTTTCCATTTCAAATCAAGTCAAATCAGAGACCCGTTGTCTCATAAAATACATCAATCACAATTCTCATATATCAATACAATCAAATAAACAAACGGCTTTTAAATCAATCAATATGAGAATTAAATTATAGAGAAGTTCGGTTACCTGACGAGCAATTTAATTAGAAAAATGAAACAACGACAACTGCGACGTAGAACTTGAAATCCAATCGGATGGAGAAACATATTTTCAATCGGATGACTAATTGATATTCTAAATAAATTAAGGATTTTCAATTTGGGCTCGGCACAATAAACTGTAAGAAAAATTAGTATATTTGCTTGGAAAGGGAGGTGTTTAATTTAATTTCTCGGATGAGGAACAAGGACGATTAATGAATTTCATTAATAGACCAAAGGGGTGCGTGGGATCCAAGCAAAATAAATTTTGTAATAACCGAACGCGCATAATAGGCTGGGGTTAAAAGAAAGGAAAGTTATAACTGTTTATTTGTGCCGCAAGAAATATTTATTCGAATATAATAGTAATATAACTCTAAGGCATATTAATGGGTCACGGTTATGGACAAGATGCTTTATTTTTTTAGTATGGTTGCATTTGGAAATAACAGTTATAAATGAAATAAAATGCTGTCACATTAAAACCAAAGATAATGATATGATTTAATTTTTTTTTTTTTACCATAAAGGACTCGTTAAAAAGATAAATGGAAAATCTTACAATTTCGAAAATGATTAAGAAAAAATGGAATAAGCAAATGAGAACTTTGACATTTTTTTTATACGAAATAGAAAAGATATTCATAAAAATAAGGTTTAACTTTACAATTGAAATTCAAGAATTCTACATAAAATTAATAATATCATTTCTAAAAAAATTGTCAAAACCTGGGGTGTTACAGACCATGACGGTTACATTATTTTGGATGCAGTTTGATCTCGTCTCGTCCTGAAGACAGGTTGTGATTGTGCTACATTTGGGGCTTTTTGATGGTCAACAGAGGCTGAGACTAGGTTGACTCGACGATTATAGGCGATGTGCATCACCTCTCTTCTCTTCCCTTCATGTTTTTCTCTCTTGGCAGTTGGAGAAGATGAACGCTTCGCTGTGGGCACCATTCGTCGGGTTTAAGATGAGACTCAAACCCAGTGTCTCATTCTCATTCCTTCATGCATGCGGTCTACTGAATGCCAGTTGCCATTAGGCGACCATATGTATATGGTGTACAGGGGAACGGGCGCATCGAAACCCTTCTTCTGGAGGGTGAATTTGAATTATGTTATCTTCCTCCTCTCCATTCCCTTTCTTCGCTGGATATCTCCATTTGACCATTTTACTTAAGTTTCACAACCAGCTAAAACCAAATAAATTGCTTGGGGTAGTTCCCAATTGTATTTTTTTCATGAAATTTCATATGTAGACTCCTAAAAATATGCAGTATCTAGTGGTGCCTAGAATTTTCCAAAATACCTCCCCAATTATTTCATTAATTTTCTCCAAATCTAGGAGCCTCTTTGCTTATTGTCCATTTTTTTGTTTGATTTGGGTTATTTGAGTCCTCCATAATTTTTTATGACCTCAGCACTTTTTTATCCAACCCACATTATTTATGGGCCCAACAACTAGCCCAGTCTTCCTCACTGTCTATTTCTACCTTATCTCTCGCTCTAAACCCTACCTGCAGCCAGAGAGAGAGAGGCGAAAATCAAAACCACGAACCAGATCTAGTCGAGTACTCCATATCTCATCTGCCATCTCTATGGAGGGCTTCCCACTGTCCTGTCGTCCAAGTGGCGCCGCTGATCTACCACCGCGCCAGCATCAACACCAGCACCATAACCAACCTTATTGGTATCCTCCTGCTCCTCAACTTCACGCCTACCCACCTTGCCTACCTCCTTCCATGCCTCTCCGTCATCCTCCTCAGCAGATGCCTCCTTATCATCCCCCTAATCAGGTTCACCTTCACCTTATGAATTGTGGTGTTAGATTTCGATAAACACTTTATTTGCGTATCTTGGGGCTGAGTTTTATGTGCAGACATCTGAGAGAGATGCTAAGCACAGGGCTTCTATGGTTTGTAATTTTTTGTTATGATGGTTCTAATTCTGGCTGTGTAAGATAATTGTTGTAATACTTTCCGTGAAGATATTGGTTGTGCTATGAAGATATTTGGTCATTTTGTTAAGTTAGTTTTCTTAATAGATCATCTTGTATCACTATGTATGTTCATTGCTTGAAAGGATTAATTAGAATTTATACTTGTTATATTTATTACTTAAGGGATCATAACGTTAACATTTGTTCTTTACCTATTCTGTTACTGCTGCAAAGATTATTTCACTTCATAATCTGTAAAAAGATTACTTAGTGATCGTATGTGTTAAGTTAGTTTTCCTAATGGATCGTCTTGTATCACTATGTATGTTTATTGCTTGAAAGGATTAATTAGAATTTATACTTGTTATATTTATTACTTTAAGAGATCATGTTATTAAAATATGATCCCTAATGGATCATCTTGTATCGAGTAGATTGTAAGGTTATTAAAACGTGATATTACGACTGCATCTAACTGAACACATAACTCAGGTTAACTCATCCTTTATGGTCAATATCAAAACTAAAACGTCATATTACGATTGCATCTAACTAAACACATAATTTAGGTTAACTCATCTTTTATGGACATTATCAAAACTAAAACATCATATTACAACTGCATCTAATTGAACACATAACTGAGTTTAATTGATCCTTTATGACCATTATCAGAACTGAACATCATATTACCACTGCATCTAACTGAACACATAACGCATGTAACGCATCCCTTGAGGTCTTTAACTGAACACAAAAATCCGTTCATTTGATGACGTCAGCGTGCAAAAATTTTTATGACGTCAGCGTGCAGAAATTGGTGTACGCTGGATTTTTGCGCCTAGACCATCCATAATGGTCCAATTGGATGGTTTGCATGATTTTTCAATGGATGGTGTATATCACACCCGGTTTTATCATATAGGCACCTACACAGTAAGTCACAAACATGCCATAGTGAATTCAAATTTCAAACTGAAGTTTCGAAATAATAAATTGATAAACTCGGACGGAGATGACTATATAATAATGGGGTCGTTTGGATGTGTCCGGAATTTGGGGATTTTCCAATTCCGGGCATAAATTTTAATATAAACAATTCATCTCTCTCACAAAGTTACACACTTCCCAACGAAAATCCTTATTCCTTCCAAGGAATTGGCTATTCCTAACCCATCCAAACGACCCCATTATAATAATAATATCTGGGATAAATGTACGTTTGGCCGGCAACGTTATGATGATGTAAGCACTTTTATATCGTTTGAACTATTTAACTTTTTATTGAACACAATTTCATTTTGATACAATTAAATAGACAGAGGGTAAACAAACTCTACACTATTTGGACGTCTTAAACTCTACACTATTTGGACGCCTTACGTTGTTAATTTTCATCCCCAATTATTCTCATTCCTAAATAACCCTTTGAAACACTATGGTAATCTGTTTCCATCATCTCTTCTTGTTTTGGTAGAGTTCTAATTTTAAATTGTTCAACGTTCGTATTATTTTGGTTCAATTAATACTGATCTTCTGATTTTAATATTAAATAGACAAAATAGTTTTCAAGTTTGAAACGAATTATTGGATTGACATTTATGTGGATCTTGCCAATAGACAAACTAGAATTGGTTGCTAACATGCTGGACAGGATTTGACAAGGTTTAAACCACTGGTATGACAATGTAAGAATATATTATTACTTTACACTAGCAACACGAAAAGAACAAGCTAGTTAGACACCAGTAACAATAAGAACTACACAAGTATATAAATGGTAATAAATAACCAAATTTTCCTATCAGATCACCAAAATTGAGCGCATTGGGCGTTTCTTTATTTTTCATCTCAGAGCAAAAACTATCTCATGTTGAAACCATGGATACCATAATCAATTCTAACCAATTTTTTTCCCGATTATTATTTTATTTCTCATTTTGGCCCTTGGGTGACTCTCTTCATCCTTTCCACAACCAATGGAATATCCTCCTCTGTTAGAGTAGTAAAACAGCACCTGAACCAACCTGGTTCTATGCAATGGCATGACAAGCCAGGGGTCACATTAACCTTAGCTACAGTCAATAATTTCTCCCATAATTTCTTCTCCCCTTTCTCACTGTATGATGTTATGTATCGGCTCATGTCAGCCCAGCAATAGAAACCAGCTTCACTGTTTGCACATTCAATCCCCAATTGCTTTAGTGCATCCACAAATAATAAATACGTTCTTCTCATTCTCTGTCTGTTCGCCTCCAAATAGTTAGATATAAATTGCTTGTCAGAGAGCATCACAGTAAGCAGTTGTTGTGTTGGTGCAGAAACAGATGAAAACCTAGCCAATTTAGCTGAGGCTGCAATGACAGTTTCATTGTAGGAGTGTATGACCCCAACCCGAAAGCCGGGGAGAGGGAGGTCTTTAGACAAACCATATACAATGTGAACCCTAGTTTTGTCAATTCCTTCTGATTCCAAGACCTCTGCCACACTGACAAACTTTGATTCCCCATGGATGGACCCAGCAAAGACCTCGTCAGAGATTAAGTGAATGTTTTTCTCAGTGGCAAAGTCTAGAAGGTCAATTAGGGTATCTCTGCTCAAGACATGGCCAGTGGGGTTTGTAGGGTTGGCAATCAGTACAGCACGGATTTTAAGGCCACGTTTTTTTGCCTGAGTGTAGGCTCTCTCCAGAGCTGGAATGCTTATGTTGAAGTTGTCAGTGCTACGGCATGGTACTGGTACCAGCTCTACACCGGTACGCCACTTTATATCCCGATCCCACCTGCAAAAACAGTGAAAACATTGCTAAGAGTGCTATACTTAAGTCTGTCAGAGCATGTTGTCAATTGTTCGTTAGTCCATCATATGCACTGACCGGTCAATTTATTACAGAAAAATCCAGAAGTTTAGGTTCCCAGTAATTATATTAAATGTTCTAACATTATTTGCAAATAACAGCACCATCATTTCCTTTTCCTTACTTTAAATTAACTGCTCACCAATTTAAATTTCATTTCTGAATGCACTGATCTCACCATTCAAATGCTGATAATGTTGTTTGGTTCACAGGAGATGAAGGGGAAGGGATGGAAAGGAACAAAAAAGGTTACCATGGCCTGCATTCTCTTATTTGATTGGTCTCATCCTTCCTCCCTTACATCCCAATTTAGAAAATAATGACTCCCTCCCTTACACAGTTACACCCCAACAATTTGGAAGGTAATGAAACATAAGCCTAGGAGGTTAAAAGAGTAAGCTCTGTTAATTTTACCATCAGATTAAACATCCCACCAAACAAGAGTTGCGTGTGACACTCCCCTCCCCTCCTCTAACCTCATCCCAAACAACATTAAGTGAGATCGACATAATTAAGATTACATTGTCTTATTAACGCAAACAATTTTTTCGCAATTAATTCATATGAAGCAATACATGAGGGTCCAAATGGTTCACAGGAAAAACAGAATATGCTTGGTACAGTAATAGTAAAGGCAGTAAATATACAGGGGGGAGAGAGAGAGAGAGAGATCAATACCCAGGATAGTAAGGAGAGGGCACGAGAAAAGCATTTCCTGGATCAGCTAAACAGAAGCTTAGTATTTCCATGGCAGGAGTTGCGCCAGAAGTAAGAACAATTTGGGAAGGGTCGAACGAAACTGATTCTTGCAAGATTTGACCCATAAATCCTGCCACAGCCTGTGAACACAGAAACCAGAAGGCCTTCATAAGCTCCTAATTTTCATTTCTATTTTAATACTGAGAGAATAAAAATCATAAAAGTTCCTTTCTCAAGTAGAATTCTTCACAATTTTTCTCTATATGATACTTCCCAAGAAAGCAAATCACGTGTTTTGAAGGTTTAGTCATGTTTGAGGATAAAGCAAAGTAAAAGAAGAAGCTTATAATCTATATATATATTTTTTATAAACGAATAAGTGCAACCTTAGAATACAAACAAATGGCTAATAATAAACTAAAAATAAATGAAACAAATGAACTCTCAGTGAAGCTGATTGTTGCTGTTTGTAAAAAGATTAAAACATAAAGGATGTGGCTCTGTTTCTTTAACCTGTTAAGTTACTAATAGAAAAACAAAAGGATCACAAACGCAAGACTAACACAAGTCATTATCAAACTAAAGTCTTATAATACTTGAAGATGTCAACAGCAAAATCCAAAGAACCAATCATTATTGGCACTCTTACAGTAGCATACAAATAAGTCCATTATTGCAACAGCAAATTGACCAAATTCATAGTAATTCTTATTCCTATTTAATAAAACATAGTTAATTTAAACCTTACGTTTTTTAAATTGTCTGATCCATCAAAAGGTTGATATGTGGTAAGGCCCATGATGTTAAGCTCACCAGGTCTGTCCCCACCAAGCAATGCCCCGTAGGCATTCTTCTCCAGCCAATCCAATATCAAATCTTGAGATAGCTGCTCTAACACAACCACAACCATCCATTAAAAAAATGCCCAAAAAAATCACTAATTACCCTCCACTAAAATACTAACTTTTAGCTACTGAAAGCTTTAATGTCAGAAAATTTCCCAATATATTTTGCATAATAAGCATACAAAATCTGTATTAATAACAAAATGAGAGATAAATGCGAAAGAGGGAAATAGGACAGGAACAGTGTCTAGAATTTGGCATTACCTAAAGACAAATTCTGACAAGAGCAAGCAAAAACTCAAAATCAGAAGTCATAATTAGGAATACAGTAGATAACTATTCAATAATGAGGCAATTCCTTGTTTGGAAGCAGGGACTCAGCATCCCATTACTCAGCTAAAACCAAATCTCAACAGTCACCCAAATAAAATTCAGAAAAAACAGAAACTGAAAATAAAAATTAAAACTAAATCTTAATTACCCGATTCTCTGCAAGGCCAAGCTGTATAATCCCCTCAGGATTATCGAACCGATGAAAGGGATCCCTCAAACACCTCTTATACCCAACATAGTACAAGGAATCGTCGTCAGGCCGAGCAACAGCTGCGGCGCGGGAGGAGACACTGGGGTGGGACCGGGGAGACAGAAGGCCCCTAGAGAGCGTCCGGTGAATGGTCGAGCCGGAGGCGGAGGGAGGCGACGAAGGGGAAGCGTGGTGGTCGTCGGGAGTGGAGAGAGTCGTCGGAGGCGAGCTCGGTGGCGATTGGGAAGGTCGATTGCGCGATTTGAGGTAGAGTTGGAGGAAGTAGAAGAGCGCGCAAGGGAGAAGAGAGCCGAGAACGAGGCCGCCACGGCCTTGCACGACGCCTTGTAAGGGAACGATGATGCGCATCGCTGGACCTTCGTCGGACTTGAGGCGCGGCGGCGCGGGGTTGGTCTCCGGCGAGGGATTGCTTGAGGCGCGAGAGAAACGGGTCATTTGGGTCAGAGAAAAGGAATTGCCATGGATAGAAATGGAACAAACCGGTGCCCGCTTGGTTTGGGGAATAATGAATAAATGTTTTGTTTTTGTTTTTTGTTTTTAATTTGATTTGTCGTTTTTGGGTTTTAAGAGGTGTGGTGTGGTGTGGTGTCGTTGGTAGAGGGATGGTGAGGAGGCGGAGATTGTGAGGAGACTAGACTAGGAGGAGGGAAAATTGTGTGAGGTGCGCGGGGGTGTGGATTTTTTTTTTTTTTTTTTTTTTTGTTTGCAATTGGGATGATTGATAGATTACCGGGGACCGGAAGGGAAGGGTCAAGGGTGGAAGGGAAGGGAAGGGAAGTGTACTAGGATTAGAGGTTGAATTTGGTGAGGAAAGAGTTTAAGGGAGTGATTTCGGGGTACTGACGGAGATGAGAATCCATGGATTGAGGAAATGAAGGGTTTTCTGTGGATGGGAAGGATATGGAGAATCGTGTGGGGGAAATAGGTTTGAGAATGCGGACATTGTACATGATGGTTTTGTAGTTTGTACTGTCGGAGACCGCATTAGATCCGGTCAAGAAAATTATTTGGGACTGAGGTTTTATTCAGATTTTTGTCGGGTGTATGCAACTTATGTGAGTTATGATTTAGATTGTTCTTAATCATTATGCAATATTAATATATAGAGTTATTATTGTTTCATTGTTCATGATTTGTTGTTAGCTATTCACTTTGACATAATTATTATTTTGAAATTTTCGCGAAGTATTAGGATCTGTTCACATTTTGCTATTTTATAAAACTAAATATGGAAACTTTACATTGATCGTAAGTATTTTCTTTTTGGAATTGCTTAGGACTATCTCTAAGATTCTATCATCCCCATCATCCTCACGCGTACGTAACTAACTCCTCCCTCCTCACGCGTACACTCTCTCCCCTCCCTCCTCCTCCGTACGCTATCTCCAGCCCCTGCGCCCTCCTCCCTCCCACATACGCTGTCCCCCCTCCCCCTCCTCCCTCCCATGTACACCGTCCCCCCACCCTTCTCCTCTTCCTCCTACACACTTCATAACTGTTGAAGTTAATATATTTAAATGTTGAAGGCAATATCGTAATTGTTGAAGTTAATATATATAACTGTTGAAGTTGATATATATAACTATTGAAATTAATATATATAATTGGTCTATTTATATATATTAAATGTTAATATATATAACTGTTGAGGTTAATATCGTTACTGTTGAAGTTAATATATATAATTGTTGAAGTTAATATCATAACTGTTGAAGCTAATATATATAACTGTTGAAGTTAATAACGTAATTGTTGAAGTTAATATTTATAACTGTTGAAGTTAATATCGTAACTATTCTAGTTATATATATTAACTGTTGAACTTAATATGTTAGTGTTGAAGTTAATCTATAACTGTTGAAGTTAATATGTTAGGGCGGGAGAGGAGAGCGAAACAAAGAATGAGTATTGGATTTCCATTTTTAGAAAACGCGTAAATAATTGTTGCCTAAAATAGAAAACGCGTGGGGATGATGGGGATGACAAATATCGGGGATGATCCTTATCACCCCCATTTTCTTTTGAAACATTATGTATAATTTATTCTTATATTATTTGTCTTGAATGTTGATATTTCAGAATCTCTTATAAATTTTTTAATTAATAAGAAAGAAAAAAAAAATTTAAGTTGGATGAATTTTTTTCTGGTGGCCATTCATGCAGCGAAATATGAACAATTCCTCCCAATACATTCCTCATATAATCATATTTGTAGTAAATTAACTTTTGAGTTTCTACATCCGCAAGTTTCTGTACACAAACGATTTCAATACGCCATTAAACACAAAATAGTTTCAATTCGGAACTTTATATTATTTTAAAAAAGGACTATTGACTGAATAATTTCAACGTTCTCTCTCTCTCTCTCTCTCTCTTTTTTTTTTTTTTTTTTTCTTTTGAAGATCAGTTTGTCAACGTTCTTGGTCTGGACTTCTCTATACAGAAAATATTGGTTAAAGCTAAGACTCAGAATATATATTTCATATTTATTTTTAAATTATAGTTTCTCGATTCCCATCCTCTGCATTCGTCGAACACTTGAATATTATGTACATTAAAGACGCAAATTTCAATCCGAAGGAATAAAAGTAAAATAATTTACGCCTTGAGATCACAAACGTTCAAAGGTCTGTCTCATAAAAGCGGTGTTAGCTTTAGATTTTCAACTTTTTGATAAGGCCCACAAAAATTATTGGGGAAATTAAGTTGTCTATTATCTTCTAATTCAACCTCAAACCCAAAAATGATCTAGTTCACAGTTATCAAAACTTGACACAAAACATCTAATTTGGGATGTTCATTTAAATAAAGTTAACATAATTAACCTTCTGCCAACTGTTCGATAAATCAGTGTTTTTGCTTCACGGCACAGGAAAATTTACAAAATTATGATAAATTTTAATGATCACTTCACAAAGTCCAAATAAATCTCATAAAAGACTCGTTCGGATTGAATGATCTTCGAATTTGTTTGGTCTTTGCAAAAATAAAAAAATTATATTATACATATAGATCATTAAATGGAATTTGTGATGAACATATAAGCATCAAACGAGGTACTAAAATATAGATACTTTAGTGCCACGGAACATCTATTAAAATTATAAGACAATTTAGTACAAAATATACGGACTTCGAGAAACGGTAATATTTAGACTCTTTCTACTGTAACAAACGTCATTTTGGGAAACTTTATTTGGA
Organism: Rhynchospora breviuscula; assembly: GCA_027562975.1. Lineage (NCBI taxonomy): Eukaryota > Viridiplantae > Streptophyta > Magnoliopsida > Poales > Cyperaceae > Rhynchospora > Rhynchospora breviuscula. Next base: position 13,859,447 of record CM050400.1, on the reverse strand, counting down.
GTTCGTCATTTTAATTAGGAAACTATACCTATAATACGGGGTACTCTAATTAGAAGTTGCCGACCTTAACCAAATCCTATAAATACAAGGCTGAAACCCCTTCTGTGTTCTGTCACACATTGCATTCTCTGCATATTTGCATCGCTTGTTTCAAAAGCGCTTCATTCAACAACCACTCTAAAATTCCCTATCTTCACTTCTCTCCTCGTCTGTTTAGAAACTATTCTGTGTGTAATGGATAACGAGATGATGATGATCGATTTTCAAGAAGAATTGTGGGGGGGATTCATGATTGATCTAGATTTCGAGTTGGACGCACCAAAATACTTTGATCTCAGCCGGGAGGAGCAAGTAATTGATGCTAGTTCGGCCAAAAAGTGGTTCGACAACCGCAACAGTGATCCTCCATCTCGTAAGCATCTCTATATTAACTGATAAATGTTGCAAGATATTTTACTTCTTTATTCTTTACTGTTTTTCTTGTTCTGTACGTAGGGTTTTATAAAGGAAACGCATGTGTAATTTTCTATTACTGATCATCAACTTTGCAAGATTTTACCGTCTTTGTTTGTTTGTTTTTTTTTATTTATTTTGTACTTGTATGCATCTCAGTAACTATTGTTCAATGTTGCACGATTTTACATTTATTTTTCTTTTATGTTTCCTGAGTACTTCTTGTAGGGATTTTTATGGAAGATGCGAATCATTAATTAATCAAGTTGAGAATTGAGATTTTTCATTTTTTTTCTTTAATTATCCTATTTCTCAACTAGTATGCATCTCTATATGGATCAATGTTTCAAAATTTTACATTCGATTAATGTTGCAAAATTTACATTTGTTTTTGTCTTATTCTGTTGCTCGGATATTTTTTAATTAATTAGGGTTTTATGTATGTATACGTATAGGTTATTTTTAATTAGGACCCTATAATTAATTAATCGCACACAAAGGGCAAAAGTAGACGGATTGATAATTTACAAGCAACCTTACACAATTTGAAGTTTACGAAGATAATTTCAAGTGCAAATATTTGTAGTTTCCTTTATTGTCTAAGATAACCGGCCAGATTAACTAATTGACCAAATGTAAATTGTGCAGCTCTTATGATGAGGATGCTACGTGAGTTAGGTTTGCTTTCTAATGATGATGCTGCGCCTGAAAATTATGAAATAAAAGAAGTAGAAGAGGTACTAGAAGTAACAGAGGAGGAGGAAGAAGAGGAGGACGAGGAAGAAGAAGAAGAAGAAGAAGAAGAAGAAGAAGAAGAAGAAGAAGAAGAAGAAAATGTTGATGATGGAGGAGATGACGATGATGACAATGATGATGAAGGAGATGAAGATGACGATGACGATGATGATGACGATGATGACGACAACGACGACGACGACGAGGATATGGATGAGGATGAAGATGAAGATGATTAATTAAGCTGATATGATGATTCAGAACATTGATTTTAAAAATTGAATTAAAACTAGTTAATTAATGTAATTCTTTTATTTTTTTGCAATAATCAATTGATGTAATTGAGAGTACATATTTGATCTTAAAGATTAAATCAAAAGTTAAGCGCATTGTGTTGTGTTTGCAAATATGGTAGTATTTTCTTACGGACGTTTTCTTTTGAAAACACATTTTTTTTAATGAAGTATACATAAGCAGAGACGATTGCAATGGCTTAAAAAAACAAAAAAAAATATGAAGATAACCTTTGATATAAAATGCTTTTTGCTATTGAAAGGATAATTTCAGAAATATAATTTAATGTTATTTAATTACAACCATTTTTTGAACTTTTCAATAGCGAGCATGAACCATTGATCTAATTTTATTCTTAAAGTAGCCCATTCGCAAACAAAATTTTAATTCAGTCATTTTTGTACAAAATAAAAAGATAAAATTTAAAGGTGCAAAATAATCACAAATAGAACTTTGATTTTGTGTTTTTTCATCTCATATTCAACAAAAATCCAAATATTTTATATCGTTATGTGTTATTTTAGAAATAAAAAAAAGATAAATGGTTCACATTTTTCATTGAAAATTTTTTTTTTTTTAGTCAATAGTGACAAAGGAAAAAAAAGTTGCGATTACCATGAAAATTAAATACTGCCTGTTTGCACTATTCGTAACTCTTGGCCTTTTATTTTTTCCACTCGCAGTTCAAACTGTCCTATTGTGTAATTGTGTTCCTCTATTAGATATCGACTAATTCGGAAACCCTATGAACAGATGGATAATTCTTTTATTTTTTTTTTCCCATTTGTCCTTACAGTTGTTGGAGAGTGGAGACGTGAAGCAACTGAAATGATCTGGTTACTTATCCAAAAGCAACTAAAAGCAACTGAAAAATGAACTTGGTATTTATGCAAAATGCAGTGAACATGGATGTACTAGCGTATGAGAAATTAATTTTGATTTTTTTTTTCAGTGTTTTATGTAAAAAACAAATAGCTATATTTTTATACTTAGTGTAATTTTTATTCGAGTGGAAATATCTTGGCTCTTAATTGCGTGTAGTTTTATTTAGACCAACAATCCATTTTCAATTTCAATATGCGTTTAAGTTTATTTATTTGATCAGATGGTTTATCTGGGATGGTCACGGAATTAAACTTACCATCACACTGACTAATTCGGACCGTCTGATCTGAATTGGACTGTCTTGATGGAGCAACCTCTGAATATAATAAACCAATTAAACCCAGCCTCATAACACATATCACAATCTTTGTATTAAAAATAACAACACCCCACACACCACATGATTCTGATATTGCGGGACCCAATAATTTTGTGAATTTTTGTGGAATCTTCTTCCCTGGTTGGTAGAATCCAGAATCTCTCTCTGTCTTTTGCAAATTGTAATTTCTTCAATTAGTAATAATACAGCTGGCAGCACCAGGGTTTCCTTCTTGTATTTGTCTTGCCTATAATCTAAGGCACTAGATATTTTGAAATAAATAATTGAAAAATTAAATTGAGAAAGTGATAACAAAATAGAGCTTTCGCGAGAAAGAAAAAAAATTGGGGACTGTAGAGATACTAACAAAATTTAAGAGGGCGACTGTGCAAGAAAGAACCTCCATTAAATCACCTGCTCATCGCCTTTGCCTTGTCATATCCCTTCTATACCTCTCCAGTGGTTATTAGTACTGGAGAAACGGAAAAAGAAAGTCAGTGTCGGATCTGGAACTGACGGTCTAGATCTCTTTAGAAGCCTCCAATTGTTTAGAGAAGTAATCATTTTGTGCACACACTCTCACTTATTAATTATTAGTGTCACTATTAACTTATAATTAATTTTTCTTTTATATAAGGAAACCGTAAGATTAAAAATTTATTTTTTGTAAAGGTCAAAAGAGACTGAACTGAATGTGACAGCCAGAAAAAAAACATAATTTGTTACAAGGAAAGGGTGCAAGCAATACATGAAGGCCTAATCCGCTTTATGAATGCAGGATGCTTGTGATGATTTGGGGATTTTCTTTTTTCTTTTTTTTTTTTTTTTGAAAAAACTGAGGATATCATTCAACATCTGCTTTATGAAAGAATATCAATCCTGGATTTCTGTCCAGTTCGACAAATAAGACTATCAAAATATCTTTCTACAATTTTAGCGCTTTTAAATAGCTCAAAACCTCCTCTCACAATTTTAAACCGCAATGCGCACTGTAGTAGACCCTTAGAAAATTGAGGACTACATAAATGCTACTTGGGTGCGGGTGCAGGTATCGTATCGAATACAGTACGGATGCGGGGATGCATCATTTTTCAAAAAACTAGAACACGGCAGTATATATAAAATATTATATTTTTATGATTAAAAAAACTAATTTATATATTAACTCATTTCCTGGGCCTTGTCTAGTTCTATAGAATCAATAAAAAAATCGGCCCATTATTATAAAAACAATAAAGGCCCAACAAAATAAACTCAGCCCAATTAATGGGATTGATGACTATCTAATTTTGAAGTGAAAGTTTAGTCCCACGTGAGATATCTATATATAATTATATATAGAACAAAGGGTGCCAAGAACAAGGTTTATTTTGTTCTTATTCTCCTTGTTCTAAAGGGTGCCAAACAAGAAATAGTTTGTTCTTATTTCATGAACTTTCAAACATATCTAATAATTTTTGTCTCACTGAATAAGAAATAAGGTTTATTTGAACAAGTTCTTATTCGTTCTATTGTTCTAAGAAAATGTTGGAACAAGAATAAGAGGTTGAATAAGCCCTTATTCGAATAAGTACTTATTCGTTGGTCGTTTCGCACGAATAAGAGGTCATACACACTAATTAATATCTGTATTTTATTTTTTCATCAAATTATTCGAAAATATAGTATCATGATGTTGGCCTAGCATCATGGTTCTATTATCTCAAATAATTGGTAAAAAGAAGGAAAAAGAAAAAAGAAAAAGAAAACCATCAATAATGTTTGTACACGGCGCTCAAAAGTTTTGAGTAAAGAATTCATTTGAATCTCAAGACTATGTTTGATAAAATAATAAGAACAAGAAACAAAAGAAAGAAAAAAAAGAAAAAAAAAAAACTCTTACTCCATTCTCATATAATGAGATAAAAAGTATAGCTACTGTATTAACGAATTTAATTTAGTCCAAATATCAAACAAAAAATTAGTTTGATAGGTACGGCAATTTTGATGAAAGAATTAAAACAAACGAGAAACAAAAATATAGCTCTCACTTCATTCTCATATAAAATAAAATTAATTATATTATCCAACTATAAAAAACAATCTACTTTCTTTTCCTTAGAGTGTCTATTTCTCTGAAAGTAGCTGCAAAATGGCTAAAACATGGAGTCCATGAATCATGCTTTTGTGTTTGTGTGTGTATTTGACAGTGCAGTGAATTGACATTTATTTAGTTGTCCTCAAAAGTTCTTAGTCATTGACACTTGACAGTTTTAGTATCGTGATGTATCACTATTATTTTTGAACGTTTCAATTTGGTAGAAGGATAAGAATGAAAGATAATAAAATATTTTTTTTTTCACCCTCACGTAAGATAAAGGAGTACTTTCTTTATCTTTTTTTTTTTTTTTTGTTTATCCTTCAATTTTCTTTTTATCTTTCTACCAAACACACCTAATTCTCACCAACAAGTTCCTATCCTCTCATCAATCTTACTAATACATGAGTCGCGTAATTATGCATTTGCATGTTTCCTGTTGTTATTTGCACGGTCCACAAATTAAAAAGCTCTAAAGAAAATATTAAGATGATATATTCTAATTCGTGCGTTCGCTTAAGTTATTGAATGTTTTCATTTAGATAGAAAGATAAATGAACAGCAACAAGATGTTTTTCAATTGCACTTCGCATAAAATAAGAGTCAGCGCATACTCTTTTTTTTGTCTTTTCATCAATAAGGTTGCATATAACAGGGCTCAAAATATATATGCTGTTGCAGAAGAAGAGTTTCTGTCTGTGTTCTCCCATCCATTTTTTCTCTATCATCTCCAACCCCAACACACTCCTTCACTTCTCTCTTCTCCTCTTCACCATTTCTCTTCTTCTCATCCACCGACGGACGGATCAGAAGGAGAGGGAGATGGTGAAGATGTCGGATGGGATGAAAACGACAACATGGGATCGATCAAGGCGCATTGTATAAAGCGGGAAATCAGAGGAGGAGAAGAGAAAAGAGGCGGAGGAGATAGGTTATTTGGTTGCGGGCCAGCTGGATCTTCAATTAGAGATCAATGTACTATTACGACTTACTAAAATTTTCTGTACAGGTTCTTGTATGGATATATAAATAGACACCACCAGTGATGAAGTTGTTTGAAAATGACTTTAGTTTAGAAGTGTTGTACCCATGGAGCATTCAACTAATTTAACTACAAACAACAATTCTTTTACATGGCTACATCTTTGGATTATTCGGGGTCAGTGGCGAGTACTTAGTTATAATGTTAGATTTTGGTAGTAGAATTTTTGGCCATAGCTTTGAGCCTCAATAAAACCCGTAACCCACAACGTGGCAACTGGTATTAACGACTGTACTCATGCTGGTATGGATAGGCATTGCCGCTCCAATTTCTTGGCAAAAATCTTACTTCAAGCCTTACATGTTTAACCTTCTTTTTATTTTGTTAAAATATTAATTGGTTCCTATGATCATGCAGATTAGTTCTGACCAGTTAAGGTCAGCAACGGTGATTCAATTTTCACACAGAAGTTAAAAGTATTGTGATGTTAATGTCAAAGGCATGGTCTCAATTTTATATACTTTTTGTTTTGCACATTTCATTCGGTCCTAATTAAGGTCTTTAAAAATCAAGGCTCTCGATAATCCATACTTTGCAACAAATTTCAAATGTGGATTTTTAAATGTCTATTTCATTTAGTCATAAACTAGGAATTATGTACAGTAAAACTATCTAATTGGGGCTCCTTGGGTAGGTAAAATTTTCATTGTAACCTTCTGATGCAGTTAATATTGAATGAGGTATTGATGCTTGGGACAATTATGAGACAATAATTGGAAGACCAGTACTGGTTGATGCTTCTGTTCGTGCTGTAGTGGAGTAGCATGTTGTCGTAGTTGAGGAGCATGTAAGATTTTTGTTCCTTCTTTTTTCTGTGGAAAAGTAAGGTCAAATAGTATTTGTCATCATAAGTAGGCATGACTATTTTCTTTTTCCTAGAATATCCTCTTTTAACCCATTGTATATTATTTTTGCCAAACACATTTTCTTAGTCCAATAAATTGTTGCCTTTTACCTCTCTGGGTTGGGGCATTATTGTTTCTTTGCAATTCTTATCTGCGCACGTTAAACATTGAAACATTTACGCGTGCAAAATAAGAAAGTTCCAATTGGCTTCTAGGAAACTTAAACCCTTCTGTTTATTGCCAACGAAAGTTTATTTGAGTAAATGCGGAAAATAATAAGATATGTTTCTCTTTTTCCTAAGTTATGAGCAGTGATATTTTGAGGTTTTGATCTGTAAACTGTGGATCTACTTCGCAAGTAATTCTTCTTAATAAAATGGAAAATCACACCGAAACCGTCTCATTGTGCGAGCCTGTACAGAGCTGTCAGTGGATTTTTTTTTCTGACATGTTTCATTTTGACTTAAAGTGGGTTTTGTGATCTAATTACTGTATATCTCAGACCCTCACCACTTTTGGTTTCTTGGTTGAACTTTTAGGACCTGACAAAGCTTAGAATCACTGACATCCAAGTAATTGCTATGTCGGAGGCTCCAGCTGCAGCTGCTTGACATATTATTGCTAGTTGAATCAATTCTTCTTTTTCTCTTAGATTGTTGTTTTTTATAACGTTTTTTTTTCTTTCATTTCTCTACTTTGTTGGATTCATTGATAAATTTTGAAATCTAATGGTGATGTTGGTAGTTCATTATTGTAATTTCTAATGAATATATTTGGAAGCTGATTGAAATATTATCCAAGGGGCTTTATTGGCTGCTGGATGTGTTTATGGCTTGTACGAGAAAATAACAAGTATTCAAGCACATGGGAATTGTAATTGTTTTATAACTATATAAAGTTAAATGGGGTAGTTTGACCCTATGAACAGTATCATTTTTCTTTTTTTCTGTGAATTATCTGGACCTTTGTTTAGACATCCTGCGGTTGGATGAAGAGCGGTGGTTTTGTTTATTTAACAGTGGACCGAGTTTAGTCAAACAAATGTGAACACCCTCTCCTCCTCTTGCTTGCGATATCGGATCTGAGCTTTAATCAGAATCGTAACCCTTTCGCTCCTCCTCTCTTCTTTCGCCGACTCTTCCTCCGTGGCCGCCATCCTCCTCTCCGACGATACTACTTAAGCCCTTCTCCGACAGGACCGCCGCTGCCTCTCTCCTCATTTCGCAGTTGCTGTCTCCGCCGGTACCCAAATTTCCTCCCTTTTTTCTTTCCGGACAATACTGCCCCTGATTGATGTAGAGCACCTCGACGACTGTAATTCCTCTTTAATCTCGCCGTCTCTGCCCTTCTCCGCTGTTGGTCTCTGCTTCGTCTGCTCACTTCCGGCCTGAGATCCAGTCGCAACACCTCCTCCTTGGTTTGCCTGATGAATCGCCTCCACTCCGACACAAATTTGGTACTGCGATTCCTTACCTCATGATACTTCTAGGCTTCTTTGGTAATTTCGATCCTTTTTTATTCAGTAACTTTATTTATTTTTTTTTTTTGCCTTGCTCGGTTAGAATGCCTATTTGTTTTCAATGGGGATTAATTCTTACAAAAAAAAAAAAAGAGGGTTATGTTTTTATGAGCTATCATTTACTGGTTTAACAATATTACTATTCTTAAAAAAAAAAAAAACTAACATTCAAACTACCAGAACACTCCTAAAGAACTCAAACGACCACAATATCCAAATACTACGAATATTATTTCTTTTCAAATGTTATTTTGTCTATTGTGTTTCAGGATTTTGAGCATTTTCATAAAATTTACTGAGTGTTATTTTTTTCTATAGCCTTTGTTAGTAATTAGGAATCATGTTTCATTGCATTACATATGATGTGCTGATTTTCTGATGGGCAAAATAGTAAGGGCATAGAGGTGAACTTTTTTCAGGTCTATGATTTTAATTTGAAAAATAGAAAAAATTAGATGGTGATTATGAAAGCTGTTAAAAAGGATTTATTCTTTACGTCCATATTTATGTTCCATGGACTTGAGGCCTCTTAAAAGAGCTCCATGGAGGGGAAGAAATCAAGGAAGACAGTATGGTTAATAGTAGTTCTGTCGACACTACTGTCATTAATTTAGTTCAAGCTATCCTATTTTTATATTTCTTTTAGAATTGCTAGGTTGTGAAGTTTTGATTTTCGGTCTCTTTACATGCCCTTTTAGTTTACCATAAATTAAATAATAGATTTTAGGTTGTTAATTAAGCTAATGACAGCTTTATTTCGTCTTCAGAAGTTGTGGAGGATAGATCTGCGCCCAAAGACACTAAGAGTGTGGTGAAGATGGGGTTAAGCTACAAGGTAATTGTTCAACAAGATCGGCCATGGAAGGTTGATCCTTTACATTTCCAACTTCTACTGGTAAGAACTGAAGAACTCTCTAGATTCAATATTTAATTGATGAAATAACAGGAGAGCTGCATTGGAATAACATCTTTAAATGACAAAGTTAAATTGGGAATAAAACAGACAACTTTATCTATGCATGCTGATCTTAGATAACCAGATTTTGTTTTTGTTGCATCTGAATAGTGTTGTTTGTCAGCTGAAGTGTTGGAGCCAGGTTGTCTTTTAAAGTTCCTTATGGGAATACATTTGACAAATTTCAGAATGTGTCACTTAACCTTGTAAATATTTTTTAATCAGTTATACTGTTGATAAGATGCTTCTGATATGATTTCATATGCCATTGTCCAGCATACTCGGTACATTCTAGCTTTCCTCTGTGATTAAAAGACATCACTTTGGGGAATGGTACCATTTCTGATTCATAATTCCAATTATGTTCTTCGTGCTTGATTAATATCGTTTGGTTTCGCAAATTACAGTCTCGTCATTCTGCTGGGCATTCACCTGCATTTGATCTCCTCGAATAATCCTTTTACTAATACCAGTTGTTATTGCTTGGTTTAAAGAAATTGGCTTCATTGATGTTGCTTTTGAATTCTATTGGCCCAAAGAACTCAATCAACAGATATTGATATTTTCTTAGGCTACCATTTTACTTTTTTCAGTTATATTTTCTTTATATAAATATATATACTGGAGTCTCAAACATAAGGTTTGCTATCCATTTAGCTGTGGCAGGGCCAAAATAGTTAGAGGTAAAATGTAACAAAGAAATTTTAGCACAAGAGGTTTAATTATTTTGCAAATTTGTAACACAATGCCCATTATCATAAGCTATGTGTGTGCTTTTGTATTTTTCAGTCTTTAAACTTCTGAAATTAATTGTTTTGTACGTCTTTTTAGGAAAAAAAGCACAAGGGATATGTGGAGTTTTAACTCTTCTGGCCTTTTGTGAGCTGCTGCCACAAGTGCAGAAGGGATGTCATGGATTTTAATGAGAGGAGCAACCATGCTTCCAATAAGCTAAAGACATAGTCAATACCGTGTTGGAATGGAGGTTATAGCCTCTGGCTGTACAACCTTTTTCGGGAGTCAATTGCGAATAGTATACAGGACTCTGCTATTCAGGTATTGAGCTTCCTTCGGTTTGATTTTATTATATATTTAGTTGGGCTGTAGTACAAACACTTTAACAACTAATTAACAGTGACAGGTCATTATCTATAATGGACAAAATTTCTACCTCGATTGAGTTATCTGTTGATGAGGGATGTAAATTTCCTCCTATTTGGTATTAATTACTTAGGTCATTTTTGTCATAAGCTTTTAATAGAGGATGTGTAATGGAAGCATTCAATAATGAAGAGTAAGATATTAATATATGAGTGTGAGAAAGGCAAAGCTTAAAGTGCAATTACATTCAAATGAGTCATAGTTTGCTTCTAAAATTTGTTAGAAGATGATGTTCTTAATGTAATACCTTATATTTGCTTTGAAAAATTGTAGAATCTCTACATTACAACTTTTGTGAACCTGTTGGTGAATGTTGCTCTTCAAATGGTAATAATGAGGCGTGTGTATTCTTCTCATTTCTTTTCTTAGATGTTGGATTATTTTTCTTTCCTTTAAAAGGAAAAATGAACTGATACCTTTAAAAGGTTGTGATCTTACTTTGTTAGACTGGTAACGTTGATTGCTGTAGAGATTGGTTCAGATGATTCATTTTATTATTCTATAAACATTTAATTTGTCCTAATTCATATGTATGAAGGTACATCAAATTGCATCGTGATAATTGTTTTTGATTTGATTTGCCAGCACACTTTCCTCATAATTTTAGTTTACAAAATGTTAGAATTTGATAAATAGATGCAAAGTCAAAACTGTCAGTTTGCTCATAGATATATCTTCTTTGTTATATGAGTTTGAATATTTATCATATCTGGAATATATACATGCAAAGACAATTTGATATTTGGATAATTTTGCTTTTCCTTTTATTTTTACCAATTTGGCTGAAAAAGATTAATTTCTGTTGGTTAGAGAAAATATGCTTATTTGACAGCTCATGATGGTTTACCAAAACTTCTTAGCCCTGACGGTTCTAACTCAGTAAGGTACTTTCTATTTTTTTTTTTCTTCTTCTCTGATAGCAAGCTTTGCTATGTCCTATTATTCATTTCCTTTGCTTTTTTTATTCATCAGTGGATCCAAAGAGTATATATGGTAAATAAGAGCGGTGAAACTTTTGGAGCTGAATTGAGATAAGGACAAGGTAATTGATCTCCTTCTGCTTAGCCGTGCTTGCTTCCATATCAAAGTTATTAGCTAATTTGCATGTTGAAATTTTATCAGCTGAAACCAGCAAAATTTTGGTTGTTTATTCCTCCATTGGAGTTTTTGACATATTTCAATAATGTCCAGTGTGGATTTATTCGGCCTCATGTAGGTTAAGAACTTTATATGATGTATTGACTCTTCACATGACCTTCAAATAATAGAACGTTAAATTTCAAAAGATCAATATTTTCTTGCTGAGTAGGATCCCTGATTTAATTGCCAACGAGTAAGTTTTATATAGCACAAATGTATTGAAAAAACTTTTTACTTCAATTCCAGCATGGCGAAGATTCAAGCTTACTTTGCATGGCTGTAGCCGGGATGAGTCCAAGAAAAGGTACAGTTGCACTTTTCATAACAGCAACAAAATGAATATCCTAAAGTAGCTATTTTAGTATCAAATTCTATTGCACCTTTTTGAATAAAAATAATTGAATGTCAAGCTTTTTATTTTGGTATTTGATAATGGAAGTTCATTGTGGCTGTGATAATAGAATAAAATGTCTAATGTAGACATCAAATTTTTTGATATGAACAGATCCGAAAAATTCTGAGGTCTGAGCACTTTGGTGTGGGGTGTAACCCGTGTATTCACTATTATTGTGTGCATTTGAATAATGCCCTATATCTATGGGAATACATTTTGTTTTGAAATGTTCAATGTGATAAACAGTCAACCACCTTTCCATCAAATACCCCTAAAGTATTACAACATATATTACGCCCACCTATTATTTGTAAAATACGAATTATGAGGGTGGTCGCGGCGAAGCCGCGACAACAAAGCCCGCTAGTGTATTATAAAGATAAACAATGAGAAGAAGATAAGTGCATCCAATGCAGACTAAAAGGTATAATCTTACATTTCTTTTTCCTCTGTGTAATCAATAACTGAAACTGCAATGAAAAAGAGAGATAAATGGACCACAAAGCAAAGAGGAATATCCAAGAAAAGCTTCTCTAACAGCTGCTGTAATGCTTTTGACAAGAAAAAACAAAAGATCAATGTTGAAAAACTATAGATTTTGTGGAGCATCAGATAACTCGGGTACCTTTTGCCAGAAAATGAGGCACAATCAGCTGACAAAAAGAAAGTAAAAAAAAAAACTCATAACCAGTAATGCAGTGAATCAGCAGTAATAAATTCTTTAATCTACAGGCAAATTACTTTTAATAAAAAAAACCAATATAATTTATTGGAGTATGTCAAAAGAAATAATAAAGGAAAAGTAAATGCTTCGTGTTTATATCACCAGTAGATGATAAGCAAAAAAAAAAAAAAAAAGAAAAGAAAAGAAAAAAATGAAGCAGCATAGTAAATGTGAGCATTTTGACATCACAGGACTATACAAACTTTGCTGGCAAATTATTTTAACACTCAAATGTAATATACTTGGTTGACAGTACAGTAGCCTCCATAATTCAAAAATATATATGTTGCATCCAGTACCTAACTGATACCAAAGAAAAGAAATTCTCCAAACACAAACAATAACCATTTTTTTTTCCCAAAAAGAAGTAACTATTGTTGGGAATATGTAAATCAAATTGCATATTTAATTTGAAAGGACTTCAAATGCATAATAACTGAAAGAGAACTAGGGACTATCATAGGGATCTACTGATTCATACATTGCTAACTATGTTTAGAGAATCTAAGCAATTTTTCACAAACAATCAACATAATTCACTTCCAGGAAAAATAAAAACAATTCAGCATAATAGCACTGTAAACAGATTAATAGATGTCGAAATATTCGAGTCCGAGTAATTGAGGAACTAGAAGAAACAAAGATAAAGAAAAAAAAATTTTCTAACTCATTTGACAACTCACTCTCACCAACAGTAACCAAACATGTTGTCGTACTGAGCACAACTCCATGAAACCTTTACTCCAATTTTACCATGACTACCAGTACCAACGATAAACCTTGATTTCTTTCCGGCCATCTTAGGATGAAACATCACCTCTCCAGAGGCAAAGACAGTATCACCACAGCAAATGCACATGTCAACTATCATTGTTGAATCAAAGGGCACTAAAACCACATTCCTTAACAGAGGCAAAGCAATGCAACCCCCAGATTTGCTGCGACTGATACAAGTCACTGTATCCTTGTTGTCCGTTCTAAAAAGCCAGCTAACAGCCCTGAGGTCACAAGTTTTGTCATTTTTCACTTTTACGTGTTCATAAACTTCAGGCATATGCTTATCTTCAAAATCAATCAGTGTAACATCTATACTAGCCACAACAGCAGAAAGATAAACAGCAAGTGTAACTTCTATGGGGCCAAACATACTGTCCACCCGCTCGGATATAACTTGACCATATCTTATGTAGGGCATAGTACCAGGCCCACTGGCCCACCACTCTACAAACTCAAAACGTGGATTCAATTCCAGGTTATATAAATAACTATACAGCCCAATGTTACCAAGGACAAAAATTCCATGGCACAGCATCCTCAGTGTGACGAAACCCTAGGAAAAACAAAACAGTTTATATAGAAATTAAGATAAAAAGGGATTGATAAAAATAAAAGCATAATTATCACCTCTGAATCAATGCAGGGGGGATCTCCCAACTTGCGGTTATATAAAATATGACCAACAGCATCAACCTCCATCACAATAACACCATATATGTTGCTAAAATCCAACTTACCATGATTAACAAATCTCACTGAAAATACCTCCATAAATTTAGGATAACAGGCACCATAAAGTATCTTGTCATACCGAATCATATGTCTATAAGTTCAAAAAGGACAAGAAATAAGCTTGGATTACTGCTGATTATTTTTCTAATACCGAAATTTTATTTAAAAAAGTGGCAAATCACATTCGTTGCCAACAAACACTCAAGGTAGTAGTAGTAATAATAATAATATTAAGGTACAAAATGTACCTGAATCAAAGGACAAACTCCTACCAATTATTTGGCCACATGTTACACTTTAACATTTACAATAAAAAAATAAACTGAAACCAAAAAGGAATTTTTTTTTTCAAATTGTTGACCATTTTAATGCTTGGTTAATCTACAGTGTAAACCCCTCCACTTCACCCTTCACAGTTCTCTTGGTTGTGTTCTCAAGATAAGTATCTAAAATCCAATCATTTGCTTTAGATTGACTCCTTCTCTCTTCCCTGAACCAAATGTTCAATAGCCATGGAAGACTGAAGATAAATTGAATCAAATGTTCAATGAAAAAAATTGGTAAAGATGCAACAACAGACTACTAACTATAACTACTCAAACCATTCATACAAGTGCAAAATAGAAAACTTGTCGTTAAATCATCAGCCCGGTAATTACAAAATTTGACACAATATTTGCTAAGTCTAATCAAGTGATTCAATCACTAGAAGCAATAATGTAAAACAAATTTGAGGTAAAATACCATTATGGATAATGATAGCGCAAATCCTTAGGCCCAGAAATGATAGGGATTTCTTTTAATAATAACAGGCCTATAAATGTATGCATAATTCTTAATTTTATAACCGAACAATATATGTACCTTGAGCAGCTCTCGAAGGAGCCATCTAGATGATGCATATAGATAGGCCTGGATAAGCCATCACTTAATTGTTGCTGGATAATGCTGCTTCTATTGCCCATAATAGAGCCTCGCACTTCATTAGAGCAATCAATTTCCAACCATTTGACCTTAACTGCAATCATGCCACTCTTTCCAAGTATGGTCTGCAATTCCTCACCACCTAACCTAGTAGGAAAACTGATGGTTTTATTGGCAAATAGTCCCTTTTCATGGTGGATGTCAACATGAACAAGGACAGAATTACATGGAACAACAATTGCACATCTTGACAGATGAAGACTATGACCTGCCGACTCATTGCTTCCAAAATTAAAAGAAACACCTTCCTCAAAAAAATAGCGAATAGCGCCAGTAACCTGTGTATTCCATGATTTAATATGCCCCATAAAAGTCAGTGCTTCGTTCACCTACCAAATCAATAAGTGTAATATCCACAATAGCCTCAGTGGCTTCTCTATAAACCACATATTGCACCTCTATGGGATAAAATCGGGTCTTTATCTTCTTTATTAAGAGCTTATCGTATTGAAACTTTTCGGATCTAGCTTCCCACAGCTTAACTGGGGGTCTATCATTGAACAAACCATAACTTTGATAATAAAATACACAAAGTTTTATGAGGATGTCACCTTCCACTTTTAGACCTCGACGCATGCCAGAAAGATTCACAATGCCCTAGAGTAAAGAAAGATGTGTTATTTAGTCTTGCAGATTTGACTGGTTGCAGAGAAAAAAAAATTAATGCAAATATGCAAGTATTGAAATGAAAAAGGACCTTATGATTTTTTTTTAATCGTTTTGCAACATATAAATAAAGTGTCCTCAAAATTTGCACATGATCTGTGAAATTTTTGTGAAAACTGTGCATAAAGAAGCATAAAGATGGATATTGCATGTGAGGCATTAATAAAATGATTTTCAACCGCAAAATATTACCAGACTCGGAAAACACTCATTTTGTACAAAATAAATCCCTAAAGTTGAACTAAATTAAAGAAAGAATGAAAGTAAATCCAAGGACACGCATGCACATACATAATATGTCATTTTCCCACTACAGTTTTCATTAATTCAATTAACTGACAAAAATATTCTTAAAAAGTAATGATTGCAAATCAATCCCTTATTAGATTCAGCAGGTCTATAAAAAAAAAGAACATGGTCTAGTGTTGTACTAAACTACCAATTAACCTCAAGATAAGTACAATTGATATTAATTATCTACATTTTACAATAAGCCCAAATAACCACATATATTATATATATAGTAAACCACTGATTTTGTACCAAGAGATATTCATTGGAGATGTTATTTTATTTTATTTTTTGTGTGTGAAGAAGTATTACTATATCTATGTTTTGACAAATAAGAGAGAGAGAATATATACAAGTTTAAAATATCGTTTTGTTGAACTGATTTGACAGCTTATTGGAGAAACAGGACAATTCATCTATTTTTAACGCTTCATATGCCTATTTAGAGGTCCAAAAGATCCCTCAAAGAACATTTCATAATCGTAAAAAATGACAGTTACCTTTGAATTGACAAGACGGGTTCTCCAAACTTGCGGTTAAAAAGAATAGAGGTGCCACAAGAGCCCTCAACTGCAATCACGCCATGAATGCGAGGAAACACCCATTTTTCGGCTTCGGCTTTGTTTTTCTTGATAAATCTAACAGAATATATTTCCATGAGGGGAGACCCATTTCTCCCTTCCTTCGGCACCTCTTTCTGTGGTGGTGTCAGGCCGAGTCCTGGGTAGCCAATGCCAGAATCAATTTCAACGACATGTGGCATGCTTCCCTTGGTCGCAACAAAAAATTTAGGGCCTATCAGATTTGTTTACATATAGGATTTGATTAGATTAAAGTTGAATTGGAGATAATTTTCAATTGAAATTCAGTGATCGCCTGATCGGATGTAATATAAAAAGAATTGGTAGGATTAAACTTCAAGATAAAAAAACCAGTTATTCCTGGATCCAATTTTTTTATAAAAACGAATATTGTCGGAAAAAAATAAATATAATATTTAACTATTATTAAATTTGAAAATCGGAAATATTAATAATTTAATCGGAATTATATAAATTGGTTCGCAATATCATTCTTTGAAATAATGATACTAAGGTTGTATCGTTCTTTGAAAGAACAAAGTGTTAGGAACTGCTCAACTTTTAATTTTTGTGCTAATTACACTTAATTTAGCAATTAAAACATCAAGCAATCGGGATCTAGTGCAAAAGTCATTCAAACACACAGGAGAAGGAATAGGAGGCTACCTCTTACGAAATCGCAATCGCAAGGCTCGAATCCGTCGATGTCGAGGTTGTGTACACCACCACGCGTGTCTCGGCCTCGAGTCCACCAATGTATTAACCAAAACCTCGATCTATGCTAGTAGATGAGAGGTTAAGCCTAATCCCTTTCTTTCCTTTGCTTTAATTAACTATTTAATTGGATGGAGGGAAGAGGTGCTCAACACATGAGCTTAAGAGAGCAATGGTGGAGAAGAAAAAATCTGAAATTTTTCCTTTAATTTTCGTCCAAAATATTAGGGAGAGAGAAAAGGGCAAGGTGGCTAGGGTTTTGGCTCCCAAAGTGGTCCTTTTATAGACCAACCACTCTCCCAAAAAGTTGGAACTAATTTACAACTATGCCATCACTAGGGCAGCCATAAAATTGGCCTAAATGGGCTCCATCAATTATTTAATTGGTCATCTAATTCAATTAATTAGTGGCCCAATTAATTGCTCTCAAGTTGGACCTTTAATTTACCATTTAAATATAGACCCGTTAGCTCAAATTAATTACTTTAATTTCATGTTGAACAAATTAATTATCAACACTTTGATAATTATTTAAGGATTAGAATATGCATTAATTTATTTCTATATGATCCGTTTGACTTAATTAATTAATTATGACGGTTCGCAACAGTACATAATTAATCAGTCAACATATCATATTGTTGCATTCCTTAATACAACCAAATAAATAATGCACGTATGGTCAAAACCTATTTGTGTGACCCTTTGAGAATTTATGTTACGTTGGCCATGGAATTAAATCGCTATTTAATTCCAATAATCATAAGCGGTATCTAGCAACACGTTATGACTCCCAATTCGCATAAATAGTGTACAGCTATAATATCTCAATCCTGCATAAGAAATAAAAGTATTTTCTTGTCCGATTCTTATGTCACATGATATCATCGCATAATCCAAGATAGGAATGTGTCATTCTTGCAGATTATACGTTTCTTGATCTAGAGTTGATTGTACAAGTTGGCCAAACAATCCAACTCCATCAAGGGGCCCAAACAGATATCATCACTCTCTAAGTGAATTAATGAGGAACATACGGTTTTCTTGATGAACAACTTTTTTCCGCACAATTCAAGAGAACATAAATAAAGTCCGTATAGCAGCCCTTATCAGGAATTAACGGTAGACGATATTTATTGAACCTATCCTCATGTGGAAAAGCTGAACCATCTCAAACTTAGAATCAAACTCATATGAAATAAACAATGACACATAACACAATCCATATGTTTATTTTATTGGGTCATGTCCTGTATTATGTTCTAATAACATACACATGTGCAATTAAGTTGGTAACACCTTACCTATGATTTGTAGAACTTAATCATCACTTAACTTGCATACTAATCTTTTATGATAATTAATGTTCCTTGTTAATTATCAAGATTACGGACGATTTAGATTTATTACTGTCATTCTAATGAATGATCCACAGAGATCTACAATTCAGATCCTCAACCTGAATGATCTGTCAGTAATAAACTCTAGGAACAAATGATCAAATGTCATTAATAACATAAACTAAGATATCAAGTCATTAAATATTGACTTCTAGGACACAACTCCAACAATCTCCCACTTGGCCTAGAGTCAATCAGCAGTGACTTCTAGCCAGTGAAGAATTTAGACCGATATCATATATCCATATATACATGCCTCGAACCTCAAAAGAAATAATACGCTTAAAGCAAGTTACTCATACGTCCATCACGTATGGATGCACAACTGCATCTCGTATACTGCTTAAGGTAGAGGTTATGTCAGAGTGTTCGCTGTGCTCGCGAACCTATCCAATTTTGTTTGACCCTATACGTATATATATACCCCTATATATATGTTCTTGATCATTATCATATGAGATCAAGTGATAATGTCATAGATCACAGTTGGATCACCAATTTAATATTGGGTTCTTCAAGACTAAGCTATGGTTTGAGATGCATGTAACTATATTAGCTTGACTGAGAACTTCTTGATCCAAATCATTCTTTTTGTTGTTTCACAAGTTGCTATGTATTTTGCTTTGGTGACGGAAACGGTTGCAATGTCTCATTTAGAACACTTTCTAAACTTACAACACCACCTTTAAGTAAAATATTTAGCTCAATTGTGATTATATCAATCTTTCGAAAAACTAGCATCAGTGTAACAGGTTACACGATCTTTCTTTCATTTTTAAAATGAAAAATTTATATCACTCTTTCTCATAAGATGCTCGAGGATATCCTTGACTATTGTCCAAATGTGTCTCTATTGTATCCATTTGATAACTGTTTATCATGCTCCTTAGATACTACACATTGGGGCATATGCATAGATATGGCGTACATAATGAAACTCATAGAAGAATGCTTGAACTGTTTCATGCACTTCTTCTCGAATTGAGTTGCAATAAATCGAGTCAAACTCAAGTCTTATGCCATATGACGTAGTTAGACATCCTTTTCCGGAGTTCACCATACTGTGTTACTAGAACACTTTGTCATTATATGCACATTAGCTCAAACCTAACATCCATCATAATCTATTACCATAGATATTGTTTCCTTGGATTTAGACGTTTTTGCCCTAGTTCTCTATTGAGAAAATATTTTCTAATTAGATCTTGACAACATTCATTTCCATAATGTTATTCCCAATTAATATCTTATTACCTTATACAATACAAGTAACACATTCATGCTCCCACTGAACATCTTGTCTATACAAGATGCTTTTGACGAAGTTCAACTCCTTGACTTCCTTGTCAAAATGTTTATTCCACTTTTCACAATACTTACTTCGATCCATTAATGGATACTTGAAGTATGTATATGTTTCTAGAAACACATCAAACTCTTCCTTCATTCATTCGAAGAAGGCGACTTTGATGTTCCTTTCCATATATCAATATATACGAAATATAGACGTCGCTAGAACGATCTTTATTCACTTATACATAGCTACAAGCAATAAGCCGTGCTTAGTATATAGTTAACTCGGTATCGACTTAGACATAGCTACAAGCGCGAACCTGTGCTTTGTACATAGTCAACTTATCTTCCATGTCAATCTTTCCTTTAAAGATCTAAATGTTCTTGATGGATTGCTCCTTTATGAACATCAACCAAGGTCTATATCTTGTTGTTATACATGGATTGTATTTAAAAATCGTATGGATTTAAACCATACTTGTGGAATCGGGTGCTTCCATCACTTCTTCATTTATCAACGGATTCTCATATGCCAAGTACGAGAATATCGTGAAGCCTATGTACCATTCGGTTAAGCGATTCACTCTCGTTGACCTTTTGTAGGATTAGTGCTCGAGGTTCATAAACTATTTCTACAACAACTTGTAGAATAAGTTCTTGATCCTTATATATCGCACGAGTTTCTCAAACGTCATCTACATACGAGATGTTTGAGTACTCCTTAGAAGCGAGCGTGCATATGAACTTCCTCCTTTCACAACTGCTTGTGAATGAAGTTCCGCTCGACTCCCACTAAGCATCATGTATGGAGTAACAATTTTTTTTAATAAAATATTTCTTGTAATGACGCATAAACACCTTTAATGCTCACTTTACTCCCACTACTTCTTCTTGAGAAAGTTATTCTCCAAGATTACGTCATGATGAGCAACAACTACTTTGTTCTCATTATATTCGTAGAAGTAGCACCTTTCGGTCAGTTAAAGGTATCCTACAAAACATTAAGCGTCCTATTTAGATTTAAGCTTATCAATCAACAAATTTGAAATAAGCTTCTTAACACCAAATCTTGATAAATAACGTACTTAGAGATCAAATCTCGTAAGATATCTTTCTCAATGGACTACGATGGAACTTTATTTAGTGTAAACAATATTGTCCTCAAATATAAATTCCTAATATAAGTTGAATAAGTCAACTTGATTTATTACCGATCAAACGATATCAATTAAAGTTCGATACCTCCATTCTTGGACATATTATTCTAATATAATATTTCTCATGGAGCGAGTTGTGAAACGACTTTCATACTCTTTAGGTAATATATCAAACCATATGACTTAACTATTTACCATGATCCGTCGTAAGACTTTTGTTTTTCTTGAATGGTCTTTCAACTTCACTCTTGAACTCCTTTGAACTAGTCAAAAGGTTCATACTTACACCTTATCAAATTGATACGTTAATATCTATTATGATCATTGGTCAAGTAGTTAAGTATTAACAACCTTCCATAACACAAAGTGCTTATAGGTCTATATACATCGACATGTTTAAGTCCTGATCAAGTCACTTGTCATTAAACCTTCGTAGGTTAAAGACGCTTTTGTCATCTAACAAACATGATTCGCATATTTCAATTGATTCGCAATCGAATTGAGTTACGAACTCTACGTTACATAGACTCTCATAATGCGATTCTCGTTTATGTATGACTAAGCGGTCATTTTACATTAAAGTCAAATATTTACGTGAAGTCTTACGTATCCTATTTGTCATTCAACACTTGTTTATCTATTTCAAGCAAATTCAATCAAGATGCATGAAATCATATAAACAAATCCATAATAAGAAGAGAACAACATTTCTCTTTTACAAAGCATTATCATCCATCATCAAGTATGAAGTGAAGATAATGACTTTTGAGATGTTAGGAATAAGGTATACAACCTCTAATTCCTAAACAAACTAAAGATAACTCTACGTATTCAATGGTAGTGGCTTGGATGAGCAAGCCATTTCTAAAACGGAGTTTACTTTATCTATTTCGAATTTTCTCTTATTCTTCATTGCCTACACATTTCGTTAAATGCGAGCATATGAACTAGTACCTAATTACTAGTGTGAATTAGAGATAGCGTGATAAATTGAATGACAAGCACCTTAAGGATTAGAACATTTCTATTTATTATAATCATGGTATTTCGGACAATCTTTCAAATGCCTCCATAAAACGGCAAATGAAACAACTCATGCGACACACGGTCTCAAATGAGGGTCTCGAAGTCTCAACTCATCATTTAGCGAAGTATTCCTTTAATACTCGATTAATTACCTTTTGCACAAACAAGTGAGCGAAAAATAACATCATATCCTTCATTACTAAGTAAGAGATTGCATGACAATATCAACGATCCTTGATATTGGAGATCTTAATATCTCTAGTTGGCAATTAGCTACTCATACCTTTCGGTTTGTAAGCTAATGGAACATTCATATATTTTTTTATAGAAGAGGAATCTCTTGGTTAACTCATACTCGATCATAAACGATTGAGTCGATATCTATTTTTTCTAAGAACAACTTCTTAAGTAAGTGGATGAGAGGGTAGGAATCAAGTCTAGTCCGTATGAATTCTCCAATTCAAAAGTCTAGAAATTCCAAAATGAGGATATAGGCATCCGCTTTATTGAATAACTTTTCGCTAAAAGTCAATCAATCATTGTGATGCTACGTTTAGGAAGTCGAGAAATAAATTTGGGAATAAGCATGCTCAAATTTCTTTTCATTAAGATTATGTCTTAGGAATCGGTATTATTTCTCCAAATAAATACCTTTAGAAACGAGTTTGTTCTTTTCAAAGATTGATCGCAACAAAATTAACATATTTAACATCTATAACATAACCAATTTAAGGTCATTTAGTTTATGCAATGTTTTATTTATAACAAATAAAACTCCCACTACATTTATTCAATGTCCCAAATGTAGTTGGTTCTCCAAGATCTCTATTTTCGTTGAGATGGGGCCAGCGTCGGCATGACACCAAAAACAACTAGATAAGGTAGCTTCTCCAACCAATCATATCATTCCATATGATTCTTGGTTTGTGAGATGTCTCATGTACATCCACAAACTTCGCCCCGATGTCCAATCCGATTAGGGTCCATCGATAAGTAACATCTCTCTATTTGCTCCTAGTAAATTCGATTTACACCTCGACTTCGAGGGTTAACCAAAAGAAGTCCCGCGTCGGCGAGAAAGCGTTATTTGGCACCGAACGACGTGAAGGGGATAGAGAGAAGGATGGCGGTCGACTTAATCAAATTAATGGGACAAACAATTATGCGACTTTTATTTGATGGTCGTGTAAACATACACCCATACCTATCCTATGACATTCATAGCATCCACAAACATTCACATAATAATAAGCATCTTAAGCATTGTTGTGGGTTTGTATGGCTCCCGCTTGCATTAGTTTTCGCCGCATCTCCATGTAACAAAACTAATCTAGGGTACGTTTGGTTGATTCAAAGTTAGACTAACTTGAAGTTAGAGGTCTAACTTACAAACTTTGTGCAACCAAACATCTCGGAGTTAGGCCACGTTAGTTCTAACTTGCCTCTAACTTTCAAACTTGCCAAATAGTTGAGTTAGAGATGGTTTGTCGTTGGTACTCATGTGATCTCATTTAAAAACTATAATAAAATAGAAAAGAAAGACTAAAATAAGCAAAAGGAGGAGAGAGAAACTTAGTTTGCTTTATTCCACTGTTACCTCTCAATTTTTTCTGCCAATCATCTCTCCTTAAAATCTTTGATGATGAGGACAAAATTTCAACTAAGTGAGGCCATATTTGAACTCTCTGCCTCATGACAAATTTATAGAGACCCATATTCAATATATTTCATGCTCTCTGCGCTCCTCTCTGTTTGACCAACAGAAGATTATTTCGTGAAAGAAGATGAACTTGCGCTAATGTGCCAAGCAATTTGGAACGAAAGGTAAAGATCAATAGGCAGGCAGCAGGGACCAAATAGCAATGTCTGGTGCCATTAATGGTAGTTTACAACCAAAATATTTTTTAAATGATGATGGTTAGTGGGTAATAAATAGATTATAATATTAAATTAATATCTTTCGTATTGGTAATAATATTTATAAATATCTTTATCATTAATGATGAAAATATTAAATTAATTAAGATATCAAGAGCCAAAAAATTGAACGAAATAATAATTAAATACGATTTAGTGGGAAAAAGAAAGAAACTAAGCTACTATTTTATTCATATTTTATTCTCTCTAACTTCAACATACCACACCAAACAACATTCTCTAACTTCAAGTTAGTGCTAACTTTTCATACTTTTTCAACTTCACAAACTTCAACTACTAACTTCAAAATACTAACTTAGACCTCTAACTTCTCTAACTTCACCTCCAACCAAACGTACCCCTAATCTTTGTCCCTCCCACTAAATTCTATATGGATCTAAATCCTATATAAAATAAAGGAACAAAATTACATGTGTAATTTCTACTCCCATCCTAACCTTAGGGGCATGCAAGCCTCACAAGTTACACAAAAATTAATCAAAATTAATTAATGGCACCAAAGGTCTTATTACACGCAATCACACATGCATTCAATTTACAAACCACAAGGCATTGAATCATGAGCCATACTAAACCCACATCCTCCTACAAAATAAAGTTAGCACAAGTCTATCCACTAGTGTAATTTGTTTACAATTAATGACTTTCAAGTATCTTTGCGTATTATTTGCCATTCGCAATTTTCGTGTATAAATGCTCAAATTTCAAACAACCAAGCTTGTTTAAATCCCTTTTGAAACCTTTTTCAATCATCAAAAACTGAAAGGAGATCACACAAGGAGTATTCCAATTACTTTTTCAATTAGTTTGAATAATTAGAAAATAATACTTTGATAAAAAAAGTATCTAATGGAACACGAAAAAATCCACAGTTTTCGATCTCCAAAAAATATGAAATAATTTATATAAGCTCCTTGTCTAGATTGTAATTACCAGTCAAAATTTCAGGAAGAGATCTTAAACCATCTGGGAGAATAAAAAAAGACAAATCTGAAACAAGTGCGCGAAAACACCGTTTTGAGATTTTCTATTTTTCTTCTCAACCATCCGGTCTGAAAGACCACCTTCCATCCAGTTTTTATACATACAATATACATAGAAAATTTTTTTTAATCTATTGGCTAACTATTCATGAAAAGAAAACCACTAAGTTCAGTTTAAGAAATTCAAGTTACAAGCTTAACAATCGACTAGACCTGTACTGGAACAGACTGTCGACCGAAAAGTTTTGACCTGGTTGAGGTACCAAACTTCCATGAAAAATTATGAAATTAATTTTTCTGGAATCCTAACTCAAAAATAAACAACTCTATTCAAACAATTTTCCAGAAAGAGTTCTCAGTTGGTACAGTTTATTAGAACAATCAATTTGTTCAATAAACCAGATCTGACGAGATCTTTCTTTTCATACTTGAAAACCCACGAATTAATCTGAACCATGCAACATCCCATACATGTCCAGAAAGAGTTTCAAGTCCTCTTTAAATCTAGCCATAGAACACTGGTACTTATATTCAAAATATAAATCTTTTAAGCCATTCAAACAGAACAGTGCAAGCAGAAACTGGTTCTGCGCACCGTTGCCATTTTATTCACAGTAAATCCATACAATTTCAGAAAAATATGAATCCAATGCCAAAAGAACCACAATCCACAGATCTACAACTTTCTAGTTGACAGAAAAAATTTCCAGAGAATATTTTATAGCGAAAAACGCATAACAACACAGACATTGCTGTTTCCAGACAGCAAGCAATAGCATCAACTCTACTAATCCATTAATTAACCAATTTCTCTTAATAAAGTGTCAAAATAACTTAAGCACGACCTTGTGCTCTGATACCACTGTTAGGAACTGCTCAACTTTTAATTTTTGTGCTAATTATACTTAATTTAACAATTAAAACATCAAGCAATCGGGATCTAGAGCAAAATTCATTCAAACACACAAGAGAAGGAATATGAGGCCACCTATTGCGAACTCGCAATCGCAAGGCTCGAATCCGTCGATGTCAAGGTTGTGCACACCACCACGCGTGTCTCGGCCTCGAGTCCACCAAGGTATTAACCAAAACCTCGATCTATGCTAGTAGATGAGAGGTTAAGCCTAATCCCTTTCTTCCCTTTGCTTTAATTAACTATTTAATTGGATGGAGGGAAGATGTGCTCAACATATGAGCTTAAGAGAGCAATGGTGGAGAAGAAAAAATCTAAAATTTTTTCTTTAATTTTCGTCCAAAATATTAGGGAGAGAGAAAATGGCAAGGTGGCTAGGGTTTTGGCTCCCAAAGTGGTTCTTTTATAGACCAACCACTTTCCCAAAAAATTAGAACTAATTTACAACTATGCCATCACTAGGACAGCCATAAAATGGGTCTAAATGGGCTCCATCAATTATTTAATTGGTCATCTAATTCAATTAATTAGTGGCCCAATTAATTGCTCTCAAGTTGGACCTTTAATTTACCATTTAAATATAGACCCGTTAGCTCAAATTAATTACTTTAATTAATTCATGTTGAACAAATTAATTATCAACACTTTGATAATTATTTAAGGATTAGAATATGCATTAATTTATTTCTATATGATCCGTTTGACTTAATTAATTAATTATGACGGTTCGCAACAGTACATAATTAATCAGTCAACATATCTTATTGTTGCATTCCTTAATACAACCAAATAAATAATGCAAGTATGGTCAAAATCTATTTGTGTGACCCTTTGAGGATTTATGCTACGTTGGCCATGGAATTAAGTCGCTATTTAATTCCAATAATCATAAGCGGTATCTACCAACACGTTATGACTCCCAATTCGCATAAATAGTGTACAGCTATAATATCTCAATCCTGCATAAGAAATAAAAGTATTTCCTTGTCCGATTCTTATGTCACATGATATCATCGCATAATCCAAGATAGGAATGTGTCATTCTTGCAGATTATACGTTTCTTGATCTAGAGTTGATTGTACAAGTTGGCCAAACAATCCAACTCCATCAAGGGGCCCAAACATATATCATCACTAACTAAGTGAATTAATGAGGGACATACAGTTTTCTTGATGAACAACTTTTCTCCGCACAATTCAAGAGAACATAAATAAAGTCCGTATAGCAGCCCTTATCAGGAATTAACGGTCGACGATATTTATTGAACCTATCTTCATGTGAAAAAGCTGAACCATCTCAAACTTAGAATCAAACTCATATGAAATAAACAATGACACATAACACAATCCATATGTTTATTTCATTGGGTCATGTCCTGTACTATGTTCTAATAACATACACATGTGCAATTAAGTTGGTAACACCTTACCTATGATTTGTAGAACTTAATCATCACTTAACTTGCATACTAATCTTTTATGATAATTAATGTTCCTTGTTAATTATCAAGATTATGGACGATTTAGATTTATTACTGTTATTCTAATGAATGATCCACAGAGATCTACAATTCACATCCTCAACCTGAATGATCTGTCAGTAATAAACTCTAGGAACAAATGATCAAATGTCATCAATAACATAAACTAAGATATCAAGTCATTAAATATTGACTTCTAGGACACAACTCCAACACAAAGAATGATACTGGCCATTTTCATTTTTGTATGTACTTTGAATATTTTATTAATATATTTTTCTTATTAAATTATATTATTTTGTTTTTGCAATATGTTGTATATTTTTTTCCACCATATTTTATATTAAACATATTAAATAAAATTTAAAATAAAAATAAATAAATAATATTTAAACATATTAAATGATCGATGGAAAAATCAAGTCTCAAAATAAAAACCTCGTGTCTACCGATCTAATCGTTTGTAGAACAGCTTGAGGGTCGAATCCACAGGGACGGTGTTGGAATATCGATCTTTTACTTTATTAAACTAGCTAGACGGTTCAACTCTTATGTGAATTAAGGGTTGCAGGTGCGTCTAAATCCTAAGTCTAGTTACAAGGTCAAAACAATAATTAATAAGAGAGATTCAACAAGTCACGAAATTCTAGGATTTCTGGTTGCTAACACTTCTTCTTAGTCCCAGTTCCAGCGGCCCGCTGACTCTCGTAGCGGCCCGCTAAAAGAACTTAGATCGCTAACCTATTAGACTGGTCGCTGGCTACTTGGCGGGCATAGACAACCTCGCTGATTCACTCAGCAGCCTGCTAGAATTAGCGATGTGAATGCAAATCGACCTAATTTAGTTGACAATTATGTAAGGATAATGGCTTAATTAAGGTTTCTAGATCAAACTCTCGTTTTAGGTCTGATTATCAATTAATTAACCCAATTTTCCTCGTATAGAACCTATTGTTTCTTGGTCTAGTTTCTACAAGTCTATACCTTTCTAACCTATGAAATCTTTGAGTTTTCACTCTTGGAAAGGACTTAACTCTCGTTAATTAGTCCTGGTTTAACCTTTCAGTTTATAACCTTCATGTTAATCATAATCATGCCTAATAATCTAAGTTTATTTGGACTTAACCACCTAGCAATTAAGCGAGCTCTACTTAATGGGTGTAAACAAATCTACTTAGACAATCATGGCATAATCAATTCAAGCAATTCAAGCAAGGTATAAAACACAAAGATATCAAATAAACTAAATAAACATGCAATCAACAACTAAAAATTCGAGTTTACAACCATAGACCTAGAACAAACAATCAACAACTAAAAGACATCATACAAACACAAGAGAAAATGAGAAATAAGGAAAGATTACAACCAATTGCTCTTGCGTGTGTCGAAATCTCCTATCAAACACGTCTCTTGCTGTCGCAATTAACCTGCTTGGCGCTGCCATGATCTGGACTTGAGACCTAACTCTCAAATAACTCAATATCTAACCCTAACTTGACTTTGGATTTGATCTCCTCTTGTTCTCCCTCAAAACCCCCTCAAACTGGTCTTTTATAGGCATTGGGAAGGTGTAGAAACGCTGGAAATAACTGAAGACGTGCTTTGGATGCACCTGGAGTTGGTAGAAACCGTCGTCCAAATATAGAATTGCTAAATCGGGCGATTCTGATAAATCTGGCAGTTCCAGGTCTGCGGGCCGCTGGGACTTTCAGCGGGTCGCAGGAAAATGTCAGCACTGCGTCCTGTCAGTATTTTGGGCATATCTCCTTCATCTGAACTCCGTTTGAGGTGATTCAAGATCCGTTGGAAAGCTTAGAACGAGCTCTTCAACTTTATGGACTCATCCAAGTCATTTATTGTCCAGAATTTATAATAAAATTAGAAACTATGGTAGTAACTCATTCTTGATACAAAAACTCTATTTAAACTAACCTAAACTCATCTAAACTATCTAAACTATGTAAACTCAAGGCAATTGATTTAGTTTGGAGACAAAATGGTACCTGAATATGCATATAAAATCCACTCATCATTAAATTATAAATAATAATTATAAATCTAATCTATATAATATTTTTGCATACTAACATATTATACATATCTCCTCTCCTCTCATCTCAGCTCATCTCATCACTACTTTTTGATTAATCTCTTTCTTTATACTAACCTATATCAACTTTACATCTCTACTTCCTTCTTTTATCTAGTAACCATTTTTATGCTAATTGAAAATAAATCATAGTACTTTTATGTTATTTTGGAGATTCTAAAACTTTCAAAATAGTTCGGAGGTTTAGACTTTTTTTGTCCCAAAAATGGTCATTATAACGATAAAAATATATTTCAAAAATAAAAATATTTTTTTATTTTTAAAAATTAAATACATTAAAAAAATTAATATCATGCCGGATCGGAGGAAATACAAAATGACTATCTTATTTTAAAAAATTACTAGCAAATGAGCCCACCCGACTCTGTGGGAATAAGAAAGGAAATTTGAGGCGATTTTATTAAAAGGTGATTTTGGTATGATGGGAGAGAGTTGATTTGTTTTTCTCTTTCCAATTAAGAAAAAATAAAAAAAGAAAAGAACCATCCAGCACCTTGACCCCTTTCTATAAAGGGGTCCAACAATTTGTCTAAAATATAGATCTAAATCGTATATCAGATCAAGTTGCATAAATTAACGGTCTATAATGATATTAACAAATGTTTGAACTCTCTTTTGTGGAATTATTATGATCTTGTTTTAGGTGCTTTTATAAGTAGTATAGATTTATATTAATAAATAACTAATTTTAAATGAAATAATTAAACTTTATATAGGGCATACAAAATAACAAAATACAAAGGAAATGCATTAAAAATAAATATATACTACCTTTTCATTAATAAAATACATCAAAATGTATTTAAAAATTTAAAAACATTAAAAACAATCATTAGAATAATTGAAAAGGCGTAATAGCTGATATCGTTCTTTCGAAGAACGATATTCGCTAGTATCGTTCTTTCAAAGAATGATATCAGTCTCGTTCTTTCAGAAAATGATATTGCGATGCCATTCATACAATTTGGATTATTTTAATAATATTTTCGAATTCCCTGAATATTTTAATATTATTTTTAATTTTTTCTAGGAATATCGGGATATACACATTTAAAGGCCTGGCCCAACTTGGCGCAACTTAATGGAAGCATATGTGATATAATAATATGGGATCATATGTAAATAGTAAATAATATGGAACAATTTACATTAATTAAAAAATAATGATTAAATTTGGTGTTATAATAATAATAATATTTTTATATTATATATTATATAGTATCAATGTATAACCATATGTGATATAATAATATGGGAGCACGGAATTTAAAGAAAGTACTAACAGGTGAGTAAAACAAAGGATCATTTGATGATGATCACCAACACAACAACAACAACAACAACAACAATAATAACATAATTTTTATTGGTCATCATTTGTCCGATAAAAATTCAATAAATATTAATAATGATTTGAGAAAAATAATAATAACTATAGGGTGATTTAGATTTATGCCACTGCAAAAATTTAAAAGATATGTCATCACTTCATTACAAATTATTTTTTTGCCACTGCAAAATTACAGAAATTAGTTTTTTGTCATCGGGCAATTATTTGACAATTTTACCCTTTTAAATATGCCACTATAAAACTTGAAAGTTAGTAATATGCCATCACAAAAGATATAATTGGTTTTATGCCATTATAAATCATTAACAATTAGTTTTATCAACTTAATACAAATTAATGCAACTTCTAATTAGTAATATATCATAGTTTTTATGTGAAAGAAGAAACAAATAACATAGTGATGTTTTTTTTTTGTTTACAATTAAAGTAATGCTACATGGGTTCCAATATAAGAATTCACTACGATTCTTAGAAATACAAAATGAGCAGGAAAGAAACTTCTTACCAAATTAAATTTGGTAAATATGAATGCCGTCTGTTTTTTCAAGGTTTATTTTTAATTAGGGATAATTTGGTCATTGAAAAAAAAATAATGACAAATTTAGTAATGGCATTTTTAGAATTTAGTATGTTTTTTGGAGAAATAATGGCATAAAATTGATTTTAGCAATTCTATAATTACATAAATTTAACTAACAATTTAAGAATGACAATTTAATTTACCTAACTAACAAAATCTACGGTAACATAAAACTAATTATCTCATTACTATAATAATAAAAAAAAAAATTTCGATAAAAATTTGTTCGCGTAGGTGCGGTTACTAGTATCAATTATATATTTAAGCTGAATTATGACAAATTCAATATCCTTTATAACATATGATTGTTTCATCTCTCAAAAAGCCTATATTCGTGCCATCATGTTGCGACCAGTGATCTATACCAGTAAGTCCCATTTACTAAATTGTGGCTTTTTTTAATTGCAATCCCCATAATATCAAATAGTTCCCCTCTTGTACTTGACTTGACTGATTAGTTGAATTATACATGGTTCTTTTACTAATTAGCTTCCATATGTGTCTGGCCTTAGAGTCTAAGAAAAATAAAAGCAAAGGTAAGAACATTTTAGTGGAAATTACTCTTTTGCTATTTCATCTAATCTTCCGACAGGAGCCCTAATTTGTGGAGCTTTTGTAAAATCAACCCAATAATATAAGCAAGAGGTAATTACAAATGAAATTTACAACGAGCACAAGGATATATACCTTTAAGTTCTAAAACTAATCCATTGCATGCAACAAAGTAGAAGAATCATTTCAATTGTAAAATTAAAATCAGCGTCGCTGCATATCACCTCAATAAGAAGATAGAATTGATTAAGCAAGTATAAAGTGGTACCGTTATTACGGAGAAGAGTCGGGAATCGATTTCGAGCCATGCGAAGCGGAGAAGAAACGAAAGAAAGAAACATATCTCGAGACTTTTAAGGGTTCCGATCAGAGGGATCGCCAAAATTTTGGATTGCCAAAAATTTGTTACCATAACTTGCAGTCCACCGCTTTTATCAGTAGACGTACGATGCCTAAGCAATCATTCTGCCCGGGCTTGGAACTATCATCGTTTTTTTCTTCCGAAAGCTAGAAAGGGCCTCTCAAGATATGTCTGTAGGGTGTTCAGGACCGATGTAAATGGACGATTGGATTTGATTATGCCTTATTAAAACTAGCAGCAGTGCCCGCTCAATGTGCGGGATAATTTTTTATTTGATGTATTTCAAAAAATTTAAAGACTTTTAGTAAAAAGTAAGATCGCCCACCCACCGTGTGGGAAAACTTAAATATAAAAAAAATGTTGTTCTAATTTTTTATTAAGTTGCTAGTATTCATGGTTAAATTGCAAATAATTAGAAAGATGGCCAACCTTCTAGTATTTTTTTTTTTTTTGTACCTATAGGTGTCTTGAGTAAAATCTCAGTATTAATGTTGTCATTGAAGTTATTTGGGTATTAAAATGTTAAGCAATGTTGATCAAACGATATAAATCACTCAGAGTATATCAAAGCAAATCACGAAGCAGGAACTAACACTCTTTGAAGGATGTAAGAATGGAAATATTTAATATTAAATGAATTAAGGAACTGATTTTAGTAGTGTTAGTAATATCTATTAATAATTGGGAATGAGGATATTGTTATAGTTTGTCATTGAGATATCCAAATGAAAATGATATATAATTTTTTGTTTATTTAAAATGAACAATGTAAGAACATCCATAATCAACAGTAAATTCTTAAATAATTTTTTATCAAGAAAATATTAATTTTTAACTTTTTATAAAGTTATTTTTTAATGTACCCACACATTGGGTGGGCTTTCTGCTAGCACTAATGAAGCACCATAATGTGGAAATGAGAATAAAAAGATAATAGATGTTTAGACTAAAAAGATATATATGTCTTATACGGACACATATCATAGCACCATTAATGGTTTCATAAAGGAAATACAGAATTAATAAGAGAGCCTATATTTGTAATTAGAGGGAGGAATCATATCAAATATTAATCTGAAAAGAAAAAAAATTAATACACCGTTGTCGCTTAGGTTGGATTTAAATGTTTGCCATGAAATTGCCAGGGCGCAATTTATGATGTAGTCATATTTCTTGCCAGATGTTCTTCAGGGTTTGACCTATATTGAAGAAAAGCACATTATCAAATTAATTTTAGAATAGTGTATTTATCAAAGTATAAAGTACTGTTTTGACCATGTCTGAGTTTGCTGCATTTAACCCCAATTGTCAAATAGTACTATAATTACTGGTAAATGGTAATGATTGACCAATATTAAGATTTTGAATTCAAGATATGATTAAGGTCCTCAATGACTACAACCAATCTGCTAGAAGAACTCATTATTAGTAAGTTGTACAACCGTTGGTACCGCCAGTCTTACTAAACTGGTACCACGAAGTAGCATATTTAAAAAATGCGATCCTAGTTACTTTTCTTTACACAATTTAATTTCTTTATTTCCTTGAGCATAATTAAGGCTCACTGGCATCTCAACTGAGACTTAATTTTCAATACATGGTCAGATAAGCAATTTTAGGAATATAATTGTATACATTAAGCACCATAGTGTCAATTACCTTCAGGAGTATTGTAGTCAAGGACCTCATCAGCCCCCAAGCTTTTGACAAGGTCGACATTTCGGGTACCACAAGTTGCTGTCACATAGTGAACCCCCAGCTTTGCCAGCTGGACTTCATAAGTTCCGACCCCACCTGAGGCAGCTGTGACGAGGACGTTTGCCCCCTTTCCCGTGCCATAAAACTTAGTTCCGATCAATTGCAATGACCGCAGTGCTGTCAGGCCTGCTATTGGTAACCCAACAACATCGGTAGGTGACACTTCCTTAGGCATGACAATAGTATCTCTTTCTGAGGCCACGGCATATTCGGCAAGCCCACCACATTTCTGCACAAGTGTACAATTGAACACCAAAAGACCTAATTAAAGAGAAAAAATGAAAATTTCGTCAAAGGGATGGAAAGGAATGTTGGCTAAGTATTTACATACCCCAAAATGAACCGTAAAGAAATCAAAAGAAATTGAAAATAAGCTTATTGATGAGGTTCAAGAACTGCAACACCACCACTTGGTCTTCTAATTCTTTTGTTGGCATAACTTTGGTCTGAACTTGTAGGACAGTGCTGAATATAGTGACCTGAAGTATATATTATTTATATTACATGCATAAAGGTATGAATTGAAGGTTAATTAATATACTAAATGAAATATATTTCAAATCAAATGTTAAAAATAATTCAGTACTAAGAGAAAATTTTAACAATCCAAACTCCTAATTACTGGCAATAGGAACATTCATGACACTAATATACAATTTTAGGTTGTTGAATAACTAGTTACAGAACTCTTTTCTAAAACTACAATACCGTCTCTTAAACCCACATAGAAAGAGAAAAATTTAGAAGCAAAAGCATCCTCTCTACTTCTTTTTCTTTTTGTTCCTTTTTGGTGCCATACACATATAGATCAAGCATATGCACTATGCAGTTCCTTGAAAAATCACAAAGGAAAGAATTAAATTTCTGAAACAAAAGACAAATCTAAAAAATAAAAATTAAAACATTTCAGACAAATCTATAAAATTTCAGGGTTATAATTAAGAAAACTAATATAAAATTTCAGGGTTATAATTAAGAAGAAAGATATTGCATAAAATAAAAAACTGCTTAAAAGAAACCTACCAGTAAAAAGTACTAAACTGGTACAAACTGCTTAAAAGAAACAAAATGATGAATATGCTGAAACCAACCAAATTTCAGGACCAAATGTAATGCAGCACTTAAATTGATCTGTGCTTTGGTGCAAATGCTTCCTCCAAAAAAAATCAACCCCCCAAATGTTTTTCAGAAAATATCAGAGGAAGAGCATATTAAAAGGCTATTCTAACCTGTCAATCCAAGAAGGCACATTCTCAGAAGACATAATCTCAACTGGTATATCCGTGAGAGATGATGATGCCTACACCAATTAATTAAACAATAAATAAAGAGGTATATTATAGCCTGATTAGACTGCATGAAATTAACAAGACTGCAAGCATTTTTACTAATTCACACAATAGTTGCACAGAGAGATCACATCTAAAATGGTAGATATATGCAAAAGATATCATGTCAGTAAGATCAAGATCCAATCCT
Source organism: Rhynchospora breviuscula (assembly GCA_027562975.1). Classification (NCBI taxonomy): domain Eukaryota; kingdom Viridiplantae; phylum Streptophyta; class Magnoliopsida; order Poales; family Cyperaceae; genus Rhynchospora; species Rhynchospora breviuscula. The sequence continues at coordinate 13,823,774 of CM050400.1, read as the reverse complement.
CAGAACAAATATCATGTCTGCCCTTTAAAATACCATATCCAACCAAGATTAGTTCCCAGTTAAACTAAATGTTTGTGCAATTTAAAGCAATGTAGTGTAATTTAACTATAACACTGGCATCCTAGGTCAAAATGGATTGAACTTTTTTCAAAGCTTAAGTCCTATCCATACAATGTCAAATAGTACATAGTATCATGTAATAGTGCATCTCAAGTTCAAAGTTTGCAGGAAGAAGACTGACACGTCGACTTTTGTAAAACAAAAGGGGAAAAAAAAAGAAGGAGAAGAATAGCATACATTCTGATAAACCTCTTCACTGGCCAAACTAAGATAGCTACCCCTGCATATCTGACTTCCACAGAGACATACTGATGCTTTGTATTCTTCTTTACTCTAACATCAAATTTAATATGTACATAACAAAGTTAGATAAAACATATGGTCTAATTACTCTAACATCATGAGCTGACAAGTTCTGTGAAACCTATGATTGTCGGCGCTGGGCACCAAAAAAAACTCTATCTTTTGTATTGCTAGTTCACAGTTCAGTATGCAATTTGTTGAAACCAGAAAAGACATCACATATGAGGCTCATATCTAATATTAAAAAAATGTAGGTGTGATTGTGAATTCTAAAGACCGAGATTGTCGGCCGCTAGAACCAAGAACAACCCCAATGTTCGCACTCCTTTATTAACTTAAAAAGCAATTCAGGGCTTATTTAGGCATTGTGATTATGGAAACAAAGAACACAAAAGAAAAAAAAAATTGGACTAAACAATTTTAAATAGAACAAAGTGTACTAATTTTTTTTAATAAGAGCACAGGGCAATACGACCACCGCTATAACTCAGGCCTATAGCGGCTATCTCATTACCGCTATATGCGCTACACGACATTCCTCATCTTATAAAAAGCCAAATAAGTTGACAATGGACATTAAATATTAATAAACATCCTTTCATACCAATTAAAAAATGGGCAAACAGACAAAAGGTGGACCCCACATTAAATATTCCTTTCATGCACAGAAACAAACTGGTTACGGATTGTTACTATTATTATAATTATAATTACTAATATAATTATTTTTATTATCGTATAATTATAATTAATAATAGTATTAATTATTTTAAATATTTTATTAATTAATATTAATAATATAATGATAATAGTAATAATAATTATAATTATAATTATAACAATTACTATATTAATCATTATTATTTTATATTATTATTAAACATCCTTTCATGCCATCAACAAAAAGATCACACAATCATATAATTAAGATCAATCATCTAGAAAAGCAAGTTAAAGTTGGATAAGTAGGAATACCAGTAAGAAATTAAAACTGTTAATAAGTTGGAATACTAGTGAGAAATTGATGGATAAGATTTAGATTATGAATTTAAACTGTTAATTATCAAATTTCATGAAATATTCATTTCCATGATTTTATTTTTTTTAGTTCATTTAATACAAGTTGAAAAAATTGAAATTAAATTATTATAGATAGTACGTGCTTCAGTAATTATATGGCTTCTTAATTGAATTTGAGGAAAAAATTTTCAAATTTGTTATACATGTTTGACTTGTGAAAAAAGTTAAGATAAATGATTCGATTTTGCTATTTAATGTTGGGCAGACAAATTGTTAATGTGGATCTCATGAATTGTTTATTCTGAGCTAAGTGTATTAAACTAGTGTTCTCTAATAGTGTGTGTCGTGTCGTGATCGTGTTAGAGTCTCATGTCATGTCATGTTGACACGAACTATTTTTTAATTGTATTGTGACATGTCGTGCTGAGTGGTGAGAACACTAGTCTTGTTGACACATGTCTTGTTGACAACACAACATGCATTCTCTATTTTTTATCATAATTTATTAAAAATCGCTAAATATTAAAATAGAGAAAAAAATATTGTTATAATTTATTTGAGTATTATACAAATTCAATATATATATCAATACAAAAATTTCAGAATATTTTTTTAAAAGATTAATTGATGATTTTATTTTTTTGCTAACTCATTTCTTTATTGTTTGAACATATCCCAAAAAGAAAATATTTTAAAAAAGTAAATAGACGTTAAAAAGAAAAGTACGATTATAATTTGAATTTTAATATAAAATTAATTTAAATAATTTTTTAGGAAAAATAATTTAAAAGAAGAAGTATTTTTATGATGCTATTTTCGGTGATGTTAAAAATTAAATTCGTGTTGTCGTGTCATGTTAGTTCGTGTTCGTGTTGCGTGTTAGTCGTGTCGTGTCAAATCATGTTAATTTTTCAAAATTGCCAACACGACACGACATGACAATACGATCGTGTCGTGCTAATTCTATACTCGTATCGTATCGTGTCATTTTGACAAACCCTACATTAAACTTTTGATCTTCTTCTTGATTCACGTTTTATATGCTCACATAACCACATGCTTTTTGGTTCCCAAAGAGGATGCAGCTAATATCAAATCACTCCCAAATCTGATGGCATGAAAGGATGTTTAATAGTGATATAAAATAATAATTATAATATAATAATGATTAATATAGTAATCGTTATAATTATAATTATTATTACTATTATCATTATATTATTAATATTAATTAATAAAATATTTTAAAAAATATACTATCATTAATTATAATTAAATTCGATAATAAAAATAATTATATTAGTAATTATAATTATAATAATAGTAACAATCTGTAACTTGTTTGTTATGTGCATGAAATGAATATTTAATGTGGGACCCACCTCTTGTCCGTTTCTCCATTTTTTAATTGGTATGAAAGGATGTTTATCAATATTAATGTCCATTCTCCACTTATCTGATTTTTATAAGAAGAAGAATGCTGTGTATCCAATATAGCGGTAATAAGATAGCCGCTATACGCCTGAGTTATAGCGGCAGTCATATTGCCGCTACAATTATGCTATTATTAAAAAAAATTAGTACCCTTTGCTGTATTTAAAATTGTTCAGTCCAATTTTGTTCTATATGAATTTTTTCCTATGGAACCTGTGCAATTTTGCTAAAGTCTAAAAGTAAGCAGAAAGATTCGTGAAATTTTGCTAAAGTCTAAAAGTAAGCAGAAAGATTCGTGAGACCTATTGTGAAAACAACAAATCAGAGATATTTGAGTAGTCCGTGTTAGATCAAGCCTAATTTTGTTTAGAGTTAGAATAAGAGCTATTCTAGAATTGCTTATTTTAATAGATGCCAAACATACTTTAGAATAAGGTGAATAGGCTATTCAGTCTCCTTATTCCAGTTCCAACAAAAAGTCGGAACTGAGTTGGATTAAGGCCACTGTGAATAAAAAAATATTTATTTCACCAACAGATCAGAGGAGAGAGAAATCATTTTGCTTTCTCCTCTTTCGTTGCCAACCCTTTCTTCTCCTCTCAAAACCTTCTCCACTGCTTCTCTCACTTTCCTCAACGGCCCCAGTCCGGCAACGACGACTCCTTCCCCGGTCCCGATAGCCGACGGAATCTGCCACCCAGGGCTGGTGCACATCGCCATGACCCTTGACTTCCGCTACCTCTGCGGCTCCATGGTCGCCGTCCTCTCCCTCCTCAAGCTCGCCTCCTGGCCCGACTCCCTCTTCTTCCACTTCCTCCTCCTCCACCACTCCTCCGCCTCACTCTCGCCGCCTCCTTCCCCTCCATCCGCTTCCGCCTCTACCTCCTCCGCCCCCACCTCAACCTCATCTCCTCCTCCGTCCACCCCGCCCTCGACTCCCCCCTCAACTACGCCCGCAACCACCTTGCTGACCTCCTCCCCACCCCCTCGTCCCCCTTAGCTATTTTTCTTTTTTTTTTTCTATTCTGCTGGTTTTATTTTTTATATTTTCTTTTCTGCTGTTTTTTTTTCTGGTTTTATCAAAAAAAAAAAAAAAACTTGAAACCGGTACAGAGATACATTATGCATCAGAAATGTTTCTTTGTTAGATGGCGCCAAACAAAAGATAGTAAGCAATATAATGCAAAAGTTAGTTGAAAAATATAAACAACAAATTATTATTTTATATTTTTTCCTTGTTCTTATTCTTAGCTAACCATTCCAAACAACATCAAGAATTACATGAATTAGCAATTCTTCATCATTTCTTATTCACCATTCTTATTCTAAAACAAACTATTTTATTCTTATTCACCACACTTCCAAACACACCCAAAATTGTTTCACCTAGCATTCCGAGCTTACTTATGGAGCAACAAAGTAAAAGAAAAAAACGTTAAAATCAAAGGGAAACACAAACCTGAAATTGACCTCATCTCTATTGTCTAAAATGATCATCCATCTTCGAGGCAATACTAACGGGAAAAATCCAAAAAGGCCAATATTAAGCCAAAAAGTACAGAGCTGCAGAGTTAAAATGTCTAACTCTTTTGAATAAAAGACGACGCACAAAGCCTTCGTCAATGGCGCTGAGAGATAGGGGCCACCCGAGAAAGGAGGTCAACTGTCCAAGAAGTGGTAAACACATGTAGACTATCGGACCGGAGAGAAGAGGAGTCGGAAGAGAGAGCAAGGTCCTGATAGGCGGGTCCCACTTCTCACGCACAACGCCATGACTGCGGAGAGAGAGGGTTATAGGTCGCCAGGATTGAAGAAGTTTCACGTGAGAGGGAGAAAGAGAGAGGAAAATCTAAGAAGTAGATCGGTAGTGGATTCTATCTCAATTTGGGTGGCGGCTTAATCTTCCAGCTAGCTAGGGTTAGTAGAGGCGAGTAGTTTCAAATTTTGTACTTGATTGCAAAGTAGGAAAAAGGAAGATTTCCCGAAATTTTTTAATGTAGGAATGACATTTATTAAAGTTACGCATCTAGGAAGATGCTCCCGGAAGTTACGAAAATAGGAATGGAGTTTTTGATTTCCGTGCGGACAGTGCATTCTACTTTGTCAACGATTTTCAACGCATTAATTTTTTGTAAATCCTACCAAATAGCAAATAAATGCACGTAAGAAGATCCCTCCAAAAAAATTTTAAATATAGCTATGGAGAAAATTAGTAACCATCTAAAGTAAAATTTATTGGATTTGAAAATGCTTAATTATGACATCCACCATATTGTGATAGTCTTTCTAGTGCACTGTATCAACCGGAGTGTTAAAGTACAACATTGGCCCAAGCCCAAAATTAAGAAATCTCTAGATAAATCAATAAGTTTCATGAAGAAGAAAATTCTAGAGATATGGTAAAATATCAAAGTTAGAGATTTTGGAAGAAAGTTCTAGATTATAGATATTTTAGGAGATAACTCTAGATGCTTAGCAAAATATCTAGAGTTCTAGTGTGTTCCATTAGCACCTATAAATAGGTGGTCATGGCATTGGCCATCTAAGCCAAGTTAGGTTCATCAAAGCTAAGCAAGAAATCCAATTATCATCCAAGCTAAAGCAAAGTTAAACTAAGTAAAGAGTGCTAGTAGTTAGGAGGTGTAGGAATAGTTGAGAGATAGAGTTGTAATCTTGGAGGTATAATATTTGAGTAGTAGAGGTTGTAACGATAGTTCGAGTGATAATAAAGAGCAAGTTTTGTTCATAGCGCCTCGTCTCTACTCAACACGGAGCTTCATCTGTTAGTATCTTCTGCAATCGTAAAAAGTCAGTACAGGATGTGCATGCATCTTGTAATTCCGAGTTGTCTTGCTGCTTTCAAAATTTTGCTTAAGCAAAATATAAGGACAAGAATTGGAGAATTTTTATTCATAACAAAATTGATCGGCCATAACATATACAAGACGTAATGGGTAAATCGTACCTCTAATATATATTTGTATATTTAAAAAAAATTAGTAAGAGCCAAGTTGTAGCACGAGTGATACCAACATCATTGCCAATGAGTTAACAACACAAAAGATCCCTTTCTTGATTTTAACAAACCTAGATCATTATTTTAGAAAATATCGATAGTAGTAGTATATAATGAACAAAATTAGTACATAATATGTTAAAAATTAGGATATAATATGTTAAAAATTTAATATTTGTTTGTAAATTAATGTGAACATTGGATACCTTGAGACTGATATTTACCGTGTAATTAACAAAAATATTGCAAATTTTATTACTTAATATTATTATATGCTTGTTTTCCATATTATTTGTTAGCTCTTCATATTTAAATATGAAATGCAAAATACATTTAGATAGCATGCTATTAAATGAACAATAAGATCAAATTCAAAAGATCAACCAGACAATTAGAATTGAAAATCAAATTCAACTATGCCTTCCACATAAAAGAAATACTTTTTTTATATAATAAATCATAAGTACAAAAGAAAATGCATTTGCAAGTGTGCACGAAAATCGAATTCATGTATTCAGATTTTACAGCTTGTCAAAGCCTCAAAGGAGAATGCATGGTCTGCACGAGAACCAAAAACTTCATTCCTATTTTCGTAACTACGAAGGGCATCTTCCTAAGACCGTAACTTTAATTAATCTAATTCCTACATTAAAAATTTTCGGAAGATTTCTGAAGAAGGAAAGAATGGGAAGGGAGAGAGAAGGCGCTGAACCCTTGCGCACGAAATAACAAAAAAAAATTGGCGTAGCGGAGGATCGAGCCGTCGCGTTGGGCTGAATGAAACAAGAGACTTACCGTCTAGCGACTTGACTAGTTTATGTATAGAGTCGACTCCTTTATAGAAATAGCGATCCAAACCGTACATCATATTGATCAATAGTTTATAATGATGTTAACAATTGTGTTCAACTCCTTTGTGTGAAAAATGCTGACCTTGCTAAGGGTGTTTATAAGTAGTAAAGATAAAACAGAACAGACGGAAAATCCTTCCTCCAAACCTCCTTCGCAGAAAAGAAGAGACGGAGTCGCAAAAAAAAATAAAAAAATAAAAAAAAAACACAGAGACCTTCGCCGAACACTTCCTCTAAACCTCCTTAACAAATGAAATTCGCACAGATTTAGACCGTTGCAGTCTTGTCCGAATCCTTTTGTTTCGCATTCTTAGAACAATTATTAACTAGAGAGATTCTCAAGATGTATTTTCTTGACACCAAATATTGACCATTGACATATATCTTTTCCATCCGAAACCAAATATTGACCATTGACAAAAAATACACAACAAGTTAGGGATCCATCTCAAAAATTTGAAAGACTCAGCTGGACATGTCGTGTTTGATTTAAATTGCATATCGACACCTAAAAAATCGCATAGGGACCCAGGTAGCATTTGTTCACGACTAATCGTCTTCTTTCCTTCTACCCGATGAATCTTATTAAGACAAAATTTAGAATAGAATGAAATATTTGTAGCATATATATACTAGCGCGAATCTCGCGCATTACGTGATTCGTCTATATAATATTTTGTGAATTTTAGGACATTATAAATAAAAAACTGCCACAAATGATAAAAAATATAACTCAGATATTATATAAAAACTACCACTAAAAAAAATAAGTGCTCAATAAGATTTCTAAAGAACTTAGTATACAAAATTATGAAAAAAAAATGAAAATTCATAGAAAATTGTTGTACTTTTTTGTTGTTGTCTTGACTTTTGAATGAAATATTTGTAGCATATATATACTAGCGTGAATCTCGTGCATTACGTGATTTGTCTATATAATATTTTGTGAATTTTAAGACATTATAAATAAAAAACTGCCACAAATGATAAAAAATACGACTCAGATATTATATGAAAACTACCACTAAAAAAAAATAAGTGCTCAATGAGATTTCTAAAGAACTTATTATACAAAATTATTAAAACAAAATAAAAATTCATAGGAAATTGTTATATTTTTTTTTGTTGTCGTCTTGACTTTTGAATTATTATCTTGTATATTAAATATATTATTTTAGATTTTCTATTGTTATTATAATATATATTTGATTTCTCGCGATTTTTTTATCTAACATTATTTTAGAGTTGTTTATTTAAAAATTATTATTATACTATGTCTATATTAGACGTTACATTATACATATATTTTCAAAAAAATAAATTTACGAACCCTACTGATACGAAATCCTAGCTTCGCCACTGACTATGCCTATGAGGATTTGTTTGTTTCATCCTTGCATCTTTTGAAACTGAATTTGACGCCTTGTAAGCAACAAATTTTTTGTTTGAGAGTCCAATCTCTAGTCGGAGGGAACATGTTTTTTATTTTTCACTCTGGTATAATATCTACTTGTGCCGAATTATGGGAGAGAGGGATTAAGGAAATCTAAAATACTTCAATTCCAATTCAGGGAATTACTGTTCAATTATCTGGGCCGTCTATTTTTCTCTCTGCGCGGGTGGATCTCATCTCCTTCGTCCGTCTCCACTTAGCGTTTGCGCTGGCCCGTGCCTTGATTTTCTCTTGCCATTCTCTCTGCCTGTCTGCGTGTTCCCCTTCTTCTCATTCGTTGAAAAGGATGGATCTCATCTCCTTCAATTTCGACCCTCCGTAGTTTGCCTTTCGCCGCCACACCTGATCCAGATCTCCTCTTTTCTCGGGCGAGCCATGCCTCCGCTGTACTTCGCGGTCATTCGAAGGAGTACGGATGCTTTGGTGTGTCTTATGATCCTCCAGAAGTCTCTCGACGCCACTGTTGCTGTGAGAACCTTCTGCCTTTCTTCCTTTCTCTCTTGCTCCGCTCTTCTCCTCTCATGCGCCAGATCGGCCGTTGAAAAGAAGGAGGTCTATTGCTCTCTTGATCGAACCGTTCTTCATCAACAAACGTTGGTGAACCGTCGAGAAGAGGAGGATTGTTCCTCTCCGTTGTCTCGGTATTTCTCCTTCCTCCCATCCGCTTGCTTCTCTTTTTTTTTTTTTATGGTGCGTTCTAATTTTTCTTTTGCTGCTCTAGCGCAGTGCAAATCCGATCTGGATGCGAGAGGCTTCAAATGAAGGTTGACGAAGCTGTAGGGTTAAACCATTGCTTTTTACCTTTATTTTTTTTCCTAATTTTGTTCTATTTTTCGTCTGGGTTTAGATGTCGAGATGATAATGGATTAGAGCTTAGATGAAGGATGACAGCTTTTCCCGAAGATTATGGCTGATGCTTAGTTACCGATCAGAGGCTAAGCTTTACTAATTGCATCTGATCATTTTCTCCTCAATACTGGTGCTTCTTCCTTTTTATCCCTCTCTTCTCCTTTTCTCATTTTTGCTTTTTATGAGGTTTTATTTGGTTAATGTTTTTTGGATTAACTTGCATGGGGTGAATATTTATTTGATTGATTCAACCTTGGTTTCGACAACGTTCTGCCTTGGTTCTGGAAAGAGGTCATGTTGGCACTCAATCATCACACGTTAGTTTCTTTAGATTTTTCTTTTGCTTTCTCTAATTCTTCCTCTAAATTTTGATTACTGTCTTTTTTTCACTTTCATTGTTCATTTCAGCTTTGTCTTCTATTTTACCTCCATTCCTTTCTTTGTTCTCTCCCTTTTGCAGGTCATAGGTGGAGGTCGGGTGCTATTAGCAAACCCTTGCTTTTGGTCTGTGCACCTCTACTTCCTTGAGGTTATTTGCCACCTTACATAAATAATTTCTATATTATCACTTTCTTACTTTTTGATTTTTTGCAAAAGAATTTCCTATGCGTTGATCAGGTTATTGCCAGTACGGATTATTTGGTTTTAAGCGCTGCAAATTATTTCAGGTATTAATTAGATGAGAATACACAGAGTGCTAGAGCCGTCCTGTCTTTGCTCATGTAAGGAAAGTTCAGAATAATACTATTTAGTACTATTTAATATGTCAAAATATCAAGCCACTACATGTACAATTGATTATTGTACAGCAAAAAAGTGCCGTCAGAAATTATTTCTAATTTCATCATCTTAGGAACTAGAGACTTGGTAAATCACTTTGTTTAGCTTGGTTGTTATCTGTTCTTGAATGGAATGGCTTTTAATACCATCTTTTGATCGTTTTTTATTTTTTACATATGGTGTGCAGTTGATAGAAAATGGCGGTTCGCTTACTGGTATGGATCTTATTTGATGGTGCTATTTTTTAAAACTACAAAAATAACTCTATAACTACACTGTGAGTACATCATCATCCTATAATGAATGGCATTAAAATAAAGATTTTGGCTCTTTTTTATCTTACATCGTTTCCCTTTTTTTTGTGTGAGGCATTATGGTGCTGATAATTCTCATTTGGTCCAAACTAAGACCATTCCTTACAAGCGACTTCCGACTGTAGCATCGCCGAACAGAGGTACGGTTTTCTTGAAATGCATAATTTTTTCATTGAAATGTAAACCTGAAGATTGCCTTTGTTTGATTAATTTAATATGTACCTGTGTGCCGTTCAGTAATGTATCGATCTAAATTTTTTTTTTTTATACACATTGATAAATGAAGTTTCCAGAGATGAGGGGTTCAATTGGAAAAGACAAAACATAGTTTGCTACGAGAGAAAAGAATTTATATTTTAGTATCACTCAATGCAATCAAACGATACTCTTCAGAATGAAAATAAAATTCAAATTTAGTAAACTTCAATGCAGTGGTTTTATTTTCGTTCAATGCTCTTATTTGCGGATGATTCAATAAAACATCCATTGATCATTAGCTTTCTTGCTCACATTGAAATTTAGTATGTTTGAATGGAAGCAGAATTAAGTAATAAGCACTGATACAACGACTAATTAAGAAAATATTTTATTTTCAGCACTGATACAACATCTAAAAAATTGAACAATGAAATTATTGCACCTTGCCATTTCTTTGCGCTAATCAACTTTGGATATTGAAGGAAGTTCCATATTGCCAGCACAGCTGTTGGAGAACCTTTTATCAAATGTCAATCTCACAAAAGCTGTCTGCATGTACTAGAGAAACTTTTCGCATGTAGGTACGCTTAGAATCAGAAGTGTAGTTGATCAGTTTGGTAATGTCAAAACCATGTCTATTTATTAGGTTTAATACTTATAAGTTTAACTTAGTAGGTTTTGAGTTTGACATTTCATTTAGAACAATGAAGGCTTTGTCGTTGTTCAGTATTAATGTTCTGTGCATTAGCTAGCACTAAATTATCTCAACATTAAATGATTGAGGGTTTGTCTCAACTATCATGGCAGCAAATGCATCCAAAGGCGAATTGAATTGCTTTATCTTTTCTTCGTCCTCTCACTGTATATATTTCCCTTCCCTCACCTAATATAATCTCCATTTCGGTATTTTTAAATTGATTACGGTTGCTCCTCATATATGTGAATTAATACCGACTATATTCTTGCATACCTTAAAACTATCCCTTCTTAAAGTGAGGCAACAAATTCAACTGTTAACCTATGGTTTGAATTATCCATTATTTTAGCATGAAGTACTAGATTGTCCCATTAAGTTACCCATTTACACAAGTGATGGCCTATGATTTTAATCATTTCATTATAGATCGCATTTACGCACGTATTTTTGCGAACCACACATCTTATTGGCTTTCACAGGGTTAAGTTTTATCTAATTTTACACTAGAGGGTCAAAAAGTCTTATTCCATGTTTTATTTATTTATTACGATTCCTAATGATGTTATTTTTTTTAATACAGATTATAGAGTGATACGGTACCATTTGAAGGGCCACAGAAAACAGCGATATGAAGACGGCAGTACTTTTGAGTGGTTGGCGAATGAGCTTGCTAAGAGGTAGGAGATCATTTCTCAAGCACCCTTACAAAATGAGCAGTGACTCCATATTTATACAGTAGTATGTATATAAAGCTATAAAGAGCTTAATTATTTATAAGAGAATGGTTAGCTGATAATTTGATTTTCATAAATATATAACATATGTTCATTTTGCCTATGAGATTGTAGGGAGTGATGATCTTCCCGAGATAACATTGTTGAGCCTTGCTGAAGAGTAGATTGTTAGAATTGTAAGTTTGCTTTTTATCCGTAGTGAAATTGTTTTTTGGTAAAAAGTATATTTAGCTGAATTACTTCAGATTTCACGATGTTCAGATTTAGAGAAGAGGCTATTGGTTGGTCCTGAAAATTAATCGTATATATGGTCTAACAGCTTTACAAACTTGAGTGAAACCTAAAGAAATTGGTGTTGGTAAGCTTATTTGTTGGACTTACGTGATATATGACTAAAACTTTTGAGATAGCAGAAAGATGCAACTTTCTAAAACTGTCAACTTGGGCTTATTTAATACTGTCAATTCTCTTCATCCATTGAGTCATCCTATTGTTGCTTCTTTTCATTGTCCCAAATTGAAATAAAATAAATTTGTCTCTTTCCAGCAAATTGGAAATTGAGAAAAAAGAAGAGGTTGAGTTGAGTTAGATCAGACCTTGCGATTGTGGTGGAGGACGCCTTCTAAAAACTGGTCATCTTGGGAAATGATGGTTTTAAAGTGCCAATAACAGGTGTATAAAACCCTACCATTATGTTCAGTCGGCAGGGAACAAAGTGCCCAGATTATCCGGTGTGAAAAATTTGTTTTCAGGCATGATGTTTTTAATTATATGGTGGTAATAGTGTTTTAATCAACAATGAAATCTAGGTTGTACTGGATTGGATTGTTGTCTGTCTTTTATGTTTTGGCACGCTAACTATTAATTTTTAGGCATGTAGAACACTTTTAGACTAAATTTCTTTGAATTGCTTATTTATATGCTGAAACATAGATTATAGTGGATCTATGACAATGACGAGATCACCTTAGACTAATCATATATCGCGCGAAGCGCGATACAATAGCTAGTTTGATATCAAGTTCAAACTACAAATTATGAATTCGATTTATATTCTATTTTCACTTCTGTAATTTATAACTTCAATCTAGACAATAAGTTACACCGTAACAGATTGTATTTCTCAATATAAATAATAAAATAAACAAACAGGAAATGTACAGAGCTCCACTCTGAACAATCGAATTTCTCAACTACAAGTGTACACTGGACCTTATGATAAATTATAATCAATATTTAATAGTAATTCACGATTCTAGGGTTAGGCCTGGACGCCGTAGACCGTCAATATGCGAATTTGTTCCGTTCCGTCCATGTGGAACGTGTAACGGAATGGAATTTCATTTTGTTTCGCAAACGGAACGGTAAACGGAATGCTTTTCGTAATTCATCTGTGTGAAATACAATGTAAATATAGTCATTCCGCCACGTTCTGTCAAAATAGAACGAATTACGAATCAGTCCGATACATACCATTACTGAAACGGAACAAAAAACAGAACGACCCATTCCATTTCCGTTATCAACGTTACCCTCCCCTATCGGATAGGGTACAGTAACATATTTTGCATGGGTCCTACTAATTGGGCCGCATTAAGTGATTTAGCAATCAAGTTTGATTTTATATGTTGTGTGTTTGGTTTATAAGAGATGTCCAAAAATTTTACTTCGGGTCACAATCTTATAGTTTTGATCTTGTTCTAATTGGGCCTCATAGATAGAACTTTGAAGAATGAGAATGAATGAACGTTAATTATTAGCGATACATCTCTTGCAGAATAGAACTATAATACCACAGTTATAAAGAATGACAATTTCATGGGAAAATTAGCCATATACCCTCTAATCATAGCCAATTAGAAATATCCCCTCTAATCTTCAAATTTAGAAATATTCCCCTCTAATCATCACTATCATAGATATTTACCCTTTCATTAATTCTAACCATTTTCCTAATCCTAAAAAATCAATTTTTAAAATATCGGACACAAATGCCCTCAACCCTGACGCTTAAGCTTCTCGCTTTCTTCTCTAATAATTGAATTGTCGTTATTTTCTGCACTCTGATATCAGAAAAATAAAAAATAAAAATAAACATCATATTAGGCCATAGAAAGTATGATTTGCTGGCGATTGTTCTCTCTTGTTTTGTTCTATACTACTAGAATGAAAACACACTTAATAACCAATTAAAAATTGATTCTTTTGCACTAAACGCAATCAGTGCACCAAAACAAAAGTATAAAAATAAAATTTTCCTAGCTCTTTCACGTAAGCTCCCACCCCTCACAATAGTCACATAGGCTCACCCCTCCCACTCTCGTCAGTATGCAATTAGTCCTATTTCAAAGCATCTTGCAATATCTTGTAGATACGTGAGGGGCATGCTTCTACTTTTTTGTTTTACATGGTAGAAAATAGCAGGAAGCTCAAACATTAATTTGGGGATGAGGGCATTTTTGTCTTAAATCTTTATAATTGTTTTTTCAGTATGAAAAAATAGTTTGAATTGATGAAAAGGGGATATATCTATAGCAATGATGATTGGAGGGGGATATTTCTAATTTAGAAGATTAGAGGAGGATATTTCTAATTGACTAAGATTAGAAGGGTATATGGCTAATTTTCCCATTTCATAAATATCCAAACCATATGCAAAAGAAATAAAAGGAAAAAATCACCTAACAAACCCTTGGATATGTTACATATACAAATCTGTCTTTTTCAGGTACATGAAGAATTCTTAAATTCACCAACATCAAGACCCTGAAATCTAGGTACATTTTCAATTCAATAATAAATATGACTATGCTAAATAAATTAAATTTGTAAATAATTCATTCAACTTGAAATGACTAGTAGGGTCAAAAAAATTTACATTGGCTTTGGCTGCAAGAGCAGCTCCACGTTGAAGAAGCAACACAGCAGATTTGCGAGAACAGTTTTTAGCAGGATAAAATATTAGACAAAGTAAATAAATCATTAAAAAAGAAAAAGAAAAAGAGAATGACACAATCAAATTGGGGATGTAAAGCAAAAATTAGCAGAATCAATTCAGGTATGATGCAAAAATCAATTGAAAATAAAATAACTAACAATGAGATCTATTGGAAGCGGGATCAAGCAAAATAGATCTGATCTCTTCGGAGGCAATACTAATCTATCACAAATCAATCATACATATGTAAATTTTCAATAAATCGGATAAAAAAAATGATGGATCAAATTTGCATATGCATTGAAAATTTACAATATGACGAATCACTTTTTTTACTATCTTTTTAATTTTCTAAAACTTAACATTTTGAACATTTCCAACTATTAGTTTGCATTAAAAGTAGAAAGTAAAGATATATTTTGAGAAAATACTATATTTAACGATTTAAAAATAATTCTGACGAATAAGTTAAAAAAATAAAAAAAGGCTATAAATAATTATGCACTAAAAATTATTTTCTATACAACAATTTCGTTATTTAATTAATTTAACGACGGAACCTAAAAAGGCACATTTGCAGGATTAGAATCGCTGTATTTCCTAAAAAGTTTCATTTGAACACCTTAAACCCTTTTAAAACCTTGGACAGTTAGCACCTTTCGGCGGCGGTGCCTTACTCCAGAGTTCAAATCAATGTCAGAAGAACAAAAGGAAAGAGATTGGTCGGAGGTTCCACCGGAACTGCTCCATGTCATAGCCAAGCTTCCCGATCTCCCCGACTTTATCCGTTTTCGGGCCGTCTGCGACACGTGGCGCTTGGCGGCACCTCTCTCCGACCCTCCCCACCATTTACCATGGCTTCTCGAGCTATTTGGCAGAGATTACCAATTGCCAGGTCAGGCAGTTATCCGGCTAATTAAATATCACGGACTCAGAAAGAGACAACGTTTTCACTCTCTTTCCTCCGGCGAAACCCTTATCATTCCTTTCCGAAACAAAACGCCCGAGCTAAGGACTTTCGTCAAGCGCCGGGGACTCCACATTGGCTACCTTCCTTTCCACGAGCGTTCCTCTACCTTATCTTTCTTCAATCCCTTAACTAGAGATCTCTTTTCGCGTGGTAAGTATTTTTTACCCTGGATGGTCTGGACCGGCACAGATCCCATCTGTAATCGCACCATCATTGTTGGTGATTCGAAAGAAACCAAGGTTGAAAATGCGGGAGACATCTTCCCCTGTTGTTATTGGCACGGGATGCTATTTTCTACCAGCAATTGCAAGACCACGCGAGTCTTTGATGCGCAATCAAAAGAGTTGTTACGCGAGATACCGCCGCCTGACATTGAGTCGAAAAAGATTTGGTTTGACGAGGATGGCATTCATATTGCTCATTTCATAATGGCATCTTTCCTTGTCGTGTCATCAGGAGTTATTTTGAGAGTAGTACGGCATCGTAAGTATGGGTATAAGAAACCTATTGGGGAGTTGGGATTCTCTGTATATAGGCTTGATTTTGAAAGAGCAAATGAGAAGTCTTGTTGGGTTCAGATTGACAACATTGGCAACCAAATTTTGTTCTTGGACAAAACGAATGGCTTTTCCGCGACTGCTAGACCTTCTGCTGGATTTAGAGAGGGATGCATTTACTTCGTTGATTACTACAAAGATGAACGTCCTTATATGTATGATATCTTAGCTGGTACAGTTGAAAGGGTGCCTTGCCCTTTCGAGAATTGCACTTGGTTTCTTCCTAGTCTATGAGACTATATATGGTATCTCATATATTTTCCTCTTCACCGATTCATATAAAATTCTTCAAGTCTCTCTTCTGCAAATAGATCTAGGTCAATTAAATTAGTTTAGGTTGCTTATATATGCTTGTTTCTTCCCGTTTCTATTCCTTGGTAAGTTGTAGAATTAATCACTGCTCTAATAATTTCGCGATTTAGACACTGCACTTGTGGGAAATAAAACTTAACTTTGTGTTTCTAGGTACTGTTTTATTGTTTGATTATTTGTTCTGCAATATAACGAATAATATGATTCTTACAATATCTTCTTTCGGAGATAAAAATAAAGAATAAGAGGAACATACCTCATTTTTTAATTTTTTTTATATAATTAAAATTTTCGTGTAATGATTCGTTTTTGCATTCAGTAATTTATTTAAGAAAGTTTGACTATAGTACAGGATTACAGTTGATACTGTGCATGTAAATATTTCACCAGATAAGCACTAAATTATTGTTACTTTGTAAATTATTTAAATAAAGGCATGCAATATAAAGGAAACTCATACGTAGAGAAATTGAAAAATAGAAATGATGTGCACTAGTTAAAGTTTTTTTTTTTTTATGAAAGCATTTTTAATTTGTTATGGGAGGGGTACTGTGTGTGGCACCCCAGCCTGGGGAGGTAGGGGTGCGGGGGTTGCGGCGCCCCAGTCTAGGGAGGGAGGGGTACTATGTTGTTATTGGGAAGTGCTTTGCACAACATACTTTTCTCTCCGAGCAACGTATTTTCTTCTAAAATGACTAATGTGCCCTTCAGTTTTTCTCTGAACAACTTAATCTTGCTATTTCATCTTGTCCCTTTCACTCAAGTCTTCCGTCATCCTCTCTCCTCTCTCGAAGATCTATCATCTCCACCTTCTCTCTTCTCTATCCCTTTTTCAATCAGATTGTCTCTTTTTTAACCTTTCTATAGTTATATGCAGCAAAGGGATTCATTCAAACGAAGAAGACTCTACATCAACTCGATTATTCCCAATCTTTTTTAATTTTCCTTTCTAATTTTTAATGGTAGATTGATATATTGCAATTCATTTCTACCTTTTTTTTTATTTCCAGTTTATGACTTTATGCACGACAGTTCGCAGTTAGTAATATATAACCTTCATTTACTCAAAGAGGGGTGATTTAGTCATTTTGAACGGTTCAGAACTAATTAGATTAACGATTTTCTAAAATTTCAAAAAAATACTTAAAAAATTCGAAAAAATGTTAAATTTAGTCTGCATGGAGATTTCAATAGAGAGATCATATTAGACGGTTTGGATCAGTCATTTTGAACTAGATTCTTGAGTTTTGATCGCATCTTACGGAAGATTTTTTGTGATGCATCTCACCATAGCTAAACTCTCTCTCTCTCTCTATATATATATATAACATATGGTGCATACTAATGTACGGAAGTTTCGATGCATACTGATCCAAATCCTTAGATCTGTTTCAAAATGACCGATACTAACCTTCCAATATGATCTCCTTACCGATCAAATTTTACATTTTTTCGAAATTTTTAAGTATTTTTTTTTCAAATTTTAGAAAATCGCTAATCTAATTTTTTTTCTAAACCGTTCAAAAATAGTTGATTTTAAAAATCCGAAAGAATACTTAAAAATTTCGAAACAAATGTAAAATTTGGTCGCCAAAAAGATTTCAATAGGTAGATCATATTGGACGGTTTGGATCGATCATTTTGAAGTAGATCCAAAAATTTGGATCAGTATGCTCCGAAGTTTCCGTACATTAGTATGCACCATAAGTTTATATATATATACACACACACACACACACACTTTATTTATTTAAGTGGTTGTTGTCTTTTTTAATTGTATATACTTATGCTTTACATAAGCACCAAAGTTGGTCAGTATTTTTGAGTTCCTCACGGGCACACTCTTTTAGTTGTAAGACTTGTTAATTAATTATGATCTTTTCTCTTCGGATCTGTAGTAATTAGGGTTTTTAAGCATGATTTAGGCACAAGTCAGGAAGAATAGAAGTTGGTCGTGCCGCATTTCTAAACAGGTGCGGATCATGGTTATGCTATGAAATTGATTTCATTTATATATATTAGATAGACATAGTAGGAGTATATGTTTTGCTTTTCTTTACACTTCACTCGAAAATTATTTTTACATAGTGCATAAATGCATTACTACTAACAGTGGTTACACATCTGTTGCATAATAAATAAAGATAAGGGAACATAAAGTTACATAGTCAATGTATGCATGGTTTAGTTATATAAATTTGCATGTGTATAATATTACTGTTATCCATTTGGATTGCTTAGGAATAAGAGGAATAGTCTATTCCTAGGCGAAAAGTATTGGAAAGTGTGTAACTTTGTGAAGAGTTTAAATTGTTTATAATAAATTTATGCCTAGGAAGAAGCTATTCTTCCTATTCCCATACGATCCAAACGGGGTCGTTAAACAGAAAAGATAGTGCATTATTAGTCCTGTAAATGTTAAGTGGAGTGGAAGATAACCGTTGTATCAAGAGTTTGACTCGAATGCTCTAGTACTAGCGCGCTCTCCAGAAGATATCCGCTCACGACGGGTAAGTGTGCTTCCTGGGTTTGTGTTGTGGATGTGATGCCAATCTAGTGGACTTGGTAAGAGGGGCGTGTTATCACGTGAATGGAATTAATGATAAACAATAGAGAATTGTGAAACCATTAAACTTTTATGTTGCATTTTTGAAGGTTGTCTTTATCATGGCATATTTTTACAATAGGAAAACATGTTGCGAATAGCATTATTGTGCTGATTGTCATTGCATGTTTCACTAAATTTCATAACTCTCTTGGCTAGAATTGAATACCGTACGGAGAGATTATTTTAGTCTCTCATCCGTTTATTTTTTTCCATATTATATGGGTTCCAGGTATTGAAGAAGGATGCGGGTTAAAGACGCCACTTGAAATGTTTACTTTATCTTTATGAACAAGAATAGATTTGGAACAATAGACGATCAAGGGAATCTCATATTATTAACTTACCCTGATAGTCTGTCTTTTTTTTATTTTATTTTGTTGCTAGATACTTATGGTTAAAGTTTATGAAAGTGACATCTATTATCATGTGTGAATTAATTGTATTGTATATGATGTTGTGCGCCTTGCATATTCATACGCGGCGGGTTGTTTGAGATACACTTCGAGTCGGTTAAAAGTGACTCGGGGTGTGACAATATCAGAGATCCAAATTGCAATTGATGTGTTTGGTATTGAAAAAGAAAGTAGTTGGCAGCAAAAGAGGAAAGACTAATTGGGAGAAAGCGGGGAGACGAGGTTGTTTGCTAAGGCTCCGTTTGGATGGTGTGGGAATAAGAAGAGGAATAAGGGAAGAAGTATTGGGAAGTGTATAACTTTGTGAAGAGTTTGGATTGTTTATAATAAATTTATTCTCTTATTCCCACACCTCATCCAAACGGAGCCTTAGAGAAGGATAATATTTTCATTTATAAAATTGCTTTGTTGCTATAAAAAAATTATGTATGGCACAAACAATTTAATTACGAACGTTCAAATAATTTTAGAAAGTGTTAATTTGGAAAGTGTAATTCTGAAACGTTCAAATAATTTTGGAACGTGTTAATTTTGGAAAGTTTAATTTGAAATGTAAAAATAAAAGTCCGAAACCGACCTTCTGTTAATTTGGAAAGTCGAATTCTAAACCGACATTAACAAAATTAAATACGCGAAACTCTGTTAATTTTTCTCTAGTTTTCACGCGCGCAAATAATTCGACAAGCTCTCTCTCGTCTGTTTTCAAGCGCCTAGTTCTGCCTCGTCATATTGTAAGCATGCTTTTTTATTCTTTTCTGTTAATGCCCCGATCGATTTTGTTTGTTGTTTTGTTTCTTGCCGTTTACTGATTATACTTGTAGGTTGGATCATGGACAAATACGCCGAGCATGATTTATTTGACATTGTTTGGGATCTGGAGAAGAAACCGTTCAAGATCTTCGTGGATGATCTTCGGAAGAGAGTAACAGAATGTTCAACTAATGTCTGGGAAGACCGAATTCCTATTACTGTGAATAATGGAGAAACTATACAATGGGGTTCCATGTATTTAAAGACGGAAAACAGCGATCTTTTATTGAGGATACGTTACGAAGATATGTACATAATTGGGTTCTTTGCGAAGGGTCAATGGTACATATTTAGTGAGATTCCCGACTTTGGCCTCTGTAAGGATGTAAAGGTGAACAAACTCTCTGTTTCTTCAAATTATGCCCATCTAATCATTGCTGCCCGCACTGAACACATGCAACGCCTGACAAATGTGCATCTCAGCTTTGAAAGCCTGAAGTCTTCAATCGATTATCTAGCCAGGTATCCAGCAGGAGATCATAGAATTCGACAACGACTGCTTGCTAAGTCTATGATTACACTTGCATTTTCAACCTGCGAGCCGGCTAGGTTTCATTCGATTTATGAGAAAGTCTCTCGTTTTCTAGAACCAAATTCAGAAGGAGGTTGTTTCGAACGAAATGATGTTCTTTTGATACGGAAATGGGGTGCAATCTCTAGAGCCATTCTCCAAAATTATTACCCTGAAGCATTGAGGAATTCGTTGGGAATCTGTTCTGCTAATGATGCAGAGCGTAGTATTGCGATTATTAAGCCAACAAAAGAATATGACTCTCAACTGAAAGAGATCTCAGGGGGCAGAGGTAGAGGCCACGGCGGCAGCAGCTGCGGCGGAGGTCATTGGAAGGGAAAAGCTCGAAAATTTAATTTTATGTTTTCAATCTGTAATATTTTAAAATTATATAACAGAAGTTAGTTTTAAAATTCTGTAATATTTTTATATAACAGATGTAATATTTTTCTGTGATTTTGTTTTGTTTTGAGAGTCTGTGGGATTGTGCAAGAGTCAAGTGTTGTATCTCTATTATCTATGAACTTGTTATACGGCGTTTATCTTAATTATCTTAAAGTTGTTTTATGCTTTTCTTTTTTGATGTAATATTAATATCTACCTAAATACTTCTCACTGCAAAAATGAATGATTATTATCTTTCCAATGTGAGGTGAGAGTTTTACCATGGTTGTTATTTGTATTAAATATTATGGCGAAAGGGAAGTAGGATAGACTGTGAAACCACTTTGGGTTCATACGACTGGTATTTTTATCTTAATGATATTCTTATTTTTGTTGCGTTCATACGACTGGTATTTTAATCTTAATGATATTCTTATTTTTGTTGGGGATTCTCTGGAAGGTGATATATGGAAAATCTGAGTATGGTGTTATTAAAGAAGAAATTATGAATGAATAATATTTGTAAAAGGACATATTTGTGAAGATATACATATTGTAGGTTAAAACTGGATATGTACCGTCTTCAAAAATTTTACCTCTCAAACTTTCTTAATTCAGAAATCTATTCTTTTAATTTTTTTTAATAGGGATATTTACCCTAAATTTCTATTAATTGGGCATACTCTATTTCGCTGATATAAATAATGTTAGAAATTTGGTTTCTGAATTTTGGATAAATTTACCAATTACATTGCCTGCATCTCTTTCTCATATTTTATCTTCCCTTTACGCCTGCATCTCTCTCTCTCTCTGTCTCACGTTTCATATAATCAGGATTGAGATAGATGCAATGGTTTCCACCATTTCAGAGGAGGTTCTTGTTTACTGAAGTGATTACTGGTAATTGAGGCAATGTGCTTCTTTCATTAATTCTTTTCCATCACATTCGCATTTTATATAAAAACATGTAAAGTTACTGAAGTGGATTTTAATTGAAAAAAAATCATTACTGAAAGAACTAACAAATTTTGTTGCTCATTTGATGGCAAAATTTGGCTCGCGGTCAGGTGAGAAATTAACATACCCTATCTAGATCATATTGAAACCTCCACCAAGAGTCATTTAGTTAATAGTTAATACCAATTGGTTTCATTGGGGAAAGCAAAAGGTACGAAATCCTGCTAATTGAAGATAAATAAATAATAAAAAGGGTCAAATATGATACAAGCTTGAAGCTTCTGTAAACTGTTTAATTATGAACGATTGCACAACTCTAGAGATTTGACTAACATTATTTCCTCATTTGTACTGTTAACTTTTTTTTTGCTTTAATTTAATTGAAAATGCTAGTTTGTCAAGCATTTGAAAAAATTCCTCATTATTTTTGTTGTTGCTATAAGATAACTATATCACGCTGTCCTTCAAAACCGGTACACATCTTTTAGTTACATTAAAAAGAAAATAAACTCAATAAATGAACCAAGAGAAATAAATCAAGAAAATATCAAACTACCTTGTTTCTATGTTATTGTGATTTTAACAACAGTAACTCAATTACATCAAGCATAAACTAATGATTTTTGTTGCCTAGTACACTGATAAATTCTATGGTTGAGTTAAGAGCATTAATAAGAGCTATAATCTATCAGACTTTTTGATAACCATGTTGCTTCTCCTCCTTCCAGAATTAAAACAGCTAAGAAAAACTTAACTGATGCACCAGGTGACATGGATGTCTGTTTGAGCAAAAGATAAATGAATGATATTAACACAATAATGTCAGTAATTTGGTTACTGATAATTTACCCTTGATTTAAAGAAGGGAAGATGGAATGTAAGAGAGATGCAGGCATGATGAAAACCACCTGGAACAAGGCAAATATGTCCAAAAGTAATTGTAGATGCATGTTTTTTCCAGCTTATTGAATAATTGTAGATACATGAAATTATCTAATCATGAACAGGAACAATATAATACCATGTTCTTACTGAAGCTTAAAATAGAAGCAACATTGCCACGCCTGTAGCATAATTAGGCGCTCACCACACCTGACAGGAACAAAAAATAGAGATAACTATTGATAGAGAGTTTGAACAAATAGACAAATTAATAAAACTTGTATAATGTCATTTTCCTATTATTTCTACTTTGAATAGTTTTGACGAAGATAGGACTCATTAGGCTTTGCACTACCCTTCAATTAAACCCACAAGTCTTAACTTTAATCAATTTGTTGCACATATAAACCCTCAGTTTCTGTGCAAGTCATTTTCTCAATAAAGCATCATTCTATATTTTACTGAGCTAACAACATGCAAACCTAATTACTTGCCGGTTGATATTTTATATATTCTAAATTACAACCTAATTACTTGCACCAAACAAAGTATAAATATCAATCAATTCTAAAATGTTGATATTTTATTAATTCCACCAGAACAGGGCACAACAGGTCTAGAACATGATCCTGGTACAGTACCAGTATAGTACTACAATGTGCCAGATCTTGACAGATCTCATCTCTCTTTTTTTTTTGTACCAGCCGGCGTGCAATCATCGTACATACTGGTATCAGTCCTGGTTGATGCTACTATGTTACTAATACAGATTAAATGTTATATATTGGTGCATTACCATGTAATCAGTGGTGATGAATGGATCGTTTATAGCCACCAGCTCAATATCTTCACTCTGCGGTGCAACCCTGGCAACTAAATGACCGATTCTTCTGAAACCTAATACAGTTAAAATACAACAGATATATCAACATTCATTCCTCAATTAAAATACATGCTTGGAAGAGAATGAACTTCTTGTTCTAGAGCCCTGACTTCCTCTAGAATGATTCAGTTCTGATAATTCAAATTCAACATTTTCTCTTAATAATATTGATATATAAATAAATAAATAAAAATATTGAAAAAAGCAAGATGATCATATTTTTATGTATGTAAACCGTTAACCTCAGGAGTATGAATTCCTGATGAGTTACGCATGAAATTTATTCTATCAAAATTAGAAATTGAACTCCCATTTTAGTCCTAGTAATTAAAGATGGCTGGTATCGAGAGGATGCTCGAGGAGTCCCCAGTCATTACTGCAAAGCGGGACCGGCTCAAGAAGAGTGTGGAGCTTCTCAAACAGTCGAAGGATACAATTGCCAGTATAATGGATCGCGTTGTTACAGATGATGACATATAATGTGAGAATTTGTTTCTGATTTGGTGCTCAGTTGATGTTTAATTAATTAGTAGTGCTTTGTTATGGAGTTTATGTGTGATTTTGTTTTAACATAATTACTTAAATTTGTTTTTCATTTTTGGTGTACTGATAATATCCACCTAATTAGTATTTTCCACTGCAAAATGAATGATACCCGTCTTTTCAAATCTTGCGTACATTTTGCTGAGAAATTTTATATAGAAGACTACGAGGTGAGGAAATTGGAAAGGATGCTAGTGCATGATTGTCGCATTTTGGCCCTAAAAACGAAATGATTGTCGCATTTTGCTTAACTTTTTTTTTGGTGTCAGACTCTTGCGTTGCTCATACGAGTGTATTATATCTTTGTATTATTCTTATACGCATTCAAATTACAAATTATTTCTAATGGATTTTTTTGGAACAAGGGTATATGAAATTTGAGAATTGAGTTAGTGTGAACGAAATGCTGAATGAAAGATAATCTTTAAAAATAACGCACTCACATTAATACTCTCAGTCCTAATTAATCAATTGTACCTAATCAAGAACACCAAGGAGGTTGTGTTGTTTTGCAGTCCTGCAGCATCAGAAGCATGGATTGCTGACAAGAGTAAGAATTGGAGAGGGGTGGTAAATGCCCAACCGCTTGCAATTTGCCCCAAACATTACAGACAAAAGGGCATTGTACGAACAAATGTAAGTTATCTTCAATGTCAGCACTAGAGCAGAGAGTGCATCCAGGAGTGAAAGCTATGTTTCTTCTGGCAAGCTGCAACTGTGTCAAAATTCTGTCATTTAATAGGAAGGAGAAAAATCTTGACATTTGGAGGGATTTTCAACTTCCATATGAGATTGTAAGGAGAAGCTAATTTGCCCGCCATTGAGAGAGCCAGATAAGTTGAAGACATTGTAAGGAGAAGCTACTTTGCATTTGCTTACAGTTTGCTTGCTAGTAATGGATTGATTTGTATCCTCTTTAGATGTACTTTTCATGTTTGGGTTTTATTTTGTGAAGCAGTCGGAGAACATGGGCTAGGAATTTTATTCTGATAGGGTTTGAGGAGCTGAGTTATGATGGCTTGAGATTTGATGTTAACTGTGTGGATTGAACGGTTGTACTTGCTTTTCTTTTAATGAAAAGAGAAGTGGTAGGGTAACTCCCTACTTATTTCCAAAAAAAAAGTTGAAGACATTGAGAAAGAACCATTAGAAGTCCATTTCCAAATCAAGTTGTCTCTACCCATAGGATTTAGAAGAACTGGAGCCGAGTCGAGAAGGTGCTGCACATCAAAATTCCAGAGCCTGGGGAGAATTCGATGCAACAAAGAAAAACCTCGTGAGAAATTGATCTTCGAATTGAGGGGTCTGACGAGGTCTTTGTGAAGAAAAATCAAGGGTTTACCAGCCCAATTGTCAAACCAAAACGAAGTGTCTAGCCCTGACTGCATCAGCACACGACTTGACAACTGAAAGAGAGGTTGAATTTTCCTCAAGTCTTTCCAAAAAAATGAACCATTCATGTTCCAACATAATGGAGAGGCCGAGCTCCTTGAAGGAGAGTAGAGTTTAGATGCAGATTGAAATCAGAGGGATTGCCGACATGAGTAAAGTCTCCATAACCATCTCAAAAGCAGTGCTTTGTTTTGCAGCCTCAAATCCTTTATGCCTAGACCTCCCGTAGCCTTAGGCAAGCATAACCTTTGCCAAGCCATTAAATGTACTCTTTGTTTCCCATCTGAATTAGTTCCCCATAGAAAACGAGACCTCTCTTTATCGATTGCATTTACCAACCAAGCAGGTAGGAGAAAAACAGCCATGAACTAACTAGGGATTGCTGTCAGAACAGATGAAACAAAAGTTTTCCTTTCCATCCTTGAAGTCTCTGACTAATCTTATCGAGCAAGGGTTGGTAACAAGAACGGTCAGGTTTCCCTACTGTCAGTGGCAAACCATGGTAATTCATGGGCAGTTCTGCTTGAGTAAATCCGAAAAGATTCATCAAGTAAGAAGCATGCAGATCAGAGAGGTTGAACTGCAAGACAGTAGATTTTTGTGTATTAATAGAGAGACCTGAAGCCAATTCAAAGAGATGGAGCACACAACACACTAGGGAGGCTGAAGAAAAAATTAGCGTGTCATTGGCATACTGAAGCAAAATGAAGGGAGAAAGGAAACGTTGTGAGATGGTAGCAATTAAAGTCATTGAAGCAGCCTGGATCATCCTAGATAACACGTCTGCCACTAAGATGAAAAGGAAAGGCCACGTTTCTCCCATAATTTCTTCTCCCCTTTCTCACTCTATAATGTTATGTACCGGCTCATGTCAGCCCAGCAATGGAAACCAGCTTCACTGTTTGCACATCCAATCCCCAATTGCTTTAGTGCATCCACAAATAATAAATACATTCTTCTCATTCTCTGTCTGTTCACCTCCAAATAGTTAGATATAAATTGCTTGTCAGAGAGCATCACAGTAAGCAGTTGTTGCGTTGGTGCAGAGACAGATGAAAACCTAGCCAATTTAGTTGGGGCTGCTGTGACAGTTTCATTGTAGGAGTGCATGACCCCAACCCGAAAGCCAGGGAGAGGGAGGTCTTTAGACAAACCATATACAATGTGAACCCTACTTTTGTCAATTCCTTCTGATTCCAAGATCTCTGCCACACTGACAAACTTTGATTCCCCATGGATGGACCCAGCAAAGACCTCGTCAGAGATCAAGTGAATGTTCGTCTCAGTGACGAAGTCTAGAAGGTCAATTAGGGTATCTCTGCTCAACACATGGCCAGTGGGGTTTGTAGGGTTGGCAATCAGTACAGCACGGATTTTAAGGCCACGTTTTTTTGCCTGAGTGTAGGCTCTCTCCAGAGCTGGAATGCTTACGTTGAAGTTGTCAGTGCTACGGCATGGTACTGGTACAAACTCTACACCGGTACACCACTTTATATCCCGATCCCACCTGCAAAAACAGTGAAAACATTGCTAACAGTGCTATACTTAACTTAAGTCTGTCAGAGCATGTTGTGAATTGTTCGTTAGTCCATATGCACTGATCGGTCAATTTATTACAGAAAAATCCAGAAGTTTAGGTTCCCAGTAATTATATTAAATTTTCTAACATTATTTGCAAATAACAGCACCATCATTTCCTTTTCCTTACTTTAAATTAACTGCTCACCAATTTTAATTTCATTTCTGAATGCACTGATCTCACCATTCAAATGATGATAATGCTGTTTGGTTCACAGGAGATGAAGGGGAAGGGATGGAAAGGAACAAAAAAGGTTACCATGGCCTGCATTCTGTTATTTGATTGGTCTCATCCTTCCTCCCTTACATCCCAATTTGGAAAATAATGATTCCTCCCCTTACACCCCAACAATTTGGAAGGTAATAAAACATAAGCCTAGGAGGTTAAAAGAGTAAGCTATGTTAATTTTACCATCAGATTAAACATACCACCAAACAAGAGTTGCGTGTAACACTCCCCTCCCCTCCCCTCCTCTAACCTCATCCCAAACAACATTAAGTGAGATCGACATAATTAAGATTACATTGTCTTATTAACGCAAACAATTTTTTCGCAATTAATTCATATGAAGCAATACATGAGGGTCAAAATAGTTAACAGGAGAATATGCTTGCTAAAGTAATAGTAAAGGCAGTAAATATACAGGGGATAGAGAGAGAAAGAGATCAATACCCAGGATAGTAAGGAGAGGGCACGAGAAAAGCATTTCCTGGATCAGCTAAACAAAAGCTTAATATTTCCATGGAAGGAGTTGCGCCAGAAGTAAGAACAATTTGGGAAGGGTCGAACGAAACTGATTCTCGCAAGATTTGACCCATAAATCCTGCCACAGCCTGTGAACACAGAAACCAGAAGGCCTTCATAAGCTCCTAATTTTCATTTCTATTTTAATACTGAGAGAATAAAAATCATAAAAGTTCCCTTCTCAAGTAGAATTCTTCACAATTTTTCCCAAGAAAGCAAAGCACATGTTTTTCATGTTTGAAGATAAAGCAAAGTAAAAGGAGAAGCTTATAATCTATATATACATTTTTTATAAACGAATAAGTGCAACCTAAGAATACAAACAAATGGCTAATAATAAACTAAAAATAAATGAAACAAATGAACTCTTAGTGAAGCTGATTGTTGCTGTCTGTGTTTTCTTTAACCTGTTAAGTTACTAACAGAAAAAAAAAAAAAAAGATTATAAACGCAAGACTAACACAAGTCATTATCAAACTAAAAGTCTTATAATACTTGAAGATGTCAACAGCAAAATCCAAAGAACCAATCATTATTGGCACTCTTACAGTAGCATACAAATAAGTCCATTATTGCAACAGCAAATTGACCAAATTCATAGTAATTCTTATTCCTATTTAATAAAACATAGTTAATTTAAACCTTACGGTTTTTAAGTGTCTGATCCATCAAAAGGTTGATATGTGGTCAGGCCCATGATGTTAAGCTCGCCAGGTCTGTCCTCATCAAGCAATGCACCGTAAGCATTCTTATCCAGCCAATCCAATTATATCAAATCTTGAGACAGCTGCTCTAACACAACCATGACCATCCATTAGGAAAATGCCAAAAAAATCAGTAATTACTCTCCACTAAAATACTACCTTTTAGCTACTGAAAGCTTTAATGTCAGTAAATTTCCCTATATATTTTGCATAATAAGCATAAAAAATCTGAATTAATAACAAAAGGAGAGAAAAAACGAAAGAGGGAACTATTCTAAAATGAGGCAATTCCTTGTTTGGAAGTAGGGACTCGGCATCCCCTCATTCAGCTAAAACCAAATCTCAGACAATCACCCAAATAAAGTTTAGAAAAACAGAAACTGAAAATAAAAATTTAAACAAAATCTTAATTACCCGATTCTCTGCAAG
This sequence comes from Rhynchospora breviuscula, assembly GCA_027562975.1. NCBI lineage: Eukaryota > Viridiplantae > Streptophyta > Magnoliopsida > Poales > Cyperaceae > Rhynchospora > Rhynchospora breviuscula. Next base: position 13,794,449 of record CM050400.1, on the reverse strand, counting down.
GCCAAGCTGTATAATCCCCGCAGGATTATCCACCTGATGAAAGGGATCCCTCAAACACCTCTTATACCCAACATAGCACAAGGAATCGTCGTCAGGCCGGGCAAACCTAGAGAGCGTCCAGTGAATGGTCGAGCCGGAGGTGGAGGGATGCAACGAAGGGGAAGCGTGGTGGTCATCAGGAGTGGAGAGAGTCGTCGGAGGCGAGCTCAGCGGCGATTGGGAAGGTCAATTGCGCAATTTGAGGTAGAGTTGGAGGAAGTAGAAGAGAGCACAAGGGAGAAGAGAGCCGAGAACGAGGTCGCCACGGCCTCGTAAGGAGACTGAGATTGTGAGGAGACTAGAAGTAGGAGGAGGGAAAATTGTGTGAGGTGCGCGGGGATTTGGAATTTGAAATTGTGTGAGTACTGGGGAGTGGGACCGCAGGTCCGCAAGGGAAGGGAAGTGTACTAGGATAGGATTAGAGGTTGTATTTGGTGACGAGAGAGTTTTAACTTTTAAGGGAGTGGTTTGGGGTACTGATGGAGATGCGAATCCATGGATTGAGGAAATGGAGGGTTTTCTGTGGATGGGAAGGATATAGTAAAGTGTGTGGTGGAAGATAGGTTCAGGAATGTGTATATTATTCCTGATGTTTTTTTAGTTTGTACCGTTGCAGATCGCAGTAGATCCGGCCATACTAGAGATAGGTGGAAAGTGGTCGTGTATTTATCGACGCTAAATTGCGGATCGGACGGTGAATATTGTTCTAAAGTTCAGGTAATTGATTCAGATTGTTGTTAGTGCATTCAAATTAATCAATTGTTGTTAGTTATTGTGCACATTAAAAGGGTTATTATTTAGATTGTCTTTATCATTATGCATATTAATAGAGTTAGTGCTTCATTGTTGATGATTTGTCGTTACTCGTTACTTATGTAGTTTGACTGACATAGTTATATATTATGTTAGATGTTGCTTGTGATGCACATTTACATAGTTATTATTTTTATATTTTTGAAAATTTTTGCTACTTATTATGCACATTTCTAAAGTTATTAATTAATAAGTTGTTATATGCACTCAGTGAGTTGTTATGTACATTAAATAGAGTAGTTATAGTTATTCAGATATTATTCGCCGCCTCGCACGTTAACAGGGTAGTGTATGATATCATCATTTATTAAAAAGAGAGGTATTTGACATTTGACTGATCAAATAAGCATGGTATCGCTAACGGTATCAGCGGCAAACTTGGTATACCTCTCTTTCAATTTTTTTTTTATCTATGAAATTCTGAAAATAAATCCTAAATAGAAAAATTTTGAGAAGTATTAGGATCTGTTTAAATTTTGCTATTTTATAAAACTAAATACGGAAACTTTAAAGTATTTTCTTTTAAAATGTTATGTATAATTTATTCTTATATTATCTGTTTTTTTTACGCACTATATTATCTGTGTTGAATGTTGATATCTGAGCAATTCTTATAATAATTTTTATTTATAAGAATGAAAAAAAATTAAGTTGGAATGAATTTTTTTTTCTAGAGACCATTCTTACAGCAGAACTGAACAATTCGTCCCAAATACATTCCTCATATTTTGTAGTAAAATTGATTTTGAGTTTCTACATTTGCATAAGATTTCAATAAGTCACTAAACATCAAATAGTTCCAATTCGGAGCTTTATATTAGTTAAAACGCACTTCACTAAGGGTCTGATCGGAATGATATTTTAAGAGAGTTTAATTCATTTCAATAGAAAAGAGTTCAATAGAAATTATTTTCAAATGAATCCTGATGATCAGAACAAATAGAAAAAGAATTGAAGGGAAATGAATTTTGTGATCGGATGCTATATGAAAATAGAAAAGAAATGATTTCATCTTATAAATTTGACCATTTTACCGTTACTCATGTCTCTTTAATTTGACATCAATCTATTAATTTCATTTGGCATTATATATATAATTTATTTATTTCCTCTCCTTTTTGGATGTTTAGAATTATCTTATGATCTCCTCATTAGGATCAGTACATATTAGCAAAAGAACGTATGTACTGCCAGTGTGTTTTTTGAGGTTGTGCCCAAAGAAAAACAATTCTTTTAAAATAGACACTGATACAAGTCTTTACCACTTACCAGTACAAGATCTGAGTCCTAATACCACTTACCAGTACATCATCCGAGTCCTAATCAAATTCTGAACCCTATTCCCATTAAATATTAATACCTACAAACTAGAATTAAATGGAAAAAGATAACAAACAAGAAAAGAAATTAAGCTAAAAGGAACAACTTGGACCAAGTCAAAATAATTGGTATCCAAATTAAGCTAGACTAAAGTTCGAAGAAATCCAAGCTCCTCACCATGGCGCTGTGTTGCATGTGATTTCCTTCTTGGCTTCTTGCATAATGAAATGTTAAATTTGATAATATGGACAGACTCCTCACCTTGATATATGCTGCGCCTCGCTTTAATTTGTTATAAGCTCAGCCAGCATAAATTAGCAAAATATAGACATCATTGGACCATGCGGTTGATTAGTTCTCAATAAAACTGTTTTCTTGTCACTCCAGTTTTATTTCTTTGGGTAGAAATGTAACACCGTAGAATTTTCAGACCTAGTACAGTTAAGTTAAGTAGATTAATTTTAAAAATAATCCTGAAATAAATAAAATTTTATGAATAATAATCTTAAAATAATTAATTAAATAGTAACAGTAAAATTGAATCGAAACCGAAATCTTTTAATTTGTGTAGTATTTAAAAATAATCTACATGATTCTAGCAAAATCAAAGTTCAAATCATTAGGTTAATTGAGCTTAAATCAAATCAGAATTTTCAAAAAAAAAATTAAACAACTTAATTATTTGAGTTGCAGCACCCTTGGCTGCATAGTTTCTGCCACAGAAGATCCCAAGAACAATTTTTAATAAAATCAGAAAAATCACGCTGTCACCATCTCCTTCTTCCTCCTCTTTTCTCTTCTCTCTCGCGATCCGTCGGATCTCTCCCTCTCGTCTCTCTTTTCTCATGCCGCTTGCGACTCGATTTTCGAGATGGGTGCGATGTGGCTAGCCAACCCAGCTTAGCCACCACTCATGGCGGCACCGCTTTGCCCCCTTTGCTCTTATCCGAGAGGTGTTGTGGATAGGGTTTGAAACTTTGACCTAAACTGTGGGATTCGAGCTTGTGATCCTCACCGTTGGCTCCTCTCTCCTCTTCTCCTCGCCATTGCTGCCTATAAATACCTCGAGTTGGTTGGATTTTTGGTTTTTGCTGTCGGACAAGGGAAATTCCAGAAAAAAATATAAAAAGGGGAGAAATTAGAGAAGGAGAGAGGGAGCTAATCGTTGAAGATCAAAGGTATAGCTATGCCCTCTGTGTTATAATTCGATTAAGCCAATTTTTGTGTAATTTTGCTTGACTGTGAACTGTTAGGGTTTGGGTTTATTTCGAGATTTGGTTACTTGTTGTTATTTGATGTTGTAACTGACCTTTGAGAGGTTAATTTAGGAGTTTATAACCAAGTTTGTGATACTGGATGTGAGGGAAACCTTGAATAATAGGGTTTGAGAGTTGATTGATGGTCTGTAATAGGTATTAAGCCAAAATATTGTGATTTGATGGTTTATGTTACTGTCTGGGCATAAAGGAGACCTGTATAAAGCTTTGCGATGTGGTTTTAGGCTTGGTACCAGCCTCTGGTACTACTGTGGTGCCTCTGGAACTCACTGGTACGCTGTGGAGTGGCTCAGGGACCGTTATGTGAGGAAAAAAGATTGTATAAGGGCCTATTTGTAATTTTCTAGGGGCCTCTTTGTAAGAGAAAGAATTTGATTGTGAAATAAATGAATTCAGGGGCCTCTGGATAAAATTGCAGGTATTGCGGGTCGGATCCAGCCCCATCTTAATGGATCCTGTCGGACCCGTTACGGTTGGCTCAGGTCAACTGGGTCAGGTTGACCTGGCTCAGCCGATTTCGTGTATGGGCCTTATAGGCCGGAGTCATTTTTGGGCTTTGGCTTTAAGTGAGGAAAAAAATCTCTTTGGCCCAGTACGAAATTTAATTCGGCCCAGTGCAGAATTTTTGGACTTTAAACATGGACCCAGATTTTAATAAATTCTAAACTTAATCAAAGATTAAGTTAAATAATTGTGGGCTTAATAATAATATAATTAATTAAAGGAGAGGCCATTAATAATAATTGGGTATCCCTTTAGTTAAATCGGATTTTGGATTTCGGGAGATGATGAGAATAGTCCGAGTGAAGTCAAGAACAAATACCATGACACTAATTCACCGACTTTCTGATCCCAACTCAAAACAAATTAAATAATTTTCGATTTTGATTTTCTATCTCCAATTAATTTCCTTAAGTTTAGATTTTGATATTTATGATTTAAATTTTCAATAATTAAAATATAGCAAATAATTAAATAATCTAATAAATAATAAAGTGAATCAAATCAATTAAGTAATAACAAAATAAATCAATATGATATAACTAAATAATGATATAGAAATGTTTTAGAATAAATAATTGAATGCTTTAATTCTAAAATATAATTAATGGATTATATAATAAAATAAGTATAAACTCTTAATAACTGGAAAGCCAAAACCAATTACTAAATAACAAAATAAAATACTTAATAATATATTTTAAAATAAAATTCCCTTAATAAAGAATCTGGACTTAACCATCCAAATCTCAACCAGTCTGGTTAACTTGGACCGTCAGTATGGTAATCCAAGAACCGCCCAAAATTAGATTGTCTAGGTTTTAACTTAAGTATTCTATGCCACCATTAAACGGTCATTAAGACAGTCACCCCTTCTTATCAGGAAATTGATCTAGGATCGTTTAACTATAAGATTATCGAGTATAAGGACCGACAAGAAGACGAAACCCAAATAGGATGGTTGTCAAACACTCGAACCATCGAAGGAGATCGAGGAGCTATGTTTAAGCTTGCGATTCAGGTGCGGATTTACGTTGGATTTTTGTTAAAGTTTAAGTAATTATTAAACTATGCTTGAAGGCTTGTTATTTATGCTTTGCTAAAGTAAATATGTTTTATTCATAAACATATCAGAAATCCGTTTGCCTGCATAACCGTATTCAAGCATCTTTAAATGGAAATGCCCAAATATTGTCAAAACTGCATTTTGAAATGCATGATCTCCGTCTTGAGAAATTTGAAAGAAATACAGTCAGATATTTGGATATGCCATTGTTATTGATGAATCCGACTTATGAGTTATCTGGCTGAAATGATATGATGTGATTGATATGTATGATCTGAGATAATTTATAACACTCTCCGGAGTCGGTTGGCCCCCGGCTTCGGCCAGTTCGGTAGCGCTATGCGGATGTGGAAATTCCCTTCTGCCTGCCCAGGGTTAGAGATGAGTCTCTTCTGCCTGCCCTCGGGTTAGGGAAAGGTCTCCTTCTGCCTGCCCAACCGGTTGGGTTAGGAGGCCTGAGTGATTATGATTATGGAATTATGTGAATGATATGTGATATGTCCAGACTTTTGCTATGCTTGGTTTCTGCCATAGTCAGATTTTGTTGCTTTAATCATGACAAAATTTAATTGGAGATTTGCATTTGATTTCGTTTTAAGTTGACATATGCACACTTTATTTTATGTATAAATAAAGATAATATTTCAACATGTCTCGTATTATAAACAAATTATTTTATTTATGGGTATTATTTCTAGAGCTTGGATTTTAGCTTAAATCCACGTACTGGAACTAAAACCCGCACTGAGAATTAAATTCTCATTCCGTGCTTTTTGCATGTTTTCCACAATGGTTGTGGGTTCCAGGTTGCAGAGACGGGCACGATCAAGTCAAGCGAAGATTAAGCCAAAATATCTTGTCATGATGACTCAATGAGTCGTAAAACCTAGCTTGGTAAATCATGGTAAGTTAGGACTTGAACCTTGTAATTGGTAGGAAAACGCCTTGCGGGTACACAGAGATTGTGTATTCGCGGCGGGATTGTCAGGCCCTATGTGTCGGGGTGTGACAGTCTCTTGGTGGTATCAGAGCATGGTTTTAAGCCATAACCAGACTAGTAATACACGAGCGTGGGTAATATATGGGAATAATTAACAATATGAATTCTGATTTTAATTGAAGTAATTTAAAAAGTTATACGAGATACGTTACTATGGATAATAAGGTAAAGAAGTAATATGTCGTTAATTAGATGACATGATATAAATGTAATATATTTATTATTTACATTTAAGATAAATATTTGGGTATATTTATAAACTATATAAAAACAAGTTAATATAATTATTAGAGTTCTTTATGTTCATAAAAGTTAGATGAATTCAAAATAAAATGGGTATACTTGATGTTTTGTTAGGAAAGTTAATTATCCTGGTTAATTAAGTAAGTAATTCACATGAGATAGCTATTAAAATTATTTTACTAAATGATTCAAAATGTGTGTATAGCTATATATTATTAGTAATCAAGTTTTAATGTATTTTCAAACCTTATTTATCGCTAATAACGATAGTATCTAGATAAACGAAACTTAGATAACGTGTTTACGAGAACCAACTCGATTGCACAAGGACTGTCAGCATTGAAGATGGTGACTGTTGAAGAATAAGGCAGGAAAGCAGGCCCCATAGTCTGCACAAAGCCTGTAAAATAAAAATCTTGTATCAAAATAACTATGGTATTATCATAATAAGTTGCCTTGTCCTTAATCCTAATATAATTACTTGAATAATGTTTATTTCAAGTATGGAAGTAAGGACAAATGAGCTAAAGAATATCCCAGAATAAACTTAACTTGGGACCTTGACAAGCTCAATAAGGCAAAAGTCGTAGGAAAGTATATCCTTGATCCAAGAGTGAGACATAATCCTCAATGTAAATTAGAAGAGTAGGAGGATATGTTTTAATAGAACCTCTGGATACGACTGGAAATTATTCCACTTGTTGTTCTGTAGGATGATTTGTTCTGTCAGTAGACACTTGTGATAATCATCTTATAGTTATAAGTACTCAATAAACGTACTTATATAAAATGAAAATAGGTGGAAATTAACTAAGAGGACTCGTTCATAAGATCATTAGTTATGGATTTGCTGAACTGCAAAAGAATCCAAATGTTTGGCATCCATTTAACTATTTCTATAGGAAGTTTAAACTTAATCTTCCTAATAATCTCATCTATACCTTAAGTGTCAGGTATGAGATGATTGAGTCCTTAAATTGTTGACACCTAAAGCAATTAACTTGTTAAAATATAGGTTATGATGCACAACTGATGATAAACTGATATCTCAAATATTTTGGATAATTTTCAATATCTTAATGTTTTCGATAAGAAAATTTTGAGATTTCATCTGGAATAAGGGATTAAATACTCCATTAGTTGTTGTCTTATATTGCATTACTAATTTCCTTCAAAATAAATTGAATTTAGGGTGCAATTAAAATTATTGCTCGTCAATAACTAAGGCGACTAAACAACTCACTCTTGAGACACATGGACTGTCTACAAGGGAAAATGGGGTATTGTTTGAAGTCAAATCAATTTATTATTATAAATTCGTGAAATAATTGACTTCAATTTACCCTTACTTTGGCAAGGAAGACCACTTGCTATATCCGTCGACGACCATTAAACAAAATAGTAATGTCGTTCGGATTTGCAATTCTTGTAAAACTAATAAATCATACCCTAATGATTTGTTAGATTATTTAAGGTCTTTAATCGTCTTATCATATTAAGACAAGTACATTATCTCCATTGACTTTAAATAACTTCTAAAAACCATAATGGAATGCGGAGTTATTTAAGATTAGTTGTAGTTATGTTAATTCACATACTTAAATCACAATATATTCATGAGATGAATTATTGTTGATCTAGAGAATTATGCTATAACTGTCAACAAATTGGAGATAACAAAACAATATAAATTTTCTGAGTATGGACGGATGTTACCAACAACTTAAAAGATGTTGTGTAGATAAATCGTCCTATCTAAGAGTATTTCTCAATAAAGAGAAAGAAAATGCTCAGAAAATGAGTCAAGTATATTCAGCACATATTTTAATTATATTAATCACAGGGTTAAGCCTAAAGCAAGTACTTATATCATGTCCCTGTTGGATAGCACATGTTTCTTGCTGACTGTGATTATTTGAATAAAATGACTTGATTCAAAATTAAGAATTCTTGGTGTGATTTGAGCTGATAGAAAGCTCATAACTTGAATATTCCGTAATAACATGATTAACGGATATTCTAAGTTAAAATAAGATCAATCACACTAAAGAGGCTATGAACTCTTAAAAGACGACTGTGACTCATGAAAATATATCGGTTCTTACAAGAATAGTTGACTTTCATTTTGGAGGAAACTTCAATGATGGAAGTAGAAACTAGCACCGATTATATGTTGTATTTGAGTCACTAAGAGAGAAGAAACCCCTCGTTTGGAAGAAACCTTGGTACTCGAGTTAGAGATTGTCAACACTAGATCACTTTGTTCATCCTTTCCTATTCATAATGTGTATATTAGAGTAGATAGATAGATAAGCCTAGTTAGCAATCAGATCACCACCAAATCTTAAAATCTCGCTCAAAAGAATCAACAATCTAAATCCAAATCTGACCTTTATAAGAAGTAAACTAAGATATTAATCATTTGAAAATATAAAGATGATTACTACTACGAAATAAAAAAAAAAAGGTTAATGAAGGTAATAATATGTTTGTGTACAAGGATTGAAATCAATATTGACTAGTCACCAATATTGAGATTGATCTTATGATATTTAGAGTATTACTTTATCTTCTTTGACTGACTACCAAGGAAGTTAAAATCCTACTCTAATATATATATGCTTTCAACAAAGATACAAAATAAATTGTCAAACATAATTAACGCAATAAGAAAAAGTATGATAGAATATTAACAAATCAAGTTAAGAGTTTTCGCAGTGAAAGCGTGGTGGAACTAATATTAATACCTCTTTTGAAATTTCGAGGACGAAATTTCTTTTTAAGGGGGGTGGAATGTAACACCGTAGAATTTTCAGACCTAGTACAGTTAAGTTAAGTAGATTAATTTTAAAAATAATCCTGAAATAAATAAAATTTTATGAATAGTAATCTTAAAATAATTAATTAAATAGTAACAGTAAAATTGAATCGAAACCGAAATCTTTTAATTTGTGTAGTATTTAAAAATAATCTACATGATTCTAGCAAAATCAAAGTTCAAATCATTAGGTTAATTGAGCTTAAATCAAATCAGAATTTTCAAAAAAGAAATTAAACAACTTAATTATTTGAGTTGCAGCACCCTTGGCTGCATAGTTTCTGCCACAGAAGATCCCAAGAACAATTTTTAATAAAATCAGAAAAATCACGCTGTCACCATCTCCTTCTTCCTCCTCTTTTCTCTTCTCTCTCGCGATCCGTCGGATCTCTCCCTCTCGTCTCTCTTTTCTCATGCCGCTTGCGACTCGATTTTCGAGATGGGTGCGATGTGGCTAGCCAACCCAGCTTAGCCACCACTCATGGCGGCACCGCTTTGCCCCCTTTGCTCTTATCCGAGAGGTGTTGTGGATAGGGTTTGAAACTTTGACCTAAACTGTGGGATTCGAGCTTGTGATCCTCACCGTTGGCTCCTCTCTCCTCTTCTCCTCGCCATTGCTGCCTATAAATACCTCGAGTTGGTTGGATTTTTGGTTTTTGCTGTCGGACAAGGGAAATTCCAGAAAAAAATATAAAAAGGGGAGAAATTAGAGAAGGAGAGAGGGAGCTAATCGTTGAAGATCAAAGGTATAGCTATGCCCTCTGTGTTATAATTCGATTAAGCCAATTTTTGTGTAATTTTGCTTGACTGTGAACTGTTAGGGTTTGGGTTTATTTCGAGATTTGGTTACTTGTTGTTATTTGATGTTGTAACTGACCTTTGAGAGGTTAATTTAGGAGTTTATAACCAAGTTTGTGATACTGGATGTGAGGGAAACCTTGAATAATAGGGTTTGAGAGTTGATTGATGGTCTGTAATAGGTATTAAGCCAAAATATTGTGATTTGATGGTTTATGTTACTGTCTGGGCATAAAGGAGACCTGTATAAAGCTTTGCGATGTGGTTTTAGGCTTGGTACCAGCCTCTGGTACTACTGTGGTGCCTCTGGAACTCACTGGTACGCTGTGGAGTGGCTCAGGGACCGTTATGTGAGGAAAAAAGATTGTATAAGGGCCTATTTGTAATTTTCTAGGGGCCTCTTTGTAAGAGAAAGAATTTGATTGTGAAATAAATGAATTCAGGGGCCTCTGGATAAAATTGCAGGTATTGCGGGTCGGATCCAGCCCCATCTTAATGGATCCTGTCGGACCCGTTACGGTTGGCTCAGGTCAACTGGGTCAGGTTGACCTGGCTCAGCCGATTTCGTGTATGGGCCTTATAGGCCGGAGTCATTTTTGGGCTTTGGCTTTAAGTGAGGAAAAAAATCTCTTTGGCCCAGTACGAAATTTAATTCGGCCCAGTGCAGAATTTTTGGACTTTAAACATGGACCCAGATTTTAATAAATTCTAAACTTAATCAAAGATTAAGTTAAATAATTGTGGGCTTAATAATAATATAATTAATTAAAGGAGAGGCCATTAATAATAATTGGGTATCCCTTTAGTTAAATCGGATTTTGGATTTCGGGAGATGATGAGAATAGTCCGAGTGAAGTCAAGAACAAATACCATGACACTAATTCACCGACTTTCTGATCCCAACTCAAAACAAATTAAATAATTTTCGATTTTGATTTTCTATCTCCAATTAATTTCCTTAAGTTTAGATTTTGATATTTATGATTTAAATTTTCAATAATTAAAATATAGCAAATAATTAAATAATCTAATAAATAATAAAGTGAATCAAATCAATTAAGTAATAACAAAATAAATCAATATGATATAACTAAATAATGATATAGAAATGTTTTAGAATAAATAATTGAATGCTTTAATTCTAAAATATAATTAATGGATTATATAATAAAATAAGTATAAACTCTTAATAACTGGAAAGCCAAAACCAATTACTAAATAACAAAATAAAATACTTAATAATATATTTTAAAATAAAATTCCCTTAATAAAGAATCTGGACTTAACCATCCAAATCTCAACCAGTCTGGTTAACTTGGACCGTCAGTATGGTAATCCAAGAACCGCCCAAAATTAGATTGTCTAGGTTTTAACTTAAGTATTCTATGCCACCATTAAACGGTCATTAAGACAGTCACCCCTTCTTATCAGGAAATTGATCTAGGATCGTTTAACTATAAGATTATCGAGTATAAGGACCGACAAGAAGACGAAACCCAAATAGGATGGTTGTCAAACACTCGAACCATCGAAGGAGATCGAGGAGCTATGTTTAAGCTTGCGATTCAGGTGCGGATTTACGTTGGATTTTTGTTAAAGTTTAAGTAATTATTAAACTATGCTTGAAGGCTTGTTATTTATGCTTTGCTAAAGTAAATATGTTTTATTCATAAACATATCAGAAATCCGTTTGCCTGCATAACCGTATTCAAGCATCTTTAAATGGAAATGCCCAAATATTGTCAAAACTGCATTTTGAAATGCATGATCTCCGTCTTGAGAAATTTGAAAGAAATACAGTCAGATATTTGGATATGCCATTGTTATTGATGAATCCGACTTATGAGTTATCTGGCTGAAATGATATGATGTGATTGATATGTATGATCTGAGATAATTTATAACACTCTCCGGAGTCGGTTGGCCCCCGGCTTCGGCCAGTTCGGTAGCGCTATGCGGATGTGGAAATTCCCTTCTGCCTGCCCAGGGTTAGAGATGAGTCTCTTCTGCCTGCCCTCGGGTTAGGGAAAGGTCTCCTTCTGCCTGCCCAACCGGTTGGGTTAGGAGGCCTGAGTGATTATGATTATGGAATTATGTGAATGATATGTGATATGTCCAGACTTTTGCTATGCTTGGTTTCTGCCATAGTCAGATTTTGTTGCTTTAATCATGACAAAATTTAATTGGAGATTTGCATTTGATTTCGTTTTAAGTTGACATATGCACACTTTATTTTATGTATAAATAAAGATAATATTTCAACATGTCTCGTATTATAAACAAATTATTTTATTTATGGGTATTATTTCTAGAGCTTGGATTTTAGCTTAAATCCACGTACTGGAACTAAAACCCGCACTGAGAATTAAATTCTCATTCCGTGCTTTTTGCATGTTTTCCACAATGGTTGTGGGTTCCAGGTTGCAGAGACGGGCACGATCAAGTCAAGCGAAGATTAAGCCAAAATATCTTGCCATGATGACTCAATGAGTCGTAAAACCTAGCTTGGTAAATCATGGTAAGTTAAGACTTGAACCTTGTAATTGGTAGGAAAACGCCTTGCGGGTACACAGAGATTGTGTATTCGCGGCGGGATTGTCAGGCCCTATGTGTCGGGGTGTGACAAGAAAGAGGCACCTAGTGCTGTCGACTGCGCTAGAGAGGGAACATGACAAGGAAAACAAAAGATAGTGGCAAGGGTATCAAAGTCTAAAAATTTTCCACCTTTCACCGCTGAGCCAATTTGTGGAAAATTTCAACCTTTTTCTCGCGATTTGGACAGACCAAAATTTTCTCTCCAAATCGCGCAAATTGAATTGAACTGACGGCCAAACGTCTGTTCCGATCAAGAGATGTAGTTTCTCACGAAATCCGTTTGACGTTTGAACGGATAATATTTCATTCCGATCAGACCCTAAATATTTTCAACGTTCTGGACTTCTCTATACCGAAAATATTTATAAGTGTTGTACCCATGGAATGGAGCATTCAACTAATTTAACTACACACAACAATTCTTTTACATGGCTACATCTACAGATTATTCGGGGTCAGTGGCGAGGTACTTAGTTATAATGTTAGATTTTGGTAGTAGAATTTTTGGCCATAGCTTTGAGGCTCAATAAAACCCGTAACCCACAATATGGCAACTGCTATTGACGACTGTACTCATGCTGGTATGGATAGGCATTGCCGCTCCAATTTCTTTGCAAAAACTTACTTCAAGCCTTACATGTTTAACTTTCTTTTTATTTTGTTAAAATTTAATTGGTTCCTATATGATCATGCAGATTAGTTCTGACCTGTTAAGGTCAGCAACGGTGATTCAATTTTCACAGAGAAGTTAAAAGTATAATGATGTTAATGTCAAAGGCATGGTCTCAATTTTATATACTTTTTGTTTTGCACATTTCATTCGGTCCTAATTAAGGTCTTTAAAAATCCAGGTTCTCGATAATCCATACTTTGCAACAAATTTCAAATGTGGATTTTTGAATGTCTATTTCATTTAGTCATAAACTAGGAATTATGTACAGTAAAACTATCTAATTGGGGCTCCTCGAGTAGGTAAAATTTTCATTATAACCTTTCTGATGCAGTTAATATTGAATGAGGTATTGATGCTTGGGACAATTATGAGACAATAATTGGAAGACCAGTATTGGTTGATGCTTCTGTTCGTGCTGTAGTGGAGTAGCATGTTGCCGTAGTTGAGGAGCATGTAAGGATTTTGTTCCTTCTTTTTTCTGTGGAAAAGTAAGGTCAAATAGTATTTGTCATCATAAGTAGGCATGACTATTATCTTTTTCCTAGAATATCCTCTTTTAACCCATTGTAATTGTATATTATTTTTGCCAAACAAACATTTTCTTAGTCCAATAAATTGCTACTTTTTACTTCTCTGGTTTGGGGCATTATTGTTTCTTTGCAATTCTTATCTGCGCACGTTAAACATTGAAACATTTACCCATGTGCAAAATAAGTAAGTTCCAATTGCTTCTAGGAAACTTAAACACTTCTGTTTATTGCCAATGAAAGTTTGTTTGAGTAAATGTGGAAAACAATAAGATATGTTTCTCTTTTTCCAAAGTTGTGAGCAGTGATATTTTGAGGTTTCGATCTGTAAACTGTGGATCTACTTCACAAGTAATTCTTCTTAATAAAATGGAAAATTACACGGAAACTTTTTCCCTTGATGAAATTACACGGTCACAATGTGAATTATTTTTTGATAGGCTTCGGATGCAAAGTAATCATCTTCGAGAAAAAGAGAAGAAATAACTACTGACGGACCGAAGGCCACCGTCAGGTCTCTCTCTCTCTCCACCACCCCCGCCCCCTCCTTCTCTATCTGCTCCTCCCCTTATTCGTTCCTGCTTGCCTGTATAGAGCTGTCTGTGAAATATTTTTCTGACATGTTTTGTTTTGACTTAAAGTGGGTTTTGTGATCTAATTACTGTATTTCTCAGACCCTCACCACTTTATGGTTTCTTGGTTGCTGTATAGAGCTGTCTGTGAAATTTTTTTCTGACATGTTTTATTTTGACTTAAAAGTGGGTTTTGTGATCTAATTACTGTATTTCTCAGACCCTCACCTCTTTTGGTTTCTTGGTTGAACTTTTAGGACCTGACAAAGCTTAGAATCACTGACATCCAAGTAATTGCTATGTCGGAGGCTCCAGCTGCAGCTGCTTGACATATTATTGCTAGTTGAATCAATTCTTCTTTTTCTCTTAGATTGTTGTTTTTTATAACTTTTTTATTCCTTTCATTTCTCTACTTTGTTGGATTCCTTGATAAATTTTGAAATCTAATGGTGATATTGGTAGTTCATTATTGTAATTTCTAATAAATATATTTGGAAGCTGATTGAAATATTATCCAAGGGGCTTTATTGCCTGCTGGATGTGTTTATGGCTTTTATGAGAAAATAACAAGTATCAAGCATATGGGAATTGTAATTATTTGTATTACAAAGATAAACAATGAGAAGAAGATAAGTGCATCCAATGCAGACTAAAAGGTATAATCTTACATTTCTTTATCCTCTGTTTGATCAATAACTCAAACTGCAAAGAAAAAGAGAGATAAATGGACCAGAAAGCAAAGAGGAATATCCAAGAAAAGCTTCTCTAACAGCTGCTGTAATGCTGTTGACAAGAAAAAAAAAACAAAAGATCAATGTTGGAAAACTATAGATTTTGTGGAGCATCAGATGACTCATTGAAAACGCAAACCAGCCAGGCAGCTTTTGCCAGAAAATGAGGCACAATCTCCATGCAAGCTGACAAAAAAAAGTAAAAAAAAAAATAATCACCAGTAATGCAGTGATATCAGCAGTAATAAATTCTTTAATCTACAGGAAAATTACTTTCAACAAAAAAAAAAACAATATATTTTATTGGGGTGTGTCAAAAGAAATAATAAAGAAAAAGTAAATGCTTTGTTTGATATCAGACTCATATCACCAATAGATGATAAGCAAAAAAAATAAAATAAAATGAAGCAGCATAGTAAATGTGAGCATTAACCAGCTTCTGACATCAAAGGACTATGCAAACTTTGCTGGCAAATTATTTTAACACTCAAAGGCAGTATACTTGGTTGACAGTAGCCTCCATAATTCAAAAATATGTTGCATCCACAACCTAACTGATACCTAAGAAAAAAAATTCTCCAAACACAAACAATAATCATTTTTTTTTTCCAAAAAGAAGTAACTTTTGTTGGGAATATGTACATCAAATTGCATACTTGATTTGAAAGGACTTCAAATGCATAAAATTACTGAAAGAGAACTAGGGAATATCACAGGGATCTACTGATTCATACATATGGTGCTAACTATGTTTAGAGAATCTAAGCTCCCCATTATGTCCAAATCATATTAGTTTGAGCATTGTCTTGCTTGTAAAACATAAGTCGTCAGTGGCAATTTTTCACAAACAATCAACATAATTCACTTCCAGGAACAGTAAAAACAATTCAACATAATAACACTGTAAACGGATTAATAGATGTCGAAATATTTGAGTCCTAGTTATTGAGAAACTAGAAGAAACAAAGATAAAGAAAAAAAAAAAATCTAACTCATTTGACAACTCACTCTCACCAACAGTACCCTAACATGTCGTAGTACTCAACACGACTCCATGAAACCTCTACTCCAATTTTACCATGACTACCAACGATAAACCTTGATTTCTTTCCGGTCATCTTAGGATGAAACATCACCTCTCCAGAGGCAAAGACAGTATCACCACAGCAAATGCACATGTCAACTATCATTGTTGAATCAAAGGGCACTACAACCACATTCCTCAACAGAGGCAAAGCAATGCAACCCCCAGATTTGCTGCGACTGATACAAGTCACTGTATCCTTGTTGTCCGTTCTAAAAAGCCAGCTAACAGCCCTGGGGTCACAAGTTTTGTTATTTTTCACTTTTACGTGTCCATAAACTTCAGGCATATGCTTATCTTCAAAATCAATCAGTGTAACATCTATACTAGCCACAACACCAGAAAGATAAACAGCAAGTGTAACTTCTATAGGGCCAAACATACTATCCACCCGCTCGGATATAACTTGACCATATCTTTTGTAGGGCATAGGACCATGCCTACTTGGCCCCCACCCCACAAAATCAAAACGTGGATTCAATTCCAGGTTATATAAATAACTATACAGCCCAATGTTACCAATGACAAAAATTCCACGGCACGGCATCCTCAGTGTGACGAAACCCTAGGAAAAACAAAACAGTTTATATAGAAATTAAGATAAAAAGAGATTGATAAAAATAAAAGAATAATTATCACCTCTGAATCAATGCAGGGGGGATCTCCTAACTTGCGGTTATATAAAATATGACCAACAACATCAACCTCCATCAGAATAACACCATATATGTTGCTAAAATCCAACTTATCATGATTAACAAATTTCACTGAAAATACCTCCATAAATATAGGATTATAGGTACCATCAGGCATCTTGGCATCCCGCGACATATGTCTGTCGGTTTAAAAAGGACAAGAAATAAGCTTGGATTACTGCTGATTATTTTTCTAATACCGGATTTATTTAAAAAAGTGGCAAATCACATCCGTTGCCAACAAACAGAAAAGATAATAATAATAATAATAATAATATTAAGGTACAAAAGGTACATGAATCAAAGGACAAAATCCTACGAACTATTTGGCCACTGGTTAAACTTTTACATTTACAATTAAAAAAAATTGAAACCAAAAAGAATTTTTTTTTCAAATTGTTGACACTTTTAATGCCTGCTCAATAGTGTAAACCCCTCCACTTCACCCTTCACAGTTCTCAAGATAAGTATCTAAAATCCAATCATTTGCTTTAGATTGACTCTCTCTCTCTTCCCCGAACCCCCCTTACTTTGATCAATAGTCATGGAAGACTGAAGACAGAATTGATTCAAATGTTCAATGAAAAAAATCGGTAAAGATGCAACAACAGACTACTAACTATAACTACTCAAACCATTCATACAAGTGCAAAATAGAAAAACTGCCATTCAATAATCAGCTCGGTAATGACTATATTACAAAATTTGACACAATATTTGCCAAGTCTAATCAAGTGATTCAATCACTAGAAGCAAAAATGTAAAACAAATTTGAGGTAAATAAAATACCATTATGGATAATGATAGCGCAAATCCTTAGGCCCAGAATGGAAGGGATTTTATTTAATAATAAGCCTATATATGTATGCATAATTTTTAATTTTATAACCGAACAATATATGTACCTTAAGCAGCTCTCGAAGGAGCCATCCAGATGGTGCATATAGATTGGCCTGGATAAGCCATCACTTAATTGTTGTTGGATAATGTTGCTTCTCTTGCCCATACTAGACCCTCGCACTTCATTAGAGCAACCAATGTCCAACCATTTGACCTTAACTGCAATCATGCCACTCTTTCCAGGTACGGTCTGCAATTCCTCACCACCTAACCTTGCAGGGAAACTGATGGTTTTATTGGCAAATAGTCCCTTTTCATGGTGGATGTCAACATGAACAACAAGAACAGAATTACATGGAACAACAATTGCACATCTTGATAGATGAAGACTATGACCTGCCAACTCATTGCTTCCAAAATTAAAAGAAACACCTTCCTCAAAAAAATAGCGAACGGCGCCAGTAACCTGTGTATTCCATGCTTTTATTGTCCCATAAAAGTCAGTGCTTCTTTCACCTACCAAATCAATAAGTGTAATATCCACAATAGCCTCAGTGGCTTCTCTATAAACCACATATTGCACCTCTATGGGATAAATCCAGGTATTTATCTTCTTTGTTAAGAGCTTATCGTATTGAAACTTTTCGGATCTAGCTCTCCAAAGCTTAACTGGGGGTCTGTCATTGAACACACAATAACTTTGGTAATAAAATACACAAAGTTTTATGAGGATGTCACCTTCCACTTTTAGACCTCGACGCATGCCAGAAAGATTCACAATGCCCTAGAGTAAAGAAAGATGTGTTATTTAGTCTAACAGATTTGACTGGTTACAGAGAAACAAAAAATGCACATAAGCAAGTATTGAAATAAAAATAGACCTTATGATTTTTTTAATCCTTTTGCAATATATAAATAAAGTGTCCTCAAAATTTGTACATTATCTGTGAAAATTTTGTGCAAATTGTGCATAAAGATGGATATTGCATATGATGCGTTAATAAGAAAGCATGACAAGACTCAGAAAACAATCATTTTGTACAATATAAATCCCCAAAGTTGAACTAAACTAAAGAAAGAAATGAAGTAAATCTAAGGACACGCAAATAAAATCTACATTTTACGATAAGCCCAAATAACCAAATATATTATATATATAGTTAAACCACTGATTTTGTACCAAGAGATATTCATTGGAGATGTTATTTTAATTTTTTTTTTGTGCGTGAAGAAGTATTACTATATCTATGTTTTGACAAATAAGAGAGTTAGAATAAATATAAGTCAAAAAAATATCGTTTTGTTGAACTGATTTGACAGTTTATTGGGGGAAACAGGAAAATTCATCCATTTTTAGCAGATCATATGCCTATATAGAGGTCCAAAAGATCCCTCAAAGAACATTTCATAATCGTAAAAAATGACAGTTACCTTTGAATTGACAAGACGGGGTTCTCCAAACTTGCGGTTAAAAAGAATAGAGGTGCCACAAGAGCCCTCAACTGCAATCATGCCATGAATGTGAGGAAACACCCATTTTTCGGCTTCAGCTTTGTTTTTATTGAGAAATCTAATAGAATATATTTCCATGAGAGGAGACCCATTTGTCCCTTCCTTCAGCACCTCTTTCTGTGGTGGTGTCAGGTCGAGTCCAGGGTAGCTAATGCCAGAATCAATTTCAACGACATGTGGCATGCTTCCATTGGTCGCAACAAAAAATTTAGGGCCTATCGGATTTGTTTACATATAGGATTTGATTAGATTTCATTAGATTAAAGTTGATTGGAGATAATTTTCAATTGAAATTCAGTGATCGCCTGATCGGATGTAATATAAGAAGAATTGGTAGTGATTGAAACTTCAAGATCAAAAACCACATGAATGATTAAGAAGGAAATGAGTTGAATTTTTAAAATTTGACAATTTTACCTTCATTCTTTTTCCTTCAATCCCAACTATTTTTATAACATCAACCCAATGGTGTTAAAAATTAGACCAATAATATAAACAGTTAGTTTACTGCTGCTTTTTAACCATTTATATCAATAAAATCTGATTTGATTAATTAATAACTAGATGTGAATCATCATATAAATTTACCAACTTTTTGTTCTAAATGAAAATTAAATTGTCACTTGATTGCAATTTTTTATAATAAATTATTGGATATAGATAGCAGGTGAAACAATATTAGAGGGAGATAAAAGGCAAGTCTAATAAAAAAAAATTTATTAATATACTAATCAATATGCTTTCTCTGTTGGAGACCAAATATATAATTTTTTTTACTGAAATTTATGATTTGTTTTTTCATTTTAACTTTAACATAATTATTTAGGGATGAAAACGGATCAAAGTAACTCTGCTTCGATCCGTATTCGAATATGAAAAATAGTGAATTCAGATGTTAATATCTGTATCCGTTCGGATACGGATGCAGATGTAAGAATATATATTGGTGCGGATTCAAAAAATTAAAATATGTTATGAAATTAAATAATTATGTGAATTGTTCATCTTTACATTCTCACTGCTCATTTTTCTCCATATTTTCCACTACCCATTTATTTCCATGATCTCTGCTACTCATTTATTGATAATTATATGATGTCTTATTTTGTAGCCTATAAATAGAGGCTCTGTAAACTTGTTCATTGTTTCTTTCTTTCACTTTATTTAACAACAAAATAATATTTAAATATTATTAAATTTTAGAAATCAGAAATATTAATAATTTAATCAGAATTATATAAATAGGCTCGCAATATTATTCTTTGAAAGAATGATACTAGGTAGTATCGTTCTGGAAATTTTCTTTTTTTATGTACTTTGAATATTTTATTAATATATTTTTCTTATTAAGTTGTATTATTTTATTTTTACAATATGTTGCATATTTTTTTGCGCACCATACTTTATTTTGAAATACATATAAAACCATATTAAACATATTAAATAAAATTAAAAATAAAAATAAATAAATAATATTTAAACATATTAAATTATAAATAATAATTATAAATCTAATCTATATAATATTTTTGCATACTAAAAATATTTACATATTATACATATCTCCTCTCCTCTCATCTCAGCTCATCTCATTTCTACTTTTCGATTAATCTCTCTTTTTTTCTCTCTTCTATCTCTCTCTTTATACTAGCATATATTTTTCTCTCCTTAACTATGCTCATTTGTTTTTCAATTTTTAACCATCACCATTACATCTCTACTTCCTTCTCTTATCTAGCAACCATTTTATGCTAATTAAAGATAACCATTTTTATGCTAATTAAAGATAAATTATAGTAATTTTATGTTATTTTTAGATTTGAAAACTTTCAAAATAGATTTCGATGGTTCAGACTGTTTTGGTCTTGAAAATGGTTGTTATGAGGTAAACCACAATCAACCATGCAAATCTTCTCGCAAGCTTTCCGGATTAGGATTGATTGGTCCAAACGGACATTCTTATCAAAATTTATACCTGTTTGAAATTCTAACATTCAAAAAATATATTTTTGTGTGATTTTTCTCTATTTTTTTAATTTTTATGATATATATATGATATGTGATATCTATGTAATATCTATTTCAAAAATAAATAAATATTTTATTTTTCAAAAATAAATACATTAAAAAATTTTAATATCATGCCGAATAGGAGGAAATACAAAATGACTATCTTATTTTAAAAATTATTTATATTAATAAGGAAAAATCAGTTATATATCCCCTCAAATCTTAGTCTATTGGAAATATCACCCTCTAATCTTCAAATTTGAAAATATCCCCTCAAATCAAAACTTGTATAGATATTCATCCTTTTTACTATTTCTAATGATATTTATCCTTTTTATTTTGATTCCCATTAAGCCATTAGCTATGTAAATGTTCATTTAATCATCCCAAGTTAAACCCTAACCAAATCCGAATTGTCTCTCTCTCAACCTAAAAGGATGCATAGTGCATACCGTTGCTATATTTACTCATATATAAAGGACAATGTTTTCAACCTTCTACGCCAAATTGATTCTTTACTCAATTTTTCTTGAATTGCAGCATCCTTCCAAAAATTGACCTAATGTTTGACCTTGAGTGCGACTTAAGAAGTCATTCCTACATCCCGTTATAAAAATGCTACTTATTTTTTTTTTAATTTAGCATTTTAACTCAACTCAAAGTTTCTGAATTCGTTCTGATATAGATTGCTAAAAGAAAGAGGTAAGAAGAATGGTGTAAAAGATTTGAGGGCACTTTTGTCATATATCTTAAAAATTGATTTTTCAGAATTAAAATGTCAGTATAAATAATAAAAGGATAAATATCTATACAAATTATGATTAGAGGGGGATATTTCCGAATTTGAACATTAGAGGGAGATATTTCCAATTGGCTATGATTCAAGGGTTATATAGCTGATTTTCTCTATTAATAAATAACCAAATTTAAATGAAATAATTAAACTATATATAAGAAATACAGAATAAAAAAATACAAATGAAATGCATTAAAAATAAATATATATTACCTTTTTCATTAATAAAATACAGTAAAATTTATTTAAAAACATTAAAAACAATCATTAAAATAATTGAAAAGGCATAATAGCTTATATCATTCTTTGAAAGAACGATATTCGTTCGTATCATTCTTTGTAAGAATGATATCAGTCTCGTTCTTTCGAAAAATGATATTGTGATATTATTTATATAATTCGGATTATTTTAACAATATTTTCGAAATCTCTGAATATTTTAATATTATTTTTATTTTTTTCTATGAATATCGGGATATCCACATTTAAAGGCCTGGCTAGTGAAAGGCAAAAGGGTCGGGCCGAATTTCAAAGGATCAGATTTGACGGGTTTGATAGAAGGGCCGAGTCGGACCGGATTAAGAAAAGGAGTCAAGATGGGACAGATTAGACGGGTTTGTTTTTTGAAACATGAGACCGGCCTTCGAAAACCCGACCCATCTAGGTCCTTGGCCCTTCTAGTCCTTCTAAATAATACCAACATTTAATTTATTTTAATAGTTTTTAACCTCTATCGTCCCATCATGGTCAAATAGTCACACGATTGAACGACTAGGTCGTATCCGACCCTTCAAAATCCGGCCCTTTAACATCCGTCTTTGAAAAAAGTTAGACCTGGTACTTCGAAGGGCCGGTCCGGTCCGAATTTTAAGACGGTCTTCCAAAGAGCGGACAAAGGGCCAAGGATTTTTGGACTATCACTTGGCCTGGCGCAATTAATGGTAGCATATGATATAATAATATGGGACCATATGTAAATAGTAAATAACATGGAATAATTTACATTAATTATAAATAATGATTAAATTTGGTGTGATAATAATAATAATATTTTGATATTATATATTATATAGTATCAATGTATAACCATATGTGATATAATAATATAGGACCATGGAATTTAAAGAAAGTACTAACAGGTGAGTAAAAGAAAAAAAATCATTTTTTTATAATGATGACAACAACAATATAATTTTTATTGGTCATCATTTGTCTGATAAAAATTCAATAAAGATTAATAATGAATTGAGAAAAATAATAATAACTATAGGGTGATTTAGATTTCTGCCAGTGCAAATATTTAAAATTAGAGATATATCATCACTAAACTACAAAATATTTCTTTGCCACTATAAAATTACAGAAATTAGTTTATTGCCATCGGATAATTATTTGACAATTTTACTCTTTTAAATATGCCACTATAAAACATAAAAATTAGTAATATGCCATCACAAAAGATATAATTGATTTTATGCCATTATAAATTATTAACAATTAGTTTTATCAACTTAATACAAATTATTGCAACTTCTAATTAGTAATACTTTCATTAGTTTTTATGTGAAAGAAGAAACAAATAACATAGTGATTTTTTTGTTTAGAATTAAACTAATGCTACATGCATTCCAATATAAGAATTCACTAGGATTCTTAAAAATACGAAATGAGCAAGAAAAAAAACTTCTTACCAAATTAAATTTGGAAAATATGAATGCCGTCTGATTTTCCAAAGTTTGTTTTTAATGAGGGGTAATTTGGCCATTAAAAAAAATAATGACAAATTTGATAATGACATTTTTAGAATTTAGTATGTAGAACTAATTTTAACAATTCTATAATGATATAAATATAATTAACTATTTAAGAATGACATTTTCCTAATTAACATAGTTAGTAACATGAAACTAATTATCTCATTACTATAATAATAATTTCAATAAAAATTTGTTCACGTAGGTGCGATTACTAGTATCAATTATATATTTAAGCTGAATTATGTCAAATTCAATATCCCTTTATAACATATGATTGTTTCATCGCTCAAAAAGCCTATCTTGATACCATCATTCCGTACTAGTGATCTATACCAGTAAGTCTCATTTACTAAATTAGTAAATTGTGGTTTTTTTAAATCGGAGCTAATAACTATCATCTCCAAAATTCAACATTTCCATCATCCTTCCAGGAGTTAGATTAATTGCATTCCGAAAAAAGAAAGAAGGAATGAGAATGATGGAGATGATTTCCTTGACAGTTATTAACGTATTTTTCTTTTTTGCCTCTCATTCCATCAACCCTTGGCGCGCTATTTAATCTTTTCCCTCCCTCTATTCTGTTTCGCTTCTTCTTTCCTTCTGTGGCACGCATTTTTTTTTTCTGAATACTAACTTTTCTAATTAAATAAGTAATTGCTCTAAGTTAAATTACTAATTGTCCAAATTGTGAATCCTAATTGTTCAAATTGTGAATCCTAATTGTTCAAACTGTGAATACTAACTGTTGTAATTATAACTTTTCTAGTTAATGCATATAACTATTCTGGTTAATATAACAACTGTTCTAGTTAATATATATAATTGTCCTAGTTGATACAACAATTATTTTAGTTAATATATATAACTGTTCTAGTTAATATATGTAACTGTTCTAGTTAATACATCTAATACATCAACTGTTCTAGTTAACATATATAATTGTTCTATTATTCTGTAAATTTTATTTGGAAATAAAATAATGTTATCACTCCCTGCCCCCTCCCCCCTCCCCCCTCCCTTCCCTCTTATTCACTCTCTCCCTCTGCTCTATCCTCATCCCCTAGTTTTTATCATTCTCTCATTCCCTGAACTTTTATTAATGAGGATAATGAAATGATAGAATTCAGAGACGATGGAAAATAATTCTGTTTTTTAAATTGCAATCCCCATAATCTCAAATAGTTTCCCTCTTACTTGACTGATTAGTTGAATTATACACGGTTCTTCTACTAATTAGCTTCCATATGTGCTTAACCTTAGAATCTGAGGAAAATAAAAGCAAAGGTAAGAACATTTTCGTGGTGATTACTTTTTTGCTATTTCATCTAGTCTTCCGACACGAGTCCTAATTTGTGGAGCTTTTGTAAAATCAACCCAATAATATAAGCAAGAGGCAATTACAAATGGAATTTACAACGAGCACAAGAATAACTTTAAGTTCTAAAACAAATCCATTGCAACAAAGTAGAAGAATCATTTCAATTGTAAAATTAAAATCAGCATCGCTGCATATCACCTCAATAAGAAGATAAAATTGATTAAGCAAGTATAAAGCGGTACCGTTATTACGGAGAAGAGTCGGGATTCGATTTCGAGCCATGCGAAGCGGAGAAGAAACGAAGGAAAGAAACATATCTCCAAACTTTTAAGGGTTCCGATCAGAGAAATCGCCAAAATTTAAGCTTTTCCGAAAATTTGCCTCTAAAATTCGGATTGCCAAAAATTTGTCACCGTAACTTGCAGAAGGGGCCACTAGCGCCTCTAAAATCGAGAAGAAAGAGGAGGCGACCGTGCACATAGTCTACGTGGATCGCGCAGAAGGCGCCGATCCCGAGGAATTCCACATCCGTACCCTTGGTTCCGTACTCGGAAGGTGAATTTCTTTGCCTTATACTATTTTTTATTTTTCTGGGCTTTGAGATGAGATTGTGAGGCCGAGTGTGTGAATTTTGAGTTCTGGTCGTTATTTTTGCTGTGCAAATTTTGGGGATGGAACTTGGTTATTTTTTGACATGAATATGTTGTTCATTTTAATATTTAAGATCAACATTGACTTAACTTGCCCCTGTGTATGTTGCAAGTAAAATACGACATTAGAAATGGTATGCCCATGTGTCTTGTTGATTATCATTGTAAAGCACATTCGAATGGGAGAATTGTTTTCTCTTGAACCTATCAGGGAACAAATTATCATCCGATGAAATTAGCGAAATTCTAAATATAAATATTTTTTTCAGTGCATTTCCTTCAGCAGCAGCGATCTCTGCATCAATTAAATTCCTTTCAAGATTTCAGCACACCAGTGTCGTCGGTCATTCATTGTTTCAAAAAGCATTTATTATCTATATTTTTTTTCAAATTTCATAATATGACAACAAAATCATAGCGTCCTTACTGGCATTATCAATGCATTTAGACACAAAATGAAATTCAGCTGACAGAATATATGAAAAATACCATAGGAAATAAATTTGGGCGACAAAATTTAGAGATGGAAATCGGCAGAATAAA
The DNA here is from genome assembly GCA_027562975.1 of Rhynchospora breviuscula. Classification (NCBI taxonomy): domain Eukaryota; kingdom Viridiplantae; phylum Streptophyta; class Magnoliopsida; order Poales; family Cyperaceae; genus Rhynchospora; species Rhynchospora breviuscula. Next base: position 13,768,271 of record CM050400.1, on the reverse strand, counting down.
ATAAAAAATATATCCAATAAAAATAGAAAGTGATAAACGTGACAGTTCAACCTCTCAATTAATGTCATTTCTTAAAATATATATGCGAAAAATATTTGCTCTAATATGAATATTTCATTCCATATTGATCAGCATGTTTTTTTTTTTAGTTTGGTAATAATTTGTTCATTTTAATGTCCGATCATGTCATGTCAATTTTATTAGTATATATTCATAATTCACATCTGACGAATAGGAACATTATAGAGAACTAGGTGGGGAAGCGCGGCGAAGCCGCGCCATGGTGAATTTTTGATAATTACCGAATGTGATTTTTTGATAATTAGTAAACTATAGCGTGCTTACCATCATAATTTATTGATTTTATTTCCGTAATTTTATTTCTGCATTTTTATTTCTGTTTATATTAAAACATGCTTACTATCATAATTTAGCGCTGACATTTTGAGATTTATTAAAGGCAACATTAAGTATATATGCAACATTATGTCTGTATCATATATAGTAAGTTAGAATTGCAATTTAGATGGCTCATAAAAGGCAGACCTTAATTTGTTAAAAAATGTGTGTATAGAATTAGCTTTTCCTTGGAGGCTAAAGTGGTCAATATTAGTAAAATAAAATTGTAAAATAAAAACTCAAATTACGCCTTAAAAAATGTGTTAAAAAAATATTGCTTGCTTAATGTGTATAAAAGCATATATAACAATAAACATCTTTTAAGTCTTACCAATAAACATCTCTAATTACTCAAATATTTCAAGATCCACCCGAAGTCAAACCCACCCATGCTAACTCTCCAGTCATAGGAGCTTCCCTTGGAGTGAAATCCTTGAAAGATAACCAAGGATTTTGGGGTTGAGCGACAAATTTGGGATAACCATATGAAGCATGTACCATGAGTATAAGGCCCTATAAATCTTATCCCAAGTATCTATACATCAAACACAAAACAAAAAGGCTGGTTTATAATTTTTCAAAAAGTGATGAGAAAACAATATATATCTTCAAAGAAAACGATATATATCTCAAACTGAATTTTATTAGATGTTTTCTAGTATCTCACCATATGTGCACCGGCTTCAAAGAAGTTTTCTAGTATCTCAGAAGAATGGGAATAAGGTTTAAGAAATCAATTAGCTTCAGGAAATCTTCATTTTAATTGAAGAAGGTACTTTTATTTTTCTATTTGCAAAGCACAACAAAATAAAACTGAGGATGTAGGAACAAAAGAAGCACTTGTCAGATGCAGCGATGCCACCGCTCCTGGCACTACTGTTGACACACCTATAACAGAAATGTATTAATAATTATAAACGTCAAACAAAAAAAAAATTTGATTCTCATTGTTGTATGTAATGTTGAAATTATTCATGAGGTCCTTAATTTTCAAATATAAAAAAGATTCGCATTTAATGCTCAAATTAGACATAAATCAGGTAGGTGTGTTAGATAAAATACTAAGTATACCATCTCTAATTTCCAATAGAGAACCCATCAATGAACTATCTCGGCAACAGTGCATCTAAGCCAACTAATTATGCAAACCCTCTAGTTCCAACACATATGCCAACCTCACCAAATTGTGAATGAATTATGACAAAACATTAAAAGGAAGTTCAAATAAATTACTGCCATACAGATTAATAAAAATGCAAATACCTTTAGAGTATTCATATATCGTTAGCGAAGTACCAACAACATGCTTTGCGCCTCTTCTTATTTGGACAGACCAAGCGAGGAAGAACAAAATATTAGACAGAATATCACCTGCGACACGAAGAGCCAAAATATTATTAAAACAATATTTGTCCCTAAACCAAACTTGCACAAAACCATAATAAAAAAACACAACTGGCTGAACATAAATATGTACTCTTTAATCAGAAACTTGCACAGTACAATGTATATGTACAAATGGTTGTTCCCCATCTTATGTTACTGTTTTCCAACTATAAATTCTGATTAAATGAAAAAACATTACCTAATGAAACACCAAAACATAAGTAAAAGAAGAACCAAAAACAGAAAGTTTGGTATTTTAAATGATACATACCAATTTAAGTTACCACGATTAATTCATGGCTGTCTTACCAATTAACAAAGTCTCCAGGTTCTTACCAATTAACTTATTTAAGGTTAATTTTTTGGTTCAGCTTAACAATTAACTTTATTAACAAATATGCAAACTAATGCTTCATTATGTGCTTGTCGCCAAGTCGAGATACAGTTATAATGAGCACCTAAATATTGTAATCAAACCCTAAGCCAATCATGAAAACCAAGTAACTAACAGAAAAGGCCAAAGAAACAAACATTTGTAATCCTGACAACAATTGTAATCAGAAATCCAATTCATATTGAAATTGATCTAAACTCCTTTTCATCCATTTATGAGCCTCAGAAAATATCACATTGAAGCCAGCACCATATTTAAATGACTAAATTTTCTAATTCTTTCTCTTGGAGAAACAGTACATTATGAGTAGATTTAGGCAAAATTAACAAAGTACAAACTAATTTTTTTTTTAAAGGCTCTACTATCTCATGCAGCCTCCATTTATTTCTGAAAGCACAAAATAATAAGACAATTGTAGCAACATTGGCGTACCTTCTTTGGAGGGACAGGAACGATGGCAAAGACAACTCTTGAAAACGAAAAAATCAAAATAGCGAAAGGAAAAGTTCACTTTATGGAGAAATTCCGGTGTCCAAATTTCGAAGTGTTATGTTGCTACAATAAATATCAAGCTCGTAGCATCTACTATGAAACATGAAGTTAGTAGCACCTGCTGAAAATATAAAAGAAAGAAAGATGAAATTTAAAATGAACTTAAATTTTTCAAAAATGATGCTAGGCCAATATCTCTCGTCCCTTGCATCTGGTAAGAAAATGGATGAATTTGTCTGTTTCACCATTTTCTTACCAGATAAGACCTCATCCATTGTCTCTTGTCCCTTTAAAAGTTTCCTTTGTGACATAAAGAAAGCACAATACCTCAGAATTGAGGCCAATAAAAACCCGACCAATTAATAAGCCAAATTGAAAAATAAATAACAACTCTTTTGATTTTGGTTACTAATTGAAATTAGTTGACACAATTGGTTAAACTTGTTTACCAACTCTTCTGATAATAAAAGTCAGGAAGATATCTGGTTAAACTTGCATTTATCTATCAACTAATAGAATAACTTACAATTAAATTTTGGATAAGGAAATATGTACCTGTCAAATTTGAGATTTGATTTCCTCCTGCAACTTATTAAAACTCTCATTCTATCTAACATTCGCATGCACCACGGCTTTACTCTTCAAAAGGGGCAATTCAAAGGTCATCAAAATGCCTTGTAAAACTTGTCACAGTCCGCAAAATTATTCTTAGAATCATTCTCAATCTCGGTTGCAAAGGTAGAATATCTCTTATGGAGCTTTTTCGGAGGCGGTTCACCTCGTGTGGTGGTGGTGTGGGCGGTTCATCTCGTCGAAGGCATGGAGAGGAACGGAGAAGTTTTGCCCTCTTTTTTTTACAAGTGAGGGGAAGACTTCGCAGAGGAGCAGCATAAGAGGCGGTGGGGCAGACCAGAAGGGGTTGATCTCAGCGAGAGAGAGAGGACTTAGGGTTTGACCAACACCCACCGACATGGACTTAATTCCCCCATCTTCCACCTTCAACCTCCAACGAACTCCCCCCATTTGGCTCTAGACTGCGGTCCGCGGAGAGGAGACCGAGTGGTCGGTGGATGAGGAAGGAAGGTCACGTGGAGGAGGAGGAGGAGGAGGAGGAGGCGTCTGCGGATGCGATTGGCAGGGAAAGAGAGGAGAGAACGTGTACTCCATCTGTTTATTCGCTGATCAACGGATCAGATCTGCGATAAAACAATTGAACGGTGAGATGGCCGTGTCGCCAGCGAAACAAAAAAACGGACCACGACACCCACGGGTTTTAATTAATAAAAAATAAATTAATACTATAGATTAGAGAAGAATAAATTATCAAGGGCTGTTAGTATTTTTTTTTTTCTATCTTAGGTACATTTATTTGTTAATTATTAATTATTAGCTTTATTTTAAGGGGAAGGCCATTATAATGAGACGGATCTCAATAGCGAATCAACGGTGGATTGGTGTCTGATCCGAATTTTTCATCCTTTTCATTAAATATGTTTTCGAATTTGATCAGCCAGTTGCGTGACAGAGAAAGCAAAATACGTGTACTGAAAACAATGGAAGATGTAATATTACTGATGATCATGCTTCCCATGTAGCCAATTGGAATAGAGAGAAAAATATGTGGAATTAGGGTAAAAAATGGAAGATGATCATTGCCTCCAGCTCATGCAAATTTTATTCTTCCAACTAAAGATCAGGGGCGAAGATTGAAATTAATTAACAATCATCGTCAAACAAAATAATAAAACATATGTAAAGACAAATGTGGAAAGCTATTGATAGAACACTTGATATCAGCAGCTTTCTCTCCTAAAAAATTCGGTTAATTTATCTATTCATATTTTTTGGTATGATTGACTTAAAGGAAGAAATAAATTGGAAAAAAAATGGAAAAAGAAAAAATATAGCAAATGGGATGAAAAATAATAAGGACATATACTGATACATTTCTTGATTTATACACCTAAAATTCAGTGTCTGTACAAAACTTGACCTCTCTCTTCTGTAATATCCAATTAAAAATATGATTATATTACAATTGGATTCCATACGTGTTTTTTCCTGCTTATTGAATATTTGTATATACATGAAATTATCTAATCATGAACAGGAACAATATAATACCATGTTCTTACTGAAGCTTAAAATAGAAGCAACATTGCCACGCCTGTAGCATAATTAGGCGCTCACCACACCTGACAAAAACAAAAAATAGAGACAACTATTGATAGAGAGTTTGAACAAATAGACAAATTAATAAAACTTGTATAATGTCATTTTCCTATTATTTCTACTTTGAATAGTTTTGACGAAGATAGGACTCATTAGGCTTTGCACTACCCTTCAATTAAACCCACAAGTCTAACTTTAATCAATTTGTTGCACTTATAAACCCTCAGTTTCTGTGCAAGTCATTTCTCATTAAAGCATCATTCTATATTTTACCGAGCTAACAAGAATAAATGTTCTGGGTCTGCCTCTAGTTTCTGGAAGGCAATTTGGACTACAATGGATATTATTAAAATAGGAATTAGGAAAATTTTAGGAAATGGTCTTTCTATTAGTTTTTGGAAGGATACTTGGATTGGTGATAGGAAACTTGCTGATCAATTTCCTATTGCTTATAATAAGACTAGGAAACCTTCAGCTTCTGTGTTTGAAGTTTGGGGTAAAGGTAGTCTAAATCTTTTCTTTACTAGAGGAGTTTCTAACGCCTTGAGAATAGAAAAATCTGCAATTCAGGATATTTTACATGGGGTGACTTTGCATGATTTTAATGATTCGGCTAGTTGGCTATGGGATTCTAGTGGGACTTATACGGTTAGATCTGTTTATGCATTTTTGAATAATGGTGGCATTACTCAGAGGTTAACACATACTGTTTGGGCACTTACCATCCCTTTAAAGGTTAAATTGTTTTGTTGGCTTCTTTTGCATAACAAGCTTTTAACTCAGGACAATCTCCAAAGAAGAGGATGGATAGGAGCTAATAAGTGTGTTGCCTGTAATAGCTTAGAAAGTATTGATCATCTGTTTTTGCATTGTCCACTAGCTAACTCTTTTTGGGTCTTTTTTAATGCAGTTAATAGTAGAAGATTGTTTGTGCCTTTGAATAACATTAGTTCCTTTTGGAGTTATATTCAATCACTGGATAAGCACAATAGGATCTTTTTAGGCAATCTTTTTGCTATTACCTGTTGGATTATTTGGAGTAATAGAAACAACATAGTTTTTGCAGATAAGGATAGCCTTAATATACATTCAGTTGCGTATTCTATTTTACACTTATTCTGTGCGTGGACAGGATTTAATACATGATTGGAGTCAAGTATTGGCCAACTGCCGAGATCAGGAGCAGGAAGGATGATAGTGACACCAGGTCCTGGAGAGGATGGGCACGTTACTTAAGATTCTGAAGAAGCATAGCTTCTGTTTTTCCTGGATTTTAACTCGTTTTAGTAGCAGAATAGAGTTGACTGTTTCTCATTGAGAAGTTATCTGGTCTTTAGTAGTTTGGAATGATCAGAGTTAACGTTTTTTTTTTCTTTGGAGTCAGTTTAGCTTTATTGGTTTGGATAGATACTTTTGTGTTGTTCTGGTTGGTCTCGCTGTGTAACTTTGAGTCATAGCTTATGACTCTGTACTCTTTTGTTTCTTGTTATAATATTGGGTCCCCCTGCTTGTGGTACTTTATTTATCAAAAAAAAAACAACATGCAAACCTAATTACTTGTCGGTTGATATTTTATATATTCTAAATTACAACCTAATTACTTGCACCAAACAAATTATAAATATCAATCAATTCTAAAATGTTGATATATTATTAAGGGAAAATTAGATATATGCCACCTCAAAAGTTCAAAATTAGAAAAATGCCACTCTAAAGTTCACTCTTAGATAAATGCCACTTTAAACTCAATTTATTTAGAAATTTGCCACGTCTACTGTATAAAATTTCTCCCAAATATAATATATTTTCGTACTGACCAAATTGCCCTTTTATTTAATTTATTTCTTTATCTTTATTTCCTGAAACTCTCTCCCACCGTCATTGCTCCCTTTTATTTAATTTCTCCCATTCACGATATTTTTTTATCACATATCCTGATTTAAACCTAGCATCGCACTTGCGTCATTGCTCCGCCACTGCTCCATCGTTACTCCTTGCCTCTCCGTCACCCTCTGTTGCCACTTCGTTGACCACTCAACCATCCCCGCCAATCTATCGCACCTTTACTTTGATTTCTTTACTGTATACTGGTAAAATGAGATTGTATGTTGTACTAAATGGTACCAACTACCAAGCGATTGTCATTAATTTGCATGTGAACAGAACACATATTTTATGCTTGTGTATTCCATTAGCATAATCACTCATTCTATTAGGAAGTAGATGGGATGTCTACTGATTAACAAGCTAAAGCGTCATTAAAGAGAAATGTTACCATCAAGATTTGAAAAAGGAAAGAACAAAATACAAAAATTACACTTAACTTGCAACCAATCACAAAACAGCAACAAACTAGTCCAAGGTCAAACACACGACTGAGATTTGGAAGCAAATCAAAACCCCAAAAAAAAACCCAGTCAAACTAGCACAGACTATCGGCACATCTCAGCACCTGAACTGAGAATATCAGTCAATCCTCCAAGGCTCCAACTAATCTTCATCCACTGTCGACAACATCTTGTTTCCTATTAAAATTTCTCCTCAATACCAGCATCTGATACAGATTAGAAAGCAAAGTGCAGTGCGACGGACTGGCGGCGGAGTGACGGCGGAGTAGTCGGAGGAGCGGCAGCAGAGGGGCAACGGGACAGCGGCTGAGCGAAGGTAGATTAGCGATGCAAGTGGATACTAGGTCCAAAATTGGATCTCCGATGAAAAATATCGTTGACGGAGGAAGAGAGCGGTTCAGTAAATTAAAAACCAAATTAGATAAAAGGATATTTGGGTCAATATAAATATATATTGTATTTGAAAGAAGTTTTATATAGTTGTGGCAAATATCTAAATTAGTTGAGTTTAAAGTGGCATTTAGCTAAGAGACAATATATATAATTTGATCGGTCCTAGTTATTGAGAAACTAGAAGAAACAAAGATAAAGAAAAAAAAAAATTCTAACTCATTTGACAACTCACTCTCACCAACAGTACCTAACATGTTGTAGTACTCAACACAACTCCATGAAACCTCTACTCCAATTGTTGTTGCTGCTTATAGAATCACTTCTTTTCTAGAAATAGATATTTCCACTACAATAAGGATACTATAACTCTATAGTAATGATAGTATCTAAATTTCACATGAGAGTATTTTCGTGTATTAACTCGTTTTTTTGTGTCCACGATATTTTTTTTAAATAAATTGAGTAGCATTTAGTATGAGATTAGAATTAAATTCAGCGGTTATAAAAAAAATGCTTCAGATAAACGTGGATAACGTCGTGAAAAGAAATATCTAATGTAAAGAAGACTAATACGTAGCGATTTGAGAATAAAAAACGTAACATTAATAATCATTGAATTGAAGGAGGATTTGAAAGTCCTCACTGCATATGAACAATCCAATGATTATTAATCTTCTTGACCTCAACTGATAATTTGAAAGTCCTCACTGAGGATTTGGAAATAACTGTTCAACGTAGTGCACGATTCTTGACCTAATCGGATCGGACGATGTTGCAGAAGGAATATCTCCGCTGCCTTGAATTCTCACTGGGTATGTGTTTCAAAAAAAAAATAATAATAATAATAAAATAAAATTTCTCACTGGGCATTGAAGAATTTAGATTATCAAAATTAAAATTCAAATAATGTCAACTATCTGACAATCACCAGTTAATCAAAATTTAAATTCATGCGAATTTAATTACTCCACTTTTTTTTTTCTCAGCAATTTTTTTTTATATTTTTTCTTTTTATCAGCCATTTTCTCCACTTGTATATTGAGGGAAAGCAACTTAATTATATTTGCAGCAATGAAATCATAATAATAAAGTGACTTCAAAAATGTAAACTTCATGTTATTTCAATTTTCAAATGCTTATACGAACGGTCGAATAGTTTTTGAATTGAATCATCGAAGTTAACCATATTAAAATGATGAAGAGCAACGATGCAGTTATCTTAATTAAATTTTTTTTCGACGATATTACTAAAAACACTGCATAACGCATGTATAAAAGAATTACCAAAGTTGGGATTTAATTTATACTTTTCAAGTATTACTCATGTTAAGCAAAACGGTGTTCAATTTCTTAATCATATTTATAAGCACCCAACTTAATAGCGAGTCAACAACAATAAAAATATAATTTGTTGTGTTCCGGGCGGAATATGTTGATTTGAGTTTTTTAATGAAACAACCTTTCTGTGTAGAGTCTCAAGATGTTGGAAACAGTACAAGTTTACCCCATTTTTGTTGCCGAATAGTGATTGTTCATATGCAGTTTTGATAAGCAGCCCAATATACTTACCAAGTTACCATCAAATTCAAAATACGAGAAAAGAAACATTTGTCATATTTCCACTAAGTGGGTTAGGCCACAGAAGATTTGAAAGTTTGAACAGTGTGCCAAAATTGTTTTCTTTTTCCTTACCGTTACAATGTGAAACCTGGAATCTTCTCCCCGAGACCCCAACTCACATGGGTGAATTTAAAACGGCAGCATAGTTATTTCCAAATCTGGGCCACAGAATATCGGGAAAGTTTTAAGACAGTGTGAAACCAAAAATATCCCTCTCCTCTCCCGTTCTCAAATTTGAACAGTGGGAAACCAAAAATGTGCTCTTTCTACTAGCCGTTGCAATGTGAAACCTCGAAGATTCTCTTCACCTCACATACATGGCTCTCTCTCCGGATTGAAGCAGTGGAAAAGCACGCGCATCCTTAGTCCCACAAGGAGCGCCCAAAGTCCTTGCTGCGCTACTTTTCGTATATAAAGGGGTGTACCCTATACCATTCAAGCATCAGAGGCTGTCATCGACCTGGCCAGTAAAGGTCTGGGGTTTGATGCAGCTTGGGGGTTGGGCGTTGGTGCCTGACCTCTGGGGTTGGGGCTGGGCTAAGTGGCCTGGCTTTTGGGGGTGGGGGTCGGGCTATTGCGCCTGGCCTCTGAGGGGGGAGGGGTAGAGACGACCTCGATCCTCTGGTCGTTTTTTATAAACGACCACCTGGTCGTTTTTGATCTGGACCGTCTGATTTAATCTCAACGGTTAACTTTTTTCGGGCCTATCAATCTGGTATCATGCACGGGGCATCCTTAACCGTTTAGATTAAATCAGACGGTCCAGATCAAAAACGACCAGGTGGTCTGCCGACCAGAGGATCTCATTCCGGGGTAGAGAGGGGTGTGGGGGCGGTGGGCCCCGCCTGGGGGAGTGTAGGGTGCGAGTGGGGGGAGGGTGTGCGGGGCTGTGGGCTGTGGCGCCCTGGCTCCTCAGGTGGAGGGGGAGGGATATTGTGTGTGTAATCAAGAACGCGAATGATGGAACCTCAATATCTGTTAAGAAGACAAGCAAGATGGCTAACTCTTTCGGTAACCATGATTTTTTTAAGAGATGACAAAAAGGGAAAACAAAAGATGGCGTGGATCTGTTTCTGCATATTCAGGAACTGTGCAGTAATTGGAGTAGAGGATTCAGTTATCAGTTTGCATTTGTACCTGTACTCTTTATAATTTCTCAAATAACTTTCACTCCTCTCTCTCATAGCTGTATATACAGTTGGTGGTCCTGATATTATATAACTAGTCTCATATAATGTGTTTGTGTCTGGGGGGAATTGCTTTTGACAACCGAGATTTTACTGCTCGCAACATAAAATTTTTTCAAATTACTGAACTGCCCTTGTATCAATTAAGATTTGTATTCTTAAATTTATCCTGATCTACTTAATTATATTTCCTTTTCTTCTAAATTTCCCGCTAAGAGACAATCATACTCTCCCCCTAATAATATTTACAGAAATTTAGAATTTCCAATAGCCGTCCTTCATTTCCTCTAAGAAATTTAGGATTTGTACCTTATTTTTGACAAATTTCTACCTTATTCGTGGAGATAAACTTTATTTATTTACAATCTCCTTTTAGAGGTAAAAGTTTCTAATTTAATATTTTATTTAGTTAATTGTTCATGCAAAAGCCATTAAAAAAATACTAGAAATTTAATTTCATATATACTGCTTCATCATGATCCAACATTCACTGCCCATGTGCCAGAGTTAGAAAATTGGAGCCAATAATGACACTTATATCCAAAGTTAATTGTATACTACTAGCACTTTAATTTGTCAATTCATTTGTTACAAATCAATGTCAAAAGCCACCGCACTTTTAAATCTAAATGCTTACTGTCTTGAGTAAAAAAAAAATAGTAGTATGACTTATGAGGGACTCTTAGTAATTATTGGACGGGGAGGAGAGATCCAAGTGCTTCGGCAAATATTAGACTGGTCAAAGGACAATTCAGTCATTTAAAAAAATTTATGTTGCGAGGAGCAAAAACTCGGTTGTCAAAAGCAATTCCCGTGTCTGGGTAGTATACGAAGTTTGTGCTTTTTATTGGAAAGCAACTTAGATTTCTAATGAGGTTTACAGGAACCTGATGCCCCTTTAAAAATAAATATGTGAGAAAGAAACAGGACAAAGAAATGGGTTTTATCCCCTTCAACATCTCTATGAATTGCTCCCATTGATCTGCTAAACAAATGCACCACTGATTGAGTGATTGGGATAATATTCTTTTTTGAGCTATAAATAAGGTTCAATTTTTTAATCAAGATAATGAGTGTGGCATGTGATCCATCAATTAAATTTCATATACTTTGATGCATGCAGGATTGTATTCCGTAGAGAGAATATGATTTAAAATTTTTACTTGTTTAAATAATGAAATAGTGATCTTTAAATGAGGTCACCTGCATCTTTTTAATGCTACAAACAATAATAGAGCTCTTGGTGTCTCGAAAGGCATTAGTCTACCCTAAACAGAAGCAAAGTAAGTATTAGACAGTCGATTTTAAATTTTTTTCAATAAATATTCGAGTGAGTTCATACAGAAGTTCAGAGATTAAACGAAGATGACATATTTTGATAATTAAATGGGCCGACAGCTCTCCCAAACATGATAGGCCCAAAAGGCCTAAAAAGTGTACAATAAAAAACTGGAGTTTTAATTTCTCACAGAAACTAAGGCCTCAATTTTTTTTTAATAAACAGGGTTTTGATTGTTGCTTATAGATCGCAGCTTTTCTAAAAAAAAAGATGAAAAAGAATATTTCCACTACAATAAGGATACTAACTCTATAGTAATGATAGTATATGACTTTCACATAAGTGTACTTTCGTGTATTAACTCGTTTTTTTTTTTTGGTGTCCACGATATTTATTTATATTTTAAATAAATTGACTAGCATTTAGTATGAGATTAGAATTAAATTCAGCGGTTATAAAAAAAAAAATCTTCAGATAAACGTGAATAACGTTGTGAAAAGGAATATCTAATGTAAAGAAGACTCATACGTAGCGATTTGAGAATAAAAAACGTAACATTAATAAGCATTGAATTAAAAGAGGATTTTTTTTTTTTGTTTTGTTTCTCCATCTAAAAACAAAGTAAAGCATTTTTTATTTTATTACGGGATATAATAAAATTCGAAAATTGGAGAATTGATCTACTTTTTTAAAAAAAAAATTAAAGCCTTTGTTTTATTTAATTGGAAATATTAATTGTACTTTTATCATAAAATTAAATACCGTATTTCGGTTAGCTTTTATTTATTTATTTTTTGCAACTTAAACTTCAACAGACGATTGTCTAAAAATATGATAGTTTTGAAACTTTTGCAAAAACTTCCAAAGTCCTAAACGAGACGCTGAACGGGCATCTTCGGTTCATATTTTCTGTGATGTATGACATGTATCCGCAAACTACATTGGAACGAGTGAGAATCTTCTATTGAGTTAAATAGGAAACACAGTCAGCTATAATTTCGTTACAACAGAATATCAATAATCTTTTTGTGTAGGCTTTGTCGGGTGACTCAGTAGTGGGGACCCCATAAAATGGACGCCTCCGGTGTTTTACATGTCCTTTCATTGTCTTGTTTATATCCGTTACAAACAATTCAAACTTCACTCCCAGTGGAGTGCGATAGGTTTTGGGGAATCCAGATCCTGTGCCGCGCGGCACACCGTGTAGCGCAGCACAGGACCATCCGATCAAATCTGGATGGATGAGGGAGCCCCGTGCATGTAACTAGATTGTAAGGCCCGAAAAAAATGAGCCGTCCAGATCTGATCGGACGGTCCGGATCCTGCGCTACACGGCGTGCCGCGCGACACAGGATCCGGATCCGGTTTTGGGCCGATCATTTTTTCAAACGATACACATCTGAACCGTCAGATCTGATGGAAATGCACGATTCTTGACCTAACCGTCAGTTGATGTTATTTTATTTCAATTTGTCAAATGCTTTGACAGACGTTCAGATAATTTTTCATGGAGCCAAATTTGATTTGTTTCATATCAAAAAAATGAGAGCAACGAAGCAGTTAATCTTATTGTTATTTTTTAGACAACATTACTAAAAACATTGCAAACCACATTTATAAAGAATTAATGGAAGTATAATTTGTGTGTCTAAAAAGTCTAAAACATGGACTTTTTCCATGTTTTAGCCATTTATAAGTACTCAATTTGAGTCAACAACAATAAAAATATAATTTGTTGTGTTCCGGGTGGAATATGTTGATTTGAGTTTTAAAATGAAACAACCTTTCTGTGTAGAGTCTCAAGATGTTGGAAACAGTACAAGTTTACCCCATTCTTGTTGCCCGTGCCATCATCAATTATTATTGAAAACCTTCATGTTGTTTCCAAATCATTCCTTTTAGAGCTTCCGAATTTTTTATAATATAAATTTTTCATGTTTTAACGTGCACCGTGTGGCAGTAATTAACCAATTGTCACTCTTAACCATTGGCTTTGTACATGTTGAATCTGCTACCTGAACTACAATGCACATTGTTCAAACAAATTTTATTAATATATTAACCAATGAGAAAATCAGTGAATGTGCATTATTTACGGAGCAAGGTTGTATGTATATAAATTACCAAAAGTACAATTTCTACAGAAGTTCAAATTCGAAAGTGTTATCGAATTCTGGACTACGTGCAGATTAAATCTCCAATAATGAACGGAGTGCAAAGACCAATGTCTATGTGTCTTATCACAGTTTGCTTTGTGTTCATAATTTTGTATTCAAAATGACTCCAAAAATTTTTAGAAAAGGGGTTCAACTTTCTGATCGTTTTTATCAGGCTTCGCCAGACGCATTAAATCCGTATTTTGGAGACCGCACGATTTCTGTCGTGAGCTCTTTTAGATATTTATTTAAACTGGTCTTATTTTTAAAATTTTATTAAAAAGCATCAATTAAAAAATAAAGATAAATTTTCTAAGTTCTGCGTTTAGTAAAATTTGTGTGCAAATAATTTCTTAACAACTAAAGATATGTAAATTAAAAATAACATTACAAAATCTTATGGAATTTTAGGCAGGCGAATATATAAAAAAAGAGTTATATTACATTGCAACTTCCATTTTACCTTGGGCACATCACAAATAACTCATATAAATGAGCAAAAAAAAAAAAAAAAAAAAAACAAGGGAACACATGAGTGGTCCCATCATAATAATTAATTAGAAAAAATGAAGCAAACCTTATTTGGTTTATAAATATTTTTTAAAAAAAGTTGTTTTGTTTTGCTGACATGATGTCCTCATTCTGATTTAAAAGAGACTACAGCAGTCGACATTAATTTTTCAAGCTTTAAACCTTTACTATTATGTACTAAACTACTAATGCATTTTAATTACCAGCTGGGTGGAGACTGGCCTGCAAACCTTATTTGGTTCCCACTCACAATCAGAGTTGACCAGAAGATTATGCCTCCTTATAATTGGAGAGTGAAGAATTGTGTAATACTTTTTTGGAAGGTCATTAAATGTTACCTATCAGTTTTCAGGCACCAGATTTAACTAATTAATAAAATTTAAACTACTCCACTACATAATACATATTTTATGGAAGTATTGATAAATAAAGTACATGAAGTAACTTTCAAAAAAAAAAAAAATCAATAGAAGAACTAATGAGTTGGGCCAACTTTTATAGCTCGCCTACGGGCTGTTATCAACAAAAAAAAAAAAAAAAAAATTATAGATCAAGGTAAAACTTGAAAAGTTTACACTCAAGAACAAAGACTCAAGAACAAAGAGACCACATATGGTAAACCAAAAGTTAGATTTGTCGATTAGCATTTGTAAACTTCTTATTTACTGCCTATACAGGCGTGGGATCAAAAAAGAAAATTGTAATCTACTACATTTATTATCAGCACGAATCTCTGTGTAAATTCGTAGGCATCACTGGCTGAAATTCAGGCACCAATCACGAGACAAATAAACATTTTCCCAACTATACCCCCTCCAACTGAGATCCCCACAAGTCACAGTCTGTTAATTTTATTATAATTTCATTTTTGTTTTATTTGTAAGAAAGCCACAGTTTGTCAGTCTCTGTGTATATTTAAGTCGAAAGTATCAAATCGCACGCGTGAGCCGTGAGTTCATTAATTCCTCTTTCACATGACATGATATACTAAGGCCTTAGGTGCCGTTAGATTTTGAAGTAAGGGATTTCATGGTGCACTATTTATGAAACCAAACAGAGTTTGCATAAGACTACACAAGTTATTACATATAGGGAGGTGGCTTAAGTTATGCATTGGATCTTAATTAAAGAAAAAAATAATATTTTTATTGTTATTTCCAACTATACCCTTCAATTTGTTAAATTAATGAAACAATAATTAATAATATTAATTAATAGTTATGTAATATTACATAATATTAATATTTAATAATTAACAAATAAATAATAATATTTAATAATTAACAATAATTATTTAAAATTCATAATTAAAACTAAAATAATAATTATTATAATTAATTATTAATAATATTTAATGAGTAATACTAATTATTAATAATTCATAATTAATAATAATGATTTATTATTATCATTAATAATTATTTTGTATAATAATTAAATTTATCCTGGTAACCTCTTCAAAGAAAAATTATCCTGGTCACCTCTTTAAAAAAAAAATATTATCCTCTGATTAAATTTTTCAAATTTCAGTTTCCTCTTTAAAGATTCATAGTTACCCACTTATGGATATACTTATCCTCTGGTCAGAATGATGGGGAGGAAGAATTCACTTAATGAGATAATCGTTGATTGAAATTTGTCGAATGCAATGATAGTAGAGAATTCAATTCAATAACAAATCCCCAAGGGGGAAAAAAAACCTAAAAAGTTCACTCTTTTAATGATTAAGTGGGTGACATGTTTAGGTACAGTGAAGGTAATTTAAAACAAAATTTTGTTGTAGTGTTTAGGTACAGCTAGTTCGAAAAAATATCAGAAAACACTAACTGGTTGTCATTAGTGTGAATTGAACAACTGTACAGACTATTGATACAAATTTATTAATTTAACAACAACAACAAAGTGATGACTTGCATGACCGATTCATAATATATCTAATTATGTATACCAAAGCATTTAGTAGTAGCGTTGATGACATCATTGTTGCCATCATCTCACTGTAGTGCTCACTGTGTCACTGTTTAAAATTTTAATTTTAGAATTAATTTTCTAATAAAGCACAACTATTCCCTGTTTTCCTGTCCTTAAAAACCTTCATAATCTGTGTAATTAGAATATTTTTCTGGTCATCACATTCACCATCTATGTCTTCAAATTTACATATTACTTGCTATGTAGGCATATACTCTCTCTCTCTCTCTCTCTCTCTCTCTCTCTATATATATATATATATATATCTACGGTTGTTTGGATGAGGGGTTGAATAAGGAATAAAACTAAGGATCTCAAAATGCGTGCTTGTCTAAATTTCTTATTCTAATTCATATGGGTGTGTTTGGATGCACAAGAATAAGGAATCAGATAAAAATAAGCTCGAAATTACTTATTCTTATGAAACCCAAAAACACAAGAATAAGGAATTTGGGCCCTTATCTATATTCTAACAAAACTATGAAATTAGAATAAAGAATTTGGACAAGCACACATTTCAAGATCCTTATTCAATCCCTCATCCAAACAACCCTTAGAATACGGATAAGGGTCCAAATTCCTTATTATTGTGTTGTTTGGGTTACACAACGATAAGAAATTTGGAGCTTATTCTTATCTCATTCCTTATTCTTGTGCATCCAAATACACTAATTAATTTCGTTGGTTTATTATCCAAGATAAAATTTTGAAATATTTCATACAACCACCATTCAGTATTGCACACAAGTTCCTACATGAACTAATAAAATAGAATCATTACAAATTTGAAATTTCTACATTCAATATTAGTCCCAAATGGATTTCAAATTTACAGCAAACTTCAGTTTGAATTGTGATGATTGGAAAGTGGCAAGAAACTAAATAAATTATTTGGGACCATTTGTTTGTGACTTAGAGAGTGCATAACTTTAGTTATGCATCCTTAAGTCACCAAATACCTATTACATAAGAAGTTTTAAGGGTGACCAACTTACACCTAAAGAGGTTGCATAAATTATGCACTGGCCCCCTTAATTTTTTTCCAACAATACCCCTTAAAAATAATTAATAATAATATTTAGTAATTAACAAAAAATTAATAATAATTAATAAAAAATAATATTTTAATAAGTAAAAATAATTATTATTAAAAAACCATAATTAATAATAAATATTAATTATTATAATTAATAATTAAATAATAATAATTAATAATATTTAACAAGTAATATTAATTATTAATAATAATGATTTAATAACAATAATAATAATTAATTTAAAATAATTAATCAATAAACATCAATTACATAAATATTTAAGAGCATTTTTCTCTTTTGATATAAATATATGCATGAATTAAGTTACTCATCCTAACTACACAACCAAACATCAATTACATAACACTTTATAAACACATGCATCCTTAACTTATATAACTCCGTACTACACAGTGCTTATGATTAAGTAGCTGTTTTTGACATGCCTTCGAAGGCGCATTATAGTTTTGTGAGTAGCAAGGCTGATGCTATAATTAAATTTTGGATCAGGAATAACAATAAACAAACACTCAGTCACTCAAGATGTATTAACTTCATCGAAAAATTTTGTTTGATGTTCACCTTATTGATACGAACACAGAAAAAAAAAAGTTGAGCAGAGCTCCCGATCACAATTATCTATAGGGAATTTTTGTTTTTTTTATCCCATCAAAGATTATGAAAATAAATACTTAATTGTGAAAGAAGCTATAGATGCCATTAATATTACAAAGAAACATATTCATTAATTAATTACGAGGTCATCAGACCAATAATTTTCTAACAATTGTTGACCAAATGAATTGCAAACCATAAGACATACAGATACTTCATTTTAAGGTTTACCTTTTGCACAGATTTATTCCTAGTGGGAGCAACCGCTTGGGCCGCCATAAAAGAAGTAATGACTTTTTTTTGGTATACTGACAGATGAACCATACCAAGGAGAATGTTATAACATTCTGGTTTGTCTACAAAAGGAATAGCGCTGTAGTAATTGTCGTAAATCAATCCAAAACCATCAAAGCCATAAAGCTCAGAGAAAATTGCCGCTTTTCCCTCGTGCTCGTCGGAGAAGTGCCCACTGCCCATGGAGGGACCTGTCTCGTTGTATTGGTAATTCACTTCTCCAGTCCATTGAATTACGTTTGCTCGGTCAGATAAGCTCTTGAAGAGACTCTGAGGCCACCAACCTAGCAATGTCATGCCACCAATAGGGCCTCCTTGGTCTTCTCTGTATAATGACCAATCCCCAGTTTTTTCATCCTAAATTTTTGTTTTTCAATAAAAAAAAAGACAGAAGTTGAGTACAATATAATGTATACTTTTGCTTTAAATACTTATAAATCCCAAATGAGGAGAGCTTCAAAGTATTGTTATATGTAATTGAAATGCTAATTTTATAGGAATCTGTCATCCATTTTCTTTTGATCTATTGATCCATAGTATAGATTCAATTGTCATTATGTGATTAAGATGATCAGAACTTCTATTTATTTGTATATCTACATATAATGTGGACTTAAATTAAAAAGTACGACGAACCTTTTTGATCCTTAATGTAATGTATCTCATCTCGCCGCCATAATTCGATAGCGGAGCCAAAGCTTGTCCTGGCAAAAGGTTGGAGCCATTTGCTAAAACAAATCCGGGGCAATAATCATTGTAACAACCCTTTATTGTGCCATCTTTGGTTGTCTGAAAAATTTTGTGCACAATTATTTGAATACTCCGTAGTTATATGTTGAAAATATTCCAATTATTTTAGCCCATAATAAGTCAACGATGTCGAATCTAATAATAAGGTAGTAAGAATCAATCTTTGGTTTAGCTAGTGAGTAAGATAATACATCTTTAGTGAATGCCGTAAGTTCAAAATCTGATCCATTGAAAATATTTTGATCATATTTAAAAAAAAAATAGTTGGAAGAATTTACCTATCTTGTGGCCATATGTAAAAATTACATATTGTGTATATTTAAATTTTAAATCTTCTTTTTTTAATTATATAATTAGAATTAATGTGTTTTAAAAATAAATATTTTACAAAATATAAAATTTTCCTAGTAAGATGATTCCGTCTATGGAATCACTTATATAAAAGTACTACCTCATATATTTTTAATTAGTGGATGAGCAAAAATCACAAATAGTATAGTCTACCTCATATACTTTTTTTCTAGCAAAACTCACCTTCCAGTATGTGAAGAAACGCAAGTCGCTATTGTTGTGCATCCGTGGGTATACCTACATATTATTAAGCAAGAAACAATATGCATATTGTAAGAATAACAAATGATCTTAAAGCAGACAAACCAGGAAAAATAGGGCTTGACCAATATAACTTCTGATAGTACTCTTTTTGTGTTATATTTAATGGCGAACAAGAAAATGAGTTTGCATAAACTCTTCGCTTATATATTTGAAATTTTAAAGTATTGTGCTGATTCAATTTTGTTAGTATGTTGGATTTGATAATGATTATTTAAGAAATTGCTTAAATAAAAAAGTATTTTTAAATGCTAATTACTTTAAATATGATTCATATTATTTTTTGTTCAATTTCAAATTTGTTTGGTTATCAGCAGAAAATTATCAATAAGTTAGTCACCAAAATTCTCATATTGTTTCTTGAATAAAAAATTGATCCATAGTCCAGTTTCTCTCCTGCTAAAGAAAGGCAAAAATGACCATCTACCCTGTTATATATACTTAGATGGAAAAATAAAAGCAAATTCAGAACATACGTGAACTCCAGCCGCGACATATTCTAGCCCATCCCAATTGCTAATAGCTGCTATGTAAGCTGAACTTTCCGACAAAGGTTGCACATCATTTATTTTCCATACACTTATTTTTGCTCTCACACCATGCCATCTTGTAAGACCATCTGCTCCTTTGCTCTGGTAACCCGCGACCTACAAAAACAATACAAAAAACATTTCATATATATATATATATATTTTGAAGGCAGGACCGAAAACACCGATCGACAATTTCTATTAAATAATAAAGAAAGTTACAAATTTACAATAGAGAAAGAGAAATAATTACATTAAAGAAAAGGACAAAAAAAAAAAAAAAACTGCCGAGGACTAGCTTCTTCCAACAAAACATCAAACAACAATTCGACCTAAACTACATTCTTCTGACACAATTTAATATATTGCATGAAATATTTGAAAACATATATGCATACATGGGTGTAGTCATCAGATGCTGCTTTAATTGGAGAGCCTCCAGTAGTTCTTCCTGATGACTTGTTTGCATCTCCAATGAGTGGGCCTCTTATCTGTACAAAAACTATTTAGATTATCTAATTTATGATTTTATATTCATTTGATATCAAAATTTCATGTACTAATTAAATCTGTTCACTTTCTTGTGCAGAGCATTAGAAAACAGATTAGGATTCCCCAAAAACTCGAATGGTGCCGTGAAAGACTACTTTCTGATGGTATTTTACTAATTTAATATGTTTTCTGTAATAAATATTAAATGCCAACCTGAAAAGCCCGTAAAGCTGTCATATATATACTGTCGACTGAAAATCAAAGAATATGGACCTTATTTTGTAGATAAAAGACTAACACGAGTAAAATATGATAAGCAGAGCAAACACAAACAGAAAAATTCAAAAGAAAGTTTTGTTTTTTTTTTTTTGTGGAAAATGGGATAGAGAATATACCTCAACCATATATTTATGCACCTAAAAGCTTTGGTATGTCTCGTCCCTTTACTTACATAATATAGGATGTAGGAATAGTAAGGCCCTGATCAAAATCCCATTTTTTCAATTTGAGATTTCATTTCATTTCGTTTTGGAAAATTTTGGATTAATATGAACAGATTTGGTGTCATTTGGTTGGAATTCCTAAGTAATTAATCCAACGAAATTCTGTAAAATCAATTGAATTTAAATGAAATCCTGCGAAAAAAATATTTTGATCAAGGCCTAAGATGACCAAACCTAAGCAGCTCTTTATTGCCATAGAACATCAACAGTACAAAGTAGGAATGGGAATTTTGAAGAATCTATGCCGAGAATATGATTAAGAGAATAAAAATATTTACCGACCAAGTAAAAAACATAAAAAATGTTATTGTTACCTCAGAGCCTTTTTCTTTAACTACATGTTTTGAAAGATCTTGCCCTGTAATCAACAAGCAACTTGATAGATAAAAAAGAATAATGGCAAGTACGAGCAATCTCTTTGAAGCCATTGACAAGGATTTAATTTGGATGTGATCTACAACACAAGTGCCTAGATATATATAAGTCATTATTTATTTTACTTTTTTTAAGCAAGTTAGTAAGTTTAAAGATATACTGAACCTTGGTTTGAATGAATCCTTGTAAAAAATGTTGTATTCTCATTAATTTTTAGATTTATATTTATTTTAAAGATATACAGAATTTTAGTTTGGTTTATAATTTATTTTAAATTTTAAGCAAGTTATTATGTTTAAAGATATACTGCATCTTATTTTGTTCGAATCCCTGCAATGATTTTGCATTCACATTAATTTTTATATTTAAGTACAAGAGTTAGTATGATATAACGAAAAATAGAGATTTCAACCTTATCCAACTTGGAGGAAAAATAAATGAAAAACCTAATTTCATCATAACATTTTTTTTTTTTTTTGGGGTCTTCCCATCATAACATTTTGACATGCTCATTTTTTAGACGGTTATACCGATCCCAAAAAAAGAAGAAAAACTATATACAATGGATCAGTGTGATTGTAGAGGATCCAGTCCAGCTAATAATAATAAAACACTTCGCCACAAAGATTACGTGGGTCCCCATTAACAGTATTAATTCACACAGTCAACACTCTCCACAAGGACATTTTCGTCATTTTAACTTCATCCCTTCCGACCCCGCATTCAAATTCCCTTATTTCCGCCTCCTTCCAAAATACACAAAAGGCAAGAAATTATCAAGACAAAAAAAGATAAAGGCGTCTCCAATCAATCTCCATTAACGACCTCGCTTCTCTTCTCACTCCTTGGTTAGGGTTTTCTAGTCTACACGATGGATGAGGAGATGCCAGAGGCGATTGAAGCCGATTGCTGGCTTGATTTTGACGTTGATTTGGATTACGAGTATGATGCACCGAAATACTTCGATTTAAGCACGGAGGAGCCTCTATTGGAGGCTAGTAGCGCTGAGAAGTGGTTTGATACAGCCGAGACTTACCCTCCTTCTCGTACGTTTACTTCTTAATCTCAAGATTTTGTCTTTCTTAAGTGCGTTTTGTGGTTTTTTTTTTTTTTTTTTTTTTTGTAAAAGTTTAAGTTTAACGCCTCTTTAGTTACCTGCGAAGTACAGTACTTGTCGATAAATTAGAAGCGACCTTGGGGTTTTTAGTGGGCGTTGATGTGATTTGAAAGTTTACGAGGATCAGAGTGCAAATGTTTCTTGTATCCTTCTTTTGGTTTGCACTGATGACTAAGGAAAACCCAAGAGTTTATCTGCTTTTTTACCTAACTGCTTTCTAAAAGAGGTTAATAATTTTTGCCTCTTTAGACCTATAGTAAAGAACAAAAATTCTTTGTTTCCATATTCTGTTAGGGGAAAACTTAGAGGGAAAATTAGACTAAGCATGGGTTTTTAGTGATCACTGATGTAAATTTGAAAGTTATGAGGACTAGAGAGCGAATATCATCTTTAGTTTACACTTATGACCCACAATAGTTGCTATTTTAGATTCCGAGAGTTAACCTCATAAGCTGATCAATTCGTATGTGTTTAATTATCACGTGTGTTTTCACTTTATAGGAGTAGGTTTTCTGTTTTTTTTTTTTCCTGTGAGGAATCAGTTTTATGCCTCTGTAGGCACTTGCCAAGTACAAAAGTCAGAGGGCTGAGAAGCAATTTTGGGTTTTTTTTTTTTTTTGTGTACTGATGTGATTTTGATGTTTACAGAGATTGGGGGTGCAAATATATCTCTAGTTCTCTACCTATTTCTTTTTTCCGTTTGCAATTATGACCCACAATGAGTATTTAATTGTTCCAGTACATTTATATGTACTTTAATAGCACATCCATTTCTCCGACTAAACTGGATTTAATCTGAACAACTTGATGTATTTGATTGTGAAGCTCTTATAATGAAGATAGTATGTGGAGAGGATCTCTTTTCACAAGATGTTGATCACAATCCAGATACTGAAGTTCAGCACAATCCATCTGAATCAGATGTTGTCATTGGATTTGAAGGTACATAAATTGTAGGATTTTAGTATGAAAAAAAGAATTCAATAAAAGTTGTTGTGTTTCTTCATTTATATGGTATTAGCTATGCATCTATACTTCTTTTTACCACTTATTAATGATCTGCAATCAATACACAAACATTAGTCTTCATTTGCAGTCAGTCTAAGTTACATATTTGTTCCCTTTTAGTTTTTTACAATGATGTTCTGATATATTTTCTCTTAATATTGTGTTCTGCAGATGAGATACATCGTAGGATAATAGATAATGCACCAAAAGTAAAGCATAGGGTTAAGAGTTATGCTTCGAAGGTATCAACCCTTATGAAACCTACCGCAAGCTACTTAGCGAAGAAAACTCAGCGATATGAGCCAACTTCTCTCATTAGGTATGTCATTACTGGTCACAATATGCAGGATTTGTTTTATACAATCTCCTCTTAACATCATTTGGGGTTACATAATATAAGTTTAAATTGGGACAGGTACTAAAATTTTGGCATTTTTTTTGTCCAGAAACAATAAGCTGAATACATTCAACAGCCTGGAAAGCTCAGGTGAATCAAAAGATTGCACTATTCAAGCAGCTAAAAGGCAGAGATTAGAAAAAGGTCACCTCAGCAAGGTACTGTCACTTTTAAAATTTGTTAGTCTATAATTGCTGTAATACCATTTTTCCCCTCCTTTTTAGCTTATAGTGGTTGCTTCGTACAAAGTAGTCAAGATAGAGGGTAAGATAATCTGCTATTTACCTATTTCTGCTTAGTTTTAAGTATCCTTCTGACATTTTGAATTGTTTCATTCAGGCAACGGGTACTGCTCAGCCTGATTTAATTCACAAGACTCGTGTTAAGGTACAATTTTGTCACTGCTTTTGAAGTTGTGTTGAGTTGACATTTCATATCGAGCTTGGTTTATCAACTTCATTGGACGGGTTCAGCTTTATGTCACATCAATAATTGATATCACAATTTTAATTTAAATAGTAAATAAAATCTGAATATTGATTGCAGGCTGATATAACACGTGCTAATGGCAATGTGGGGCCTGCTAGAACGAGAATAACAATACCTAGACAGCCTGAACTACAAACCATGAGGCGTGCTGAGAGATCTCATGCTCGCAGGGGGTATACTAATTTTTTAGATATGACCATTTTGACCTTAATACCAGTACATACTTAGATCAGCAATACTATTGTAAAAGGAAGTTTAAAGGGATAGTCCTTTGCAAATATCTTCATGGTACTAATATAGATTATGACTAAGGACCCATTTGTCTTTGTTCTCTTCATGTTAAAAGGGTGTATGCTAATTTTTTAGATATGACCATCTTGACCTTCAGTACATACTTAGATCAGCAATACTATTGTAAAAGAAGGTTTAAAGGGATAGTCTTTTGCAAATCTCTTCATATTAATATAGTTTATGATTAAGGGCCCATTCGTCTTTGTTCTCATTTAATTTTATGGATTCCTTAGTAGCTTTTAATTTACCAAATTTTGCATCTTTTTCTAAATTTCAGGCTAATTAATGCGATAGAGCCAGAAGAACAACATATGCAGCCAAAAGCTACACTCAAAACACATCCTTCTAGCATAAATGTTGGGCTGAAAAAATATTTAATTTCAAAATAATTTTTAGGTTATTTGATGTGTTCTATTCGCAAAACCTGATCTGATTGTCTGTTTACAATTTAATTAGGAGTCCAATCTAGCAAACCAGAGCAGAGTGCTTGGAGACTCATCTGGGCTAGCATCTAAGGTAATTTTAATAAAGTTGTGCAATTTGTGGTGTAACCTCCAAAAGACAGCTTTGGCTTTAGTTCAGACAAGTTAATAGCTAGTTTCTTTCTTCTCATTGTCTGCACTAGCATGTTTGGTTGAAGGTGCCCATCTGAAGTTCTCTCTTTCTGTGGTTAACTTTTAAGACAAAGTAATACTGATGCAAAATATTTCAGGCAGTTCAAGGTTGTGACAGAGTTTTCAGAAGGTCAGATAACAGGAATCCTCAGAATTCCCAACTTAATAGGTAAAGCTATATCAGTTATTTATTTGTGGGGTTTTATAAAGAAATTCAAATATTGATTCAAATCTTGTTGGTTATGTTTTTCTCTTTTTGTGCGTGGCTGTTATGTCAACCAGTGCTAATCATAGGCAAGAATGTAGAAACAGCATATTCTTTTTTAAGGCGCGGATCTCAGGTAAAAAGGTATGCATAATTGGAACAACCCGTTCGCTCCATTTGCAATATTTTGTCTTTGGCAAACTGTACCATGCCTTTAAGATATTGGATACTGACCCTAAAAATAATTTATACTAGAACCAAGCTGTAAAGAGTGATGTTAAGTGAGCAAAACATGACCACATTGTCCTATTTCTGTACCAAGCAAATTAAATATTTATAACAAGTATAAGCCAAATGTACTTATCAGCATGACTTTAGTCTAAGCCAATTTACAAGACAAAAGGGTAACATTGGGAACCATATCACAGTCACAGTTAGTCGGTTTATTCTTGAAGTGTACAAAATTTTTTTTTCAGGATGAGTTTGAAAAAAAAAAAAAGAAATGCTGGGTATCACCTATGGATACAATATTTTTAATGTAGGTCTCTTAAAATAAATAAAATAGAAAAGGAACATTTTTCTATGGTCGTGGTTTGCTTACTCTTTTCGTGGCTTGCTTGCTTTACATTCAACCAGCTCTGTAATTGTTGACGAAAAGTTTCACAATATTATAAGATTTATCTAAGAAACGTGTTTATACACCAGGTGGCACCAAGCAATGGAGTTGGGGCTATCTCAAGGAAAACAAAGCCACAAACTACAATGCCTAAGGTTCCACATTATCTACTATACATTCTAATCCTTTTTACATAACTTTTTTCCCAGTTAATTTGCTTAATTGTTTATCTGTTTGTTTTAGGAGGACAAATTATGTACTGGAAGAAGGCGGCAAAATCCACCTCCATTGACCGAAGTGTTTAACAAGGTGACAAAGCTACACTCTGAACACCTTTTCCTTTTAATGTATTATCATCTTCAATTTTCTATTCTTCACTTTTTCTCAACTTTTAAAGAACTTCTGATTTTTCCCATACAATTGCAGCTTGCTATTACATCTGAAGAGCGGCATGTTTCTACTTCAAAAACCCTTTTAGTGCCATCTGCTCATTGTTCTAAGGTCTTTTACTCTCCTGTCTCTTTCTGTACCCTCCCCCGCTCTGTGCCCTTTTATAGGCTTAATGTGACCTGACTTGTTTACCTATTTTGTCTATTACATTTTGCAAGGATTCAAAAGAGAACATAAGGACCAACCATTTCCCTTATTAGGTTTGATCAATTTAAACACAAGGAAGAGCAGATTTGGATTTGAAGATTTTTTTGTAGATACTATAGAGGCGGCTGGTCATTTGTTCCAGTGCTGACTATATTGGGGGTAAATGATGAAATGATATTTTGATGAAAAAATTCTGAATGGCTGATATATAGGATTTCTAATGTATTTGTATCAATCGCTGTTGTAGATTTTCATTACAGGGCAGCAAGATCAATTCTGAGTTGGTCTCACTTAACTGATTTTCTGAGTCTTTTGAGAGTAATATTTTCTCATAGTGGCCTTGAACATGATTTTGGATGTTCATTGGCCTTGATGCTTCTTTGGAGTTAACCAACCGTTAATTGTTAAAGGAACAGAAATTATATCTACAGATTACAGATGTACAGTGGAAACAGTTTTTTGGTCAATTCTTACTAGTTATTGCTTTCATTTTGTTGTATATTGAACGTGTTTATCCTACCTGCATGGGATTTGAATAGCATTTTTTTTACTCTTGTAGCACTGTTTGTTTGTCTTTGACTCTCTCCATGAATTAGTAAGAATGTCTCTTTGTGCGTATCTGTTTGTTTTTTTCAATAGAGATATTGCGAAGAAATTTAACTTTATAGAATGTGACAAGAGAAACATGGAGGGGCTACTTATCTTCAAAGTAAAAAAAAAAAAAATAATGCACCTCTAACTATTATAACGAATATATATTAAAATTAAAGAATTATCCATTAAAAATTCTGTAAATTTGTAGTCCAAGAAATTGACATTCTTAAAGACATAGTTACACTAAAAAGATTCGGCATTTGTTGGTTTCCCTGACAGCTTTAGTGTTTGTTTGCCAAGTCAGAACCTCAAGTGCAGAGATACTTTTTGACTCAAAATTTGAACCCACCTACACCTACTATTCTATGTCCTAAAATTACCCGTATGGTGAGACAGTAGTCCTTTTTATTTTCCCCTTTTTTGGAAAACTACTCTATCGAGTACTACTTTTTTTCCCAAAAATATTCCTTTCTAATTGAGAATTCTAGATATATAAATTCATTGGTCAGATTCAATTGAATCAAGGGGGTAGCTCGGATTCAAAACTGATACAATCTACCAAACTGTGTTTGTCCTCGTTTTGATCCTTCAACTTTTCCTTTTGTAATTTTCACACTCGAGTGGTCTAGTTTTATCTCTGTCCGAAGGTTGCTAAGTTTTTGTAGTTATTTCAATTTCACTATTAAAATGATAGGGCCCGGCCCAATCTATTAAGAATAGGCCCAAAACTTTTAAAACCGGGGTCTGAAAGATTTCACCTGGGGTGGGGTTGTTATAATAATTAACTGGTACAGATCAGTGCACTGTATCCTTGGACAGAAATTATAAAATAATTAGCTCACAAAATGAACTAGGGTTCAATCTCCATTGCAATAATTAACCCTCGTTCTCTTTTTGCAGACTATCTATGTATCTTTCTGAATTGAGACTATATCAATATCTTCTAATACTTAATAATTCATAAAAGAGCTTCCAGCAAGATTCTTTATTCACATCTTCAGTGTGTTATCTTTAACTACTTAAAACTCTCATACTCTACTGCCACACTCTAATCCGTTTGAATGATACAGACGAGATTCTACATTTCAACAGTAAAGTATCATTCAGCTCTCTTTTAAAGTAGTGGTTAATATTTTGGACATTCATCCCCTCTTCAACATATAACAAGAAAGTGACGTAACTGGAAGACCTTTTTGAAGCCGATGTTTTATTGAAATTCCTCTTGAGATGAAGTAAACAATATTTAAATTCTTTCAGTTTAATCTAAAATATTTTTTGTTTTGGCAAAATTAAGAGGGAGTAGAAGCTTACGTCACTCTTACTTAACAAACTGAGCGACTACGATGAGCTTTGCTTCAATTTTTTGTAAATATTAGTACGAGTTTTTTTTTTCTTTATTAAATTATTACGTATGTAAATTTAATGCCAAACTAAAAGACACTACTATTCACTGCCAACAGTCTTGCACTGCATTTTATACATCACACGCCCATGTCAGTACCCACACAACACAATTTTTCAAGTAAGAGTGACAGAAATTTTCTTATTATATTAATATTTATTTTATTTGTTTTTTGCAGTGGACAGAAGTTTCAATAAGATTATATAGGGGCACTTCAATGAAGAGGGATGAGACTTTTCTCACTTATTTTTTGAAAAAAAAAAAAAAAAAAGTTATAGGGACACTGAAGGCAGTGGAAGTCACGAGAATTGTTATCTCATACAACTACTCAGAACAGGTTACAATTCATAATATTACAGATAACCTTCTATTTTCACCTCAATGTAAAAGAGAACAAGTGGGGAAAAAAGGAAAAAAGAAATCAAGAAAAGTCTTCTCCGGGGTTCTATCCCTCATATGTCATCAACCTACAGTACCTATCCAACAAATACAACAAAAGAAAGAAAGGATACTAATCTGGCAACCATTGTCACATTGAATTCTTTGAAATTGCTTCACCAAATCTCACAAACCAGTGTGCATCAGACGAACTATCACTCATCGCATCTCTGTCATGCCTTACTGCTGGACTAGACATGAGAAAGCGGGTGAAATCCATGTTGTTATGCTGAGGTGAGGAAACAGGCTTTTTATCGCACACAGTAGCTGGAAGAAGAGAAATCAACACACGAGACACCTCATGCATTGTCGGTCGATCTGAAGGGTGCCTCTTTGTGCACAAAAGTGCAAGTTGGAACATCTTTTTGACATGGTTCATGTCAGTGCATGTTACTGATACTTCTGAATCAACAGCTTCCATTACCGTGTTATCATCAGCTTTAGAGAGAATCTGAAAGCATTTGCAAATTATTTACTTGGAACAAAGACAAATATAACTGAAAAACTGGAAATGTGACAATCACCTGTCGAATTTGAAAGGGATTTTCTTGGTATTTTATGTTCATATAAGATTGCCAAAAGTTTCAAGTCTTTTAAGATCATATTTACAAGCATCCAGAAATGTATGTTACCAACAAATATTCCAGGAGATGTGACTATTCCGGGGGAAGAAAGATTCATAACAACAAAATTAAATTCAAAATGATAGTGATTTGAGAAAACTAACCAATTGATGGAGATTCGACTCATTATCAACTGCTTTCTTCCCAGTAAGCAGCTCAAGAAGAACAATTCCAAAACTATAAACATCAGATTTCTCATTCAGCCTAGAAGTCCTTGCATACTCTGGGTCTATGTATCCAATCGTGCCGAGTACAAAAGTCGAGGCATGAGTCTTTGCAGCTGGAACACACTTGGCAATGCCAAAGTCTGACAGGTGAGCCTCAAAATTCTCATCTAGCAGTATGTTAGAAGATTTGACATCTCTATGTACAATTCGGGGATTGCAATCATGGTGCAGGTATGCTAAACCTTGAGCAGCACCAACTGCAATTTTGAGGCGAGTGTCCCAGTCGAGCTTTACCTTCTTGGATGGGCCTAGTACAAAAAGAAGATCAAGGGTCAAAATTGTTAGCATGTGTGGCAAATAAATCGTATGTATCGATCTATTTGTCTTGAAAGTAAATTGTATCAATATATTTCAATTTGGTTAGGAAAAAATGAGTGAATGTATCAATATATGCATTGTAGAGAAAGATACTATCAGGATAAGTGCATCATAACTTGAATAAATATAACAGCAAATCCCAAAACATACAAAAAAGCTAGCTCAATATTAGTGTTGAAACTTACCGTGTAGTAGGTCCCACAAGGATCCATTTTCCATGTAATCATAGAAGAGAAGGTTTCCATGAGGGGAGAGAGAGTAACCATGCAAACTGACGAGATTCCTGTGTCGAATGCTACCAATCGTCTCCAGTTCTGTCTCAAATTCACGGATCCTGTGAGGGTACTGGCTGTAGAGCTTCTTTATAGCAATAGCTTTGCCACTTTTTAAAACACATTTGTACACAGTACTTGATGCTCCATATCCAATTATGTATTTCTCACTCAGGTTTTCAGTAAGGCGCATGATGTCATCATATGTGTGAATGGCCATGTCCATCTGGAGTACAACCAACTTTGGTGGGCCTATGAAGAAAACGCAAGCAAACTTAATTCATAGAAAAATATTTAGCTTTGAATATCACAAGAGAAAAATAATGCTAACCTTGTACCGAGTTGTTTGACGGCTTAACATATGGTCTAGGTTGGCTAGATTTGTATACAGCCAAAACCATCAGAGATAGAAGCCCAACAAATCCAAGCACTATGCATACCAGAGCTGTTCGAGAAATATTCACTACAAAAGCAATTTTAAAATAATATGCATCATGACAGGAAATCAATCTACTGTATATCATTCTGCATCAGAAAACTCATTTTTTTATTGGAAGTACAAGAATTTCTTGTTTACCTCTAAGCCTGCAAGAAATTTCCATATTTTCACATAAACAAAAAAAAAAAAAACTAGAATCCGGTATAACGAATACTTTCTCATGTCGTATAGTATATGACTTAGTGAGACGATCTATGCTTTTCATGATGTTAAAAGAAAACTGCCTTAAAGTAATTACCTCTCGGTGTATGTATAGAGCCACAATTGGAATCTAAGCAGCCAGCATGCAGCATAGGATTACCCAAGAAACTGAGAAATTAAAAATTGTATTAATGTTCTTCCAATACGAACAAAATTTTTAAAATAAGTGCATGAACAAATGTATTTAGAAGTGAAGAAGTAAATTCATTACCTTTCTGGAGGAAATCTTGAGAAATTTTTGCTTAAAGGGACATGTCCTGAGAAGTTATTGTATGAGAGGTTCCTAAAGTCAACAACAAACACCACAAAACAGTTGTAAAAAATGTCTCTCTTTTTATTGGGTAACCCAATCTATGCCTAAATGAAGTCTAAGGTTAAAAAAAAAAAAAATGTTTCTGGTGACGAGAGAATTATATATAAAGGAGAAGCTTACAAGGAGGTGAGACTAAAGCAGTTGGACAATTCCATGGGTAATTCTCCATCTAAATTATTGTTGTTGAGTATTCTGCACATTCGACATCAGTTGGTACCAATCAAAAAATGAACAATGGAATATTGAATATTTCACTCTAGAACCAATTTAAAACTCACAATGTAGCGATAGTCTGCAACCGACCCACTTCATGTGGTATATTGCCAGATAGCATATTGAATGACATATCTCTGGATAGCAAGATAGTTCATTAAAAAATCGTAACATCAAATAAAAGAACATATTAAATTTAAGTTAAGAAGATTACATGACTTGGACACTTCTTAAGTTGCCAAATTCAGCAGGAAGGTTTCCAGTAAGTTGGTTTCTACTCAGGTTTCTAGAAATAAAAAAAAAAAATATATTACAGAAAACATGTATTTATAATTTTAGAAAGAAGAAAGGAAAAAATGAACATGATCAATTCAATACAATATCTGTTAGCTTACACTTGGAGAAGGTGCTCAAGATCACCTATAGAGCCTGGAACTGGGCCAGAAAACTTGTTATTTGATAGATCCCTTCATGAAAGCAAAATCAATAGTAAGATATAAAGTTTTAGATGAATTTTATCAAATTATTCTTATAATAAACACGTGGGAAGTTTTGACTTCTTACAGTGTATCAAGATTGACTATGTGACCCAGTTCGAAAGGAATTTGTCCTTTAAAACTATTTGAAGAGAGGTTCCTGCAATATGGTATTAATAGAAACTTTTTCTCATTTACAAATCCTTCAAAGATCTACAGAAAAGAAGGTAAGTATTGTGTAGTACTTACAAATAGGTCAGACTTTCTAAACTTTTTAACTCCACTGGAATTGAGCCATTCAACTGATTCCCGTGCACGTTGCTACCAGAAATTTCAGAAAGAGTTAAAAGCATGATAAACATATTCAATTTTGGAAATTAAATATATATTTAATGCTACTTACAATTTGTTCAATGCTGTGCAAGAACTGATGCCTTCCGGAATAGGTCCCTCTAGATTGTTGTTCGCAAGATTCCTGTTATCATATTTGTAAGTGCTTTTCCATAGACAATATATAAATAATAAATAAATAAAAAGAAAAGGTAGTTTTCATTAAAAACATATTCATACAATTCAAACAGCTCCTCGAGCTTTCCAAGTTCAGGTGGAATACTACCAACTAGTTGGTTGTCATTCAACTGCCTGAAAATAAACAGTACAAATAAATCTAATGATCATCAAAAGTAACATTAAATTTCGTAATGCGAATAGCCACTTACAGATAACTAAGTTTTGACATATTTCCAAGCTCTGGAGGTATGGATCCAGTTAACTTGTTCCCATGCAAGTACCTTTAAAAAAATTGGGTAATTAATTGCACGGATTAATATAATAAGCAAAAAGCTTCTTTAAGTAAATTAAATTAGATGAAAGTTGCAATGTATGAACAGAGAACTCACAATTTGCCAGTATAAGATAAGTTTCCTAGTATTGGTGGAATCGGACCGTCCAACTCATTTTCGCTTAAATCTCTGAAAGTTTTTTGTAGAAAAAAAATTATTTTATTAAAACATGTAACGGCCTTAAATCCACCATCCATGGTAAAAAAAAAACAAGTAATTTAAGCCTATTTCTCACAGCACAGCGAGAGCTTGCATAAGACCAATTACTTCTGGAATTTGTCCGGTTAATTGATTTCCTTGAAGTGACCTGCAAAACAAATTTAAATGGTAAGAAAAAGAAAAAAAAATTACTAATCACCAAGGCAGTGATAATTTTCAAGGAGGTTTAAACTTACAGAGTGGCTACTTGAAGGAATCCAATATTGTAAGGGATCTCACCAGTGATTTGGTTGTATGATATGTCTCTGTCATACAGTAAATGAACAGTTAGCATTAGAATAATACAAAATTAGAAACAGGGAAAAGAAAAAATCAGTTAGGAAAAAAGAATACACACAGGATCTCAAAGCTGGTACAGTTGCCTATGTTATCTGGTATGGTTCCTGTAAGGTTGTTTCCTCTCACATCACTGCATGAACCAAAAGACTGATTAAGTCTTCTTTAAATAGTTATAATAACATATATAAAAATAAAAGAAACTTATTATCACTTACAAGTACCAAAGACCAGTCAGTTGGCACATATCAGGGGAGAGGGATCCAGTTAAAGAGTTGCCACGCAAACCTCTACACAAGTAATTAAAAGAAAGGCTATTAGTATTGCACATCATTCCAATGTAGAAACCTTGTGAAACCTTAATTTCTTAATCAACCATTCAGTAAAACAGATTATACAGAAACCCCTGAAACTCACAAGTACTGTAGCACTTCATTCCAATATATAAGCCTTGGAATATCTCCAGATAGTTGGTTTTGAGCTAAATCTCTACCGGAAAAGCACAAAAGAAATAAAACCTAGGTCAGATAAATGTGATAACAAATAATGCAAGATTGAATAGAGAGGAAGAGAAATGTGATAGTAAAAGAACTGGCTATATAATTAAACTTACAAGGTCTTGAGGTTTGGAATCTGAGATAAAGTTGAAGGAATAGGTCCTGTTAACTGATTGTTTTTCAATATCCTATATGTTAAGTAGAAACAATCAAATTAACTCAACTATATTTCTCACATGTAAACTTACTAAAAAATTAAGACTGCTTACAATTCCTCTAGCACTTTGAGCTTGGAAATAGAAAAGGGGATATCCCCATAGAGCAAATTCCCAGATAAATCCCTGAAAAGGGTTCAATATTTTAATATTAAATTAAGCCGAAACAAACAAAAATTACAGGTAACAGGTCAATCTGTAAGAATTAAAAATTAGTCAATAGATATAATAAAGTACAAGTATGTTAGTGCCACACAGTCTCCAATCTCATCTGGGATTTGGCCAGACAGGCGGTTCCCTTTCAAATCGCTGCATCCCACAAAGAAACAATGCATTAAATTAATTTAAAATTCACCTCTCACTTTTTTTAATACAAAAGCAAAAAACCTTTTGCTGAAGCCAACGAATAATTAAATAGCTAAAATCAGTCATCATGCAAGAAGATTAGTGACCCAATGTAATCATTCCAAGTGATTAAAAAATTCTAGATCAGAATATAAAAAAGAGGAGAAGAAGCAACAACATTTTTTTCTAATAAAATATAAATCAGGGGCCAAAGTGAAAGGAAAGTGTACGTACATATACTGAATGCTCTTCAAGTCTCCTATCGCCGGCGAGATCTCACCTCCAAGGTTGAGGTTCGACAAGTTCCTTTTACAGAAAAACCCTCGTAAAAGTCATATTAAGAAAGAAACCCCAAACGAGAAAAATATAAACAAAAAAAAAACGACGAGATCTTACAGAGAAACAACTGAGCTAGTGAGATTGTCACAAAGAACACCTCTCCACGCGCAATGCACGTGCGCATCCTTCTCTGGGTCACTGGAGAGTGGGCCCCAGCCGAGCAGCTCAGTAGCAGCATTGCTGAAGGAGGCCTTGAGAGCCATGAGCACCTTCCCTGCACAACATTAACGAAACATTTCGAATCAGAACAAAGAAGAAGACGAAGAGGTGCATTTCCATACAGAGATGCCATGGCAAGACAAGACAAGACAAACCTTCGTCTGAGAGAGGTAAAGCAGGGGTTGAGAGGCTGGAGAGTAAGACCAACACGGCTACTGAGGCGAAGAAACTGGTAGAAGTCGCCATTGTTGCTCAGGATAGAGAACAGAGAAGAGGATTTGGTTGGTGCTGTGTTTAGTGATTGTTCTTCTACATTCTATTCTACTACTACTAACGGGTAGTAGAGAAAAGAGTTAAAAAGGGCAAGAATAAAAGAGATGGAAGTGAGAAGTGAGAACTGAGAAGGGATAAAGAAAGAGGAGAGGCAAAGGGAAAAAGAGAGAGTGCTAAAATGGGAAAAGAGTAGACAGGAGTAGAGAGG
Source organism: Rhynchospora breviuscula (assembly GCA_027562975.1). Lineage (NCBI taxonomy): Eukaryota > Viridiplantae > Streptophyta > Magnoliopsida > Poales > Cyperaceae > Rhynchospora > Rhynchospora breviuscula. Next base: position 13,732,452 of record CM050400.1, on the reverse strand, counting down.
AGAGGAAGAGGCACGCAAATGGCGGTGGCGACAGAGACGTGACCGATCCTTTTCGGGACAGTGTTCTGTTTAGAGCGGGGCCCACTTTCTGATCGTCCCAGTGGTGTAGTAAGTACTGGCTAGTGTGCTAGTGTTGCTAGTGCTGGCTAGTGGATAGATGGATTATTTTGCTTTGATATCCATCGATAGTTTCAAAATTATGTCTAAGTGATTCTTTTCATATATGCTGTTTCACTGTTTGGCAATGTTTTGAAAACCGGACCGGACCGGCCGGTTCGACCGGTTCAACCGCGAACCGGACACCTCTCCGGTCCAAACTGGCCCGGTTTTTTGTCTGTTTCCGAACCGCAACGAACCGGCCGGTTCGATCCGGTTTTCGACTGAACCGCTGAACCGAACCGGCCGGTTTATATCTTTTAAATATTTTTCAGATGGTTTAATGAAATTCTCAAAAAATGGAAAGTGTGGGAATTGAACTTGAGATGTTTAGAATAGCAAAGAGATACAATACCACTAGGCCAGTGGGCTTTTGTTGTAAATAAGTGGATATTTAGTTTATATAAACTATATTGCAATGATAATGCCATCCGGTTCTTTCAACCGGTTCGACCGGTTGAACCGGTTGAACCATCGACCCTTTAGCTTCAACGGTTCAATGTCCGGGTCGGTTTTCAAAACATTGCTGTTTGGCGATAATAGATTTTTTTCTTTTTAAAAAAAACAAAAATTAGGGTCAACTTCTTATTTTCCATTAGTAGAAACCTAGGAGGGTATTGTAAAGTTTAGCAAGCAGCTAAATTGAAGTTAGAAAAAAAACTAGTTTAAAGTTTTAAATAAAAATATAGAACTAAAGGTAAAATAAGGGACCCGGTAACTGATTTTAGTTTTAAAATTATCTTGCTTCAATACCCATAAATAGTTTTTAAATTACGTCTAAGAAATTTGTATCAAGCTGTACGGCTACAGACTTGCATACAATACTTTATATTTTAAGTTTTTTTTTTTTCAAATGATGCATTAAAGTTATTAATAACACGATGCTAATTAACTTGCTAAGGTCGGCGAAGGCAAAAAGTAATTTATTTGGTTGAATATTATAGTAACGAAAGTCTTAGGCAAAAAGAACGAGAGAATAACATTTGGTTTTGTAATATATTAAGATTTAGGATACCTAATTATGAAAAGTGAACTCAGCTGTACAAGAGATCTTCATTCCATGATCTCAGCATGACATATTTTGCTAGAAGAATAAATTCTCGAAGCACAGCAATGTCATTAATTAAAATTAATATTTCTCCATGGATCGTTATGCGCCTTACAGTCCTTTTTAATATATTTTTTTTCCTTTTCATGAAAGGTGACTTGCAATTTTACAAACTATTGTTGTTTCCTAACTCAAATTTTGACCAGAAGAAGGCATCTATTTGACAAAAAAAAAAAATGTTTCCCTATTTGAGTACAGAAATTAATTGGATACAATTAATTTGAGCTTTTGCATAATAAGTGTGTTCTCCACTTGATTTCAAAATTTTTAATTGAATATAACTCGTTATTTTTCATCGCCTTGACAAAATTTTAGTGCTATAGTTGTAAATTTTTATTTTTTCTGTTTGGATATTATTGGGATTTGTTTGTCAGCACCAATTAACCTTCAAAATTAGATTGAGATTTGTTTAAAAAATTATATATGTACCGAACTATTTTATTATGAAGATCTTGATTTTACATCAAATGAACTTGAAAGTAAGAAAAACAAATTAAAACATGAATATTTGATCCTTCAAGTAGAACTAAACTAAAAATATGAATTTGTTATTTAAAACTTATTCGGTAATTCTTTAAATCAATTTCATAAACTCTAGTAGTTACCTTTAAACGTGTACTAATTTTTATTTAAAAAAGTGTATACTCTTTCATCTTAACTATTCTACTGTTAATAAGTAGGAAGTTATCCACAAATACAAAATGACAAAAAAAAAAAAAAAAAACTTCTCAATTCATTACGAAGAAGCTATCTGTATTTTTATGTAGCTTTAATTTTTGCATTTGACTAATAAGAATTTTCCGTGATTAAATTGACAAAATATGCACATGGAAGTAAAGTTCAATGACATCTGAGAAAAAATATTCTTTTCATTTTTATACTCTTCAAACATATAAAGTCTAAAAAGGTTTACACGGCAAAACGAATATATTTTTATGTAGTCAATCACGTCGTTACTCGTCATACTACAATAATTGGGTTGATTAGAACATTTTCATGATTTTTTTTAAAAAAAAAAGTAGTTTCCAATAATAACAAATCAGCAAAATACAAAAGATGCATTGTCTCTATCCACATTTAATTACAACTACGGATGAGTCTATTATGGCCAATGACAAATGTCTTTGGACCACTAAGCCATATAGCTTGTTTTATCCAGCGGTCCATGCAATCAATAACACACCACTTATACAAAACTAGTTACCATACCCCATACTATGTGTCTACGGATGAAATTAACTCAAGAGCTTTAAATAATTATAACGATATTTCATCTTTGGATTTATAGGTTCCGGAGTAAAGTCACTAGACAAAGTAGAACTATGTCCGTGAAATAATTCCTGTTATTAATGGCTTTTGAACAATAAATAGTAGCGAACAGCTACCTATACATGCTAACATGACACATGTATATTGACATTGATATATATCCCATTTATAATTATTATTTCCTGCGACGCTGAGGAAAACAGCACCTACGCCTGTATCTCTGACGCAAGTCTTGCTCCTCCCCTATTCAATAGCCTCCAGTACTCTCTTTCTTTGCGCTCCAAAAAAAAAAAAAGAAAGAATGAGCATTGAGTTGTAAAAAAAAATATAACGTAGTTTTGATTCTCTGTGATGTTTATGAGTATTCTACAGTGAAGCGAGTCAATGACAACACATGTTCCTCAATCCTTCTTCTTTGATAGTTATTGTTTACGGGTGCTCACTCTGTCAGTGATGTACCACACATTTTTCTTCTTATGTACAGAAACAGAAGATCTGAGAATCTGGATTCTGAGAAAAGAAGGTGGAGGGAAACGGAATCGGCGGGGACCACTCACGAGCTGTTAGGAAGCTCCCAAGCGCGCCTTTACATGCTCACTTATTTGCTAGTAATTCCATGTTTCCCGTCTCTGCATCTCTCGTCTCCATTTATTCCGGCCAGGATAATAAGTGTAATATTAATTGGAGACAGTAACAACGTGTCCGGTAGTTTAAAATGGAGAGGAGTTGAGTGGAGCTGGGTCTATTCTATTAATCACTGTGCGCTGGCCTGTGGGCTGTGGCGCCGTTCTAGTATTGTTGGTTAATCAGTGTATATTTGTATGTTGGGCTCCCCAACGCAAAGTCCAAATCTCTTTTTGGGTTGTTATTCTTGCTGCCAACATACTGATTTCTTTTTATATACATTAAAAGTAAAAAAAAAAAACATTGTTATTTACTTTCTCGACATAGAGGAAAAATAACAGTGAATTTTTTTTTTTAAAAAAGTAGAAAACACGAAGTATAAGTTCTTGATTTTTGGAGGTGGCAATAAATGAACCTCAACGTGCTATTTAGATTGACTTCGCACTAAAAAATTCAATAATAAATCACCTCACCTAATTTCTTTTTTATTGTATGCAAAATCATGGTGAGATTTTGAGAAAAAGATTGATTCAAAAACTATATTGAACTTTCAGAAAAGAGGGGGGAAAAAGAAGATACGTTGTTTGCTCCTTCCAATGTATGGAATTTATTACGAAAACTTAGACAAATGATAATTATTCATTTCAAATTTAACTACTTTCAAAAGTTGTTGGATCAAGAAAATGCTTTACCTGTATATATTATGTATGAAATTCACATCAAGAGATTTTAAAGTGTTTTTTATTTAATTTTCTGAATTTATGATAAGTTAAATTCACTCTTAAAATTGGACGAGGTTTTTTGAATTGGACCAAATTTTATAATTATACCTATCAGTTTGTGATGCTAATCATTTATAAATGATTTGAAACCAATTAATTTCGTTGCACCCAAATTACTTTTTTTTTTATTTATCTTTTCAACCTCTATTTTTTCCTTTTTGTCCTTTTGCCACTTGCGCGGAAGCAGCCCAACTAGTATCTGTCACGCACTAAACAAGTTAAACACGATTTTTGTTGTGCTTTTGAACCTTTTTACTCATCTTATCTCTGTTGGTTTCCAGCTACTTTATATTTTGTACAGATTAATTTGGGCTGTAGCTAGATCAGACAAAGAGAGCTTCGAGAAGGGAAAAAAAGACACTTGTTTACAGAAAAAATAAGGCTGCGTTATTGCTGAGACGAGACAAGACAAGATTATGTTTCAAAAAAAAAAAAAAAAAAAAAAAAAACGAGACAAGCTTCTGTGCACAGTCACGTACATTACAATTTTGCATATCAGTGATATTAAATAATTTTATTTTAATGCAAAAATAAACCCGCGGTCTAAAGTTCCTAGCCTACTCAAAGAAATGAAAATGCGCTCTAAAGTGCAATTTTTTTAATTTTTTTATCAATCTATCCCGCATTTTGTAAAAAAAAAAAACTATCAATTAAATCTCTATTTCTTAAAACAAACGACCAATGGTTATACATATCAGAACTTTATATAATCCTAATGCTTTTGAATGTGTGCATTCAGATTGTAGATAGAATTTTATTATCTTTCAGAGAAAGAGATGATATTGCTACTATTTGTGTACAATTGGGAATACAGATTTTGCAAATGTGTCTGGTGTAGGACCGCGTGCAACTAAATTGTTACTGTGGCGGAGTTTAACCGATTTCTTTGGAAAAACTAAAATTACATATTAACGGTCTCTTTGTCAAAAGATTTTCAGTATATCAATTAAGTTATATTAAATTTGTTATTTTAAATTCGACTAATAAATTTTTGAGCCAAAAAAAAAGCTTAATTATTCATGATGCACTATATAAAGGCTCATGTTACTATTTTTCTTATTTTCTCGCTTCAACAACTATGTAATAATAATATATATTGAGATAATACATTATGAGGAGAGTTTTATTGCCACAAGTTTTTTTACGTCATAAATTCACAACTTCTTAATTTTATTAATATTGTAAAATAAAAAATTTAAATATCAAATCTAAATCGTTGATCTTATTCAATTTACGAGCGATGAATTTTTTTATATATATTTTTATAAAATTTGGAGTTTATTTGATACTCGATCAACATGTCAACACATGAATGTATTAAAAATAATTTGTTATAGTTAACATCATTTGTTCATTTTTTTTGGCCTCTTGATCGAGTACCAAATGAACTCCTAAACTTATAAAAATTATATGAAAATTCATTGGTCATTAAATTGAACAAGATCAACTGTTTGTATTCAAATTTTGAATTTTGAAATTTTAAATGAAATAGAGAAGTTGTGGTATTTGTAGCACCAAAACATGTGGCACGAGAATCCTCTTCACATATTATAATATAACTAGCAAAAAGAGCCCACCCGACTGTGTGGGAACGGAAAAGGAAATTCAAGGCTATTTTGGTATGGTGGGAGAGAGTTGAATTGTTTTTTTCTTTAAATGAAACAATCATCCGGCGCCTTGAACCCTTTCTGTAAAAGGGTATGACTATTTGTCTGAAATACAAATCTAAACCGTACATCAGATCAAGTTGCACAGATCAATGGTGTATAAGGATGTTAACAAATGTTTGAACCCCTTTCTGTAAAGGAGTCACTTGATCTTGTTTTGGATGCGTTTATAAGTAGTAGAGATACATACTAACTAGTTCCTCAAGTTACCATATATTATAAGCTTCTTAATTGCATGGTAAGCTATGAAAACCTATTTTGTGGTCCATTAACTAATGGACCCAAATATGTATGGGAGTTGGCGAATACCTATTAATTGATGGAGGTGTTTGACCACTCGAGTGCAAAGCTTTATTTGGAAAAAAAAAAAAAAAAGAAGGATATTATGAAACATATAATTAAATTGTCGCATCGTGTTCAACTAAACCATAAAAAAGTATATATATATATATATATATTAACTCACCCCTTTGATTAATATATTAAGGAGAAATTTTGTTATATAGGAAAAATGAAGGTTAACGTTAAGGCGTCACTTCTTTTTGTTCTTCTTACGATTTCTTTTGGTACATTTTCTAACTTTTGTAGCTATAGTTCTATACTTTAATATCTTTCTTTTCATTTATTCTTTTGACATGAATTAATGATGAACTAATAATGTTAATAATACAAAAGGACATCGTGAAAGCTAATAAATTATCGGGTCATGTTTGGTTAAATAAATATTAACTCATCCTTTTAAAGAAAAGGCAAGATGAAAGCTGCTCTTATGGTTCCACTTCTACTTACTCTTTATATGCTTTCTTCTTGAACATTTTCTAACTTGTTTTCTTATTTATTCAGTAATATATATTTTTGTTAGTTCTTTTGGCATAAATTATTAAAAAAATTAATTGTTGCACACAATCAATTAATTAATTCATCAACGATCCTCATTATTATTATATTTAATTATCATTTAGGTCCAACAATTCAGGCTAGTCTCGAGTGCGCGAATGGATTTGCTTACGATGATTGATACAAAGTATGTTATGGTGAAATGTTATGTATTTATGAAGATCCTGTTAGAAAAACAAGGTTTATCGATAGTATTTTTATCAGAGAAATTTTTTTTATTCTATTGATTATCAATATCGTTATGTATACAACGGCTAGAAATCAGGTATAAATAGACATGCTATCCTACCGTTATATCTAACGTTAAAATGTACGGTATTCTATTTTTTGCTAATTTACAATTTTGCCCTTATACTATTTTCTATTCTCAACAGATCCAAGGTGCGCCAACAGCTGCAGCACTAAAAAAAATTGTCCCGAATGCGTCGCTACTAACCCAGGCTGCTTTTACTGCAAGCTTGTGCCATGATTAATTAACCCTCGAGCGATGATAATTAAAGATCTTCAGCTACCTATATTCTTGCTATGCGTTGTGGACTTTGTATTAATTTATAATCTAGCATATATGTTGTGTTGCTGCTTCATAATGTAATTGATGCAATTCTTAATTAACAAGTTGTGTTATTTGTTAATAAAATTTCTAACATATATGTTATATTCTGCTGCTTCATAATGTATTTGATGCAATTCTTAATTAACAAACTGTGTTAATTGTTAATTAAATTTCCAGTGTTATGAAAGTATTACGCAAGTTTGATGCGGGCAGTATAGATTCTATGCACAAGTTTTCATGTCCAGACAATATAGAACACGGAGTATATAAATCACATCGTGAGAGAACTATAGATGAATAGTCCTGACCTTCCGGTATCAATTTGTAGGAAATTATTAGCATGAATTTACAATATTCTAAATAATTTCAGATGTGTTTACAATATTCAAAATAAAGTATATAATATATCAGAGTAGAAATCGATTTAATTATTTTCAATGGGTAGCCGGTATCATATCTTTTAATAATAGTAATTTTGAACTCCATAATTTAGAACATTTATAACGATCAGTTAAGTAAACTAAAAATCAATCGATAAAATTCATCGTTGTTGTATGTTATTTTTATCATTTTGTACTACTGCAAAATTTCTTTTAACTAATTTGCAAATAATAATTAATTTCCCTCGCATCGGTTGGAGAAAATTAGTAAGAAATTAAATGCATCTTAGATGTAATTAATCACCTGATGGCAAAAGGATATGAGGTGCCATCGGTTATTCGATCATGACAAATATTCAGAACTTTTTATTTTTTTTTGGGAAAATTGGTAAGAAATTAAATGCATCTCATAGATGTAATTAATCACCTGATGCCAAAGGATATGAGGTGCCATCGGTTATTCGATCATGACAAATTATTCAAATTTTTTTTTTTTCTAATAAGAACTAGATGGCCGTGATGGCAGTTTTAGGTGGTGGACGGTGGCAGAATCGGTCAGAAAAAGGAAGAGGTAGTGGTTCGCGCGGGTAGGGCTTGTTAGGTTTCTTAGGTTTCTTTCTGCCTTTTTTTTTTTTTTTTTTTTTTTTTTTGTAAACGAAAAGAAGGATAAATGACAATAATAGCCAGTACAAGCAATTAATTTAACAAACAAACACAAAACTGTGATAAGGGGAAAGAGGAGGCGTTTAAAATTTGTCATGTTTTATTGTTTCACCTTAATTTCTCTAGATTTATTTAACGCGTAGTCTTTTCATAGGTTCTTTTTTTTATTAAGTAGCAATAATTGTTTAGATAGATTTTGTTTCAAATTTTATAAAAAAATTTGACAGTAGTTTGCTTACTGATCAAATGCTAATATAAATAACTACAATATTATTTTTTAATACCAATCTAACTTCCCGTTAGATGAGAAAAATATACACACATTTACATCATACAAAAATTAAACTAACAGTTTAATATGTTATTATGATTTGGTTGTTTAAATTGTTAAATTATTGTTTTTTATATTATAACCACTTCCATACACGCATATATAAATTTGTGTTTATTAGTTAAGTGCCCCAAACCAAAACTATACTAAAAGTACTTTAATCAGTAAAAAAAAAAAAAAGAAGAAAAAGAAAACAGTAATCAGAACATACACAGGCCAATAAATGTAGGTATATATACAAGTAGATAATCGCAGGTTCCTTGGATAAAGATGTAACTTGTTTGCAGATCTGATCAGCATCCCCTGGATAACGTAGTATTTCTTATTCCATGACTGATGCACATCTTTTCTCAAAAGAGGAAAAAAAATTTGGCTTTCCGATTCTGAATGCATCTCCAAGAGAAAAGGAAGTCATTTAAAAGATGACCTCTTCCGAGTTCCGACCGGTGGGTGTTCTCTCAGGCAATTTTAGGTGAATGCTTGATTAACTTACGGTAAAAATGAGTGTGATGAGAGCTAAATAATTATTTGTTACATAAAAATGAGATCAATATTTGAACTTCGAATATTAAATTTTAAATATGTTTTTAGTAGGGGTGCTTTAATCTTACTATAATTATTTTTAACTAATAAAATAAAACCTGATTATATTATAAGAAGAAACTTATTTGTGCGTTCTCTAATTGTTCTGACAAGCGTTCTGTCACTATAAAACAATATTAAATTGGTCTGATTTTGATCTGTTAGCAAAATAAAACTGGAAATTTCCATTTTGTGAAAGGAACAAACCAAGAATGTCTAGAAAAATGAAACTGGAGATGTCCATTTTGTTAAAATGGAGAAGAAATAAGCAATAATATTGGGATGGCAGCTTCTATCTTATGATAGCCATGAAGATGGATGGATTGATTGAACCCATCATAGGATCCGTGATAGCTTCCCCATTCCTTTATGGCCTTTATCTCTTCAATTCAATGAAGACATGATGAAGATGGAGAGATGGAAATCATGGAACGAATTCCAAATCTCCACTGAAAATAATCTGAAAATCTGTAATAAAATAATGACTAGCAGAATGATTTTATTTTATATTTTGTATGCTTCTTTTGGTGATCAATCGACGCAATTATTGCAATTACCACCACCACGTGAACGTGGAGTCGGATCCTCTGGTCGGCACCTTAAAATCGACCAGGTGGTCGTTTCGGATCTGAACCGTCCGATCTAAACGGACGGACGGATGCGAAGCGGATCATTCTTCCGTCGAAATAGAAAAATGCAGCATACGCTTCTCTTCGTATGCATCGTATACACATCCTCAATCCGTCCCCTTCTTCTCCCACCTCCGATCCACAAGTTCAGACCTTCAAAAAGCTTCTCTCCTCTTCAAGTACGAAATCCTCTGCGCCGGATCGGCGCTCCTATCATCGCTTGTTTCCAAGCACCAAATCTTCAGATCCACCGCCTCGGCCTTCGCCTCCGCCACGGCGTCTCACTCTGCCAAGGTTTCCGATCGGATATTGCGCCTCTTCGTCATCGACCCTACTCCGACCTCTAGCCAACGCTGATTTGATCGACCTCGCCTCGCACAGTCTGGAGGAGATCGATGCTTGCTCGGCTAAGTTTGAGGTGCACATCGCTTGAGAGTGGCTCAAGAAGATGCCTGAATTTCATTTGCTATAGTGAGTTGCTCAGCTGGTCCACCTCCTCCAACCCCTCGTCTATTGCTTGGTTTTGTTCCCGACTTATTCATCTGCTATAAATCCCTACTATTGTATCTTATTAAGTTAACACAGTTATCTTAAGCACACAAGATGACATGATTTTGGTTGCCAATTATGCACACTGAATTTTGATCACAGTTATCTTCTGTCCTGCATGATAAACGAGCTCAAGTTTTTGTAATAGGATGGAGAGGAAAAGAGATAACAGTATAGAAGAGAGTTCACAGAATGAATTTTTTTTCCAAAAAAAAAAAGTTGTCTTGCTCGATCAGAAGGAGTACTCTCTCCTTCCTTTCTTGATCTCTCTCTCTCGCTTTCTCTTTTTCTTCTCTAAAACGGCTCTTGTACGAAGGAAGGAAAGGGACGATACGAACATACGAACTGTATACGCGATTTTCTTTCTTTTTTATTTGGACGGAAGAAGCGATTGAGATCGGACCGTCCGTTTAGATCGGACGGTTCAGATCAGAAACGACCACCTGGTCGTTTTTAAGGCGCCGACCAGAGGATCCGACTCCACGTGAACGTAGAATGACAACATGATGACAATTGAGAAAGAGAGAATTTCAGGCCTTAATTAACAATAATAAAATAAACAATTAATTTATAGAGAGGAGGTGCCAATTGGATTCTCTGTCGTGCACTTTTTCTAAGTAAGAAAATAAATAAAATAAGAGAGCATAAAAGAAAGATATATTGGACGGATCCGTCCAATACGATCGTTTTCACATTTTTAAATTGCAAACGATCGATCCGAACCGTTCAATATGTTCTTCATGTTGAACGGTTTGGATCGATCGTTTGAAAAAATGTAAACATTGGTTTCTTATAAGTTTTCAATATGGAGAACATATTGAACGGTTTGGATCGATCGTTTGAAATTTAAAAATATAAAAACGATCGTATTGGACGGACCCCATCCGTCCAATATATTGGACTCTAGCATTTCTCAAGAAAGAAAGAAAGAGTTACACGTTATTTGTTTTCACGGTTCAGAATAAAAATAAAAATAATACTAAAGTTTTACAATCAGGAAAAAAATATGTTTTTATGTGAATAAAAATTATACTAATTAATTTTCCGTTCCTTCTATAAAAAATAAAATTTTCCGTTTATTAATGTTTCTGTTTCTCTGGTCGCTCTCAGACTTTTGTTCCGATCCAGCTACTCCGGATTCTTTCCCATAAAAGAGAGGTCCTTTCAATCTTCTCTCTTTAAAATTTCAAAATATGAAAAGAAAAGAAAAAAAAAAAAGCTCCTCTCTAGATTAAAAATTTTGTCTCTGCGATTAATAGGGCGTTTGGATGGTGTGGGAATAAGGGGAATTGGGCGGAAATTTCCGCCTAGGCATAAATCCTTCATATTTCCTTCACAAATTTACACACTTCCCAATAAAGTTACACACTTTCCAACGTTATTCCTTATTCCTTCCTTATTCCCACACCATCCAAACGCCCCAATATAGTCTCGTCAATCGGCGAATGATAGAATAGCGAGACTGAAAACAACAAAGTATGGCCTTTGTGTTACCCAGGGGAAACACAGGTTGCCAATAATTCCTAGTGGATGTTTGGTTAGGCGCAAGATGACATGCAACGCAAACTAACATATGTTTGTGTATAGTATACCCCCTTGGAGCTTTTTATTATTATTATTATTTTGAAAAAAAGTTCTCAATGTGCAACTAAAGGTTATTATTAGAAAGGTGGTGTATTTAGCAAGCTCTACATTTATTTTGAAAATAAGTGAAAAGTATACATTTTAATAAGGTCTAGAATTTAATCAATAAAATAGCAATACATATTCACATTATTGACTACTCTATACCCTCAGCATGGCATTGTTATGGTGAAGTGTTATTTACTTTCTCGACATAGAGGAAAAATAACAGTGATTTTTTTTTTAAAAAGTAGAAAACACGAAATATAAGTTCTTGATTTTTGGAGGTGACAATAAATGAACCTAGCTCAACGTGCTATTAGATTGAATTCGCACTAAAAAATTCAATAATAAATTACCTCACCTAATTTCTTTTTTATTGTATGCAAAATCATGGTGAGATTTTGAGAAAAAGATTGATTCAAAAACTATATTGAACTTTCAGAAAAGAGGGGGGGGGGGGGGGTGAGATACGTTGTTTGCTCCTTCCAATGTATGGAATTTATTACAAAAACTTAGACAAATGATAATTATTCATTTCAAATTTAACGACTTTCAAAAGTTGTTGGATCAAGAAAATGCTTTACCTGTATATATATATTATGTATGAAATTCACATGAAGAGATTTTAAAGTGTTTTTTATTTAATTTTCTGAAATTTGTATGATAAGTTAAATTCACTCTTAAAATTGGACGAGGTTTTTCGAATTGGACCAAATTTTATAATTATACCTATCAGTTTGTGATGCTAATCATTTATAAAATGATTTGAAACTGCTTAATTTCGTTGCACCCAAAAAAAAAAAACCAAATTACCTTTTTTTATTTATCTTTTCAACCTCTATTTTTTTTTTCCTTTTTGTCCTTTTGCCACTTGCGCGGAAGCAGTCAACTAGTATCTGTCACGTACTAAACAAGTTAAACACGATTCTTGTTGTGCTTTTGAACCTTTTTACTCATCTTATCTCTGTTGGTTTCCAGCTACTTTATATTTTTTACAGACTAATTTGGGCTGCAGACAAAGAGAGATTCGAGAAGGGAAAAAAAGACACATGTTTACAGAAAAAATAAGGCTGCGTTATTGCTGAGACGAGACAAGACAAGATTATGTTTCAAAAAAAAAATAATAATAATAATAAAAAAAACGAGACAAGCTTCTGTGCTCAGTCACGTGCATTACAATTTTGCATACCAGTGATATTAAGGAAGCGTTTGGTTGTGGAATAAGTGATGACATAATTTAAGGAGGTATAAATACTTATGTTAAGTTATGTATTGTGTGCATTCAGATTGTAGGTATAATTTTATTATCTTTCAGGGAAAGAGATGATATTGCTACTATTTGTGTACAATTGGGAATACAGATTTTGCAAAATTTGTGTCTGATGTACGATCCTTTGTCGCCATTAGTCATGTAGGACCGCGTGCAACTAAATTGTTACTGTGGTGGAGTTTAACCGATTTTTTTTGGAAAAACTAAAATTTAGGGATGAAAACGGATCGGATACGGAGCGGATGTTGGTCTTTTCATATCAGCATCCATATTTTTTTCGGATACGGATACGAATACCGATGCTTTCGGATACGGATATGGTTCGGATATTATCGGATACGGAGTCGAATACGAATATATTTTGTCGGATACGGATCATTGTGATCAATTCTTTTTTATTCATTTCTTTAGAACATTTTGTAAATTTCATTGTACATATAAAAGTTTGTCGTATATGGGAGTAGCTGAAGCATAAGAAAATTTTCATGTCATGCAATGAGTAATATTCTGACAATATAAATTATACGATAATTAGGTAAGTAGTACTCATGATTCATTCATTCAATCAATCAAATCCAAAATTACATCAAAAAAATATTATATATATAAATTAAATTATTATTAACATTATTGGTTGGATTCTCGATATATATATATATATTGGGTTTAGTCAATTAAATATATATTTTCTTAGTTGAATTCATATGAATTTAGTTTAACCGTAATTAAAAAATTAATGGATAATAATAAATTTGATCCTTCCTAATTTTTTACAGCTTAAAATCTTAGAACCTAAACGGAATCTATGTGTTGTCAAGCTAATGATAGAAGCTTTAAATATATATAGACATAAAGGAATTAATCACAAAATGATTGTTGTTCTGGTGGTTAAAGGCGCTGGCTCATACCCATCATGCCTGGGTTCGATTCCTATCTCGGAAATTATTTTGTATTATAAAGCTGGATAGATATTGCGGATTCAAGTCTGACTAGTCAGATCTGGATATCCGTTTAACAAACAATTGCGGATACGGATATTTATCCGTATTCGGATATTCGGATCCGTATCTATATCTGTTCCCACATCCGCATCCGTATCCGTTTGAAAAGATCCGTATTCGCATTCGCATCCGCATCCGTTTGGATACGAATATTAATAATACCGATGTGGATCGGAGCGGATAATATCCGATCCGTTTTCATCCCTACTAAAATTACATATTAACGGTCTCTTTGTCAAAAGATTTTCAATATATCAATTAAGTTATATTAAATTTGTTATTTTAAATTCTACTAATAAATTTTTGAGCAAAAAGATTTTCAGTATATCAATTAAGTTATTGTAACACTGTAGAATTACCAGACCAAGTACAATTAAGATTAGGCTAATTTTAAAAATAATAGGACAAATAAAATTTTATAATTAGTAATCTTTAAACAACTAATCTAATAGTAATAGTAAAATTCACTCGAAATCGAAATCTTTCAACTTGTGTAGTATCTATAATTAATCTACATGATTCTAGCAAAATCAAAGCTGAAGTTATACTTAAATTCACAATCAAACAAATAAAATCCTAATTAAAATTATTATAAATATTAAACTATATGAGTTGCAGTACCCCGATAAAAACAAGCAAAACTACTTATAAAACTCAACCCAACCATACCACAAAAATGGTACAAAATTTTGTCAACTAATATATGAATATATATATATATATATATATAGAGAGAGAGAGAGAGAATGGCTATACTACTATTCATATGTAAACAGCTCTTGTAGGCTGAAATTTTAAACTGTTGGATTTCTTTAAGATTCGTGCAAAGATCTGAAATAGCGGTTCAGATGGAGGCGCTGAGCTCCTCCTTCAGTTTAATTTTTTCCGTTCTCAATCCGTTAAACTCTCCATCTCTCTTCTCCAAAGCTCTCGCAGATCGATTTATTTCCGCTGCTGTCTTCTCTCTCCAAGCTCCGCCTCTGCCTCCGCTTCTCTTAGACCAAGTAAATCAGCTTTTCTCGTTCGAAAACCTAGTCTCAGCACCGTAAGGACGAAGGATTAGAGACCTCCCTTTCCTAGGCCCAGTCTCAGCACCTTGAGCTATCTCTAGATCCAGCAGCAGTCTCTCGGGCAGAAGCTGACTAGAGCTCCCTCCCTCTCCTAGCAGGCTCTATTTTTTCTTTTCTTCTAGCAAAAATCGAAGGTAAACCAGATCACATTTTGAACTATTTTGGGGACAACATGGACCTAATTTGGCCTATTTTGAACTGATTTGGTTTTGTATGAACCGATTTTGAACTGATTTCGGTTTGCATAAACTATTTTTGGTCTAATTTTGAACTGATTTTGGGATAAGAAAAATTCTAGTTGGACCTAATTTTAACAATTTTTTTTTATCTGGGACCTATTCGTGTCACCAAATTTATTCTTGTATTTGAACCTCGTACATAGATTCTGGTTAGTTAAAATCTGAACCTATTACAAAGATTCTGGTAAAAATCTGAATAATTGGCATTGTCCCTTTGTATTTGTATACATAGTACATACTCAATTTTGAATAATTGGCATTGTCCCTTTGTACATACTCAATTGATTAGTGACCTGATATGAAACAAGCGAGCTGTGCGGAGAACTGAAACGAACACGAAAGACTAAAACCCAAGTCAAAATTAACTGTGTCGAATATTAAATTTCTGATAGGTTGTGTGGATGGAAGTCAGCTTTCATTTATAAGGTTAAAGTTGCATACATCAGATATTAAATTTCTAGTATAATGGTGTGACTAATTTAGCTTAGATAGTATCTGAACATGCTTAGTTATGTGTCTTGTACGGGTTTTTTTTTTGGTGCAAAATATTCTGATGCTACATGTATGTGTAGAAAGCCATTGAACTGTTGAAGGATGAGATCGATCTGATGCCAGATAAAGATGATGGCACGACACACAATTATTTACATTTTTCTTGATGAGGTAGTTGCATGGTCCAAATAGAGAGATTGATGTGTGTTGTATACTGATGTAATAGAAAAGTGACAGTATTTTATTATATTTTTCTTCCTCAATGTGCTATTTAAATGAAAATTTGATATTAAGTATAATGTGCTATTTAAATGCCTTTCCTTAACCTCATCATATTGGTGAAGACTAAATTTAAATATTGCAAACCTAGTTCCTGAATCTTATTGTACCATTTACTGTACCTATTGTATCATGCTTTTTTAATTTAGTATGTTTTTTAATTTACTGTACTTATTGTACAATGCTTGTCTGAATTATTCTATACCATGCGTTGGTAATCTCCATACTTGCTTACTGTGCGGTGGCAATCGCCATGGTACCTATTGTACCTAGTATACCATGTTTGATTACTGTGCCTATATTTGTACCTACTATACCATGTGTTGATAATTTCTATACTGTATAACTCGCCAAGTAGACTCAAATGGCTTGATATCAAACTTTCTAGAGTAGCACTCAGTGTCCTAAATATTTCTCTACTATACCATGTGCTGGTGATCAAACCTTTTGAGCTACAAAAAATTCAGCAGAGAAAATAAAAATATGTAATCAGCCCTTCAATTTTTTGGAAGATTATTAACCTAAAATATATAAAAGCAACAACAAGTCAATTAAATGAAAAACCTGTAAATTAAATGCAACATATGAGATAGCATATTGAAAACCGTAAATAAAATACAAAGTGTTTTCAGAAATCGATAAATTAAAAAGCATATTGTATCATTCATCCTCTTTACAAAAGACCTGACTACATCTAGACTAAGTTCACATCATCATCTCTATAAAATGAAACAGCCTATTCATGCTTTCAACATATGAATTTCATCGCTCTACAAATGAAACCGTATAATCATCCTCTATACCATTTCCCTTCATTTTCTTCAGCTGGAAACAAAAGGGCCAATCTTCCTGTAAAGTTCAAATGATCAGATCAAATTGAGTACTCTAGAAATTACCAACGCTATTATTGTAGAGTTGGAATTTCGCACAGTTGCAAAGAGAAAGATGATTTTAGGCTGAGCCAAGCTCTCCCTCTCGACGCAACCCTAGGCAGAGGCACACACCTGTTTTTGCTTGACTCAGCCACCTCCGCGACCGATCTGCTTCTGCCTTTGTCTCACTCTTTTTCTCCTATTTACATCTGTCTAGGTATCTCTCTCTCTCTCTCCCCTTTTGTGTTTTGTCTCCTTTGACTGACGTGGGTTTTTTTAAGAGCGACCAGTGGTATATTGTTATTTTTTTTTTCTGGTTGAGGTTATACCATCAATGTGTTTGATTAAATGCCTAGATGAACATGGGCTGTCAGTACTCAGTACTTAGCTCTCCCAAACAAAATTAGTCTTTCTTTCAATAATGTAGCAAACAATTGCATTGTTTTTAAAGTACTTTTGTTGTTTGGTCATTGCAAGGGGGCATACAAAGAAATTGAAGCTTTAATTTAAAATAATACAGTAATTGACCGAAATATTAAAGAAGGTATAACACAAAATAATAATTTTTAATGACCAATTGGATTGGGAATTCTTCATCTATTTGTTAGTAAAGGCCGTCCAGATATGAATCTTTAGGTACAAGTAGCATCCATTTGATATACTTTAAACAAATAGCATTTTTATCACCATCATTTGTAGTAATTTTAATTGGTGTTATTATATATAGATGTCAGGCGAAGATGGGTCAAGTGGCAATACTTGTGAACAAAATGATGAGACTGATCCATATATCGGTTTTCTAAATGGTGATTGCATCCAAGAAGCAAGAGATAAAGAAGAGGCATGAGATCTAAGAGGAGATATAGAAGAAGAAGAAGAAGTAGCAGATCCTTACGTGGGTATGGAATTCAAATCAAGAAGATGCATTTATGTACTACAATATGTACGATTTTAAGAGAGGTTTTAGCGTTTGTTAGCAATGCAATAGCTCTTCAAAAAATGGTGTAACTGTTGTGGTGTTTGTGTGCTCAAAAGAAGGGTTTTCTAAACGACAAAAACATGAGAGTAAGGAGTAAGGTAGTTCAAGCAACCTGAAGAAAACACCAGAAAAAGATACAGGATCATCAAGAACTGGTTGTAAGGCTTATTTTAGAATGAAGCTAGTAAATGGAGCCAATTAGCTTCAAATGATGCCTGTGCTTTCACTATGCTTGATGAAAAATCAGGTGAGTTGTTGTCTCAAGTATTGCAAATAGTGTTTGTTAATTTAACCCAACCATCAGATATAACCCAACCATCAGATATAGGAACCACAATTGATGAAGGCCTAAGAAAGGCTCTCAAGTTTCATGATCCTCCACAATCTCAATGTAAGGGAAGGAAGAGAAAACTTGCACGGTGGAAACCTGCTATCGAGAAAGCACTTGTCAAGAGAAGTACCTGTGACAATTGTGGAAAGAAAAACCATAATAGGACTTGTCCTGATCCTGAGGTATACTGTTTTGTATATTTTTATTTATTCATGAATTCTCGTACTGACCATTTATTGTATTTACATTAGTTACTTGAAGCTAAGAAAGAAGATGGAAAGAAGCATGAGGAGGATTTAGAGCAAATTGAAGTCGAAGAAAGTGCTGATTTCGATCAAACGGAACGAGAAAATGTCGAAGAAGGAGATGATAGTGAAGATGACTTGGACTAATTAACCCTGTTGCTTGTCGAAAAAGACTTGAACGAGAATTTGCTAACTTTTTGTATAGAAATATAAGGGTATTTTTGGTACTAATAGAAAAGATATAAGAGATATTTTGATAGAAGATGCATTTTGTTATGTGTGTAGTTATGGATATGATCAAATTTGATAGAAAAGATATTGTGTTATTTGATAGTTATGGATATTATTAGACATGATACTTTAATGAAAAATATTTTGTTATTTTAATGTGTACCAGTAATGGTGTGGCTAGTTTATTTGATTTGAATATGGTGCTTGTATCATTTGATTTGATATATACCAGTATATAGGTGCGAATGTGATGTGGTGCCTGTGCTTGTGTTATACTTTTTTTGATAAATTTATTTGTAATATATTTGATTTGCCATGTTATACTTTTTTTGATAAATTTATTTGTAATATATTTGATTTGCCATGGCACATGTATTAAAAAGCTTAAATTTACATTATCAAAATTTCTATGAAATAACAGATCAATCATTGTAAATAAAAATGTAGTGTTAATGAATTTCAAGTAATCAACTACACAATCTAAACAAAAAAATTCAATCATTAATATAATTCTAACACAAGACATGAAATTAAAAATAAAACAAGTATCATAGATACAACACAAGTATCCCACCAATATCAACACATCTACCCTGTTGACTTTACAAGTATATCACATAAGTTTCTCAAAACAACAACGCACAAGTTTTTCACCATAACAACACAAATATTATCCCACTAACAAAGTTGTCGTCTTCTTCGTATATATTTTCTCCATCAATTTGCTTGAAATCCTCATAAGAGTACTCAATGATGCTTGAAAAGAATTCATCTTCAAATGATATCCACCTAATGGCAACAATGGAATCAACTTGACTCATCTACCTGCCCTTTTATAAAAAAAAAAAATGCTCGTTAGTTAGTTAAAAGTTGCAAAAAATAATGGGTAAAGCTTTGTTAGTAATTGGGTAAAGCTGGTAAACTCACTGACAGGTTTAGAGTGGGTAATTGAATTCCAGTGTTGACAAGCAGTGTAACTGTAATGTTTTTAATTTTTAATGAAACTTTTTCCCATGGGCGAATTCTCAAAAAAAAAAAAAATGGTTATAATATTATCTAAGTGAAACAATGGTAATTACTTGTATATATAAGTTTTTTATGCCTATACCGTTCACTTGGTACCACTGATATTCTGCAAGAACACAGGTACTTTTTCATTGAAACAGTCAGACTGTCCACTATTTTTTGTTTAAAAAAAAAAGGAACTTACCTTTTGTCAAATTAATTTTTCTAATTGAATATTTTCTCTTTTTTGGGTTAGAATAGTTGCTCTTAATGTTGGCGAGATGAATTGGACTGACTTTCAAGCAACATTTGGAGCTGTACAAATTATTCATGCATAAAACTTTTCAAAGCATCAAATTTGGAAGTTAGTTTTCCTTGTATTTGCAAAAATCAGCAATATAAAGAGTAAATTGATTGTTCAAACTATGTTCTGATCAAAATAGTTCCCAAAAAAAGAGAGAGGGTGAGGGGAAGGGTAGACAGTGAGATATGCACCTGTTGGAGGAGGGTCAGAGAGTGCGAGAGGATCTAGCCGTACGTCGCGGGAGAAACTAACCATTGGAGATCCTCGCTGGTGCTCTAATCACTCCGCTCGAGTGAGAAGGGGTGCGATTCTCTATTTAGGGTTTTCTTTCGCTGGAGGCAGAGATTGGAGATTTCTAAGAAAAATAGAGAGGAGACGGTAGTATGAAAAAGATAGACGGAACTAACACTAACAGGACGTTAACATTAAAAATTCTCTCATCAAGCGCTCATCAGAGTGCGAATTTTGACGCGAGATATGTGGTCTAGATTGATATTGGACAGGAGGCTGCGTCCTATATATAGGACGTTAGCATCTCTCTCTCTCTCTATATATGAATCAATGCTGAAATGTTTGGAAGCAAAAGCTAATTGAAAATTCTGAAATTATGTTGCCAAATCTAATATATCAACCAATTGGTCAATCTGAGCCATTGGATCTTAATTAAAAATCACAGAATTTTTCTAACTGTTGGATCTCATCCGGACCTCAAAACCGATTTAACTCCTCTAAATTTTTCTCTCTCACAATTTCGGATCCGAACCCAAACCCTTCCCTCTTCATTCTCATCCTCTTCACCTCCGATCTTATCCGCCTTCTCTCTCTCTTATTGGCTCAGATAAATAGAGAAGCTTCTTGACCGTTTGATCGACATCAAAGGTGGCTCCACGATGCTTATCTTTTTTTTTTTTATCTCAGCCCGTAGGCACTCAACACCCCACCCCACGCACCCACACATAATCATCTCGCCCCAGCGAGATTCGAACCCTGGTCTCCCGTAGGAAGACTCACGCCTCTACCAACTGAGCTAGCCCAGCGGAGGCCTCCACGATGCTTATCCCTCCATCCTGAACCGACCTGTCAAGTGGACCCCTCTCGGTTAGTTTTTATCCGCTTGCTAAGGTGGCTGCGAGTGATTCGACCCCTCTTGCACCGCCTCTCTCCTTTGCATCTATCTATATAAATAGTATACCCTTCTTCTCTTCTTCTTTCTTTCGGTACACATCCGCTTGCAATGCCTTATCTCTTTTCTCTCTCTGGTTCAATTGAATTAGTACTGGTGAAAGGTGAAAGAGGGAAGACGAGATGGGGAAGAGGCTGAAGGCAGAGTTGAGATGTGGTGTTGATTGGAGGTATCTCCTTCGAATTTATTCTGAATTTTCCCTTCTTCCTTTGATCTGACAAGCTTGGATGTTGAATACCGGTCTAAAAGGGTTGTGTATCGGCCTATGTATCAGTTAATACATGTGTTTCTTGCCTTAAGATCCTACTACAAGTTTAGAATAACCTTTGTACCAGCCCGATATCTTTCCCTTTTTGGATCTGGTACGAAACCTGGGGTACAGGGTCTAGTTTGAGAAGCTCAAGGACTGTTGTGAAAATACCAGTGGAAGTTCATGGGACCGAACCGAATACCTTGATTTCCATAGTGGGTTCAGACCTAAACTTTGTTGCTGAATCGGGTCGATAATTCATGAAGTGTAAACCCGAACCGGTGCCCCTTTATTCGAACCCGTACTCTACTGTATTAACTTTTTACACAGACTGGAACTAATTTGTAAACGCAACTGGATTAAGTTTAATTTATCTAGTGATAACACCAATTATGTAAAGACTTTTATCTTTGACTTGACCGATATTAATAGTTGGAACTAAAGCTAGAACTTGAATTGAAAGATGATAAACTAATAATGACTTGTAGCAATTGATGGTCGACACAAGAGGTATAAGTTCATGGACACGGTAATAATAATCAAAATGAATTAGTCCACGTGAGGCTTTGTATACTTTATTAAGTAGATAATCCCAATAGTATGCTTTTTGTACCATTTCATACGACATAAGATCAGATAGTGCTAAAATTAGATCTTAGAATCAGAGGCCATTTTGTGACACTAATAAAACAAATTTAAAGGATATATTATAAAAGTATAACCAAGCCATTAAGCCGGTGTGCTCAAGGACAGAGATTAAAAAATAAACATAGACTCCTTATTTTCCCTATTTCCTATTAATGTATTGATCATGTTAAAGCTTGTTCGTCTGAATTCTATTATTCAAGTATTTAAGAAGCTTTTCCATTACCAACTGAGAAACATGATTTAATTAGTTATAAACTTACCCTAAAAATAAAAAAAAATCACGTATTGCTAGATTAATGCTTCAAATGGGCATAGTTAATAAATAAATGAATTCTAAAGAATAATTTTAGAATTTCTAGAAATATAAATTAATAACTTGTATAACATAAACAAAAATGTTTTCATCATAACTTATTAATAATTGGAAATTCAAAATCAATTATTAAATAACAGAATAAAATACTTAATAATATATTTTAAAACAGAATCCCCTTAATAAAGAATTTGAACTTAACCATTCCAAATCCTAACCAGTCTGGTTAATCTAGACCGTCAGTATGGTAATCCAAGAACCGTCTAGGAATAGATTACTTAGGTTACTTTAAGTATTTAACGATTAGTAAGAAAGTCACCCATTTTATTAGGGAATCGAACTAGAGTCAGTTGACATGAGACTAGCAAGCCTAAAAGACCATCAAGCAGGAAAACTCGGGTAAGGTGATCGTCAAGCACTCGAACCATCATAGGATATCGAGAAGCTACGCTTAAGCTTACGAATTAGGTGCGGATTTACGTTGGATTTTTGTTAAAGTTTAAGTAATTATTAAACTCTGCTTTAATGCTTGATAATTTATGTGGTTTCGTGCTTTACTAAAATAAATATGTTTCTATGCATCATATTGGAAATCCATTTACCTGCATGACCGTATTCAAGCATTTTTAAATGGTAGTGCCCAAATATTGACAAAACTGCATTTTGAAATGCATGATCTTCGCTTGAGAAATTTGAAAAGTGACAGTCAGATATTTGAATATGCCGTTGCTATTGATGAATTCGACTTATGAATGATCTGAGTGAAAAGAATTGAATGATAACTGGGATATGTGATGATATGAAGTGATATGTGTGATATGATATACTGGATCTGTTCTGCATCACTCTCCGGAGTCGGTTGGCCCCCGGCGTCGGCCAATTCGATAGCGCTATTTGAATTTGGAGTTCCCTACTGTGCCTTGGGAAAGGGATGCGTCCCTACTGTGCCCATGTAGCAAGGGAAAGGCTCCTACTGTGCCCAGCCGGTTGGGAAAAGAGACTTGAGTGAGTTTAATGATATACTATTTGTTACTGATGATGATACTGTTTGTTACTAATCGTGATCATGAAGTTATGTGAATGATATGCGGATTTGAAATTCTCTTTTGCTTGCCCAAGGTTAGAGATTCGTCTCTTTTGCCTACCCTCGGGTTAGGGAATTATGTGAATGATATGTGATTTGTCCAGACTCATGTTATGCTTAGTTCTGTAATGCTCGGACCCCTAACACGCTCAGTTTCCAGTCACGCTCAGACACGTGTTGTCTGCGATGGGATTCGTGCCACGTGTTCAGTTCCGACATGTACATGACTTTTGTCATAGACAGATTTTGTTGCATGTCCGATTTTGATTATAACTGTATGATAGATGCCATTTGCAATTGTTTTCGTTAAAAATTGAGATATGCATGTTTTATTTTATATTAAATGAAGATAATATTCAACATGTCTCATTTTATAAATGAATTATTTAATTTATGGGTAATATTTCTAGAACTTGGATTTTAGCTTAAATCCACGTACTGGAACTAAAACCCGCACTGAGAATTTAATTCGCATTCCGTACTTTTTGCATGTTTTCCACAATGGTTGTGGGTTCCAGGTTGCAGAGACGGGCACTATCAAGTCAAGTAAAGATTAAGCCAAAATATCTTGCCATGATGACTCAATGAGTCGTAAAACCTAGTTTTGTAAATCATGGTAAGCTGAGACGTGAATCTTGTAATTGGTAGAAAAGTCCGTTGTGTTACAGTGCTTTGTTTTTCTTTTCTGTACTTTTATTTCTGCCTTAGCTTGATAATATTTGTTATATTATCTATTATTCTCGAAGAAAAAAAAAATGTGTAATAGCTATGATAAGCCTTACGAAGGTACATTCACATGTATTTTTGTGGCGGGAGCTGTTACATCCAGCTGCGGGGTGTGACAGTTATATTAAATTTGTTATTTTAAATTCTATTAATAAATCTTTGTCAAAAGATTTTCAGTATATCAATTAAGTTATATTAAATTTGTTATTTTAAATTCTACTAATAAAGGCTCATGTTACTACTTTTTCTTATTATCTCGCTTCAACAACTATGTAATAATAATATATATTGAGATAATACATTATGAGGAGGGTTTTATTGC
Source organism: Rhynchospora breviuscula (assembly GCA_027562975.1). NCBI lineage: Eukaryota > Viridiplantae > Streptophyta > Magnoliopsida > Poales > Cyperaceae > Rhynchospora > Rhynchospora breviuscula. The sequence goes on along the minus strand of CM050400.1, from coordinate 13,707,792 downwards.
CACAAATTTTTTTTACGTCATAAATTCACAACTTCTCTATTTTATTAATATTGTAAAATAAAAAATTAAAATATCAAATCTAAACCGTTGATCTTGTTCAAATTTACGATCGATGATTTTTTTATTTATATTTTTTAAAAAAATTGGAGTTTATTTGATACTCGATCAACATGTCAACACATGAATGTATTAAAAATAATCTGTTATAGTTAACATCATTGTTCATTTTTTTTGGCCTCTTGATCGAGTATCAAATGAACCCCAAAACTTATAAAAATTATATGAAAATTCATCGGTCGTTAAATTGAACAAGATCAACTGTTTGTATTCAAATTTTGAATTTTGAAATTTTAAATAAAATAGAAAAGTTGTGATATTTGTAGCACCAAAACATGTGGCACAAGAATCCTCTTCATACATTATAATATAATAAATACTAACTAGATCCTCAAGTTACCATATATTATAAGCTTCTTAATTGCATGGTAAGCTATGGAAACCTATTTTTGGTAGATCAACTAATGGACCCAAATATGTAAGGGAGTTGGCGAATACCTATAAATTGATTGAGGTGTTTGACCACTCGAGTGCAAAGCTTCATTTGGAAAAAAAAAAGGGATATTATGAAACATATAAATTGTCGCATCGTGTTCAACTAAACCATAAAAAAAAAAAAATATTAACTCGCCCCTTTGATTAATATATTAAGGAGAAATTTTGTTATATAGGAAAAATGAAGGTTAACGTTAAGGTGTCACTTCTTTTTGTTCTTCTTGCGCTTTCTTTTGGTACATTTTCTAACTTTTATAGTTCTATACTTTAATATCTTTCTTTTCATTTATTCTTTTGACATGAATTAATGATGAACTAATGTTAATCATACAAAAGGACATCGTGAAAGCTAATAAATTATCGGGTCATGTTTGGTTAAATAAATATTAACTCATCCTTTTAATCGATTTATTGAATGGAAAATGTTAAAGAAAAGGCAAGATGAAAGCTGCCCTTATGGTTCCACTTCTACTTACTCTTTATATGCTTTCTTCTTGAACATTTTTCTAACTTGTTTTCTTATTTATTCAGTAATATATATTTTTGTTAGTTCTTTTGGAATAAATTATTAAAGAAATTAATTGTTGCACACAATCAATTAATTAATTCATTAACGATCCTCATTATTATTATATTTAATTATCATTTAGGTCCAACAATCATTCAGGCTAATCTCGAGTGCGCGAATGGATTTGCTCACGATGGTTGCTACAAAGCATGTTATGGTGAAATGTTATGTACTTATGAAGATCCAAGGTGCGCCAACAGCTGCCGCACTAAAAAAAATTGTCCCGAATGCGTCGCTACTAACCCAGCCTGCTTTTACTGCAAGTATGTGCCATGATTAATTAACCCTCGAGCGATGATAATTAAAGATCTTCAGCTACCTATATTCTTGCTATGCGTACGTTGTGGATTTTGTATTAATTTATAATCTAACATATATGTTGTATTGCTGCTTCATACTGTAATTGATGCAATAATTAACAAGTTGTGTTATTTGAGGATAAAATTTCTAACATATATGGTATATTTTGCTGCTTCATAATGTATTTGATGCAATTCTTAATTAACAAGCTGTGTTATTTGTTAATTAAATTTCCAGTGTTATGAAAGTATTACGCAAGTGTGATGCGGGCAGTATATATTCTATGCACAAGTTTTCATGTTCAGACAATATAGAACATGGAGTATATAAATCACATTGTGAGAGTACTATAGACGAATAGTCCTGACCTTCCGGGATCAATTTGTAAAAAATTATTAGCATGAATTTACAATATTCTAAATAATTTCAGATGTGTTTACAAATATTCAAAATAAAGTATATAATATATCGGAGTAGCAATCGATTTAATAATTTTCAATGGGTCGCCGGAATCATATCTTTTAGTGCATTCGAATTAATAATAGTAATTTTGAAATCCATAATTTAGAACAGTTATAACGATCAGTTAAGTAAACTAAAAATTAATACATAAAATTCATTGTTGCTGTATGTTATTTTTATCATTTTGTACTACTGCAAAATTTCTTTTAACTAATTTGCATATATTAATTAATTTCCCTTGCATCGGTTGGAGAAAAAATTAGTAAGAAATGCATCTCATAGATATAATTAATTACCTCATGGCAAATGGATATGAGCTGCCATCACTAATTCGATCATGACAAACTATTGAATTTTTTTTTTTTTTTAATAAGAACTAGATGGCCGTGATGGCAGTTTTAGGTGGTAGACTGTGGCAGAATCGGTCAGAAAATGGAAGAGGTAGTGGTTCGGGTAGGGCTTGTTAGGGAATTGCTTCAAACACACCTCAAAATTTGAGATTCACTCCTACTTGGACGAAAATGCTCTTCTCACTTCTTCAATTTATCTCAGTTTGAAAATATTTGAAAATAACAAGGATATTTTCATCCAAGAGGGATGGATCTCTAAGTTTGGGGAGTGGAGGAAGCAATTCCCGGCTTGTTAGGTCTCTTTTTGCCATTTTTTTTTTCAAACGAAAAGGAGAATAAATGACAATAATAGCCGGTACAAGCATTTAATTTAACAAACAAACACAAAGATCAAGTTCTAAGAAGTGACACGTTTGTACTTGTGATAAAGGGAAAGAGGAGGTGTTTAAAATTTGTCATGTTTTATTATTTCACCTTAATTTCTGTAGATTAATTTAACATGGTCTTTTCATAGGTTCTTTTTGATTAAGTAGCAATACTATTGTTAAGATAGATTTTGTTTTCAGATATTATAAAAAAATTTGACAGTAGTTTGCTTACTGATCAAATGTCTAATATAAATAACTACAATATTATTTTTTAATACCAATCTAACTTCCCGTTAGATGAGACTAATATACACATATTTACATCATACAAAAATTAATTAACCTAATATTTTGATAAAAAAAAATTAAATTAACAGTTTAATATGTTAGTATGGTTTGGTTATTTAAATTGTCAAATTATTATTGTTTATATTATAACCACTTCCACTCACGCACATATAAAATTTTTTTTATTAGTTAAGTGCCCCAAACCAAAACTATACTAAAAGTACTTTAATCAGTAAAAAAAAGAAAAGAAAAAGAAAACAGTAATCAGAACATACATAGGCCAATAAATGTAGGCATATGTAGAAGAAGATAATCGCAGGTTCCTTGGATAAAGATGTAACTTGTTTGCAGACCAGCATCCCCTATTCCCCTGGATAAAGTGGTATTTCTTATTCCGTGACTGATGCACATCTTTTCTCAAAAAAGGAAAAAAATTTGGCTTTCCGATTCTGAATGCATCTCCAAGAGAAAAAAGAAATCATTTAAAGATGACCTCTTCCGATTGGTTGGTGCTCTGTCAAGCAATTTTAGGTGAATGCTTGATTAACTTACGGTAACATTGAGTGTGATGAGATGAGAGCTAAATAAATATTTGTTATAAGATGAATATTTTTGTTACATAAAAATGAGATCAATATTTGAACTTCGAATATTGAATTTTAAATATGTTTTTAGTTGGGGTGCGTTATTCTTACTAATTATTTTTAACTAATAAATCAAAACCTGATTATATTATAATTAAGAAGAAACTTATTTGTGCGTTCTCTAATTGTTCTGACAAGCGCTCTGTCACTATAAAACAATATTAAATTGGTCATTTTTTTCAGCGGTTAGCAAAATAAAACTGGAAATTTCCATTTTGTGAAAGGAACAAACCAATAATGCCTAGAAAAAAGAAACTGGAGATGTCCATTTTGTTAAAATGGAGAAGAAATAAGCAATAATATTGGGATGGCAGCTTCTATCTTATGATGGCCATGAAGATGGATGGATTGATTGAACCCATCATAGGATCCGTGATAGCTTCCCCGTTCCTTTATGGCCTTTCTCTTCAATTCAATGAAGACATGATGAAGATGGAGAGATGGAAATCATGGAACGAATTCCAATTCCATATCTTCAATGAAAATAATCGGCAAATCTGTAATGAAATAATGACTCGCAGAATGATGTTATTTTATATTTTGTATGCTACCTTTTGGTGATCAATCGTCGCAATTATTGCAATTACCACGACCACGTGAACGTAGAATGACAACATGATGACAATTCAGAAAGAGAGAATTTCAGGCCTTAATTAACAATAATAACATAAACAATTAATTTAAAGAGAGGGAAGTGCCAATTGGATTCTCTGTCGTGCATTTTTTATAAGTAAGAAAATAAATAAAATAAGAAAGAAAGAAAGAAAGAAAGAAAGAAAGAAAGAAAGAGTTCGAAGTTATTTGTTTTCACGGTTCAGAATAATATAAAAATAAAAATAATATTAAAGTTTTATTATCAGGAAAAGAAATGCTTTTATGTGAATAAAAATTATACTAATTAATTTCCCGTTCTCAGACATTTGTTCCTTGTTCCAGGGATACTCTGGATTCTTTCCCACATAAAAAAAAGGTCCTTTCAATCTTCTCTCTTTAAAATTTCAAAAAATGAAAAGAGAAGAAAAAAAAAGCTCCTCTCTAGATTAAAATTTTTCTCTCTGCGGTTGCAACTTGCAAGTCTTGTCAATCGGCGAATGATAGAATAGTGAGACTGAAAACAACAGTGTGGCCTTTGTGTTACCCAAGGGGAAACACAGGTTGCCAATAATTCCTAGTGGATGTTTGGTTAGGCGCAAAATGACATGCAATGCAAACAAACATATGTTTGTGTATACCCCTTGGATCTTCTTCTTCTTCTTCTTATTATTATTATTATAGAAAAAAAGGTCTCAATGTGCAACTAATGTTATTAGAAAGGAGGTGTATTTAGCAAGCTCTACATTTATTTTGAAAATAACTGAAAAGTATACATTTTAATAAGGTCTAGAATTTAATCAATAAAATAGCGATACATATTCACATTGACTACTCTATACGACTATACCCTCAGCATGGCATTGTTATGGGCGTGTACTGGTGTACAGAATATTAGATACCAGGCCCATTTCTGATTGCCAGGTTTAATTAATGAGTTCTATTGGACTGCTGCGACTTGCGAGTTGGTGAAAAATCTCCACATATAATTTGCTTTATTTAACAGGGGCAAATTTGTCAAATAAAAAAATAGGAGAATGTCCTCTAAAAAAATCCTCGTGCCGGAAGCACCCCCTTCCTTCAGCCTTATAATCAGGTAATAATTTTTTATAATTAAATTCAGAAACGTATAAATTTATATCTTATTTGTTTGGGAGAATTGGTTCAGTACCCCTTCAAAACAAGGAAATTAATAATTTGCTCATTGACCCTCTTTTAAATGCTTAGTGCACCCCAATATAGTTCCCAAAAGAAACCAGACGTGTAATAAAAAAAAAGTGAATTCAAGTTATAGAACTAAAAATCAATGAATGGTATAATTGAACCCGAAATGTCTGTCTAGAATACCTTGAAAATAAAAAGTCATTTAGAAATTAAGAATAACCTTAATAATTTTAGAAAAACTTATTAAAATAATATTTTATTTATGAGCGACTGGCGACTCACTGCTGAAAGCTCAGTTTACCGAGAAGCATTAAAAGCAACCGAGACAATCGAAGAACCAGCTCTTGGTTTTGTCAAACCAACTGAAGCAACTCAAAGGGCCACCTCAACAATTATCAAGCAGAACAACACAATCATTCAACTGCTTGTTAAAATCAAGGAAGAACTCGAGGATTGCAAGGACCAAATAAGAGAACTCAGAAGGGCAAAAGCACCTGAAGGGTCTGACACAACCGAGGCCCTAGAACAAATCCAAAACCAACTTAAAAATTTGAGTCTTGGTCCACCTTCAACCTCGAAAAGGCCAACCATAACAGGCAAATTCTTCGTATACCGAGACCCAAAGAAAATATACGAAGAAGAGAAAATGAAGATACAATGAGTCGTACTCAAACCGAAACAGTGAGTAGACCATCTGTATCAGGCCATGGCAATCAAATACCGACTATTGAAGATCAAATCCGGGACTACAGACTCGGAAGTCGGTTGCGGTACGAAGCACAGAGAAGATTGCCAAGGCGAATGCAATACAGGCAGACTCTAGAGTCACAACTGAGTCCAGATGCGGAGCTGAGTATTTCACAGTTTCGCAGAGCACAACAAGTTCCGGCAGAGAAACTATACCAAGCCGGATGGAGTGAGAGAAATCATCGGATTTATCAGCATTATTCCGATGAAAGAATTTCGGTGGTTGGAGATCAAAGGGAAATTCCCTTTATATCTCAAGAAAGCTACAACAGGCTCGTTGAGGAAGGATTACAGCACTTACACATAGGTGTTGTAATGGTTAGGCTTTACGCTCTGCATAGGAGAAATGCAGGTGTAAATGCTCTAGTTGTGTTAAGAGATACAAGATGGGGAAATGATGCCTCATTAATAAGTTCCATGGAAATGGACTTAACTAATAATACACAACTAGCATATGCGGTTCCTGATATGATGGTTAGTATTCATGATTTTTACAATCACATCCAATTGGTTGTACAAACTCATGGGTATGAATCGTGGCGCGGTGGTGAAAGCAACCTCTTAATTTCTCGATCTTTAATTGGGAGGTTATCAAATATAAGCCACATAAATTTCCGGTACAATGTTCAAGGGGTAACAGAGCACTTAGCAAGCAGAGGCATAAGGGCTATACTGGGACAACTAAGATCAACTGCCGAACTAAGAGGCCAACAATGGATAATCAGACCACCAGTAGTTCCAGAAGTACAACATCCACAAACAGTTCGAGTCATATTAAGAACTGATGGCTCGCTAGCCATTAGATTTGGTTGATACACAGCAACTGCACCAGTTGAACCAGCAGTTGTAGGGTCCAATAATGAAGAAATGGCCCTAATGATCACAATTGAGGAATAAAAAACCTCATTTGAAGAAGAGTTGGAATACATCCAACTACTGGCATCTTTGCCTAGAGAAAGACCAGAATACTGTCCAATCTGGGATAAAGATGAGGATCCAGAGGAAGAATGGCTCAATCCTTTCGCCCCGGAAGGTGGTAAACAGTCGCATTTTGCATTTGCGGCAGAAGAAACAGAACTAGAATACCCTAAAATGAAGGCCCTCACAAAAATGATGGAATCAGCTTTCTCAACAGCTGAAAGTTCACTTACCCAGAGGAGACCAACAGAACCAGTAATGGGTCCTGTTAATTACCCACCCGCAAGTACATTAAGACAAACACCGATGCCAACTATACATGAAATCAGAGATCATGTTGGCAGATTCAAGGGAGGCTATGCACAACAGCATAATGGAAGATTCAATCTTTCAGACGCCCAGAGTGATAAAGGTGCAATTCTTGTGTTGCCAGACGACATTGGGCAATACAGTGATGTGATCTCTCGCTGGGAATCAATTACTCTTAATGTGGTTAATGACCGCAATTGGACAGATAATAAGAGTAAGGTGATTTTCATTGAAAATTTTTTGGGGGATGTGGAGAAAAAGATGTTTATTCAATGGAGAATGGCATACCCCCATGAATATGAAGAACTAATAGCAGTAGCAAACGATCCACAAAATGTGATCTCCAGCATCAGAAGAATGATTCTGCTAGAGGATCCATATCAAGGGTCCACTGAAGAGCAGACACGGGCATACCAAGACCTTGAGCGCCTGTCATGTAACCATGTCAAGGATTTGTTCAATTATATGAATGATTGTAAGATCTTTGCGGCAAAATCCGGGAGAATGTACATTTCTTCAGAACTCTCGGATAAATTCTTCAGAAAAATACCACCTTTAATTGGTTAAGAGCTCGAAAAGGCATTTTCAGACAAGTATCCTGGAGCAACAATTGGTGTATTGCCAAGAATAAATTTTTCATACGAATATCTGGCTGAAAGATGTAAGCAAGCTGCACTCCAAAGGAGCTTGAAGGATCTCTCCTTTTGTAGCAAAATTCCACTACCTGGCTACTATGGAGGAGAAAGAAAGAAGTACGGACTTCGCAAGTCAAAAACTTATAGAGGCAAACCGCATGAATCTCATGTGCGGGTATTCAAGAGAAAGTATGCTGATAAAGTCCGTAAGTGCAAGTATTTTATTTGTGGAGAGGAAGGGCAGTTTGCACGAGATTGCAATCGTAAAACGGGAAACATTGCCAGGGCAGCTATTGTTGAAAATATGGAGCTGTCAGATAGCTGGGATGTTCTCTCAGTTGATCTCAAGGAACCAGATAGTGATGCAATCTGTTCACTGTCTGAAGGAGAAATTGGGAACATTGCTTTAGCCATAATCAATGATTTACCATTTGGCGAACAATCATTCATGATGCAAGCTGAGCAACTAAGCTGGCGAGTTCACATACAACTGCCTGACAACCAGAAAGATTGTCCTCATGAGTGGAAGGACAATGATTCAGTTCCAGCAGGGCATGAAAGATGTTTTATGTGCAAAGAATTGACAACTGAATCAACAAGGGCGCATTGCGAAAACTGCCGTCTAACAGTGTGCCCTATGTGCTCAAGATTCAGGCTAGGCAGAATAATTCGAGCTAAGGTGCAACCAATAGCACCTTACGATAGTAAAGATCAGCTAATCAATGAGCTGATGTCCTATGTTCAATACCTCTTGGTAGAAAATGCAAAGCTCAAACAACAACTATTTGAGGCTAAAACAGAAGATCTCGAGACTGAGTTTGATGAATTAATAAGAAAAGACAAAGGAAAAACTAAACTACAGTTTGAAGATGAAGAGGTAGATGAAGAGATAGAGATGGAGCTGAAAAATCCAACAGGAGTTCTCAGGATAGCTTATGCTAATACTATCTCTGATGAAGAAATTGAACGGTTCAATACAGTGGTTCAAGACCCTGTAAGAGGCAAAAGAGTTCTAAATAGACTCTACAATATGGAGATAACCTTTGAGATTCCAGGAGTAAAACCGTTCAGAGTTCAAGCAATTCTTGACACATGAGCAACTGTTTGCTGTGTCAACCAAGAAATTATCCCACAATAGACATTAGAACCAAGTGCATATCCCATACAGATAAATGGGGTAAACTCGACCCAAATAGTCAAACTAAAACTCAAAAACGGCAGTATGCTAATTGAGTCGAATAGGTTCAGAATTCCCTTCACCTATTCTTTTTTGATGGGGAAGAAGGAGGGAGTTCAGATGCTGATCGGGTGCAATTTTATCCGATCCATGCAAGGTGGTTTGCGAATTGAGGGGCAGAATGTAACTTTTTATAAGAATATCACAACAATAGCAACCACAGTAGATGCTGAGGTGGTACAAACAGCAATCCCTGAGCTTGACCTGTCAGGCTTAGAATATATTGAAGTAAGAGAAGCAGTGGCATACCACCAAGAGCAGGAGTCACAACAGTTCAAAGAAAGATTCAGACCACTACTCGACAGATTGAAGGAATAAGGTTTCATTGGAGAAAATCCTTTGAAGCATTGGTCTAAGAATCAGGTGACATGCTCTCTTGATATCATAAATCCTGATCTCCAGATTCAGGATAAACCTTTGAAACATGTGACGCCACAGATGAAGGAACAATTTGAAAAACATACAAAGGCATTACTGCAATTGGGAGTGATCAGACCAAGCAAACGCAGGCACAGAACCATGGCTATTATGGTTAATTCCGGAACTACCATTGACCCAGTCACTGGTAAAGAAATCAAAGGCAAAGAGCGCATGGTATTCAATGACTGGTCTCTCAACGATAATACTCATAAGGACCAGTATAGTCTCCCAGGCATCAACACCATTCTTAAGAAGGTCGGGCACAGCAAAATCTACTCAAAGTTCGACCTTAAGAGTGGATTTCATCAGGTGGCAATGGCACCTGAGTCAATTGAATGGACTGCTTTTGTAGTACCTGGCGGTCTATATGAATGGCTTGTCATGCCATTTGGGTTGAAAAATGCACCGGCTATTTTTCAGAGAAAGATGGATCAGTATTTTGCTGGCACTGAAGGTTATATAGCGGTATACATCGATGATATTCTGGTATTTTCTGAGAATGAACAACAACATACCGAACATCTTAGAAAAATGCTAGAAATCTGTGAAAAATGGGGTCTTGTCCTCTCCCCAACAAAGATGAAAATAACAGTCAAAGAGATCGAGTTTCTTGGTGCAATAATAGGAAGAAGCAAGGTGAAACTCCAATCCCATGTCATAAAGAAGATTGTCTTCTTTGATGAGGAGAAATTGAAAGAAAAGGCCGGACTCCGAGCATGGTTGGGAATACTCAATTATGCTAGAAGTTACATTCCAAAACTTGGGACTCTCCTAGGACCCTTGTACACAAAAACCAGCCCTCATGGAGATAAGCGCCTCAAACCGTCTGATTACGAATTAATCAGAAAAATCAAGGAGAAGGTACAAAACTTGCCAGATTTGGAGCTTCCACCAGCAGGAAGCTATATCATCCATGAAACAGACGGATGTATGGAATGATGGGGTGGCATATGCAAATGGAAACCAAAGAAGCATGACCCCAGATCCATAGAGAAGATTTGTGCCTATGCTAGTGGTAAATTTCCGGTAATCAAATCAACCATTGATGCGGAAATACATGCCTGCATAGAAACTCTGAAGGCACTAAAAATCCACTACCTTGATCAACAGGAGATAACGCTGAGGACTGACTGTCAAGCAATAATATCCTTTTTCAATAAGTCAGCTCAAAATAAATCATCAAGGGTTAGATGGATAAATTTTGTTGATTATGTAACAGGGACATGAGTGCAGATTAACTTTGAGCATATAGATGGCAAGCTAAATAGTTTAGCAGACGCACTTTCCCGGTTAACAACAAAATTGGCTGTTACTACAGAAGTTCAAGAACAGCAAGAGCTGTTCTTAGTTCATCTGGAAGGAGTATTTGAAGAAGCGAATCGATTCAGTGACAGCCTGAATAAACAGATGAATGAGCTAATTTTAAAAATTAGTTCTTCACTTTAGAATCCCTTAAATCCAAAAATTTTAAGGATAGTTTGATGGTGATCTACGGAAAACCATTAACTTTTTAGATTTAATTTTGCGAAAGAGGTGAGCTCATTCTTTTTTATTAACATTTATTTAATTTCTTTTAGATGGCAGGACAAATCCAGCAGTTCTCTCAGAATATTGAATTTCTGATGGACCCAACAGTTCGTATTAATTATGGAGAAAGAAAACTGGTAAGAGAGAATGTTAAGGAGGATTTTATTCGTCAGGCTGACAAAGCCTATGAAGAAATAAATATTCTCCTAGAAATGATGAAGCTGAATCAGAAGAGATTTCAAGGCTACCAAAGAAGCGACTGTGTATATACAGACTATTACTATATCAATAAAGATTGTATTAAGAAGGCTGATGATGCGTTGGTACGCATTGAGAAAGCTGTCAATGAAAGTGAGTTCTGATTCTCACCCAATAATGGAGGTTGGTGTGAGCATCTTTTCTTTAATAAAGTACCTTTATAATGGTGCTGGTGTGTAATAATTGTACTGGTGTGATCACTTTCGGTGCCACTATAGTTTAGTGCGCATCTTTTTCTTTTGATTTTTGGATTGCACTGAGGTAGTGCTCTCTTTTATTTCATTTTCAGACCGCACTAGGTGTGTTAGTGCGTATCTTTTCTTTTCTTTTGAGCTAGAAGAGCATAAGAAAATGAACAAATAATTGTGACGATGGGGTCCAATGAGCACCCGACAATAATTCGTTCTCTTTTCCTACCTCTATATAAGCTCAAGGATGTCATTGAGAAATGCATCACCAATTCTCAATAACTCCTCTTCTGTAAAATACAAGTTTGAATAAAAACTCTATTTTCTTAGAATTTCGCAGTCTCAGTACTCCATAGTTGTGAGAAATTTTTATGGTGTTAACAACATTTCCAACAACATTCCCACCTTGGTATCAGAGCGAGGTTTGTTTCTTAATACTATTTATGGCTTTCTAAATTTCTACTTGTTCTAGGTAAATATTTAAGGGGGGAGATTATACCAAATTCTTAGAATGTTCATAATTTGAAAATAAGACTGTCATTAATAATTAATTAGGCTGAAAATATTAATTTGAAATTTGAAAATTTTAAAAATTTTAGAAGAACCAAAAGAATCAAACTGCCGTACAGTACCATTAGGTGAGGGAAGATCGCGGCTAAACACTGTGATGTGAGAGGAATCTAAAACTAGTAAAAATTGTCATTCTAAAAATTAAAATCAAAGACTGCTAATTATTAACTTGGGTACACAATTGGAGTGACTTTAGTATAACTACCAGGGAATATTTCCTTCAAAGGGGTAAAAACCAAAGATTGAAACTTTTGAGGGGTATGAAACGATTTGCCCCTATTTGTTTTAACTTATATTCATAAATTATAACCATTTATTTATGAATTGTGTCAACCTGTATGACGAATGGTTGATATAACATTGGAGTTATATTCGCTTGATTTTTTTAATGGATTGTTTTTTTTCTATAAAAAAAAAAGATTTCTCATTCTGACCCACTTTGGAAAGTTCGCCTACAATATATTGAAGTGAGCACTGCGGCATGCAACCTAGATCAGTATTATCATGCAATTTGGGGAGTTGAATTAATCATATGTTCTATTATCGTTAAACTTGAGCAAAACAAAAATCTTTTTTCAAATCAGAAAATATATGAATACATGTTAAAACTTTTTTGGTGAAGCTGAAAACATGTCAATATAATCATTTTACTTAACAAGTCTTCTGCACAATATTTGCTCTCGTACTTGCTTAAAGGTTTAGAAAAAAAAACCGATAATATTAGTACACGGAAAACCTTTTTGAATTCAATGCTATAAAAACAACAAAATCGTTCCCACTTATTCAGGATTTCCTAGAAAAAAAAAAAAAAAACTCGTTTTAACGATCCAAACAGCCCAATAATTAGACATGTACCTACATATAGTCTTTAGCTCACCAGAATATTGTAACAGGTTTTAAAGAAAAATGCGAAGCACAAGTTACTAACTCCGTGATTTTTTTAAACAGAAAAAACCCAAAATGGTATTTTAATAAAAAACTTGTGACTGAGACATTTAGAGGAATAAACATGTCAGTGCGCAGGTGAGCTGCGCGGGCTCTGACGGCGCCAATGTCAGTGGCGCGGACAAGTCCTGACAGGGAGGTGAGGCCAGCTGAATACAATTTTTTAAACATGGCCTTCAGGAGAAAGTACTGCCCGCTCCACTGGCAGTGGCGCCGCCATGCCCGCGCCACTGGCATTGGCGCCGTCAGAGCCCGCGCAGCTCACCTGCGCACTGACATGTTTATTCCTCTAAATGTCTCAGTCGCTGATTTTTTATTAAAATATCATTTTGGATTTTTTCTGTTTAAAAAAAATCACGGTTACTAACTAGGTAATCTAGATAAGAGGAAGTGAACAGTCAACAAGATTCAGGGAAGATTTATCTGACAATTTCTTCTTCAATACACTACGTCACATATTTAACAAAGAGTAGGCACAAACCATGTGCCAGAAAAATGAGGGATTGGCAATACTTCCGATTTGTGCTCCTCAAAGTCGTATCTTACAAGGAAAGCCTCGAACAATCTGGACGAATAGCCCTGCTTCAAGTAAATGCAATTGCCTCTGAATGCATCAAATTCGCTAGCTCTTAAACAAAAGCCTGTTTTAATAACGTTATCCAAGAACAGAACCCGATTTCCAATGCCACCATTCAGTTTGGCCCATTTGGGGTTCTTTTTGTCCTCAAGACGGTATATCTCAAATTTGAACTCTAAGTCGTCTGCCTTGCATATTTGTACTCCAAGAAGATCACCACATGCATTGATTAAGAACTGAAACATGACTGATGGGTGTGAAATCCTTGACTCTACCTCTCCCATTGCGACATCTATTACCTCTGTTACTCTGGTTCTCATATCAACTATGTACAATTTTCCATTAAAGTAAGAAACCATTCCATTTTTGAAATCATGAAGAACTTCAAATATCTTTGTTCAATTTTGCCCAGTGTACCGCCACATGCTAATGGTCCTGGAGTAGTGTTGCCAACACTTGGATAGTATCACTTCACCGCTAGGATGAGAGGATACTCTACAGCGTTCACAGCGGTTTTCAAAAGGGCTGGGGACTTGGACCCCAGTTATCGGATTGAAGAGTTTTCCCGCCCAAGGATCACGAAGTAAAAACCGATGCCCAATTGATGATAAGGTCCCATTTTCGATAAGCTCCGGCTGCAAAAAGCAAGGGACAGAATAGGTTTTGTTTGAGTAAAAAGAAAAGAACTTAATAAAACGTTGGTGGTCGTTGAGAGCACCAACGTACAAGTACGGATATAACCACATAATGCAAGGGAGCTGTGGGTGCAGGTCAGATGGATGCACGGCCGAGCGCCAATGCCAGCACACAGCACGAAGCCGGATGAAATCGACAAAATCATATAATTTCTTTGCGATGAGGTGCAGAAGTTCAGGGTTTAATTCAGCCCAATCCATTTCTACTTGTGATATTAATAGGAAATGATGTTGCTGTGTATGGCGAGGCTGGTTAAGCTGAACAACAATACCTAACATTTCAATAGAGAAAGAAAAGGTAATCAATGGACAAGTTACAAAGGGGCTCGACCTTTTTTTATCCAAAAAAAAAAAAGAAAAATAGAGAAAGAAAAAGAATACATATGATCTAAATGAAAAACAATATATCTTCCTTCCAAAAAGAACCAAAAAGGTTAGTTGTCCCAATGGGATTTTAAGGGCGAATGACTACTTAAATTGTCTAATAAAAATTGTCAGTAGGTAAATATTAACTGATAACACAAAGGCCTGAACGTCACAGAACGAGATAGATCATGAATGGAAAGAACATAGCTGGAAGGTCAAATTTGTGAAACTTAAAGAGATAGGGAAAATCAGCCATATACCCCTCAAATCTTTCTCAATTAGTCATATACCCTCTCAATCTTTAATATTGTTCATTTACCCCTCTAATCTTTCATTGTATAGACATTTACCCTTTTTATCAATTTAAGTGATATATTGATTAAAAAAAATATTTTTTTAAAGTTTAGCACTAAAATGTCCCTGTTGTTTCCCTCTTTTCTCAGCTTTTTACCGTACGGGAAAAAACAGAGAAAAAAGCTTGCATCCAGTATTTATATCAAAAAGTGCATCTGATGATGTGATACATTTTTTTAATAAAAGATTAATTGAAGCTATACATGTAGCTACGTGATAACCCATTCAAAAGATTAAAAGAATAGGATCCTATCAATTTCCTATGAATTCCCCTAATCGTGAAGAGGTTATACAAACTTTTTTTTTTTTTTCCAACCTTACAATTTATAGTTGAGCCGGAATGGAGATCACTATCAAACTACATGATACAACAATTCAACTCTAATTGCAGGAAACTCTCACTAGATTAAAGCATACCTGTGTTCTTGAAATATTGAAAAGGATCGTTTCTCTTTATTTTTGGATGAACATTAGTTCTATGCAAATGTGCTACAACAAATTTGGAGATTCAAGTGTAAAGAGCAAAGAATCTAGTGATTCTGATAATTAGGCTTTAACATTTCCAACTTGACAAGGCAATTCACTGCTTCAACCCACCCAATTAATAAATTAATAAATAGAGCTATGAAAGGATGAATCACTCAGCAGAAAGCCTACGAAAACAAGTTCTTAGACTTTCTTCTTTTTACCACACAGGTAAAGTTTGAAGAAAGAACAAATGTCATAGTCGTTTTGGCAGTTTCTCTATATTGAATTACTTTGTATTTTTCTATATTCCATAATAATCCAAGTTTAGCTAGGCAGGAAGATGAATCGTCAAAGGGTGGGAAACTGAGCAGGGCATTTTAGTCATACATTTTAAAGAATTAATTTTCTGAATTGATATATTATTTGAATTAACAAAAAGGGTAAATGTCTATACAAATGAAGATTAGAGGGGTAAATGAACAATATTAAAGATTGAGAGGGTATATGACTAATTGAGAAAGATTTGAGGGGTATATGACTAATTTTATGGAATTTAAGAATATAAATGATCCTTCCCAACTTCCTTTCATATTTTTTTAGCTATATTCTAAATTAGAAGTTGGAAAATAAAGAAAAGGCTTTTCACCTGCCTTATAATTTTTCTCAATTTTAAACTCTTTTAACAAGTTACCATTGAACTCGGAGCAAATCCTTAATTAGAACATTAACCATCAATCACCCTTTTTATTTTTTTGTCAAAGCGAATTCTAAACTGTTAAGTTTGTTAGAGAATGGATATTATAATTTGAAAGCATGGATCGTCCGTACTTTAGGGATTGGATATAACTTTTACGAAATGTTCTCTCTATATGAAATATTTCGTTGGAAAACAAATTAATTTACGTTCTTTATTATTTTTTTCTATTCTTATGATTTTTTTTTTTAAAACAAATGCTCTCGTTGGATGATCCAAAAGCTTTTAATCAAGTAAATTTCTAAAATCATAAAAAAATAGTAAAAAAAAAAGGATGAAATGTATGTAAAACTCGTGGCTATGTATGCACAACAACTGGAATTACTGGTTAAACTTATTAACTATCATCAATTTTCAAGTTGTAGCCATCTCCAGAAGTAAACATCGAACTATCTGCAACAATGAACTCTGAAAATCCTTTTTTTTTTTTTTTTTTTTTTTTGAAGAAAGAGGGAGGAACTCGGAAAATCCTATTGTTAAGATGAATTGAAAATAAAATAAAATTTTCACTAACCATTAAGAATTTGGAGAGCGGTGGAGAGACGAAGCAGGGCGGTTGCGATCCAGGGGCGTCTTTGAGGAGAAACGAAGCAAAGAAAGGAATAAAAAGTAATTTGTTTATTTGGAAAGCATAGATCGAGCGTATTAATTCATTGTGATTTGTGAATCTGTCTGTGATTGTCTATTTCCTTTTTTTTTTTTTTTTTTTTTTCCCTTCGGTGATCCACGAACCGACAGTCCGACATACATTGTGAGCCCTAACTCCCTAAGACATCAAGCCCAGACACTCCTCCTTGGGCCTTATAATCGGATTATAATTTTTTATAATTAAACTCAGAAACGTGTAAATTTATATCATATTTATTTTTAACTTATATTCATTAATTATGACCATTTATTTGTGATGAATTGTGTCAACCTGTATGAAGAATGGTTGATATAAATTGGAGTTATATTTGCTTCTTTTTTTTAAGGGATTTTTTTTTTTTGGAAATTAAAGATTTCTCATTCTGACCAACTTTCGAAAGTTCGCCTACAATATATTGCAGAAAAAGAAAACTGTTTTAGTAAGACTATGTGACCCGAATTCGAACGTGTGTGGGATGGCACAAATTGAATTCGACTGTAATCCAAGCTGGCTCAAATCGAGTTAGAAATACCTTTGAATTTTTTAAGCTAGTTCAAATTCGACTCCTCTGCAAATCAAATAGCTCGTAGGTCACGAGCTAGTATGAATAAGCATGTATACTTATTCAATTCATATATTATTTCAATATTAAAACTTGTCGGGCAAATAAGTTGATTCAGCTAGAATTTTGGCAACTCACAATTTGCTGACTTGATTTACTATCATATATATTTTTTCAAGTCGAATTTGAGTAAGTTACGAGTTTCGAATTGTTTGGGACAACAATAATTTTGGAAATTGAACACTGTCATCTGTAGTTTTTTTATCGCTTGAACAAGGTGATCAAAGTGAACACATACAAACAAATAAGTTCAATAAAAATAAGTTGAATTTGCATATAAAAATTTGAACAAAGGATGACAAATTTTTTTTTTTTTATGTATTCACTTTGATTTTCTATACATTCTTCTTGTTTATTTTATGTGTTCACTTTGTTCAAGCGACGGCAATTACTGGCAAAACTGTATTATCGTTTCTCATAATTTTTGCATAGAGGACTATCAATCAAATATGATTTCGGACTCGAACCTCAACTAATAGAAAACGTGGGCCTAGTTTGACAGAATGTACTTTTTCTCAGAAACCAAGATTTGGGCCTGTATATTATATACCCATTTCAAAAAAATATAGAATTGGTTCACGATAAAACATATATCCCATGGAGCAATACCTTAAAAAAAAAAAAAAATTGTCAGTGAGAAAACGCCAATCACTGAGATTTAATTGTTCGGTTATACTATTAATAATAATAAACCAATTAAAGCTCTCATTTTGACGGTAATATTCTGGAGACCTGTACAGAAGAAAAAGATAGCTCATTTAATTACCTAAAGAACTGGATCTATATAATCACCGTGAGCCTATCTACCTCCTGACACCAACCGAATTTTCAGATCCAACAATGTTGCAATGGTTCGATTATGTCCACTGATCAGGATTCGAGTGGGCTTCACTAATTAAATGCTTCCTCTCTCTTGACCCACACTTGCATGCAAGTTGCAGCTTTCAACTTCTGTCAGCATCTGATGTTTAGAACAAGAACTTAAATGGGGCGGGGTCGGTATGGATACATTAAAAAGCATTTGATAACTTTTAAAGATGATTTCATTTTTTTCCTTAAAGCTTGAGATGACGTTTTTCTTTTTTTAAAGCTTGAGATCACAGTTAAAGTTTTAACACATTGCTTATCTAAATTTCATAAATTATATATTTATAAGTTAATCTTTCAATTTTGATAATTTATTGTACCTATTATCTCCATTGTTAAGAGATTGATCCTCAATAAAAACCAATCTTATTATAAACTGCTGTAGTTTAATATCCCAACGTAGACGAGCTTTGTTTATATTAGAAAAAACAAGCTTTTGTTGTTTAGATATAAACAAAGATTCCAAAGTTTCCATTTATAAAACATTCCTCCTGAGTTGTTCAACCAGATCCAAGTCAGAACCATATAGAAAAGAGTGAATTAACATTTAGTTAATGCCCACCGTTATTAATTTAATCCAGAAACAAGCCGAATCAGTGGGCCCATTTGGAAGTAGAGAATAAGGCGACATGCACTTCACAAACTTCCAAAACTCCAAAAGTACAAAATGTTTTTGTATTCATATTTTAGAAAAAAGTTTTAAGTACACAATATCTAAACTCCAGCACCAAAAAGGGTTTGATTCCTTATACCTCTCTATTCCTTGTGCAGTTGATTGGGTTAAACTTTTACAAAAAATATTAGAGAAAAGGTAAGAAGGGAGTCCTCAGTCCCTTTCTTATATAAGAAGGCTTTAATTATCTGAAAAGATGGAGGAGCTCTTAAAGATAAATGTTCTTTCCCACTTGCCAATCTCGCTATTAGACATAAAAATCAGAGTTCTGAATCTGAACTCTCACAAATAATAAAGATATGTTTAGAATAAATAATTGAAAGCGATGTGCTTTAATACTTACCGAAGTGGTCCGGTCTCAATTTGACCCAAAAATAGTATAGTATTGGGTCTCACACAACACTGACAGCAAAACAAACAGTTGATTGTTGTGATCAGGTTTTCCATTTTAGCCACAAGACTCAAATAACATATACTAGAATAATTGAGGGAAAAATGTAGAAGCTAATAATCCAGGAACTGCATTGCACCCATATTTTTTTCTAAAGCTAATGAACAATAAAAATCGCATCATTTCTTATCAATTGATTTTTTAAAAGCCGACCCTACATCAAGAATAACCAACAAAACTCAGCATTCTTTGCAATTATGGCTTACATAGATCTCAACAGGTTGGGGACACAATTGTAAGTCCAGAAAAAATAATGACAATAAATAAAAAACAATCAAGAGGATGAAGAAACCTTAGACCGTTTCTTGGCCTCGCTATAAAGAACAACCCCGCTAACTGTTATACCGAATCCGACAACCCCAGTTGGTGTCACTGGGTTCTTAAATATCAACACTGACACAAATGCTGCCACGGCTGCCTTTGCATTTCCCAGCACCTGCAGCGTCAGTGCGCTGGTATGCCTGGTCACCAAGAAATTCGTCAGATTCACCAGATATGCAACCGTTCCATTTGCCAGAAGCAGCAATCCGAATTTCGGGTCGGCCTGCACATTAGCCAGGGTAACATTCACGACACCTGGTTCGTACCACAGCGACAAGGGAAACAAAATTGTGGCCGCAATGGGTGCCATGTACAACAGAAGATTCATTGAATTGAGTTTTTCAGCCTCAGATGTCAGAAGAAGCCCTTGTACAACCGATTTGAGCGCGCGGCCTGCGGTCGATGCCAGACAGACCATGAATCCAAACGGATGGAACAACGGCTCGCTATTTGAAGCAACCACTATACCTAGCACCACCGGTAACAACGAAATGTAAACCATGGCTGGTTCGGTCCGGAAGGTAATTAAAAGTGCAAATGCAGCGGTAAAAAATGGGGTGGTGGCACCGATGGCTTGGTTGAAGGAAACAGGAATGTACCTAAGAGAAGTGTTCCCACATACCACCGAAAGGCAAAAGATCGAACTGAGAAACGCGATCTTCATGAATTGCCTCTGAGAAGAGATGCACTGGGGCTGAACAAGCCTCAGCCACCGCACGGCAGCGAAGGAGTAGAGAGAGCAAGAGAGCATGTGGATAGCCGTAAGAAAAATCGGGAACCGGTACCCATAAATGGAAAGAAGGTACTTGTTTAGAAGAAGCACACCTATATTGGAGAAGTACCATGAAAGGATGAAGCCAGAGGTGGTGGCTGCTGAGCTGGAGGTCGAGGTGGCGGCCGATTGGAGGAGGGGTTGTTGCTTGGCTGGAGGAGTAGAAGGGATGTCGATGATTGGATCGGCCGGGTCGGGTCGGGGATTGCTGACCCGCCTCAGCGCGTGTCCTTCCACCATGGATTCGGCACAAGTTGCTCTCTTTTTCTCCCCTTTATTTGCGCTTGAATCGCTCAAATTGGCGCTTTGGAAGGATCTATGAACTTGAGAGAGAGCGCCAGTGGTGTGCGTGAGTAAGAGCGTGTTGGGGTTGGATTGGGGAAGAGGATTTCGATTTCGTTTCGGGGAAGGAGGAAGGAGGAAGGAGAAGAGGAGAGGTAAAATGTTGTTTTCAGTAATGGTATAATGTAATATTGTAATGTAATGGGAATTATTATTTGTGGATTTGTTGATAGATAGGAAAGAGAGTCACGAGTCTAGTGCTAGTGCATCTCTCCATGTTGCGAACAGCTGTTTAGTGGGTTACTGGGTTTAAGTAGACCTGTTTAACGTGTACAACGGCAACGGAATTAGCCATTCCGTTTGCCGTTCCGTTGGATAAACGATATATGGGCTACTTTACGTTTGACGTTTTGTTATAGAAACGGTATTAAATTTTGTTCCGTTCACGTTCCGTTCTGTGAACGTTCATGAACGTTAATGAACGTTCTAACATTTGAATTACATAATACCTTAAAAAACTTAGAATTTTTCATAGATCAAGCATTACACAAGCATTAATACAACGTTCACAGAAGTTACAAAATACATCATTCAAACACAAGCATTCATAAACTTACAAAATACAACATTCAAACAGACAGAAATGTCAAATGTTACACTGACCCACTTGGATCCATAGAACTGATGGAAGTTTCTCAGAATTTAATAACCTTTCTCAGCCATTAAAGCTAGAATATACACATGTATGATGTATCATCATAGAAACTCAGTTGTTGGGATCCAAGACGCCAAGTGTAATAAGGCAACACATACACATATTGATATTGTCTCAACTTAGTGATCTCAACAGAGGCAACACATACACATACAAAATAAGGCAACACCAACACATACTTCAAACAAAATGAGGCAAATACTTGGTGCCACACTGCCACTGCCCACTGCCAGCCAACAAAAGAACTAAAGAAGCATACATAATAACATAAAAGGTAGTGTTTGAGAGGGCTCACTGCCAAAGGTAGTGTTTAAGCAAGTAACAAGGCCACACAACCTCATGGTTGGCTGCCACTAGAACTGCCACAGATAGTGTCATCAGAGGGCTCACTTGACCAAATAACATCTCCAAAGCACCCACCATTCTCTGCATTAAAGTGTATAACAAGTGTATAACAAGTCATATAACAAAAGTACATAACAATTAAAATGTATATGAAGGCACATATCAACCCACCTGTAACTGAGGCCTTCAACCAATCCTGTGCACATATAAGAGCTTCTAAGCTCTCATCATTTAGAGAGCTTCTGGTTGGACTTAGAGTTCTACCAGCTGTGCTAAATGTAGACTCTGAGGCAACCGTTGAAATAGGCACAGCCAAGATATCCTTTGTCAATCGAGCCATTACAGGATACTTAGGGGCCTTTAGTTTCCACCATGCTAGGATGTCAAAATCTACATCCACACTTGTTCCATCTAGGGCATCAGATAAGTACTCCTCCAACTCTGTTTTTGGCGACTCAGCATTCCTCTTACCACTTAAAAAACTTTTTAACCCTGCCCTTGTATCACTAATGTCACTTGTCCTATCAAATAACATATTTATGAGACATTTAAACAAGCCAAAAAAAATAAATCAAAAGTTAAATTTGCCTAGGTTGATGTGATTACCTCATTTGTGCAGATGAGCTTGTCAAGGTGTTAGCTTGGTTCTGTGTGTCCTTTGAGTATGAATCTAAGTACTCTTTGAACAATTGATTCAAGCAAGCCTTGAGGTTATCCATGAACCTAGGACATTCCTCTGGATGCAACATCTTAAAGTAGTACTCAACTACATCAAGTTTGAACCTAGGGTCCAGAACACAAGCTATTGCCAATACCACATTTCCAGCCTTCCAATACTTGTCCCATTTTTTTATCATTTCATGGCTCATATTAACAACAAAAGCATAGGGACTATTGGACATTTTAATGAGAGTAAGGTACACCTCACAATATTCAGCAAAGAACAGATTCAATGTAGGGTATTTTGTACCACTCAATTTATTTGTCACATCATAGAACACTTTCAGATGGCATACCAATGCTTCTACATGCTCCCAGTCTTTATCATTTGGGTACAATGCAAATTTAGAGTCAAGCACAGAATACCTACTAATAGCATTCTTGAATTCCAAGGCAAGATCAAGCATCAAGAAGGTGGAATTCCACCTTGTTTCTACATCCCAGGCAGGTTTTTTGTTAGGGGCTTGAACCTGAAAATGTACAATTAACATAGATTAAAATGGTGCCAACTTTCAATCTAAATTAAGCAAGCAACTAAGATAAACATATGACCTGAGATGCAGCCAAGGCAAACTTCTCCATCCTTTGCTGTGAATGCCTTATATATTTCATAGTTTCTCTTATTTTTGTTATCTCATGTTTCAAAACATCCAAGCCATCTTGCACTATGAGATTCAAAATATGGCATCCACACCTCAAATGAAAGATGGCCCCATCTGCTGGCAGCCCACCTTTAATTGGGGTTGTGGTCAACAACTCCCTCACACACACATCATTGGCAGAGGAATTATCCAACACAAGACACATTATTTTTTTATCCAAGTTCCAATCCACTAGTTTTCCATAAATTGCCTGAGCAATATGCCTGCCGGTATGTGGCGATGGCAATGCTATGAAACTTAGAACTCTCTTTCTGAGCACCCAACTATCATCTATATAATGGCATGTCAAAGACATGAAACCCCTATCTCTGCCTTTGCTACTCCATAAATCACTAGTGAAGCTCACCTTACAATCAATCTTACCCAACAATTCATACAATTGTAATCTCTCTTCCTCGTAAATGTTGAGACAATCAAGCCTAATCGTACTTCTTGATGGTAATTTAAAGTTAGGACACAAATCATTTAAGAATACCTTCAAGAAGTGCTGATTTGCACAATTGAATGGATAGTCATGCGCAACAATACACCTAGCAAGGCTTTTTCTACACCTCATCTGATCAAACACCCAAGATGCAATGCTTGGCTGACCACCTAATAAGTTACAATATAAAAATGAACATAATTAAAACTAACATGTCAATGAACATAACTAATTAAAATTAACATGTTGATGTCAAAATAACCTTCAAGTTTGCCAGCTTGCAAGAGCTTTTGTAAAGCATCAGGTTTGTGCCTTTTTGATGGAGGTATTTTCTTGCAACCCCTCCTAATATGATTTCGCATATTGCTGGTACCCCTTTGGTTACCCATAGCATACACAATGCCACAATAGAGGCAAGTGGCAGTGTAACTACCATCCTCTTGAGGAACACCTTTTTTGAAATGAGCCCACACAGCCGCCTTTAGGTTTTCCTTTGTCTTCCTCTTCTTAATGGTTACTTCAGGAGGAGGAGGTTGAGCATCTCCTGCTTGAGCAGCATTTTGTATCTCTTGTATCTGTTCATGGGTTTCACCATGCAACCCAGGCCCCATGCTATTATGAAACAACATATGTATTAATTACACTAACAGATATCACATTTGACATGCATTACACAACATAGAACACTAACAGATATCAAATTTTACAAAAACTCACGTATTAATTACATGCATGCATGAACAGTAATAAAATGTTTTAACAAAAGACTCACGTATTAATTACAAGCATGCATCAACAGTAATTAAATTGTTTTAAGCAATAAATTAATTCATTTTATATGTTTTACTGAATAAATAGACGTTGTACAAAATAAATTACTAATTCTTTTATGCAAAACTAATATTTAACAGTTACCAATACTCCATTAATAGAAAAACACGTTTACAATCATTATAGGCATTAACTGCTGGGGCTTAAAATCAGTTCAAGCTAATAAATGAGTTCAAATAACTGCTGGGGCTCAAAATCAGTCCAAATAATAAATGAGTTCAATCATTACAGGCATTAACTCACAATGATTAAGCTAATTTAACAGAAGCTAATAAATGCATTTAATGCAGACCATCATAAATCAGTTCAATGATTAAGCTATTTAACCGAAGCTATTTTAACTGCTAGATTTCAATGATTAAGCACATTAAATGCATTTAAAATCAGTTCAAGCTGACAAGAAGTAATCAATTTTAGCAGATAAGTAGATAACGCATTATTTTAGCAGATAAGTAATCAATTCAAAGTATACAAATTCCAATAGCAAAAGTATACAAATTAAAAATCATACTCATCACTTGAAGACATGTCAGGCTCATCAATTTGTTGTTCTGTCATCCTTGCAAATTGCAACCTCAAAAACCACAATAACCTTCAACAAGGAAACAGAGAAAAAAGAAAACCTTAATCAACGAAACAGAAAAAATAAAAAAAAAAAGAACAGGAAAAATAGAGAAAAAATAAAGAAAATTACCTTTGTTTTCTTCTTCCTCTCAGTGGCCGTCTCTCTCTTTTTCTCAGTCACTGTCTAACTCTCTCTCTCTTTTTTCTTCCTTTAAACAAGCAATATATAACCAAACGCCTCATCATTTCACTGATCCAAACCCTACAAGCAATTAATGGCTGTGCTGCCTTGGCCATCAGATAGGTCACCGTCTCACACAGTCACACTTTCTCAGCCTCTTAGCCGTCAAATCTGTTCCCAAATTGTCATTGTTTTGTGGAAACTTGTGACAAATCGACTGCCAAACGCATACACAGCCACAAAAGCTAGTGATTTATAGGGTAAATTGAGATCAGATATAATCATTTGGTTTTGAGATAAGGAGGCAACACTGCAACAGTACACTGCCTGTGTCGGCGACTCGGCGTGTAACTGTGCAAAGAGGAGCGATTGAGAGACGGAGAGAGCGCATGACTGAGGTGAGGTATGAGAGAGGTCATCTAGTCAGGCGAGGAGGAGATTATCGAGGTTAATTTGGCGCAAGGACGAAGAAATTTGGGAGGAAATCAGGGAAAAGGAGAAGAAACGAAGGAGGCGGAATAACCTAGGTCCCTTTTTCAGCTGCAGAGTCGACTTTATGTCGACATATCTCACCCAATACATCCCCTGCTATTTTTAGGATTGCAAATATATCAAATTCTAAACGGAACGAATCTGAAACGTGCACGGAACATGCAATATCGTTTGACGTTCCGCAATTCCAACGGTACCTGAGTCCATTCCGTATTCCGTTCCGTTTTTACCGACGGAATGTGCCTTCGTTCCGCCACTCGTTCCGTTTGAACGGAACGTGGACGGCAAACGATTTACGGCATACCGTCGGCAGGCCTAGGTTTAAGGGTTGGAAACTTGGGATCTGGGAACCAGGATGTAAATTGAACGGTTTTGATTTAGTCTAATTTTATTGTCCGTTTGTCTTAGAACTATTTGGTTTAAAAATAATGGCATAGATTATTTTTTATGATGGTACAAAAAAAAATCATATTATTAAAACAGAAAAAAAAATTGTTACCTTTTTGAAGGACTTATGTAGTTGGGTTTAACACAAAGTTAAATGTGCTGTGATTGTGAACTAACTAGGCTAAAAGTAATGCTGGACTGAGTTACATTGTATATCATTAATTTTACGTTTTAAGTCGAGTCAAATGCGAAACTGAAACACTTTTGTAAATTGATTTTGTTGAATCAACACACTTATCAATTCAATTTTTATGAGCATTTCATGTTTTTTCTTCTTTTATTTTTTTTATGGGAAAGTCAGTCATATCCTTCTCAAATTTTTCTCAAATTAGATATTTCTCCCTCCAGTCATTATATTTGGAAATTCCCCCCTCCCTCACAATTTATAGGTGTTTGCTATTTTTAATAGATTTATTTACTTCTTAAATTACACTTTC
The DNA here is from genome assembly GCA_027562975.1 of Rhynchospora breviuscula. Classification (NCBI taxonomy): domain Eukaryota; kingdom Viridiplantae; phylum Streptophyta; class Magnoliopsida; order Poales; family Cyperaceae; genus Rhynchospora; species Rhynchospora breviuscula. Next base: position 13,681,103 of record CM050400.1, on the reverse strand, counting down.
TATTTTTTTCATTGATAAACCTATCACTATCTGCTGTTAATTTTTGCCTCCTTAATTCAAGTTTACCTCAATAATTGTATGCTTATTTTTGCACTAGGTAGATTTATTATGTATACTAACACGTGTTTATTATTATTATTATTTTTTAATTCGCAGAACAAAAATAATAATATGTACTATTTATGCAAAATTTTCTTTGGAACTCTTATACTTTTCTCCTTTTGCCCCCAATACCAACCAAAAAAATAAATTATTTACTGTACTGGTTCAGACGCTCAGCGGATTTTATCTTACCATGTAATGAACTGCCACACATTATCATACATAGATTTAGCGGCATAAAATGGTCATCCATGTGGAGAAAGAATGGAGGCGAGAAGATCGGAGATCTAATCAGACGGTTAAAAAATGTGGGTATTAGAAACAAATTAAATTTGGGTCTTTGGATTTGAAAGGAATCTGAAGCGTTCTGCGATGCTTCATTGCATCGTGAGAAATGATGGGAACATTTGTCGGTAGGTTACTGTCGTGTTGGCTACCTTTATATTTAGGTCTCCATTTCCAACTCCTGGATATTTCCAGTTTATAGTTATATTGATGGAATTTATCAGCTTCTTACTGGACTTGTCCTCTCCATTCTCAGAAAAATGGGTAAATGTAATGAGATTGAACCAAATCATTGAACAAGGATGAGGATTTTGTTCTATATAGGTAAACATTTTGAAATTTATTTATAGTAACTTTTGGGACATATATATGTTAGAAGCTATCAAGATGCATAATGCAAATAGACCATAAAAATCTGGGAAGCTTATGATTTAGGCCTTTAGTGAGAAGCAAGTAAACTGGATTAGGCATTAGGAGAATAAGCTAATATATTTTCAATGACAAATCTTGTAAACATAGGAAATACATGATCGTCTATATTAATTTTAATGCACTAGTAACTCAAAATGTAACTATGTTTGTATTGACATATGATCTCTTAAATTAAAGGACACATTTGTAAAGTGTTAACCAAAAATTTCGATGAGATGAAATATATTTTCCTTGATCGGTACTAAAAAGAATTTGAAAATGTCTTTGCTCAATTAAAAATGTCCTGATTGCTTAGGCCTTAGAGAAAGGGCCTTTGCACTTTCTTTTTGTTTTCTTTTGGTTTCTATTTTATTTGTCACAACATGTAGCGTTTATAGGCACTCATTCTTATTCGCAACACTAACGGAAAAAGCATTGTAGGAACTTGATTCCTCTATCCTCTTCTTAAGAGACAAGGAATCAACTGCACTAACTACTTGGGGCCCTGGTAGGATTAATCTCGGCCGTTGATCACAGCATCGGACAGCGCAGGAGTCGCTGTCTAGTGACGAGTTTGGTCAGGTCATCATTAGACATCAGTACATCTCTCATGTCAACTGGGGCCCATTGATCGGGTGGCTTGTGAATTGTGAATTTGTGATGCATGTCCCTATAAAATGTTGGACCGTTTCTGAATTACGAGTTTCTGAGCGTCAGAAGATGGAGCAACATAATTTTCTCAATCTCGGCCCAAAAAGGTAAAAGGCCCAGTTGAAGCCTCCCATTCCAATTTGTGCAGTTCTGTTTTTTTTTGGAAACGAGTGGACATGCGTCCACCAGTCCACCGAATCCAGATCCTGTGCCGCGCGGCAGAGCGTGTAGCGCAGCACAGGACCGTCCGATCAAATCTGGATGGATAAGGGAGTCCCGTGCATGTAATCAGATTGTAAGGCTTGAAAAAAATAAACCGTCGAGATCTGATCGGACGGCCCGGATCCTGCGCTACACGCTGTGCCGCGCGACACAGGATCCGGATCCCCAGTCCACCACTCTTCCATTTAATAACAGAAAAATTTGTGTACAAAAGAGCTATCCTCTAAAGCTCCCTCACCAGTCACCAGTGCCCCACTCTTATCTATTCCAGGGATTTTGATTTATATTACAACAAAAACAAGAACTGAACACAAAAGTTGTGCAGTTTTGTTAATTTATATTTATTATTAAAATCTATATGTTCAACAACTGACTAATGCGCTGTATTATAAGAAAGGGAATTTATATGGATATTTTAAGTTATAGGTCCTGGCATAGATAAGGTAATTTCTGTGAAGGATACCTGAAGAAACTTGTGTATAGGTTCTTGTTAGAAGATCTATGTATATGAAACAAGGTCAATGGCTACCAGTAAACAAATGCTTCCACTGCACACATTAACAAGAGAACCGAAAATGATCCTTCTAATATCTTACTTTATATGCCTCAACCTTCACGACGAAGGGTTGCTCTTATATATATATATATATATATATATATTAGATTAAACAAAGTTAGACACTGAATAATTATTTATTCTAATCAACACACAAGTAATTAAGTAGCTGATGAAACAAAATAGCAATATCCCATATTATATCAATAAATATCTCCATCAATCATAAAGTACAGGAATTAACACAGACTAGGCAAAAACCACGTGCCTGTATAGTAATTTTCACAGAAACAGTGCAGTTGTTTTGTCGTCTTCGTAGTGACAGAATAGCAGTTAACAAAATGATTCGTTCTGCTGGAAGTTAAAGTGTACATGCAATTGCCCTTGCTTCCTTCAAAATCACTAGCTTTCAAACAAAGCCACTTGCGTTGATTATCATAGAACAGCATCCGATCCCCAATATCATTCACTTTTGCCCAACTGGTATTAGTGCCAGAATCCTTAAGTTGGTACAGCTCATATTTGTAGTCTAACTCAGGTGGGTATAGGTTGTACTTTGTGAGAAATGACCATACTCCAATTAGATCACGGCATGCCTCAACAATACAATAATGTTGGTCTTGGTTAGAAGACACTTCAGGGAGCAATGATACTGTATTCCCATTGTTGACATCAACAACCCTTATATTTCTGGTTTCATAAGAAAAGATATATACTCTTCCACTAGAATATGAGACAACATAATCATCATGACCATAACAGATTTCAGTGATCTTTCTCCATATTCCGTCAGTGTATCGCCATAAAATTACTTTTGGAACTACAGATTCATTCAGATAACCCACCAGATCAATGCCATTTTCAGCAAGGTTGGGGTCATGGCTACAGCTGGGACCAAAGTAGAGGGGGATGAACCAATCCTCAATTTTTATAGGGATGATGGCTTGAAATCCAGTTAATGGATTAAGGATCAGCCCTGAAATAGGAGTTTTCCAATAAAGCAAGAGCACAAATCCAGTAAATGAGCCAAACAAGAATATACAATCTTTTGGACTGGACGAGATCTGAACTGTCAGATTATAAGTTTTGTCGAAGGAGAGAGGACGGAACTGGAAATCAAATGAGGAATTACTTCTCCTAATACAATGTATAAAGTAAGGGAGCTGTGGGGGCAGGTCGGAGGGATGCACAGCAGAGCACCACTGCTTGCACACTGCGCGGAACCGAACGAAATCAGAGATGTCCCTCACTTTCTTGGCAATTTGGTGCAAAAGGTCGTGATTTAGTTCGGCCCAATCCATTATCAATGGAAACAGAAACAGGATATTGGATGCGTTGTCTGGTTGCAAATTAATCTGCTAGATCACACCTGCATTCATACATAGATCAAAACAGATATATATGCATATTAGTTGGTGCTGTGCTCGTATATTGTCTGTTTAATCTATCCTAAGCAATGACATCTTATATGCTTGAAAACACCATCACAGCCATAAGAGTATTCCGAGTATGGTAACTTATTTATTTGCACTTGGTCACTCGAGCAATATTAAGACATGAAAATTATAGGAGGTACTAGAATTAGATAGCATCCAGGTTGTATATAAATCAAAGGAACCATGCCAGCCCGAGCAACTCCACAGCAACAATCATGATAGATAACATAAATAGGAGAGAAGGGTAGGGAGAGATCACCTTTAGCGAGAATCTTGGATTTGAACTCCAATCAGGTGCGAGGCTGTGGAAGTCAATACATGAATATACTTGATTGGGTTTCAAGAAAGTTCTGAGAAGAGGGAAAATAAATTTTGTTTAATATCTTGCCTCTCCTTGGGGACCAAGAAATCCATCAGTTTGTTAGGTTCATACGGAAATAACTTTTCAAATTTTTAATTTTGGATACAACCTCTTTAATAACGGCAACTAGAACAGTATATCTTCTTATTACTTTTATATCAGATCCCCCCACCCCCATTTTTAACAATATTTTAAATAGAAAAATCAACTGTTTAATATTTTCTTATGTTATAAGTATATATCAAATTATTTAAAAAATAAAAGGTCGGTCACAATGAAACAACCAACTCCGTGCACTGCTCAGCAGGAAATTAGCTAAATCTATCGATAAAAGATATATTAGCATCATGCCCATTAACAATTAACTCAACCAGGGTAGAATCAGGAAATGCAACAGATTAGAGCAAAAATTATAAAAACGGAAAATAATTTATTTTATTAAAAAAACTTGACAGCGGTCGCCAAGTGAAATGGAAACAATTTTCTCCGTGCTACTTCAACTGAAATTCTCACTCTTTAAACCTGTTGCCTACCGGTTGTGTCAAAATTCATTACCCGCATATCAAAACTTTTTATGGCTCTCCAAATATGAAAAAAGAGTTCTGAAATTATTAGTTTATCGTCTTAGCATCATCATTATTATTTTTTCCTTATCAAATAGAAGAGATCATATATAGACACAACATTAAGGCCTTGGTCAGAAGGACAAATTGAAGCATGGATATGGAATTAGAATTTCGATTATGTCTAAATCCATTCATCGAAAATGAGAAAATTTAAATCGTGGGGAGTTGAATTGATGGGAATTCATTTTTCTCAAATCCTATTTTGAAATTACAAGTAAAAGAAAACAAATTGGTGAGAATTGGAGAGCATTTGGTCATCCTTTTCTATGATTTTTGACGAACTCTTCTTCATTCTCCTTTTCACTCATCCGATCAATGAATTTCCTTTTTTTTTTTTGAGGGTCGGATGGCAAAGTACCACTCAGGCAGATTTTATTAAAAAAATTAAAATAAGTATATACAAAAGAAAAAAGTAATAAGAAAAAAAAAACTGCTGCCTATACAAGTCTATAAAGAGAAAAGAAAGAAAGTCTAAAATAGCTAGGCATGTTTCATTTTATAATCAAATCATTTCCAGTGAAAGGTTGCAGGTTCGAAACCCGATTGGAGGGTCTTTTATAGATATTTAATTTAAAAATAAGTTAGGAGGCTTGATCTCAATTTATCTTAAAAAAAAAATGGGTCAGTTTATATGAGGACAACAATCACTTTACAAAGGCTACAAATTTGAGTTTACAGAATATCCTTCGTTGAAAATAAAATTGTGAATATGTTCTGTTGTGACGCTGTCTGCTCAAATTGCGTAAAATCCTGATTTAAAGAATGCTGTACTTGCTCAATAGTCATTAGTCAATCCGACCTTTTGTTAAAAAAAAAAAAATCATGGAAGGATTTTCAAGTAAATTCTCTCATTGTCGGTCAAAAATTTTGGACTACTTTTATTAGGCCCATTACCCTAAATATATATTCTCCCCAACCCTAAATTTTGTTTGACAGCCGCTGTCAAACCTTTCAAAAAAAAAAAAAAAAAAAACCCAGGGAATAATTTAGCAATAGAAAAATCCGATTTGGATTGCTCAATTGCGTGTCCGTTTTACTATAGTCACCAAAAGACAAAAATAGGAAAAACTAAGAATCAACAGAGGTATATGATGTAGCATATTCCTCACATATTCTGGGAGAAATGGAAACAATTTTCTTTTATTTTTTTTTTTTAAAAAAAAAAAAAACTTGACAGCGGTCGCCAAGTGAAACGGAAACAATTTTCTCCGTGCTACTTCAACTGAAATTCTCACTCTTTAAACCTGTGGCCTACCGGTTGTGTCAAAATTCATTACCCGCATATCAAAAGCTTTTTATGGCTCTCCAAATATGAAAAAAGAGTTCTGAAATTATTAGTTTATCGTCTTAGCATCATCAGTATTATTTTTTCGTTATCAAATAACACAACATTAAGGCCTTGATCAGAAGGACAAATTGCAGCATGGATATGGAATTAGAATTTTTATTATGTCTAAATCCATTGATCGAAAACGAGAAAATTTAATAGTGGGAGTTAAATTGATGGGAATTCATTTTTTCTCAAATCCCATTTTGAATTACAACTAAAAGGAAAAAAAAATTGGTGAGAATTGGAGGGCATCCGATCATCCTTTCTATGATTTTTGATGAACTCCTCTCAATTCTCCTTGTCACTCATCCGATAAATGAATTTCATTTTATAATCAAATCATTTCTCTTCCATTGAAATCAATTCCAATCAAATCAACTTAAAATTTCTTAAGAGCCCAAGTTTTTAATTACCGATCAGAACCTAAGTTTTTAGTGTCGTTTCTAGATAAAGCCAATTCTGGTACAACCGCATAATCGATGTGATATATAATATCCAACTCTCTTTTTAAATTGTGAATTACGGTACACCCTTTTGTGTTTGAAACTCATCAAATAAGTCATTGTTCAAAATAAGCTTATTCAAGTTTAAACTAAACATCCAACAACAATTTCAAATAAGCTATTGAAAGGCTTATTCTTATTTCTTCTTTTTGAAGAATTGGATGAATAAAAAATCCAATTAGAAAAGTAAAATTAGAGGAGAGAGAAACCCACACATCTCTATTTCAAATAGTCTATTCACCCTTTCATTCAAACACATCCATCCTTGTGTTTTTAAGAATTTAGAAAAAATAATCTGTTGTGCTCCAGAACTCAATCTAAGAGGGGAGAGGGGATGAGGTGACTTGGAGAGATTAAAACTTTATCAGCCCGTGAGGTGTTACTTGCTGCAGAACGGAAATAAGGAGGGATGAAGTGGGATGAGAAGAGGTAAGAGAGAGACTCATCTTAGGAAGAGTTAATCCCCGATCCATTCGCCCCGATTTTGGGGTTACATAATTCCGGTCACCCCTCCTCTTACTCATTCCTCTTCGTATTAGAGCACAATCTTAGTGTCAATTGATTTCGATTGAGAATAGGTTGGAACCAGCCCTTGCTTGATGTAGGATATTATATTACCTCTTTTTATAATTATAAAGGACATTTTTTTTGTTAGTTCCAACACCACAGGCAATTATTACTTCTATTTTTGAAATCAGGAGACTTTATTGGTTCAATCAATGTAATCCATTTTTAGAATGTAACCATTAAAGCTTACTTCATATTATTTTTTTCACATCTTTGTAGAAATTCGAGCTTTACATGATTTTTACCTATATAATATAAACAAAAAAAAATAGCAGAAATATTTATGATGGAGTTTGGCTTTAGTCAAAGCAATTTAACGGATTGTTCCGTCAAATCTGATTAGACCTCAAATTAAAAAGTTCAAATGACCGATCTAAACAACTCAATATGTTAATCTTCATAATGAAATCTCTTTGTCATTCAAATTTTGTATATATATTTTTTATTTTACAAGTATTTTTGGAATTTTTAAAAACTATTATTATTGGAGAGTTCATAACTAATTTAATTAAGAGTTCTCTAAAATTCCAAAAAAAAAAAATAGTAAAAAAATTTTAAAAATTGTAAAATTTGGTTGGCAATGAGATTTTAATATGAAGATTACATTGAATAGTTTGAATTGGTTATTTGAACTTCTTGATTTGTGATGAGGTCAGATTTGATAGAACCCTCTGTACATACTGCTTTGATTTGAGCATTTCTCTCTATGATTTAAGATTAGTTCAATTTGAAAGTCAATATTGATAATGAAAAACTTGCCGAATGGTGCCTCATCAAGGTCATAAAAGATAATGACATTATTTTAATACACTAGCAGTATTTGTGAAATATACATAATGCATTGGTGTGACAGAGCCACAGCTTTGATCTTGTATCTGTAAAAAATTATAATGCTATAAAGATCTACAACTATTGAACTTGCTGAAAAAAAATCAATGGAAGAGGGAAGGGGAGAAAATATATAGAAAGGAAATAAAATATTTCCCGCTAGGCATTCTAGGCCTAAAAAATGAAAGGAGAATGCAGATTGGCATAATGTAATTTAATTGTTTAGTGTCCAACATAACTAATAGAGTGAAGCTCTTGCAATTCAAACCCGCTGTCTCTTTATTTAAGACGCGAGAGAACCATAAGTTTTGGTAAAAGTTGATGGCCTTTCTCTGCATGTTTTCCCAATCCACAAAAGCCAACTGAATTATTTTAAGCACGTCTATAGCTAAAATATATTTGTAAACTAAATTTATTTAAAGAAGGGGCATAATGGGAATTAAATTTATTAACATAATGTAGTTGTTGAATCCAATCCACCTAGAGAGAGGGGTTAATAGATTTAAATTTTATGCTAACCATTTTTTTATGCTAATAACTCCCTCAGAATTATCTTAATTATATTTTATCTAGATTTCAGACAATCCATAGATTACTGACGTGGCGGAGCCACATCTATGAAATCTGGTGTAATCTAATTGCAGGAATCAAGTCATTATCGAGAATGTGTCATTACAGAAAGTCAGAAACCTGGCCGAATTGAAAATAATCAGACGGGGAAAAATGGAGCTCAATTGATATGCATATACCACAGTGACTAAAGTACGTAGAGTCCAAGAAGAAAGGCAAAGAAAAAAAGGGAGAAATAAAAGGAGAGATTGACATCACACATTTGCAAAGAGCTTATAGTTCTTGGCATCCAAAACAATCTGACGAACTGCAGAGATGGATCCCAGCAATGTCAGTGTTCCAAATACACCAATAAGAAGCGTGTTGATCCAAAAAACGAGGCTACGTCGTGAGGGCTTGAAAGTGATGTTGTAGAAGATTGAGGGGAGAACAAAGTCGAGGGGCAGAAAGCCGAAGGCCCCTAAGATTGCATTGATGTCTCCGAAGAAAGGGAGCATGGCTGCAACTGTAGTTGCCGTGGCAATTGCTGCCGACCGCAGCAGAATCCGTGGAATGACGTTGCGGGCTGAGAACTGACCCTTGGTTGCATCCACTGATAGGCATTCCACAAATCATTTGTAGGTTGCAGGTACACCTAATTAAATTAGTTGATCAATTGACTTCATCATTCACTGTCTATGAATTATGCTTAAGGGGGCCGTTTGGATGGTATGAGAATAAGAAATAATAGTTTCTTTCTAGAAATAGCTTATTCCTAAGCATCTAAACTCTTCCCAAAATTACACACTTTCCAATATTTTCTTCCTAAAATCTTTATTCCTTTCTTATTCCCATACGATCCAAACGAACCCAAGATAGCCAAAATTGAACACTCAAACTGCATATCTAATAATACTATATATCTGTGCATATGCAAAGAGAACGGTGTAATGAAAATGAGGGGGTAAGGAAGAGGGAGAAGTAGTACGGTAGCAATGGCAAAGAGCTGGAGGAGAGGGAAAATGTTGGAGAGGTAGATGAGCCACATGGGAGCGAGATTGTCGCCGTCGACCACGAAGTTGCTGATGATGGAACTTTTGGACTGGTTGCCGAATGCCCAATACCCTGAGATTGCAACACTGAAGTATGTCACCGCCACAATTGCATAACACAGTCCAAGCCCCTTGAACATCTTGCCTGTCACCGGTGCCAATGCAGTTGCTTGTATCTCAGGGACGATTCCATTTCCAAATGTGGCAGCGATGATGGAAATAGCATTGAATACTCCAAAAGTGCGCTGTGTGCTGCTTCCTAGAATGGAGTAGTCCCTGGGAAGGGCTTTGTCAGAGTGTCCGGCATAGATGGAGCCGACAGTGGCGCAGAGGCTGTAGGCGAGGCAGAGCACGACCGAGACGAGGTTCACATGCCGCAATGAGTGGAAGGACGGCATTTGAGCGAGGACTAGTGAGAAAGCCCCGAAGATGATGATGAATACATAGAGTTTGATTGTGCCATCAGGATACGCAATTAGATAAATGGCCTGGAAATTAATTAAGAAGATGGTTTAGGAATAATATATGCAACTTTTATAAGTAGATGAGACAAAAGTGATGCAGTTAAAGAGGGATGGGAAGGAAACCTTCAAGCTCTGGCCTGCAAGAAGAATGGAGCCGATAACAGTGCCGAAGCAGACTGCAAATTGAATGGGACCCACATAGTACCGCCCCCATCCAGATCCTGCATCCCACCGCATCATCACACCATAATCATTCGTCAAGAAAAATAAATAATTGTAAGGGTGAAATATTTATACATAGATAGCAATCATAATTTAAGGACTAACCAAGTATATCATTGGCCATATCCCTAAAGCGGAGCTGGCGGTGACCAATTTGAGCATGGTGTTCGAGGACATGAGAAATGAGGTTGTAAGAGTAGAAACTGACGACAGTCTCCAGAATGAGGCAGACAACTCCTGCTGCCCACCCTAGTGATGCAAAGGCAAATGGCAAGCTCAGCAGTGCTGTCGCCACAATTGCGGTTGTCAGATGATACCCACAATGGATCCATGACCCTGCAATGAGAAGCAACCATCATATTGTTATCTGTTTAGATCAAATTAAGAATAGGAGGGAGCATTATGTGTTTAGCATAGCGTACTATGCTATGTATCAATGTATGTTCTGTGTTGGAAAAATTGACTAAAATCAAACAAAGAGGAAGCAGAGCAAGTGAGATAGGTAGATTGGAGCAGGCTAATTAAGCAATGTTAATTAATTTACTGAATTTGATATGATTAATGAAATGCGATGACCAGCTAGTAGCCAGTACCAGTAGGTACGGTATGATTGAAGGAGAAGCAGGTCACTTGCTAGATAGCTTAATTTAATTCCTTGATAAAGAATTGAACTGAAGTAGCAAATGAGTAAACTTACATGAGAGAAGAAAGAAGAGAGTAGGTACCTCTGGATTTAAGGACGAAGAGAGCTCCGGCATCCAACTTGTTTGTGCTGTCAGTGCAACTCTCCTCGACATCTTTCATCCCCACATTTCGATCCAATGTTCCCATTAATTTCTTCTATTATTAGAATAAATTCCTCTATCTTCAATGCACGAATTGAGCTGCCAAGTTGCAACAATGCCCAATTATGTTCCACTAATATAGTTGATGTTATTTAGTAGATATATTAATTAAACAGAAGAGGAAGAGAGGACAGCAGGATACAAATATATGTATGAAAGGATGAAAATATCTGTATAAGAAACTTACAAGCCAACTATGATCGATTAGTCTGATCTTAGTCGTATGGGGTCGCTTTTACAATTCCTACTTCACATAATTATGGGATCCTTTATGGCGCTTCCACGCACCTTCCCACTGTGTCCTTACTCATTCCAATAACAAGTTTTCTACAATCTACAATTCTACATACTAAACTAGCCCGTACGGCCGTACCTAAGAATTTTTATATTTTGTTACTCCGAGTCAAGTTAAATAAAGTGGTTCCAACTTTTTACTGTTTTAGTTAATGTTCTAAAAAAGGAATTAGATATTGAAAGTGGTAAAATATTAAACATACCGGAACGGAATTGTTTAATTTTTAACATTTGATCTCGTACAAAAACTCCAAAATTTGAAATTAAATTGAAAAATTAACTTGACCTCACAAACTTCTTACTGAGCTTACAGCCTTACATTCATATTAATTTTAATCTATAAGTCTATATATACACACACAGGAATAGCTAGAGAGACAAACATAGTTTATCTAATTTTTGACACAAAAATAAGGGTCTCGCTTGTTTATCTAATTATTATTGAAGTTATTGTTTGAGAAAATCATTGATGCAAACTTCGCTACAAAAAAAAAGGTGGAATGTTATATTTTTGCCCCACAGTCCACAGATGTCTAGAGTTTGGAAGTTGGAAGTGCAATAGGGACAACAGTACTCAGAAAATATCTCAACCTGTCATAATTTTGAGAGGGAAAAAGTTTTGGCTCCCCACCAAAAGTTTGGGCGACTTTTAGCATTCCGTCTTACAATTTATTATCTTCAAAAAATTAATACTTGTTAATTTGCTTCAAAGTTGTCAAAGTAAAGTTGTCAAAGTAGTAAAAAAAAAGACGGGCTGATAAGGATCATCCATCATCTCTGGAAAATGTGTTTCTATTTTTGGAATGCGATTAATTAAACTTTTCATCCCTCATCCCAACAACGCATCATTAAGTATCTCATTAATGCAATTAATCCAGCGCTCATCTCCATCTAGAGCCTACACAATTCAGCCTCTGTGTTAATATTCTAGAAAAATTATGTTACAAAAGTAGGACATTAATTGTTCTAGTTTTGAATATTAATTGTTCTAAATAATATAAGCCTATTCATGAATAAGGTGAATAGAGATCATCCAAATGCACCACGAATAGGACGAATAGCCCTATTCACGGTCGAATAGCTATTCGAGCAAAAACTCCGAATAAGCTTCTCTGAACTTCGTGACTCCTTTAAATATTATTAAAAAAATGAGATGCTGCTCCTTTCCGAAGAGAGAGAAGGTACATATAGAAACAATTATATTAAAAAATAAAAAAACAAGATGCTTGCTCCTTTTTTCAATCTATGCATGTCTCGTAAAATAACAAGAGTTTTGTAAACAAAATTGTTTGTGTTAATATTAATATTACCTGATATGATCGATAGTTTTACAATTTTTGCTCATCAACTATTATTTTGATAATAATAATAATAATAATAATAATAATAATAATTATTATTATTATTATTATTATTATTATTATTATTTAGCATTATTTATTTTTTTAAAAAATAAATATTTTCTATTTATTCAAATATTATTTTAATACTACTATCGTTAATACAATCAAAATATATTATTACTATTATTATTATTATTATTATTATTATTATTATTTAATCTTATATATTTTTTTGTAAAATCTGTTCTATTTATTCAAATATTATGTTATTATTACTATCTTTTATACAACCAAAATATATTATTATTATTATTATTATTGTTATTATAAACAATGGATACAATGTTAAAGCAAAGTGTATTTAATTAAAAATTATTGTTAAAAATAAACAAAGGAAATCATTATTATATTATTTTTCTTTATTTTTATTCTCACACACCATCCAAATAACATTTCTCTATTCATGAATAGGCCTATTCTTCGCCGAATTCTATTCACATTCTTATTCATGAATAGATCTATTCATGCTTATTCACGACGCATCCAAACGCACCCTAGATATAAGTAACTATTCTATTTAATATATCTAATTGTTCTAGTTATATCCAACTATATTTGAACTTTGATGAAAAACACACTCAGTTGCTAAGACAAAAAAGCAAAAGAAAAAAATATATATGATCAGATCCGACGGATCATATCGTGTCTCGCCAAAATCATTTACTCAATCTCAACGGACGCTATTTACTAATTTACTAATTTATTACTCAACGACCGAAATCTATATTTATAATTTATTTATTATTTCCTTATTCCCCCTTCTCCAAGCACTTCTCACTTCTCACATAAAAACACTGAAAAAGAAAAAAAAAAAAAAAAAGCTCAATTTCTCCTTTTTCATTCCACCAAAATTGATAATTCGCCTCTCAACCCCTAAACCCCCACCGCGAAGCTCTCTTCCGATCATCAATCAATCAAAGAGGCTCTCGTACCCGAGGCGCCGAGCTCCGACGAGATCAGCTGCAATCCTCCAAGTACCTCTCTCTCTCTAATTACTCTTTGTTCAATTCAATTCACGGGAAGGTTCTAGGCGAGCATTGATGCGTACTGAAAGTTCAAGGTATATCCGTTTATTAGCACTGTCCATGATTGATACTTATTGATGCTTATTGATGCTGGAAGCATTTGTTCTTAGGTTTGCTATACCATACCTCAAGTACCAATTAGGAGGACTAGCTGGTTTGGTTGATTTCCGATTCGAACTTGGGTAGATATATTACTGGCTGGTACTTTTATCTAAATGAGAATGAGAATAACTAGGGATTGTTATCTATTTGATATCAGAAAAAGGTTGATTGATTGTTTGAGTAAAATTTCATAATCTTAAATTCACCTATATGTATCTCACTATCTTTGTTGAATGAGCTCCTTTCAGTGTGATAAAGTTCTTATTGTTTCAGATTTCATACAGGGTGTAGTTTGGCTAGATATGATATTAGCCTTCCATTATACCAAAAGAAAAGATAAAAGAAATGGCTTCAAGGGCTCTCGTCAGGCGGAGAAATCATCTCCTAGACAGCTTCGCATCTCCATTTCGGACCATTTCTCATGGCATTCCGAGTGCCAGTAAAACCTCTGATTCCTATTCCAGTAAGGAAAATGAAAAGGAGACGTACTTCTCAACCATAGCCAAAGGAAACGTCCTTGGTGTCCACCAATTCAGATTTTTCACCAACCCCTATGGTAAAATCAGAGCACAAGATTGTGGAGTACCCATTGGTGCAAGATTTTTCATTCAACCAGTACGTACTGCTAGCACCAGTACTGCGGCAGCAACACAGATACAGCCTGATAATGACTCGAATGAAGAACAGAAACAGAAACAAGCAAAGAAAGAGGCTTCACCAGAAGAGTGTGACCTGGCGGTAGAGGATTTGAGCACCGCTAAGGCAAAGGCAAAGGCCAAGGCACAGGAACAAGAGGCTCAGAAACAGGTACAGTCAGTGCTAAAGAAGGTTTGGTCCACTATATTGGGTATCGGTCCTGCATTAAGGGCTGTTGCTTCTATGAGCAGGTACTGAATTGTACTTTTATGCTATGTGACTAATCACTTTTCTAATTGATGATTAATATCAATCTTTAATTTTTACTCTTTTGCTTTTCTGTTTGAAGAGCTGATTGGGCTACAAAATTAACCCACTGGAAAGATGAGTTTGTTTCAACATTACAACACTACTGGCTTGGTTTGAAGCTACTGTGGGCAGATATCAGAATTTCTTCTAGACTTATGTTAAAACTAGCCAGTGGTAAGAGCCTTTCGAGGAGAGAGAGACAACAGCTGACACGTACCACTGCCGACATATTCAGGCTTGTACCAGTTGCGGTGTTCATTATAGTGCCATTTATGGAGTTCCTGTTGCCAGTTTTTCTGAAACTGTTCCCAAATATGCTTCCTTCTACTTTTCAAGACAAGATGAAAGAGCAGGTATATTTAAAACACTTTCCTTGGAACCTGTTGTTGGGTTACAGCCGCAGGCTGGTCAGGAATAGGATGAACTAATGCATAACTCTGGACCTTTTGTCTCTTTTTCTTTGATTTTGGAGCTTATTTGAAGCTAATCATAATGTACTGGCTGAATACGAAGGGAAAGATAAAATGTTTCTCCTTTTTTATATCTTAAAAAGATATGAGTTAATTTGGTATAAAGGTACAGGCTGAATGTGGAAGGAAAGTTAAAATATTTATTAACTTCATGAAGATTCATAATGATGAAAAACCAGGATTATGGAATTCGGAAACTGTTCTGGTAAATTCGGAAGCTAGAGAGTGATGATCTAATAAAATGGAAAATAATCTTTAGGGAAGTGCTTATTTATGTATTTTGCTTTTTGGTATTTAAGGTCTTAGAGAAGCTCTAACATTTGATTTTAACCAAAAAGACGAACAAGAATAAAATTACTGGTTCATGTTCGTATAATACCTTTATAGAATTTTGCTACTGTGGTA
Organism: Rhynchospora breviuscula; assembly: GCA_027562975.1. Taxonomy (NCBI): domain Eukaryota; kingdom Viridiplantae; phylum Streptophyta; class Magnoliopsida; order Poales; family Cyperaceae; genus Rhynchospora; species Rhynchospora breviuscula. The sequence continues at coordinate 13,665,449 of CM050400.1, read as the reverse complement.
CTCTCATATTACTATTGAATATGTCTACTTTGTTTTACAGGAAGTTTTAAAAAGGAGACTTCAAGCAAAAATAGAATATGCCAAGTTTTTGCAGGATACTGCCAAAGAAATGGCAAAGGAAGTTCAGGCTTCACGCAGTGGGGAGTTCAAACAAACAGCTGAAGATCTTGATGAGTTTTTAAACAAGGTTAGTGTTACATTTTGGTTATAATTTGAATATGGGTACCTTTAGTGTTTTTATTTTGGGGTTGATTTTATTTTTGTTTTCCATTGTTGTTGTGTTTGTGGTTAGGTCCGGACAGGTGGACGCGTTTCCAATGATGAAATATTGAGCTTTGCAAAGCTCTTCAATGATGAGCTTACTTTGGACAATATGAGCAGGTTAATATATTATTTAGATTAGACTTCTCATTAGTTTTCACTCACCTGCAGGCAAAGTGCAGGTGACCTTTTTTTTTTTTTGTCTTTATTATTATTATTGTTTTTTTTTTTCGGTTTTTTGGATATATGTTTAGGAATATGTAAGATGCTTCTGTATTTGGGGTAAGCACTAAATTGTTCATGGTAGTTTCTTTATTGACGATTGATTAGAGGCTGCTAATTTTGTTATTCCATTTCAGGCCACGGTTGGTTAATATGTGCAAATATATGGGGATCCAACCTTTTGGCACGGATAATTACCTGAGGTTTATGCTTCGGAGGAAATTGCAAAAGTAAGAACAAGAATTCTACATTATTCTAAATTGACTTAAAAAAGTGTACTTTTATAGTCCCATATCTTTAATTTGCCACTTCTTTTAGCTTTCTCACTATTTCTATGTCTCTGTGTTTTTCTTTTGTTATCTTGTTTACTTTTAAGAGAAATTTACTCGACTTTACCTTGTGATAGTGTTAACTTGTACAAAGGCCCTTGGATTTTACCAAATTGAATTGTTCTAATTCAGGATTAAAGAAGATGATAAGCTAATCCAAGCTGAAGGCGTGGATTCTCTTTCTGAAGAGGAACTGAGACAAGCTTGTAGAGAGAGAGGCCATCTTGGTTTGCTTTCCACAGAAGAGATGCGAAATCAGGTTTATTTATATTTTCTGTCATTCTGCAATTATTCACAAATGCAATAGGGTTTATCATAGATCCTTTCCCTCTGGATGAGATTATGGTGCAATTTAATTTGAATTAATTATTCCATTTTTAATTGACTGGTTTCCCTCTACATTCAGCTTCATGACTGGTTGGACCTGTCTCTTAACCATGCTGTACCATCTTCTCTTCTAATCCTTTCAAGGTAAATTTTTTTTTTTTAAAACAAAATTCTGTCATCAACCTAATATTAGGACCCTCTTATAAGAGACTGGTGATATTCCAACATTTTATGATAACTAGGGCTTTCACTGTATCTGGCAAGTTGAAGCCTGAGGAGGCAGTTGTTGCAACACTTTCTTCTCTGCCTGAGGAGGTTGTTGATACTATTGGTACAGCATTGCCGTCAGAAGATCCTGTGTCTGAGAGAAGAAGAAAATTGGATTTCCTCGAGTTGCAAGAAGAACTTATCAAGGTATTACCTCTAGCTTGAAATGTTCCTCATTATTTTGGACAATGTTTTGCTATTCTTGACCATAGCTGAACAGAAAAATGCTGACACCTGACATAAGGAGTCAGAAGTTTATTAATTTGCAATACTTGTATAAAGTCTCAATAAAAGTACACATTTTTGGAATATTTTAGGTTTCATGGTTCAAGATTTCAAGCATTTGTTAAGCCAGTTTTCCATATTAACAGAATTTTTCTATTGATAAAAGCCTTGATGTTTTTTTCCCTTGCAAACTAAAACACTGTATAGGAAGAAGAGAAGAAGCAAGCAAAAGAGAAGCTCAAGGAGCCATCTAAGGCTGCTGACGAGGATATTGCTCTGAAGGAGATGGAGGGCCCCACAGCCAGAGAAGCAGAAGAGCTGGCTAAAGCTAAGATGCATGACAAAGAAGAACAGCTCTGCAATATCAGTCGAGCTCTGGCCGTTCTCGCCTCTGCTTCTGTAATTCTTTATTTTATTTTTCTTTATTTCCTGCCTATCCAATATTGCCTTTCTGCTTAAGTGGTGAATAATTTCTCTGGAAAGAGAAGAATTAGAAATCCTAATGAATAAAACGTTACCCTCTGCATAAAGGGGCTTGGTACTTAATGCAAATTGTAATTATGGTCATTGTAGTGCACCTATGTGGTCATATTAACCATGTCATGATCCCAAAAGGAAAAAAATATATATATACAATATAATATACCTAGCTTTAGAGTAATATATTTTCTTATATTTTTGACAAATTGTGTTTATCCATTTGCAGTCTGTTAGCAAGGAGCGGCAGGAATTCTTAAGCCTTGTAAACAAGGAGGTAAAGCAACTGAAAACCCCGTCCATTCACTGTTCTTATTATTGTGAATTGAACTGATTGAAAAACAAAATTACAGATAGAGCTATACAATGAGATGTTAGAAAAGAAAGGAACTGATGGTGAAGAAGAGGCAAAGAGAGCTTACAAAGCTGCACGTGAAGTTGCTGATCATGCAGCTGAAGCAGCTGCTGGAGGAAAGGTTTCTTCTGCTCTCATAGAGAAGGTTTGTCTCTTTCTCTCTCTCTCTCTCTACTTCTCTTATGTATATTATTAATATGATGACTGATAATAGCAACCTGCTAATGATGATGACAAACCAAAAGCACTTTCAAATATCTATCTGTGGTCAATATCTACAAATTAATTCAACACAACTATACATTATATAAAAGGTGTACTAGAATAACAAGTTTGCTGACTGCTGACTTGGAATAATGGTTCGATATTAATGTGTCATTAAGATCATGGGGATTAGAGCTATCTACCTTCTTAATAATCTGTCTCTCATTATGGTACAATTTCAGGTTGATGCTATGCTACAAGAGCTTGAGCAGGAGATAGATGATGTCGATGCCAAGATTGGCAACCGATGGCAACTCCTTGACAGGTAAACTTTTTAAGAAAAATACATTTTGTAAGTTTGTCACTATTAATAAATTCAAATTCAGATGTGTATTCAACTATTAATATTCATGCATTCTCCGTTTTGTTTTATTAATTTGTAGGGATCGTGATGGCAAGGTGACACCAGAAGAGGTTGCAGCTGCAGCTGCTTATCTTAAGGACACGATTGGAAAAGAGGGAGTGCAAGAGCTTATTGGCAAGCTTGCTAAAGACCCAGGTCATATCACAAATTCTATGTTCCTTTTTTTTATGGCTACCAATTTCTTTTATGCCCATGCAAGATGTCAACATATCATGAATACCCTGAAAAATGACAAGTGTCACATATCTCCCAGCAAATAACACAAACGTATCTCCCTCTAACTAAAACGTAAAATATGGCTACTTTGGATATGTAAAAGGCTTTGTAGGTTCCCAAATTGTTCTTTTGCTAACCCTTTTTTCTTTCCCCCCCTTTCCAACAGAGGGTAAGATTCTTGTGGAGGACATTGTGAAAATGGCAAGTCAAACAGAGGAGGAAACGAATGAAGATGGGAAAGACAAACAACAGTAGGTGGCAAGTAGTCAAAAGAAAAAAAAAAAAAAAAAGTAACCCTCTTTTCTGAAATATAAACACAATTTTTTGCTCCTGACAAAAAGCGAAGCTCCATGTGCTTGTTTTATGGATGGACTAGTTCGTATTTTTTGCGTTCGTTTTCTTTTTTCAGAGTAGAATGAGTCCTGGTTTTTTTAGTATTTTATAAAATAGTGCTTCTGGGTGCCTTTTGATAACCTAGAGCCGCATTTTATAGAAGAATAAACGAAACATTTTGTAAACAAATAGATAGGTCTGCACGAACTTTATAACATATTCTTAAGTGCCGTTTTATTTCATTTTATTACCTTTTAAAAGTCATGCTTATTGCCACATAGTGATTTCTCTGGTTTAAATGACAATTGACAAACAAACATTAAGTATGTAACTACAAATGAAACCACATAGTGATTTCTCTGGTTTAAATGACAATTGACAAACAAACATGTAAGTATGTAACTACAAATGAAACCAACCATATCAAATGAAAATACCGTTGCTCATCTCTTCAATCTTTTCTTTTTATATATTTGTTTGTTCTTTCTCTTCTCGTCTCGCATTCATGCCATCAGTTAAATAACTAAATCAATTTTCATTTTAACTCCCTTTTCTTTTCCTCCCCATTCTACTGATTACTGAATACCAGCTGTGCAATTAATCAGAACCATTCTTCACTTCTAAGTACCAACATTATGGCCCCTTCTTCAACTCCTAGTTCATTCAAGCACGCATGAGCTCATCGTTTGTTGGTTAATTAAATGATTGTGTGGAGTTTTCGTCGGTCAAAATAAAAGAGATGTCTGATTACTATATCTGGGTTCACAAATCACAATAATTCCTTCACTGCGTCTATGTCCTTAACTAAGAGTCTAAGATATATAAGTGTAGTAACTTACTTAAATCAGTTAAATGTTGCCAAACTATAGTCATGTAAGATGCTACTTTAACAACGGACTAAAACGAAGACTTCTAGGATAATAAACCATAAAATTTCATTCAGTGCATCCAGTAAAAAAAATAACATAAATCGCCTTCAAAGGTATATATATACTATATAACCCAATACCCTCATCCTCCTCGCCCATTCGCATTACCAAATCCAACATTTCCAATTTGACATGCATGGAACCATCTCCTCCAGATCTCTCCATCCTCCAAAACCCATGGTACCTCTGCTGCCACATCTCCCTCGAGCTCATGTGCAAGCCTGACACTGTCTGCACCAGCCAGACCTATGACCATGCCAGCATTGACTTCTTGGTCGCCAACAGCAACATTACCTACCCTGTCATCTCGGCCCTGCTCTCCAACTTCATTCTCATCCGCAACCATACAGTCTGCTGCCTCATCCAGGACAAGTGCGCCGCTAATCTTTCCTTCGGGATTGAGCTCGTCCCGATCCCGAAGCAACCTGCCAAGCCTGATCATGTGTGGATCCGCTAGGGCCAAAATAAATAGGAACTCTGAAACACATATCTCTGGAAGTAAGTGGTAGGTGCACTTGAAATCCAGTTAATGGATTGAGGAGAGGCCATGGCTTTGAAGCATTCGAGCTGCGTACGAGCACATGTTTATTGAATGAGTCAAACAGGCACGGCGCCTTTGGGGTCTAGGAAGACATTATTAATAGGCACAGCGTGAACCTTTTCAGAGAACAAACGACAGAACTGGATATCAAATGAGGTACTACTCTTCCGTTTCCAATTGATAAAGCATGGGAGCTGCTGAGGCAGGTCACAAGGTTGTACAGCCGAGCGCCATTGCCTGCACACAGCACGAAACCGGATGAAATCAGAGATGTGAGATGTCTCTCACATTCTTGGCAATGTGGTGGAGTAGGTCTGGATTTAGTTCAGCCCAGTCCATTTATTTTTATCTTCAATGGGATGCGAATTGGATGCTGCTTTCTGATCTGAATTATTCGGCCAATGTATATCTGCACCAAAATAAAGGAAAACCACAGCTGCCCCTTAACATTTGATTTTTCAATTTTCTCGCTAAATGCGGCTATGTATGTTTAAAAAGGAAAGACCCAGAAAAAAAAAAAAAAAAAGAGGATAATGAAAGCAGATTCTAAACAGCCAGAGTTGAAATGTTTAAAATCATCAAAAGGAGGAACTTAACCCAAAGTTATCATTAGTTCTCCACTTTCCGTCAGAGAGATTAATTTATGACTCACGAGTAATATTATCAACAACATTAGGGGAGTCGAAGCACACCAAGTCGAAATATTAAAGGCTCAAGCAATAAAGAAGAATATAACAAGATTTGAAGGCATGCAAGGGATGGAAAAAAAGCAAACCGCTAGAGAAAATCAAGAAATCGACGTGTAATCCGGCATAACGAGCTTGAACGAAAGAAATATGGCGTTTAATTTCCGATGATTTGATGAAAAGATGCGCTTGGGTTTAATGATTTATATCTTTTGTGCAAGGATATATAGCTGGGCCAAACAAGAAGAGTTGTGCCATCTGCGCTCCAATTATAAACTAATTATGCAGAACAATATAAGATAAAAATATCTACATCACAATTATAAGCTAATTATAAAACCTATTGTTGAGTGTAAGTTGCCAAACAAGCAGAGTTGTGCCATCTGCGCTCGAATTATAAACCAAATTTGCCGAACAACACAAGATAAAAACATCTACATCACAATTATAAGCTAATTATAAAACCTATTGTTGAGTTGAGTGTAAGTTAATTAATATACTACCAAAGAATGCCCTCATATGTGGGAAAATAAAGAAACAAAACAATGTTAGACAATAAAGATATATTGCTTTATCTACCAGCAATACATGTAGATATGATGCTCAATTTATTTTTTTATTAGATGGAAAATCAAAACATATTGTTGTTTCATCTAGCGACTAATATCTATCCCCAAATTAAATCGATCGAATGACACAAGCACGTGTTTACATACTAGATTTTGTGTATAATACTTCTTGGATTCGTACATTTATAAGGACTAGAGATTAACAAGTTTTAGTCATTTAGTAATAGTGCATTCACGAGTTATTTATTTTTATAATATAATAATAATTTTTAACCATGCCATATCATCCATACTCTTTAACTGTCCGAATTTAATTTGATTTTTCTTTTTTTTTTTAAATCTTGATTGGATAACTCATGTGCCATTAATTAAAAATAGAAATAATTAGATATATGCCACTATGAAAAATTGATAATTAGAGATATGCCACTCTTAAATTGTAAATTAGTTTTATGCCACTATAAAATGGTTTAAATTAGTTTTATGCCGTTATTTTCGGTGAAAATTAGAGAAATGCCACTCGAACTTTTTAAAAATGTCCAAAATGCCCTCTCATTAAGAAATGACAAAGAAATTTATTGAAATGAATTAAATTTTAAATTTTAAATTTTGAAATTTCAGATTTACAAATTTTTGGATTTTAAAAATTTTGAACTTTCAAATTCAAAATTTTCGAAATTTTAAAAATTTTGAATTTCAAAATTTCAAATTTTAAATTTTCGAATTAAAATTTTTTTAATTTTAAAATTTGAAAATTTTAAATTAAAATTTTTAAATTTCAACTTTTGAGATTTTTTATTTTTTATTTTGAATTCTAAAATTTAAAATTTGAAATTTTATTTCTTTTGTTGATTGCGTAAAATCACTTATATTTATTTAGCGGTGACATATTTCTAATTTTTATATTATACAGTGGCATATTTCTAATTTTATTATTTTATAACGACCTATTTAAAAGGGTATAATGGTCAAATTAATTATCCGGTGGCATAAATCTAATTTTATCATTTAGTGATGGTATTTCTCTAATTTTTAGTTTTTACAGTGGCATAAACCTAATTATCCCTTAAAAATAATATGCAATAATGCAATAAAACTCTTGAAGCACTGAAATTTTGTTGTTTTTTCCACATGAATTGATCTTTTCGTATTGTTTATCAATAAATGTTGCATCGCCAGTAGTAATATCATCGACTCTTGTAAGCTCGGTTTTTTGGTGAAAGGCCAAAATTAATCATCCATGGACCATAGTAATCTGTGACCTTTTCATCTTTGCTCAAAGTTACGCACTTCCATAGATCCTTGTCCTATTAGAAATAAGGACAGAAGAATTCGGGAAGAAAAACGAAAAAGTTTTATTCCGAAAAAAACAAGAGTGTTATTTGGGAAGAAAAAAATGTTGTTTGGATGGTGAGTTGAGAAATAAAAATGGAAGAGATGAATTACAATTAGAAAGAGCGTTATTCGGAGAAAAGTTGAAAGGGTGTTATTCCGAGAATAAGAATCTATCCAAACAATTTCTTTCCGAAATAACACTCTTCCTACTCTTTCCGGAATAACACTCTTTCAGATTCGTCCGAGTCGATTCCTTGGACCAACTGTTCGATTCTGATTCCGATTCTAATTTGAAAACCATGATTTAACGTAACGGAATGAAACTGAACGGCTGTTCCGTATCTGTTTCCCACGTTTGACAGCCCTGGACATAACGACACTTTAGCAGTAGCACATTTAAACCTTTATTAATATAAGTTCATCAGCATGAACACAACATCAATGCCAGTTTCGACATAGTGTGGTTTAATTAGAGCCAAAACTAGAGTCAAAGTAATCAGGGGCGGATCTAAGTGTATTCAAAAGTGAGAAATTATCCTCCAATATTTTCAAAATAATCGCTTAAAAATATAAAAATTACATGTTATTGAGTTAGAATTATTCAATTTGCCCCCTAAAAGTTGTAAACATTTCAACATAGTTATTCTTTGCCATTCTTATTTTGAAATCCCCGTTCCGCCCCAGAAATTAATTAAATAGAAGAGACAGAGAACTAGACATAACTCTTCCTACAAGTAAATGTCATGTCATTCAGCATGTGCATGCACTTGGAAATCCAGTTACTGGATTGAAGCAGCCAACATATAAGATACAATATATGTCACAATTATAAACTAATTATAACTTTTTTTTTTTTGAAAAGAGGTGGGAGACACCAGTTTTCATTTTTGAAAAAACAAAAGTCAAACAAACAGAACTAAAACAAAACCAAGATAATATCCATACATACCTAAGCCCCTTCTTACACCAGAGAACAATTTGACCCAAATAAAAACACTTACAGTTAAAGTCTCCATCTGTTTTATAACTATATTTCTATTGATAAATTGAAGCTAAGAAACTCTTCAAACAAAACTCAAAATCTATTCCACGAGGTAAGAACAAAACAGCTCATAAGATAAATCCAAAAACAAAGATATCACAAAACTAATGACCAAAATACACTTAGCCTTAGGCATTTGGTGCGGGCTGTGCGGCAGGAGCAGCAGCACCAGAACCAGAACCAGCACCTGCAGCAGGGGGAGGAGCCTGTGCTGGCTTCAGCAGGTCCTCCCTGCGGAAGAAGCGCTGTGGTGGCTCACGGTTGCGGCGGTTCTCCCGAGACCTGACTCTCACCACATGAGAATGGATGGCGCATGAGATGCAGTACTGCACCTTTGCGTACAATTTAGGAAGAGCATATGATTCATACACTGATGCATCTTTTATGTCTTTTATGGCAGCCTGTTCAACAATGTTCCTCACAATGAATCTTTTAATGGCCTTGTCCTTGGGGCAGCATTTGCCACAGTTGGAGCAGCGAATGAACTTGACATGGCCACGGCCATGCTTGTTGCGTCCACCATTCCTGCGCTTGAAAGTCATGGTGGCTGCGGAGTTCTCTGAGAGAGATGGAGGCGCTTGTGCTCGCTAGAGCCTTTTATCTCTTTCTGTCGCTAGGGTTTAATATGTGAAGGCGGCTTGTCTAAGGTTATGTGAATGTGCTTCAATTTGTACTAGCCCTAGCTAGGATCTGAGCATTATATATGGAATTGTTTTTGGCAAAGCAATTAATTAATGGAATTAAATAAATGTACGTTTTTTTTACCTTAACTGCTTGGAATGGCCGTAACTTTTTAGAGAAATATATATATGGCGTGGCCGTCAAGTTTTAGCTGCTTGGAGCGAAAGTTACCAAAGATCTGAGAATAAATGACTATTTGAGCAGAAATGAGGATGGCAGGCTCTAGAATAGTAAAGCTGGAATGAAAATTTATTAATAAACAACGTTAATGTATAAGACTATAAGGAAATGATTATAGCATTGGTAACCTTTTTAATTTGGTGGTTGGAAAAAAAAAAAAAAACAAATGGCGCTGGATTTGGTATGGAAATATTTTCTTGGCGAGAATAATGTAACGATTTTGTTATAAAATCAATTGGTTGCGTAATATTTATGTGAGTCTGATAATTTTATATTGATTATTTAATAATAATAATGTTTGACGTTCAATTGTAATGGAAACCTAAGAGGCATGTGTAACAACAAATTATTCTATTTGTTGTGTTATTGATCTCTTATTTTACTAAGGCTTATGGAGCAATATTATATATATAACATTACTATGATACATATTAATTCTGAGCGTTTTTCAGTAAGTACCAATGGTTTAAATAGCGGATAGCGGTTCCATCGCGAGATGCTCTTGTCATAGCGGATAGCGGATAGCGGTTATTTATCGGCCGCTATCTGATCAATAATCATATAAACATAAAGGGTTTGATATTGATGTATGACTGTCAAATTGATATCAATCAAGTCGTATGTACCACAATTTTAATGACGAATATTAAGTAAATATTCACATTATCGAATCAGTCACTCCAAAATATGCACATTATATACATTTTTTAATCCAAATAAACATCACATAGATATCATATTGTATACTTAAATGCAGAAAAATATAAAGCGTGCAATTCACAATTTTAATACAAAATCCATACTGTAACTAACATTTAACATTTACATTATCAAATTGATAAATTGAAACAAAACATAAGGTATGAAACAATTGTCAGGCCTAACATTTAACATTTACATTATCAAATTGATAAATTGAAACAAAACATAAGGTATGAAACAATTGTCAGGCCATTCATTCATCTTCCTTTGAAGTACAAATGATCAATCATTGACATTATCAAATTTCAACAAAATAGAAGACATAAAAAATAACAACTGTCATTCCATTCATTCATTAGCCCTTTAAATCCGAAGATGACTCTGAGTTCTCTTCATCATCCCCTGAGTTCTCTTCCTCATCCCCTGAAGTTTTCAAGTCCATTTGTTCTTCATCCTCTGATGATGAAGAAGCTGAAACCAATTCTCCAGTATTAATCAGTCTTTTTATTTTCTTGGCATGCCTAGGGCATGTGGGACCAGTTATCCTAGGTCTCTTACCTGTGCATGACCTTGGTTGAGTACATTCCTTTCAAGAGACATTAGTGAACCAGTTATCCTAGACATTTTTTGAAACGTTTGATTTATTAAAAGTGAACCAGAGCATGAAGGAACTTGGGCAAATGATTTGTAGCATGGCTTGAACAACAAATATTAGTCCATTTAAGAGATCGTGTGTTTGACCCATGATGGTATGAAATTGGAATTGGCAAAATTGACAATAACAAGTATGCCCACATATAAAAGTAAAGCTAAACAATCGATATACCCACTGGACCCTAAACATGCAATTAGCCCTCAATTTAATCAAATATTTGCCAAGTGCTAACTAAATGAAATCGACTTTGTGCTTTCTCAAAGCAAATAGAACCGATAGCATTTTTTTCCCGGATTGGAAAACGAAGATAAACAAGCAAAAACCCATATTTCATTTGACAATTTTAGAAATCACAACAATAAAGGACAAGGCGGAGGTTATCTGGAAAATGTAGAACGATTGCGAGCGATTTCGATTTCAAAAATCTAAATTTTTTCTTCGATTATGTGTTGCGTCAAGACTCAAGAATCAAGAAGAAAGAAAATGTGGTTTCGGATCTTGGTTGAGACGAGAGAGAAAAAAGACGGACTAATTGTTTCCAATTTTCGTTGAGGGAGGTAGGTAGTATTGGGCCCGGCCTATATGGACCCAATTAATTAGCCCACTTTTAATAAAAATTTCTTAAGATTCGCTAAACTTCCGCTAATCAGCGCTAAATGACCGATAAACGGCGCTAACAAACCGCCATCGGCACAAAACGCTAAATTTGCATTTTTCATTTAGCAGGATAGCGATTGGCACATGAAATCGCTATTGCGCCGATATATAGCGCTATTTAAATCACTGGTACTAAGTACATATGCATATTTAAAATCGTTGTATGCATGCTTTAATTAATTGTATACATATACATTGAAACCTAGGAAACAGTTCAGAGAAACTGGAGTATATATACTGCTTTTACAAATATTCTTCTACAAAGAGGCAGATGTTATATATATTTGTTGCTTTTGCAAATTAATGAGTTTGGTTACCAAAGATTGTCACTCTTCTCTATATATGCGCATTTTCCAAATGCCTATGATTTATTTTTCTGAAAACATTAAACCACCTTTTGGAGATCAGGTATAGATATCTCAAAATGCATATTTTTTTATGACCTCAAAATATAAATTATTTACGGTACTGGCTTAGTGGGTCTTGCCATATAAGTGATGATTTGCCACATAATACACACACAGATCCAGCGGCACAAACATGTCATGCGTTTAAATCGGAGATCGGAGATCTAATCAAACGGTGGAAAAATGTGGTATTAGAAGCAGATTAAATTTGGGTCTTTGGATTTGAAGGGAATCCTAAGCGCTCTGCGAGGCTTCGTGAGAAATGATGGGAGAAAGTTTAAAAAATCCAAAAAAAAAAAAGGAAAAAAACGCAAAATCATTGAACAAGGATGATGATTTTGTTCTTTATTTAAAATTTCTATATATGGAAGAAAGTTTTGAGAAGATAAATAATATTAGGTTATTCTTCTGATATCTTCGAGGACCAATTTTGAAGTTGCTATCTTTTTTAAAAGGTAAAATTCGGAAATAATCCCTCAAATCCTTTCCATCTGAAAATAACTCTTCATATCTTCAATTTTGATTACTAGCAGATACGCCCACCCAATGTGTGGGGAAATTTTTATTATTTTGTTACACTTAAATAAAATAGATAATAGATAAACATATAAATATGGGAAAAGGTAAATTGATGAACATGGATATTTTTTAACGAATAAAATTATTAAAAAATTTATGTGGGATTGTCAAGCTTAAATATAAAAGCAAATAATAGTTATGTACATAGAAGCTATAAGTATTTTGCATCATTTATGTTCCAGATGCAAAGAAAATTATGATATGCAAACGCAATATAAAAAATATGCGTCAAGTTATTATTTGAAAAAAACAGATTTGGAACGTCCTTGAAATGATGCATGCAATAGGAGAAATTAAAAAAATAGTGCAAGAAAAAAAATAATAAAATCGCTAGAGTCAAGAATTGAACTCAGGAAATATTGACAAACTCCCTAAAAACTTTAATTCAATTCAGCGACCGGACACTTTCTGTCAAAGAGTCTGACTCTTTGTTAGAAATACAAATCTGAACCGCACATCATATCAAATTGCACAGATCAATGGTTTATAATTGATGTTAACACATGTTTCCACCCCTAGTGGTTGGAATTCATGACCTTTCTATGGCTGCTTTTATAAGTAGTATAGATAATCTTCTCTGATCACGACAATTAGGATTGTAATCTTTCTTATTATTTTAACTAAATTTTAATATTGAAAAATCAACTGTTTAATTTTATGATTGAAATACCCCTGCAGCTTATGTTGTAAGTTAAGCATATTATTATTACTAGCAGCAGAGTCCACCCAACGTGTGGACGGACTCTAATATGTGATAAGTGAAAATGAAAATATTATTTGACATAGATATATTGTTCATTTTCAATATGTAAGGTTAACATTGTCTTGGTCGGTGCTAAAGGTAGTAGCAGTATTCACTAATTTAAAAAATAGAATAAAGAAGAGTAGAAATACAAATAGCTCAAAAAATAATTCGATGAAAATAAATATGTTTTTCAATAAAAAAAATTTTAAATAAAAATATATAATCTCAAACAAAAAAAAAAAATACAACATCACAAGATTCTTGAATCGCTTTTGCTCCACTGTTGTAACGAACAATGATCATACTCAAATTGGAGACCTGTTTTATAAAAAATAATAATTAATAAATTAATTAAAATAAAAAATTTAAGATAATTTTATATGTGGAATGCATATGTGAGTGTGATGTGATATGAGAGAGATAATTATTATTGAATGAATGGAGCAACAAAGATATGAGCTACTCGCGCAAAATAAATTGGCATATATATTAATAGTTTTATAAAGTTGTTAATAACCGGGACAACTTAAAAATCACTGGTACACCTTAAATTGATGAGATTCTGCTGACAATAATAGTTCGAATTTGGAATAGAATGAAAATCAGTAGTTTGTCTTGACAATTATTTATTAAACGCTTATTAAAAAATGTGTTACAATTTGTTAAAATTTATTAAATTCGAGCATCTTAAATCGCAATGTGTGTCCATCATAAATCAATTACAATTAAGAAATTGGAAATCTTGCTTTAAAAAATATTACTCAGAAAATTAAAAAGGTCAAAACATATCAAGACAAGAGAATTAACCAATTGTAAAAATAAAAGGCAATTAATTATGTGTTTTGTTTTTTAAGGAAATACATTTTATCTTGCCAATAATATTCACGATTGGGACTCATGATGAGAATTTACATCTAATTGATTATTTCTTTTCAATTTTCTTCACGTGATTTCCATAAATGATTGTTTTTGACCAATCAGCAATAAAATGAGATCGGCCAGAATAGGAAGAATATTTAATTTGGATGGAGTAAATTTTGATCCAGTCACACTTAAATATTTCAGCTGTAACTAAATTCAATTTTTATTACATACCAAAAACAACACCAAACGGAATATTGTTATACTACATGAAGGGTCTGACAAAAACTGGGTAGCGCAGGAGAAACAAAATTCAGAAAAAAAAAAGATGATTTTCTCATAAATTCAATCTTGCCTTTTCTAGAAAGTATACACATATGTGATAGTATAGTAGTAGCACATAACTGATGGCATGTAACAGCCAGTTCTTTGATTTCGGTATTTTTTTGGTTAAATTAGTTATAGGCTTCCAGCTTACAGCTTACTGGTATTAAAGCATTAGTTAACAGTTTGCCTGAAAGTTTCTGGGGCAAAATCATATAAGTTTGCAAAATTTATAAGCTTACATCATTTTAACAAAGTTTCAAAAAGCATCGGTAAAACACAACTATTTTTTTGCATAGAAGTCCTTGGAAGGTGCTATATTTGCTTCAGCTCTTTGCCTCTCAATAAGCTGCGAATTAACAAATTGAAATATGTCAGTATAAAATTTGAGTTAAAAAGGTAAAATAAAATTTCGCAATCACCTCATGACCCAGAAAGTGAATCCTAATTAATGTTCAGTTTGTCCACGTTTTCTTATTGGGTTTCAATATACTCGATTCCTTGATTTACATCTTTATTCTTCTCTTTCTGTTGCAATCTTTCTTCAGATTAAGCATTGTAACAAACTAACCAACGAATCAAACAAATTGAAATATGCCAGTATTTGACACTAATTTGTCTATTGTCAGATCCAAACCATGTTAAACTTTTGTTTGTTGATATGTAAATAAAGAATAATTTATATGGAAACATGACAACCAGGAGAATAAAATCAGAACTTACATGAGTGAAAATGGGACAAATGTGATGGTTATTAATCCCAATAAAAAATAGAAATAGTAGAATTCATACTCAAACATGATCACAAAAACAGTAGATTTATAGGAACTTTTAATAACCATATGGAAACAGTAGCAATATGGAATTACATGAATACAAACTAATGACCACCCAATTGAATTTAAGCAAATTAATAATCCATTTTATTGTATAAATAAAATGACTGATGCATGCCAGGTCAAACCTAGATCTCAAAGATCAAGAATAAGATAGCAATACTAAAGTGATACTTTCTAATAGGGAGTCTCAAAAGCAATAATTTTTCAGTGCAGCCTACTAATTATTTGTTCTTCCCTGCTTAGCAAGGGAGCTCAAGATATTTTTCGTTTTTCTTTTTGCCTTTTTCTGATCTTAGGAAAGCACAAACATGCAATTTTATTGTATAAGATGGCATGTTACCTTCCATAAGAAATCTTAAACCGTACAGTTTTTAATTACGCACATAAAATGTAGATAATGCAATTCTGAATTTTATTTGAGCATTTCACTCGTTACTGGATTCATTCTAAGTAATTTCATCACAATAATCTACATCTAAACTCTTTATACTGTCCAGACTAAGATTCCTATCTTATTTGTTTAAAAAGATTGGATTATATATGGTAATTACGCATATAATATACAAATAAAATAATTCTGAGTATCATTTGAGCATTTCAATCGTTTCTGGATTCAATCTAAGTCATTCTATCACAATAATCTTCATTTAAACTCTTTATACTATGTAGAATATGATTCATATCTTACTTATTAAAAAATATTGGATTATACATGGTAATTACACATATAATGTGCAAATAATGCAATTCTGAGTATCATTTGAGCATTTCAATTGTTTCTGAATTCATTCTAAGTCATTTCATCGCAATAATCTACATTTAGACATTTTATACTAAGATTTATATCTTGTTTATTGAAAAAAAAAATTAGATTATACGTGGTAATTAAGCATATAATTTGCAAATAACGTAATTCTGAGTATCATTTGAGCATTTCACTCGTTTCTGGATTCATTCTTAGTAATTTTATCACAAGATAATGCAATTCTGAGTATCATTTGAGCATTTCAATCGTTTCTGGATTCATACTAAGTCATTTCATCCCAATAATCAATATTTAGACAGTTTATACTCTATAGACTAATATTTATATCTTGTTTATTCAAAAAGATTGGATTATACATGGTAGTTATGCATATAATTTGCAAATAAAGCAATTCTGAGTATCATTTGAACATTTCAATCGTTTCTGGATTCATTTTTAGTAATTTTATCACAATAATATACATTTGAACTATTTATACTATCCATACTAAGATTCATATCTTTTTTATTCAAAAAGATTGCATTATACATGTTCATTACGCATATAAATTGTAGATAATGCAATTCTGAGTATCATTTCAGCATTTCAATCATTTCTGGATTCATTTTAAATCATTTCATCCAAATAATCAACATTTAGACATTTTATACTCTACAGACTAAGATTTATATCTTGTTTATTAAAAAATATTGGATTATAAAAGGTAATTATGCATATAATTTGCAAATAATGCAATTCTGAGTATCATTTGAGCATTTCAATCGTTTCTGGAATCATTCTTAGTAATTGTATCACAATAATATACATTTAAACTATTTATACTATCCAGACTACAAATCATATCTTCTTTATTCAATAAGTTCGCATTATACATGTCAATTACGCATATAAAGTGCAAATAATGCAACTCTGAGAATCATTTGAGTATTTCAATCATTTCTGGATTCATTCTAATTCATTTAATCACAATAATCTACTTTTAAACTCTTTATACCATCTAGAATAAGATTCATATCTTATTTATTCAAAAAGAGTGGATTATACATGGTAATTATGCATCTAATGTGCAAATAATGCAATTCTGAGTATCATTTGAGCATTTCAATCGTTCTACGATTCATTCTAAGTCATTTTATCGCAATAATCTTTATTTTAACTCTTTATACAATGTAGAATATGATTCATATCTTACTTATTCAAAAATATTGGATTATACATGGTAATTAAGCATATGATGTGCAAATAATGTAATTCTGAGGATCATTTGAGAATTTCAATCGTTTTTGCATTCATTCTAAGTCATTTCATCACAATAATCTACATTTAAACTCTTTAGACTGTGCACACTAAGATTAATATCTTAGTTATTAAAAAAGAATGGATTATTCATGCTCATTACGCATATAAATTGCAATACATGTAATTCTGAATATTATTTGAACATTTCAAATGTTTCTGGATTTATTCTAAGTCATTTCGTGATAATAATCTACATTTAAACTCTTTATACTGTCCTGACTAAGATTCATATCTTATTTGTTCAAAAAGATTGGATTATACATGGTAATTACGCATATAATATGCAAATAATGCAATTCTGAGTATCATTTGAGCATTTCAATCATTTATGGATTCATTCTAAGTCATTTCATTACAATAATCTACATTTAAACTCTTTATACTGTCTACAATATGATTTATATTTTATTTATTCAAAAAGATTGTATTATACAAGGGAATTACACAAATAAAGTGCAAAACATGCAATTCTGAGTATCATTTGAGCGTTTCAATCGTTTCTGGATTCATTCTAAGTCATTTAATCACAATAATCTTTATTGAAACTTTCTATACTGTGTAGAATATGATTCATATCTTACTTATTCAAAAATATTAGATTATACATGGTAATTACGCTTATAATGTGCAAATAATGCAATTCTGAGTATCATTTGAGCATTTCAATCGTTTCTGGATTCATTCTAAGTCATTTAATCACAATAATCTTTATATAAACTTTTTATACTGTGTAGAATATGATTGACATCTTACTTATTCAAAAATATTAGATTATACATGGTAATTACGCATATAATGTGCAAATAATGCAATTCTGAGTATCATTTGAACATTTCAATCGTTTCTGAATTCATTCTAAGTCATTTCATCGCAATAATGTACATATAGACAGTTTATACTCTACAGACTAAGATTCATATCTTGTTTATTCAAAAAAATTAGATTATACATAGTAATTGTGCATATAATTTGCAAATAATGTAATTCTGAGTATCATTTGAGCATTTCAATCGTTTCTAGATTCATTCTTAGTAATTTTATCACAATAATATACATTTAAACTCTTTATACTATCCAGACTAAGATTCATATCTTATTTATTCAAAAATATCGCATTATACATGTTAATTACGCATAAAAAGTGCAGATAATGCAATTATGATTATCATTTGAGCATTTCATTCGTTTCTGTATTCATTCTAAGTCATTTCATCCCAATAATCAACATTTAGACATTTTATATTCCACAGACTAAGATTTATATCTTCTTTATTAAAAAAGATTGGATTATACATGGTAATTATGCATACAATTTGCAAATAATGCAATTCTGAGTATCATTTGAAAATTTCAATCATTTCTGGATTCATTCTTACTAATTTTATGACAATAATATATATTTAAACTCCTTATACTATCCAGACTAAGATTCATATCTTGTTTATTCAAAAAATTACATTATACATGTTAATTACGCACATAAAATGCAGATAATGCAATTCTGAGTATCATTTCAGCATTTCAATCGTTTCTTGATTCATTCTAAGTCATTTCAACCAAATAATCAAAAATTTAGACAGTTTAAACTCTACAGACTAAGATTTATATCTTGTTTTTTTTCAAAAATATTGGATTATACAAGGTAATTATGCATATAATTTGCAAAGAATGCAATTCTGAGTATCATTTGTGCATTTCATTCGTTTATGGATTAATTCTTAGTAATTTTATCACAATAATACACATTTAAACTCTTTATACTATCCAGATTAAGATTCATATCTTGTTTATTCAAAAAATTGCATTATACATGTTAATTACGCATATAAAATGCAGATAATGCAATTCTGAGTATGATTTGAGCATTTCAATCGTTTCTGGATTCATTCATAGTAATTTTTTCACAATAATAAACATTTAAACTCTTTATACTATCCAGACTGAGATTCATATCTTGTTTATTCAAAAAGATTGCATTCTACATGTTAATTAGGCATATAAAATGCAGATAAATCAATTTTATGTATTATTTGATCATTTCAATCGTTTCTAGATACATTTTATGTCATTCCATCACAATAATCTACATTTAGACAGTTTAAACTCTACAGACTAAGATTTATAACTTGTTTATTCAAAAAGATTGGATTATACAGGGTAATTATGCATATTATTTCCAAATAATGCAATTCTGTGTATCATTTGAGCATTTCAATCGTTTCTGGATTCATTCTTAATAATTTTATCATAATAATACACATTTAAACTCTTTATACTATCCAGACAAAGATTCATATCTTCTTTATTCAAAAATATTGCATTATTTCATGTTAATTACACATATAAAGTGCAGATAATGCAATTCTGTTTATCATTTGAGCATTTCAATCGTTTCTGGATTCATTCTATGTCATTTCATCCCAATAATCTACAGTTACACAGTTTATACTCTACAGACCAAGATTTATAACTTTTTTATTCAAAATGATTGCATTATACATGGTAATTAGGCATATAATTTGCAAATAATGCAATTCTGAGTATCATTTGAGCATTTCAACCATTTCTGGATTCATTCTTAGTAATTTTATCACAATAATAAACATTTAATCTTTTTATACTATCCAGACTAAGATTCATATCTTGTTTATTCAAAAAAATTACATTATATATGTCAATTACGCATATAAAGTGTAGATAATGCAATTCTGTGTATTATTTGAGCATTTCAATCGTTTCTTGAGTCATTCTAAGTCATTTTATCACAATAATCTACATTTAGACAGTTTAAACTCTACAATCTATGATTTATAACTTGTTTAATAAAAAATATTGGATTATACATGGTAATTATGCATATAATTTGCAAAAATGCAATTCTGAGTATCATTTGAGCATTTCAATCGTTTCTGGATTCATTCTTAGTAATTTTATCACAATAATACACATTTAAACTCTTTATACTATCCAGAATAAGATTCATATCTTGTTTATTCAAAAATATTACATTATACAAGTTAATTACGCATATAAAGTGCAGATAATGCAATTCTGTTTATCATTTGAGCATTTCAATCGTTTCTGGATTAATTCTAAATCATTTCATCCCAATAATCTATATTTATACAGTTTAAACTCTACAGACTAAGATTTATAACTTGTTTATTCAAAAAGATTGCATTATACATGGTAATTAGGCATATAATCTGCAAATAATGCAATTCTGAGTATCATTTGAGCATTTCAATCGTTTCTGGATTCATTCTTAGTAATTTTATCACAATAATAAACATTTAAATTCTTTATACTTTCCAGGCTAAGATTCATATCTTGTTTATTCAAAAAGATTGCAATATACATGTTAATTACGCATATAAAATGCAGATAATGCAATTCTGTGTATTCTTTGAGCATTTCAATCGTTTCTGGATTCATTTTAAGTCATTTCATCCCAATAATCAATATTTAGACAGTTTATACTATTCAGACTAAGATTCATATCTCGTTTATTCAAAAAGATTGCATTATACATGTTAATTACGCATATAAAGTGCAGATAATGCAATTCTGTGTATTATTTGAGCATTTCTATCGTTTCTGGATTCATTCCAAGTCATTTCATCCCAATAATCAATATTTAGACAGTTTATACTCTAGAGACTAAGATTTATATCTTGTTTATTCAAAAAGATAAGATTATATATCGTAATTATGTTTATAATTTGTAAATAATGCAATTCTGAGTATCATTTGAGCATTTCAATAGTTTCTGAATTTATTCTAAGTCATTTCATCATAAAAATCTACATATAAAGTCTTTATACAGTCCAGACAAAGATTTATATCTTATTTGATCTAAAAGATTGGATTATACATGGTAATCAAGCATATAATATGCAGATAATGCAATTCTTTGTATTATTTGAGCATTTCTATCGTTTTTGGATTCATTCTAAGTCATTTTATCACAATAATCTTCATTTAAACTCTTTATAATGTGCACAATATGATTCATATCTTGTTTATTAAAAAAGATTGGATTATACATGGTAATTATGCATATAATTTGCAAATAAAGCAATTCTGATTATCATTTGAGTATTTCAATCGTTTCTTGATTCATTCTAAGTCATTTCATCACAATAATTTACATTTAGATAGTTTATACTCTACACAATAAGATTCATATCTTGTTTGTTAAAAAAGATTAGATTCTAAATGGTAATTATGCATATAATTTGCAAATAATTCAATTCTGAGTATTACTTTTGCATTTCAATCATTTCAGAATTCATTCTAAGTCATTTCATCACAATAATCTACATTTAAACTCTTTATACTTTCAAGACTAACTTTCATATCTTGTTTATTCAAAAAGATTGCATTATATATGTTAATTACGCATATAAATTGCAGATAATGCAATTCTGTGTATCATTTGAGCATTTCGATCGTTTCTGGATTCATTCTAAGTCATTTCATCTCAATAATCTACATTTAGACAGTTTATACTCTACAGACTAAGATTTATAACTTGTTTATTCAAAAAGATTGCATTATACATGGTAATTAGGCATATAATTTGCAAATAATGCAATTCTGAGTATCATTTGAGCATTTCAATCATTTCTGGATTCATTCTTAGTAATTTTATCACAATAATAAACATTTAAACTCTTTATACTTTCCAGACTAAGATTCATATCTTGTTTATTAAAAAAGATTGCATTATACATGTTAATTACGCATATAAAGTACAGATAATATAATTCTGTGTATTAGTTGAGCATTTCAATCGTTTCTTGATTCATTCTAATTCATTTCATCACAATAATCTACATTTAGACAGTTTAAACTCTACAAACTATGATTTATAACTTGTTTATTCAAAAAGATTGGATTATACATGGTAATTATGCATATAATTTGCAAATAATTCAATTCTGAGTATCTATTGAGCATATCAATCGTTTCTGGATTCATTCTTAATAATTTTATCACAATAATGCACATTTAAACTCTTTATACTATCCAGACTAAGATACATATCTTGTTTATTCAAAAAGATTTCATTATACATGTGAATTACGCATATAAATGTGCAGATAATGCAATTTTGTGTATCATTTGAAGATTTCAATCGTTTCTGAATTCATTCTAAGTCATTTCATCCCATTAATCTACATTTTGACAGTTTAAACTCTACAAACTAAGATTTATAACGTCTCTATTAAAAAAGATTGCATTATACCTTGTAATTATGCATATAATATACAAATAATGCAATTCTGAGTATCATTTGAGCATTTCAATCATTTCTGGATTCATTCCTAGTAATTCTATCATTCGAAGTCATTTCATCCTAATAATCTATATTTAGACAAATTAATCTCTACAGACTAAGATTTATAACTTGTTTATTCAAAAAAATTCCATTATACAAGGTAATTATGCATATAATTTGCAAATAATGTAATTCTGAGTATATTTTGAGCTTTTAATTCATTTCTGGATGCATTTTTAGTAATTTTATCACCATAATAAACATTTAAACTCTTTATACTATCCAAACATAGATTCATATCTTGTTTATTCAAAAAGATTTCATTATACATGTTAATTACGCTTATATATTGCATATAATGCAATTCTGAGTATCATTTGAGCATTTCATTCGTTTCTCAATTCATTCTAAGTCATTTCATCCCAATAATCAACATTTAGACAGTTTATACTCAACAGACTAAGATTTATATCTTGTTTATTCAAAAAGATTGGATTATACATGGTAATTATGCATATAATTTGCAAATAATGTAATTCTGAGTATCATTTGAGCATTTCAATCGTTTCTGAATTCATTCTAAGTCATTTCATCACAATAATCTACATTTAAAGTCTTTATACTGTCCAGACTAAGATTCATATCTTATTTGTTCCAAAAGATTGGATTATACATGGTAGTTACGCATATAATATCCAAATAATGAAATTCTGAGTATCATTTGAGCATTTCAATCGTTTCTGGATTAATTCTAAGTCATTTTATCGAAATAATCAACATTTATACTCTTTATACAGAGCACAATATGATTCATATCTTACTTATTCAAAAATATTGAATTATACATGGTAATTACGCATATAATGTGCAAATAAAGCAATTCTGAGCATCATTTGAGCATTTCAATTGTTTCTGGATTCATTCCAAGTCATTTCATTGCAATAATCTATATTTAGACAGATTATACTCTACACCATAAGATTTATATCTTGTTTGTTCAAAAAGATTGGATTCTACATTTTAACTATGCATATAATTTGCAAATAATTCAATTCTGAATATTATTTTGGCATTTCAATCGTTTCTGAATTCATTCTCAGTCATTTCATCACAATAATCTTCATTTAAACTTTTATACTGTGTACAATATGATTCATATCTTACTTATTCAAAAATGTTGGATTGTACATGATAATTACGCATATAATGTGCACATAATGCAATTCTGAGTATAATTTGTGTATTTCAATCGTTTCTGAATTCATTCTAAGTCATTTCATCGCAATAATCAACATTTGGACAATTTATACTCTACACACTAAGATTTATATCTTGTTTGTTCAAAAAATTTATATTCTACATGGTAATTATGCATATAATTTGCAAATAATTCAATTCTGAGTATTATTTTGGCATTTCCCTCATTTATGAATTTATTATAAGTCATTTCATCACAATAATCTACATTTAAACTCTTTATACTATCAAGACTAACATTCATATCTTGTTTATTCAAAAAGATTGCATTATACATGTTAATTACGCATATAAAGTGCAGATAATGCAATCCTGTGTATCATTTGAGCATTTCAATCGTTTCTGGATTCATTCGAAGTCATTTCATCCCAATAATCTACATTTAGACAGTTTAAACTCTACAGACTGAGATTTATAACTTTTTTATTCAAATAGATTACATTATACATGGTAATTATGCATATAATTTGCCAATAATGCAATTCTGAGTATCATTTGAGCATTTCATTCATTTATGGATTCATTCCAAGTCATTTCATTGCAATAATCTATATTTAGACAGTTTATACTCTACACACTAAGATTTATATCTTGTTTGTTAAAAAATATTAGATTCTCCAAGGTAATTATGCATATAATTTGTATATAATGCAATTCTGAGTATTATTTTCGTATTTCAATTGTTTCTGAATTCATTCTAAGTCATGTCATCACAATAATATATATTTAAACTCTTTATACTGTGCACACTAAGATTCATATCTTATTTATTCAAAAAGATTGGATTATACATAGTAATTATGCATATTAAGTGCAAAACATGCAATTCTGAGTATTATTTGTGAATTTCAATCGTTTCTGGATCTATTCTAAGTCATTCACAATAATCTACATTTATACTCTTTATACTGTTTAGAATATGATTTATATCTTATTCATTCAATAAGGTTGGATTATACATGGTAATGACGCACATAATGTGCAAATGATGCAATTCTGAGTATCATTTGAGCATTTCAATCGTTTCTGGATTCATTCATAAGAATTTAATGACAATAATATACATTTAAAGTCTATATACTATCGTGACTAAGATTCATATCTTGTTTATTCAAAAAGATTGCATTATACATGTTAATTACGCATATAAAGTGCAGATAATGCAATTCCGGATATCATTTGAGCATTTCAATCGTTTCTGGATTCATTCTATGTTATTTTGTCCCAATAATCAACATTAAGACAGTTTATACTCTACAGACTAAGATTTATATCTTGTTTATTCAAAAAGATTGGATTATACATGGTAATTATGCATATAATTTGCAAATAAGGCAATTCTGACTATCATTTGAGT
The DNA here is from genome assembly GCA_027562975.1 of Rhynchospora breviuscula. Classification (NCBI taxonomy): domain Eukaryota; kingdom Viridiplantae; phylum Streptophyta; class Magnoliopsida; order Poales; family Cyperaceae; genus Rhynchospora; species Rhynchospora breviuscula. The sequence goes on along the minus strand of CM050400.1, from coordinate 13,640,114 downwards.
ATTTCAATCATTTCTGGATTCATTCTAAGTCATTTCATCATAATAATCTACATTCAAACTCTTTATACTGTCTAAAATGTGATTCATATCTTATTTATTCAAAAAGATTGTACTATACATGGTAATTACATATATAAATTGCAAAACATGCAATTCTGAGTATCATTTGAGCGTTCCAATTATTTTTGGATCTATTCTAAGTCATTTAATCACAATAATCTACATTGAAACTCTTTATATTGTCCAGACTAAGATTCATATCTTATTTGTTCAAAAAGATTAGATTATATATGGTAATTATACATATAATCAGCAAATAATGCAATTCTGAGTATCATTTGAACATTTCAATCATTTATGGATTCATTCTAAGTCATTTTATCACAATAATCTTCATTTAAATTCTTTATACTGTGTAGAATATGATTCATATCTTGCTTATTCAAAAATATTGGATTATACATGGTAATTATGCATATAATGTGCAAATAATGCAATTTTGAGTATCATTTGAGCATTTCAATCTCTTCTGGATTCATTCTAAGTCATTTCATCACAATAATCTACATTTAGACAGTTTATACTCTACAGACTATGATTTATTTCTTTTTTATTTGAAAAGATTAGATTATACATGATAATTATGCATATAATTTGCAAATAATGCAATTCTGAGTATCATTTGAGCATTTCAATCGTTTCTGGATTCGTTCTTAATAATTTTGTCATAATAATATACATTTAAACTCTTTATACAGTCTAGTCTAATATTCATATCTTGTTTATTCAAAAATATTACATTATACATGTTAATTACACATATAAAGTGCAAATAATGCAATCCTGAGTATCATTTGAGCATTTCAATCGTTTTCAGAATCATTCTTAGTCATTTCAATACAATAATCTACATTTGAACTTTTTATACTGTCTAGAATATGATTCATATCTTTTTTATTTAAAAAGATTCGATTATACGTGGTAATTACGCATATAATGTTCAAATAATGCAATTCTGAGTATCCTTTGGGAATTTCCATCGTTTCTGGATTTATTCTAAGTCATTTCATCACAATAATCTTCATTTAAACTCTTTATACCGTTTAGAATATGATTCATGATATCATTATTATTCATTGATATTTGGACCGTACTTGGTACTCAAACCATTAAATTATTCAATAGATTGCTATGTTTTCCAAGGATGTGGCTTTGCCGTCGTTTCTTCTCTTATTTTACAGGACTTTGATGATTTCTGGTGATTTTCGAGCTAGTAGAAGGTTTCCGGCACAAGACGAATGCTAGACGACTCATTCCTAGCACGAGAAGGCATTTTTCAGACTTCAACTCGGGCCGAGATGGATACAACTCGGACCGAGTTACTGTAGCAGACAGATCCAAATGCGCACCTCTCCATCTCGGTCCGAGTTCACTTTATCTCGGTCCGAGTTGGTGCCGCCTTGACTCATATGGCAATTTTTCATACAAGGAAGTTGATTGTTTTGGTATATTTTCTTGTCTTGGCGCCCTAGACCTCTTTCCTTGTGTGTGGGACCAATATTTAAGGTTGTCTCTTAGCCTTAGAAAGGTATCTTAGCCTCCATACTTCTATTCCAACCTTTCCAAGCTTTGTTGACCACCGAAATCCTAAGGAGCCCTAATCTCTAAGCGACGGCAGCGAGAAGAAGGTTCAGAACATGTCTTGCATCACCCCACTGCTCTAGAGATCGAAGTTAGCACATACGAGGAGTATTTGGTTTATTTTTTCTATGTTCTCTACTTTGATTCTTACGGGCTTGTATCTTATTGTTGTTTTGATACTTGTTGTTGATTTTAGTACTATGTTAGGCTGAATTTGAGTAGTCTTAGGAGTAAGGGAGTAGTTTAAGTTTGGATGGTGATATTTGACTTGTGATGTTTTGTTATGACTTGTGATTTGTTTAATGAGTAGTCTTTAATTGCTTGTTTGAACTGCTTGTGATTTCTTAATTAACTTCTAGATGAATGGCCATATTTAGTTAAGCCTAAGTTAGGATAAACAAGAATAGTTCGAGTCAAGTACTTGGGATAAATCGTAGATCCGAAAGGGGAGATTAATTAACACCAAAAGTGTAATTATTAGACAGTGCAAAAGACTTCTAAATATCCTTACGAAAACCATTAAACAAGTTTAGGCTAATTGATTTTCCTATACCAAAAGTTGCGGGTTAATTAGTTTAATTAGGATAAGTTGTGATTAAACCATTCCCTAGTCCAAAAAGCGAAAGTTGAGGGTTAGTAAGTTTAGGTTTAGCCAACCAGTCCTTGCACAAATCATAACAGATCAAATCGAGGTCAAGTTGAGCCACCTCAGTTCTCAACTCGGACCGAGATGGGCACAACTCGGACCGAGATGAGGCACTGTTGCTTATAAAACTTAGGTTTTTACATGAAATTATTGAGCCGTGAGTTTTAGAAGTCCAAACTAAAGCGAAATCTGATCCCTAAGACGTTTTTATACTGTTTGAAAACCCAAAAATAATTCTTTAGATTTCTTAATTATTTAAATTTGCAAAATACCCAAAAATATCTACTTATTTACATTGTTATTTAGTTACTTTAATTGTCGGTATTCCTCACTTTATTTTATTGTCTAGCTTCTGAAAAATAACAAGTCCAGTTTTCGAAAATCCGTCCTTTGGGTTCGACCCTAAGCTTAACTCCAAACGACTAGTGAGGTTAGGTCTAGGTACAAATTTATTTGATCCTAGGGTTTAATTCCTTCATCTATTCATATCTTACTTATTCAAAAATATTGAATTTTACATGGTAATTACGCATATAAAGTGCAAATAATTCAATTCTAAGTATTATTTGAACATTTCAATCGTTTCTGGATTAATTCTAAGTCATTTCATCACAATATTCTACATTTAAACTGTTTATTCTGTATAGAATATGATTCATATCTTATTTATTGAAAATGATTGGATTATACATGGTAATTACGCATAAAATGCAAATATTGCAATTATAAGTATCATTTGAACATTTCAATCGTTTGTGGACTAATATTAACGGTTTGAATTTTTTATTTCAAAATTGTTCATTAAATAATGAATTTGTGACATTTGTGGCACCAAAAAGTTGTGGTACTGAAACCTTACTCATCCGATTCTAGCCTCAGTTGTCCATTTGGAAAATCAAATAATAAATTTAAATATATAAAGGAAACAATCATTTGGCATAAAACCTTTAGCTTATAATTCAAGATGTGTGACCATCGGACTTGAAATACTTTTTTATCGAACCTTATTTACATTGGTCTACACTTTCTTTTTTTTTTTTAGACATTCTAGATAGCGGCTATCTAGGAACAAAGAAAAAGAAGAGAAGAAAAAGGCAAAAAGAAAAACAAAGAAGATTGTCACCAAACAACTGACAGCACCTAACAGAACATTTAGAAAAAAGCGTAGCTTCCTGGACAATCCAATTCTGAATTGCAGCAATGTTCCTCCTTTCAGACCGAAACACTCTATTGTTTCTTTCATGCCAGAGGCCCCACAAGGTTGTCGAGAACAAGGTGGTTGCGAAGGAGCTGGAGCGACTTAGTGAACAGAGCTTGGTAAGCAGCGCTTTAACATCAGAGAGGTGTTCAGCAGGCAAACCAAAACTGTGCCAGAAAGTGGCAGAGAAAGGACAGTGACAGAAAATATGATCAGCCGTTTCAAGAAGGATTTGTTGACAGAGATGGCAGTAGTGTGACACATTTATGTTCCTTCTCTGTAGTTGTTCCTGGGTCAACAACCTGTCATGAGATAACAGCACCAGGAACACTTTTACTGTAGGAGGAATTTTGAATTTCCAGATTTTTGAGAAGCTGAAGCGAACTTTGGCAGCAGAGATGAGCGATTTATAAACGGAAGCAGAGGAGTAAAGCCCATCAGAGTTCCAAATCCAACGAATTGAGTCGTTTCGCAAAAAAAAAAAAGTTAAGCCCTGTGCTTGAGTGAGTAGCATGTGCTGTTGTAGAGTCAATGGCGACGGGAAAAGCTCTTCCCATCTCTGAATTGCTTGCCGAACAGAAATGAAACGCAACCTAGGAGTAGTAACTTCTCTGTCTCCAAAGAGATGAAGAAATGAACCCGCCTAATTATCAAACCAAAACATTGTGTTCCTTCCATTCCTGATCAAAGGTGAGATAGAAATTTGAAAGTAATGGTCTACACTTTCTTTAGATTGAAATCAAACCTCTCAACTTTACATACACAAAATAAAATTCTTCAATCGAAGACTTCTTTTTGATTCCACAGTTGTACGTCACAAATTGATGAGACTTAAAAAAAAGTTTATAGACTTGAATAACGTTGAAACTAATTTTGAATTAGTCAAACGTTCTAAGGTAACTGGTGTTTTACATGTAGCTCAGCCCAAACAATCTCTATCTCTATCTCTACTACTTATAAACGCACGGACCGTAGAGGTGTAACACGCTAGGCCTAGCACGTAAACAGATGTTTCTGCCGTTCGATTGATTTGATCTCTGTGGCTGGATATTAATCGCCAGGCGAAGCAACATCATTATTTGGTTTTCCATCTAATCCAGAAAGAAAAAGAGCGCTGTTGGTATTGCGCTGGGTTGACTCAGCGAAGCACGAGGGTTCGATTCTTCGTGACTGATTTTTTTTTCGCTCGCTTTATTTCCGACCTCCCTTTTGTCACATTGTTTTTCATTTATATTTTATATTTATTTCATATTTCATTCATTCATGCACCCTCTCCTTTGACCTATATCTTCTGGTCCAAACCGTAACCCTAACCCTCGCTCCCTTCCCCGGCCTTCCCCTACACCGCTTCCCTTATCTCCGATGGGAAAAGGTCGACCCCGTGCTGTACAGAAGTCTCTAACCCATCCCCTTCCCTTTCCTCCCCCTCAATCTCCCTCCATTCCCTTAGCGCCCGTTTTCTACCCATCCGAATCCGAATTCACTTCTAAACCAAATTTCACTTCTTTCCCCTTTCAATTTTTGCGCCTGCGCCACATAACACAAATGGCAAGAATATCGCCTTAGATCTTCTTTCCCCCTGCTCCCTCCTCCTTACCCCATCTCGGCTGAAAAGGGAATAACTAAACCTAGGGTTTCATTATTCCCCTACGTTTCGTCGTCGCCTCCAGAACGCAGCCTGAATTAGAAAGAGTTGATTCTAGGTTATACTACATCTCATTCGAAATTTCACACAATTTTCAATTTTTCGTTTGCCGCTCAATTTTTTTTTTCCTAATTATTGGCAGGAATAACGCAAATACAGCATGAATTTGAATTTCACTTTTACTGCTCTCCATTCTTCTCTATATAAACCAACAATCAGATGGAGATGGGTCACATCGGTTTTTGATTTCAGGTGAGCAAAAACAATTTTAATCAATATTTCTTTCTCATCTCTTTTCTATATCTATGGATCTGACGACAATGCTTCCCTTTTTCTTTTGTGCAATGATTTTTAGTTAGTTTCATAAAGTTCTTTGGAATCATTTTCCTGATTAAATCTGTTAATAATTTTTTTTTGTTTGGAATTTCTGATTAAGAAATATAGTTTCTTTTCTATTTTTATTTTGTTTCGAATTTGGAATTTCAAGGATCAGTTGGTACAGTGCGGCACTGGTGTTTATTTACTGGTGCTGCACTGTGAAGCAATTTCGTATTGTTGATAAATATTACCAGGTTCTCAAAAATGTTCTGGTCAAATAAATCTTGTAAGGTTAATACCAATTGCTTCTTTTACTTATTGTTGCGACAATTTTTAGTGCATGTTCCCTTTATATTGAATTTTGTATTTGTATGTTTCACGAAGTTAATACCAGTGCCCCTTTATATTGTTGCGACAATTTTTAGTCATGTATAACAATTTTGAACAGTCCTGTATAGCAAAGTGATTTAGTAGTACTGTTCCGTACTGGTATGTAGTTAATAATTTAGTAGTACTCTTATTAGAAACTTCCAGCGATTTATATTATATATATTTTCTTTTCTTGGAACAATTTTCAGGTACAATTATTTTCGAATTTTCAGTCTGGGTACTTTGGATCTTCTCTTATATTGCTTACTGGTATACTGGTACTATTCTCTTTGAAATTAACTTCATGAGTTAGTTACACATGAATTTTTATTATTTTTTCTTTTTTTTTCTGTTTCTTTCTTGTTCTATATTTCTCTTTATATATTGTTATTTTTCTGTTTTGCCAGAACCATATTTGGTTTATAAGTACATTCATAGTCTGACCTTGATTTAGTAAACACTTATTTAAATGTAGGTGTTGAATACTATGGCGCCTATATTGAAATTTAGCAACCGCTTGTATGCTATTGGTGATTTGCAAGCTCCTACAAACAACATGAATGCTCCTCTGATTTTCCTGGTATATGCCAATTTCATGTTTTAAAACAAAATGCTATCAATAATACCAGTCCCTTTATATTTAATATTATATTTATTAGAGATTTATTTGTGTGTAGATGCAACCACTCCATCCCTTATACCCTGTGGATGAAACAAATGGACAAGGAGGTGGTCATATTTTGCATTCCAACGGAGGTGTTAGTGAAGTTCAACATAGATCTCCAAGGTACAACTTTATAATTGAAGAAAAGCACAAAAATCGCCTAAGCCACGAGAAAAGCAAAAAATTTTAATTTGTTTAAACATGACAGTAAGTTTTTTTCCATCTAGAACTACAGTTTGGGTACACATGCGCCAGACAGCATGAGGCGCTCCAGCTCGTCTGGTTTCTGCTCTCTAGCACTGTATTCGTGAAACATAACATGACAGAATTGGCACTGGTTAATGACAATGAGTATGTAGCATGAAAAATAGTTTCCTCTTTGATTAGCCTGATAGTAGTTGCAATTTATCTTAGGAATTATACAACCAAGTGACATGCCAAAATGATTTAGACATGATTAGCAAAAAATTATTACATGCAGTCTGCTGCTTACATTTTTTTTTCCCTATTCTAGAACAAGACAAATCATAATTAATGGCCAAGTCAATTTTGAAATTAAACATTAGAAGTACACAACAGAGTGACTTAGCACAAGAATTTAAACATGATTAGCCAAAAACTCTTTAAGTACACAGTAAACTGAAACAAGTTTCCTTTTCAGGGGTAGTATCAGCATAACTGTACATATTGCATATAGTAGAAAGATTCTTGTTTTGTTCAAATGATCAACTAAGACTTCACTGAAGCAATAGCTACAATATTGTAAATGTTTTCATTTATGATTTGTAGGACCTATAAATTAAAAGTTGTATGTGGTACAAACTCTGAGTAGATGTTTTCATTATGTAGATTGATACGTAGGAATGTGCTGACATTGGAGCACTTGGCAGAAAAGTTTTCCTGCCAATTAAGGAAGCTGCTGATGAGTTCAAGTTATCTGTGACGACACTTATGTTAAGATGCCGAGAACTGGGGTTTGAAAAATGGCCATTTCGAAGGATGCAAAGTTTGGAACATTTAATAGATAATTTGTTGGAAATGAAGCCCTCTGGATTTCAAGATGCAGTTGCTGAGATTAGGCAAGAGATCAAAGCTATCAAATTAAACCCATCCTTAGACCTTAAGGATGAAACCAAGCATCTCCGGCAACAGATGTACCAACTGAAAAGCAAGCGCCGGAGGATGGACTAGAGGGTTGTTGGTTGAAGTTGATTTAGATTTGTTTATTTCAAGATGATTTACAGTAAAAGACTCTTTTACAACTAACCTATATATCAGTTTGTTTCAATTGAATAAGATTGGAGGTACAATATATGCATGTAACTTTCAGTTTTTTGGTCACTTGAATGAGCTTTTCCTTATTTAACATTTGTTTAACATTTGATGATCTAATGCATTAGTTGTTTGTGTTGTGAGAGAACTGTTTACAATATCAAAGTTGATGAATTACTATTATGGGAATTTGATTATGGAATTTGTTCACCTAATTTTTCAGAAATCAATTATTGTTTCTTTCCTATATTTATTTTGTTTAGAATTTCAGAAATCAATTACTGGGTACATGTACCCATGGTTTAAAAGGTTTGGGTACAACACTGTGTTAGTGAAAGCATATTCACTTTTGTTGCATATTTCAATCAAAAAGCATATTCACGTTTTTTTTTGTGTAAAGATAAAGATGGACTGTTGGCAGACTGGTACAAGCTATACTGGTTACACGTACCAGGATTTTTTGGACGATATATCTTGTATTGGAAATTCTAACAAAATAGTTCAATAATAATAATAATAATAATAATAATAATAATAATAATAATAATAATAATAATAATAATAATAATAATAATAATAATATCTCCATTCGTCCACATATTGAAGTCAACTTAATCAAAATAATTTTGTGATATTTTATCGAATCGTCGGATCAACTTAAACATACAAATGAAGAGTCTCCTCATTTTGTACTTGTAATTTTTGTTATGCCCTTTAAATTCTGAACGGATATAAATTATAACTTACTAATCCTTAGTTGCCTCGGGATGTTCCCAATGAACAGTAACATTTGTGAATTTCCTCTCTGATTTTTCCAGCGATTTTTTCTGATGTCCGTTCCGTGATTGAGCGGTACAGACGTACAGTGCCCGCAAAAGTCCTCCTAGATATTCTGTGGCCATTTTGTATGGCGTTTTTGTAATGAACTTTTGTTATAAGCATCAACTTTCCATAGCAACACGAAAGGCTACACAGAATTTATTACAGATTAAATAAGAAGAAAAGGAGAGGTCCCATGTGAAAGTTGTGGGATTTTTGCGGCTTTCCTTCATCTTCTTTATGTGACGAGTCTTATACCACTATATTTTTTCATTATGCAACGCAAAATACTACACAGGAGACCAACATAAAATCATATCAAATTGAGAAAAAATAGGCAGCGCCGCAGCGGCGTACAAGGATATTGCCTTTTTTTTTTTCCGGTTAGCCCCTCCATTTTTTTGTACATTTTGTATTTAATTTTTCATACTATTTTTTGTACCCTCTTGCTTTCATTCTTCCTTTATAACATTGTCTTAACACTAATTAGGAACAAATACAATATTATTTCATATGTTCTAATATGGAGTTCTCTAACATTTTGCGCGATAAATATATATCATTGTCTAGAATAATGATATATATTTTCATTTAATAATATATATTTGCTAATTATAATTGTTCATATTATTTAGTTTTATAGATTGTTGAAAATTTTTCAGATTTATGTTATTTTTTGATATTATGTGAAATTTCAAAAGGTCGATGCTTTCTTGCTAAAAAATAAAATAAAAAGTTCAATTTTGATCCAACATTTATCGCGCAAAACGCGATATTATAGCTACTACTGGTGGAAAGTTCAGTTCTGATAGGTCCAATAGTTTAGTTCAGGAACTTATTCATTATTATTTGGGATGTTATGTAAATTGTGTGATTAGTTCTTATGAGGACCCCATGTGAAAATATCCATATTGTATTCAGATCTATTATTAATTGACTGGGTTAGATTCTATTTATTAGACTCGAATACAAACTGGACCCCGTGAAGTCTTTTGCCATCGGGTCCAGACTCAGTTAGCCTTTCTCAACCCAAAATCTGATTCTATTGGATTGTTTTCGGTTGAGTCTTAGACCAATATTCGCTGTGGGGTTAAATGCTTTTGTTGGTTGGTCTAGGGTGTAAACAAAATGCTATTAGTTTTCTCTTTATTGGATGTCGAACATCTTTAATAGTCTTTGTGAAGTGAAACAAAAAATTGACGGCAAGAAGCAATTTCCAAATTTAATTATTTGTCAACGTGTTTAGGTCGAGGCATTTAGGCAGAACGCGGAAGATAAAATCAGATTACTCATGCCTAGAACTTTCAAACAATCAATATGTGCTGTTGCGTCATTTCTTTTGTCACGTATACAAATAATTAAAAACACAAGTTTACCAAAAAAAAAGTTACATGAAAACATATGATCATGATTAGTAATTCACAATAGATGATCAGCCAAATATGATCATGATTAATAAAAAGTAAAATATAGTAATTAGTCGTGGCGAAGCCGCGACAACTAACTAACTAGTGTTATCTAATTGTAAATGATAGTACATTACCTTTAATATTTTTTTTATGAATAAATACACAAATGAAAGGTAACAAAATTTGCCCGTCGACAATTGTAACTAAACTGGACTGATTAATGTCTTTTTTTTCCAAAATCCAAAAAAAAAAAAAAACGATTCTAGTAGAAGATCCCTACTATGTTCCAAAAGCTATGCGCCTATGCAAATACCACAAAAATATTTTTATCTAATAATAGAGTCAGATTTGCCACAGCATCAAACAACAGAAACAGGTACCACCTTTTACTGGTACCGAATCCCTCCTTTTCAGACTCAATAAACCCCACCTTCTAACTATTACAATTCAAAAATAGAACATAATTATTTTGAAAGAACTTCCATGCCACTTCCATGTATACTGACATCTCACAACTTCTATGCACTTCTGCAAGAAACATAAGCAATTAACGCTAATGGTTTGTATAGATTTGTATGTTTCTAAATTCAAAGTCCTAACAACTGTTTTTCTTTAATTCATTTGGTTGGGCTATGGGTTATACTTGTGAACATGCTAAATAACTTTCATTAAGAGTTAAACCTAATCTTAAATGTAATTTCCCTGCACCAACCTGATGGACCTTTCCTACAAGATCCAATATTAGAAGTTACCATCGACATCAAATGAAATACCACAAAATTAATTACTTAACAAATGCAAGAGAATTTCTCAATCTTTAGGTTTCATTTTGTTTCACTTGGTAATTTATCATGTACCGACCCTTTAAACAAATGCCCCAATTAAAAAATCTGTCATAACAAAAAAAAGAAATGAAAAGCAACAGCTATATAAGAATGTAATACAAGTGTTCTTCCAGAGGCATTTAATCAAACAATTAATTTGCAGGATATTTACTTAGGTCTTTTACTAATTTAAACAATAAACAATTAATAATTCAGAAGCACTTCATTGGTCTTGGTAACTTGCACCGACTAAAATATTTCAAAATGTCAGTGTCAACTCTATACGATGTCATGACAGCTAAATAGCCGAGACACTGAGAGCTTCAACATCTAACTTAATCGAAAAAAGTAACTTGAACAGAAAAGGTATAAGCTTTCATTTTTCTACCAGAAATAGAATGAAGGTAAGGATTACGGCCATTTGAGATCAGTCTTGTATGTGTACCGAGCTTTCGAAAATTCAAAATAACATTTACAAAAAAAAAAGAAAATTCAGTATGGAGTGACTGAACCGCAAAATAATTCTTTCATTCTGAACTATATTTGACTGGGGCTAACATCCATGCTCCTATTGAACTACATGCTTTTAATTTTCCTTTTGCACACAACTCCATTGAAAGAACTGGTGAATGGTGATATGAATATTTCCAGTTTCAACTGGATCTCCAAGTAATGAAAGAGTAAAGAAACCAAAACACTCACGGATTCTGACATAGCCTTCCATTAGTCCCGTCCAACTTCGCTAACCAAAAGTTTAATGAAAAACAATACATATGCAGTACTATTGAGCAATTATAAATGAACAAAAAAATAAAGATTGAATGACAAAGTAATGTATAGATCAATTTACCTATATTCAGTGGCACAAAATACTTTTATTAGGTTAGCAAATTAGGAAAGAACCTGACACAAAACAAAGTATAGAAATCAAATAAAAGTTATATAGAGATTTTAATCATGAGCTAATATTGAATTACTTCTCAAAAACTCACAAAATATTGAATGCACTCATCCTCAGAAGTAACCAGGTCCTTTCTGGGAGCTTTAAATCTGAAAAAATGAACACGATATCACAAAACTACTATTCGAATTAAAACCATGAAGGGAACTACTATCAAGTAAACAACTATTAATCATAATAATTATGGTCTTTTTACTAAAAATTTATTGAATAAAACCAAAAATACTACAAAAATATCAACTATAAGAAAAGGAATTCTCATAGATAGGCACCAACCAGTCTGAGTAGGGGGAGCAGGCTTGGAGGAGAACTTTGAGGTAACCGGAGCAGCTGGCGTAGACGACGTCGCTCGGAGTCGCCGCCTTCTTATACTTGATCTTCTTCTCCTGTTTCACGATCAACTACCTTAGATTTCACAAGACAAGTTTGTATTCAGGAATAGAAGCAAAAAACCCCTAAAATCAAGATCCATTTAGTATTTCAATTTAAATTAACATCGATCATGAGAGAAAAAATCCACTCTTCAAAAGTATTAAAGAACCACCAGATAAATAAAAAAATGAAGAACTACTCAAGAAATATCGGTTATTTCTAAAGAAATCGAGAAAAAATAAGGAAAAAAGAACGAAGATTCAAATTATCAGCTGAAAATTGGAGAGGAAAAAAAACTGAAGAAAAGGAGGGAGCGGCGTAGCTTCAAAACCTAGAGCGGAAAGGAGGAAAGATATCTGTTCCCGTTTTGTATAACTTGGCAAGACATCTTGCTAGATCAGAGAATTTATTGAAAGATTTGGTGGGACGGCTGGAGAATTAAAACCCTAGAGCAGAGGCGGAGGGGTACAGGGTGAAAGCGGGAAAAAAAAAAAGCCACGGAGAATCGAACTGTTGTTGTGCTATGTTATTTGCACCCTGGCGGAATTTCACTCCGACAATTTAACTTTGCTCTAGATCAAAAGTCTGACTCTTTTATCTCGTAATTAAATCCAGACCACTAATCTGATCAGATTATACAAAATCTATGGTCCATATTGTAAATCGTTAACATGTTTAACAACCCTTGGACTCAAATTTGGATAGACCTTTGATATAGTTTGGATAGACCTTTGGATTGATGCTTTTATAAGTAGTAGAGATAAGTAATTGTTCTAGTTAATATAAGTAATTGTTCTATTTAATGTATCTAATTGTTATAGTTTCAGAACATAATTGTTATGGAAAGCTTTTTGTAGTTTTAGAACATAATTGTTTTATAATTTAATTGTTCGAGTTTCAGAACATAATTATTATGTAATTTAATTGTTCTAGTTTCAGAATCTAATTGTTCTAGTTTTAGAACATAATTGTTTAGTTTCAGGACCTAATTGTTCTATTTTCAGAACCTAATTGTTCTATTTTCAGAACCTAATTGTTCTATTTTCAAAACATAATTGTTATGTAATTTTAATTGTTTTAGTTTCAGAACCTAATTGTTCTAGCTTCAGACCTAATTGTTCTAGTTTCAGAGGGGATGGGTTTGGGCGCGAACATCAGAGGGGATGGGTTTGGGTGCGAACAACAGAGGAAATGGGGTTGGGCACGAACAGAAGAGGGGATGAAGATTTGGATGAGAAGAAGAGATCAACGACAATTATTAACGCATTTTCTATAAATAGAAAAAATTAAATAGGGATGATGGAATCTATGGAATGATGGAAAGTATTTCAATTTAAAAACTCATTCTTAATTTTTTAAAAATAATATTTTTTTAACCTGAATAGCAAATTCTAATTTTATTCAAGCAATCCGAATGCACCTTAATATATGTAAAGAGAAAATTTCTAAAACCTAAAGGACCTAAATCTGAACTTTGTGTTGTTGGAATGAAATTTGCTTTTTTTTTTTCCTATAAAAACATAGGAATTTCATTTTTGTTGTTTGGACCATTTGATCCAACAAAAATTTAGATGATATCAAAAGGCATGTTGAATAATGTTAGTCGATCCATCTGAATAGATCGTGTCAAATGCAACGATTAGATAGAAAAAGCAAATTCTGCTTTTCTATCAAAACTAGCAGCAAAATACATACTATTTGCTCTTTTGGAAGATTATATAGACTAGCAGCAGTGCCCACCCAATGTGTGGGCGGACGTGAATATGTGATATGTGAAAAGGAAGATCTTATTTGACAAAGATATGCTGTTCATTTTTAATATTTAAGAGGTAGCAGTAGTATTCACCGATTGAAATAAATAAAATCGTTAAAATTAGGCATGTGAACAGTCCAAAAAAAATTCGATGAAAAAAATGTATTTCTCAGTGAGAATAAGAAATTTCACATAAAAGTATATTCTCTCAAACAAAAAAAATATAATACAACATGAAAAGATTCTCGAATCGCTCTTGCCCCTATGTTACCCGGATACTTCAAATAATATCCGTATCCCGTATCCGACGCGGATTCGCATGCGATTCGCGTGCGATACGCACCGGATACGCCACGTGGCGAATTCTATTATTTTAATGTGTTTGACCTGCGGATTCGGTCAGGATACGCCTTGGATACGGCTGGGATACGGCCAGGATACGCCTGGGATACGTTTTTGAATATTAGAACTTCAAACTGCTATAATTTTTTATAGGAATGTCTGTTTTGGACGAATGACCACAATCCGGAAAGCTCGCAACAAGATCTATAAGTTTTACATGGGTTTACCTACGGAGGTTTAACCCGTATCGACCATTTTCGGGACCAAAAAATGTTGTCTAAATCTCTGAAATCCACTTTGAAAGTATTCAAATCTAAAAATTATAAAACAACTATCATAATTAGTTTTTAATCAGTACAAATTATTTACTACATAAATTAGTTACAAATTATAAAATATATATATTTAATAAAATAAATAATTAGTTTTTTAATTACATAATATATAAATTAGAAAAATATATTATTTTAATTATTTTATATATACTGCCGTATCCTAGTTTTTTTAAAAATGACGTATCCCCGCACCCGCACTGTATCCGATACGATACCCGCACCCGCACCCGTGCAACATAGTCTTGCCCCCTTGTTGTAATGAACATTGATCATCCTCAAGATAGAGACCTGTTTTATAAAAAATAAATAATAATAAATAAATAAAATGAAAAATTTAAGATAATTTTATATGTTAAGTGCATGTGTGAGTGTGATTTAAGAGAAATAAATATTTTTTAAATGAAATTTCATTACCTTAATTCTTTCGTAGCACTTCTCGGTATACAACATTTTTTGTGCATGCTCCATCTTCCGGATTGATATTAGCACCTGGTTTTATAAGCAGCTTTGTATTTTGTCGGGACACACCTCTCGATAGCGCCACATACAGTTGTCCGTGAGAAAACACCGGCTCGGGCAAGTAAACTCCGACATTAGAGATAGTTTGTCCCTGTGCCTTGTTGATTGTCATCGCAAAGCACAATCGAACAGGAAATTGTTTCCTCTTAAACCTGAAAGGGAATAAATCATCATCCGCCGGACTTAGCGGAATCCTGGGAATAAATATCCTTTTCCCCGCATGTCCTCCAATAGCGATCTCTGCATCAATAACATTCCTTTCAAAATTTCGGCACACCAGCCTTGTGCCGTTGCAAAGTCCATTTGCAGGATCCAAATTACGTAACAGAATTATTGGACATCCCTTTTTAAGTTTGAGGATATGTGGCGGCAATCCATTGGGTGTCAGAGAGTTCAAAAATTCAGAGGGGTAGTTGCCATGCGCGTCATCCTCTGCTGTATCAATACTGTGATATATCAATTCTTCTCCAGGATAAGACTCAATCATATGCTTGTTGAGCCTGTCGACATACTCATTCTTGATGGAGAGAATTGCCCGAGAAGTAATGTAATTTGTTCGATGGCCATTTTCATTGAGAGAGGGGAATACTGTCTCAATTAGTTCATTTATCGATTCTTCCTCTGTTGTGTATGGGATTATCATCTCATTAGGGATACGTATGAAGTCTCTCAGTTCCATCGCCGACATTAAGCAAGAACTGAGCGAACCAAGGATCACTCGAAGCTCTCATGTTTCGAGTCAGCTTTCTCTTCTTTATGTATGTCCACAGAGGGGACATGGGCAGTGTCGCGTCGACGATCTGAGCTTTGGTCCCACGTCTAACCACAGGCAGTACTTGTCTGAAATCGCCGCCAAATACGACAATTTTTCTGCCGAATGGATGGCGGGAGTCTGTGACATCCTGTAATGTTCTGTCGAGCGCTTCCACGGCATGCCTTTTGACATGGATGCCTCGTCCCATATGATAAGCGTCGCCCTCCGAAGAAGCTCTGCAATCCCACTCTGCTTGCTCACTGTACACATAGAAGTGCATTCCAATTTGATAGGAATCTTAAACCTGGAGTGTGCTGTCCTTCCTCCAGGCATGTTGTTTGCCGCCGCACCCGAAGTAGCAGTTGCAATTGCAATGAGCTTTCGGGATCGAACTGCAGCCAATAATGCCTTGTACAGATACGTTTTACCTGTACCACCGGGACCATCAATGAAAAATGCCCCCGGCTTCTTTTCTGTGACATGCTGCATAATCTCTTCAAATGCCGACAATTGTTCGGGATTGAGCGAACCGTATGCCCCCAAGTCCTCCTATGATACTTCTATTCTCTCTTCATCAGTAACTTCTTGAAAATTACCATGGTCATCCAATTCAGCATTTTCGTAGAGTTCAGGGAGATCGTACTTCGCCAGGTTTCTACCCATCGACTCGAGATACCTGCTGATATCTATCAGGGTCCTCTGTTCAACCATCTCATCTGATGAATAACGTCGTCGATAATCTTCAGACATGTCCGCAAAATGCTTGTCCCATAACTCTCGAGCTTTAGCCCCCTCACAGAAAGTCAAAATCGTAGCAAACAGTCTTCTGAGTGTAGGCGGCATCTGGTATGTTGCCGCCTCGGAGAGGCATTCTGAGAAATTCTCATCATTATCTATTAGTCCCATTGCATCTGCTGCATCCTAAAAAGTCGAATGTTGTATCCCGTCCACGGTTTTAAGATCTTCATATGATTCGGGTCCTCTCCTATGGTTAAGCAAAGTACGGAGATAGTATCTCTCCGCATCTGATATCTTAGCATAAACCAACCTACCGACTTCACCTCCTTTTTGACGTTGCTTCCACACCTTACGGCTCGCATCCCATGTGAAATGCTCAGGAAACTCCCTGTAGAGGTATTGCTTTGCCTCTGGAAACCTCTTGTTCGCCTCAAAAAACTCAGTCAACCTCTTGCTTTTTCAGATTGTCATTGTCTTTATAAAAAACCATTTGTTGGTCGGGAGTATGCAACTGCAGAGATCTCACCGAAGGTTTAATTTCACTCAAAGGGAATCTAAAAATCCGCCATACCGCCTCTGGGGCCGACACCCAACGTGCATCTTGAAACATTTTGATTTCATCAACTGTCTTGCCTTCTTCGCCGTGGGTTCCGACATACACTTCAGCACAATCATGACCCTTGTATATGTACTTGAACAGATAGAGGTACCAAAATGCGCACAACATAAATATAGGTACTGATGAAGGCTTTAAACCCGGTATCAAATAAATTTATATACCTTGTTTTACCTCACTAGTCGTTCTGGTAAAGCTAAGGGTCGAACCCAAGGGACGGTACAATTGATTACTAGACTTTACTTTCTCACAAAAGCTAGACAAGACAATTTTTATAGGATTTTGGATGATTAAATCTAAAGATGCAAGTAACTAAATTATTTTTGGTATTTTCTGGACTCTAAATAAATGCAAGAGATGTCCTAGAGTTTAGGGTTCATTTAGTTTAGCTTTGAAGCTCTTAGTACACGTGTTTTCACACGGGCAGCAAGGATTTCGGACCGAAATGTATAGATTTCGGACCGAAATCTATATAAGTCGCTCCGAAATATGCTCCAAACTCTCTGTTCTGACTTGATAATTTAATACCACCTTTTGTGAAGGTTACTTGTCGACCAGACCTAAATCCTAGCCTCAGCCGTCGCAATTTTGGTTTTAGACTTGGTTTGGAACTCGGTTTTTACCACGTAAATGACTAAGCCTAAACTTTCGTGTCGGATTTTAGTCACTTAAGTTTATCATGTTGGATTTCCAGAGGTATTTAAAGTCCTGTCGGATCAGTAAAAGCTACACCTTTCGGTTGTGAACTAACCTCCTCTTTCGAGCGTTTGGCTTACCTCAATTACTTAATCAATCATGTGTTTACTCTAGTTTAATGCCCTAAAGACGTCGCGATTCATCCATAGGTAAACATCAAGCAAACAAATAATATAACTAAGCATATCAATAATTCTCAACATGATAAATCACATAACATAGCAATCAATCCATCAAGTCATCACAAATACTAAACTAAACTACTACTTAGCCCTAAGACATAATTAATCTAGCCTAACATGCAAGTAAAATAAGATACAAACTCCATTTGATCAAAATATCAAGAGAAAAAGGAAGGAATAAACCAAATATCGCTTCTAACTCGAGATATCGATCGCCTAGAGTCGTGGTTGGATCGGTTATACCGCTGCCGCGTCCATAATCGCTCCAAAGTTGCTGCCATGGTTGAGCTCCGCTGCGAGAGATGGAATCTCACGCCTTTCGGCGTGAGAACGGTGGTGGAAAAGGTGGAAATTTGGTCTATGGAAGGTGGGATTCAATGGTGGAGAAAGTTGGCCCCTTTTCTGGTCGAAATTCGTGCCTAAATTCACCCATGGAAGGTCAGGGAGTCGGCTAGGGCAAGAAATCTTCTTTCCTTCTTCGAAACTTGCCAAATTCCACTTTCCATACATGGATTTCGGACCGAAATCTCCAGATTTCGGTCCGAAATCAGAGAATTTCGGACCAAAATTCCAGAATTGAGCACTGATAGTATTTTGACCATAATTTCTTCATCCGAACTCCGATTGAGGTGATTCAAAGATCGTTGGAAAGCTTGGGATGAGCTCTACAGTTCCATGACTTTCATTTAGTCATTTTCTTCCCAAAAATTCTTCCTTTTGTGCGATTATTATGTCCAATCCACCAAATTCCTACAAGACAAGTCAAATTCCACGGCAGTATCCAATCTTGACAAATATAGCACAAAAGAACAGTGAATATCATTGGTTTGAGTGTTATTTCGGTGCTAAGTATGGTCAAAATGTATATATAAATAAGAGATATCAGGTACATCATCACCATGTACCCATCAATACTTACTGGTACAAGCTGACTGGCTGGTGTGGTACCGAAATCAGACCAACCAGTTTTTATGCATTTTAACCCACGGTTAAAGAAAATTACAGAAGGCACTAATGTAGATAGATACAAGCTTTATAAAACACATAGCCAATAAGATAAAACAAACACATAGCCAATAATAAATTTTATTGATTATTTCCAGAAACAAAACAAACAAACTTGACTAAAGCAGAAATGCTAGTAAAACAGTAACAAAAATTTACCCTAATTATATGCATCCTGTGAATTGACTGAATCGACTTAATTCTGAATGGGAAACATATATTCATCAACCCAATCTTTTTCTTATATATTTCATTATTTCTATATTTCTATATCTTTCTTAACAGGCACCATATTAACGAAAAAATCTTCCATATCCCCTCTGCGCATGATGCGCATATTCCTATTTCTACATGATGCGCTATTTATTATTATTGGACTGCAACAATGTTTTCTTATAAATAAAAATTTGCCTGTAACTTGGTACGAGTTCCTTAGTCCGGGGACTTCTTTGTGAATATTTAATTATACTATACAGATTTTCCATAATAATCTGGAGTTCCTTTTCGTTGCCATAAGCTACTAAACAATCTCATATTTTTATAATTTTTATAGTTGGATAACTTTTTATATAATTAGTTCAGATAAATGTACAAAATTATATAAAACAGAAAACACGAAACACATATGCATTTAAAAGCACATTCTATTGTTGATTTGTCAAATTTGAAAAAACACACCGTCCAAATGATAAAAAAACAGATGTGTGTGTGTGTGTTTTTTTTATATAATATCAAATTGTTATGAGTGAATGAATCGTGAATACGCTCAGAAGATGGAATATGGACAAAAAATATTGGACCATGAAGTGATGTGAAAAGGGTTAAGGTAACAAAAAAAAATTTCAAAAATATTTATTGCTCTCATGTCACACTTACACATGCACTCAACATATAAAATTGTCTTAAAATTTTCAATTTAATTAATTTATTTATTTTTACAAAACATGTCACCATCTTGAGTATTATCATTGTTTGTTACAACAGTGGAGCAAGAGTGATTCAAGAATTTTATCATGTTGTATTATTATTTTTATATATTTGAGGATATACACTTTTATGTGAAGCTTTTTATTGAGAAACATATTTTTTTTTATGGAATTATTTTTATTGAGAAACGTACTTTTTATGGAGGAAGAGTGATTCAAGAATTGATTCTTTTTTATTTAAATTGGTGATACCACTGCTACTTTCAACGCTGATGAAGACAACGTTGATCTTAAAAATAAAAAAATGAACAATATTTTTTTATCAAATAATATTTTAACATATAAAAGTCTGCCCACACATTGGGTGGGCTCTGCTGCTAGTATTAATTGGAACAATTGGTATTCAAAATTTGAATAATTAGGAGGGAGGGGTGGGGCAGGGGTAAGTATGGCATTAACTAGTACAATTAGTTCACATAACAATCAGCGACAGTTACATGCTTGGAGATGAGATTAGTGGACAACAGAGGGGATGGGGATGAGATCAGCGACAGTTGTTAACGTGTTTTTAACAGAAATGAATTAAATTCTTAGTGCGTGGGGATGATGAGATGAGGAATTTTGGGATGATCCTTATCAGCCCCGGTTTTTAAATAAAGAGTGTTATTTTTAAGTGGTCCCAAATTTGAAATAAAAATTTATTTCTAGTATATTTATATCGTCCTTTAATCTAGATTAAAAGTGATCTCGAATTATTTTTAATTCGAATGAAATAATAATCCAAACATACTAGTACTGTAGTAATAACAAAATTATTTCGCATTTAAAATCATTTTAAAACAATATTCTTCATTCAGAAAACTTATTCTCAATCATTCGTAAAATTATTCATTCAATTTCCTTCGCTTCACATAAAAGGCTCCCCCACCACCGATTTGGTCGAGAGAGAAACTTGATGATGAGATCTGTCCTCCCTCCGCCGCCTCACTCCTGATCCGAGCTCAAATCCAAGATTGGCACTAAAGGTGAGCTCTCTCTCTCTCGATCAATCTCATCAAGCTTCGCTCTTTAGTTTCGCGTTGGGGTTCGTTATTCACACAATCACACTGCGTGATCGCCCAATTTCTAGGTTTATTATTTCCTCTCTTAATTAATTTTATGAGTTAATTGGACTATTCTACTAGAATTAGATGCCGGCAGAACCTCTTTTGAGGTGATTTTTTTTTTTTTTGAGAAAACAATGCAGATGCCTCTATAAATAAGAAGTAAAAATTGTTCTAGTTTTCTCAATTTGTATTCGTTGTTTTTTGGATATGCAGATATACTGCTGGGCTAGATTACAAAAGAAAGCAGCAACCAATTCATATCACATCGAAGATAAAATTAATGGGCTGGGCTGAACTAAATCCGGACCTTGTCCGGCACATTGCCACGAAAGTATGAGACATCTCAGATTTCATTCGGTTTCGTGCCGTTTGTAGGCATTGGCGCTCAGCTGTGCATCCCTCAGACCTGCCTCAGCAGCTCCCTTGCCGTATAAATTTGAAATGGAAGTGTAGTACCACATTTGA
This sequence comes from Rhynchospora breviuscula, assembly GCA_027562975.1. NCBI lineage: Eukaryota > Viridiplantae > Streptophyta > Magnoliopsida > Poales > Cyperaceae > Rhynchospora > Rhynchospora breviuscula. The sequence goes on along the minus strand of CM050400.1, from coordinate 13,618,539 downwards.
TGTCCAGTTCCGTCCATCGTTCTCCGAAAAGGTTCACACTGTGCCAGTTAATAATGTCTCCCTAGATGAAGAAACGTCATACATATATGGCTCATCGAATGGATTTGTGCTCATACACACCTTGAATTCTTCAAAGCGATGGCTGCTCCTCAATCCATTAACTGGATTCCAAGTGCACCTACCTTTTACAAATGAATGTAAAGCCTTTCCTCTTTACTTTGGACCCAGCTGTAACCATAAACCAAAATCCTTCAAAAGTGGCATTGATGCATTGTTTGTGCTCTTCGGAAATGGAAATCATATTCAAGGTGAAGTTGATAAATGTCCTTGTGGCAATATGATGATATGAAATGGACAAGGGTTGTTGAAGTGCCTTATAGCTTTGACGATGGTGTTGTATATTGCCATGGAAGATTATACTCCCTTTCAGGAAGTACGGGGCATACACGAGTAATTGATATTAACACTGGTGATACAATAGCAGTGATCTCTTGCCCATCTCCATCAGTGAAACTGACTTACCTGATTGAAGGAAATGGTGATCTACTAGGTGTGTTCCGTGATCACAAGTTGGAGAAATGCCATTCTGAGGCAACTTATCAATTTGAGGTATACTGTTTAGAGGATGTTGGTATGAATCCCTGTTGGAAGAAATTAAAAAGTCTTGGTGATCGGATGCTGTTCTTTGGCAGTAGTTGCATTTGGCTTTGTTTGAAGGCTAGTGATTTTGCAGGATTCCGAGGCAACTGCATCTACCACTACACAGTTGCCAAAAAACTTGAGGATATATGTTCGTGCATTGTTAGGTATGACTTGGAAAAGGATACAGCTGAAGTTATTGAGTGGTCTGATTATGTTAGGAGAAACTGGTTTGTGCCCAGTCTATGTTAGCATACTCGCTAACACTGATTGAAGATTCTGTGGGACATTTTAATGTCTCTTATTTGTAGCGATAATGTTTAGGTAGTTTAGTTCATGTCTGACTGAAAAATTGGCAAGAGATGTGATGAAGGGGCTGTATGGTGCTTCAAATCAATTGAGAATGGAGATGTACCTTTGTTATACCCAAATTGTTTATTGATTGTTCACTTTTTTGCTTTATAGTGGATACTGAATAGTACCCAGCTTTTATGTTTGACCTTCAGATTTCAGAAAGATTGTTTTCGGATTTCTTGTTGACTTGTGGAAATAATTCTTTCTGGATGGAAATTAATTGTACGTAGTTTATATCTGATTTGAGGATTTTTGAAATTTTATCATCGTTATTCTAAAGGCTGGATACAAATAGAGAGCATAATCTTATTTTCAGCTATTTCTAAATGATGATACTATTTTCATACATTATGTAAATGGAATGTGCCATATGAAGAAAAGACCTGATGTATGAAACAAATACTCGCTTCTTCACAATAAATAGTAAAAAGAATTAAAAAAATATATAAAAATTTTGATCTCTAATGAAATCTTAATATGAAGAAAATAACGAGAGATTTGCATCATTTATTTATAACTCGAGAATTAAGATCTAATCCCATTGGATGAACATAAATCTCAAATGTTTTTTGACTCTAGCATTACACAATACTCAAATAAAACATTATAATCCTTTTTTTTCAAGACTTTTAAACATACATGTTAAGATTTAGCGAATTAGCGTTTAGAAAAAGAGGATAGAGCTTCTTATCCCCTAGCCCCTTCACTTTTTTTCTCCACTCATGCTGGGCAGTTGCTTTCTCACGCTCATATTTTGCAATTCACGCTATTTTACCTGTCATGACTAAAATACCCTTGCTATTTTTTTTTTATTCATCTTGTGCGATTTTCTTTCTTAGATTTATTTTGACCCTATCGATAACTCTCTCTCTCCCTTTTTTTTTTTTTCTTGGAGAAAAGCAATGAATCTTTCTCTCTCTCAATTGAATATCATCCAACTCATCTAGCTTCGGACGCATCTTGACAGCTTATGCTCAGAATTCACAAAAAATTAAAAACAAGATCCAATCTTTAATGGGCTTGGGTTGTCAGAGTCACATAAGATGCATTGCACAAAATAAATCCTTCGCCGGTGTAAAAAAAAATAAAAAAAAAATAAAAAGAGAGGAAATCACATAAGATGCATTGCACAAAAAAAATAAGGGTGTGTTTGGATGGAGGCCGAATAAGAATAAGAATAAGAAATTTTTAGAATCTCGTGCCAATCCTTATTCTTATTCTAATACCATAGGGGTGTGTTTGGATGGAGGCCGAATAAGAATAAGAATAAGAAATTTTTAGAATCTCGTGCCAATTCTTATTCTTATTCTAATACCATAGTTTTGTTAGTATAAGAATAAGGGCCCAAATTCCTTATTCTTGTGTTGTTTGTGTTGCACAAGAATAAGGAATTTGGAGCTTATTCTTATTCAAGCCTTATTCTACTCCATCCAAACACACCCAGTTTTGTTAGTATAAGAATAAAGGCCCAAATTTCTTATTCCATGGTTGTTTGGGTTGCACTAGAATAAAGAATTTGGAGCTTATTCTTATCCGAATCCTTATTCTGTTGCATCCAAACACACCCTAAGGGTATTTTAGTCATGACAGGATAAAATAGCGTGAATCATAAATGAGAGCGTGGGGAAAGGGGTTTAGGGTTTAGAAAATTCAATCAATTTCCTTTCCTACCCTTCTGTTCCCTTCCAGTCTTCCACAAAAGGCGCTCCTCTCTGCAGTCCAGTCCGGACTCCAGAAAATTCAATCACTTTACTAGATATCTTCTCCATCCGCCGCCTCACAATTGATCGGAGTTCAAATCCAAGATTGGCACTAAATGTGAGATCTCTCTCTCTCTCTCTCTCGATCTAATCCAAACTTTGATTTGTAACTTTGCGTGGTGTTCATTATTCGAACTGTGCAGATTCCCCAATTTCTAGGTTTAGGATCGGCATTATTAAATCTGTTCAAAGTATTAAGGTAATATTACACTCTTTCAACTAGGACTTAAGACTTAAGACGGTCATTATTGATTAGTTTGGATCTGAGTAGAATAACTGACCAATACCCATCCTATAAACTGTTCATTCAGTAAAATTTGGAGTTTCTTTCAATGAACGATTCCGAATCATGACTCTTTTATAGCTTTGATAGTGTTTTTAGGCTTGTATAAAATATGTGGAACTTCTATCTATCAGTACTTAGGAAAGATTAAACATATCCAACTAATATGCATATCCCCTTTTGTTTTATGCATGAATTCAGGTGTGATATAGCGGATTAGTTTCAATTGAACAGCACATCGAAAACCGATTTCCACTGATAATGAACTGGGCTGAGCTAAATCCCGACCTTTTGTGCCAAATTGCCAAGAAAGTCTCGGACATCTCTGATTTTGTTAGGCTCCGTGCAGTGTGCAAGCAGTGGCGCTCTGCTGTGCATCCCTCCACCCTGCCCCCACAGCTCCCTTACTTTATACAATGTATTAGGAACAACAATTCCTCATTTGAGTTCCAGTTCCATCCTCTCTACTCTGACAAGACCTACCATCTGACAGTTCAGATCTTCACTGAGCTAGAACAGTTTACAAACTTGTATGGCTCATTTACTGGGTTTGTGCTCTTGATTTGCTGGAAACCTCCAAAGACAGGGCTACTCCTTAATCCATTAACTGGATTTCAAGTCCTTCTCCCTATTGAAAATGATGATATTTTCATGCCCATCTACTTTGGTCCCAACTGTAGTCATGAGCCTAGTCTTGATGAAAATGGCATCGATCTTGTGTGCTTGGTTGCCAATTTTGAACCTTCGAATGGAAATGTAGTTCTAAAATGGATTTTGTGGCGATATACCGACAACAAGTGGAGAAAGATCACAGAAATGCACTATGGTCATGATGAATCTGTTGTCTCATACTCTAGTGGAAGAGTATATGTCTTTTCTTATGAAACCAGATTTATCAGGGTTATTGATGCCACCAATGGGACTACAGTATCGTTGCTTCCTGAAGTATCTTCTGGCCCATTTGATTATATTGTCGAGGCATGCGGTGATTTAATTGGAGTACGACCGTTTGTCGAGCCAGAGGGTCTAGACGAACCTGAGTCAGACTACCGATATGAGCTGTACCAGCTGAAGGATTCTGGCACTAATCCCTGCTGGGCAAAAGTGAATGATATTGGGGATCGGATGTTGTTCCACGATAACCAACGCTACTGGCTTTGTTTGAGAGCAAGTGATTTTGAAGGATACAAGGGTAATTGCATATACTCGAAGAATTCCGTAATAAATAATTCTGTTAAGTGCTACTCTGTCACTACGGAAGGTACAACACAACTGCACCAGTTCCATGATTACAATAAAAGCACATGGTTCTTGCCTAGTCTATGTTAGCCCGTTTGTTTTGCAATCAATGAAGATGTTTAGTAGTATGGTGTATCACTATTTTGTTTCATCACCTACAGTAGTGCGTTGGTTAAGATTATTCAGTGTCTGACTAATTAATTTGTAAGAGCTGGGATGATGTTTGTGTGGTGTTTAATTTGGAAATATAAAAAAAAGACAATTATATGGCATCAAGTCATATAAAGAAAACAAGTCAACATTTGTGACATCGGATTTGATACTTTGAGTTTGTTGACACATCTTATTTAATATAGCTCCGCAGTTTTCTCTTTTTAGATCAAAATAAATTCAAACCTTTAAATTGTAATTGAAGCACTGAACATAGGTGAGGCCATATCGGAAATTGATCGTTCAATGAGACAGCACTTGAAGACCATGATGATGGATTTAAATCAGTTTTTATCAAAATTTCCCTAGAAGGATGTACTGTTTCACTTGGGTGTTCATTGTGGGATAAAACCGAAGTGGTACATACCAATCCAATTGTACCATTTGTGTACCACCTCACTCCAAATGTTTTCAATATTATTGTTGGTTTTGGAAGAAACATATTGAAAGTTATTTTAATAAATAATGCATTCGTAATTAGTTAGTTTTAATTTTCCTTCCACAAATTTTATCATCCAGACGGGACAATTCCCCCCCCCCCCCCCCCGGAATGAGATCCTCTGGTCGGCAGACCAGAGAGATCCTATGGTCGTTTTTAGATCCGGACTGTCTGATTTAATCTCAACAGTTAAGGATGTTCCGTGCATGATACCAGGATTGATAGGCCCGAAAAAAGTTTAATCGTTGAGATTAAATCAGACGGTCCGGATCTAAAAACGACCAGAGGATCCGACTCCCCCCATCCCCCCTTCTCTTTCGTCAATCATTAAACACGCGAAGGTAAAATGACTTAGCTTTCCCTATCCTTTTTTCATTCCCTCTAATACCTTCTTTTCCATTCCTTCTTTTGTTTGCCAAACGCAGCAGAACATAATTTCATTTTGAGCCGTTTATTAATGAGGAGGATGCTTTTTTCATAGTTATGTGCATGGCTTGTGCCATATTTAGAGAGACGAGAAGAAGCAAAATGTTTACCTTTGTACTTATTTAGATTATCACTCCAGTACAAAAATACATGCTTTGTTTTGTTTTATTTTTGCTTTTTTTTTTTTTTTTGAGTTTTTAGCCAAAAGCTCCCCAAGCAGGGGAACCAAGTTATATAATAGCCAAAAACACATGCTTATTTTATCAAGATATACTATCTAAATTGCTTGCTAAAACTACCGTTGTCTAAATTGATCGTAACTCATAAACAAAGAATTAATTATGAAAAAGAAAAGAAGGGAATAACTGTGTACTAAATTCAGTCTACGTGATCTAATTTAACGCAAATATATATACCCCTTTAGTCCTGAAGATATCAATACAATGTTCATTAAAATTTGACCTATCTTTTGGTAAATTTTATAAAATATTAGCCTAAGTTGAAAAAAAAGAAAAGAAAGAATATTAAAGAATCGTTAAGCAAACGGGCCGAACGGCCGTTATTCAGGAAAAATAAATTTAAAACAAGAATATTATATTATATTAAAGAAACTAATCGCCTGATTGAAAAGTCACAGAGGTAGTTAACATATAACCAAAAAAAAAAAAAAAAAAAAGGGTCACAGAGTAGCTCACATCCATTGAACCTCGGCTATCCCGTTTACATTGGTAAGGTATAAATATAACCCCAAACAACCTCTGATCCTTCAAACCAAATTACCATCTCTACTCGTACTAGTCATGAAGAAAACCATTTCATCACTGAGAGATGCCCACAATAGGTATAGAGATGCTCTGACAGCAGTGCTTGCTGAGTTCCATGATGACGGCAGCTACCGTATCCAAGAGTCAGCTGTGCTGAATCTCTGTGAACACCATGAGCGCTTCCTCTCGGCTCTATACGATTACAAGGCATTCCAGCAGAAGGCCAACCCCAGTGCAGAAGAGGAGGTTGGACCGCTACAAGATACAGCTTCTCAGTTGAGGGATTCCTTCGTGCTGTCATCAAAAGGGCAGGGAGATGAGGCCCACATGTCAGGTGTTCTTGGGAAAGCAGCTGGGAAGGCTTTGGCTGATCTTGATCTTGAAGGGGTGTCTGTGCTGAAAGAGACCATGGGTACTGACAACACGCCGGCACCGGAAGAGGCAGTGGTGCACCAAATGGCTACATCGCAGGTTCTGCCTGACATTGTGTACGACGTTTGTCCTGTTTGTCGACGACTGATGAAACCTTTGTAGTGGCGCCATTAGTCCAAAGTTAAGAAACCTGTTCTTGTGTCACACGTGTCTTGATTGTCTTGTTTCTTGTTTTCTTGGGTCCTGTTGAAATGTCAGATGTGCATTTGTCAGTTGTCACGTGAGATGATTTTTTGGATTTCTAGATCGTCTTGTTTCTTATTTTCTTGGGTTCTGTTGATATGTCCGAAAGGAATTGGTGAGTTAGGCTCTGATCGGAAGAGAGAAGAATGAGAAAAGATTTCATTTCAATGGAAAAGAAAAGAGAGGATTTTTCACTCAAAATCATTTCCGTTGATCGGCGAAGGAAGCTGGAATTTTTGTGCGATTTTGATCAGCCACCAATCGGAGGAGAGAGGAAGAGGGAGGAGAAGCGGTGAGCGACGAATTCTCGCCAAATTTCGATGTTTTTGGCGAGAGTTCCGTACGGGATTTGGAGCTCGTGAAATCGCACGAAGTCGTTTCTTTTCCTCCGTTCTCCTCTCTTCCGATCACATTTTTCAAATCGCACGAATTCCATTTCCAAATCGTACGATTATTTTCAGCGTTCCGATCAGAGCCTTAGTGAGATGAGTTTCTAGTGGAATGGGTTTCTGGATATGCTTTGTCTGCAAGGTCGATGTTTCTTGAATCTTGTTTTCATGTTTCTTTCCTGGTGTAATGTGTGATCCACATAATTATATCTCGGATCATAAACTTGGAATTAGGAAATAAATTGCAAATGTGTTTTTTCTATTCTTTTTTCCAATATCATTCTGTAGCATTTTAGCACCATATTATTCTTTGAAAAAGCGATGTAATGCTAATTAAGTGTTTCGAGCATGCAAATTTAAGTTAGTGTACGTATGGAAACAATCAGAATTGCTAATTCCAATAATTTAGAAACTAATCAACGATGCCTTTTATTAGTCAATACCATGCTGACACCAATTTCAAAGAATGGTGTGCTGGTGACCTGGTGTGTTATTATCCGATGCCCATCTTGCTGGATCTTACCGCTAGCAGAAGCCTACCACTGGTACAAAGACTGGTACAAGGACCAGCGCAATGAAATTTTTGTCTTTGAAACACTGAAATGAAGTTTTACTTAATTTGACCTCGTTCCCAGTACTCAACTGTGACTAAAACATAATTTATGAATTATTATGTTGCCATTTTCACATGAACTTATGTACATGGCTGGTGCCATATTAAGAGACGGCATAATTTAATTAAGAATCAAAATGTACTACCTTCGTAATAATTTAGATAATACTCAAAGAGTAAAAAATGAATGCTAGCTGCTTATATCAAGGTTAGGAAAAATGCGTGCTAAAAGTAAACCTTGTCTAAAATTGATCATAACTGGTAAACAAACAGTCAATTGTGTAAAGAAGAACTATGCACTGAATTCAGACTACTTAATCTGTTTAACGCAAAATACCCCATAGTCCCGGAGATATACCTGGGAAAATGTCTTAATATTTTAGTATAACGCAATTAAAAGCTTATGAAGATGTTGTGTTGTTGGCATAAAAAAGCCATGTACCTTGAACTCAGGACTAATTATTATAAAAATTATGCGTTCGTTATCATCATCAAATGGTACTAGTAAAAGCGAAAAATAATGCTCAAATTTTCTTTTGTAACATATGCGTACATGTTACCACCTGGTAATTTTCATGTTATCCTAATAAAGGTTTTTAACTTAAAATGCATGCGCGTTAGTTTTCAAATTTTATGCTTTATACGATCAATCCAAACCATTCAATCTCATTTTCATATTGGAATCTTCTAGGAAATCAAATTTTTTATATAATTTTTTTTAATTTTATTATTTTCTTATTTTAAAAATTCGTCGATTTTAATTAGTTTTAAGCTCTTTAATAATAACTGTATTTTCTTTCAAAGGCAGATGACGAAATGCCAACTGCAGATGTATTAAAGAAATAAAATAAAGGTTGTTACATTGCAAAAGGTCCGAATTCTCAGCAACTTAAAAACCTATAATAGAACGAGCAATCACAGAAAGCAATAATAACTATTTTTATAAAATACAAAAAATAATTCGATAAAAATATAAAATTTGATCTAATACATTAAGCATAAAATTGAGATTTGAATGTGTTGCACAAGTCCATCCGTACTACAAGTATATTTTAGCCATTCTCATAAATGACGTCAAACCTTTCAAGATGTGTGATGATCCGGCTTAAAACTTTATTATCACACCTTACATACATAATAAACTAAAATCGAAGTTCTCGACTTTAAATATAAAGCTAAAATTCTTCAGTGAAAAAATTTTGTCCATCCCTAATAGACGAGAGTATGAAAAGTTTTTAGACTGACAAATGTTGAAGCTGATTTTGAATTGGTCTAACGCTTTAATGGTGTTTCTCTATGCAATTTAGCACGACAAAAATTATAATTTTGCAAACCAGCAGTCTGTATTTGCTGTTTTTTTTTTTTTTAAAAAAAAAGCAGAATTTGTTCCATTTGACACGAATTAGTCATGAGATGGATCGGCTATACTATCCAAAAGATATTTTTGGTACAATCTAAATTTTTTATTGGATCAAATGGTCCAGGCAACAATATTTTCTTAAAACAATAATAAAATAAATTTCATTGACACAACACAAGTTCAGAAAAAATTAACCTCAAGCCTTCTTTTGAAAAAAAAAGTATATAATTATTCAATTTCTTTATTTAATAATCATTCAATTTATTTCCTTTCCTACCCTACCCTTCCGGCTTCCGTTCCCTTGCCTTCCGCAGTAGACGATCATTCTAGAGTCCCCACAGAATCACTCAAGATATCTTCTCCATCCGCCACCTGGCACCTGATTGCAGTTCAGACCCAAGATCTTTACCAACGGTAAGTTATCTCTTCCTTTTTCTCATCCAAAATTCGATTGGTAACTTCGCATTGGGTTTATTAATACCAATTGTACAGATCCCCCAATTTCTAGGTTTAGTATCAGCACAAATTAAGCATCAGGTTAAACTATTGAACTATATGTGCACTTTTTTTCCAACTAAGATTGGAGAAAGTCATTGTAGATTAGTATGAGATATATGAATATATCAACTTTGGGTTACATTTTATTATTCAAACTGTTCAGATCCCCAATTTCTAGGGTTATTATCAAAAGTCAAAACATTCCCAATAAAAAATCACTCTGAACTGAAGTGTTAGTTCTCGAATTACACTGTTCTTTTAACTAAGATTTACGAAATTCATTGATTAGTTTGAGATCTGAGTACAATACCCGTCTCTACAAACTGCGTCCTGTCTTGTTCGTTCCTATCAGGTTAAAATAATTATTTTCTTTCATCTATTCTATTTGCTGTTGGGTAGTTGCTCTGGCTGGTTCCCATTCGATTCTGTATGTACCTTTTATGATTTTCAAGTGTTAATTTTGCTTCAGTGGCCATGGGCAAATAAACTCTATTAACAATCTTCGATCATTACTCTCTTGTCGCTATGATGTTGTTTTGAATCATATAAATTAGTGTGGAACTACTATCTATCAGTGCTTAGAGAAGATTAAGCATACTTGTGCAAACATCAACTAATATGCATATTCCTTTTTGTTCTATGTATGAATTCAGGTGTGATGTGGTAATTAGTTTAAAAGAGAACAGCGCGCTTGTGACCTGTTTCCATTGATAATGGATTGGGCTGAGCTAAATTCTGACATTTTGCGCCAAATTTCCAAGAAAGTGACGGACCTCTCTGATTTTGTTTGGCTTCGTGCAGTGTGCAAGAAATGGCGCTCTGTTGTGCGTCCCTCCGACCTTCCCCCGCAGCTCCCTTACTTTATACAATGCAGTAGGAAAAGTAGTTCATCATTTGAGTTCCATTTGTGTCCTCTCTACTCTGACAAATCCCACAATCTGACAGTTCAGATATTCTCTGAGCTAAAAGAGTTGACATCCACGTTTGGGTCGTTTACTGGGTTTGTTATCTTGCTTTGCGAGGTACCTCCTATTTCAGGGCTGATCCTTAATCCATTAATTGGATTTCAATCCCTCGTCCCTATTGAAAATGAGCATGAGCGCTTCTCGCCCTTCTACATTGGCCCCAGCTTGAGCCATGAGCCTGACCTTGTTGAAAATTGCATTGATCTGGTAGGCTTGGTTATTGAATTTGAACCTCCAAATTCAACTCGAGTGGAAAAATTGATTTTGTGGCGATACACTGACAACAAGTGGAGAAGGATCACTAAACTACGTAATAGTCTTGATGAACATGTCATTTCATATTCTAATGGAAGAGTATTTATCGCTTCTTGTAAAACCAAATATATAAGGGTTGTTGATGTCACCAATGGGAATACAGTATCATTTCTGCCTCGCTTGTCTAAGCCATTTCATTGTTTTGTTGAGGCATGTGGTGATCTGATTGGAGTACGGCTTCTTGACGAGCCAAAGGGCCAGAACCTACCTCAGTCAGGCTACCTATATGAGCTGTACCAGCTCATGAATTCTGGTACTAATCCCTACTGGGAAAAAGTGAATGATATTGGGGATCGGATGCTGTTCCATGATGACCTTCGCAACTGGCTTTGTTTGAAAGCTAGTGATTTTGAAGGATGCAAGGGCAACTGCATCTACTCAAAGAGTCGCATAACAAATAATTCTGTTAACTACTACTCTGTTGCTACGGAGAGTACAACACAACTCCACCAGCTTCATAATTACAATAGAGGCAGATGGTTTTTGCCTAGTCTATGTTAGCCCTCACGCTTTACATTTTCTTTCTTTGAAAGAAACAGTCTCCCAAGTAGGGAGGCCTGGAGAAAAAAACTTTATTAATCACTACAAAAACATTCAAATGTCAGTAAAAATCCACAAAATGAAAAGAGAATGGCTAACGTGCCATTGAAGACACAGAGGGTCCCGTGCCATCAAGTCATTTTTCGAGATCCAAAATTCAAGTGGTCAATCCGAACCGTTCAAATTGTTCTCCATATTGAAATATCCTTGGAGACCAAATTTTATATTTTTTTGAATTTTTTTGCTATTTATTATGATATTTTTAAAAACATTATGATTAGAGTATTTCAGGCCTTCCAATTTAAAAATATCATAATAAATAGTAAAAAAAATTGAAAAAATATAAAATTTTGTCTCCAAGGGTATTTCAATATTGTGATCAACTTAAACGATTTGGATCGACCGTTTGAATTTTGGATCTTGAAAAACAAGTCGATAGAAAATCGATGGCACGTGCCATCGATGGCTCTTTAGCCATTCTCAAATAAAAAAGCCATCTAAAAAAATACAACACAAAACCAAAAGAAGCATGTACCTAATGCCAATGGTACCTAAGCCCTGTATCCCAACCCAGACCCTTTGCTTTACAATTGATGAAGATGTTTAGTGATATGCTGTATTGCTATTTTGTTTCATTACCTACAGTAGTGTGTTGACTGAGTAGATAATTATTTAGTGTCTGGCTGTGTTTAGTTCGTAAGAGCTGCGAAGATGTGTCTGGTGTTCTTAGCAATTAAGAATGGGCATCCTAGCTTAATATTGTATGCACTTTCATTGTATTATCTAAATTATGTGCTTGGATAATTCAAATCCTTTGCCTTGTAAGTTTAGGTCTTATGAGATAATAAAAGCATCACTTTCAGTTTTCTTGTTAATTCAAATACGTGCAGTGGAAGTATCTCTTTTCTGTTGTGCATTGACTTTAGTTTCAACTACACTGGTCTTCATTTTTACTTGTATAGTAGCTAGTTTTGTTAAAGATAGAGATTAGTCTAGTTCAATGCTGTTGTTCGATTAGCTAACTGTTCAGGCTATAGTGATTAGTTGTGGCTGTCCGGAGCTATACTATGTCACCGTGTCAATAATATTATTGGACTGGGCTGAGCTAAATCTGACCTTTTGTGTCAAATTGCAAACGAAGTAAGGGACATCTCTGAGTTTCATTCGGCTCTGTGCAGTGTGCAAGCAGTGCCGCTCTACTATGCATCCCTTCGACCTGCCCCCACAGCACCCTTTTATGCAATGTATTAGGAACAGTAATTCCTCAATTGATTTCTAGTTTCATCTTCTTTAGTCTGACAAAGCCCACAATGTGAGAGTTCAGATCTTCTCCGAGCTAGAACAGTTCACAACCTTGTATGGCTCATTTACTGAGTTTGTGCTCTTGCGTTGTCAGAAAGCTGCTATTTCAGGGCTGCTTTTTATTAATCCGTTGACTGGATTTCAAGCCGTCCTCCCTAAATGAGGATATGTTCACGCACCTCTACTTTGGGCCCAGCAGTAGCCATGAGCCTAATTTTGTTGAAAATTGGCTTTGATCTGGTGCAGAACTAAGCATACGTCTTAATGTTGCATTACTGTAGTACCAGCTTCAGGTGTACTGGCTGGAAAATGCAGGAAAGAATTTTGTTAGGTCAAAGTGATCGTCAATGGTATTGTACGTGATTTTGCTTGATGGTGAGCGATTTTGACTGGTTTAGGCAACCACATGTACTTGAAAACCTCCCCAGGGTCCAAATAAAAATCATTTTGGACCCGTGCTGCGCATCTCTGAGAAATTTGACATCCCATAGTTCGGTACCTAGCTAGTTTTTATTAGTCTTGTTCTTTACGGATCGAGGAAAGAGTTTCTATTATTTATATATGTTTGTCTAAATGTCCCCAAGTCTACGATAAATGTTTGTCAACTTCTAGGAAAGATTAAAGTCAACAATGGTGTAATGTAATTAATTAAGACCGGTAAAAAGTCTAGACTAAAGACTCTAAAGTGAATACTCTTGAACCCAGAGCAGGTTCGGAGGATCAAGAATTTACGACCACCTTATTATAGGAACTGTTGCAGTATTTTTTTTTTTTTTTTTTCCTGATTGATTGCTGTATTTCAGGAGCAGGAATTTGTTATGACTAATAGGAAATTGATTTTGTACAATGATTACAAATATGAGGGTCTATTTATAGACAAATTCTAAGTATAATGATAATTATCTGTAGAAGATCACAAAACTGAAGCAATGGAGACCTCCAGTGAAACTGAAATGGACAGTGTCTAGCTAGCATAGTTAATGATGTAATTACTTTGTAACTGTTTCTGTTAAAAACAGAACTGAGTGAAACGCTGACTGAAATGCAGCTATATATACTCAATAGAACATCTTTGTAAACAGATTCTTTTAGTTTCTCTACATTATCTCCCATCTAATCATCTCCTACCTATCCTCTATAGTTTCTATTATTATCAATCTTCAATCATCACATCTCCTACCTAACATATCTCTAATAATGTCACAATGACCTACCAACTTCCCAATTTCCCATCTAGTTCTCAGCCTCCGGCTTTTTGCACGTGGCCATGTGGGCTTCGTCTTAAAATAAGAAAAACAATATAAACTAAGTTTTTCACACGGAAAGAATTTTTCAATAAATAAACTAAACTTTGTCGGTTGTAATATTTGTGATTCCACCTTTTTTTTTTTTTTTTTGGGCTACAGGGGTGTCGGAATTATTAAAATTTCAATTATGATCTGTTAAACAAATGTAAGTATACACTTTTGTACACGAGAGGGATTTTTTTTTAACGCGAGCGCGTTTTCTTCTCTGGAGCAATGCATCTTTATAAGAAGAGTTGGATGATAATATAATTTTAAATAGATGAGGGGCCAAATGAAAAAGGTTCCAAAAGATAAAAGTTGCTTCCTTCTCCTTGTTACTTTTTTTTTTTTTTTTTTTCTCTTTTGCTTTTTTTTCTTTCTGGGTTTGGCGGCGCTTGGGGACAGAGGGAGAAGATATTCCGGGCATTTATAAGTCATGAGTGGATGGGTGGTGAGTCATGAGTGAGAGTGACTGAGTTTTTGGCATTAATAAGTCTACATAGTGGATATCGCTTTCTGTTGGAAATTGCTTACCTCACTCCCTCAGTTGAATACACTCATTTCATTGAATAATGATCAAAATATATTATATTTTTGCAGATATAAATAAATCATGAATATTTTGGTCATTATTTAATGAAAAATGGGAGTGGAGTGAGGAAAGCAATTCCCCTGTTCCTCTTTTGATTGTACCGAACAACTTATGTGGATATCGCTCTCTGTTCCCTCTTTTAGTTTTTTTATTGTACACTTATCTTTTTTTTTTATGAAAGGCTCATGGGCCCTTTAAATCAAAGGGAAAAAAAAAATGTCAATGCGTTGCATTGCGCTTTGCGCAGAGAAAAATGGATTGAATTTTGTAATGTAGCTATTCGTGCGACAAGTTTGTATTTTCATATATACACTACGGAAAACAAAAAAAGAAACTTTTTCATAAAAGCGACAACACTGCGCCGCAGAATATCGTCGTAGTACTGTAGATTTTCTTTTTCTTTTTTGAGTAAAAAGCTCGTGAGCATTTAATAAAGTAAAGAAGATCCAACAATCCTTACATATCGAACAGCCAACCAAAATCCCCAAAAAAAACCCCAACCTGGACCCTCTGTCAGTGGTACTAAGAAAGTCAAAAGAAGAAAAAACAGGAAATTAATTAAAAAAGAGTAATAAAAAACCCAACCAGAAACTTCCCACCTGGTGTAATTCGTAATTACACCCACCAACTATCCACCTCCCCAAATAGTAAGCCCAAAAGGCATTGAACCACAGAACTAGGAAGAACGAGAACGACCAGCTCATTACCGAAATTCTGCTCTTTCTGTAAAGCAAGAGCTTGCAAGCTTCATTTTGGAGAGATCTTCAGCTTTAGGGTTATGAGGGAATGAGATTATGAGATGCGCCGGGAAAACATAAGTGCATAAGTGCAGTTATGTTTATTATTTTTCTTTTTCTCTGAAAGTGGGAATGAAAGCGTAGGAAGGCACCCAAGCATAAGTGCCTAATTAATTACTTTTGAAAGGGTTAGATCGCCTCCATTTTGATTTTAAGTGGAGAAGTGCTGCTCTGCAGTTGAGCTATGATTTTTACAAGCTATTCCCATTCTCATTATAAAAATTGTTTTGTTAGTTTCCAAAAAAAAAAAAAAAAAAAAAGTCAAATTATTCTTTAAAATTTTCCGAAGAAACCTTTAATTTGATCAGTAATACTTCAACCATCATGCAATAAAATGAATTGTTACAATTACCGTTCACCTTCTTAAATAGAATCCAATAATGTTCATCAATTCAACCCATCGATCTTGACCTGACTGTGGATTTCATAATAAAAATGTTACTTAAGTGTTTGTTTCCATGTAATCCCAATAATTGCGAACCAGCATGCTTATATATTACAGCATATTCTTATTATATAAAAAAAAAAGAAGAAGAATTGATTGGCTTATAGTATTCCATCTGTTTGTTTCAAATGGAGGGAGCGAGACAGCTTCCATATATCTCATACAAAAGCTCGGAGTCTTATTCTGAATGACATAATTGAAAGCGACCATTGCGCCTCTTTTCACTTATTAAGCGTCAAGCGATTGGTTGCATTTGCATATATATATGTGCAGATTTTCCAGCTATTAGCAAACCAACCGAACTCCACATTTTTTCCTCTCTCTTTTGGCAATTACAATTTACAAACTCCACTTTACAACTTGCAAAGCGCCGCTATCTAGATTTCTCAATGGAAACTACTCTCGAACAAAAAATGAGAAGAGAATTCGAAGAGGTATTGTTCAAGTATTCTTCTGAAATTCTTGTAAGTGATGGGGCTCCCGGAGAACATATGGAGTCGTCTATCATTTCTCGGCTCCCGGAAAACATCAGCCAGGCCGATCTCTACAAGCCACGTATGGTGTCCATCGGCCCATACTACCATAGTGATAATTATAATTCTCATAAATGGCGCTTCCTAGAGAGCTTTTTGTCTAGAAGCAGCGAGAGCTTGGTCAATTATATAGAAGAAGTAGTGAGCTTGAAGCGGGATGCGCGAAAATGCTACTCAGCTAATTTTAGCCTTGATCAATTTGAATTTGTTGAGATGCTGCTGCTTGACGGTTGCTTTATTCTCGAGCTTTTCTTTAAGTGGCTCAACGAAGATCCTGACGTCTTATTCACAGAGAGTTGGGGTCTGAGAATGATCCTCTCCGATTTGCTCCTCATTGAAAATCAGATCCCTTTTTTCGTCATTGAGAGGTTGTTTCATAAGGTCATGGCAGGAGAGGCAAAGAACAGAAGGAATGCATTTCTTAACCTCCTTGCGAGATTTCTCATGAATGACCAGGAGCCATCACATACTTCACTCGAGATATGGCCTGAAAAAATTTATCATTTACTACATCTCTACCACTATTTCCTCATTGTCCCTAACCTCTCCCAGGAGGGAAAAAAAGAGGGGGAAAAATATGAACAGACTACATCGCCTCTCTGGAAACAAAGACTCACTGAATGGAGTCTAGATCCGACAGCTCAAAGACCCACTCAATGGAGTCCGACAGCTGACCAATGGGGTGCCAAAAGGCCACCACGACAGATCCCTGGAGCCGTCGAGCTTTACGAGGCTGGTGTAAAATTTAAGAGGAATTCATCGTTTAAAAATTTATTCGATGTGAAATTTGGTAGAGGTATTTTGGAAATTCCTCCGTTACAAATTGACTCAATCAAAAAGATCATCCTCGCAAATCTAGTAGCCCTAGAGAGAGACAAATCCTGGGGCGACCACACTGTCACGAGCTATGCTGCACTAATGGATTCGCTGATCAACACAAAAGAGGACGTGACACTGCTCCAGCACGCTGGCGTCATCCACAACAAGCTATCTAGCCACCAGGAGGCTGCAGTTTTCTTCAATCAGCTTGGTGACTATTTTTCAATTGATAACGTGAACCCTTATTTTGTTGAATTGTTTAAGAATGTGCAGCTGTACTACGATTCCAGCTGGAATCAGAGCCGGGCACGTTTGATGCACGATTACTTCAGTAGCCCTTGGGCTATTATTTCCGTGATTGCCGGCGTGATTCTTCTCAGCCTCACCATTGTTCAGACATTCTTCACGGTTTATCCTTACTACCGGCCTAGCTCCTAGGCTCTTAGCTCAAGGATTAATAATATTATTATATCAGGTCATTGTTAGGTTTTATTCGGCTTTTGTGGTAGTGTCGGTGTCCTCTAGCAATTCCCAGTCCCAGTATATTAACTGGTGATTGCATTGTGTTCGCTTTTTTAAGTTGTCGTGTTGTAATAATTTCACTTTGTCTCACTATCTGGTATTAAACCACTGTGACAAAAGTGGTTTTATATTTTATTTACTTTTTTTTCTTTTCAATGCACCTGTATTGGAGGTCTTAGTATGTATCAAGTTTTCTTTCACCATATGTAATTTAAATAAGATGATTTATATTTATGTCAGTGTAAAAGTTTAAAATTAGAGATATACTATTAACACACCACAAATTATTTTTAACCACTGTAAAATAATTAGTTACACCATCAAACAATTGATTGATCATTACTTCTTTTTAAATTGGACATCTAATAATATTATAAATCTATCTTTTTTTTTAAAAAAAAAAGGATTGCTGATAAAAGCGCAAAAAAATAATTTATAGAAAATATGTTGATACATAACATATTTGGTTTAATTTACACATTAAAAAAAAAAAGAGGATTGTGCTGGTCAAGTCATGGAATTAGTCATCTAATGAAATATTTTTAAATGAGCTCAAATCATGTTGTATAAAATAACTCGCTTGTTGTGGAATTTTTCTAAATACGCTTGAAATATTTGTAACGCTAAAAGAACATTTAATGCTTCTATCTAGCTTTTCTATATACAAAAAAAATGACCGTTTAATGCCGATCATGTATTCAAGTTAAAGAAAAAAGAGAACTCAATCTCTTTCTACTATCCTCTAATTTTTAATAACTTTAAATTTTGATTAATTTATCTAGGGATAGAACGGTATTCCTGGTTCATGCAATTAAAAAAAAATTTAGAGCTAAATGGAATAAATTTTTTTTACAGAATTAAAAATAATTAATTTTTTTATTTATTATGCAATAAAAAAATTTTAGGATTTATTATTGTAATGAGGATAATCTGAGAACTATTTTAAGATTAATGACAGATTTGAACATAATATTTTTAGAATTTACTGTGTTTTTACAGAAAAAAAATAATGGAATGTATCTGATTTCTATAATTTTAAATAGCATAAATCTAATTATCTTACAATGACATAATTAAAAATTGACTACTTATTTTCAGTGGCTTACTAGTCCTGCATCCACATTAACGATGATAATTGAACCCATTAATCATTTTAGTAGCTTATCAAATTGCATCCAAAAAAAAAAAAAAAAAAAAAAACTTATCAAATGAGCTGCTTGACCATTTTTTCAAAGAAGAATTCTGAAGAGCGACAAGGCACAAAATTTGCAACTGCATCAAAGAATCTTTATTGAGTTCGGAACCCTATAATTATCTATACAATAGGCCTTACCGTGCAACAAATTAAATCAACCATTTAGCCATCAGGCCATGTATATATTTACACTTTAAAAATTCTGAAACAGGTGCTTTATGAAATTCAGTTTGAACCAAAGTCTTCATTCCATTTCTCAAGCTCTTCCCACCTGCTCTTCTGTAAACTTGGTCGGATCACTAGCATAGCGTTCTTAAAGTCTTCATACTTCAATGGTCGCAACTGCACACAGAGAAGAGCAACTAATCTATTACAAATTGAGTTCGTTTTTTTTTTTTTTAACATGACGCTCAAGACTACAAGGCAAAGGACCATTCACTTTTAAGCATTGGAACTTCTGTAGTAAGAAGCATCCACTATATAATCCAACAAAACCCGGTCATTTCCTTTTTTATTCTTTCACCAATTGCCAGCAAAACACATTTTTCAAATGGGCTGCAGACATTGAAATAGAATATTTGAATCATTCATTCAATTAGTCATTGGTCTTTCAATTTTCATTTCATTAAAAATGTTATTATATCAGGGTATTCAGTCTCTTTAGAGAATGGAGACAGAATAAGAGAAATTTGGACAAGATATATTCATCTTAAATGGAAAAAATTGTTGTAAGTGCCACAATATGAAGTTAAATAAATTAATTAGTATGCAAATATGAGTAAGAGGGCAAAGAAGGAAATTTGTCTTACTATCGCTAACCATGTGCTTAATCAAATGCTAATAAATTGTTGGTTTTCTCTTGTGCAAATACCATTAAAAATTAAGGTCCCAACAGAAACAAAACACTACAAATCAAATTAACACAAACATCTTTGTACACAAACAAAATGAAGCACCTGATTAGCTTTAATTGTCAGAATGTTGTGTGGGCCAAGCTCCCTAATAGGCATCATGGCAGCTTCTTCACACAACGCACGCAAATCACTTCCCGAATATCCTGCATTTCACATTCTTTTATGACAACTAAATGATATATTATACAATAAAACAAAAAAGGGTCCTGATAGTGCCATCCATATTGGTACACGAATACTCAAAGTTGTACAATTTGATCTAACTGCCATCTTTTAGTCCAAAAATAGATAGAATATCAATCCGACAAAATGCTGGCACAGAATCTACTAATTTATTAAAATATTACAAGAAACACCATCCTTAACCACCTTCCATGTCAGCAGTTGGCAACTATGCAAAGTATTTGTGGGCCAAAAATGCTACAGAAGAGAATGCTTGAGTGATAAAGAAAAATGAAATATATGCCAGGTACTATATGTCATTTGTTCTACCGCATATGACCCAAGTATTACTAAGAACACAGCACTATTAAAAAATGTAAATATATTTTACCATCGGTTTCAGTCACAAGTCTATCCAAATCGTGACCTGTCCAAAATTAACATAAAATTAAAACAAAATCCTTTAAATATATGAATTAAGAGTTCTACTGAAAGTTAGTTAACAAGGGGAACATTGTGTATTCGATTACCAGACAAGGAATTGGATTGTCCTTTAAGTTGATTTTTGAAAAGGATCTTGCGAAGAGTTGCATCTGGTAAGGGAACATATATCCTCTTTACCTGTATAGGAGATTCTATGTATGAGTTGGGAGCCTGATACAATAGATGAAGTAGTACTGATAGCCAAAACAATTTTTTAGATGTCACTAATAACTATGCATGAATGAGAAGTTCAAGCAAACAGCCTCATATTCAATGAGGAATGAAAACAACAATTGTGAATATGGTGCTTACCAATCTTCTTAGAACAGCATCATCCAACTCTTGTGGTTTATTAGTAGCACCTGAAATATCACAACTGTCATATTAAAATTAACCAGCATAAAAGAACTGACTACTGAACTGGTCAACAAAAAAAGCAGGATTGGTATACCATTCAATATGCAATATCTCTGTATCAATAATTCAATACTAGCTTTCAAAATTGTATTATCGAGTTAACTAGCAGGTGCACATAAGAAAATAGAAAGATAGAATGATACTATTACTGACCTATAACAATAACAAGAGCATCTTGATTAGAAGTGACACCATCAAACTGAATAAGAAATTCTGATTTCAATCGTCTGCTGGCATCGTGCTCATTAGCTTGCCTTGTAGACATTACACTATCAATCTGTGAAAAATCAAGAAAGAAGATGATACATAAAAATAAAATTAAAAATTTGGTTTATAGAACTTCGAGTTTACATGGGTGGAAAGAATAGTTTACGGTTCAATAGAGGCTTTCCAATTCTTTGACATTTGTTTCACTACACTAAAATCCAAATCTCTTAATACATAGGGAAATCCCTAAAAACAGTTTAGGACTAAAATTGCATACAAAAACATATCTAACAATGAAGTTGTGGAAAAGTGGTGATGACCTCATCCATGAAAATCACAGAAGGCTGCCTATCTACAGCAACTTGAAAGAGTGTCCTGACAAGCTTTTCAGCCTCCCCAACCTAGTTCAACAAATATTGAAAAGAATATAATTATAAAATAGGAAGATACATTTAACTTATAAAGCAAGAGTGCAAGACTGAAAAAAAAAAAAGGCATACCCATTTTGAAGTTAGAGAAGAAGCAGAAACATTAAAGAATGTTGCTTCTGATTCAGAAGCAACTGCTTTTGCAAGCATTGTTTTCCCATTACCAGGAGGGCCAAAGAGTAATAAACCTAAATTAAAACAGAAATGATATTTAGTTTTTCTTATAGTGGAAATTTGAGGATCTAAGGAAAAAACAAGTAAAGCTCAAAAAACAGCTATGATTTTCAGTTTTTCTTAGATTACCTCGAGCTGGCCTCCTAAGGCCAGTGAACAGGTCCCTTCTTTTGGTTGGCAAGATAACCATTTCCATTAGTGCTTGTTTTGCCTTATCAAGACCAGCTGCGATCAGAACATTATAATTATTATATGATAATTAATGAGGCTTGTTAATTTGAAATAAATTCTCCAGACATGAACTATACTTCATATTATGGGAGACGAAAATAAAATGGGATTTTACACTAATGCCTTATGGATGCATCTCCAAATTAACAGAATTCTGAGACTTGATTTTACACTAATGCCTTAGGTTTCAGAGATTCTAACTGCTGTAAAGAAATCTCACATCCATGAGTCCAAATTTTGAGAGGACAAAATATAAAAGAATAGACCTCAGCAATAATACACCCACCAGGCCACCATAATAAATGCAAATCAAGAAACTCAAGTTTAAGCTATTCTTACCAACATCATCCCACTTGACAGCAGGGCTTCTGTCAACAATTGTTGTATTGATCATTTCAATTAGAGGGTCTTCGCCAGAACTGGATTTAGAGGCTACTCTAGCTGGAGGGATTGGAGTTGAGATTCCTCTGTTATGATTTGAGTGATTGTTAACGCCTACTCTTGAAGAAGGCGATGTCTGAGCTTTTGGTTTTCTCGACCCAGATGAGGTTGGTACTTCTTTTCTAGCAACTACTGCATGGCCTGCAGAGGGCTGGATAGGAGCATACAATAAGAGAATTGATAGTGGTTTCAATTTCTTTGAATTGTTCCTCTTTTTTTCTTTTTAAACTGTTATTATGTTTTAGATGAAATAATGCAATTTACATATAGATGAAGCTTTCAGTTCCATTTACCTACATTGGACAATCAATAACCAACTTTGATATGAAAGTCCTTAAGAAAACTCTTACTTCAATTAAAAAAGAGCTGATCTAAAGCACAAGCCTATCGTGGAGGTCAGGTTATAAGCATCTGACAACGCTATTAATTCTATAATTATAAATAATGATCATAAATAAATAAACCCAACTCTGCATCTATAATTTTATCTACGAAGAAACTGAATATTGAAAACCCAAGACAAAAAGAAAAATACATAAAATGTTTAATAAACTCACATTCTGTGTAGAGCTTCCTGCAAAAACGAAAATAAATAGTCAAATTAGCAGATTCAACTCAAGTTTTCAGAAACTTATCCTTCTAATTTTCAAATTAAGAAAGCAGTACCAGTTCTCTGACCTAAAACTTTCAGTCGCTCTTCTACACGAGCTTGCCATTTGGATAACTTTTGCTGGTATGTCTTGACTTGATCCCTTTCACTGTTGATAAAACTCCAATCAGAACCACAAAAAATATATAATAAAACTAATAAGATTGAGAAATTGATCAGTCTATACTGGTAAACTAAATTGAAATATAACACTACCAGAAAATTGCACAAAAGATTAATAATGCCTGGACACAAAATAACAGGTAACAATATTTGATTCAAATATAAGTTCATCCCAACTTCAATCAAACAAAAATTAAACAAAACAGACAAAAAATTCGTTGAAACACAAACCTAGACGGAATCACATCAGGAACCCGAGCAGCCTTGGCCTCTAGCAAAACCTTGTGAGCATTCTGATAGTACGAGATTGCGTCATCAGGTAGGCCCCACTCCTCACACCTCACTGCTTTATCGATCTGCTCCTTCGCCAATTCGAAGTATCCTTTCAGTTTGAGCGCTGCTCTCTCGCTCACCACCGCCGACGCCGATGGAGGGACCTCCATGGCACGATTGGAAGGAGGAGATTGAACTGGAGAAGAGGTAGAAGGGTCTGAACTGGAGAAGACGAAGGAAAGCGAATCAAAGAGGCTTTTGAAGAAGCTCATCAATTAGAAACGGAAACAAGGGATTGAAGTTTGATACATGGGGAAGTTATTTTCGATTAATTTTTTCTTTGTTTGTTTTGATGGTGTAAGAATTTAAGAAAGAGGTTGATCGGACAATTTGAAGAAAGCACGTGAAAAGTGGCAACGAAGGAACTTGGCCTGGTCGAACTTGCAGTTCTGGATTCTCTCCGATCATCACAAAACTGGAGATGTCCTGCCCCGTTGTTTTACTGGGCCTCAGCTGTAAAACAGGCTTTTGGACCGGTGTTGTTTTAGTTACAGGGCTTACTGATCGCAAGACTCGCAGTCGCAGTATCGACAGAAAATTTGATTAGTTGGTCAGTTGGTCTTCACTTTTTTCTTTTTATTTTTGTGTTATATTTTTTAATGTTTTAAAGTTACAACTTTATATTCTGAATTAACTTGGGATTTAGAAGGGATAATTTTTAAGCATGCTACCATTTTTCCTCCTTTATTTTTGGCGTTAGTACTTGAAGGGTGCTATTTTGTTTTGTGTTGAAAGGTAATTGTGCAACTTGAAACTATGTACGAAGTTCAGCATTGTTTATTTAGAGCTGACAGCAAATAACTTTCAAAAGAACTTTTGTAGCCGTGTTGGCCGTTTCCTTCTAAAATGAAAGAAATAGACCAACAAATCCTATGAAAAATTTATTTTCTGTTTCTGTGGGTTGATAGTTACAGAGAAATTCTTAGACAAGGACTACTTTAAAACAAGAGAAAATGCGATGGCAGATATGGGCATTGCATCAATTTAGGTTTGAAGACAAAAATTAATCAATGATATGACCTTAATAATAATAATAAACGAGTAAATACAAATGAACTGGTCAAAATTGCTATTAACTAAAAACAACAAATCATGCATCAGACAAACAAGAGTACTAAAGATCATAACTAAAATTCTAGGCTCTCCAATGCACCGGTCAGCATGACATCACAATTTGGGTGTGTCAAAAATTCAAATTCAAAATCCAACTGGTACAGTCATTCCTCTACTATTCCTCACAAAAATAAAAGCGAAAAAAAGAAGCAGCGGGTAGAAAACCAGTGGCATATTGTAACTATCGTTATAGTGTAGGGACATCTGGTGTAGGAAGCTGAATTCCAGGCCTGGATTCCCAGCCCTTACGATTTCTATATTCTTCTATGGCTTGTAATCTGAGCCTCTCCTTGGATGCATCCATTGATGTTTTTGGCATCTTCAGAAACAAAAAGAGCAATGTTAGTTGGAATTAAATGAAAACAGCTCTTTTTATTTTTAAAAAACTCTCACAGTTTACAGTATTTGCTAATTGCGAACACAGATTCTTACATTTGTTACAAACAAATAGTGTTTATTTGGGTTATTTGCTAATTGCGAACAGATACAGATTCTTACATTTGTCACAGATACTCAAGTCAGATGTGCGTTATGTGACCGAAAATTACTGACTGAACCCTGACACTTTTTGTTAACAAAACCAAATCGTTCAGTGACTTGTTTGTGTGTGCTTATAAGGTGACATTGCATCCATTTAGGTTGACTTTGGTTTGATTTGAGCTTGGGAATAACAATCTTCGTAAGTTCGGAGCATATTTGTTAATATACAATGGGATAAACTGATTCCATTGGACTTGCATAATTGTTAGGTGTTACTTGCAATAACAAATAAAGACTTTAGTATTATTATTATTGGCAAAACCCAAAGTATGTGTGTTATATATTAAACATCAATAACACACGTCTGCAAAACATTTGGTTAGTTCAATTACATTATATGTCACTGCAAGCACCTGCATATTTTTGATAAGGACATTGGTGATTCATAATCTTTTACACTTAAAATTTGAGATTTTTGGCATTGTTTATTTAGAATCAAGATGCATGTAACAATAATCGTGTGTGTGTGTGTGTGTGTGTGTGTGTGTGTGAGAGAGAGAGAGAGAGAGAGAGAGAGATTGACTGACTTACCTTCGGTACTGTTAACTTAGGTGGAGCCTGAACAATATCACCAAACTTAATTTGTTCACGGCCTGGGAAATTTGGAATCTCATCTTCCGTATCTTTTCTTCGTTTCTTCTTTTTAGCATCAAGATACCTAAAACCATAGTGTCAGTCACAGTCTCACAGAGAAAGTTCTCAACTTTTTGGCAATATAAAAAAAAGATTGAGAAGAAACTGATTGCCGAGTCTAAAACCATACACTAATTTATGGTTACAACTTATTGCCAAGTGTCAACTTTTTTGCTTCTCTGTTGCTTTTAAAGCAATTAAAATAAACAGTCACAATCGCAATCAGAACCTACCCAGTGTGGCAGATCTGAGATCAAGTTATTTCTCAAACTAAATCAAGAGAACCAGAAACACAGAACTCATGACATCTGATCCCAAATATGAAAGAGGAATTGCATCTAAAATCATAAACAATCACATAATAGAAGTTACCAAACTAAACTCACTCTTTTCGCTTTTTCTTTCTGGTGTTGGTCACAGCCTCTAAGTTCTCAAACCGGAGATCCTTAGGAGCCTTGCGCTTCTTTTTCTTCTCTTTAACATCATCTGAACCCGAATTTATGTTTGCATCTAAAATTTCATCCTTCTGTAAGTTGGATTTTTCAATTGCACCTTTCTCAACTCTTGCTTTCTTTGGATTATTTTCCTACATTTAAACCCAACTTAAAATTCAAATACATTCTTGTTTTTCCTAACAAAATCACAAGGAACAACATGTAAGAATAGGATCAAATTGGACAAATAGTTGGCTTACATTTACATGCAGAGAAAATCAAACATAAAACACCTTCACTTTAGCAAATATTAAGTTTGTCACGTTACAAGAATATGAGCGCTGATAGTTATACTGTGCTTTTAAGTTTACCCATCAATGATGTCAACCTACTGGACAAGTGATCTTTCAGACTAATTTTATAAACAAGGTGCAACAAAAGATAAAATCAAAAGTAGCAGTAATAAGTTTTACCTTCAAATTACCAACTGAAGCTCTCAATTTCTTCTTCCCGTTTCCCTCATCTCTCACTCTCGTTTGTTTCTCTAATACATAACAACACCACAAAAATCAAACCTAATTAGAAATTACACACAACAACATATAACAGAAAAAAAAAAAAAGGTGGAATGAAAATCAACCAGGAATATTGTCAGAAGAGGCGCGCTTGAACTTGATGAGTTGGCGGAGCTTGGAAGGGAGCGCCTCCAGTTCTCTAAGCTTAGGAGGTGGAGGAAGACGCGTGTCGCCTCCATGCGACGCCGCGTAGTTCTTCTCCCTGCGCCGCCTCCCCTTTCCTCCCATGTGAAAAAGCTACAAGCGAAGTAACCAAAAGAAAAATTAAGCGCAGCGACGAACCACACGAAAAGGAACAAATGGGTGCGTTTTACAAAACCAGGAAGCTAGGTTGAATCGAATCGAATGGGGCACAGGAAAAAAAATAATAATTATTCTACACACATAATTTCAAAAAAATAATGATACAAACTTAATAATAATTTTTTATTTTTAAAATAAATCATTCACTTAATTTTTTTAAAATTTTATATAGACTGAAAGTATTTTATTTGTTATAAATCAATATTGACTAAAAAATAAATTATTTTGGTGTAGTCTAATAAACATCCTACTTCCAAAAAATAAGGAAATTGATTACTACCATCTGCAGTTTTACCATCCTTGTCATCGCTAAACAAAAAGTGAACATATAAAATCGACAAGGTGAACAGATACAGCGATCAAAATGAACACATATAAACAAATAAGTTCAATAAAAATAAGTTGAATGTGCATATAAAAATCTGAGGATGACAACATTTATTTATTTGTAAGTGTTCACTTTGATCATCTATATGTTTATCTTGTATGTTTTATGTGTTAACTTTGTGTTTAGCGGCGGCGAGGGATGACAAAACTAACACATCATTTCTGAATAAATAATAACATAATAAAGTGTTCGTAATATGGCCGAAAAAGGCCCAATAGAAAGCTTCAAAAGCCCGTAGATAGAGCAATAACCACAGAACAGAATAGAAATCAGAAATGGCAGTTCGTGCGCGCACACTCGTCTTCCTCCCAGCTCTCAGTACCCGTTTATCGATCCGCCTGAATAGAGCAACCATCTCAGTTATCACCACCACATCTCGCAAGTGTAAGCTTTTATCTGTGAGAATGGCCTCGAGCCAATCTGCTGCCACCTCTTCGCTGACGCGTACCGTTGCTCTACCTGGTTTCGCGCCAGTTCAGGTTGTAGCGGGTCCGGGCCTCTCTGAGCCAGATTTCAGGTCAGCATTTGATAATCGTGATTTGAATACCAATTTATATAGGGTAATTTTTGTAAGAACTACTGTAATTTGTGAAGATGTCTCTTTTCCTCTGGAAGTTACAAAATGTCAATGTATGAGTAGAACACAGTACCACTGTTCATATCATTGATGCAAATTGTTTGTGGGCTGTTTTTTTTTTCCTTATTAATATTAACCAGGAAGAGTGCAGAATGAAGATACTGTGATGAGCACTAAAGCAGCCATTCATTATGTTATTATAAATTTATTCAGTCATTTTTTACCAAAATGTCTCTGTGGTTAGTTCATAAATATTTTTTCTATCAAGTGACAATTTCATAGTTTTGGACTAGATTG
The DNA here is from genome assembly GCA_027562975.1 of Rhynchospora breviuscula. Classification (NCBI taxonomy): domain Eukaryota; kingdom Viridiplantae; phylum Streptophyta; class Magnoliopsida; order Poales; family Cyperaceae; genus Rhynchospora; species Rhynchospora breviuscula. The sequence goes on along the minus strand of CM050400.1, from coordinate 13,590,217 downwards.
TGTATTAACTCAGTAAAATTAAGGGCTCAAATCTAAACACTGAAAAACAAGCCTTTTTAACATTTAAGACTGATGCAATGAGTCCAAGGAAATGCATTGAAGTAAATACACATGGCCCTGATAATTGTTTATTCTTATTCCAATTTTCAGATTTTTTTTTTTTGTTGTATAAGTTTAATTCCTCTTTTTCTCTAATTTAAGGACAAAGAAGATTAAAGAATACTGATTCTCAGTAACCCAGTGTTCTTTTGTTTCCATTTGATAGAGAAAAATGAGAGCAGTCCTGCCTATATTAACAGTTTGAACTTGAGAGAAAAAGAAACTAGTTCAGTTAGGTAGCTCATCCAGCAATGTGCCCAGGACTGGAATCTTTTTCCTTCAAGTTGTTTGGAAAATGGAGAGATAGGAGTGGTAAATTTTTACGAGAGAGAGTTGATACTGTTTCTCAGATTGTATTGGAAGTTGGCAAGAGGGAATTCTCATCACTCAGCAATATCGATTTTAGGAAAATTATTTATGGGCCTTTTTATAGTTTTGTTTCTTGGTGATTATTGATAACTGACAAATGTATATATATCTTTTAATTGATTTCAAATGAACTTATTTGCAGTATGAACTTATGATATTCTTTATGGTTATTTGCATTTTATTTGGATGTACTATAGATAATCTAATCCATAGAATTCTGACTTCGATAGACAAACTTATAGGGAAAATACTTTTGTGTGTAGAAAACCTGATACTCTGATAGGTCATTCTTTAGATAAAAGCATCAAATAAAGTGACTTCTAACCATATAACTTTTTTTTTTTAAATTCCAGTAATGCTATTGATTGTTCTCTGTTCAAGCAATGGCTGAAGAACATGCATGGAGAAAAGGGAATATTAACTAATGAAAGGATCGGCTTAAAAGAAGTGCAAATTCAGGTAGAAGCTTTTTCTCAGCCCATATAGATTTTCTCCTTTAGAAGGTCAGATGGAGGTGCATATATTGAAATTTTGTTTGAATAACTTCAAATTCAACTTGATTTCTGGAGAATTAATATCGATTAATAAAATGACATGGATCTGAGTGCTATAATGTAGTTGTTTTCCTGTTTATGCATGAATTTGAGTTGTGGAATGTGACCAGAATCTTATGAACAGGGTGTCGATATGTTTGGAAGCCGTGTTGGGTTTCTAAAGTTCAAGGCTGACATAATTGACAAAGAAACAGGAGCCAAGGTGATAAATCTGTCCATAGAAGTGCTGATTATTTTCAGTTTTACTAAATTTTGTAGAATTTTTTGATGACCAGAAACAGCAGGCTATTGGTTTTCAGCTAAAAAACTAATAAAATTTTAGGGTTGTTAACTTGTTATAACAATATGCTCATTTAGTACATTACATTTGGTAGATTCCAGGAATTGTATTTTCAAGGGGACCTGCAGTTGCTATGTTGATTCTTCTTGAATCAGGAGGCCAAACTTATGCAGTTCTCACTGAACAGGTAAATCTCTTTATATATGATATCACTAGGTCATAATCACATTCTTTGATTGTGGTTCTTTTGAATGAATGCAAGGTAAGAGTACCAGTTGGAAAATTTATACTGGAGCTACCAGCTGGCATGCTAGATGATGACCAAGGGGATTTTGTCGGTACTGCAGTTCGTGAGGTAATCTGTTTTGTCAAATTAAGGATTGAAAAAGTTTAATTAATTAATCTGCAGGGTCTCTTTACAACTGCATGCGATGTTTTATCTTGTAGGATAATCATATCCCGGAATTTGTATCTCCCCACAATTAAAATAAAAAACAATTGCTAAGTTCCCAATCAAGCTGCAAAATGCTAACTTTTATTTTTGTACAAAAATACAACACCTCTAACCCATAATAATAATATACTGCATGTTTTGGTGCATTAGCTAATTAATTTGCTTTCTATTTTTACTGTCTTCACTTTATATGTTGGGACTGATTGATATGAAATTTGGCAGGTAGAAGAGGAAACAGGTCTGAAATTGAAGGTAGAGGATATGGTTAATCTCACATCATTCCTCGACCATACTACCAGGCAGGGAGTTTTCCCATCGCCAGTAAATTTACCTCTTTCTTTTTCTTATATTTGCAATATAGCTAGTTATCCTTTAACTGATCCCATCATTCTGTACAGTTCCTTTAATATTGATTTTCCCTTCTTGCATTAATTATTTTCTTGGTGTTTGACAGGGCGGTTGTGATGAAGATTTGAGGTTCTTTTTGTATAGGGGGAAAGTAGATGAAGAAACACTCAAAATGCTTCAGGGAAAGGAAACTGGACTGAGGGAACATGGTGAGTTAATAAAAGTATATGTCGTACCTTACAGTAAGCTCTGGCGTGCCACTTCTGATGCAAAAGTGCTTTGTGCCATTGCTTTGTATGAGATGGCAAAGAAAGAAGGCCTACTATCCTAATATCTGAACCCACAAATATACAATGCATAGTATATTTTATTTGCATAGAGAAACATATGCTTTTTGATGGATTTGATTTTTGTATATCTAGATGTTGTACAACTGTTTTGCCTAAATCGGCATCGATGCAACAGCTAAAATGCTACATTTCATAAAAGCGTTAGTATGCGCAGTGTACAGAAGAATTAGCTCCATTTTGTAGATAACATTGCTGATATACCAAAGTATTTCAAGAAAGAATGAATCTACATTAAGCTCACTACATCACCTCGAGTCATTCACATTACAGTACGATGGATCCATGGCAATTGAAGTTGCAAAAGCTGAAAACAGTCACAGGGCAACTCTCCTTTGGCGGGTCACTGTGAATTAAAACCCCACCGACCCAAAAAGGAAAGGAAAAAAAAAACAAAAAAACAAAACGAGAGAGAGACCCCAAAAAAAAAAAAAAAAATCTCTTTTGAATGCCTTTTAATAGGCGTGCTCCTCTTTCCCTACATTCACCTGCCAAGGGAGAGAAGCCCTGAGACTGTTTTACTCAAATCAGAACTCGATGCTCCCTTCTTACAAGTAGCAGCAATTTATAGTGCGACCGTTAAGCCAGAAAACAGAATGAATTGAAAAGAAATGGCATATGCCATCTCTGAGAATGGGTTATACCGTTGGATATCCTTCTCCTTTAATGCTTCCATTCGTCGCTACCCAATCATGAAAGGTCCCTTATCTAAAAAGCTCACCACCTTTTATGATATTCCTCAAGCATGATCTTGGGTTTGGCTATTTGGTCACTTAGAAGTCAGATTATTATGCAACTGTAGCTGCTGAATACCATTTCTTAGATCGTTCTAGTATAACATGGATTCAACACACAGAAAATAAATAATTGAAAATATACAAATGATCGACAAAAAATGTAGCATTTTCCCTCCAGCTCAATATGTAAGCTATTTTGACAATGTAATATTCGTAGGACAAAAATTTTCTTTCTAGCAGACAATGAAATTCAACAACAATGCAGCCCTTCCCCCCCTAGGCAAGCTATTCTTTGCCAATATCAAAAAGCACACACTTTTGATCTTGACATAAAAAAAGGAAAATAAATCATGATCTAAATGGAGCTAATACTGAAGGAAGACTTTAGAAGAGGGAATTGTATGTCCAAATGGTTCCCACAATTGAAACAATGCATGTCAGAAGAGAAGGAAGTAATGTCACATTCAGGAGCTTATCTTCTCCCAAGTAACCAGCCAATGTGATTGTGCCATCTGCCACCACACGAGCTAGAGTTCCAGCTTCAGTTGAAAGCAAACCTCCATTGTAGGTTCCACGTGCCAGTCTTGATGACATCACACTAGACAGTAGAGCAAGGTTGACGCCTGGAAGTGCAAATTAGTTGATTATTTTTCAAAGTTTACTTCTTTTAAAAATATAGAAGTGCTTCTTTTTTAATCTTTCATTTTTTTATTTTTTGATATATTACCTTCAAGTACTTCAGCAGATACAAATGTTATTAGAGCTGAGGTGACATATTGTGGTACTGTGTATGATCTTGTCACATGAAAGCTAAATATAATGCCTATGAGAACCATAATCTCCGAACCTAGCAATATTTGCCTGCATAATGAAGCATAAATATTTATGTAAGGAACTGACTTTGTTAACATGAATAAAACTTAATTCTCTTTACAGGATAAAAGAATCTTAACATACCTGTCTTCAAACATATTGCTGATATAGGAACCAATAGCAGCATTAACAGGAAGCACCGTAATACCGAGAATAGCAAGGAATATTGCCACTGAACTTGTACTCCAATTGAAATAATAGGTGGTAACGACACTTGATTCAGCTAATAATATCTCCATGGCATATTTGAGCATGAAGTATATTAGTAGTTGCACCTGTATTTATTTTTCCAAAACATAAGTGTTAAGTCAAGACGAGGTTATAACTTGCACCTCTGTACAAGTAAACAAAACTAGAAGGTTCTAATTTACTTGCAATTTTCACGTGAGTAGAACAAAATTCACAAAGATCGAATATATCATTCACGAGTTCTACTAGAAACTGTCAAAACATCATGTATTACTTCGGAAAAGTAATATTTTTTTTCCCAGTAAAAAAGTAGAAGTATGTTATGCCTCTTTGGCAAGGAACACAACTGCACTTTTATAATTTCTTCAACAACACTGGGATTGGGGCCTTTTTTCAAACTAATTTATGCAGGAGTAGTATACACAGGAGGAATATCCCCAGTATATATTGAAGAAATGAGGATCATGAGCACAGAGGTAATTTTTATCTTCTGGTGGAGGTTGATATGATATTTCTTCAGATCTGTAGACACCACTGAAATTAGTCTCTTATACACTGGATTACTAGCTAAAATATTGACTATTGTTTACTGGGGTTAAAAATAGAATAAAATGTAAATAAACAGCCAAATTAATTTGCTTGCCAGTATAGACCAAAAGAAAACAACAAGCAAGATTATATCCCATCCTTTGAAAGGGAAGACGCGACATCTGACATTTCTTCAAGGGCATCCATGAAATCCCTCCCACACAAAAAAAAGGAGTACAAAGCAGAAGTACAAAACAAACCTTAACCGACGGTGTGAGCAATCTATAGGCAGATCCAAATGTATTAGCAGGCTTGCGTGAATCCTCAGAAGTGGCATCTTCACTATCATCCCCTTCTTCCCCCTCTTCTGAAATTTCCTTGTTTTCTTCGTTCAATAGCAAAGGCTGTGCAAGCCCACTTTCCAGTTCATCAACAGCCGTTTGATGCCCTGTTCGCAGAAATCGATTAATTAAGGAAAATTTTTATTCTTCTTTCATGTTTTGTCCATTTTGTTAGTTGCTAATAAAGCTTTAATTAAGTAGATCTGACAATGAAATTGTATATAGGATGTTTATTTAATTGTATAAAAGTCTAAGGAAACAAAGTTGTTCTTGGTCAGTTACTATTTATTGATCATTGAACCTAGACAATATCTGTTTTGTTTGAATAAAAATCTAATTATTCATGCCTTGTGTGCGCGCGCGCACATGTGCGAGCCCTCTCAAAACTTTCAATTATGCAATTCATATATGATGGAATGTTGGGCAGGGTAAATCATTATAACATTGTGACATGTGTGTATGTATGCATGCACAAGCATGCCTGCATCAGGTCGCATGTATCATAAACAAACTTAACAAATTAAGAAAACAATACTGAGATATTAAGAAAATAACAATGATAACTATGATCAATTGTTAGATAAAAACCTGAAGAAGAATCGTGTGCAGACTCGTTTTCAGCATTAAAAACAGGCTCCTTAAATGAAATGCAAAGCCAGGCTAGATAGACCAGCCAAGCAACAGCCATAACCCAACCAGGCAAAGTATCTTCATTAAAGGTCAAGAAAGAAAGCTTAAAATTCCACTGGAGAACCCCTGCCAAAGCAGGCCCGCATGCCATTCCTAGAGCACTTGCACTGACAAATGCGGCAGAGGCTTTTATTCTAATCTTCGAAGGTACACAGTCACTGATGTATCGTCTGTTTACTGCTCTAGCTGACCCCATCCTATATTTAGGATTTAAAATGGATGAGAATATAAAAATTAGCCACTGTAAAACAAACAAGGTCTGTTTTCTTGTTGTTTAAGAAAAATTCCCAAAGACCATATTTACATAATGTGATGTCTGATCCTATTTGAAAAAAAGAGTCGACATTTCATAAGGCCCACCATACTTTTAGATGTTTTAATGTAAAACCAACCATCAAGCATTGCTTAATTCAAGAAAATAGCATCCACATTGCTAACATTTTGTTGATTACATGACAAAAGATAGTTTTTATAAGAAACGAGGGCAAAATCGTCAACAAAAGTACATAGTTCATATATTGCATTGTTCTACATGTTAGGTAAAGCATGAGGAAATCTCAATAACTCTGTTATGTGGCTGGTGTTTTATCACGAAAAGAATAAATAGTCACTTTTATATTGTTTGATTATTACATATTTTAAATTTTCTGGTAAGAAGTAAACGCATAAAAGCTTACCCACACAATAAACGACCAAGAAGTAAGACCCATATGGAGTTCATGTCATAAGCCATGGCATACAATAAATTTCCCAGGCAAAGCACCAAACTGCTAAATACAAGTGGCTGAAAGTATGAGTTGTTGGACCATCGACTGAGATAAACTGATGAGAAAATTTGTGCAATGGCCATGGAACCAATAATAATACCACATACTGTGGCAGCTGCACCAAGGCTAACTGAGTAGTCGTCAGCTGTTGGCACAATGATATAGGTGTTGACCATGTAGAGAAATGTGTTGACCAGGTTTAGGACAAGAGAAATGAAATGGTATCTCTCTTCTTCGATTCTTTCTTCAGCTGCCTCACTCGGTAATTCCTCTTCAATTATAAGAGCTCGTTGGCCCAAGAATTCAAGGAAGTTGGTTGAGTGAGTCAGCTTGTCAACTGATGCATTGATTTGATCGATGATTGGGTCCTGGCATATCACAAAATTACATGGTCAAATCAATAGAAATCTTGTTGAGGTCCTATGCATACCAATACACAAATTGAAAACAAATATAAAAAATAAGATGCATCTCAACTGCTCACATATCTCCACTATCCTTTTTTTTATTTTTCAAAAAGAATAAACAAACTGCCTCTTCGTTTGATTCCAAATAAAAAGAAGATGGGGAAGCAAAGTGCACAGATTACATTGGTCATCTTTTAAACAATATGAAAGTTGCTACTCATTTTGGCCAGGCTTAGGACCTGTTTCGTGCAAGGTATTTATATTAAATGATATAATAAGAAACTTTACTAAATATTAGTGTAAAAGGAACCTTTGGAATGGCTGATGGATGGTCATAGATTGATAAATAGCTACCATGGCGCTCTTGGAGATCAGCAAGGTTCCGAGTAAGTGCACCTACAACAGCCCCAATTCCCTGTTTGAAAAGAAGGAAAGATATCAATGATTTATAAATATAAATAATGTGTCAAATTCAGCATCAAATAAAGTACACATAAGGTTATTTGCTGGGGGAATCCAAGCAACATGACCTGAGATAAGGATTTGGTATAATCAACAACAGAATGATTAATATTAGAACTTAGCAGATAAATCGACAAAAAATAAGTAGGACTGGTATCTTCTGGTATGTGCCAATACCAGTACTAGGCCAGAACTTTTATTCAAGAGAACTTCTATTGCAATGACAACAAAATTCTGAACACAAAAGAGAATAGAATAGCCTGTTTCTTACCACATGCTTGAAGACTTGTTGCAGCTGGGAATAAGGATGGTTCGACCTGCTAGTCAGATAGTAATCAGTGAACCTATACCCGAACCGCTTATCAAACTTCTTCAAGATTTTACGAATCCCGGTGGCATTCATATCAACAAATTTGAGAAGCTTGATCAGATCCAACCCCACCTGTCTATAGGCTTCCTGGAGCCCAGCCACTCGAGAAATGTCTGGTTGTTCCAAGAGAATGGCACGTTGTTTGCCTAATTTTTCTATTCTACCTGCTAGCTGACCTTGTTGCTCCAGTACAAAGAGTACATTTTTTTCAATCTGGGGTGATTCAGAAACTCAAGGTCAATTTTGCACAACTATGTGTAAAAGTGAAGCATATCGTAACTAATAGATGCGATAGAGTTAAACAAAACAAATAACATAATTAGCAACTTTCCTTATTATCTATGTCACCAACATGGGCAGGTAAAGATTCCATGCAGTCTGATTTTCCAAAACTTCAAATCAGGGGTTTTTAATATGCATCAGAGCTAAAACTTCAATGAAACACAAAACAAAAGAAAAAAAATAATAATAAAGAAAATTTACTTCAATATCAGGTGAGTACCTATACCAGTGGCATGAGCTAGCAGAGTTTCAGGGCATGCTAAAGAGTCAAATCAATAGGCATTTCTCTAAGAACTGACTTAAGTTACTAGTTTACTATTTGAAAAGATGGATATCATTAGATGGTACAGTCACACAGCAGGTAATATTAAAGTACGACTACCCTCATTATGGGCTTAATTATCTAATAAGAGGCAAAGATTATGGGTACAATTGCTCTAACTAGGGAGTTCAAGAGAACTTTCATTTTAAAAAAATAGTAGTAGAAGAAGTAACAAAAAACATAAGATAGACAATAGGACTTTGCAATATGTCAGAGCATACAGTGTTAGCAATCGCATTTGTGTGGTCATGTGCGCTACCCTAAGATGCAATCAGTAGTTACCTGATCATCAAGCATCTTGGAGAAATCTTTGACAATATGGCGACGATCTTTACCCCCTTGATTAAGTTGGTTGGCATATTGGTTCACCTTTTTCTTCATTAACTTGTAATTAATGTAATAACTGGAAATGCAAATCATAAAAGAATTATATCAAGTTGAAGTTATGATCGACACTAAAATGTATATCAAGATATATTTTTTCTTCTTTTTTGAAAGCAGCAGTTGACAAGAAGCTCTATATTTTAAAAATGAGTTTCTTTAAAGTGAATTTTACAAAATTTCAAACCTAGCTAAGGGAACAAAAACATAAAAACCAAATAATTGGAGAAAAAGCATACCCTTTCCACTCTTCAACTTGGTTGGCCGTTAATTTCTTCCCAAAGTTAACCATCCTGACTTGCTGATATGAGATATCTGTAAAAGTTCATAACAAGTTTGAACGATTAGGTGAACCCTTGTTTTCAAATGTTGTAGAAACTTATCGTATCATTGCCTGGAGGATGAAAAAGAAATGTTTCTTATTTTTTCAGCCTTCAAGAGAAAAGATTATTTTGATCCCTTACATTGAAAATAGGTACTACAATAAGTAGTCCATCAAAAGATTGTTTTTATGATCAGTTACTACTTTTTTCCACTATAGTATCAGTGGTCAACGTGTAGCTATAAAAGCTAATGGAATTTTGACCTTCACAAAGCGCTTTTCATACTACATATAATACAACAAACAGGAGCAGCATTTCTTACATCATTTTTACATAAAAAAAAAAATTGTGTTTTAAAAATAACGAGCAATTCACATGGGAGGTTACTAAATTTATGCCACAATTAAATACTCTTTGTCTTTAATGAGCCACCGCTACATCCATTTTGTCTTTTTGATAAAGCCCCACTACTTTTTCATCTCTCTTTGTTTTTTGTTCCTATTTTTTTCTCTGTTCCTCGATTCTCCCTGACACCTTACCTTTCTTCCACTCCTTACAAAAAAAAAAAAAGGCTTTAATCTCCGGTCTTAAAGAGCTGGGAGAACTATGCATGGGTCTCCGATTGAATGCGTCCACAAACTTCGTAGCAGCAGAAGCCAGAGACTCAAAAAGTTTGATTTGCATGTAGTTACACACGGTTGTGGCCACGAACAATCAGAAGCACAAGCATTAAAGCATAGTTTTGCCAATCTTTTAAGACTGAGAATAAAAGCTTAGAAAGGTTCCCAAATCCCAAGTACAAGGTTACTGATAGATAATTCTGAGGTGGAAATGAAATGAAAAATGCGCAAAACAGAAAATAAGGAGATCGAAGGAACTGGAGACATCGGTAGCAAAAGTATTTACGAATTGAGAAAATTAAATTCACTTCCCGTGTTGCTATTTTGAATACGAATTCTCTGCTTCACCTCGAACGACACAGAGTGATAAAATGGGGAAAAATTGAAGTTCCAAAATGCTCTCAAATGAGAAATCAGAGCAGCATTACATTGCACTCCAGTGACTTCGCATTAGATTAACCTCCTAACAATCCGAATTACAAGATAGAACAAAGCACAAGCAAGACTAATTCCGTAAAAACCTTACAATCAATCAGACTACTGGCTAATAACAAAACCAAAAACTAATCCTACCAGAGGTATTGAAAGAGCGAGAGCGAGAGAGAGAGAGAGGGATTACCAGCAAATACTCTGGAGCTGAGAGTACGGATGTATCTGAGCAGAGAATCGTAGAAGAGGAGAGTGTTCTAAATTTGGAAGGAGAATGGAAAGAGGCGGCTGAGGAGGGAGAAGGAATAAAACCGCAAATAGAGCGATCGTCAGAGAAGATGGAGCCAAAGTATTGTATTGACGGTGGTCTCGAGGCTTCTCTATTTAATTTAGGGTGTGTTTGGATACGCAAGAATAATGATTCAGATAAGAATAAGTTCTAAATTTTTTATTCTAATGCAACCCAAACAACTATGGAATAAGGAATTTGGGCCTTTATTTTTATACTAACAAAACTAAGGTGTGTTTGGATGAGGGGTTGAATAAGGAATAAGAATTAGAATTTCAAAATGTGTGCTTGTTCAAATTTCTTATTCTAATTTCATAATTTTGTTAGAATATGGATAAGAGTCCAAATTTCTTATTCTTGTGTTGTTTGGGTTGTACAAGAATAAAAAATTTAGAGCTTATTTTTATCCGAATCCTTATTCTTGCCTATCCAAACACACCCCTATGGTATTAGAATAAGAATAAGAATTGGCACGAGATACTAAAAATTTCTTATTCTTATTCTTATTCGGCCTCTATCCAAACACACCCTAATAATTATAAGCAAACCATAAGATCTCTGTGGCAGGCGCATAATCATAGCCAGACTGTGATTCTCTTCTCCACTCTTCGCTGGATTTATTGCCTCACTGGAGAGGCCACGTCGTTATTCCCTGTGGATATATGTGCTTTTGAAATCTTTTTCAATTTTTTACTGTAAAATTTGTTACGGATAAAAGTAAAAAATAAAGTCAGTAGCTTTTATTGTACCGAAAAAAAAAATTAAGGAATTGGCAAAAAGCTGAAAATATTATTCAGTCAAATACAAAATAAGTCAAGGATATAATTAAATATGTGGATGACGATTCAATTGTAAGAATTGTATCGGAAACATGTGCCCATAATATTATAGGTATGTCGTATTTGATTTTTCTTATGCATTTAACGTGTAATGAAGATAATAAATGTAGCACGTGTAAAAGAATTGCGCTATGAATTTTAAAACATATTAATATATGTATATGATGATTGCATGTCGTATTTGATACTATAGAAATTTTAATGCTTAAATTTTTAAATTCGATGGGAAAATGTAGAAAAAAATTATATGTCTCACGAGATAATTAAAATGTGAATAAATTGAATAAATAAATTGTATCTACTCTTGAACATTAATAATATTTAAACATTTTGTTCTGGCTACAATTAATAGCAACAATTTGCAAGTGTGGTTAAAATATAGTGCAATTTTTTCCCTTTCTAACGTATAATATTTTGTAAGAATATATTTATTATATTGCAACTGAAAAAATGAGTACTTCATACTATTTTGATAATTTGTAATTTACAATATACATAATAAATTTTCGGTGTATTTTAGAGGTATGCACAAAAGTATGCCGACTAAATAATGGAAGGGACACATCCAATTCAAGACTTGAGAGGAGACAAAAGTATCTGACGTGTGGCATTTCGGTGTATAGAGATAAAATCCTTAAGTGGAGTTTTAAGATAAGCCAAAGAGTTCGGTGCACGGTATGAATATTGACAAGTTGCTTTATATGGTAGTTTTAAGCCAGTCAAAATTTATAATAATCTGCTCTTACCCGAATTGGACCATCATATTTCTTTTTTTTTTAAAAAAAAAGTATTTTGGCAAAACTATAAACACAGCTGGTAACGCGTGGCATGACCTTTCTGAAAAGGGCAAAAAGTTTTGTCTTTTCAGTGAAGTGAAAATTACTGCGTTAACCTACCTGCCTATAATATGAGAAAAAGAAAAAAAGAAAAACCTACCTACCTGAATTCAAAATATATATATTTTGAACTATTTAATTATGTTACGTCATATACATTATTAATCTTTACTTTCTAATGTCTCTAAAATTAGATTAATTCTCATAATCAGAATTCTAAGTTTTGTAAATTATTTTGTTTTATATATTACTACTTTACTAGTAAATTTACGATCTCATAAAGATGATCAAGTTCGCAGTGAGACAGAGACGGCACGTGCAGGGAATTTTCTGACTGATTGCTATTTGAGAAAAGAACTCATAAAATTGTGGGGTTAGGCAAGCAATCAAAATTGCTTTTTTCTTTCTACCACAGTCCAATCTTATCACAATCATAAAAGAAAAAAAAAATAGAAGAACTGATATTATTTTTTAGCCCAAAATGTTTCTTTTTGTTGTGCCAGAAAAATCTCAAAATGTTTACCCGTTCTTTCTTTCTTTTTCCCCCCTTTTTCTTTGAAGGAAATTGTCCAGACAACTAAGCAAAACCGAATATTCGGTTTCATTTTCCATTTTTTAAGGGAAAAGTCCACCTTTTGACGGCCTTAATTGCAAGCGTGCCAGGTAATAAACAAAATTGTAATGCCCGAGTAAGCCATCTCAGCTACTCTATTGATTTTTTAAATTCCATTCCGTACATTAAACAAAAAAAAACAAGAACAAAGTGGAATTGATAATATTGGACTATTATTAAATTCAATTCTGTTAAAATTTAATCCAAACTCATCCATGTAGGTTGAACTTAATATATAATATATAGTCCAATATTATCATATAAAAACTGCGCATATAAGTGTATTCAAATTATGGCTATATATATGTATTCAGCCATAAAAACTGCGCATATAAGTGTATTCAAATTATGGCTGAATATATGTTTTCAGCCATAAAAACTGCGCATATGCATTTTCAAATCAGCGTGAAGCCGTCCAACTTGTAAATTTTTTTTTTAAGAAAAACTATTAATAATTCTACTCTATGATAGTCTGATACAAACAAGCAATTACAGCTTGGCTATTTTTGTGTGATTTCAGGAAAGAATTGGTCACTTTCAACATAGGTGAAAGTCCGATTGTGGCATCTCCTCAGATCTTATCCTAGACAACTCATATATTTTGGATGTTGCTTGCCAAACTTTTAAGAAATGAATGGCTACCAAGTTTCCGTCTCTAAACTAATGATGTTGATGACTATCTCGTATATAAATGTGACCTTTTTTTTTTTTTTGTTTCGTTACTAATTTAGATGTGCCATTTGTCAAACTTGAAATATCTTGCTGCACCTACCGGTCCAACTTGAACTCAATTGTGAATTTGATAACTAACTAGTTATGTGAGCATTTTGTAAGCTCTTTCTGTTAATTTTTCATGTATCTGGAAATACACATTTATATATAAGATGATGTATTTTTATCTATCATCCAATGTACATTTGGTTAGTGCATATGTAGGTCAATTGTAAACTGCACACTCACTATATATATATATATATATATATAGAGTTTTGCTATGGTGAGTTGCAACTCACCAAAGGGTCGGTGAGTCGCGCTCAAAACTCCTAAATCTAGTTCAAAATGACCGATCCAAACCGTCTAATACGATCTCCCTATTGAAATCTCCATGCAGACCAAATTTTACATTTTTTCGAAATTTTTAAGTATTTTTTTGAAATTTTAGAAAATCGTTAATCTAATTAGTTCTGAATCGTTAAAAAACAACAGTTTTTAAAAATCTGAAAAAAATACTTAAAAATTTCAAAAAAATATAAAATTTGGTCTGCATAGAGATTTCAATAGAGAGATCATATTGGACGGTTTGGATCGGTCATTTTGAACTAGATCTAGGAGTTTTGAGCGCGACTCACCGACCCTTTGGTGAGTTGCAACTCACCATAGCAAAACTCTATATATATATATATATATATATATATATAGTAAGAACATTTACATTTACTTTATTTTTTTTTTAGAAATTTTTCCAGTTGTCCAAACCATTCACAAGATTCATACTTGACTATTGCTTGACCACATTTCTTGGAGAATATATATTTACTTAAATATTTGTGTAAATTAAATTGGTCCAAAAATTAATTGGGGAATAGTAAAAGTCCTGAAAAGCAATTATTATTCAACCTCGAAAATAAATTTAATCAAGTAAAAAAATAAAAAAAAATTTTGGATCCAGATCTACAAACCCGCAAAGCACTCCAATCTCAATCCCATATTTTTTTTTATCTTATTTTAATTGATCTATATCCTGAATCTGTCAGACCGAAAGGAAAAAAATAATTAGAGAATTGCTAGACCAATCCAATTTTTTTTTTTTTAATTTAAAGATTGTCAAATCATGTCATCATAGAAGCCAAGATTTAAGAATCTATCTCAGAACACGGAGTCTAGCACAAATGATCAGTGACTCCGACGTTATCCTAGAGGTAACGAATTCAATTCCCGCTGGGTGCGGAAGAGGAATAAACTCTAATTTACTGAGTGGGTTATGCCTCTATAAATAAATGACCTCTTATTTCAAAAAAAAAAAAAATCAATTATCTCAAAATTATCAAACGATTAAAGATAAGTGTTTGTTTAGAAACGGCATTGATATGCAAATTGGTCACTCTTACTAAATTATAATCTCTAGTTCAGATTTCTGAAGCTTAAGTAGCTATTATGCACCACAAATGAGATTCATTCATTTCATTGCTTTTTGTGGGCTTAAAAGCTTGAAAGCGACGTGTGACAGTATATTTTTAGATTGCGATTGGAATCCTTTTCGTTCTGACACTTTTTGTGTGTTCAATTAATTCCCCTCGTATTAGGATGAAAATTCTCGTACTGTCGCCTTAAATTCTGCCCCGTTACTTTGCCTATTCTAAAATTTCCCAAGTGAATATTAAAGTATGCTAGATTAAAATCGCAAAATTTTAAAAAATAATATATCCTTTTCGCCAACACTAAACAATTTGGTTTTGCGCGTAAGGGGTGGGGGGCAACAAATTAGTGAAGTTGACAAATTTTAAAAATAAGGAAAACAAACCTCTTTAAGGCCGCCTTTTCGGCTACAATTATAAGATTAGGATAAATACACGTCACCAGAAATTTAAATTTTTTTTTTATTGTCAAATGCTATTTAATATATTTTTGTTTCGAATATTCCATGCGTGTTGGCATAAGAATTCCATATCTATACAGCTTTTATAAAGAACGACAACGCATGTTTTATTTTCGAGAGAGAGTAAGGCCCGATCAAAATGGTGTAGACATGGGATTTCATTTTATTGGATTAGAATTGATTGGAGATGATTTCCAATTGAAATTCCATAATCAAAACAAATATAGAAAGAATTGATAGGAAGAATTGAATTGAATTCTTAGAAAGGATTATTTTGCCCTCATCTATTTGAAGGAGAGGAGGGGTATTAAGTTTTTTTTATTTTCTTTTTTTTTTAGACATACTATATAGAGACTATCTAGTTAAAGTTTTTTCCATTTTCTCTCGTGAAATCCGACGAAATTTTGATCAAATTCCTAGAATTTCAATTAGGTCAAATTTTCCAACAAAATCCTATCAAATGAAATGAAATCTGACATTTTATTAGATTTTGACCAGGTGATTTCAATATCATGGGAATTCCAAATCCAATTCCTACATAAAAAATTAATTTTGATCAGGGCCTAACAAAATTATTATCTCAAATATGGATAGGTTTGTTTAAATTTTAAATGATTGCGTTTGGCAGTTAGAACTTGAGCATAATTTTGCCAACTTTTGAGAAGCGAAATGTTGTTATGATATTCATTTTCTTAAAGAAATTTGGAGTAGACATGAGAAAGTTTTCTCACAATGCATCTCTTAGGACTTCACCCGTTTGTACGTGTATTCACTTTTTTCTTTTTATATAAAGCGTGTATTCATCTCTGACTGGTTTGTTTTAAATTCCGAAATTTATTGTTAATAGGAGGACCCAGAGACACAATGATTACATGGGGAAAAAAGTTATTTTTGGTTTATTACATATTCTTTCAACGTAATAAATTTCTTATCCAATTTACCTTTTATGTCTATATCTTATATTCTTTTCTTGACTTGTTGAAATAGTATTAATTTTGTGGTTATAACCCCACTTGAGAGACATCATCAGAGTACAGTACTACTGTGTGCTCCACCAAAAAGCCTAATTGTAGACAGGGTTGAATTTTAAAATTGCGGGGTATTCTCTCTTGATGGGTACACATCCGAAAGAAAAAAAAAGAGATAGCAATCAATGGCCTCTATAATTCAAATCAGATTTGTCGACATCAAGCAATAAAAAATTGCATTAAAAAAAAAGAAATGGATAAAAAATTAAGTATTTTAGAACCTGAGATCACCAAGCCATGTGTGCAAGGCTGATATCTCCAGGTCAGCAACCAAATAACTTTAAACATAATTGATAAACACAGAACCACTGAGACAAATGATAATGAGCATGTGAAATATAATCATAATTATACGATCTATTGACCCCAAACTAAGAAATAAAAAAAAGAGAGATGCATCATTGGTCATAAGGTAGTATAGAAAATTATATGCCACGTCAAGATGATATCCGGTCAATATCTGGCAATGACAAGCTTAGACACTTCCTGCAAATTCAAGATTCCAAATATTCATTTTCTGAAATCACAATTGTTTTAAAACCCTTGCATATCACATTAACAGTATTGTATATTAATTGTAGATATATAACAAGCCTTGGTAGCAGCTTAGCACACGCAATAGAAGTGGATATCTAAATTAGGGAAATGGTCATGGTAAACATACTTGCTATATGCTAATGAGAGTTTGACGTCAATTAAGATTTGGAAATTCCAGTTTTGCACATGTGAGAAATGTTGCACTGATTACCAATCACTGATTATTACGTTACCTACCAACCTAGAAATAGATACATAGGTTGGACTTTGGATACTATATGATTCATTGATTGTTATGGGGACATTACATAATGGACCCACACAAATTAAACAACATCTTGTCATTAAAATATTTTAATTACGGTGATGTTTCATCTGCATGTGGTTTAGTAGCTCAGGTGGTAAGAGCACTGGGCTCTCTTCTAAGAGGTTCAGGATTCAAGCTCGTATGCTTACGATAGGCTTGATGAGCCAACAGAAAAACTCAGTCTGACTGACTGATGTTTCATCTCACTAAGTACGCAATTCCCAAGCTTTTACTTCCAATTATAGATTTAGACGGTCAATTTTAAGTTCAAACACAATGGGTCATTGCTAAACACTAGGTTCGCTTTGCAGTTGGTCATAGAGAAAGCGTCATGACAAACACATATTCATGGAAACATAAGTCTGACCCAATTTTTTTGGAAGTAAGTGTTTATCGTTTACCTGGCCCATGTCATGCTGTATTTCCTTATCCACGCGTACCCCCGACGTAGCATCATGATCGTTAACATAAATTTTCCAAACAAGTGGGTGTAAAGTTGTAAACATCGTGAACACTGTTTAGGCGGCTTTATTGATTTGTTCCATGTACTGGAATGGGAATTTTGTTGCGTGGGCACACCTAATAGATTAACGAAAGTCGTCAAAAATTAAAAATCAACTTGGTATGTTCGGGTCGATGTGTTTATGTCTCGATCCATCCACAAATTCACAGAATTTGTCATTTTCTTTTTTACGTACGGATTATGCCAATCATGCATATATAACGGTTTATAATTTTATTTGAACTTTCAACTTTGATACTTCAGTCAAAAATTATCCATAAGAAGTAATTATGTATAAAAGATTTCGAACATCAAAAGCATGCTAACAAATTGAATCCGATGCAGATTACCAAAATAAAATAGAAATTACAGCCCAAGAACACACGAAAAAAAGGCCCCACGGTCCACGGACAACGAGCAAATTAGATGAACAGCAAATAGCATTCACCTGCGAAAGTTCACTTATCCCCACATTATTTCTCTTAGTTTTCCAAATTGTTTTTTTAAAAAAACACAGCCTAAATATTTCAAAGTACAGCAGGTAACAAACTACCCCGAGTGAAAATCAAAACAATATGTAAGAAAGTAAAACATTGAAAACTAATTTAGCCGAATCAGAAAAGATTCATAACCTCAATCATCACAAATGGAATCCAGAAGCTTCTGAACCTCTTCACTGACAGCCACATTCTCCATTTTTAACCGTTTCTTCATACCAGGGCTCTTCTTACCAGCACTTACATAAACCCTGACAAGTGCCTCGAACACTTCTTTTTCCATATTCATCCCTGCTGTTTTCAAGATATCAACAAACTTTTCTGCCCCATCCACATCTTTTATCCCCTCAAAGTACTCGATCAAAGTAGCCACCACCTGGCGAGATGGTGTCCACAGCCTTCCCTGACTCTTACCCTTTTTAATTGCCCTGTCAGCACACCAGTGCGCCATTTTCAAGTCCCCTTTCTCCAAATAATAGTCCATAAAAATCTCCCAAGTTTTAGCATTGAGCCTCCCACCTTTTGTCTTAGCACCCTTTTTTATGCAAACAGCCTGGTCAAACATGCCTTCTTTGATATATGCCATAATCATGGCATTTGCTACTCTTATATCATAGTCCTTACATTTCAATTCCCAGTCCTTAAAAATTGCCTCAGCACCAGTTAAATCATTTAAATTGGAAAGAACCTGAATCATATTCAAATAGCTCATATTTGCCATTTTTTTGGAATATTTTAGCTTCATACTGCGCCAGACCCGGTGCACCTCTGCCAAGTTACCAGTACGCCCATACAAGGTAATAAGAAACTGGTACCCAACTATATCATTACTGATATTTCTCTTCTCCAGTTCCTTCAGTGCCGCCTCAGCCTTCTGAACCAAACCCGCAGAAGCATAAATGGAAGCCAGATTGCTGTAAGTGGTCCAGTCAGGAGTAACCCTACCATCCCTTTTCATCTCCTCTAAAACCCTATCCACCCCTGAAACATCCCCCTTTGATGCAAGGGCCCGCATCCACACGTTATAAGTGAAACAATCAGGCAATACATCATTATTCTTCATCTCTTGTATAACTTTAGGGACCTTGTCAAGGTTGTTTGTCTTTGTGTACAGAGTCATGATGCTATTGTATGACATAGCAGTTTGAGCAAAATTGAGCTGCTTCATTTTCTCAAACAAAGCCTCGGCTTTGTCAGTAAGGAGCTCTTTACAATATGAATTGAGGAGAGCACCATAGGTAAGCTGGTTCTTGGAAGCTTCAGGGAGGTTCATGAAAAAATCTTCAGCAGATTGTATACCTCGGGTTTTTGAAATCAGGTCAAGACGAATTGCTAGGTCTGGTACTGTGGGATTCATGCCACGCTTCTCCATTGTTTCATATAGCTACAATAGATGATATTGGATGGAAAATAAATCTTATTTTGGAACTTTAAACAGCCTAATTTCTTTCAGAATGCTATTATAAATTATAATATCTATATGTATCAAGTCATTCTTCTACACATCATATACTACTAAAATTTTTAATTTCCTATATCATTTGGTGTAAATCTATGACATAACACAAAAAAATTTTATTCTAATTTCAGGAGGGAAAAGAGCACATTCAATTTGCTGTCCAGTTCTAATTTCTAAGGTGAATGGACATTGCATCAATGCATTAGTCCCTCCAAATTTGGGATGCAGGAAAGTAAACAAACACTGGCCCTGATCGAAATCAAACCAACACAAAACTAAATTGGATCAGAGCTCAAGAGATTTACCTTGAGAGCAGGTTTGAAGCGCTTGTGGTCGCGAAGTTTGCGCACAGTTACTCCGACCTCCCATTTGAAGACACGCTTGCGACTTTTCAAGAAGGTCTCAAGCTCCGATCGAACGCTCTGAGGAGAGATGCCCGATCGGAAGAGGCGCTTGTACAACGCCTCCTCTAAGTACTTGCTCGACCTCTTCGCAATCTCCTTCGTCTTCATCGCCATTTCGATCTCTCTCTCCCTCTCTCTCACTCTCTCTGAGTGCGCGGCCGCAAGGGTTTGGTTGAGGTTTTTGAAGAAGGCGAAAATGGAGATCGGCTCGAGTTTGAGGTCTGAGTGGTGGGACCCGTTTTGTCAGAGCGTGCTTTTAGTTTTAGGCCGAGGCGAAGAGAATTTTGAAGCAGAGGAGAGAGCGTTGGGTTGAGAAAGTTGGTACAGGCCCATATTACGAATTGCATAGTTATGCTATGCACTTGGAAGCTTTCCAAGTGACAAATCACAAATATGAGAACCGAAACAAAATAAAATAAAAACTTTTATGAATTTTTTTTTTACTTGACGATTTACTTTTTATATCTATTAAATTATGTCGATATTAGTGCAATTTTTAAATTAATAGTTGACTATAGAACAATCTGAAAATGCAATGATTTACTTATACTAAATTTTAGTTGATACAATTTAAATAACACATATGTAATTATTATTATTATTATTATTTTCAATTTTGGCAAAACAACCAAATTTGCAACTGCAAGCCTGCAAACAGAAAACACCACCTTGGTCTAGCGAGTCATAATTTCACGTATACATCGGAAATCATATATGTTTGAAGATTAAATTAACACAAGATGTAAACGAAATAAATGAGCTTTGTTTCTGGATGAATTAGTGAATATTTTGAAGACCTGAGTGATGAGATCGATCAAGATCCCAAGTATGTGCTATTATACGTTGGCAACAAAAGGTCTAACAGATCTAACACACAAAAATAAGTTTAGAAAGAAGGAATCTTTGAATATTGAATACTGGTAAAGAGACGTTTATTAAAATTCTAATGTGTACAGTAACTGCATTCTCGGATAAATTGCAGTAAAAAAAATTACAAAATCAATAATTGCAACCAACAAGAACTGCATTCTTTGTTAAATTAATCACCTGAATCAACCCTAAACATTACAAAATTTGTCTCGACTCCCACTTCAATTAGCAATGCTACTAATCACCATACTACTGTGATCAGAACCCTAAACATAGTGGCAACACAAGTTGCTTTCGAAGTCAAAATTGCTGTAGATGAATGATCTTCTATCAAGTAGCAAAAGTGCCAGACTTGGGCTCCTCAATCAAGTCTACTGCAGGGCGGTAGAGCGCCACACAACCAAATTCCTCGTGACCGTATTTCTCGTAAAGCACATTAAAATCATGCGTGTCATCTAGTGCAGCCAAATGAGCGTTCAACAAAATTCGAGCACATTCCCTAAGCATGGTAGAGGCATTGATCATTATGTATCAGTAGAGTAAATTATTCAATGGAAGTTTAAATCAATTCCAAGCAATTAAGTAACATAATTAGATATATAATATTCCAACAAAAGTCAAGTAAAATTAAAAAAGTCCAGAAGTGATGAGGTACTTACAGTAGATCCGACTCGGAGTAAGAACTGTGCCTTTGGAGGGTGTCTGTCCATAAAGGAGATTTCCTTAGAGTACAGTTAGCTGCATACACAGCTGCAGCTGCCACCATGCAGGGACAGTATCGAATCAGAGTATACTCCATCAGCCCCAGCTCACCATAAAAATATATCATATTCTCCAGCTGTGAAATCATAACATCATTATTAAAATTCACTGAATATTTAGAGTTTCTGAAGCAAAAC
This sequence comes from Rhynchospora breviuscula, assembly GCA_027562975.1. Lineage (NCBI taxonomy): Eukaryota > Viridiplantae > Streptophyta > Magnoliopsida > Poales > Cyperaceae > Rhynchospora > Rhynchospora breviuscula. The sequence continues at coordinate 13,568,369 of CM050400.1, read as the reverse complement.
AGTGAAGGGATTATTGGATGTTATTTTTACCTTTTTGTTAGCCTTGGCTGCCTTCACAAATCTGACTAAAAACATGAAAGCAGTAGGTACAGTCAGATACCACTCAAGCTTGTTCAGTATGGCCTTTTCCATGCGGATAATCGACTCTTCCGTGTGTTGAAAGCACAAAACCTCCATGAAATCATCCACCTGCAAAGAATGCATTACTTTCTTAATTATAATATACACAGTTTGAGGATCATAATCTGTCTACGGGCTTGTACTTGAAATTTTAAATAATAATAATAATAAATAAACAAAAACTTACATTCTTTTGTAGCTCGTCTTCTTCGTATTTTGAAGCAATCAATAATGCACTGTTGCATACAAGCAATAATAGCCTTTTTGGTACATACTCTAGTGTCAAATACCGATCAATAATGTAAACCGCAAGATAGAGCGTTTCGCGGCTCAGCCCCAATTTGAAATGCGCAGCTATTGTCCATTTAATTGCAGTTGCTCTCAATTGGACATTTATCTCAACCTGCTTCTCCATATAGTCAATTGGCCTGCGCACATGCTGCTCAGAAACACAAACAGGACAAAACTTTAATAGTTTCACTTGCAAGTACCTATTTTTATATATGTAAATAGAAAGCTGAGATACCTGTTGTTGCTTGTAGAAATTGTACAAATCTGTGATGTACTCCACAACAGCTAATTGATTGTTTACGTCTGGTAGATCAATCTCATCAATTTCCAAGCGCTGCATTTTAGAAATAGCACATGCAACCTAAATAAACAGGGAATTAATTAAAAAAATGTTTTGCTTATGAAATTTCTGATCTGGATAAGAACCCAAGCGGATCAATTAATAGGGTTATAAATTTACAATTAAAAAGGTACCCTATCACTTGCAAGAAGAACAAATGTTGCTGCACGTCTCTTGTTAGACTTAGAATGACGCGCGCACATAGGGACCGGATTATTCTGTTTGTTCACTTGAAGTTTCGGTCCAAGCACCCGCACTGTAACTTTCTTCACAGGTCTCGGTCCAATGATGTGCAATGTAACTTTCTTGTTAGATATGACCTGCTTGTGAGGAGTTGAATCTATTCTGGTGCGATCATTATTTTCCCCTGTGCCTTCGGCCTCTTCCAATTTCACCAAAGGATCCCCTGAAATTTGAATAGAAACTTGTGGTAAGAATGCAAATTTCCATATCTGAAACCTAAAGTTTGTCTGATAAATGATCCTCACTTGCTGTATGAATTATAAGCCTTTTTGTTTCAACTTGACTTTAAGGATGAATTGAAAAAAAAAAAAAGATTATCTTTTCGATATACTACCATCTTAATTACTTTAATGGGTTCTAAAATTTACTTCAAACGATGAACAAACGAAAAGAACATATTACATAGCAGAATATAACTTTAATTCTCGCATCTAGAGGTACAGTTTGACACAAAAAAAAAAAAAAATTCAACAAACATAGTAGGAGCAGAGGATGTGGGTGCAACTGGAATTCTATCTCAGAAAACCCAAATCTAAACGAGAATAACTGAATGGAAAATTGGAAACCTAAGGAAGCTAAAAAAATGGATTCATAGTTCATACCTTGTTTTTTTGTTGCTAAGGGGAAGCATGGAACGAAAACCCTAGTCTCCTCTCGTGCCGGTGGGGTGTCAACAAATTCTCCCCATAACTTTTCTTGTTTTGAATCCATTCTTATTTCTCGGTGAAAACTGTAGTTGAGGAGTGAAACGCAATAGAAGAAAGGTTTGTGGATTATTAAGGTCGGTTTTGATTTTTGAAGGGGTTTGGACTTAATTTGGAGGCCGAGAAATGATTATTGAACTATATCATTTGCCAAAAACAAGTGATCATTATATAAATTGACGGGCTTCCTAAAATATCGACTAATGAGAACCGTTAGATATACATCAATCGTTAATGTTCATGATCGGATGTCCGGATATAGTCCATCCGCGTGAAATGAGTTCGACGGACCCGAAGTGCCACGTGGCACTTTTCTTTTAACTGACACTTTGGAGCCGCCACGCGACATTCTTAATTTGTTGACACTTATGGAAACGCAGCTCGTGAAGCGTGTCTTTTCTACGCCAGTAATAGTCTCGAAAAACAACTTTATAATTTTAAAAAAAATCACATAAATGTGTAATCGGAGCACCAAACTAATTGGATGGGATCAACACTATTTTATTATATTGTTAATGCATAGGAACAATGCAGTAGTACAACATATCACCTGTTTAAGTAGAAAATAATCTTTTCCTTCAAAAAATGTAGCAAATATCACTGTTGCTTTCTGACATCCATTCCCTAACTATTTGGAAATTTATAACAGAATTATCTTTTATAAGAATATATTTGATTTTTAAGTCCTTTTTAATAACCATAATATTACCATCACATTAAATGAACATGAACCATCTAATGAAATAACACGACCCACTTTCCCATAAGCATTGGAGGTTTTCTATTCAATGCATGCCTTCATTCGTCAAGAAATTTTAAATCTCGCAAAATAATTTCAAATTGCTTTGTAGACTTTCCCAAGGACTTTTCAAATGAAATTTTGTACACATATTTGAAAATGTACAAGAATACCGATGATATGAAACTTTTGATCACATGTCATCAAAATATTTCAATTTTCAAGCTCGGACCATTATCTGTATGAAAATCAAGCCTAATACTGTAACATCCCGTTCTTTTTTACCAGTTTGACCAAAATTGACCTAAAGTTTGACCATTGACCGATCAAATTTGTTGACTTTTGTTTACCGCGAGTGAAAAAAAAAATGAGTAAAGAAAAAAAATGCAACCGCCTCTACCGCTTAAGACATATATTTACTTCTGTATGCTTATTCCCCTTTTGCCACATATATATCACTTACCCATTTTTATTAATCCCTCGTTGCCCTTCTCTCAGATATATCAAACACCTAATAATTCCATTTTAATTGCATGACCAGATATCAGATATAAGACTTGGAGTATAAAAGTATAAAAGTAATTCCAAATTCGAATTGAAGAATTTACAAAAAAGAATTAGATTGATTTTGCTGAAGATATTAAGTCTTATTTGCCCCACTGCAGAGATGAATTCTAGACAAATAGCAACAAATCTGATTTGGCCTCAAAATTTAGAAATTTGGGAGAAATAAGAGAGAATCGGAGATCAGGTGTAAACAAAAAATTTGAAGTGTTAACATGGAGAGGGAACATGTTGGGGGGAACATATTGGCTGGGAGGTCACTCTGAGCTTGAATGAGTTGGCGCAGGAATTCGGAAAGAGGAAAAAATTGTTAGGAGATAAGAGTTGTTCGGTATAAGGGTAAGTATGGTTATTCTAGAAAAATGACGTTGTCCAGATCATTTTTATTGTTGTCCGGATCGCTTTCAATATATTGGACAGTTTTGCCTTTTCTCCAAAAAATTTCTGTTAGTTCTTATGGACCCGTTTAATTACTACTACAACAGTTTGGAATTTGACCTAGCCGTCAGATGCGCTAATAATAGACGGCCAGAAAAATTCCCGTCCGCATTAGAATTTTGGTAACTTAAAATAATGGTAACAAAGTTTTCGGAAATGCTTAAGTTTTGGCGATTCCTCTGATCGGAAGTCGGAACCCTTGACCTCACGGAGAAGCTTCTTTCCTTCGTTTCTTCTCCGCTTTGCATGGTTCGAACTCGAATCCCGGTTCTTCTCCGTAATAACGGTACCACTTTATACTTGTTTAATTAATCAATTCTATCTTCTTATTGAGGTGATATGCAAGCGATGCTGATTTTAATTTCACAATTGAAACGATTCTTCTACTTAGTTGCAATGGATTTGTTTTAGAACTTAGAGGCATTCTTGTGCTTGCTGTAAATTCCATTTGTAATTACCCCCTGCTTGAAATTATTGGGTTGTTTTTGCAAAAGCTCCACAAATTAGGGCTCGTGTCGAAAGAGATTAGATGAAATAGCAAAAGTAATCTCTACTAAAATTTTCTTAACTTTGCTTTTATTTTTCTCAGATTCTAAGGTTAGGCACATATGGAAGCTAATTAGTAGAAGAACCATGTATAATTCAACTAATCAGTCAAGTACAAGAGGGGAGCTATTTTGAGATTACGGGGATTGCAATTATTAAAAAAAAAAGGCAACAATTATGTAAATGGGGCTTACTGGTATAGGTCACTAGTGCAAAACATGATGGTATAAATTAATATATAGACTTTTTGAGAGATGAACAAATCATATGTTATAAAGGGATATTGAATTTGATGTAATTCAGCTTAAATATATAATTAATACTAGTAACAGCACCCACTTAATGTGTGAACAATTTTTTATTGAAATTATTATTATTTTTCTCAAATCATTATTAATATTTATTGAGTTTTTATCGGACAAATGATGACCAAATTATGTTGTTGTTGTTGTTATTCTCAAATGATCTTTTCTTTTTCTCACCTGTTAGTACTTTCTTTAAATTCCGTGGTCCCATATTATTATATCACATATGGTTACACATTGATACTATATAATATATAATACAAAAATTTTTTTTTTTCAAAACGAATATCGGGATATCCACATTTAAAGGCCAGCACCAGACCCAACTTGGCCCAATTAACTTATTGGAACCATATGTGATATAATAATATGGGACCATATGTAAATAGTAAATAATATGGGATAATTTACATAAATTATAAATATAACAACAACAACTAAGTCTTTTGTACCAAACAAATTGGATAGGCTAGAAAAGAAACCCGGCAGAAAAATCATCAGAAAATAAAAAAAATATATAAAAGCACTAATAATACTATAATAATAGTAATAATACTAATAATACTGGTAATCTAATGAAATCTAATCGAATCCTACATGTTAACCAATCCGATAGGCCCTAAATTTTTTGTTGCGGCCAAGGGAAGCCCGCCACATGTCGTTGAAGTTGATTCTAGCATCGGCTACCCTGGACCCGACCTGACCCCACCACAGAAAGAGGTGCAGAGGGAAGGAAGAAATTGGTCTTCCCTCATGGAAATATATTCTGTTAGATTTGTCAAGAAAAACAAAGCCTATGCCGAAAAATGGGTGTTTCCTCACATTCATGGCGTGATTGCAGTTGGGGGCTCTTGTGGCACCTCTATTCTTTCTAATCGCAAGTTTGGAGAACCACGTCTCGTCAATTCAAAGGTAACTGTAATTTTTTACGATTATGAAATGTTCTTTGAGGGATCTTTGGACCTCTATATAGGCATACGATCCGTTAAGAAAAGACGAATCTTCATGTTTCCCTAATAAACTGTCAAATCAGTTCAACAAAATGATATTTTTGACTTGCATATATTCTAACTCTCTTGTTTTTCAAAACATAGGTATAGTAATACTTCTTCACACAAAAAAAATAAAATAAAAAATAACATCTCCGATGAATATCTCTTGGTGCCAAAATGAGTGGTTTAACTATATATATATAATGTGTGTGGTTATTTGGGCTTATTGTAAAATGTAGATAATATCAATTGTATTTGTCTTGAGGTTAATTGGTAGTTTAGTACAACAGTAGACTATGTTCTTTTTTAGTACAACAGTAGACTAACAGTAGACTATGTTCTTTTTTAGTACAACAGTAGCTTATTGGTAGTTTAGTACAACTGAATCTAATAAGTAATAAAGGATAGATTTAGATTTGCAATCATTACTTTTTAAGAATATCTTTGTCATTTAATTGGATTGAGGAAAACTATAGGGGGGAAATAACAAATTATGTATGTACATGCGTGTCCTTGGATTTACTTTCATTTCTTTCTTTAGTTTAGTTCAACCTTGGGGATTTATATTGTACAAAATGAGTGTTTTTCGAGTCTGGTCATATTTTGCGGGTGAGAATCATTTTGTTAACGCGTCACATGCAATATCAATCTTTATTCGTCTTTATGCACAGTTTGCACAATATTTTCACATATCATGTACAAATTTTGAGGACACATTATTTATATATTGCAAAAAGATTAAAAAATTCATAAGGTCTATTTTTATTTCAATACTTGCTTATGTGCATTTAATTTTTTTTCTCTGCAACCAATCAAATATCTGTAAGACTAAATAACACATTTTTCTTTACTCTAGGGCATTGTGAATCTTTCTGGCATGCGTCGAGGTCTAAAAGTAAAAGATGACATCCTCATAAAACTTTGTGTATTTTATTACCAATGTTATGGTTTGTTCAATGATAGACCCCCAGTTAAGCTGTGGAAAGCTAGATCCGAAAAGTTTCAATACGATAAGCTCTTAATAAAGAAGATAAAGACCCGGTTTTATCCCATAGAGGTGCAATATGTGGTTTATAGAGAAGCCACTGAGGCTATTGTGGATATTACACTTATTGATTTTGTAGGTGAAAGAACCGCTGACTTTTATGGGACAATAAAAGCATGGAATACACAGGTTCCTGGCGCTATTCGTAATTTTTTTGACGAAGGTGTTTTTTTTTAAATTTGGAAGCAATGAGTCGACAGGTAATAGTTTTCATCTGTCAAGAAGTGCAATTGTTGTTCCACGTAATTCTGTCCTTGTTGTTCATGTTGACATCCACCATGAAAAGGGACTATTTGCCAATAAAATCATCAGTTTCCCTGCCAGGTTAGGTGGTGAGGAATTGCAGACCATACCTGGAAAGAGTGGAATGATTGCAGTTAAGGTCAAATGGTTGGAAACTGATTGCTCTGATAAAGTGCCAAGGTCTATTATGGGCAAGAGAAACAACATCATCCAACAACAATTAAGTGATGGCTTATCCAGGCCTATCTATATGCATCATCTAGATGGCTCCTTCGAGAGCTGCTCAAGGTACATATATTGTTTGGTTATAACATTAAGAATTATGCATGCATACATTTATAGGCTTATTAAAAGAAATCCCTACCATTCTTGGCCTAAGGATTTGCGCTATCCTTATCCATAATGGTATTTTGCCTCAAATTTGTTTTACATTTTTGCTTTTAGTGATTCAATCACTTGATTAGAATTAGCAAATATTGTGCCAAAATTTGTAATATAGTCATTACCAGGCTGATTATTTGACCGCAATTTTTCTATTTTGCACTTGTATGAATGGTTTGAATAGTTTGAATAGTTATAGATAGTAGTCTGTTGCATCTTTACCAATTTTTTTCATTGAACATTTGATTCAATTCTGTTTTTAGTCTTCCATGGCTTGTGATCGAAGTAAGGCCGTAAGGGGGTTTCGAGGAAGAGAGAGAGAGAGAGAGAGTCAATTGAAAATAAATGGTTGGGTTTTAGATACTTATCTTGAGAACACAAGCAAGAGAAAATTGTGAAGGGTGAAGTGGAGGGTTTACACCGTTGACCAGGCATTAAAAGGGTCAACAATTTGAAAAAAAAAATATTTCTTATTGGTTTTAGTTTTTTTTTTTTTTTGTAAATGTAAAAGTGTAACCTGTGGTTAAATAGTTCGTAGAAGTTTGTCCTTTGATTCAGGTACATTTTGTACCTTAATCTTATTATTACTACCTTTTGTGTTTGTTGGCAACGGATGTGATTTGCCACTTTTTTAAATAAAATTTTGGTATTAGAAAAATAATCAGCAGTAATCCAAGCTTATTTCTTGTCCTTTTTGAACCGACAAACATATGATTCCGTATGGCAAGATAGATGGTCCCTATTATCCTATATTTATGGAGGTATTTTCAGTGAGATTTGTTAATCATGATAAGTTGGATTTTAGCAACATATATGGTGTTATTGTGCTGGAGGTTGATGCTGTTGGTCATATTTTATATAACCGCAAGTTGGGAGATCCCCCCTGCATTGATTCAGAGGTGATAATTATGCTTTTATTTTTATCAATCTCTTTTTATCTTAATTTCTATATAAACTGTTTTGTTTTTCCTAGGGTTTCGTCACACTGAGGATGCCATGCCATGGAATTTTTGTCATTGGTAACATTTGGCTGTATAGTTATTTATATAACCTGGAATTGAATCCACGTTTTGAGTTTTTGGAGTTATGCCCTTCATAAGATATGGTCAAGTTATATCCGAGCGGGTGGATAGCATGTTTGGCCCTATAGAAGTTACACTTGCTGTTTATCTTTTTGGTGTTGTGGCTAGTATAGATGTTACACTGATTGATTTTGAAGATAAGCATATGCATGAAGTTTATGGACACGTAAAAGTGAAAAATGACAAAACTTGTGACCCCAGGGCTGTTAGCTGGCTTTTTAGAAAGGACAACAAGGATACAGTGACTTGTATCAGTCGCAGCAAATCTGGTTGCATTGCTTTGCCTCTGTCGAGGAATGTAGTTGTAGTGCCCTTTGATTCAACAATGATAGTTGACATGTGCATTTGCCATGGTGATACTGTCTTTGCCTCTGGAGAGGTGATGTTTCATGCTAAGATGACCGGAAAGAAATCAAGGTTTATTATTGGTAGTCATGGTAAAATTGGAGTAAAGGTTTCATGGAGTTGTGTTCAGTACTACAACATGTTTGGCTACTGTTGGTGAGAGTGACTTGTCAAATTATATGTATATGACGTCAGGTGACGAAACGCGAGCGATGGAGCTTTGCCACATTTTAGAGTCAATTTTTCGTGCTTAGACTGGTGTAGCAAGTCATTAGTCCATTCAGTTATAACCGGTTTAAAAATACTGCACAAAGTCTTACTATGGTACAGCCACGGAGAAAGAATATACGTCGTAGTAAAATATAAATTTTTTATATGTCCAATATATAGTGGATCATATTTTCTTTCGGAGCAACTCGTCTGGAAATGCCACACGAAACTCTTTTCCAATACAGCCACACAACGCTTCAATGAAGTCCCCATGGTGGAGCCTACACCCATTAAAGTGTGTTTGATATATCATATATGGGATTTAGATGTTCTTGGTTCATGAAATTAAAAGTAGACTGTTGTTTTAGATTGTGATCAGCTTCTTTTTTCAATATTTAGATCCATAGTGTTTATTGTGATATTGTTTTGTAGTTTATAATTTGTTTATTTCTCACATATTCCCAGCACCTCTTTTTCCTTCTCTCCCACATCCCAAACGACATTTTTCTCCTCTCTTCCGAAATGAGAAAAAAACTAAAAATTTCGCTTTCCTTTTTTTTTTTTTCTTTCCTCCAGCTACTTGTTCCAAAATCAATATTAAAAATGGCCTCTCCGTCATCTGCTGCACGGATAGACATGCTATTTGCCTATCTTTAGACAATGCTACAACAATGGTTGAGAGGCTGAGAGCGTGTCTTTTGTAATGGAAGAAAGAGACCACTGCTTTGCCTCTTTGTTGGATCGGCGCCTGTGCGAACACCGTGGTCTCCGGCCAGGAACTAGGAAGCAATTCAAATTTGGAATTTGACATGCTGGTTTTTTGAAACCACAGGCATATCGCATTCTCAAGTTGGTGGGCTTACTATCATGACTTGAGAATTAGTTTGCGGTTGCTGGTGGTTTAAGGATCCTGTCAAAAATGCGTTGGAGCAATCGTATGTATGTTTAGAAATAAGGAGGCACTTACCATTTGGCATTTGTAGAAAGTTGGGAACAACGAAAAATTCATATTAGACAGAGCCCATCTAAATTGAAAAAGTATTGAATATTTTTAATTAGGAACCGTATATAATTTCAATAGTAGGTGAATTTGATTGTCTACTATCAATTCTTTTTTATATAAAAAAAAAATCAAGTATAATACTGTGTATCTATAACTGTTTTTAATGATAAATAATTTTATAGTGTTCTTTATTATCATTATATCATAATAAAACTGAGGTTGATATATTTAACACTTCTTAGTTAAGTTTATGTATTTGTGATTCCTAACCGAGATTAACCTCATATTTTCCAATGTATGAAATTTTATTTCTTGCCTTGATGAATTTTCCTTTATTAATCCACATTTTTCAAATAACCAATAAAATCAGAAGCATGCATATATCTTCTCAAAATATGAGAGAAAATCGTTAATTTACTTATATGATTATAATTTTGTCATTGTTCAAATAATTTATGGTACAAATAATAGAAACAAAATGATAAACTCAGTAAATAATATAAATTATAATGAAAACAATATTATCAAGATAATAGTTGCAGCGGAGCGCAACCAAAAAATCTAGTGACTTATAATTTTTTTTCTTAATCTTTGTTTCCTCTAGTTTCTCAATAACTAGGACTCCAATATTTCGGCATCTATTTATCCGTTTATAGCGCATTATGTTGAATTGTTTTTACTGTTCCTGAAAATGTATTGTGTTGATTGTTTGTGAAAAATTGCCGCTGAGGACTTATGCTTTACCGGGAAGACAATACTTGAACTAATATTATTTGGACATATGGAGACTTAAAACCAATGGGAGCTAATTAAAATTCTCTCAACGTACTTAGCACCTTTATGTATGAATTGGTAGCTGCCTGTGTCAGTCCCTACATTTGAAGTCATTCCGAATGAAATATGCAATTTGATTTACATATTCCAAACAAATAGGAATAAATGTATAAATAATAAATTAAATGTGCAATTTGTATTTCAACGAGACTTATTTTTATATTGTATAAATGTATAAATAATAAATTAAATTAAGTAATGAGAACCAATTAATAGGAATAAATTAACGCATGCTCATCTAATGCTACTTTCCATACGTTCCAAATTCTTACATTAGGCAACAAAGGTAAAATTCAATTAATTAACTTATTATAATATAGTTAATTATGTTATTAGACTAACACACTGATAATTGCATTCATTGAATATGTAACATTTTCACGCTATTAAAAAAAATCATTGTTCACGGAATGTCCTATATATATAGGTCATACGAGAAGCAACAACTCGACATGTTAAAACGGTGACTAATTCATCAGTATTATAAATAAAAACCCGTGGGAGTCGGTGATAGTTTTGCTTAATTTTGTCCGACACGGATATTTTATGTGTTTGTGCGATAAATTTTTTTTTCGAGTTTGCAACTAATATTCTGTAATTGTTTGTGTGGCGAGTATTTTTGTTCATAAAATTGACCCGATTCAATAGCAAACGTTCATCTTGCTGCACATCGTTTTGTTTTAAATTTTTGCGTCCCTTTCAATTTTCAATTCCATAGACATCTTCGTCTCTTTTGTTTTGTGTTGCTCGGACCCTCTTCCGTCTTTCTTCTCTTCTCCCAGCACTACCTCACCCTCCTCATGCCCCTCCTCATAAAGCTGGTCCCACCTCCTTCCGTTCCTCCTCCCCCTCTTCTCCGATTGATTGATGCCTCCACAAAACCTAGATCTATTCGCTTCTCTCCACGCGCTTCCTTCGCTTCCTCCGACACGACATTAAATTCACGACACCGACAGTTACGCTTCGTTCTTAATTTTGAGAACTAACTCTCCGTAACCCTTGCCCCTCTCTCTTTCTCTTTCTCTCTTTCTCCTTGCCAAATGCCTCTTCGTTTCTCTGTCTAGGGTTTTGGGTAGACAAACGAGGGAGAGTCGGAGAGCACCTAGAAGAATGAAAGAAATACAACGAGGCAGAGCACCAGGAAGAGAGAGAAAGGGAGTGCGAGTGCCAGGCACATCAGTCTGAGAGAACTCAGATCTACTGGCGAGCTCAACTCTGGGTCATGGTGCGTGCGAGGTGAGTTTAAGTCTATTTTCTTTGATTTTCTATTTTTTAGTTCAAATCTTTGATTTGATTTTCTATTTTTGTGTATTTGACATAAACTAATCCATTTGCTTTTGATTTTTGGATCACCCTTTTTTTATTTTATTTTTAGAATTTGGTAGGCAAGGCAAACTTCGTTCAATTGGATCCAATTTTTGGCTTAGCTCATATCCCAGGCTGTGGTCAGATTGCATTCGTGTAAGGTCTGAGTTACCATAATTTCAGTGATTAACTTTTCAAATGAGAACTACATGGTTACAGATTTAAGATATACTTATCCATTTGAGTGTGCTTTTTGTTATTGGTTCTCGATAGATGTCATTGGCGAGCTCAGATAATAAATTGTATATATGAATTTTTATTTAAGCATTTTTGATATAATTGTATGGATCCTGTTCCTGAATAGAAATTCAGTTTTTATTAAAGCACTCTTGCAACTATTTAACCTGCCGACACATTATGATGATGGACCCATCAATTTAATTTTAGCTGCAATTAAGAGGTATTTGCTCTAATACTCCATTGTTTGCCAGGAATGTTGTTATTTTCTCTATTTTCTCTGACTCTAACTATATCTTCACAAAATTTTAAATGGCAGAATAAGTTGCTTCGAGGCAACCATCCATATGTCAAGCTGCAAAATCAGTGGCTGTTTATTTCAGAGTTAGGATTAATGGCAAGGAAAAAGGTCTACCCATTTCTAATATTAGGTAGGCATAAAATTATTGCCTTTGTTGATTAATAAAATTATTCCCTTTACAGAAAATTTTCTCTTTATCTCCTTTATTTATCAAATTCATTTTCTATAGGTACAACCTTCACATTTTTCAGCTTTCTTTTTCAAGATGAACCATGTGGCATCAAAAAGATTATTATCAATTCCAAATGATATGTGAAGTATTGTCGGTTCCAAAGATTTTGCAAATTTTGTTTGTCAATGCGTAGGCAAGTTCATTAAATTTTTTTTTTTTTTTTGGAAAACTAGGCTGGTAGAAGATTAGCCTTTGTACCAGCACTTTATCCTCCATTTTGGGAAAAAGTAAAACTAATAAAAAAACCTCATGCTAATGCTATAACGGCATGCTTGCCTTACTAATGCTATTTTTATCACCTATGTTTAGTGAAATTCATTTTATTTACACTTGCCTATAAATGTACCAGAGGAATCACCATGTTGCTGAGATTGCAGTAAGAGACTGTTTGAACTTCTTTGCTAGATTTCAAGGATCCGGTAGCCAAGCAGGTAATCAACCAATCCATCTCCTAAATAATATTATTGTTGGTGTGCAGTGAACCATTTAGTCAACTTCTTTCTCTAAGAAGAAAATACAGAAATTCTTTATTCTTATTATTTGAAAAAAAATTATTTTTTATTTACAAATATGTGTATATTTTTTGTGAATTCGTGACATAGTATGATTCCATACAATAAATTAATGGTGGTTCATTTTTGTATATCGATTTATAAACTCAAATGATGCTTCTTCGTTTTCTTCTTTCTGCCCCAATCTTGACATGCTCCTAATTGCTTCTGTCTTCTTCCTTTGTCGCAAAACAGGAAAAATAGAAAAATAAGAACGGCATGAATAAAAAGGGAGATAGAGATAGAGAGAGGGAAGTCATGGCAGCAGTGAGGCGGACGACGTCTTCACTCGAGCCCTAGCGAAGAGCACGGCTAGATCAATGGAACACCTCCATGCCACAAAGCTAATCCAGAGGCAAGATGGTCGCCGCTCTTTGTCATCTTGCTTCTACATTTCCTTATCCAGTACAGCATCCCCTCACACAAGGTATCTCCTCTTCTAATTTGGGCCTAATTTCCTTTTAATTTGAGATCGAGTTATCAGAAATTTCACTTTGATTTCTTTTTTGTTATTTTGGAACAATTTTTATTTTTGGTATTTCTTTATGTAGTTAACTTTGCATTCCTTTAACGGCTGATTGTGAATTGGATTAATACTTTTCATGATTTTTTGTTAAGTGCTTAATCAACTCTAATTAAGTCTATATTGTCTGCCCTCTGTAGTAAGTTTTTAGACAAATGCCGGTACTAATTGCTTAATTAACTCTAATGTTTTAGATTACCACAATAAACGTCAAGGATTTGAAGCTTGGTGAGCAAAATTTTTTCCATTATGTTTTCTCTTTGCAAAGGAAGCCGAGTCAGCACGTATTTGAGAAATTGCTTACACAAGTTCATTAGCTTCACTTGCACATTTTCATTGCTGCCAACATGGTTATTATTAGAAATTGCTTACCCGGTTTCCTTCAATGAAGGTAAAATAGAATAAGTAATCTAGGAGCATCCTTCACTAATTTGATGAAAGCAATTTTTATTTAATTGATTAGCTTCTTTGGGGGTTTTGTGCCCTAAGTTTTCATAATTAGCATCAACTTTTTCTGTAATTAGGGGTGCATTATATTAGGATATGTTGATGAATACCCATATTTGTATTTATCTTAATTTACGTTGATGCAGACAATATCAACGATATTCAAATTGGTAAAATAGGGAGCTCCATCTCCATATTTCGAAAGCCATCTGAATTGTATTTTTTCTTTGACAGTGCAGAATACTCTTTCGTTTATTAGGCAAAAATAAGAGGTATAACAATCATGCAACTATTTTGGCTCAGGAAGTTAAGAACATGCCAAATGACATAAATTACTCTAAAACAGATGTTTGAACTTTTTCATTAGGTAAAATTATTTCACATTAGTTAGTTGATGGGGTTACTAATACAAAGGGTGAGAAATTAATTTCACCAGTATTTGGTAAGCTCGATACAATAGATATTTACTAGAGCAAACATGACCACAGATTTACTAGCTAATCATTCTAATTTTTTATATTACTTTAGGTTTATCATGTTTGGTAAGGATAACACTTTTGCTAACCGACAAGATGAAATTATAAATGAAGAATACAAAACTTTACTAGACAGAATTTGTACCAATTTAATTTGATCACTTTAATTCGTTTGCGACTTTAACATATTGAGATGCCTAATTTGATTTCATTACGGCTCTCTGAACTTTCTTCAGCTTTTGCCTTAGCTGTTGGTTTCTCAATCTCATGAGATGCGGAAGGTGCTGGGCCATCAAAGGTGACATTGGCCCTTTCAAGATCCTGTATTTCTTCAACTTGATTTGCTGATTCTGGTGGATCTTCTTTGTCATCTAAAGTACAAGATGGAACTGTCTTAAACTCACAGTTTACTTCTTGCCGGTTGCTCTCCTGATTCAAATCTCATTTCATATGCTTTTCCTGGTCATTACTGACAAAGCTTAATGTGTCCTGTTGTTCTTCCAACTTTGGTTTCAAATAATAGGCAGTATTATTGTGTCCTTCATGTTGATTGACATTTTTTTTTTGCGCCAATTGGATGTGGTCTCAAGAATACTGCCTATTATTTGGTGTATATTACAAAGTTGATTGACTTTTTTTTTTTTTTTTTTGCGACAAAGAGGTAATGCTTTTCCCTTTTTTAAATTTGTTTTTAAAAATAATTATATTGTACTTTGATTAGCAGTTGACAGAGAGTTTGAGGTTGTGATTTTTCTATTTTCTTTGATATGTATTGATATTTGATAAGCAATAAAAATAAAGATATTTGGATTAAGCCTTAGTCTTTCAGTACATAGCACAAAAAATAGTCTTCGGTAATTTTTATTGTTTTGACCATGTTTGACTATTTGTATGCTATCACTTTTGTGACATATAAGAGGCCAGTATATTTGTAAACATAATTAATTACGTTCTGTCAGAAATCGTTAAATTTGCTTGGTTGGATATTAATCTGATTAAGCTGAAGAGCTGTGAACATTTTAATGTACCTTTCTAGAACTTATAATATCATATACTAATAACTTAGGCTAAGCGTTGTGAATATAAGCTAGAAACTTACATCAGTATTTACAAATTTTTTTAGAGAACTCGACACGCCAAACTATTTTACTATTTGTTGTTTGGCGCATTAAATATTTTTTTCCATTTATAAAATTGAAACTCTGCAGGTAATTTTGTTGCTGACCCTTATCCTATTCGGTCTGACCCGTTTCATCAACTGAAGAGTAATTGGCATCACAATAAAATTATTTCCCTTCCGTTCCTTTTTTTTTTGGTTCTTTGATCTCACAAAAGGCCCTTATCAATTTTCTCAGCGCCTCATCTTCTGCTCCTCATGACGCAACCAAATTAGATTGCGAGGAAGAGAGGTTAAAATGAGACACGAAATCGACTGGTGTCTTCAAATAGATCGAGCAGAAGAGACTATCGCACGCTGGTGTCCTGAATTGGTGGCGGTGCTGATGTGGCGTCCCTCGAAAGAAGATGCTTGCGGTGGGTTGGTGTGGTGCCGCTCGAAAGAAGAGGCTTGCGGTGGTACCAGTGGATGCTATCATAAGGAAGAAGGAGATTACTATCAATCGATAAGCAATGAAAGAAATAAAAACTAGGGGTGTCGGCAAGGCCGATTCTATCTAAATACTGATATATTTTTGACAGTATATGAGCAAGTAATTTCTATTTCCTTTTATGGCAGATAAATTACCCAATAAAAAATTCCATTAATTTAACCATGTCACAAAATTACCCAATATTTTTTTTATGCGTGCAAGAAAATTGAAATAGGAATTTCTGTATTCCTTTTCCCCTACCATTTCTCCATTTTTGTATCTACAATCATCTCTCTGATGGTGTCATAAAAAGATCAGAGATCAATTTGTTATTTGTCTTGCTTTCTAATGATTATTCTAATTGTATAATTTGTGTCTACCATAAGTCCAAGGAATTTCAAACTTATTAAATAAAACCACTTAGCAATCTAGATTGTGTCATGAAGATGATGTGAAAAATATCTGACCGATTGGGTTATTGCCTTGCTGATGTTTGATTTTAATAGGTACCCTTATGAAGTTTCATTAGTATCTATTTCTAATTGGAATTAACCTCTTGATCATCCTCAGAGGTACTTTCAAATTAGCTACTTGAACTTCTATAATGCAATTTTAAATTATAAGCCCATATTAGAATTTGTGAGAGCCATTCTTAGAGATGCAAAATGTAAGCTCTCAAGTTCTTCATTTAGGATTAGATTAAAAATCAAATCTTCTCCTTATTAGCATGCATGATGTCTTTAGATTTGAATTAACAGTCGCAAGTATAAGAAACAACATGATATCTCTCTTTTCGAACAGTGCCCACTACCCATAGTTAAGTTTTATCAAACCTAGATTTTAGCTGAGATACAGTGTAAGGTTCCTGTCTGGCATTGAATGGTTGACTGAAGTGATGCATGAGGCACACATTTCCTATCTGGACGGATTCTTTCGTTTCTACATAATTTACATCAATTTCAAAACTTTATAATATAGTCAATTAATATGAATAATAGATTAATTTATTGATGTTATCATTGTTGTAGACCAGTACAATGGAAATGAGAGCAGCATGCTAATTATATCGGTCCATGGTGCAAACTTTCAAGGTCACAGCAGATGGGGAGACACCGGAGCTTACTCATGACATGAAATATGTATAAAAGTAGGTTTACCAAATTAAACATTATGTTAATTTCATTCATATTTTGAATATTATATATCAATTGAAAGAAAAATAAAAAAATTGGGTAATGCATAAAGGTTGTTAAGCATCATTTGATCTTTTTTTTATTTTTTTTATACAAGGTACTCTACTCAGAAACATATGATAGGCAGTACTTGGGTCAAATTCTAGATTTCTCACTTGGCATGTTGCGGCAATTAGGTTCAAGTGCGAGTGAAGATGTGGCAAAAGAGGCTCATCAAAAGTTGTTAAATGAACTAGCTGAAATTCTCTCAATCTACCTTCCAAACCAAGAGCTCATTAATTTGTTTTTGCCATAGTCAAGGGTCTGTGATTTTACACTTGAAGAGAGGCAAGCGCCTTTTCTTTTCAAGTGTACACCTCTAATGTTACAATATTTATTGTTTAAGTTACTTGATATTGCCTGAGATGTTGGTATAAAAGAGAATTACCATTGACATGTCAAGTCTTATGTCCCATTCTTTTTTACATTATTCAAGGCCAGGATCTGTAAAGCCCGATATGTACTTTTTATTAGATAGATGGATCGATTAATTGAAAAATGAGATATCAGTTGCAAATTCCATGTCCTTAACATGGCTTGACTTGCCATAAGGGATTAAGCCATCATAAAAGTTACACCCTCTTGCGCGCCAAACGCATTTTATGGATGTGTTTCAGATATATAAGTGTGTTTAATCGTTTTAGAATAAAAAATATAATTAATTATTCAGGATTACCAGATGCACCCAATCAGAATAGGATGAAGATTGAGCTTTGAGTAGAGAGGTTGTGAATTCTGTTTCTACTTTGTTTTGGGTTTAAAATCAGTATTTCTTTTGATTGGTATGAGATGGTTTCATAATAATTCTATTGGGTATTCATTTTGATTTGTATTAACATCACGACATGTCTTTGTTTTTTTTGTTTTTTTGTTTTTTTTAGTCGATGTCTTTGTGATTTCTATATTAGTAAAATTACATATCGTGTTTAATGCTTATCTGGACGGTAATTGCTCTGCAATAAATATTTTTTTTTGACTCTCATGTATACGGAGGCCGAAGATGCCAAAGCGATATGCTTATTGGGCCTTTTCAATCATAACAATAATTAAAGCTTTTTTAATTCAATGTATATGGAAAGTCAAATAGCCGTTACATATCATGTATAATGCTTATTTGTGCCTCTTCAGACATAGTAGTAATTGCTTTGTAACAAATCAATTTGTTTTTTTTTTTACTTTACTGACATAATAGTAATTGCTTTGCAATAAATAATTTTATTGAATTTACTGACATATAAATTACTGTCTTTTATTAAAATGGTCGTATGTTTTTAAATATTTGTTAAACATTTAATGTTAAGAATATCAATTTACAAACTAATGCTAAAAATGTTAAAATATTTAATATTTCAATAAAAAAAATGAAATCTGAGGAGTGAAATATGAGAAATCTTAAATAATGCCAACACAAAACCATATGATCTGACTATACAATAATAAGATTATTGCAAAAGAAACTCATTTATTAATATTGTCATACATATACACAAAACAAAAAAAAACACCACATCTTCTACAAAATATATATTTTTATTTTAGATAATTAGAACAATGTTATATTTCGTGAATAATTTCAAAGGAATATACACAATATTATTTTAGATAAATATATACATATTAACACATGTAATTTTACTACGAATGTCTATATCGAGCTCGATTACCCCACCTAGTAGAACTTAAATGTTACATACTTCCCTTGCTTTTTTTTTTTTAATGTTCAATGCTTGTGTGTTATGAACAGATTAATCTGTCAGGATGCTAAAATCATTGTTACAACTAAAATAATAATATATAGTTTGATAAAGAAAATCAATTTTAAGCATATGAAAAAAAAAATACAATAATTTATTTATTTTTATTAATATTAGAATGCGGATTGAAAATTCAAGATTCGATTTTACATAGTTCATACTACTCCTCCATAATTCAATATACTTTTATCAGTAAAGTGAGCAATTAATGAGACGTTGATTATTTGTAAGTCTCAATTTTGAATAAGATGTATGCCCACACTGATAAGGATTGCGCTAATTAATGCTTTAATCAATTGAGGAGACAAACCAACAAAGTCTCATTAAATGTCTCTACTACTCTCCCTAATCCTTGGCTTCTCCTTGTTTCTTTGCCAGCAAAGAATTTGAAATGGAACATTTAATGAACAATTTCATACTATTAAATTTCATAATAGATGGCCATAAAGGAAATTGGTAAACAATTATAAATTTTAAAATTGCCAAGTTGATACTTCTTATTTATTTAACAAAAACAAATGTAAGAAGAAAAACTATTTGAAATCCAATGATAAGCAGATTAAAATACAATCTCGTGGACTGTTTAATAACAATTCAAAATTGCAAGGTCTACGCAAAACAAAAAGAAAATACTAGAAGTAACAGGGTTGACTACACCAAAACCATAAAATAAAATTACAAAAAAAAAAAAACACTTGTATATATCTTTTTTCTGAGAGACATCGACATGACAGGTCACTCCCATAGTCGCAACTTCCACACTTCCATTCCCTTTCGCCTATTTTTGAACGTACGATTAAAATCGGACGTGTCACATATCCCTACCATTCTAATTCATTCAACTATTTTTGGAGAGGAACGGAGCAGTATCTGAAAGCAGCTATAATTAAAAAATCTGAAATACATTGCACTAGTAATAAACAAGAGAAAAAAATAAGGAAGTGGGGGCTTCCACCAACAGAATTTTGTGAGAGCTCCAACCCCACACAGCTCCTCTCTCTCTCTCTCTCCATTTGCGAAGAACAAGTCTACACTTTTATACTCTTCTACTCTACTCTCCTTCTCTTCGCTTCTTCTTCTTCTTCTTCTTCTTCTTGTTTATACGCAAGGCAAGTTCTTCTTCCTCTCCTCTGCTTCTCTCACCATTTTTGCCAAACTTGGTGAGATTTTCTTTGGAAAATTTTGAATTTTTTCGAGCACAGAACCACTGGATCTGGGTAATTCGAGTTTTGTTTGTGCTATCGTTGCTGTTTCGAATTCATTTTCTTGGTGGTTTTCTAGCGAACTCATTTTTGGCTTAGATGTTAGATCTAGTGTTGGTGTTGGGTCGGTACTGTTGCCAAATTTTGAGATTTGAATCGGTGTTATGTATAGAGATGCTAGGGTTGTACTTATTGTTAACCTTTTTAAGGGGGCCAGTTTTCTTGGTTCTTAGTTGCTTGAGATTTCAACAAATTTGTAATCTTTTCTGATTTTTCAGTAAGATACTTGACCATGTGGTTACACTTCCTCAGGTTCTCTATTGGGTTTTTGAGAGGAGAAGAGGTATGAGAGAAAGAAGCTGAAGTTTCATCACTAAGCGGGTAATCCACCCGTTAAATGGCTGTTGCTTCTAGAAGCAACGGTACCAACAACCAACCCTACTACACCTCCTACAAAGTACCATCTTTGCACAACCCGATCTTGGAAACACCCCACATCTCTTTTCTAGAAGACCGGTATCTACTGGGTCCGCAACTTGGGTGGGGACAATTCGGTGTGATCAAATCTTGTACCGACTTAGTCACGGGTGAAACCCTTGCGTGCAAGTCAATCTCTAAAGACCGATTAATTTCGTCGGAAGACTTGAATAGTGTTAAATTGGAGATAGAGGTCATGGCCTGCTTGTCGGGCCACCCAAATGTAGTCGACCTAAAGGCGGTGTATGAAGAAGAAGAATACGTGCACCTTGTGATGGAGTTGTGTGCAGGAGGGGAGCTTTTTCATAGGCTAGAGAAGCATGGGAGGTTTTCTGAGCATGAAGCAGCAGTGCTGTTTAGGAATTTGATAGAAGTTGTGATGTATTGTCATGGAAAGGGAATTGTACACAGAGATTTGAAGCCAGAGAATATTCTCCTTGTCAGTAAATCAGCTTATTCTCAGATAAAATTAGCAGATTTCGGGCTAGCCACTTATATCACGCCAGGTAAGTTGTGGGTTTTTGCTAATTATTGGGCTAATTAGTTATAACATTGGTATTTCCTTGGTCATGTGGTACTAATAGTTTCTGACTTTCTGGGGTGTTTTCATTGAACTTTGACCAGAGCCTAGAGAAAATCTGTGCGTTCATATCAGTTGTAATAAGTACCATAACAGACAGCACCGGATGATTAGTACATGTTGCCAATTCTAGGCCACTGGTTCCTAGTTTTGTTTTGTATGATAGAATACCCTCGATTAGAAAATTGATGATTGATATTTTTAAAAGAATGGACATCTGTATTGCTGTTTCTGTTTTTTAATGGGAATTCTTTACACTTTTTTGAAACATGAAAATAAAATAGAATAAATTCAAGCAAGGAAAACTATATAATTATGACCTCCTTTCCATGACTGTAATGACTAGGGTTACTTGTAGCTGACTTACTAGATAAAATATTAGTTCCCAGCATAACACAATTGACATGATTTTTCCTTAAATTTTTCGATTTAAAAATATTTTCACATGATTTAGGTAAAAGCTTGCATGGGATGGTAGGAAGTCCCTTCTACATAGCTCCAGAGGTGCTCTCTGGTGGCTACACTGAGGCAGCTGATGTATGGTCTGCTGGTGTAATTCTGTACATCCTCCTAAGCGGAATACCACCTTTCTGGGGCAAGACCAAATCAAGAATTTTTGAGTCGATCAGGTCAAATGAGCTTCAGTTCCCATCTGATCCGTGGGACCATGTTTCTGACCCGGCCAAGGAGTTGATTTCTGGCATGTTGAAGCGTGACCCCAGGCAGAGACTTTCTCCCAAGCAGGTTTTAGGTGAGACAAGATCTTTAATTATTTGTGAAGTTTTGATAACGAGTTGGGTGTTGAGGCCACATACTAATTGGTGACTGGTGCAGGGAAGTATATGTCTGAGGGTCAATTTCATTCTTTTGGGAGAACCAGCTCTTGGTCTAGTGGCAAAGAGCAATGCATCTTGAATGGAAGGTCGCAGGTTCGAAGTCGGGGGGTCTTTCATAGACATTTAATTTAAAAATAAGTTGGGAGGCTTGACCCCCAATTTATCTTCAAAAAAAAATTTGATTCTTTTGGGTTAGTAGCTTTTTTGGTAATATAGTAGTTACCAATTAGACTTTGAGTGATGGTAGTTTACCTGTACCAACAAGTTATGATGCTCTTGATTTCTAAATACCAGTATTAACTGGCATGAACCTGTCCCTAATACTGTATTCCATAGTTTTTATCAATAAAATGTTGGTATGTACAGGTATCTAAAACAAGGATCTTTTCTCTCCATTACAGATCACCCCTGGATAACAAAACATTCAAACCAACCTCCCACCCCATGCAACCAATTGAATGGCACTAACTTAATGCAACAAGAGATCGGCTCATTCTCCTTCTCCAGTCCGCAAGTCACCCCTAGCCGTGATGTCAGCTTCAGTACTCCATCCCCAGATCCATGCCAAATCAGAACTGATAGTTTTTCGTCACCCATTTTCACATGTCGGTCTTCCTTTTCAGCTTTTCTCGAGGACACTGCACCACCTACTCGAAATACTGGATTTTCCTTGGGCAGTGATGCTGAGCCTTCTTCACCAATTCCCTCTATGCCAAGCTTTTCTTTTAGTCCTCTTGGTGGAACTGGGGAAACTAAGCCTGCTTTCACGATGGAGGCATCCAATCATATCAGAATAGGTAAGTTGTTAAAGTGCTGTTTGCAGTTCTCTTCTATTGTACTGATGGCATTTTTGTTATGAATAGACTATTTTTGGGATTATTCAATGAGCTTATGGCCAAACTTAGTCCTCAGAGCCTCCATAAAACTCTTAATTTACTGAAGAAATTATTGTTGAACTGTATTTAGAAAGAAATGATATATAAAATTCTCAGCTGTACATATCTAAGAAATTGTACCCTTTTCACTAAATTATGCCAACTGTTGCAGAAAATGATTCTGAGAGGTGCACGACACTGAAAGAAGCAAGCACGACATCAAATAGATCAGCAGATACTGGCAGAGGCATAAAGGGGAACTTATCTAGAGTAATAGGAAATAGCAGCAACCACGGCAATAGGAGAAAAAGAAACCACACAATTGGTCTTGGCGAACTGGACCAGCTTGACTTGACCGTCTCAGAGTCGGTCATACGCTGGGCTTCATGCACAGATTTCTCCATGGCACCATCTCTCAGATCATCGCTTGTCTGTTGATGTCTCGATTTAGATTTGATTTAGGATTAGCTTGTATGAAATTGTGAAGTAATATGACCACGGCAGCTTTCTGTGGCTGTGTTTTGTAACTTGTACCACAATTTGGATTGTTGGTGTAAGAGTAAAATGCTGAACGTATGATATTAATTATAATTTGAGGCTAATGATAGTATATACATCTGAAATTTGAATTGTGATTCCTAAAATGAGACATCAGCACTATGGCTGTGTTTTCTAACTTGTACCGCAATTTGGATTGTCGGTGTAAGAGTAAAATGCTGAGCGTATGATATTAATTGTAAGTTGAGGCTAATGATAGTATATACATCTGGAATTTGAATTGTGATTCCTGATATGAGACATCAACATTGTGATGAGAAAAAGTTATTTGCTATTATCGTCGTATGAATATTATATTGCTGAAAGTAACTGTGCATCTCTTTCAAAAAGGGACCCTTCTTAATTTTCTCATGTATGTTGACTTTTTTAACATTTATTTGATACACGTGGAGCATTTAAATTCTCAAAATTTGTTCTTACAAAATATAAGTTTTAGGTGGCATGTCGTAAATATGGAAGTTAATGCGATACTAGTTTTAATCTCGCGCGTTGCGCGACTCATATATGTTTGTTTGGAGAATGAAACACTGCAGAAGTATAAGAGCATGTGCGATTAGTTGTTCCATGAATATCAGCTGATGGAGTTGTCCATGATGGGCTGTAATGGACTAATCGAGTGGTTATGTCGTTTGATAGTTCAGCGTGCATGATGAACACAGATTGATGTGCTTCTTTAGCTGATCAGCAGTGTATTCGTATGGCTATGTATTTCAAAATAAAGGATGCTTTAGGATGAAAGACAGTGTAGATATTGATGAACAGGATTGGTCAAGGAGAGTTTTTTTTTGTGCTTGTCAGAAATTAAATTTTGTTGTCTGAGGCGATTGTATGACATGATAAAGCATCTAAAATAACACAAATGATAAGAAAATTTAAAAAAATATTACCAATCAGGCGCTGAAACCAATAGAGAGCAATGAAATGTTTCTATGTTTATATTGTAAGGACTGCAATAATGGAAAAAAAAAAAGATAATATATCTGTACTCATCCATTACCTTGTATGTTTGTATCTGGACAAATATAGATAACAGAAAGTTAAAAAGCTAAAATTAATTACCAGTAAATTTGCCTTGTCTCTAGATACAACACAACCTTCACATAACCGTAGGTTCCTACGGGAAAAGAGGACAGGTCAAAGAATTTCAATTTCTTTGCATATGTTAGAATGAAGAAAAGGAAAATAATAATTATCCAGAATATTGACAATAATGCCCTTGAGCTCCTTTTAATTTTATATTACTACTTATCTTTAAGCTAATGTATTTGTTGAAGTTATTTTTTTTTATCATTGTAATGTATTTTTTCACATGGACATTTTATACATTTTATTATCTATTAAGTGTAAATCTCTTGATATGGTCAAATTTAACATAACATCGGTATCTTCGGTGTGAACTCACTGCCATTTTATTCTGCACTACACTATCACAATTCACAACTAATAACAATCACAATAGGCAATTAAAAAAATAGCTGAAAATCCATTATCCTATTGCATAAATAATTTGCAAAATCATCTATCTATCATGCACTGGAAAAAGGAAAAATGTACAGACCTCTTGGTTTTGATCACTTAAGGTTAGATCAGTTATTTGGCACCACATGAACATATCCTGCCAAATTCAATAGTTTGATTTTGTCAAAGAGAGTATGAAAGAAAATTCGATATATGTAAAAGTACAAATGTTTCCCTCTGACATTATTTTAATTTGATATGCAGGTCTTATTAAGATTTGAAGATCAAGCAAGAAAAAGCAACAATTTTCAGCCATCAATGGCTACCGCTGATCAAACTTAGCAAGATCAAGGAATTGCTCAAAGAAGTACATATTCAGACCCTTTATTGTTTAATCTATTGCACTCTTGCTGACAGATTCAAACCCATATGGATCTACATGCTGACAAATAACAAAAGGCAAATAAAATAATTTTACTTTTCGAATAACAATGAAAGAAATTGGACTGATAGTGATGAGCCAAAATAATCAAGAAATGCAGTTTTCAGAATAATAAAGATCATGAATAATTGTTGCCAGAAAAAGAATTTAAGATCAGAGTAAAACAATTACCCAACAATTGTCTAAAAAATCAAACTCCGCCAGTTAAGATTGGTGGTAGGTCCTTTGAAAACCTTCTTACACGCTATAAATAGACTCTGTACATCAATTGATGAACCTACACTTTCAACCTTGTTTTCCTCTTGCCAGCTGAGGAATATCCACTTTCAACCTTATTCTCCTATGCAATTAACATATACAAAGACCCAAAAATTGCGACTCTAGACCTGAGGAAGACATTAATGATATTTTTAGATTCTTTCAATGAATCAAGAAACACTTTCACATGTTGCATGTGTGACCTATTTCTTACTAATTTTATATTTTTTAAAAGAAATAGAAAATATCAAATCTTACATGAACTTTTAAATTCCTTCTACGCAAGGCCACGTATATATTTTTAAAAGGCTAGCTAATTTTATCAAATCTTACACTAATTTTAAAAGGCTAGCTAATTTTAAAAGGCTACGTATATTTTTTTTTTAATTTAGGAACCATCCAAAAATCATATCATACTTGACTGGCATTGATTCTTCGCATATGAGTACAATTTCTATAAAAGCACGATACATGTCAAGAAGATAACAAAGGGTCTAGTTAATGTCACCAAAGACATTTCTAAACAGTATAAAGAAACACATTTTAAGAATTATGGTATATGCTGCACAAAAAAAAAAAAGGACTCTTGATACACTTACGGTTCACTTGCTAAAACCATTTTATGAGCCTTCATCCTTACGTGAAAGCCTATAGACATCATGTGAACAAAACCTGGATAGAGTTAGAAAAATCAATTCTTGACAACACAATAATTTGGAGTTTGTAAGCGACTTGACTGGAATAGCACTGACTATTTCAAAAAGTACAATTAAGCCACAAACAAATCGGAAGGAATGATCAATTGCTGATATGTCCATGTTGCATAATCCTAAATGCCATTAGCAAGTATCAGTTAAGGCTGAATTTTTCTAAGTTTGAACGAAACAACTTTAACTTTCTGCATCATGTTGCTACAATAGATACAATAACCCAGGTACAGTTAGGGCCAGCAAACTTGTAGTCATATGTATTTAGGCCAAAAAACCCCTAAAAATCTTGCAATTATAGTACAATAAAAGAGGTATAAATAGATCTATTATGTAGTTGAAGAGAGACGATAAAATCAATAAAACAAAAGAAATGAATTAAAATATTGACATATAAATATACAACAAAGCATTAGTGACCAGCAATCCTTGATTTTCCCTAAATAGTAAAAATGTTCATCTAAAAGCTAAATTGAGGATATTTTTTCCCCTAAATTCATCTTAGTAGTCATGAAGCCCAACCATTATATTTCACTTATTATATCAATTTGCAATGAAAAATAAGAACAAACACAAAATATTACCATTTTGTTATGTCCATCAACTTCTTTGTCGCAATCCTCCCTTCACACATGTGCTTCGTAGTATTGGGTTCCATACGCTGACTATCCAAAGCCAAATTAAAAAAAAAAAAAAAAAAAAAACAGATCCAAAAGTTAATTCATGTATATATCAAGTTCTACCAAAACTCGAATGAAATAAGTGAGAAAGGAGATGACAGCACTTACAGCTTCTGACATAGTCTTCTTATAGTTCTATGGAATGACAATAAACCAGAGAAGTGTTACGGATGCCCTTCTTCTCAGGATTTTTCCGAAATTACTACCACCAGACAGCCTTGTAAATTCACACACTGAAAGAAATTTCAATCAACATCTCTCAGATACTAACATATGTAGCCATGAAATAACAATGAACTAAAAGAGGATAATTAACGCGTGCCTTATATTCTGGCTAGGGAAAAAAAGAGAGAAAAAAAACATACCAAAGTAAGAAGAAAAGAGAGGAGCAGCAACACGAATGACCAGAACATAAGGCATAGGCCCGCAAAAAATAAAAGGCTGCTGTAAACCAAACAAATGTGCAGAGGAGGAACCGGAGCAGTACACCACGGGAAGGTACGAAGGGGAAATGAAAGCGCAGAGCACAATGCCGCGACCACAGAAGCAATCCAGTCGGAACAGGCGTGGGCAAGCACGTCGCATTGACCCCACGAAACCATGGAGAGCTCGACAGCGCACACAGCACAGTGATAGAGCAGGTGGCGAAAAGGGAGAGGAATGGGGTGTCCGTACTGAGCAGTTAGACGGAGAGAAAAAGAAAAGGAGGAAAAACCTCAGCGGCACAGGGAAATAATCCAGAACAACACGCTGTATGGCCAGATGAAACTCGAGAACGGAACCAAGGGACACGATGGAGGCTCTCCAGCAAAAAATCAGATGGCCCAGATGAGCTAAGATAGACCAACGGCAAGGATGCAATTACTGTGCTAACCACAGTAAAAAGGCAGAGCACGTGCATCGCACGATGCCGATGCACGATGCTGCAGCTCTATATATGTATATATATGTATGTATATGTATGTATGTATATAATTTGTGTAATAACCAAAAAGGTTCTGGTAGTGGTGTGCATGCTAGGAATCTTGTCAATTTTTCCATTAAAAGGAACGGAATCTCATCAATTGTCACTTGTCACTTTTCAGTCTGTTAATAGGCCAAGCTAGCTTTCCTGGTCCGATTTGACCAGGCCTAATTTCTTAATTTTCTATGGTACACGTACACTGCCATGACCAGTAGCTCTTGGCTTTATTTCTTGTGTGGTTGTTAGAAAGAATAAAATTATGAAATTGCAAAGCTAAGACGTGACACTACATCCCTCTTAAAGACGGGTTATTCCAGTTTTTTACCCTTTTGGTGAGGAACGTCAACTATTTTGTCAAATTATTATTATTTTCTTTTTGTTTAGAAGACTCTTCTTGTCAAATATTTGATAAATATGGAAGATTAGTCCTGAAAATTGTTCAAAAGAAGTTTAAAAATTTAGGCGTTATATTGTAAATACAGAAGCTCAAGTTGCATTTGTTCAAAAAATGAACGCAAAATGTTGCTCATGTAACTGACAAAAATCCAAATATAACAAGCCAGGAATATGTATATTACTCCATAAGAAAGAACCATGTCAATTTTAAGATCACTTACACAGTTACACCTGATCTGAAACAATACAAATAGGAGAAAAATGATTCGAACGGAGTAGAAAAGAATAGAGATGATTTTGCAAATCCACTTTCCAGATTAGAAAGAAGCAAGAAGAGTGGAGTGAAGTTGAGCAGATACACGATTGACTCTCTTCCTCACTTGATCAGACGATAGCACACAAAATTTCGTCAAATTTCTTTATTTTTGAAATAATTTCAAATTAAACTTCAGCGCCCAAATTTCTGTTTGACTTCAATTCGTCTGCTTCACTCTTTCTTCTAATCAGAAAAAAAAAATGGTGAATGAATAGAATTTCAATTTTTTTATTTTTTGGCTTGACCCTCAATTTATCTTTAAAAAAAATTCGAAAAATAATAGAATTTCAGTTATGATTCCAAATTTCCAACGCTTAAAAAAATTTCCTATCAGGGCCTTATATGCCGGGCTAACTTACTGGTCCAATTTGATCAGGCCTTTCGGTTTCGGATCAGAGTGAGACTCCAAACGGATCCATCCTTTCTGTTTCGGATCCAATCCAATACAAAAGAAGAGCCGAGTCCGATTCGAGTTGAAGGAACCTCATTACTAAAACACTCGTGTGTAGTCTTGCTGCTGTTTTCTTCACTGCATTTCGTCGAACAAGTGATGGCCACCCTTGTATCGGAGCCAGATACAGCTTCCAAGCTCCAAGTATTTCTCCAATGGCTCCAGGTATATCTCTCTCCTTTCCCATCTCCCTCTTACAACGGTGCATGCGCTCTTATCTTCCTATCTATAACAATTCTCTAATTCAAACCTAGGCGAATGGGGCTGATTTGCGAGGTTGTACAATCCGACCATGTGGCCCAGACAAGGGATATGGCGTCTTCTCTACTTCTCCATGCAACCCAGACAATGGTTATTATTGCTTTCATAATTCTCTTAAGAAGTTCCTTTCTCTCTTTTCACACATTGTAATTTCCTGGTAGTAATAAAATTGGTGCTCTGTAGGTGTTGTTATGGCAGTGCCTCTTGACTTGGCAATCACTCCCATGAGGGTGCTACAAGATCCCATACTGGGTCCCACTTGCAGGGCTATGTTTGAGCAGGGTGGAGTCGATGACCGGTTTCTGGTCATGTTGTTTCTCTTGGTAGAGAGTGTCCGTCCTGACTCCCTCTGGAAACCGTATGATCCTTTTTGTAATTATTAATTATAGTCTTTACTTGGAAGTGATTTAAATTGTCCATGCTTACACTGTAAAACAAGATATACACCGTTTTTGAAATGCAAAATATTATCATATGCCACCTCTCTACTCATGATTGATCCAAAAATGCCCAATTTCCTGTTGTTTCTTTTATCACAAAATGCCCAACAACCTGCTGTTTATTCTCTTTTATGGTGGGGCAATTGGATTATCTTGTTTGTGTCTGTTTCATGCTTTCACTGAGGCATACATTATTTTTGCTGTGATTGAAATCACCTTTTCTTTCTTAAATTTTTTTAATTGGTGAATCGGCAAACATGTAGGTACCTTGATATACTACCCAGAAAATTTAATAGCCCTCTCTGGTTCACAGACGACGAACTTTCTGAACTGAAAGGGACAACATTGTACCGTGCCAGTATATTACAGGTTATTTTTGCATCAGTGTGGCTCTCAAATTATCATAATTTTATTTTAGATAAATTTTATGTTCAAAATTATTTGTAAGTATCTAAAGATAGTTGTTTGCCAGCGAAAATCATTAGAAGACCTATATGAGAAAAAAGTGAAAGGTTTGGTGGAGGAGCTGTTACAGTCGGACCAACAGGAGAGGTCAACCTGGTTAGTCAAACCATTTTTCTTTGTTTATTTTTACTGTTTTGGAAGGTTTTTATTCCTTGCTGCTAAATCATTTTGAATCTTTTTACAGGACTAGAGATATACATTATGAAGATTTCCTTTGGTACGTTTTTTTTTCTTTCCTAGTTAAGTTTTTGGATAACATCTTTATTATGAAATAGTCTTCATATAACAGTGTATGTGTGTGCATGTTTGTGTGTGCCTGTGTGGTAATTAGGGCGAATTCGGTATTCTGGACTCGAGCTTTGAACATTCCAATGCCTCACTCTTATGTATTTCCCAAGTCTGAAGAGGAACATGACACCGAAGCATCACAGCATGAGCAAAACAGTGATCATAAGGTTATTATCTTTTTTAGTTGGCACCATTTAATTTTCTTCATTATGGAAATTTTTTATTATTTTGTTAGGATTCTGATTGTATGGAGTGCAACTGTGGGGAATCAGGCAATGGAGAGCCTGTTTGGTTGGAGGGCCTGGTTCCAGGGATAGACTTCTGTAACCATGGTTAGGCCCACTATGAAAATTAGAAAGTTTAATATTTGATATTTTGAATTTTATCTCAGATCATTCTACTAGTAGGAATTACCTACATTCTATTGATTGTTTGTGGGCCTGGTGAATAATGATCAGAACTCCTAACGCCTATATCTTTCTTGTGTCTCTGATTTGAAGGTACTATCACAGGCTCTAAAGCTGTGGCGACATGGGAGGTAGATTCAGCTGGTACTGCGTCAGGAATTCCCAATTCAATGTATCTTCTTCTGGGTATAAGCTTTCATTTTTATTGTAAACAACTTTGACCTGTATTCATTTCCAATTATTTGTTCTGAACACTTTTGAATTTTGATTAAAATTTTAAGCTGCAAATTATGATTGTTCTGACAAGGAGATACATATTAGCTACGGAAACAAAGGAAATGAGGTGTGTTTCATCATTACTGACAATTCAATTCTGCATATGCTAAAGTAATCTAAAGTGACATCTAAACTTGCTTATTTCTTTATTTGTAACCAGGAATTGTTATATCTTTATGGATTTGTAATCGAAGAAAACCCTGATGATTATCTCATGGTACAGTGGCAGACTGACAGTTCCTTTGGTTGTTTGTGAATTATATTTAAATATTAGTATATGCTCTTAGAAACCTATGTTCTTTTAATGAGTTATAGGCTTAAAGGGATGTTGAAAAGTGCTATATTTACAGATGACCCCTAAAAGATTTGGGAATTTGTTAATTGTGTAGGTGCACTATCCTGTTGAAGCACTCGAGCATGTAACATCCATTGACAAAAAAACAAAGCTCTTAGAAATTCAGGTTTATGTTTATTTATATAATTATTTTTTTGGCATAATTAGCTTCTCTTTAATTTTCATTGTGATTTGCATCATGGTTCCAAAAATGTATTTATCATTTTGTTATCCCCCTTTCCAGAGTGCTGAAATGAGATGCCTCCTACCAAAAACCTTGCTTGATATTGGTTTTTTTAGTACCTGTCAAAAGGATAATGGAACCAGTACCAGTTATGCTTCTGAGATCACTAATTACAGCTGGAGTGGGGAAAGAAAGGCTCCTTCATACCTGAACAGACTGGTCTTTCCTGAGGAGTTTATGGTCACATTACGTACCATCTCTATGAAAGAATTTCAGATTGATCAGGTTTCTTCTATGCTTGGTGAGGTGAGTAATCTCTATGAAAGTACACCGGCAACCCTACAAAACTTCAAAATGTCATGGACACCTCTGCAAACGAATTAACAGTCCATAAGTCCCTCGAGTTAGAACCTACATCACTCCATTCTTAGTTCAAGAATTGAAAATAATGCTCTTTTATGATCTATTAGGGCAGGATATCCTTTTTTCCTGTAAATTTGAGGGTATTCTAGGGGATGTTCTTGTGATTTTTGTTTACAGATTTTCCTTTTGTTATAGACTTACAGTATGTTGTTCTGGAAACCTTTTATAGGTCTTAGAGCCCTCTGACAAGGAGGTGCAATCAGCGATTTGGGAAGTTTGTGGGGATTTAGGGGCCTTTGAGTTGCTCGTGGATCTTCTTTCTTCAAAGTATGATTATCACTCATAAACCATGCCATCCCCCCTCCTTCACCAACACCCCTACACATACCTCAAATGTTTGTTTTCATTTTTGTTTGACTATTAGTATTCCTTAAGGTTGATAGGTCTTGAAGAAGGTTCTGGAACTGAGGAATCAGACACAGAGCTGCTTGAGAAACTCAATTCTGTACCCGAAAGGTAATCACACTACCTTTTGTTATTGAAGATGTTGAATTTCAGATGGTTGGCCCATTTTTAATGCACATTTCTTTTGATTCTGCTATTCATTTAACAGCTGGTAGTGTTATTGGAAATTGTCTGACATCTGACGTTTCCATATAATATACGTCGCCTGCACAATTTTTTATTTGTACTTATTAATTTTTTTTATATGTTGCAGTGAAAAAGAGATGAGGAGACATTATTGGTCAAGTGTAGTGTACCGAAGAGGCCAAAAACAGTTAACGAAACTGTTCCTCAGAGAAGCACAGCATGCGTTGGAATTATGTGCGCAGGAGCAGAATTAGCAAGTTCTATGAAATTTTCCTTAAGTTTAATAATGTTTCTTTTTTAAGGTCCATCTCTTCTTTGTATATCTATGCGAACTCCTGGGAATTCAATTTTAAATTACTGAGGGAAGTGCTTCCCACTGATTGAGGGTTAACCAATGTGAGATGTGATGGCTAACTGGCTAAGAGTTCTCTTGGCTAGTGTCAAAAGTCATTATTCTGATAATAAAATAAACTAAAACTTTGCATTTTCATGGAGCTCTCATTTTTCCTTTTCTTACAAACGTGATACGATTCATACAATGCATTATACGTGAAGGTATAGCTTTCTAAAACTTAAAATACAGCAACAAAACTATCACGATAGAGAGCAACAGCTCTGTTGATAGTTGATACCTGTCAAATAAATTGAGAAGCATTTACTCTCAGAATACAGAAGATTAGTTGACAGTAAAAATGCGAGTAACCCAAAACAAGGAGAAGAAATAAGAATACTAGAACCCTGTTTTTCTCTTTTACTATCGCTGAATCATCCGACTAAACACCGTTCGCTGTTAGTGCACTATTATAATAGCTCTTACAGATTTGATCAATACTGATTGATGACTAAATTCCCTTTTAAGAAGTCTAAACAGTTTTAGAACTGTCAAAAAAGTTCACAGATTGTGGCTCGCTCGATATAAATTCCCTTTTAAAAAGTCTAAATAGTTTTATTTAGATTTTTTTTTTTACCAGCTCAATTCGAATTCGAGTTTCAAATCATTTGAGTTCAACTCGAAAATAGTTTGATATTTATTTATGTTATCTAATTTATAGTATGAAAATGTATTTATTTAAATCATAGATACTAAGTTTCTTCAAAGTTCTATTATAAAAATAAATAAAATAGTATGTTGGTAAATATAATTAGAAAATAATGAATATCTGTTAATTGGCGCTCTAAATTTTTATAAATAATATCAACTATTATAGCTATTGAGTTTGTTCGGATCTATTGAGTTTGTTTCAGATCGCACATTCAATTCGAATTCGAATTAGCTCAGCTAATAGCTTGATTGAATTTTGGCTTGAGTTTGAGATGAATCAATTTAAATTAGAAATATATAAGGCTGGGAGAGCGTGACCTGCGCGTGGGAGCTGAATTTACTGTAGTTAGCACAGTTCCCTTATCCTGTCCATTGGTTCGTTTTGGTCTGTTCATCTCAGCCGTCTGATGTCTCTCATCCGTGGGCTCTTCAGCGTTGTGCTCAATGGGATCGCCTCATTCTCTTTCTTCTCGCTTTCTCCCTCACCTTCGTCGTACGCAGTCCCACGATTCACTGTTGCGGCCAACCAATTTGTCGGGGACTTTTGGTGCGTTGTCGATCATCCGATGGCTTCTTGCGCTCAACGCGACGTGCGAGCCCATCCCTGTTCCGGCTGGGTGCTCTCGGTGCTTCTTTTACTATGCTCCTGGGCTGTGTTTTTCCTCTTTGTGCCACTGTTTTGGTGTTGTGCTCCGGGCTTAGTTTCTGCTTGGCGACTGTGCTCTGCCTGCTTTTCCTCACGATTTTGGGCGCCACCTGTCCCTCTGCACGTCCCTGCGCGCCCAATTTAACTGCCTGCTTTCGCCTCTCCTTCTCTGCTGTTTGTTCGTTCTCGGTTGGTATGCTGTTCTGTCTTTCCCCTCCTTTTTGTGTGTCCATTTTTTCTTCTTTGCTTTTTGTTTCGTCTTTGCTTGGGATCAACTGTGGTGGGTCTTTCTAGATAAAAAAAAAAACCTCGAAATACTTGCACTGGAATCTCCTATCTTACTTGCTTCCGACTGATGGGTCGCCCCAAGTGAGCTGTTTATTTTGATCTCCTCTTTGGTTGTGTGATTGTGTTAGAAACAGTTCCCTTTTCTTTCTATCTGCTCCTTTCTGTTCCTGCTGTGCACTGTTGGACAGATGTTTTGTAAAATTGGGCTCCTTCAGTCAGCACAATGTAGGCACTTGGATAGGTTAGGTGCTCAATAAAAGCAAATATAGGCCTGTTCATTTTTCGTTTTGGTCAGTTAACATTATGAGGGTCAACACATTAGTTTAGGGATGTATTCAGGAAAATTTGTTCTGTGCTATTTATGCGCAGGGGATCGGTCCTTAATTATTCAGCGTTCCTTCGATTAGGCAACCAAAGAGGTCGATTGTTTCTGCCTGAGTTAGATTGCCGTACTGTGTTGTGGAGTGGATGGTTTTTTTTTATGCTGGTCTAAAACAGTCCCTCACAATTTTATATATATTTTCTCACAGCATATTGTAATTCCTGCTCTAATGGCTATAGTTTTTAAAAGAATCAACCTTTAGTTGAGGGGAAAAAAAAATCAAATGGTCCCTCGCAATTTTATATATCTTTCCTCACAGCATATTGTAATTCCTGCTCTAATGGCTGTAGTTTTTAAAAGGATCAACCTTTAGTTGAGGGAAAAAAAAACACGCAATCTACAATTAATAAAAAAAAACAAATTTGGGCACGATGCAAGGAAAATAGTTGCTGCCTGTTTCACATTCAATCGGCGCTGTTATTCGTTCTAAGTTTTAGTTTTTGGATGTGCTTGAGTGTACAGTCTCATTTTTGTATGGGTTTTGTTGGTGACGTTTGTTGTTTTTTTTTTTGTGTCAGGTGACCCTTCGATACGGGCTTTGTTCAGGTCATTTCTAGGAGTGCTTACATTGGACGATCGTTCTCTTTGCTGCTGTTTCGCCTGGTAATGTGCTTTATTTTTTCTAATGGTTACATCTATCTTGAGGATATTAGTTTTTTTCTTTTTTAAAAACTTTACATGCTGTGTCATACAAACGCACACAAAATCTGTGTGGGTAAGTCACTCTTCATTTACTCAGTTTTGGTGATCGTTGTTGTATTACGAATGTATCGGCCTTGCAGGTCGTTAGGTCTGTGGTTCACTTTAGATGATTAAAATGACTGTATGGAATTGCTTTCTTTGAAACTTTGTTAGTTCTAATGGACCAACAGGACGTATCAGGGACAGCGTATTCATCTGTTGCAGTAATATTGTTGTAGTGTGTCGGTCTGTTGCAGTAATATTGTTATAGCGTATTCATCTGTTGCAGTAATATTGTTGTAGCCGCTTTTTGATGCCCCACCACCACAAAATGAGTCGACTTTTGATAGATCGGTTTCTACAACATCTTGCAACACGGTTCCTTAGATATATTGTTGTAGTGTGTCGGTCCTGGTCTTGGTTAATTTTAGTTCCTTTTGTTCAACTGTTGTGTTTTTTATGGTCAGCTATCTAACGAACTCTTTTAAGTGGTTGTGGGTGCTTTATTATGTATGAAATAAGATATATGTGCCTCCGTGTGATGAACTGTTATGGCTGAAGATATTTCTGGCCGCTATATGGGAATGAAAACAATATTATGGGATTACACACCCTGTGATTTCATTATTCCGTGCTCTTTAGTTACTATAATCTATAATGTCATGTTAGATAAGCCATCTGTTGTACGCTTATAACTCACATGTTGGTCCTAAAACAAATACAGTTGAATAGCCAGACCTACAGTCATAGCGCAGGCGGCCACCAGGTATGATCTGTAAACCCTTTGCACTGCTCCAAAGGTATTTAAATGCAAATCAAACATTTCTTGACGCATAATTCTACTCCTAACCACACAGTTTCTTTTGCAGCACATCCAGACTGTAGGACCAACCAGGAAGCTCTGATAAAATCAACTCCACTCCAGGTATATCTCATACACTGTCGTAAAAAAAAAAAAATTCAGATGGACTCCATCTATTTTTCACTGGCAACGCATTATAAGACCGATACATTCATATACACAAACACATAGAATAGAACAACAATCTTACCACAGTACATATTAAAACACTTACCATAGGATCCATACATCCACTACACACATACGATAGTCCCTAACATAGCATAAACCATTATTCTTAACACACCACACAACACACAATAGAGTCGCATTGCAACAGTATAGCTGACGATCCTCCTTAACAAACAATCCTCACCCCATAACACAGCTTACCAAGCCCTACATATAAAACATACAATGCCCAGCCTCACTTCTTAACGGGCCGCTTGCACAAACCAGTAGCCTCATCAATATCATCGGCAGCCTTATTATCCTCAACAGCATCCCAGCCAGCAGTGTGTCAGTCACGGTTCTGGCCCACGACGGCCTCTCCAACTACACCATGAACCACACTGGTGTTATCACCCTCATTAATAACTCCGCCCGCCTCACCTATCGGGACTTGCCCTCCAAACAACACCATGGGAACCCTTCTCAGAACTGTTTTTCTCTTTTCGACAAACACAACTACCCTAGGCCCATCAACATGGTCTCCACTGCCTTCGCCCTTCTCAACAGCTTTCTTATCGTCTCTGTTGTCAGACTGCAGGTACACAAGAAAAATACGCTATCAGTGTCCATGGTCACATTCAAAACTCAGGCGCCAACAAGAAGCTCACACAATATATAAAAGGTTAGTCATTGTGCCTATCTCTTCGTGCAAAAAATAAACAATTACAATCTTCATGTTACCTCCTTGCCCCCATCACCAGTCCCAGGCTTCATGGCTAAAAACAGAAGATAAGAAGAAGCACTGTTTGGTTGTCTATAATAAAAGAGCCACCCCACTCTATTCACTCACCAAACACGCTATAAACACACTATATATAAAGAGAACCACCCACCAAAAAAAAAAAAAAAACAAACAAACAGCCTGACCATGACCAGCCTTAGCTGACAACATAAAAAAAAAATTTCCCCAGAAACCTGACAGTTGTTTCTTTCCATGTTAATTAAATTAACTCTGCAGGCACTTCCTTTGATACAGTCAACCAAAAGAGTACAGAAAAAGGACAGCACCCATGACACTCAGCGCCAAAGCGCACAGGTTTTCTGTGACCTCAACGAGCATGAAACCTCACCAAAATCTCCTCCACTCCCTGACCTACAGGTACCAGTACTTTTTCAACAGTCACCAAACAAACAGACTACGTGACATAAAAAAACAAAAAGATTCTCACAGTTCCAGAAAACAAGTGCACACAGAAACAAATACACGTGTAGCAATTTCAAAAGGAAAATAGCACAGCCCTAAAGAACTTCTGTTGCTCTTCCATCAGTTTATAGTGAACACATATATATAGAGGGGCTGTCCATAAAAAAAAAAACAAAGTCATTACACAGTACCACTTCACTAAAACCACGATTTATTTATCACCTTCTCAATAAAAACAATTACTCCATTGGTCAATACATCCAATTTCCAAAGACTGCATTATGCATCCCAAAAAACAACTCAACACAGCATCTTAGCATAGCCAACCTGTGATGCCTAACACAAAAACGCAGCTTTTGTATCCACTGAACAAAATTAAAGAACCAAACCTAACAGAAAAAGAATCTCAGCCCTTTGAGGTAGTCAGGTAAGTAGCCCCACTAATGCAGTAGAAAATGACAAAAAAATAAAGCAAACTTTTGTAAAAAGGGTCTGATGGATGTACTATAGATTACCTCTGGATCTATTATCGCTGTGCCATTTTACACTGTCTCTCATATTCTTTTTTTCTTTTTTCAGGACAAGCCTCGATACATTTTGTAAATTCCGGCCGACAGCCGTTGAATTCCATACAAAACTGACTTTAGTAACTGAGTTTATTAAGAATTTACAATGTTGTTAAGAAGCTCCATTGAACAAAAGAGATACAAGTTCGAATTTTACGAGTGATAAGTATGAATTTTGCGATTGATTCTGTTCCTTTCAGCGTACAAAGCTGCTTTTCATACCCTATGAAATTTATTGCCGTTCGCATAATATATTTTACATTGTTTCATTTCACTCCTGAAAATTACTGTCTGCATGTGTAAATCCATGGTACTGTTTATTAGTGCTCGCTCATTAGGAAACCATTTCATAACACCATCAGATTAGGATGAATCGCGCAACGCGCGAAAATAGAACTAGTTCAGATCAAACTAGAGTCAAGATCAGTTTGTTCGAGTTCGATTCATTAAAGTCATAGCTCAAGTCAGTAAAAAATCCGATATAAAATAAACAAAATTGAATGTAAAGGCTACTGTTTCTTTATTCGGGATGTGGTACCAGTGATAACTAGTAGGAGTAGAGTAATGTAAAGGCTACTGTTTCTCTAAATGAAACAGGTCTTTCAGACCTTTCATTAAAAAAAATCCAAATATTGAATATCATCACCAGATTAATAGATTTATTTGCAATTTAAAAATTGCCCTAATTCAACTCCTCACAAGACTCACGGACCTGATTTAGTTGTCCAACCCAGTAAATGCAAAACAATATATATATATAATCAAACAAGTGGGGAAGAACCTCTGACTACTGATCAGGTAACAACACTGGATCTAACTTGTTTGACATTGGAAATTAATTGTCATCTAAAAAAGCACCATGATCAGTCTTTTGAGAACGTCAGTTGTCACAATCTGAGAGACCATGCATGCATCAAGATTGACAAATGTCATGCAGTTCACCCATGAAATTCGGCCACGAAAAATGCCCGTGCCTTCAGCCCGAAGTGGATCCCGGCAGCAGTCTTCTCAGCATTGGCATATCCCATCATATTAACATCGGCATCAGGCCCTGTTATGCCGTGGCTGCCCATGCCAATCGAATAAGAACTTGAAAGAACACATCTCCAACTGCCGAGTATTGTGATTAATACTACTATACAAGACAGAATAAAAAAGTTCTACTGGATGCTTCCATTGGAATCTGAGAACCAGATCAGTTATGGATTGAGCAATTCACCATAGAGGTTGTTATTCTTTCCGGCTGAAATAGCATTAATAAAAGAACAAGGAAAAATCATAATGTGAAATATATTTCTATGGTTCATTACTCTCTTTTCGTTATTCTTCTCTATAGGCATCTGAATTATAAAATAAATATAAAATTGGAACAAGACGCCAGCATATGAAGAAAAAGTCATAAAGTATCGATAAGATCTTTATTAATTTACATGTCCTAAAAGCTTGTTCAAGCAATTCCATATACTAGATGTTGAATCACTACAGCACTACTTTTAGCTAAAACTGAAAAAAAATTACCAATTGGACAATGGGCAGATGTCTGATTAGTGTTGCCCTATTTTCTACAAAGAAAAGAAAATCTGATTAGATAATGGTTTGATTCACAATATCTAAATTTAATTACATAATAGTTTAGTCATACTCATGGTTCGGAAACTCATCTGATTCCGGTCCGACTCGGCTGAGACGAAACTGAATCGGTTGAAACTTGACACCGATCCCATATTAGAGGGTTTGGAACAGAGCAGGGGAGAGGGAGCCGACTCATATCGATTAAGGTGAAATCAGGTGGAATTGGATTGGGTGAGGGATAGTGAGAGACCATAACCAGAACCGGACTTACCATGACCGATACCATATTATGTGAAGAAAGAAGACCGATTCCCAAACAGGAAAAGAAAAAAATAATAATAAGAGTATTGAAGTCCGGATTTTCTGTGGCGAACTAATTATGTGGTCAATTATGTTTCAACCTTTTAGAAAATTTATTCATAATAAAAATTCACACAGGGTCATTGATGGACTTCAATAATGCAACGTAATTTTAAAGAGGCGAAAAGTAGATCAAGAGAGACAACGGAGATTTCCTTCAAATTAGCCAAGAAAAGAGAGAATTAATCATGTGTAAAGCTTCTTTAAGAATTTTAGAAGTGCATTGATAGGTTGTTTAAAGGCAATTTCATGCAAAGAAGGCAATGTCATTGTTCTTTTTATGAAGATTGTACTTTTTTTGTAAATTTGTCATAAATACTTTGATAGGGCCTAGTAAGGTCTAGTAAGAATCTGGTCTGATATAGCCTAGTAAGGTCCAGTAAGGATCCGGCCCAAATCTGAAATGTTGTCCTAAGAGGTAGCTATAAAAATCAAGTTTCCATCTGCAAAGGAGAGGTTGGCTAATAGATTTGGGGTCAAAATCCATTCATAGCTAATAGGATTTGTATGGAACAATAGAAGAGACAGAATTGTATTGAATCTTATCAAGAATGTTTTCTATTACATTGACACTGATACAGAAGAGAGTATATATAACCTAGCGTACAACCTCTAACAGTAATTACTAAATTACAGTAATACCCCCATACATTGTATATCTAAGGTACATTGAATGTAAACTAAATCTTGAGATTAATTTCCGATGGTGCTAGGCGACTGGTCTTTACTGGTATTGCTAGACTGGTCATCTCCAGTCTTGTCTCTGATTTCCTTCAACTAGACAGTACCAGTGTATCTCGTAATACCCCCCTCGCAAGCCAATGGAGGTGTTTGTACATTGAGCTTGTTTCGAAGCAGTAAGAACCTAGGTGCAGTAAGTGCTTTAGTTAAGACATCCGCTATCTGGTCCTTGGAGCACACAAACCGGATTAGTAGTTGTTTAGAAATCACACGTTCCCGCACAAAATGGAAATCAAGTTCCACATGTTTAGTACGAGCATGAAACATAGGATTGGCTGCCAAAAATGTAGCTCCTATATTATCACACCATAATATAGGAGGAGAAGGAGAATAGAGTCTCAATTCGGCCAGCATGTATTGTAACCACACTAGCTCGGCACTTGCAAGAGCAAGACCTCTATATTCGGCTTCCGTACTAGATCGAGATACCGTTTGTTGTTTCTTAGAGCTCCAAGAGATGAGATTGGATCCATGATAGATGCAAAAATCGGATGTAGAACGTCGGTCATCGGGGCAACAGGCCCAATCCAAATCGGTATAAGCATGAAGGGTAAAATCTGAGCATTTCTTGAATGAAAGTCCATGAGTGAGAGTACCAATTACATACCACAAGATCCTCTTCACTGCTGCCCAATGAGTAGTGGTAGGGCTATGCATGAATTGAGACACTTTATTTACCGCAAAGGCTAAATCGGGTCTTGTTATAATGGCATATTGCAAGGAGCCGACTATGACACGATATAAATGAGGATTATCCATTGGTTCACCATCAAACTTGGATAAGGGAAGGTTGGCAACCATTGGAGAAGGGCAAGGACGGGCATGTTGCATATTAGCACGAATGAGAAGATCTTGTAGATATTTTGTTTGGGATAGATGAAGAGTATGAGGAGATTGAAGAACCTCAATACCAAGAAAATAATGAAGAGGACCAAGGTCTTTAATAGCGAATTTTTGTTGAAGAGAAGGTATGATAGAATGAAGGGACGAATTGGTGTTGGATACAAGGATAATATCGTCGACATATACAAGAATAATGATGATGCATTTAGAAGAGTGAAAAATAAAAAGGGATGGATCATATTGAGAGGGTTTGAAATCAAGGTCAAGCAAGGCCGAATGGAGAGTTTGAAACCAAGTCCGAGGTGGTTGTTTGAGTCCATATAGGGATTTGGATAAAAGACACACATGATTTGGAAAGGAAGAATCAACAAAACTCGGTGGTTGTTGCATATAAACGGTTTCATTAAGATGCCCATGTAAGAATGCATTTTGAACATCAAGTTGTCTAATATGCCAACCATGAGAAAAGGCAAGAGAAAGAATAAGACGAATAGTTGTGGGACGTACCACAGGGCTAAAGGTTTCAAAATAGTCGATGCCCTCCTCTTGATTGTAACCCTTGGCCACAAGACGTGCTTTGTATCGCTCGATCGAACCATCGGCTTTTCTTTTGATCTTAAAGACCCACTTACAACCAATGATATGTTGAATGGCCGGAGGAGGGACTAGAG
The DNA here is from genome assembly GCA_027562975.1 of Rhynchospora breviuscula. NCBI lineage: Eukaryota > Viridiplantae > Streptophyta > Magnoliopsida > Poales > Cyperaceae > Rhynchospora > Rhynchospora breviuscula. Next base: position 13,525,480 of record CM050400.1, on the reverse strand, counting down.
ACCAAGTTTCATTGACGGCAAGGGCATCAATTTCCTGGGCCATAGCTGCTCTCCACTGGGATGATGCTTTGGCTTGATTGAAATTAGATGGTTCGGTTTCAGCTTCAGTAGAAATATGAAAAGCCACATGATTATGGTATGTACGTGGCTTGTGGATGTTATTCCTTGATCGGGTAGTCATAAGATGAATAGGTTGTGGTTGCATAGTTGTAGTAGAGGAAGTAGAAGGGAGATCAGCTTATGAAGAAACAACAGGGAGAGAAGAAGAGTGCTGTGGCACTGAAGTTATGATCTGAACAGATGAACCTGGAAGTGCATCTGCAGTAGGAAGAGGTTTAGTTCGGTCAGAAAGAGACGCTGCCCGAACAGGAGAGTTGAAATAACGGGCAGAAGCAGTTGTTGGGGATATGACATCTGGCGACAAATTCATGATGGGCGAAACATCATCAGAGACATGCTCTGTGGGCTGCACTTCAGTTGTTATGGGCTGATCCATATTGTTGAATGTGGGCTGCGATGCAGACCTAACTTGTCGATCCAGAGGCAACCATAACAAAGCTGACTCATGATTGTTGACAGTAGCATCTGAAATAGAATTACTAGTTCTAAAAGGAAATGTCAGTTCATCAAACACAACATTACGAGAGATAAAAATTCGATTTGATTCCAAGTGAAGGCATTTATAACCTTTTTGAATAGTACCATAACCAATAAATATACACGGAAGCGATCGATCTTGGAGTTTATTTTTGTTATAAGGTCTAGTAAGAGGGAAACAAAGACAACCTAGGACCTTGAGAAATTGGTAGTCTACATTTTTGTTAAAAAGTTTTGTATAAGGCACAATTTTAGTAGGGAGAGAAGGTAATCTATTTATGAGAAACACTATGCTAGCAAAGATAGAATCCCAATGACATAAAGGTATAGAAGCATAATTAATAGTGGCTAAAGCAAGTTCAACAATATGCCTATGCTTGCGTTCGGCAACGCCATTTTGTTGTGGCATGTAAGGGCAAGTAAGTTGGAACCTAATGGTAGGAAATAACCGTTGTATTGGCTTATATTCCGTACCACCATCACTCCTAAGAGTTCGAATTTTCGCATTAAAGAGAGTCTCAACTTGAGACTTAAAAAGAGTAAAGATATGCACAAGTTCATCCTTTGAATGAAGAAAATAAATCCAAGTAAATTTCGAAAAATCATCTATAAACACTACATAGTAACGAAAACCATCTTTAGAAATTATAGGAGCAGGACCCCACAAGTCCGAATGGACAAGTTCCAAAGGAAAAGTAGAAGAAGAAAAACTAGAATTGAAAGGCAAAACATGCGCCTTAGCTATACAACATGACTGACAAAGCGATAAATTCCTAGAAGTACAAGATAAACTATATGAATTCAAGACTTGTAAAGTGACATTAGAGGAGGGGTGGCCAAGTCTTGCATGCCAAATATCGGCCGAAGCTCTTTCTCTAAGAAATGCTTGAGGCGAAAAGAAAGGGAGAATGTAATAGAGGCCATTATGTTGTTTAGCTTGAAGGAGCATTTTGTTGGTGTGACGGTCCTTTAAAAAATAAGAATCCAAAGTAAATTCAACACGAATACTATTGTCTTCAAGTAATTTTGAAATACTCAAAAGATTTTTGGTGAAAGAGGGAACATGCAAAACATTTTTAAGAAGAAGCTCACAAGAAAAAGTAACTAAACTAGAAGAGCCAATGTGTTTAATAAGCATACCCGAACCATTACCAATGTGAAGAGAATCGGTTCCTTCATACGGCATGTAAGACGAGAGGTTGTTGATATCACTCGTCACATGATGCGTAGCCCCCGAATCAAGACACCACTCATTGTTAAAGAAATGAGCTGACTGTTGAGCAACATGGGCTTGAAATTGAGGAGGAGGAGGAGGACCTCTCGGTCGTGGATTGGGTCGTTGTACCGGTTCTACATACCTCGAGTCAAAACGCCACCAACATTCAAGTGCTGTGTGACCCCGTTTTGCACACACTTGACATGTTTCATTTTTTGAAGGGTTGGACACAGTAGACAATTTGGTACCATTGGTAGGCAGAGGTAATATTCCATTGTTAAGCCCAGTATGAGCTCCATTAGTGTGGGCTATAGAGGAATTAGAGAAGCGAACAGAGGAAGAACCTTGCCTGTAGTGTTGAGAATTGCCTTGAGACTGAGAGCCATGATTCTTGTTCTTCGCCGGAACTTGAGAATAGAAAGCGGAAGCGTCAGAAGAAGATGAAGAAGCGGCTGTGAAATGCTGAGTCTGAAGCAGCTGTTCATGAGTCAGTAGCAGCGACTGCAGGTCATGAAGATTAATCGGCTCCAATCGGGCTATAATGGCAACAATAAATGAGTTGAACTCAGACCCAAGACCATTCAAGATGTGGGTCACCTGATCCTCATCGGCTATGGGAAAACCAATGAAGGAAAGCTCATCTGTAATCGACTGTACTTTCTCTAAGTAATCAGCACAAGAAGAAGACCCCTTGGTAAGATTCTGCAGATTTCAACGAAGCTCAGTGAGTTTAGCTCGAGAAGTAGAAGAAAAGAGACGCTGAAGCGCAGACCACAGCTGAGATGTGGAAGAACAAGCAACTACTCGAGCAAGAATCGGCTCTGACAAGGAGGCACGAAGCCAACCAAGCAAGATCTGGTCTTGCCTATGCCAAGCAAGATAGAAGGGATTGAGCTCCATTTGGCCATTAGAAGCGGTTCTTGTAGGAGAAGGAGCAGGGATATGAGGATTAATGAAATTGTAAAGGTCGTATCCGTGCAATAATGGTAAAATTTGCGATTGCCAGGAAAGATAATTGGCTTTTGTTAATTTGGTTGTAATTGGGATGTTAAGGAACACAGGAGAATCTCTGACAGTAGAAGAATTAGGAAAATTGAGGTTGGGATTAGAGAATTGAGAAGAAGAATGGGTAGAAGAAGAATTCAAGAATTGAGAAGTAGAGGCTGCATAAGGAGGAATTTGAGTATTGGAGAAGAAGGGAGGAGCAAAGAATGTTTCGGCATGTGCATTAGAGGAGCTGCCTGAGAAAACCCCCGAAGTAGTTGTCGACAAGAAGGTCGCACCACCAGTTGTGTTGCCGGAGAGAAGAGAAGAAGAGGAAGGATCGATGTGGTTGTTAGCCATGGTGCTGGCTCTTGATACCATAATAGGATTTGTATAGAACAATAGAAGAGACATAATTGTATTGAATCTTATCAAGAATGTTTTCTATTACATTGACACTGATACAGAAGAGAGTATATATAACCTAGCGTACAACCTCTAACAGTAATTACTAAATTACAGTAATACCCTCATACATTGTATATCTAAGGTACATTGAATGTAAACTAAATCCTGAGATTAATTTCCGATGGTGCTAGGCGACTGGTCTTTACTGGTATTGCTAGACTGGTCATCTCCAGTCTTGTCTCTGATTTCCTTCAACTGGACAGTACCAGTGTATCTCGTAATATTGTTTGACTTGGTCAACAGATGGTAAATACTAGTCTGTCATTATTTTCAAAATAACAATATCAAACTAAATTGTACTAGACGCAATTAACAAATCAGGCAAAAACCTACACGCAGTGCTATTACCATACAAAAATTTACAAAAACAGATAAAGTTAGATATTAATACCGCGCTAAGGGGACTCATCTTCTTCTGAAGCTTCTCGTTCTTGGCCTTCACCCTTTGTGCCTCAGCAAGAAGAGCCATCCTCCTTGCGGTCGCAGCATATGGGTTGAGCTTCAACAGGGTGCTGACGCTCTTGAGCGGGTTCTTCTTCAACTCTCTCTTGTTAACCTCCCTGTTGACTGGCCTGACAACAGCCTGCACCTCATCAGAGTTGATGATCCTCGCCAGATCAGCATTGAGCATCTTAGGCCTTGGCAGAATGAAGCCCTTCTTCTTCTCGGATGGCTTCTCAAAGGATCCGAAGTCCAAGTCGAGCTTCTCAAAGGCTGACTTGGTCCAGATGATCAACCGACCGACATGACCACCCGGAGCGAGCTTGAGCAGGTTGAGGCGCTCGACATTGGCCACATCAACACCAGGAATGTTGCGAAAAGCCTTCACAATCTTGGATCCCTCAGTACCATACACAATCAGAGGACCCTTGCGGTTGGTGTAGCGGCGGTTGCGCATCTTACCCTTACCAGTACGGATCTGAACAGAGTCCTTGACCTTCTCAGCATCAGCATACGCACCAACCTGCTTCAGTATCTTGATACTAGCAGAGGTCTTCTCGACCGACTCAGCTGAATCATAGAGCACAAGAGGGAGCTCAGGGATGCTCTCGATCTTGTGGCCTCTAGCCATGACAAGTGATGGCACAGCGGAGGTAGCAAGAGCCGAGGCAACGGCGTTTCGGCAGAGATGGGTGTTGACACGCCTGTGCCAGCGATGCCAGATCTTGGTCCGAGCGAACATACGACCGCCACGACACATGTTTCCGAAAGCTCCCTGACCAGCACAGTGCGTACCACCACCAGGGACACGGGGGATACGAGACACGGCGCGTCTAGTACCCCAGGATTCGGCGGAGGTCTGGTGTCCAGCGCGCTTAGACACGGCGTAAGGCTGGCGCTTGTTGCATGAGATGTGAGCGTGAGTCTGGCGGACTACATCGGGGCGAGGAAGACGCTGGGGAGTGGTACGGAGTTGGCCTTCTTGGCGCCGTCGACGGCCATATTGCCTTCGAGGGATTGAACGGAGACAAGAGGTCTGGCAGCGGAGGTGGCGGGCGCCATTGTTAAGGTTAGGGTTGTGAGAGGAATGAAGAGGTGTAGTAGGGTTTGGGCTAAAGGAGGCGGGCGGAGTGGGATGGGTGTTTATATACAAACCGCATCGCATCCTCTGGATGGAGGATGGCCATCCATCCAATCTCAGTCAGCCAACAAGTGCTTTATGAGATGCCCGGACCCCGCCAACAAGTGCTTTATGATTCAAGAAGCGCCCGAAATTGAAGAAACTCTCAAGGAACGATACCATGATGCCCTTGAAAGCTACCAAGATTCCCTCGATGATCTTCAAGAGTCGATAGGGGTAGAAGAGACATTAGATGAGGCATTAGAGGGTCAAAGCGACATTTTTCAAGCCACCTCGACCCCAAACTCGGACCGAGATGAGACCCGAGTTGAGGAACAAAAGGTGACAGATCCTCTCTTCAGTCCAAATGACCCTGGTTCGGTCCGAACTAAGGCCCCCAAAGTCGAATTGAAGCCTCTCCCGACCTCCCTCAGGTATGAATCTCTTGGCCATAGTCAAACGAACTCCGTTATTACTAATTCTAAGCTAGATGTAGGACAAACGAAGAAGCTCTTGGTTGAAAAAGGAGCAATGGGGTACTCGTTTGATGATCTCTCAACTTTCACGCGTGGGATTCTCTTTGAAGACATCACCAATAAGGATATGACAAATCGCTCGCCGTCTCACTCTCCGGGCCCAATCAAATCAAGAATTAGTGAAAAGATGGTCAAGCTAGGGACCTAAAACAAGCGCTTCTTGGAAGACAACCCAAGGATTTCTCAACTCTTTTCTTTTTTATTTTTATTTTTATTTTTTCTTTAAAAAAAGAGAAAATACAAAAAAAATTAGAAAATAGAAAACCCATAAAAATTTGAAAAAAAACAGAAAATTAAAAAAATATAATTTGTTTGTTGATTTTGTTTGATTAATTGTAGAGATTTTCGAAGGAACAAACGAAGGAAGATGCAATCCGTGCTAGAGGACCATGGGTTACGTGAGCCAACTAACCCCGATCGACCTCATACGATTTGCACAACAGCTCAAGAAAATGAGTAGAGCCATCTTGGAAATCGAGAAGCACATCTACACGGTGCAAAGTAAAATTTGGTTAAGTTCTCTTTTCTCTCCTATTTTCTTTTCTTTTTGATTGAATGCATTGAGGAGAATGCTTGTAATAAGTTTGGGGGGAGGGTAATAGGAGGAAAAATTGAAAAAAATTGAAATTTTGGTTAAGTTAGAATTTTTTTCGTGATTTTTCTGACCTCTGCTCGGTCCGAGATGGGCTTAACTCGGACCGAGATGAAGCTTCTGGACAATTTTCTGAAAAATGCACTCTCTGCTCGGTCCGAGTTCACTCCATCTCGGTCCGAGTTGAGACTTTCAAAATTGATTTTTCACTTGGGAAATCAATTGAACATGTTAGTGCAAATTTATTTGATCCTAGGGTTTAATTCTTTCATCACTTTTTCGTTGTGTTGGTTTAATTAGAAAGTAATCTCAAATTTCTTAGTTAACCAGTGAATTGAGTTACATGGATGCATGTAAAGTTGAGTGCCAGTAGGTTCCATTACAAGCTTAAACTGACTGGAATTATTGCATAAGTTCAAGAAATAATTGGGGCTTTATTTGAAATTTGAAATTTGAAATTAACTTAAATCTGTAATTTTTTACCTCCATTTACTTCTACAGAGGCCAAACTGAAGAAAGGAAGTACTTGATTGTGGGTATTTCTAGCTGAACATTTGCCAATAGAAAGACAAACAATTTATTCAGTTCAGAACAAGCAGCTTGACTAAGTGACGTAGCTACTTGCCTCCACTTCTCTTTTACATCATCTCTTTTTTTCTTCATCTTTTTTTCAATGGACAGGTGTCAAATCAGGCCTAGAGAAACAACTGCATACTATAGAGTCATCTATTGCTCAAACTGAAGGGACAGGTACAGGGACTGGTACGGAGCTGATTATAGAAGTTAATGACGCAGAGATGGATTTTTGATGGGCATTTCATCACTTAAATGAAGCGAGGGATGTTGAGGAAGATCAGCATATTAATTAGTTGTCTGATTTGGTGTTTGTTCCTTAAAAGTGGTTAGGCATATATAGTTTTCGTTTTTGAGTTGTGTACTAAACTGTGGTTTTATTGCTACGTTTACTGGTATTTGTTAGATGTCATGTAAGGATTTAGAAGCAGTAGTTGCTTTTTAGGATTCTCTTAGGTTTGTTTTTACTTGCTTTTACTGATCATTGTATTCGAGTCACATGTGTAGACTTTAGTTTTAATGGATATTTGATTTCCCTACTTGAGGATTTCAATTAAAAAATAATCCAGTTGTTCCTAAAAAAAAATACTGACTACATTTCCTTGATGGAAAATCCAAAATCCAACTTTTCTTTAAAAAAATAAATAAATGTTAACTACATTTTCTTGATGAATATCCAGCTGTTCCTAAAAAAATTGAACACTTGATAGCTAGATTGTAATTTAGGATTTAAAATCAATAGTTCTTTTGTTTGCTATTCATATAAATTTTCTACTATTTATTAATTTTTATCTTAAATGATTTTTTTATTATAGTGTGTGTTGGATTAATAAAATATATATTTTATTTGTGATTACACTATAAAAACCAAAAGTCAGAATAAGATGAGAATAAGATGTGAACAAAACAGTGGAAGCAACTAAAATTCACTATTTTGTTCTAAAAATAAATGAAAGTAAATTTCCATTTATAATTTATGGTGTCCATCTAATTAATATACAGAGCATCTAACATATTGAGAATTTCAAGGAAAAATTATGTTTCGAGCGAAGCTCGAAGTCCAACCCTAGCTTTAATTAATCCAAGAAATATGTTAATGGCTACAATTTGAGGTTCGATCAAGAGAAATCGTCCCTGGTCTGCATTAATCCGACCAGAGAGTGAGCATTACAAGAATAAACTTATAATGAACAATCATTTTAGAGCCCAGGAACTTCATGACACTTGAAACTTTTTACAGTAGATAAAAATAATGATTAATCACTAAGCAACGACCCAGCAAAATTAAATTTAGCATTATCAAACAAAAATAAAAAAAATAAACCATAATAATATAAAGCAGTATCAACCAAAAATGCAATGCTAAAACCACAACTATTCAACATACCAACAAATTGTCTCATTCACCAAAGGATGACTATCTAAAACAAAACTCAACAACACAAGTTCTGAGGACAAACTTTATCAAATTATGGTCTAGCACAGGAACAAAAAGACACAGGCAAAATTCAAAATACTTCTAAATGTAAACTACTGTGTCACTCCAAGCCACTTTGAGAAGGTCTCAAACTCAGTGTACTCGCTGTCAGAAACCATTGTCTTGTACCATGCCTTACCAGCTGACTTGATCTTAGCCTTCTCCTCCTGTTACACAAACAGCAAATATTAACACCATATAATAAGTCAGCAACACAAAATCAATAACTGTAGTAAAATAATAGCGTCAAGAAAAATTAATCACCCATAAATAACCCATTATAAAATTAATGGTGTACAATGAAGGATAGATCATCATCATCATCTAAGTAATAAACCACAGCACATATCAAAGTCTAACAAAACCTTACTACACATTCAACAAGCTAGCAGGCTGGCTGTGATTTAAGTTCAACAGCCCGAAGCACCTGTCAACAGTTTAGAATGAGGCAAGCAAATTGCAATTCGAGGTTCTTTAATTTTTCATATGTAACTAAGTAGGAACTAATTCTTATTCCAATATATATCACCAGTTTCAATGATAGGGGAATTGAGAAGCAACTTGACACAACTGTACAAGTTACAGACAGATCTATATTTGTTTGACTTGGTCAACAGATGGTAAATACTGGTATGTCATTATTTTCAAAATAACAATATCAAACTAAATTGTACTAGACGCAATTAACAAATCAGGCAAAAACCTACACGCAGTGCTATTACCATACAAAAATTTACAAAAACAGATAAAGTTAGAAATCAATACCGCGCTAAGGGGACTCCTCTTCTTCTGAAGCTTCTCGTTCTTGGCCTTCACCCTCTGTGCCTCAGCAAGAAGAGCCATCCTCCTTGCGGTCGCAGCATATGGGTTCAGCTTCAACAGGGTGCTGACGCTCTTGAGCGGGTTCTTCTTCAACCCTCTCTTGTTAACCTCCCTGTTGACTGGCATGACAACAGCCTGCACCTCATCAGAGTTGATGATCCTCGCCAGATCAGCATTGAGCATCTTAGGCCTTGGCAGAATGAAGCCCTTCTTCTTCTCGGATGGCTTCTCAAAGGATCCGAAGACCCAGTCAAGCTTCTCAAAGGCTGACTTGGTCCAGATGATCAACCGACCGACATGACCACCTGGAGCGAGCTTGAGCAGGTTGAGGCGCTCGACATTGGCCACATCAACACCAGGAATGTTGCGGAAAGCCTTCACAATCTTGGATCCCTCAGTACCATACACAATCAGAGGACCCTTGCGGTTGGTGTAGTGGCGGTTGCGCATCTTACCCTTACTAGTACGGATCTGAACAGAGTCCTTGGCCTTCTCAGCATCAGCATACGCACCAACCTGCTTCAGTATCTTGATAGCAGCAGAGGTCTTCTCGACCGACTCAGCTGAATCAGAGAGCACAAGAGGGAGCTCAGGGATGCTCTCGATCTTGTGGCCTCTAGCCATGACTAGTGATGGCACAGCGGAGGCAGCAAGAGCCGAGGCAACGGCGTATCGGCGGAGATGGGTGTTGACACGCCTGTGCCAGCGGCGCCAGATCTTGGTCGGGGCGAACATACGACCGCCACGACACATGTTTCCGAAAGCTCCCTGACCAGCACGGTGTGTACCACCACCAGGGACACGGAGGATACGAGACACGGCGCGTCCAGTACCCCAGGATTCGGCGGAGGTCCGGTGTCCAGCGTGCTTGGACACGGCGTAAGGCTGGCGCTTGTTGCATGAGATGTGAGCGTGAGTCTGGCGGACTACATCGGGGCGAGGAAGACGTTGGGGAGTGGTACGGAGTTGGCCTTTTTGGCGTCGTCGACGGCCATATTGCCTTCGAGGGATTGAACGGAGACGAGAGGTCTGGCGGCGGAGGTGGCGGGCGCCATTGTTAGGGTTAGGGTTGTGAGAGGAATGGAGAGGTGTAGTAGGGTTTGGGCTAAAGGAGGCGGGCGGAGTGGGATGGGTGTTTATATACAAATCGCATCGCATCCTCTGGATGGAGGATGGCCATCCATCCAATCTCAGTCAGCCGTCCGATTTAATCTCAATGGATATGGATGCCCCGTGTATGATACCAGGATTGATAGGCCCGAAAAAATCTAACTGTTGAGATTAAATCGGACGGCTCGGATCAAGAGACGTCCACTGGATGGCCATCAGAGGATACGCTCTCTCTCTCTCTTTATATAGGGAGAGAGCGTTAGGGTTTTGGTCGGGATTGATCGCAGCCGTTTGATTGGATTTGGACGAGTGTGTTGTTGACGCAAATTGGGCTGCTAAGGAATTTGTAAGAGGCAAAATGTGGGCTGTGGCCTTTGATCTGACCTGTTATAAAATGAATCTTCTTCCTCCAGCTTCTATGACCATAGGCCCATAGCTGTGCGTCCTTTTATTTATTTAGAGTTTTAGACAAAAATATCTCTCGTTAATTAATCGTTATTCAATTTGCATGATGTGTAATGTTTCTTTACGGTGCATATACTACCAATTTTGATCCCTAACTTCTTCTATTTAGAGATATAAACAATTTAATTTTGTTCGAGGAGCAGAGCTACAAAATTTGTGAAAGAGGTCGAGTACCATATAAATATTGCTATTAATATAATGATCATTTTGAAAGTATAAAAATTTAATTATTGGGTTCACAATAGAACAATTTAAATATATTTATGGGATTCGTGTATGATTTTCTTAAAAAAAAAAAGGAAATGTAAATTACGTCAATTATGGTTGGAATATTAACCCTAAATCATTGTATTTTAAAATGGAAATTGATTTTCTTAAATTAATACTAGTTTTTATTTTAACCAAGTACCTCCGTGTTTTGAAATTTATTTGTAATGAGTTAAGATATCACAAAGAGGGATGTATTAAAATTGATATATCACAACTAACAAATTTTATTAATTCTTTTACCGTTTTGATTTTAAAAAATTATAAAGTTTGATGACAATATATCTTTCATTAAAATAAACGTAATCACCTTCTAAATTTAATATTTGATCATAAATCCGAAATATAAATTAAAAGTTTAAAATGGCCAATGTTAAGTTCGTTCATAAAGTACAAATTATTTTCACTAAAATTTTCCAATTTATTTTTACTTTTCCATGTCTTAATTTTTCTCTATCAATGGTACAGTCCAAATTATATTAAACCTTGCTACATAGAAACAAATACCTAGGCAATAATGTATCTGTGTCTCCTTGGTTTTTACCCGAACTAAAAGAAAATCGCTGACCAAACAAAGAGTCAAAGCAGATTTCCACTCCTCCTAGTAATGCGGTTTATAACTGCGCAATTAGCCTATCAGCGCAGTTTATAAACGCGTTGTTCCCAATAGCGCGTTTTATAACCGGATTATTAGGTGAGAGGATATAACGCGGTTATAAAACGGTAATTTCTTGGTTCTTAATAAAAAAACAAAATAAATCTTGGTTCCTTTTAAAATTTTTTATTGTTCTATTCTTTATAATAATAATTTCGGCTGAAGCACATATACTTGTCGAAAAATCTTAATCTAAATCTTTTAAAATTTGATCCTGCATATAAAATAATTTTGGTACATCAGTCTGTAAGGTCAGGGATAAATGATGGATGGCGTTGAAACATCGCATCTCAATTCTCAACTGCCTCAGATAGTCAGAAAACCTAAAATAAAAATTAAAAATAGAAAATAAAGGAAAAGCAACAAGTTGAGGCCTTGAGGCTTGAGCAGAATTTTGAGGTGATCTTAAAGTATCGAGTATAGTTTACGCTTGTACCAGATAAGGATGCCATGGGGGAAAAAAAATTTTGAGAAGTCTCAACTCTCGATCAGCTAGGCCACCGCCCCATTAGTATATTGCATGCCATATTTACGAAAGTTTATATCGAATTTACAGTGATGTTTTAAAAAAAAAAAAAGGTTCCTCTGTCAAATCAGTGTATTTTATTTTGTTTACCGGGTTAAGCAGAATCATGATATATGATTATTTTTGTCCTTCGAACTTCATTTCTGTGAATCACAACATCCTCCATTGTTTCTTTTGCACAGTCTCGGGTCAGGAATGACAACCACAAATCTTTATGAAGGTGAAACATGAAATTTGCAAAGGAAAAAAAATTTGTTTTCCTATATAATTGTTCAAATTTGTGTTGAAATTTTTTTATGCGGAAGAAAATTAGAAATCAATCGCAAACTTATAGGTCATGCAATTAGGATAGCACAACTCCATTTCAATTGAAATATTGAATATAAAGAAACAAGAGGCACTTTTGTTTTGTGACAATCGCCTAAATTGCAAAAATTGGACGATAGATGATAATTGTTTTCTCACAAAAAAGAAGAAAATGAAAGGGCGACAAATTTGACAATACATAAAGTTGTAAACATATTTAAAATTTTGGAATCTTTATGATAGTGCTTTTGATGCCTAATTGTTTAGGTACCAATTTAAAAGAATTTTGGTCGGTATCTTTCACCTATCAAGATAGTTTGCGCTGTCTATTTTCAAGGTAAAAAATGATGCCTTCAGAAAATTTTATGTTTCATTTCATATATAATTTACTTTTCTATATACAGAAAAAGTGAAATACGGATAAAAGTTTATTTTTGCTTTTTGTTTGTATAAAAAAACAGTGAATTATGCTATGAACCAACTATTCTATTTATTTCATTCAAGTTTCATTTCCTATTACTATATTAGAAATTTAAAATGCTAGAGCTGAGCATGACACATACGGCTGATGATATGATGTTAACGCGGCATAACGGGGGAGTAAAACGTTACACGATTAATAACCCGATACAAACATGGAACCATTTCGATACATTTTAATGATTCCTTACTGAAATTGCAACCTGAATTGAATCTAATTTAACAGTTGAAAAATTGACGAAATAGACCTATAATAATTTATAAAAAGAGTTCAGTGACAGAATTAAATCTAGTACAATAGTTTAAACTTTAAAATGACTAGCAGACTTTCCTCTTATTTAAATTTCATTTGAATCCCAAGGAGCATGTTTAAGATTCTCCCGATTTCCCTCAAGATCTGACCAACTTAGGCACAAGGAATATGTCATTTTGCGAGCCAATTCGGATGGAAGGAAAGCAAAACTGTAATTTATAAAGAAGTTGATTTTCATTCTCTATGGACTTGACAATCTCGTTAATCACCATAGAAATAACATCTAACTTTGGACTCCACTCTATCTAGTACATATCTAAAAAAAAAAAAACTTTGAACTCCATTATTTCAATGTGACCTATATAATATGTTAATCATACAGAAAAAAAAGTTTTACTTTGATGCAACCGCTTAAATATATTCAAATTTAAACAACTGTCCAAATATTGTTTCTAATGAAACATACAAATAATATTTAAATTGCATGAAATTGATATCCAACCACTTTATAACGCTAACAATATGATACTGCATTCTTTTCAATTTTGAGTTTCTTTGATTTAATTTGACTAAATTAATAAGAGTGTTAATTAATTGTCGTTAAATTACAAGCACGATGAATTAGTTCGCTACCGAGATAAGACCGTCATGTTGACCTGACGAAGCGAGTTCAAATATAAAAATTTTATTATTCAAAAAATAAAAATGAAACAAAATTCTCATTTTGCATTCAAGTTTAAGAAAATCTAACATCTTGTTTACTTATGCATGATAGTGGGCTACAATTGAAAATCCCCGCGTAATTTACAGACTTAAAAGCTCAAAATCAAGAGGTTAATATCTTTATGTAACCTCTATAACTGAGATCTAGCCCGATCAATCTGAGCTCCCTGCACAATTATAATTGAAACCAGAGTGAGTTGCACAGAATTTCATGTAAACCCTGTTAGTGCTAATTTATACAAAATACCGAGCCAAATTTTCTTCAAACATAAAAAAGTTAAACTAGGCCAAGTACTACAAGAATATGCGTATGGATCATATTTGTACAGTATATTCAGGTATGGGAATTGCTCCGGACATTCTCTCTCTTTTGCAGAACACTCCTAATTTTAATGCGAAAAGACCAAATTACCGTCGATTGTTTATTCATCATAATCCTAAAATGAAGGACATTTTGGTCTTTTCACATTAAAAATGAGAGTGTTTTGCAAAGATGAGTGTCCCCTGAATAATTCCCATTTAGGTATGGTCAGTTTTTTTCCAGTGTTATAATGGATGTTTGCAACATAAAGATGCAGTTTGAATCCCATTTCATGCATCAACCTTGGTACCATAAATGTTATTAAAAGGTTTAGTCTTACAAGAGAGAATCCTCTAATTTCTCTCTCAGCTAGATAATTGCATGGCTTGAAAAATCCACCATACAATTCACACCAAGTCATCAGTCTACTGTATATATAATTTGTACCCATTGTATCAGCCCAAATCAGTATGCCTCCCCTGATATGGAAAAAAGAAAAACAAATATGCATGAGTTATTGGGTCAAACTAAACCATGAAATAGAAAAAAAAAAAATACAGTTTACTTAGAAGAATATGAAGAGCGACTTTAAACAAAGAGGGATGGGGCATCAGTGATGAGGGTGATGCGCAACAAGGACATTAGAAGAAGTACAGTTTTAATCTCCACAAGTTTAACTCACTATTTCTACACCTCCGTACTCATGTTATTTTAAGTTAGGTGACAGGTGTACCCAAGTGGCTGTAAGAAGGGAGTAACCTGTAATTGTGAGTTTACGAAACTTGAGGAAGTAACCTGTAAGAAGGGAAACCCATTCCCATGATCGATGCAATATCTAGATCAGAAGATTTGACAGAGATTCCCTCATCGAGTACCCGACATGCCTCATTCACAACAGGGAGAAACAACATCTCAACTATGTCCTCGTCTCTTAATCCTGCAATCTGTGAAGGACAAAATGGTCCAATTGCATGATACAAGTTACTAATCTTCGTCCTCTGTTGCCAAAAACATGTAACCTCTTCACAAAATGATTCAAAAAGTGCAACTAGAGGCTAATCCATCAGGATTGTGAGTTTTTTAACACTTCAATTATCTTAGAAAAGATCATAGACTGTTTGATTTGCTTATCATTCACTGATTCTGAATCAATTTTCTAAGGGCCCTGTTATAATTCCTACTCTTTATTTTTCTGTTGCTCTTCTTCACTGTCCTATTTTATTACACTAATCCCAAAAAAAAAAAAATACAAAGAATAGGACAGAATTGGAAGAAGGAAAAAAACTGTATCTTTGTAAAATTGAAAGATACCATGGAATCAGGGGTAAACCCAGATAATCTTCTTGATTTTTCAACATATTTTGCGACCTCAGGATTTGCGCTTGCCTGTCTCTTATCATCGTAAATGTAAAACCCCATGCGAGAAGCTTCTCCTGGAAAAGATTATTAATAGACCTTAGTACCAGTTGGTACCTACAGGAACTGGACTGAACATTTTTGAGGGTCCGATTACTCAGTTTAAGTTTTGTTGAGATTATGATCCAACTTGGCATTAGATGGGAACAAATATCACAAGGTATAAAGTTCATAGATGGAACCAAACTGCCAATACCTTATCAGACGTGGTATTGATACAACTGGGTTGCAAAAAGTTGCATGGTAGAAAAACAATATACGCAGCAGTCTGTTTATCCTGAAGCATAGATGGAATGAGGGTGGATTTGTAGCATCTTTCAGGAAAACTCTGGATGTACTGCGCACCAGTTGCTGCAGCAACACCAAATCCTACTAGATCAATAAGCCTAGGTACATAAGACAAAAATCAATAATCAGACTTTGTACAACTAAACTCTCTTTCATGATAGAAATAGAATCAAAACTTGAAGGTTTTGAACTCAGTATTGTTTCTCTGTTTAACAACATTTATTAGTTGCCAAATCACAAGCTAACCATATAAAAACACCAAAATTAGTACCTAAAGGGCCCCATGGGCATGCGAAACTCAGTGATGGCCTGGTCAATCCGGTACAAATCAACACCACGATCAACCAGCAGGATAGCTGCTAGGGTATATGGGAAGAACATGCGATTGACAGCAAAACCAGTGCAGTTGTTGACAACTACAGGTGTTTTGCGAATCTTCTTGGCCAAGTCAAGCAGGTCAACCACCACTTGAGGGGAGGTATTGGGGGTGCAGACTATCTCCAATAGCGGCATTACCTGTGCTGGGCTGAAGAATGGAAAATGATGAATTTTTTAAAACAGAAAAGTTGCAAAATATTGCTAAGATGATTGGGCTGACCTGACCTCGTAGTTGGATGAGAATCCTGGAAGAACTCAAACCATTATCCAACTAAATGCCTATCTTAATTGGATAGGGTTTGTTTGATGCTGCAAAGCCCTAGTTGCACAGACATGGTTTGAGCATTCACCAATGTTGCAGTTAAGCCCAATTTATAATATTTTAGCTCTTTATTGCAAGTTTCAGCCATAAATTATTAAGATAGCATTAGGATCAAATTTTTCAAGAGATCCATATTAAGCTTTGACTATTTCAATTTCAATATCACAACTAGAAATAGATTCAAAAGTTAAGAGCAAAATGAAAAGAAAGAAAAATCTTTCAGTCAAAATGATAGACAACACAGAAGCTTCTTAAGTAACACAGCAAATAAATAAAAAAAAAAGGTAACACAGAAAAAGCAAGCCTGCAATTGATGCCAATTCAACTGATCAAAGAATGAGAAAAGGAGGCCTTGCCTGAAAAAATGTGCACCAGCTATGCGATCTTGTGAGTAGGGCTGTCAAACGTGGCCCAATACCACGGAATGGGCCCAATTCGTTTCTGTTTCGCATAAGGAAACGGAACACCATTCCATTTCGTTAACTGTTTCGTTTCTGAAATGGCACAAAATTCAGTTTTGTTAACCGTTCCACTTCAGAAATAACACATGAAACGGTTTGAAATGAGGCTGAAACAGTCGAAACGGTATAATTTCATTTTTTGTTTACCGTTTCGTTATTGGAACGGAATGAAAATCAGTTTTGTTATTCGTTCCGTTTCGCTAAACGAAACGGAATCACGTGCCAAAATGTCACGTTGACAGCTCTACTTGTGAGGCAGTTTTTTGGCCAATCAAGTGCAAGTCTATTGTAGAAGTATTTGTAGCAAGTATGCAATCTGAGTTGCAGTATTTCTCTAGGTCACAGAAGATCTGTTGCTTTAGTGAAGCATCCTCAATTACTGCCTGTCATAGACAAATATTTAATGCGAAAATGCATTAGGCTGGAAATATTTAGTTATTACACTGATGAAAAATTTCCCTCTTTGAACGAGTACATGCTCCTCTAGTGCACCTTGAGCACACTAATGTACCTTGGTTCATAGTTTAATTTTATTTTATTTTTGGCAATTAGATAAAAATATATTTTAGAATGACAAGCAGAACAGAAAATTATGTACAAAGTACAAACCATCATTTTAACATCGAAATATGGTTTCTAACTCTCAAACTAGATATTAATTATTACATGAAGCTTGTTTCTTCCATTTATGAAGTCATCATATGTCGATTTTTTACATTTTTATGTTGCGTATTTTTTTTATAGTATGCATTTCATATTCATTTTTATATTTTTAATATGTTTTTTTTTCCGGAAGACAGACACACAAACACGTGTACTGAGCACTATTGAATAAATACTTGTTCACCAATAAGAACAAGCGGTTCTTGTTCGTCCCTTGTTCCACCAAAACCCAATAACGGCTATGTTTGGCAACGCACGAACTGCACTGTTTGCGAACAAGTGTTGTTTGTGCGAAATCAAACGGCCCAAAAAAATCTTGCGAACAACGAACTACTCCGTTGTTCTTAGTTCCACCATTTTGGACGATAAGAAACGCGAACAAGAACTGGGGCGCGAAAACCAATAATATTCCAATTCGTTGTTCGCCCCTTGTTCATGTGTTTGCCAAACATACCCGTTATTTGTTCGTTCCGTGTTTGGTTGGCGCCCCCCTAATGGGCTAATCTTGTTCACGAACAGCTTCTTTGCAGAGGTGTCAAACACACCCCTAGTTTCTTACGAGTGAGTCGGGCGGAACTATAAGTGGACTCCAAAATGTGCTTGGTATACTGCAATTTTTCAAAAAAATCCTTATGAATTTAAAAATTCTATACTAATTCTTCAAAATTTAAAAAATTTTATTTGACACACCCTAAAAACTAAAAAAAATCGATATTATGATTTTTCGCCCCCTTCATTTGAGAATCCTAGTTCCGCCCCTGCGAGTGACAGGAGTTCATTGATGACTTAGACATAATCACTTTCAAATATTTCGAAATTCCTCTATTAGTGACAAAAAGATCCAAATGTCCCAAGGAAAAAAAAATGAATCATGTATTCATGTGCCGTGACATTACTTCATTCTAGATTTTGTAGTTTTTTTAGAATCTAATAGGCAATGTCACTTTCGTGCTCAAAAAAATATATAGTTAGGAAATTAGTTTAGCTGTTTCGAATATACCTGGCAGGATTTAATTTAAATGCAACTAGGTGAGCAAACAAATTCAAGTAACATTGCATGAATGCGACCTACAAATTGTCAAAATATAGCGTCAACATCATTCTCCAATAAGATAAATTCAAGAACTAAAGAATGTTTCGATATACCCGGCATGGTATAATAAAAGCTGTCAAGTGAAAACCGAATTTTTAAATTACTCTGCTTGAAAGTTATATAACATAAATAAGTATCTTACGATTCTGACGTCAATTTATACATAGTTTTCTTTTTCCGAATTAACATTGAATTAGCACTGTTCCGAACATGGACAATCCGAAACAAAATTTATACTATTTTAAATAGTACGAAATCAGCATTTTTCTCATACTATTAGGACAAACTAACTTACAATAACATCATTCATGTACTATTTCTTTGATAATTAAAATGCGTTTACACGGTGTTTACATCCGATATGACACCAACATCCTTTCCTCGAAAAAGTTTACCCAAAAGTGTAGTGTCATCATGTCTTAAGAAAATTGAAAATCTACCTTCATCCAACGAAAAAAAGGGGAAAATAGAATAGAAATTTAAAATAGAAACCACACGTATCTCAGCATATATGTTTCTGGCCAATGCAACTGCTAAATAGTAAATAGTTGCCGGGGGTGACGTTTGGATCGAGTCGAAACCTCAAAAAGAAGTGGTTCATAATGCATTTGGATCAATAGAGATAACTGCAGTTAGCGGGTGGTAATAAGTTTATATTTATAGATGTGTGTGTCCCAAAATTTCTTTCTTTCCCAGAACAACTAATTATCTCATAGCGCAATTAGCGAAATGGGAGCGCAAACTGTATTATATTCTCATAATAAGGACGGAACTTTGATAACATTCTAAAAAGGAACAAAAGAGAAATAAGAAATGAAGAGGAAAAGAAAGATACTAGGATCTTCTCTCACGAACAATCAACAACATAAGCAATTTTGTTAAATTCTTCAAGCCGCCTTGCTAACCATTTGTTTTTACCAATAGACGAATCCAATATCATAACCCTGCATGCAAAAAAATGATGCATCAAAAATGAGAATGGAAAATATATATTGAAAATGAACTCTAATTTCAATGTCTAATAAATATTTTTGTTAAATTATACTACCAGTTCCAGTAAGTAGTAAAGCAGCAGCATATACCAGCACTGCTAGACACACTAGGAAGGGCTGAGAAACTTACTAAAACCTGACTCCTAAACATGGTTTCCTCAGATTTGCAATGTGAAACCCTACAACAGTACTTAGAAGTTACAGATCAGAGCAGTATATTGTATTACCAGCGGCCAGTTATACACCCCTGATTTTGGTGGCCCTGTACTTTGCATGCAAAATACGAGATGATGGGAGGAAGAGAGAGATAAAGAAGGGTACTCACTTGTACCAGTAAAGATACCTCAAGCTGTACCAAAGCTCTTTAGTTTGTCACAATAAGGTGTGGTTGTATTTGTTATAGAGCTCAGTCAATTGAGTGTAGTTGACGTCTGTAAAACCACTGCAAGGAAGTATAATAAAATAAGTTAACTGGAGGATAATAAATAGTTTTACTCTGCAAAAGCTACTTTTCTTTTGGCACTCCCAA
The DNA here is from genome assembly GCA_027562975.1 of Rhynchospora breviuscula. Classification (NCBI taxonomy): domain Eukaryota; kingdom Viridiplantae; phylum Streptophyta; class Magnoliopsida; order Poales; family Cyperaceae; genus Rhynchospora; species Rhynchospora breviuscula. Next base: position 13,505,426 of record CM050400.1, on the reverse strand, counting down.
CCTTCAAAAAAGGCTCACAGTTACATTGATCAAATACCAGCTTTTGTCTAATACAACATATTTGCGAGTCAAATGCACCCAACTCAACCCATTTTTGTTTATAGACTCATAAGTCGCAAATTTATTAGAAAAAGTTAAATAGCCTGTTGTCTATAACCCCCCCCCCCCCCCAAAAAAAAAAAAAAAAAAAAACACTCGCATGCACACAACAGCAACCAAAACTTTTTTGTACTTTGCTCTGTCAACCACTTTACAAAGAATAACATCCACCCCTCAACAAATTAACAAAATTATGCCTGAAATCTAAAAGCATGCAATTCAATAATACATGATCCAGATGCTAAGAATTATGATGCAACATTTGTAGTTCAAGAATTAGGAGCAAAAGTCAGGGAAAAGTAATTTAAGTAACAGGAAAGATTTGTACCATTTTGATGCAACATTGACCACAAGAAGAACTTTTCCCTTAAAGATGCTGAGATCAACTTCTTTCCCCCGTGCATCCTAAAAAAGAAAAAGAAAATAACATAGAGAACTAATGCTAGATTAAAAAATAAATAAATGAAACAGAAATATCAAGGCTAAATTTAGGAAATTACCTTGACAGTAAATTGGTGAATTGAGGTCTTGATAGGTGCTGGGGCGGAGGCTGACAAACCCACGTCTCCCCCCGGTTCTGCAATACATATATTTCTTCGGTGTTAACATAGGCTGACAAACCCATGCAACAGCAGGCATAGTATAACAGTTAATTCAGAAATTCAATTGGGTCTGAATTTTCTATTGCAGATATTGGAAATGATATAGCCATAACATAAGAGTCAAAAGTGGAAGCACTTGCCAGCATCAAAATTCAAAAGGACTTTGGCTCAAATACAAATTCAACTCATATAATCATATGGGTTAATGAATAAGCAAATAAGCAGTTGAGCGGAGCCTATATAACTAATACAGAAAGAACTCATATTCAGGTACTAGAACATTGTTTGACCAATGCTACTTGTTTGCTTCATAAGAAATTAAACAATTTAGTTATGACTTAGAAAAGGAGCTAGAAGCAGCTCTGACTCTGAGGACTAAAAACTTAAAACTACAGCTATAATTTAACAACGAAATTCAACCTGAACTCAAATTTATTGGATATTGTAATCTGCAATATATAGTTTTTCTAAACCTAATTAGATAAACCAAAAAAGTAAACAAAAAAAATATATAATAATTAAACAAACTAATGAAATGAAAAATTAAGGAACTTTAATTTGGAGAATGAACAAAATTACGAAATCACAGAATCTAAATTCTAAAGAGTGTGGGAACAAGTAAGAAAGAAAATGATACCTTGGTGAGGACTGAGGAGCGAGAGAGAGGGAGAACTGAGAACTGGAAGGAGAGATGGAGATTTAAAGTTGCTGGAGCCTGGAGCTGGATCAATCTAAAGTCAAAAGGACTATTAATTAATTGAGAGCGATGAAGAGGGAAAAGGGAGAAAACCTTCGACAGGAAACAGGGATTTCGGTCGAGAAAGTTGGTTTTGATTTCGTAGTCTTCAATAGGATTCTTTCCCATTAGATCAGTCTTACAAAAACCTTCGAGCAAATTACACAAATGTCCTTTAAGTATCACTTATTTGACAATATGGTCCTCTCATTTCTATAATTTTTTATTTTTTTATTGTTTGTCTGTTTTATTTTAAAAATAAATTGGTACTATTATGGGGCTGATAAGGATCATCTCTAGATTCATCATCTCCATCATCCCCTAGAATCCTTAATGAGAATAATGCTTCATTAATGAAGATCATCATATCATCCCCTAGAATCATTAATGAGAATTAATGAAAATCATCCCCTCCCTCTTCTCTGTTTCGCTCCTTTCCCCTCCCCCTCCCCTTCCCCCTCACCCTCCCTCCCCTCTGATTCAAAATAGCATTAACTAGAACAATAATTTTTTTCGAAAACAGTTAGCATTTTTTTCCAGCACAATTTTTTTTCAAAACAACTAGAATAGTTAGTAACATTAACTAAAACAATATTTTTTTTTCTAGAATAGTTAGTAACATTAACTAGAACAGTTAGCATTGTTTTCCAGCACATTTTTTTTCCAGAACAACTAGAACAGTTAGTAACATTAACTAGAACAATAAATTTTTTTTCGAGAACAGTTAGTAACATTAACTAGAACAGTTAGCATTTTTTTCCAGCGCAATTATTTTTTTCCAGCACAATTTTTTTTTTCCAAAACAACTAGAACAGTTAGTTTCAGAACCTAATTGTTCTAGTTTCAGACCTAATTGTTCTAGTTACAAAATCTAATTGTTCTAGTTTTACGACATAATTATTCTGAAAAACTTCTTCACCTGAGAAAAAAAAAATTCTGTGACATGAAAATGGATCCAATACTAAAGGAAAACTCAAGACTTACTGTACCTAGATACTTTGCTCCACCGTTCATCTTTATTGAATTTGTATATTTTATTATTAGATGTATAATATGATATGCATCCTCACCCTCTCAGCTTTTGACACGGAAGAAATTTTTTTTTATATTTTAATAATAACTGGCTGGGAATAACTACCTCTACGGTTCGGAATTTCGAATTATATGCTGGGACTAGATATGGGGATGATGGGGATGACGCTGGGTTTGCTATTTTTTTTTTGATCTCATCCTCTCATCCCTACACTCTCTATTTATAAAGGCCTTAGATAATTAATGAGGATATTGGGGATGATGGTAAGTAATTCCCTATCATTATATACTGCTACTATTTTAGACTAAATTGGTATTATCATTAATTCATTATATACTACTACTATTTACTAAGTTATATTAAGTAGTATCATTATCGTTACATTATAAAAAATTTTAGTATTATTGAATATCGACCAATAAGAAACACATCAGTTTCTTGCATGTTTATTTTCTAATTAAACCACAAATATAAATAGGAAATTGCACTCTTTTTTTTCCGGAATCGTATCCTCTGCTGACCTTTAAAGGTCAGCAGGGTGCCGACCTCTTGTCTCAGCCGTTGGATTAGGATCCAACACCGCGCGCAGAGATGGAAGAAAAAATGCTAACATTCACCATGCCCGACTGCCCCTCTTCTCCGATTCCTCTTTTAAAACAATACATATATCGCTGAAATGAAATCCATCCCTTTTCAGTTTTCACTCGAATTCCCACCAAAATCCCGTCCTCCTCATCCTTTCATCTCCCTCTTCTACTTTTCTACTGAGACGTTGGATAGAGAAAGTGATCTTTTTTTTTTTTGGTTTATGTGCAACCAACACTATGTTTGGTTGAGAGGGAAGGGGTGGAAAGGAAAGGAAAAAAAAAATAGAGAGGGAAGGGATGGGAAAGAATGAAAAGGGAAAATTTTTATTTTTTCTGTTTGGATTGTGATTGAAGGGGAAAGGAAAATTTAATTTCCTTTCCTTCTTTTTTCATGTTTGGTTCAAGTAATTTAACAAAGGTAAAATAATATGATTGACTATTTTACCCTTGATATAGACTAATTTAATTTCTTTAGTTCGGGTAATATGTAAGCCTCTGATTATTTTCCGAGTATGTCAAAACAATTTGTAAACAGACCCACTAATGCTCTCAAACCCACTACTACAAAATGACACGTAGGCCTATTTATATTCTCCATGAAACCAACATGTACAAAACTTGCAACTTCTAAAACTAATGCATGCCTACTTATTTCTCTTTGCCTTCTGTTCCTCTGTAATAACTGAGTAAAATATGATTGTTGTGCCTATATTGTCTTTGATCCAGGTTGGTTTTGTTGTTACTTGTTAGCGACATCAATTTTTGCACCGATTTTTTAGACATGCTCCAAAATTATTATTTCTGCAAAAAGCACAGAGAAACATAAATAATGCTTATCAAAAAGACAAGGAACAATCGGGTAGAATCTGTAATACACTTTGCAAAAAGGCATTGATTAAAAATTTGATTTCATTAGACCATAATTAAAATGTGCTTGACTTTAGGTACCGTCATTGTTGATCTACAATCTTTACCTAGATATAACACAAACAAGCCAATCCCTGGTCCAAAGTTCATCTAATAGGTACTGTCATTGTTAACTCCTGGACACATTAATTGTACTTCTTCTGACCATAGGTGAATTGCATCATAAACAATACTTTATATTGAAAAAAAAAACAATAAGACAAATGTTTTAGATGCATGTTAAAAGGTTTTAGCTGAGAAAAAAATGATTTGTACTCCATATCGATAATATATTACTCAAAATTACATTGTACCAGTATAATTAAGTCAGATGCGAAATTTTCTTACCTCTACAAATCGCTAGCAGGTGGGCTGCAGAAGAAGAAACGCTAGCAGGTGGGCTGCAGAAGAAGAAAGCCCGAGGAATTCTGTGAGGGTTAGCGTGTCCTAAAACAAAGAAATCAAGAGAAAGGCTTAAATAGCGGTAAATAACAAAGAATGAAGGAGAAAGAGATGAATAGCAAAAATTATAGAAAGGTTGCTTCAGTATTTCCTCAAAGAGAAATGGATCATGCTTGAGAGATGGATGAGAGCGTACAGCAATAAATAATGAGAGGGAGCACCAAAAAAACAAAAAGAGGGCAGATCGGCGAGAAGATGGAGGAAGGTATTGCGCGCCAAGAAAGGGTGTTGTTGTCAATCGATATCTCCGCAATTCTCTTTCCCTCCGTTCTCCTTTGATTTGGAGGAGAATGATTTTGTACGAGAGGGGAAATTGCAAAAGGAAATTCGGTCCCCTCTTAATTTTCTCCTTCCATATTCCCTCCCATCCAAACAACCAAAATTTATGATTTTCTCTTCCGTTCACTTTCCTTCCCACCGTATCCCTCTCAACCAAACATAGTGTTTATATCTCTTAACACCACCATAACATTAGCATAACATTATTTTTAAATCAAATATTATAGGATTCAAAATATTTATTCAGATTACAAATAAGAATTTTTCTTTTTTTATTTTTAATATGTATTATAATATACCTATTATGTTAATTTCATTCCTATTTGAAACTAAATATTATGCCTATTTTTCAGTTATTTTAAAAAAATGTTAAATTCAGAGTTACAATTTTTATGATATTAACGAGGAAGGAGGGGAGTTTGAATACCGTACTGTACTTCTTTTTTTTTGAGTAAATAATAGAATGTAATATATATACACTAATGACGGATTCCAATATTTCATCTTTGGCTCTTTGACTAGCTAGATCGGAGTTTTATATTCTATCTTTAGTTAGATCAGTATTCAATTCAATTTCTTATTAGTTTGATCATTGATGCTTTCAACAAAGAAAGAAAGAAAAAAAAAATTTGTGAGCCGGCAGAGGATTTCTGTCCCAAGCAAAGTCAATTAAGTCTTGCAACGTCTCCTTTGTTGGGGCATCATTAATTTTGTCTTATCCTTATCTTTTTTTATTTGCAATTAGGTTCATAGAAAAATCAATATGGTAAGGGTTATAAAATGCCGTTCTTTTTTTTATTTCAATAGTAGCATCAGCAACAACAATAATAATAATCAGCTGTTAATATTTACAATTTTAACTATGAATTTAATTTTAGCAAATTCGAAATTTCTAGCGTGAATATGTGATTTACTATATGATGATGATGATTATGTATGATGCATATAACTTTTCAATAATGACAATACTGGTAGATTTTGACATTGATTGAATGATTTAAAATTTCCAACACCTGACCTCTTGCTAAACATCATTCTCGTAATTGCAAAGAAAAATGGAGGAATTCATTTCTATAACATAACCCAATAAACTTTTTTTTTAATTTACTGATTTAGTTTTCAAGGTATGATCAAGTTAATCAGAACATTCTATGGCCAACTAGCTCCTTATAAAAATCCACAAATTATTGATACCTGACAAGTGACAATTAAAAAGTGAAATCTGCTATTGTGTAATTTTTTCTACATATGGCATGATCTTACACTTGGTGCATCTGGAGGAAAGAATTGGAGAAATATTAATAGCGCGGTGAAAGAAATAAGTTGTGTACTGAATATTTCTCACTCCAATTTATTTATTTACATAGGAAAATTCCAAATAGATTTCATTAGAATGGGGCATAATTTTTCAAACGTAGGTATATTAGGAAGTTCACATTGTCGGAAATCGTACAAAATTTGCATTTCTGTATTTGTAAATGCAGAAAATGCACATTAGCAGGGGAGAAAAAGTATTAAATTTGAAGAGGACGAACTTTTAAAAAATGAAAGTTTAATGCAGATCAAAACAAAAAAAAAAAGTTTGTGGGCATAGATGGAAAATGCAGATTACGTGTAAGGTATTGATTCATGGGAAGAAGTTGAGTCACGTGTAGTTAATTGAATTGAAAAGGAGGAAAGAGCAAAGCAAATTAGTAGCAGATGTATTGACTAGTTGACCTTGACCTTTTAACGCCTGAACCAAGATATAAGATATTTAATATTTCCTCCTTGGCTCCTTCCTTACCCTTTTGCATTTTCCCTCCCTATTAGCCTATTAGCATTTAGCAAGTATTAATGGAAACTATTAGGAATAATTATAATTGTGATCCCAGCTGGCCAGGATAAGCATCCCCAGTCCAGTTCAGTCCAGTGCGCTCTGGGAATAATTTCTTGGAATTTCTGGTGCAAGACATCCCTCTTTTCCTAACAAATGCACCCATCAATTAACCCATGTTGCTCCTTTTTAAAAAGAACATCTTCTTCATTTCTAACCAAATCCGACATGATGTTGCAAGCTTTACGCATTTTTACTGTATTATTATTTTTAACGCTACTTTATATATATTGTTTGTTGGTATGTGGTGCTCTGATGATGATTGATGACTTTTAACATTTTCCAATTTCCATTTTTCCGCGTCAGCTTCATGTTTTTCTATCTATATGGTGGCCTTTATTTATTTATCTATTTATCAAAATAATTAATGAACTGTTTTGCATATTATGAAGTAATCAATAAATAAAAACACAAAAGATACCCCAAAGATATTGGGTACAGCATGCTCTGTTCTGATACTAGGTCAGTATTTTTTGACAATGCATATATATCTTGTTAATTTTGTCACTGATGAATTTCAGACAAGTTCAAAAAATTATCTAAACAATTCGGTGTGATGTTTTGTCATACATTAAATCTTATAAAATGTGAATATCATGCAATAAGCCTTTAAATTCACTTTAGTTAATTCATCAAAAATTGTAAGTCTCAACATAAACAGGAAACCATTAATAAGTTAGCGTGATCATTGTCATATATATATCATACATATTAATTCACATAAATCACACTCAGAAATTGAAGCTTATTTATAGGTATTGCCTGGAAACAAAATTATCAATATAAATCTACTATCAGTGTACAGTAAACATTAAATTAATTAGATCCAGTGGAATGAGAAGTTGGTAAATGCTTTGATAATAATTACTTTTGGTGAACTAACATTAAAGATAAGGTTAACACGTATTTTCGTTAATTTTATAGGATTCAAAATATTTTATTCAGATTACAAATAAAAAAATTTCTTTTTTTTATTTGATTTTTAATATGTATTATATATACCTATTATGTTAATTTCATTCCTATTTGAAACTAAAAGATTATGCCTATTTTCAGTTATTTTAAAAATTGTTAAATTCAGAGTTACAATTTTTATGATATTAACGAGGGAGGAGGGGAATTTGAATATTGTACTGTATTTTTTTTAGTAAATAATAATATAATGTAATATATACACTAATGACGGGTTCCAATATTTCATCTTTGTCTCTTTCACTAGATCGGAGTTTTATATTCTATCTTTAGTTAGATCGGTATTCAATTCAATTTCTTATTAGTTTGATCATTGATGCTTTTAATATAGAAAGAAAAAATGAAATTTGTGAGCCGGCAGAGGATATCTGTCCCAAGCAAAGTCAATTAAGTTTTGTAACGTCTCCTTTGTTGGGGCATCATCAATTTAGACTTATCCTTATTTTTTTTTTATTGGCAATTAGGTTCATAGAAAAATCAATATGGTAAGGGTTATAAAATGCCGTTCTTTTTATTTTTTTTTATTTCAATAGTAGCATAGCAACAACAATAATAATAATCAGCTGTTAATATTTACAATTTTAACTATGAATTTAATTTTGGCAAATTCGAAATTTTGAGCGCGAATATGTATGATGCATTTTACTTTTCAATAATGACAATACTGGTAGGTTTTGACATTGATTGAATGATTTAAAATTTCCAACACTTGACCTCTTGCTAAACGTTATTATCGTAATTGCAAACAGTGGCGGTCTGGCGGAGCCATGAATATTTATCAGCCGGAGGGGGGGGGCTAATTTGCAATTTTCAGATTCTGGGGGACAAAATGCTTAATATGTACACATTTTTATCAAAATAAGCATGGAGATTACACTAAAATCTTAAATAATCTCAAATTAGGGGGGTGGGGTGCAGCAGTGTTAGGAAGTGTCAAATTTTAATATTTATGCTTAATTAACTAATTTAACCAAGCAATTAGCACATAGAAGGATCTAGCAAGCAAATAACACATTTAATGCATGAGAAAGGTTGGAATCAATTATACCTCTTGCGAACTAGCAATCGCAAGGCTCGATCCCTTTGCGTAGGAGGCGGTGGCGTGCTCGTCTCCTCCTCTTCTTCTCCTTTCTTAGGTCCACTAAAGGATTAACCAACTTCACGAGGTTTCATGCTAGCGAAACGCGTGAAATCGTCTAATCCGATGGTTCGCTTTTCTCTTCTAAATCAATATCTAGGAGAGGTGGCTAAAACTCAACCCATGAGCCCCTATTAAATGCTATTAAATGCTCTCAAAATGGCAGCAACTATTTTGCTTCCAAGAAGGAAAAAGTGGCGGCTCAGAAATGGAAGGAGAGAGAGAGAAAAAGCATCCCTAATTCTCTTCTAAGTGGTCCTTATATAGGTGTCTTAACCTAATCCAATTGGGGACCACTTTCTACTCCTTTTTTTTGGGCGGCCTCAATATGGGCTAGGAAGCCCACATTGAGTTGTGTTTAATTTCCTTTTAATTACTTTAATTAATGGGCCATAGCTATTACATTTATTTCGGGTTCAAATCGGCTAATTTAAAATTAGCCCATGTACTCAACTATTTGATAATTATTAACTATTTGATAATTATTATAGGATTAGACTTTGCATTAATTGGTTTCATATGATCTCTTTGATATAATTAATTATAACGGTTTGCAACGGTATATAATTAATTAATCAACTTATCATATATTGCAATCTCCAATACAAATAAACCAATATCAATGCACTATTGATTAAGAGCCTTTAATTCGTGTGACCCTCGAGGATTTATGTTATGTTGGTCATGAAAATAAATCGGTATTTATTTCCAATAATCATAGGCGGTATCTAGCAACACACTATGACTCCCAATTCACATAAATAGTGTACTGCTACAATATCTTAATCCTGCATAAGAAATAATAGTATTTCCTTGTCTGATTCTTATGTCACATGATATCATCGTATAATCCAAGATAGGAATGTGTCATTCTTGCAGATTATACGTTTCTTGATCTAGAGATGATTGTACAAGTTGCCAGCAAACAATCCATCTCCATCAAGGGGCCCAAACAGATATCATCACTCACTAAGTGAATTAATGAGGGACATACGGTTTTCTTGATGAACAACTTTTCCCCGCACAATTCAAGAGAACATAAATAAAGTCCGTATAGCAGCCCTTATCAGGAATCAACGGTAGACAATATTTATTGAACCTATCCTCATGTGGAAAAGTTGAACCATCTCAAACTTAGAATCAAACTCAAATGAAATAAACAATAACACATAACACAATCCATATGTTTATTTCATTGGGTCATGTCCTGTACTATGTTCTAATAACATACACATATGCAATTAAGTTGGTAACTCCTTACCTATGATTTGTAGAACTTAATCATCACTTAACTTGCATACTAATCTTTTATGATAATTAATGTTTCTTGTTAATTATCAAGATTACGAACGATTTAGATTTATTACTGTCATTCTAATGAATGATCCACAGAGATCTATAATTCAGATCCTCAACCCGAATGATCTGTCAGTAATAAACTCTAGGAACAAATGATTAAATATCATCAATAACATAAAACTAATATTTAAGTCATTAAACTGTTGACTTCTAGGACATAACTCCAACAAGCAGCCCCCTCTGGCACCCCTGTGGCTCCGCCACTGATTGTAAAAACAAATGGAGGAATTCATTTCTATAACATAACCCAATAAAGTTAATTTCTTTTTTAATTTACTGATTTAGTTTCGAAGATATGATCAAGTTAATCAGAACATTCTATGGCCAACTAGCTCCTTTAAAAATCCACAAATTATTGATACCTGAGTAACCTGACAAGTGACAATTAAAAAGTGAAATCTGCTATAGTGTAATTTTTTCTACATATGGCATGATCTTACACTTGGTACATTTGGAGGAAAGAATTAGAGAAATATATTAATAGCGCGGTAAAAGAAATAAACTGTGTACTTAATATTTCTCACTCCAATTTATTTACATAGGAAAATATCAATAGATTTCATTAGAATGGGGCATAATAATTTTACAAACATAAGTATATTGTAGTGATTCACGTCGCTTCCAATAATTTTAACAATTAGGAAGCTCACATTGTCGGAAAACGTACAAAATTTGCATTTCTGTATTTGTAAATGCAGAAAATGAACATTAGCAGGGGAGAAAAAGTATTAAATTTGAAGAGGAGGAACTTTTGAAAAATGAAAGTTTAATGGAGATCAAAAAAAAAAAAAAAAGTGTGTGGACATAGATGGAAATGCAGATTACGTGTAACTAAGGTATTGATTCATGGGAGGGAAGAAGTTCAGTCACGTGTAGTTAATAGGGCTGTCAATAAAATCCGTTTACCCATTTACTCTACCCATACAGCATTCAATAAGGCGGATATGGGTAATGTTTTATTTTCGTTAGACTAACGGATATGAGTATGGGTAAAGAAAAATTTTCATTAAGTTAACGGGTACGGATACGGATAAGGGTTATTTCGTACCCATTATCTAACGGGTAAAATTTTACAAACATATATGTAATATATAATCATATTCTATACAGTATAAAGAGTTTAAATGTAGATTATTGTGAAGAAATGACTTAGAATGAATTCTGAAACGATTGAAATGCTCAAATGATACTCAGAATTGCATTACATGCACTTTATATGCATAATTGCCATGTTTTATCCAATCTTTTTGAATAAATAATATATTAATCACATTATAAACAGTATAAAGAGTTTAAATGTAAATTATTTTGATGGAATGACATAAAATGAATCCAGAAACAATTGAAATGCTCAAATGATACTCAGAATTGCATTATTTGCACTTTATATGCGTAATTACCATGTATAATTCAATCTTTTTGAATAAATAAAATATTATTCATATTCTAGACAGTATAAAGAGTTTAAATATAGATTATTATGATGAAATGACTTAGAATGAATCCGGAAACGATTGAAATGCACAAATGATACTCAGAATTGCATTGTTTGCTATTTATATGCTTAATTACCATATATATTCCAATCTTTTTGAATAAATAACATATGAATGATATTCTAGACAGTATAAAGAGTTTAAATATAGATTATTGTGATGACATGACTTATCATGAATCAAGAAACGATTGAAATGCTTAAATGATACTCAGAATTGCATTATTTGGAATTTATATGCATAATTATCATGTATAATCCAATCTTTTTGAGTAAATAACATATGAATCATAATTTACACAGTATAAATAGTTTAAATGTAGATTATTGTGTAGAAATGACTTAGAATAAATGCAGAAACGATTGAAATTCTCAAATGATACTCAGAATTGCATTGTTAGCACTTTATATGCGTAATTACCATATATAATCTGATATTTTTGAATAAATAACATATGAATCATAATCTAGACAGTATAAAGAGTTAAAATGTAAATTAGTGTGATGAAATGACATAGAATGAATTCAGAAATGATTGAAATGTTCAAATGATACTCAGAATTGCATTTTTTGCAATTTATATGCGTAACAACCGTGTATATTCCAATCTTTTTGAATAAATAACATATGAATCATATTATGGACTGTATAAAGAGTTGAAATGTATAATATTATGATGAAATAACTTAGAATGAATCCAGAAACGATTGAAATGCTCAAATAATACTCGGAATTGCATATTTGCACTTTATATGCGTAATTACCATGTATAATTCAATCTTTTTAAATATATAACATATGAATCATATTCTACACAATATAAAGAGTTTAAATATAGATTATTGTGCTGAAATGACTTAGAATGAATCCAGAAACGATTGAAATGCTCAAATGATACTCAGAAATGCATTATTTGCTATTTATATGCTTAATTACCATATATATTCCAATCGTTTTGAATAAATAACTTATGAATGATATTCTAGACAGTATAAAAAGTTTAAATGTAGATTATTGTGATGAAATGACTTAGCATGAATCAAGAAACGATTGAAATGCTCAAATGATACTCAGAATTGTATTATTTGCAATTTATATGCATAATTACCATGTATAATCCAATCTTTTTGAGTAAATAACATATGAATCATAATCTAGACAATATATATAGTTTAAATGTAGATTATTGTGATGAAATGACTTAGAATGAATGCAGAAACGATTGAAATGTTCAAATGATACTCAGAATTGCATTTTTTACAATTTATATGCCTAACTATCGTGTATATTCCAATCTTTTTGAATAAATAACATATGAATCATATTCTGGACTGTATAAAGAGTTCAAATGTATATTATTATGATGAAATAACTTAGAATGAATCCAGAATCGATTGAAATGCTCAAATAATACTCAGAATTGCATATTTGCACTTTATATGTGTAATTATGTATAATTCAATCTTTTTAAATATATAACATATGAATCATATTCTACACAGTATAAAGTGTTTAAATATAGATTATTGTATTGAAATGACTTAGAATGAATCCAGAAATGAATGAAATGCTCAAATTATACTCAGAAATGCATTATTTACAATTTATTTGCTTAATTAACATATATAATCTAATATTTTTGAATAAATAACATATGAATCATAATCTAGACAGTATAAAGAGTTTAAATATAAATTAGTGTGATGAAATGACTTAGAATGAATTCAGAAATGATTGAAATGTTCAAATGATACTCAGAATTGCATTTTTTGCTATTTATATGCTTAATTACCATATATATTCCAATCTTTTTGAATAAATAACATATGAATCATATTCTACGCAGTATAAAGAGTTTAAATATAGATTACTGTGTTGAAATGACTTAGAATGAATCCAGAAACGATTGAAATGCTCAAATGATACTAAAAAATGCATTATTTGCAATTTATATGCTTAATTAACATATATATTCCAATCTTTTTGAATAAATAACATATGAATAATGTTCTAGACAGTATAAAGAGTTTAAATGTAGATTATTGTGATGAAATGACTTAGCATGAATCAAGAAACGATTGAAATGCTCAAATGATACGCAGAATTGCATTATTTGCAATTTATATGCATAATTACCATGTATAATCCAATCTTTTTGAGTAAATAACATATGAATCATAATCTAGACAGTATAAATAGTTCCAATCTTTTTGAGTAAATAACATATGAATTATAATCTAGACAATATAAATAGTTTAAATGTAGATTATTGTGATGAAATGACTTAGAATGAATGCAGAAACGATTGAAATGCTCAAATGATACTCAGAATTACATTGTTAGCACTTTATATGCGTAATTCCAATGTATTATGCAATCTTGTTGAATAAATAACATGTGAATCATATTCTCAACAGTATAAAGAGTTTAAATGTAGATTATTATGACGAAATAGCTTAGAATGAATCCAGAAATGATTGAAATGCTCAAATGATACTCAGAATTGCATATTTGCACTTTATATGCGTAATTACTATGTATAATTCAATCTTTTTGAATATATAATATATGAATCATATGCTACACAGTATAAAGAGTTTAAATGTAAATTATTGTGATGAAATGACTCAGCACGAATCAAGAAATGATTGAAATGGACAAATGATACTTAAAATTGTATTATTTGCAATTTATATACATAATTACCAAGTATAATCCAATCTTTTTGAGTAAATAACATTTGAATCATAATCTAGACAGTATAAATAGTTTAAATGTAGATTATTTTGATGAAATGACTTAGAATGAATATAGAAACAATTGAAATGCTCAAATAATACTCAGAATTGCATTGTTAGCACTTTATATGAGTAATTACAATGTATTATGAAATCTTGTTGAATAAATAACATATGAATCATATTCTAAACAGTATAAAGAGTTTAAATGTAGATTATTCCGATGAAATGACTTAGAATGAATCCAAAAACGATTTAAATGCTCAAATGATACTCAGACCTGCATTATTTGCACTTTATATGCGTAATTACAATATATAATTCAATCTTTTTGTATAAATTTAATATTAATAATATTCTAGACAGTATAAATAGTTTAAATGTACATTACTGTGATGAAATGACTTAGAATAAATGCAGAAACGATTGAAATGCTCAAATGATACTCAGAATTGCATTGTTAGCACTTTATATGCGTAATTACAATGTATTATGCAATCTTTATGAATAAATAACTTATGAATCATATTCTAAACAGTATAAAGGGTTTAAATGTAGATTATTATGTTGAAATAACGTAGAATGAATCCAAAAACGATTGAAATTCTCAAATGATACTCAGAATTGCATATTTACACTTTATATACATAATTACCTTGTATAATTCAATCTTTTTGAATATATAACATAAGAATCATATTTTGCACATTATAAAGAGTTTAAATGTAGATTATTGTAATGAAATGACTTAGATTGAATCCAGAAACGATTGAAAGACTCAAATGATACTCAGAATTGAATTACTTGTAATTTATAAGCATAATTGCAATGTTTTATCCAATCTTTTTTAATAAATAATATATTAATCTCATTATAAACAGTATAATGAGTTTAAATGTAGATTATTTTGATGAAATGACTTAGAATGAGTCCAGAAACGATTGAAATGCTCAAATGATACTCAGAATTGCATTATTTGCATTTTATATGCGTAATTACCACGTATAATCCAATCTTTTTGAATAAATAAAATATTAATCATATTCTAGACAGTATAAAGAGTTTAAATGTAGATTATTCTGATGAAATGACTTAGCATGAATCCAGAAACGATTGAAATGCTCAAATGATACTCAGAATTGCATTATTTGAAATTTATATGCCTAATTACTATGTATAATCCAATCTTTTTGAGTAAATAACATATGAATCATAATCTAGACAGTATAAATAGTTCCAATCTTTTTGAGTAAATAACATATGAATCATAATCTAGACAGTATAAATAGTTCAAATGTAGATTATTATGATGAAATGACTTAGACTGAATGAAGAAACGATTGAAATGCTCAAATGATACTCAGAACTGCATTGTTAGCACTTTATATGCGTAATTGCAATGTATTATGCAATCTTGTTGAATAAATAACATATGAATCATATTCTAAATAGTATAAAGAGTTTAAATTTAGATTATTATGATGAAATAACTTAGAATGAATCCAGAAACGATTGAAATGCTCAAATGATACTCAGAATTGCATATTTGCACTTTATATGCGTAATTATCTCGTATAATTCAATCTTTTTGAATATATAACACATGAATCATATTCTACACAGTATAAAGTGTTTAAATGTAGATTATTGTAATGAAATGACTTAGAATGATTCCAGAAACGATTGAAATGATCAAATGATATTTAGAATTGAATTACTGGCACTTTATATGCACAATTGCCATGTTTTATCCTATCTTTTTAATAAATATTATATTAATCATATTATAAACAGTATAAAGAGTTTAAATGTAGATTATTTTGATGAAATGACTTAGAATGAGTCCAGAAACGATTGAAATGCTCAAATGATACTCAGAATTGCATTATTTGCATTTTATATGCGTAATTACCACGTATAATCCAATCTTTTTAAATAAATAAAATATTAATCATATTCTAGACAGTATAAAGAGTTTAAATGTAGATTATTATTATGAAATGACTCAGAATGAATCCAGAAACGATTGAAATGCTCAAATGATACTCAGAATTGCATTATTTGTAATTTATATGTTTAATTACCTTATATATTCCAATCTTTTTGAATAAATAACATATGAATAATATTCTAGATAGTATAAAGAGTTTAAATATAGATTATTGTGATGAAATGACTTAGCATGAATCAAGAAACGATTGAAATTCTCAAATGATACTCAGAATTGCATTTTTTGCAATTTATATGCATAATTACCATGTATAATCCAATCTTTTTGAGTAAATAACATTTGAATCATAATCTAGACAGTATAAATCTCTACTAATTATAAACGCACCCATAGAAAAGTCATAATATTCTAACCACTAGGGGTTGAAATATGTGTTAACATCAATTATAAACTATTGATCTGTGTAATTTGATATGACGTGCAATTTGATATGATTGCTGGGTGTATTAAACAAACTTTCGCAACCGCTCTTCGCGAGTTCGAATCCCAGCTCCCGTTTTTTTTTTTTTTTGACATTTCTTCGCTTCTTTCCTGTCGATATCTTTCCAAGTTGGACAAAGTGCAAAAAAATTGAATCTTTTTCCTCTTTTGTTTCGCTAGGGTTTGTATCCTGACACCGCTCCCTTCTCCTCTCTCCGATTTTAGCTTTTTTTCTTTTCCTTTTGTCGATCCAAAACCCTAGACGCGGTGCCCTGTAGAGGCGATGAGAGGTGACTTTTCGATCTTCATCATCAATGGAACGCCATATCGCCATCTTGGCTTGGATTGATATTTGATCTCCTTCGCCTCTAATGGATGTCGCAAAGGCTTCTAGCTCACCTATGCGAATTGTGGTTGCTCGACTGGTACTCTCTCTCCTTCTCTCTTTCTCATCTCATTCCTGTGGATCCCACTATTGTTCCAATGGTTGAGGATTTGGCATATGCTATTACAAACTTTGTGAGATCAGATTCAATTTTATAAAAAATTGAAATAGAGAAGCAAACCCAATGTGTGGAAATTTAGAATTAGAGTTAGGATTTTTAAGCTCATTGTGTACTTGTTTTTTTAGGCTGATGGCTGCACAGGGTTCAAATTATGTAAAAGAGGATTCCAATTTTAATTCATTCGTAGAGCAATTTTAGTCTCGAGGATAAACTTAAAGAAGGATTATGTGATGACAGCTTTAATTTTCGTCTATTCACATATATGGTTATGTTATTCCTCTCGGAATATCTAACTATTTTTGTTATTCTACTGTAGCCTTGTCATATCTCCTCAATCTCTCGGTTATAACGACCCAGGTCCCGACGCACAGAGGTGGAGACTTTACGACATACTGCTATTGTATGCCAGTGGCATGCTGCTTCAACTTGCCACACCTGTTGAGGAAACATAGGCTTCCATCGAGAGGAAATATGGTCTGATTATAAGAAATTTTTGCTTTTCTTGATAAAATGACATTTTCGCATGCTTGGACTAACTCAATATTTAATTATTTTATTCTTTATTTTGTAGGAATGATTATGAGCGAGGGTGAGATAAAGCAGCGGTTTAGGAGGGCATTTGTGACGCCATGGCTAGAGCGGTTGCACTATGGGTTTACTTATATTCTGGTTTCAATTATTGTTTTTCAAATATGCTTTTGTTTTGTGCAATTTTTCAGAGTAGAATTGACGAACTAAATGATCACTAAGGTTATGAAAGTGTGCATGAATTTCATTGCTTGTCAAACCATTTAATAATTTTGATAAACCAAAGATTTACTAACAGAATATTAGTACTATTTTTTTCAGTAAATCATTTACCTTCATTAGGGTTTCAGGTTCAGAGCTGGTACAGAAGTACATTGGAGAAGGATCTGGCATGGTTCGTGAGCTTTTTGTCATAGCTAGGTAAATAGGTTCACCTTTTATGCTGTAAAGTCACTGTCATAGCCAGTGCTAATTCTAATTAAGAAAAAAACATCATATGTTCTTTAGTCTTAATGTGGGACATGTATCTGCTAATATAGATTGTAATTAGTTGGAAAATTATTACAGTTGAATGATTGAATTTAAATTTAAATTGTTTTGTTTGCTACAATTGCATTTTGTTACTTGCTTGAGTTTCAGCTAAACTTGTAACATTTGCTGATAAGCATCAAAATAGTGTATTGGAATATTAAGACAATTGATGACTACCAAATTGGTATAATTTCTTGTGTATAACTGTTTTTTAAAAGTACATTACTGAGTTTGGTTTGAATTTGATTCAGAGAACATGCCCCATCTATTACCTTCATGGATGAGATAGACAGTATTGGGTCAGCCCGTATGGAGTCAGGCAGTGGCAATGGTGATAGGGAGGTGCAACGTACTATGCTCGAGCTGCTCAACCAGCTTGATGGATTTGAAGCTTCCGATAAGATCAAAGTATAGTATTCAAATATTATATTTTCTTACTATTTTGAATTTAGAATAAGAGCATCAAGTACTCATCGTACTCAGAATATGCTGAAAAATAAATAATGTTGTGACTTGTGACATTGGTATCATTTCATTTGTGTGTGCAATTCAGGAAAGAGTATTCCTGAAGGAAGCCAATTTGGAAAAGAGGAGGTTTGTTCAATTGGAGCCTCTAAAGGACGAACGCAAGGTAAATTTCATTCAACCATAAATGTTTCATATGATGTCTTCTTGAAATAATGTAAAACGTTAATCAATTTTCGTTGATTGTTTAATACCAGAATGTACTCGGAAAGGACGCAGGCCCAGTCAGTCGCAGAGGACGAGTGATACCGAGTAAAATCCAGTGCCTGAGGGCTAGGTGTTCAGCAAAGATGAGCACAAGTTGCTGTCACTAATTGCAACATTTGTTTTGTATATATCATGGCAGGAATCGACCTGAATGATGAAATTAACCCTCCATTCTTTCTTCTTTCGTTGATGCATGTGTTTTTAGAGTTCTCGGACTTCAGAGAGTAGGTACACTGTATAGACATCTTCAGAAATATCTGATGTTAGTACTTGGATAAATTTTTTATATCTGAAGGCAAGTGCGTATTACATTTGCATTGTTCAACGATCAAATTACATTTTCCAATCCATGTCATTATACACGCATTTTGTAATTCTGCATAGGGAGTCAACTAGTAACACACCTTAATTCTATTCAAAAAGCTACATGATCATTTACTGGTATACGAAATACTATTAGAATGGAAGTTGAAATTGTATGGCGAAAGACTGATAGAAAGAGTGGTGGTTGGGTGAGTGATATAAAAGAGCTATTTGCAATAACACTTAGTACTTTTAGCAATGAAAAATAAATATAATATTGTAATCTTGCCTCTCTCATTTTTTACTCTCTTTCAATTACTTCAATAGTTTCTTGAAATGATGAAAGAAATGCTATTATGAAGAACGCATTCGTTGCATCTCATTGCATGTCAGGTCTGGTTATGACATGGCATGGGTTACCAAAGATGAATTGATGGAGTACTTTCCTGAGCATGCCTCCCTTCTTATCAAGATGATAATTTGTATTAAATGACTATTGTTTTTTTTCGTGCAATTTACAATCTTGTATCTGTAATTTCTATTCAGTTTTATTATAAACCTTGTCTTTTATTATTTTTTTAATGAAGATATGTGATATTTCCTCTCAAGAAAACTGACATAACCAGAATACATAAATATATATGGAATAAATAGTGAATTAAACATGGAATAAATGATGATGATAAACATTTCAAAGCACAGAGAATTTTGTTTTATCCAAGAAATATGTCAATGGCTGCAATTTGAGGTTTAATCAAGATAAATTATCCCTGATCTGCATTAAACCGATCATTACAAGAATAAACTTATAATGAACAATCATTTTAGAACCCAGGAATCATGATACTTGAAACTTTTTACAGTAGATAAAAATAATGACTAATCACTAAGTAACAACCCAGCAGAATTAAATTTAGCATCATCAAACAAAAATAAAAAAATGAAACCATGATAATATAAAGCAGTATCAACCAGAAATGCAATGCTAAAACCACAACTATTCAACATACCAACAAATTGTCTCATTCACCAAAGGATGACTATCTAATACAAAACTCAACGACACAAGTTCTCAGGACAAACTTTATAAAATTATGGTCTTAGCACAGGAACAAAAAGACACAGGCAAAATTCAAAATGCTTCTAAATGTAAACTACCCTCACTGTGTCACTCCAAGCCACTTTGAGAAGGTCTCAAACTCGGTGTAGTCGCTGTCAGAGACCATGATTTTGTACCATGCCTTACCAGCTGACTTGATCTTAGCCTTCTCCTCCTGTTACACAAACAGCAAATAGGAACACCATAAATAAGTCAGGAACACATAAGCAATAATTACATTAAAATAGCAGAGCCAACAAAAATTAATCACCCATAAACAACCCAATAAAAAAAATAACAGTGCAATGAAGGATAGATCATCATCTAAGTAATAAACCACAGATCATATCAAGGTCTGTAACAAAACCTTACTAAACATTCGACAAGCTAGCAGGCTGGCTGTGATTTAAGTTCAACAGCCTAAAGCACCTGTCAACAGTTTAGAATGAGGCAAGCAAATTGCAATTCGAGGTTCTTTAATTTTTCATTTGTAACTAAGTAGGAACTATTTCTTATTCCATTATATATCACCAGTTTCAATGATAGGGGAATTAAGATGCAACTTGACACAACTGTACAAGTTACAGAC
Organism: Rhynchospora breviuscula; assembly: GCA_027562975.1. Lineage (NCBI taxonomy): Eukaryota > Viridiplantae > Streptophyta > Magnoliopsida > Poales > Cyperaceae > Rhynchospora > Rhynchospora breviuscula. The sequence goes on along the minus strand of CM050400.1, from coordinate 13,484,425 downwards.
AGATCTATATTTGTTTGACTTGGTCATGGGTGGACAACAACAGATGGTAAATACTAGTCTGTCATTATTTTCAACATAACAATTTGAGTTCCATACTATATCAAACTAAATTGTACTAGACGCAATTAACAAATCAGGCAAAAACCTACACGCATTGCTATTACCATACAAAAAATTACAAAACCAGATAAAGTTAGAAATCAATACCGCGCTAAGGGGACTCCTCTTCTTCTGAAGCTTCTCATTCTTAGCCTTCACCCTCTGTGCCTCGGCAAGAAGAGCCATCCGCCTTGCGGTCGCAGCATATGGGTTCAGCTTCAACAAAGCACTGACATTCTTCAGAGGATTCCTCTTCAGTTCTCTCCTCCTCACCTCCCTGTTGACTGGCTTCACCACAGCTTGCACTTCATCAGAGTTGATGATCCTCGCCAGATCGGCATTGAGCATCTTAGGCCTTGGCAGAATGAAGCCCTTCTTCTTCTCGGATGGCTTCTCAAAGGATCCGAAGACCGAGTCGAGCTTCTCAAAGGCTGACTTGGTCCAGATGATCAACCGACCGACATGACCACCCGGAGCGAGCTTGAGCAGGTTGAGGCGCTCGACATTGGCCACATCAACACCAGGAATGTTGCGGAAAGCCTTCATGATCTTGGATCCCTCAGTGCCGTACACGATCAGAGGACCCTTGCGGTTGGTGTAGCGGCGGTTGCGCATCTTACCCTTACCAGTACGGATCTGAACAGAGTCCTTGGCCTTCTCAGCATCAGCATACGCACCAACCTGCTTCAGTATCTTGATAGCAGCAGAGGTCTTCTCGACCGACTCAGCTGAATCAGAGAGCACAAGAGGGAGCTCAGGGATGCTCTCGATCTTGTGGCCTCTAGCCATGACAAGTGATGGCACAGCGGAGGCAGCAAGAGCCGAGGCAACGGCGTATCGGCGGAGATGGGTGTTGACACGCCTGTGCCAGCGGCGCCAGATCTTGGTCGGGGCGAACATACGACCGCCACGACACATGTTTCCGAAAGCTCCCTGACCAGCACGGTGCGTACCACCACCAGGGACACGGGGGATACGAGACACGGCGCGTCCAGTACCCCAGGATTCGGCGGAGGTCTGGTGTCCAGCGCGCTTGGACACGGCGTAAGGCTGGCGCTTGTTGCATGAGATGTGAGCGTGAGTCTGGCGGACTACGTCGGGGCGGATCGGGGCGAGGAAGACGCTGGGGAGTGGTACGGAGTTGGCCTTCTTGGCGCCGTCGACGGCCATATCGCCTTCGAGGGATTGAACGGAGACGAGAGGTCTGGCGGCGGAGGTGGCGGGCGCCATTGTTAGGGTTAGGGTTGTGAGAGGAATGGAGAGGTGTAGCAGGGTTTCGGCTAAAGGAGGCGGGCGGAGTGGGATGGGTGTTTATATAGGGAGAGAGCGTTAGAGTTTTGGTCGGGATTGATCGCAGCCGTTTGATTGGATTTGGACGAGTGTGTTGTTGACGCAAATTGGGCTGCTAAGGAATTTGTAAGAGGCAAAATGTGGGCTGTGGCCTTTGATCTGACTTGTTATTATAAAATGAATCTGCTTCCTCCAGCTTCTATGACCATAGGCCCATAGCTGTGCGTCCTTTTATTTATTTATAGAGTTTTAGATAAAAATATCTCTCGTTAATTAATCGTTATTCAATTTGCATGATGTGTAATGTTTCTTTACGGTGCATATACTACCAATTTTGATCCCTAACTTCTTCTATTTAGAGATATAAACAATTTAATTTTGTTCGAGGAGCAGAGCTACAAAATTTGTGAAAGAGGTCGAGTACCATATAAATATTGCTATTAATATAATGATCATTTTGAAAGTATAAAAATTTAATTATTGGGTTCACAATAGAACAATTTATATATATTTATGGGATTCGTGTATGATTTTCTTAAAAAAAAAAGGAAATGTAAATTATTACACAATTTATATATATTTATGGGATTCGTGTGTGATTTTCTTAAAAAAAAAGGAAATGTAAATTATTACACAATTTATATATATTTATGGGATTCGTGTATGATTTTCTTAAAAAAAAAGGAAATGTAAATTATTGCACGTATACATGTCTAATGAAAATGGGGAGAAAAATGGAGAGTATTGAACTCTATTAGTCCTACTTAGATCCGCCTATATATGTTTAACATAAACATTGTTCTTTGAAAGAAAAAAAAAAACTTTCTGATACCTACTTATAATGTGTAATATTTCTTCACTACAGATGTGCTTAGTTGTCCATGGAAAAAAAAATAGAAAGAGAATAGTCATCATCAAATATAAAATAAACGGAGAAGAAGCCTTATTCTCACTTCCCATGAAGAGACGGAGGGAACAGGGAACTTCTTTCCTCTTTACTCTTCCCTCTTACAAGGACAACCAAACACACCCTGCATTAATATTTTTTAAGAAATCTATTTAATACGATAGTAAGCATTATAAAGTCGTGCATGATACAAATAATACTATTTTAACTAGATACGATTTCAATTATTGAAAAGGCAGGGGTAGAAGCCAGGATTTCGACGTAGGGGGATAGAATTTTGATTTAGGAGAAACTAAAGTTTGAAAGTTTAAAAATCTAAAAAAATTGACAATAAAAAAATAAAATTGTATTATTTTATAATAGTATTTTTTCTAAACCTGAATTGTATCAAATACAATAAAGAAGTAATCTTTTCCTTAATATAATAAGCAAATATTTTCATATCGATCAAAGTTTTATTTATCTTTTTTCATCTTATGAATTTCCTCTAAATGAAAAAGTCATATAATTAAACTAGTTTGAATAAACAATAAACTTAACTAGATTGTATTTGAATTCTATTATTAGAGGTGCAAGATGCTATATATTAACAAAAGTTAGCATATAATTGAAAAACTTGTGACGTGGATTTAAAATCTTAGGGGGGCCAAGCCCCCTCACTTATTGCCTTCCCCCGAAAAAGGGATATTAATTGAATAAGCATTAAGGATATTTTTGTCTTAAAAAATTAATTAAAATTGGTCAATTAAAACTTTAAAAGTGCTCGAGCAGTAAAGCAGCCTCTAATGAGCGAATTTTGAAGAAGCCGGAACCGTAAAGTTCCTGCTTCTTCAAAACTTTTAGGGGGCGTTTGTTTGTGTAGTAAGGAGTTGCATAAGTTAATGATGCATAAGTGTTTATGTAGTGTTATGTAATAGATGTTTGGTTGTGTAGTAAGGATGAGTAACTTAATGCATGCATATATTCATGTCAAAAGACTAAAATGCCCTTAAATTTGAATTAGTATTATACTATTATGTATTAATAATACGTTGTGAGACTTGTGACCTAGTTATTATTATATATTAATAATAATTAAATATTACTAATTACTAATTATTGTTAATTATTAATTATTATAAAAATTAATTATTAATGATAATAATAAATCATTTTTATTATTATGAAATATTAATAATTACTTTTAATTAAAATATTATAAATTATTTAATAATAAAAAATTATTATTGATTAATTATTATTACTATTATTAAATCATTATTATTAATAATTAATATTACTTGTTAAATAGTATTTAATTATTAATTATAATAATTAATCTTTATTATTAATTATGATTTTTTAATAATTATTGTTACTTATTAAATATTATTATTTATTAATTATTATTAATTATTTGTTAATTATTAAATATTATTATTAATTATTTCTAAGGGGTATTGTTGGAAAAAAAAATTAAAGAGGATCGGTGCATAACTTATGCAATCTCTTTAGGTGTAATAAGTTATGCACCCTTAAAGCTTCTTATGTAATGGATGTTTGGTGATTTAAGGATGCATAACTTAAATTATGCACCCTCTAAGTCACAAACAAATGGCCTCTTAAGCTTTAATCTTAACTTTTTATATAAAATAAACATGCCTCTTACTTATATCATTATAGTGACATAGTCCTGCTTTAGATAGAAATAAAAATTTTGATTGTTTTGCCTCTCCAAATATGTATTATTGCATCAAATACTATTGTCATTTTTTGCTTTTTACTTGGACACTATTTTTCATTGCTACTAAATTAGTATAAGGCGGACGCTTTTGCGCCTCTTAATTTTCATTGAACACTGAAAAATTCTTTTAGACAAAAGCATCGCTTGTTGTGATTGTAATTTTTTTTTCCCAAACATAACAACATTCAAATTAAATGACATATGATGTTGTCTTGTGGTGAATATACTACGAATTTTGACCTCAAATTTTTTTTTATTTAGAGGTATAAACAAATTTATTGTTGCTTGAGGAGCAGAGCTAAAATTTTTGTGAATGGAAGTGATGTATTATACCAAATATTGATATAAATATAATGATCATATTTGAAGCGCAAATTGGGGTTGCAGTGAAACGATTTTGATATATTTTTATGGGGTTCGTGTTGGATTTTTATCTAAAAAAACAAAAAAGTTTACATTGTAACATAAAAATCATTGCATGTATACATGTTTAATAAGAGAAAAAAAAATGGAGGACTTTGAGCCCCATTAGTTTACTGAGATCCGCCTATATTTTGTCAACATAAGCATTGAGCTCTGACCCAAAAAAAAAATTTCTGAAGTGAAATGAAAAATAAAAAAAATAAGTACTTATAATATGTTATATGGTTTTCACGACATGAACATATTTAATTATTGAAAAAAGGGGTGTTAGTTAAATAAGCATCGTGGATCTCCTTGTCTAAAAATATTATTGAAAATTGGCCAAAGAAATTTAAAAAGTAGTTAAGTAGCCTCCGATGAGCAAACTGATGCAAAATCAAATAATTATAGCATGATTTCAGATTGATAAAACCTCAGCAATTAAACGATAAATATTTTAGTACTACTTCGTCATCAGAGAAAAGCAAGGAAGTTGATGTAGAAAATGTTCGATTACCACTGAGTTCCTGAAAATAATTAAGAGTGAGTTAATGGAAATGTGACTACATAAGAGTAAGTTCAAATCCATATATTAGTGAGCCGAAAAAATGACGTCGCTAAAAAATAAACTAATTAATATTTTTTTAGGGGAGATTCTGCCATGAGGACTGATTAAGCCCGACTCAAACTCGGATTTTACAATCCGTAATCACAGCCGTTCAAAAGTTGAGGGGTATTATTGGAATTGCACATTTTCCTTTTTTTTTTTTTTGTTAATTCTCCGTTCAGTCTCTCTTCTCTCTCAACTTGTTTTTCTCCGGCGAAAAATCGATTGACGTCTCTCTTCGGCAAATCAGAGCAATTTTACTTGCCGTGCTTCCTTCTCTTCGGCTCACCAATCAATATCGCCTCCAGTCTCTCCTCCCCATCACGAACTCCGGAGTTCAGATCCCTCGCGCCTCTTCCACGATTCCAGATGAGCTTTTTCAACACTGAACTGAAGTAGTAGGTCTAACTGATTTCTCTATTTCCTTTTCTTATTTTCTATTTCTTGGATGAGATTTGATTGGAGATACTGCAATTGTTGTTCCCAAATAGGCTACTGAACCTCCATTGCTTTGATCAATCACTGTGATGTTTTAGAAGTCTGGACTTTGAATGTTTGGTTTGATGTCTGTAATAATTCTGGTTTGTGTTTGCTAATGAGTGAGTGGATAGAGAGTCTCCACCAAAATTCTTAAAGGGATTTGGTACCAGTCCTGGTACATAAGCGTTTAATTAGAGACCTTCATCAATCACCATGAATGTTTGTGCTATTTCAATAGTTCAGGGAGGCATGGAAGCGGATTAGGCTAATTGGTTTTCAGTAATTGGCTGCCTAAAACTGTGGTGTTCCTCTTATTCTAATTTCACAAATGTTTGTGTCGATTATTGGTTTGTATTAATTTTAGATTTGGGTTTGATTTAAACATGGATATGTTTATCTGTGATTGGGTGTAGTTTGCTTTAGCTGCTTTGAGGTTACTTTTGCTCTTGGATTTTGGGTCTTGCAAGGATGAGATTTACTTCTCGTTTCTGTCTTTATGTTTTGTATCTGTTTCATTTTCAAAAATGGAACTAGGGTGATGCTCCCACATTTTTTTTTTCAAATAGGCTACTGAATTAGATTATAATGCATTGTTTGTAATTGACTAATTGTGAACTCTTAATGGTTTTATGCAAAATTCTGGGATCACATTGAGTAGATTATTGGGAAAGTTTGTCAAATTTGTGCAACTCTTTGGATTCTATTCAATTTTCTCCATGGCTGTCTGATACAATCTTTTACAATTATTCAAATCATTGTGATGTCATACATATCCTTATACTATTTTGCCTTCAATTTATAGCTTTGTTCATCGTGATGTCTACCATAGAGGGTCACAATCCACCGAGCTCTGGAAGCATTAAAAAAAGAGACCAAGGCAAACATCTGAAGTTTTGAAGCATTTCGATTCATTACCAGATGGCAAGAGAGCTACTTATAAGTATTGCAGTAAAAGCTTATGTGCAATGTCGAAACAGTCTAACACTTCTTGCAGTAAGTTGGCTTCCCTGGATAAAGATGCTAAGATTGCTGCTATAAGGAAGAAACTGAAATCTCTTGAAGGTGAAGGAAGTAGTGCTAAAAGGCCAAGATTAGAGACGGAAGAAAACTTGACTATTTAGACTACTAGTCCATTTGTTAATTTGATTTTACTCTACAGTGTAGAATTTGACTCAGTTTGAGAATTATGTAGTTACAAGAGTGGCAGTACTGTTCTTGGTATAATTTTTTTCTGGGCAAAACTGTAATAGACTTTTCGTAACCTTCTGGCAGATGCTCTGCATTGTTGTAGTAGTGTGTTAGCTGCATTTTTAGAAGAGCGTGATATGTACTTATGTGAGAATTGCTTACTGATAGTGATAACATTTGAACTATGCAGTTTGTTTTGGTTATTTCTCTCAATCAATAATGTGCAGCATGCGAATATTGTTTTAGAAAACTTTGGTGGGTAAACTAAAACTTTTATCTTGTTTTGGTTGCTATACCCATATTATTACAAATTTTGATGCTATTCTTATGTACAAATACATATGTCGATATGGTGGCACTGATTTTTATAGATTGATTATTTTTTGAGCTATCATGTCAACTCCTCGGTCCTCAATAACAAATTAGTCATTGTGCAAGAAACATATTCTCCTTACACATAAAGAAAGTGTTTAGTTACGATCAGTTTCCTTGCATCATATTGCCTCCATTCAATTCCATTTATAATCACCATCAAATTCTCCAAATTGGTTGCTAACCCAATGATATCTGAATAACACACCATTAGAGACATTGACCAGTGGTTCTCAGTATCCATTCAGTCAGGTATGATATCTGTAGGGCTGTAATTCTTTGCATAAGTTTGTTATCAAATATTTAACAGATAAATTTTAAAAAAGAAAATCAAATGGTTCTAGAATACATTTCAATTTCTGGGGCTGTTAAGCAAAATCTCTCTTGAAGATGCCTTTTGGTTAGTCTCATGTTAACAGACAGTTTAAGAGTATACCTGCAACCATTGTTTTTGTCATGGCTATAATGTTTTCTATCTTTGTCCAGTCTACATTAGTGCTGATGCTAGGGTTTCAGACGGCAAAAGGAACTAATACACTATGAAGGAGCTTCATGTAAACCAAATCACAGAATCTGTGGGTAGTGGGTACCATCACACCAGTACTTCATGAAGCTCAGCAAATTGGAGCAAAATGTACAGCCACATAAACAAATTATCACAAGGCATTACAATAAAATGTACAACCATATTAAACTAAGAGGTACATAGCAAAAAAAAAAAAATGCTGCACAAATCAAGCATTGAACATGCTCAAGCTTTGGTTACCAACGACATGTACAAAAATTCTAAAAGATCTCTCCAAAAAGATAAAATGGCATTAAGAAACAATAGAAAACAAAATTAACAACTCCAGCACCTTATGGCGAACCACCTCTAATCCTATCCAACTGGTGCATGCCATCCCCAAATGTGTACCCAATTGGTACATATATCATACCATAGTGTACCAGAACCTGAAAATACAAACAAAAACTTTAAAACCAAGCAACTGTCGAGAAAGGCTCAGCAAGTTAAATTTTTCACTGTGCAAAAGAGAAGAAACACAATATAGGCAGTCTAAAAAGCTTCCTGATAAGTACCTCCAAGATCGAGAAAGAGAAGAAACACAATATAGGCATTTCCATGATACTTGACTGATATGTTGTTAAAATTCTAATGTTTGGCTATTAAACATTTGATCTGCTTCAGATATATACTAGTCTGACTTTGGATGGTACCATCATCAGCAATACCAGCACAATGCTAGACTGATATGGTATCAAAAACTGGTACAGTGAGTGAAAAGGAGCACCCGTGCAACACTTTTTCCTTTGGCATCAACTATTTCTTTGAGCACATCAGACGTTAAAACTGCATTAGGAATGAAATTGTGTTGGCCGCCTAAAGGAGAGTATGCAGTGATAGTTATTCCTTTCTTTGCGCAATATTCCCTTAATTTCTGTTGTTGCCATGCTCGATTCAACTCAACCTGAATCCAAACACATGACTTTTAGTTACCCTCAAAATTAAATACTTCAAATAAATAAGAAAAAAGAAGGAATTTTTTTTTTTTGGAACTGGAGAATATTTGCATACCAAAATAAATAAATAAACTACAATGCAAACTTGGACAAAGAAGAGACACAATATAGGCATTTCCATGTAGGACATCTGACATTGCCACTTCTACCAAACTTGGATTCTCTCCTGAACCCTGCAATATTCTTTTAGGAGAAAGAATTTACATAATTAAAGAAGAGCAGGTTTTTGCATATATCATGTGTGCTGCATTCAAAATTATTAAGATGTTCATAATTGTTTGCTTCTTAAAGAACATAAAAATGTCACCGCTATAATCTCTGCATATTGTACTTTGAAAGATCCCTTTCACTTTCATGAGAATAGACTAAATCAAGCATCTAACCAAAAGAGGTTTGAAGAGCTATCTGAAAAGAAGGAAAATAGCCCATCAGATCATTACTATTTGAGTTTTTCTCAAGTAAATTACAAATTATAATTAGAAAAGAAATCATTACCTCATCACTTAATTCAAGGAGATCCACATAATATGGTTTCTCTCTGAAGTACCTCTTGACCATCTTATGAATTGAACCTTTAATGAAAACCCCATCATTTATTGCACGTGAACCAACCTAAGATGAGCAATTAAAAATGAATTAATTGTTTGGTGAAATCATACCATCAATAATTAGCACTAAATTAAACTATGAGGTAAAAATTGAAAACCTTGGGAAGTTTGTACCAGCGAAGCTGACCCCGCCTGGTAGTGGAGTTATCCTTAATATCATCAAGTACTAAAAGGCATGCTTGAAGCTGGACAAATGTCACCAAACAGCTATTACATTTTTTTAATTTTACTTTCTAAAAGGAAGTTCTAATTAAAGAAAAAAATTGAAATTACAGCTTGCACTTTAGCGGTATTAACAAAGAATAGGGTATTCATCTACTTCCATAACATTAATTACACTCTAGTGGCACCACATTCCCCAATTGTTTATTCATTAGGTCAGTTCTAAGCAGATCCAAAGCCCTACCTCTATTACAAACTTAAAACGATTTGAACTCAAATCGAGTGAAAAGAGACACACAAACCTTGTACCCTTCGCTCAAGGGGAGATCGAAACAAGAGCATGGCCTTCGTCAGAGAAAGTCGAAGAGATAATCGCGCTCTCATGTGACAAAAGTCAGGAATTTTACATGATAACTGCTCTGGAATTTCAGGCACCGCTAATTTTGTTTATCGATGGCATCCGAGTAATTTTCCCACCAAAAAAAATAAATTTGGTGCTAATTTCCGTATACTTGGTTTAGATAACCGTTTTTTAAAAAAAACTTCATAATTTCTTGATCACACATGGCATTTCTTGATTGGTTGGTTTTATGAGTCACGGATCAACCCATGGATAGATGACGTGGACAACTTTGTGCTGCATATTTTTAACAAATTTTAGTTGGTATATTTTTATTTAATCGCCGAATTATTATGCATGAAATATTAAATTTGTAAATCTAAAATTTGTCCTAAATAAATTCTTTAAATAGTTTCAATGATTTAATGAACAAGTAATTTGTTTTAGTAATTTAATAGCTTTAATGCTTGTATTGTACTAAACTAAGGAGGAATGCTACAGCAAAAGCAATTTGACCAATCGCTTAGTCAAACCCGCATAGATCTTCAATTCAAAAGTTAAAATAAACAATCCAAACACTTAAGGTGATTTAATCACCAAATATCATTGTGCATGGAAAATATCATTTATCAATTTTAAAATTGGAAATATTGTCCAAAATGAAATATTAAATTTGTAAAACTAAAATTTGTCCTAATTTTTTTTTTAAATCGTTTCAATGATTTAACGAACAAGTAATTTGTTTTAGCAATTTAATAGCTTTTATGCTTGTATTGGAGGAATGCTACAGCTAGTGTATTGCAAACGTGTCGTGTCGTGTTGACACGACGCGTTAAACGTGTCAAGCTATATTATAATTTATTCACTAAAAAAAATCATTAAAAATATTTAAATAATTTTCACAAAGAAAAATATAATAAATTATTGAAATTTCATATATTAAAATAAAAATTAATGGTTGAATCAAAAGATTATGAATAAAAAGTTATTAAATTTATAATATAAACTCAATATAATTTAATAAATTCTAAATAATAATAACTTTTATCGTGTCAATTCGTGTTACGTGTCATGTCGTGCCGTGTCACGTGTCAACTCGTGTTGTGTTAAGACGTGTCAATGTCTAGAAATCTCCAACACGACACGACTTTGACACGCATGTGTCGTGCTAATTCCATAGACGAGTCGTGTCATGTTGTGTCACCACGCGTGTGTGTCGTACCAACACGCTCGTGTCGTGTCATTTTGGAAAACACTAGCTACAGCAAAAACAATTTGACCAATCGTTTCGTCAAACCCGAATAGATATTCAATTCAAAAGTTCAAATAAAACAATCCAAACAATTAAGGTGATTTAATAGCCAAATATTGTCCAAAATGAAATATTAAATTTGTAAAACTAAAATTTGTCCTAAAATTTTCTTTTAAAATCGTTTCAATGATTTAACGAACAAGTAATTTGTTTTAGCAATTTAATAGCTTTTATGCTTGTATTGTATTAAACTAAGGAGAAATGCTACAGCAAAAAAAATTTGACCAATCGCTTAGTCAAACCCGCATAGATCTTCAATTCAAAAGTTAAAATAAACAATCCAAACACTTAAGGTGATTTAATCGCCAAATATCATTGTGCATGAAAAATACCATTTATCAATTTTAAAATTGGAAATATTGTCCAAAATGAAATATTAAATTTGTAAAACTAAAATTTGTCCTAATTTTTTTTTAAATCGTTTCAATGATTTAATGAACAAGTAATTTGTTTTAGCAATATAATAGTTTTATGCTTGTATTGTATTAAACTAAGGAGGAATGCTACAGCAAAAGCAATTTGACCAATCGCTCAGTCAAACCCGCATAGATCTTCAATTCAAAAGTTAAAATAAACAATCCAAACACTTAAGGTGATTTAATCGCCAAATATCATTGTGCATATTAAAATATCATAAAATTTCATTTATCAATTTTTAAAATTGGAAATATTCTCCAAAACGAAATATACTTGAATTATCCAAGTAGATCATTAATCTACTATTTCTCCGTTTAAACTTCTTCAACCGTGTCATATTCTTTTAAATTTTTTTTCCCATTTTTGTGAAGTCAATTAAAAATTCCATTTCAAATCATCAAAACAAAAAATACAAACAAATATTTCTGCAAAAAATAAAAAAATTCTTTCCTGTCGAGCTTTGGAAAAAAATTCTCCAAATATTTGAGGAAATATCTTAACGTGTTTGCATTCCGTTATTACAAACTTCACATTTCCAAAAAAAATGACGCAATAATTCAAACAAATATCATTAAATGTTTTTTAAAAAATTTTTAATTTGTAATTTGTTTTTTTATGTTTAAATCATGGAAATTGCTGAATCACTATAGATTTAATTTTGCACAATTCCTAAATGATTCCTGTCCATTTATACATTTTCATCATTTAATTCAGCCGTCATTTTTTTTTTTTTTTTTTGACAATCTTATTTCTTTCATTCTACAATTAAAATACAAGACTCGAAGTTAGGCACCAAATTTTTAGGTATATACATATAGCCTATTTATTATTTGCATGAATAAATTTTTTTTGGCATATGCAATTATACAATGCATGCCATGTAATCTAGTGCGAATTCCTAATTCCAATTTGGACAGCAACCACTCTCCAAATTGCCTGATGTGTCATCCCTTTAGTGGACACTTTTTTTTAGCGCCTTTCCCTTTTTATTTAGCGCAATTTAACTGTCCATTGTTTTTTTGCAATCTTATTTCTTTCAATACGTAGGAGTAGTGTTCTAAATACGTGCCGTGCCGTGTCGTGTCGTGTCAAACACGCCGTGTCCGGATCATCTCTCGTGCCGTGTCGTGTCGTGTCTCAATATTTCACGTGCCGTGCCGTGCCGTGTCTAAATCCTAAGAGATGGACACGACACGCCTAAGGACACGCCACGCCTCGTGTCCTCGTGCCGTGTCGTACCGTGTCTTCTTTAGACGTATCGTGCCGTGACGTGTTCAGACACGTTTAACTTTTTGACATAAATATAATTTATTTATTAAATTTAAAATTATGTTTACTGCAATACGTCAAAAATTAAGAAAGTAGACCTACTTTACCATTGAATTAAAATATAGATTATTTTTTTATTTTGATTTGAAAAAATATTTTTAATTTTATAGTAACCCTCCTCTTTTTTCGGTCTTGGAACCAGCTATGTTTGAGAAAACATAGACAGAGTTACTACTTTAAAATTATATTAGTATATTTTTCAAACTAATAAAATTAAAATATGAAAATAAATTATATTGAACTAAAATTAATTATACTTTTGGTCATCGAATATTGGAAATTTGAGAGTACAAGAGCCGTAAAAAATTATTTCAATTTTTTAAGACAATGAATAATTTATACTATCCTTATCAAAACAGTACAAGATATGACAAAAATTATTTCATTCTTTTTAAGACAAATCACAGATAAATTTGTATCTTTAATTTGCGAATGGCTCTAGACCCTTCTACTTTTGTTTGTGATTTATTTATTGAATCAACATAATTGTATTGTAATATTTTTATTTTCAATTTAAACTATTTACATGTGCTTTCTTTGGAAATAAGTCTATTAATAATCATTGATTTTAATAGTATGTACATAATTGAGAAATCCATTATATTTCTATGACGCTTAATGTGCGTCTCCTTTTCGTGTTTGGCATGTCTGTAATACGTGTCGTGTCTTTCGTGCCGTGCCGTGCCGTGTCTCGTGCCGTGTCGTGTCGTGTCCGGAAAATTCACGTGTCGTGTCGTGTCGTGTCGTGTCTATTTTATCAAAGTTGGACACGACACGCTTTAGGACACGACACGCGAAGTTCTCGTGTCGTGTCCGTGTCCGTGTCTTGCCGTGTCGTACCACCTCCGTGCCGTGCCGTGTCGTGGCGTGTTCGGACACGCCGTGTTTTTTTTAGAACACTACGTAGGAGTAATATTTTTGCAATCTTATTTCTTTCAATACGTAGGAGTAATATTGTATGTCTTACCATAAACGCCAGGTTGCCTTAATTGATTAAGGAGTCATTGAGCACCTAGAAGTCCCAAATATTTTGGGACAAATTTCAGTTCATTGATTTATATCCTACATTTACATTTTTCTAACTGATATTTTGAAACTACAAAGGGAATTGATCTTTCAGCCCAATTTGCGAATTTGCTGGCAAATTTACATCCTGCACAAAGGAGAACATAAAAACAAAAATCAAGAAAAAGTACATGCACTTTTGTAAAGTAACAGGTATTCTAGACTTTTCTTTCTTTAACAACCTGATTGGTGATGCTCCGAGCGCTGATCGAATTTAACTGCGCCGATTTCCTTTTCCACCGATTGCTGTTAGGGTCCGCAAGGCGGAGATGGGAGCAAAATGAGCACGACATGCGGAGGGGATAGTACGAAATAGAAAGAGGCGATTTTCTGTTAATTGACCATTTTACCCTTTTCACTAAGAAATCTGTTAAATATAACGGAGAACATTTGAAGCAGCCAAAATTTTCTATGATATCTGAGACGTCTGATTTGTAAAAAATGGACGGTCAAGAATAATCAGCCCGCATGCCAGAATTTGCCTTTTTTTTATTAATATCAATAGTATCCTATTGAAAAGTATGAATTTTTGTATCTTTTTTTACGGTCTTAATTTTCAAAATTGTTGACGTAGTACTATAGTAGTATATTTTTTACTGCCTGAATTTTCAAAAATGTTGACATAGTAGTATAGTTTTTCTGAGTATGCAAAAATAATTGCGTTATTTTCTTCTGTCGGCACTGCATTATTGAATAAAATAGGACGATATTGTGGCCTTAGTTCTTCTTGAAAATCTAAATCCGTCGTTCGTATAATAGTTAAACCAACTGAATCAAACACGGCGTCAAAGTACAAATTGTAAGTGATTCTGCTATTTTTTCTTTAAAAAAAAACGTAACCCAACTAGGAAGAATATATATAATTTTGTTGAATATGAATGCCCCTAGATTATTAAAAAAAAAAAAAAAAAAAGATTGAAGCAACTAGGAATCCAAATTGGGCCGATAAAATAATAAAAAGGACCGAAAAAAGGGTAAGGATTGAATACATTAATACGCGTATATTATATTCTGCCTCGTTTCGTTTCGGAAAGTTACTTCCAAAAGGGTCGTCTCTCGGCGCCGGAGTACCTTACCTTATTTCATCCCAGCGTTGCAAATTCTAGTAGTCTCTGCTCCCTTTCCTGGTAAAATTGTAAAAAAAAATCCACTAAAATTTACCGGCGATTAACCCTAGCCACAATTCCCAACAGCGATTCTTACGGAGAGGTAGAGACACCGAGAGAGAGAGAGAGAGAGAGAGAGGCGCGCATCAGCGGTCGCCAAAATGCCACCTAAGAAGAGAGGCCGCGAAACTCCCATCCAAACCCCCAATTCCAAATCCAATATCCAAACCCGCAAACCCGACCCATCTGCCACTTCTTCCGATACACCTTCTCCTGCTCCAGCGCGGCCGATCGCTCAGTCTCTGTCCCCACCGGTAGAAAGCCAATCCGATGGTAGACAGAAGCACTGTTGCTGAGTCGAAGCACTGTTCTAAATACAAAGATGGATTTAGAAGAAGCCAATCCGATGGTAGACAGAAGCACTGTTGCTGAGTCGAAACCGTCCCCACCGGTCTCTCAATTTGAGGCTGTTGTTGGAAAGACTGAAGCTGTGCCGGCAGAAGTTCTGGCCAGTACCAGTGGGCCTCTGACAAGTGTGCCGGAGCCGAATACTGAAAAAGCCAGTGAAGTTGAGGAGCCGGAATCGGGAAAGGGAAAGGTTAAGAAGGTAATAAGAAAGGTTATAAAGAAGAAAATTGTGAAAAGGATGGTGCCAAAGGGTACGTTGGCTGCTAAGAAAGCCGCAGAAGCAGCGTTAGCAGAGGAGCAAGCTAAGTTAGGTAGTCTTGAGACTAATAAATTAGGAGAAGAAAAGAATGAGGGTGTAGTTTATGATGTTAAACCTAGTCATAGTGCACGACATAACAAAGAGGAAATGAGACTTAGAGTATGTGAGAATAAGGGGAATAAAGGTGAACAGAGCAACAAGAAAGAGGAAAGTAGTGGAGGAAACCCTACTTCTGAGTCTGGGAATCAGAAAGATGGAGAGAAAGTTAAGGAGACAGTTACTAAAATTGAGGGTGATGGTGAAAATAACAATAAAACAGGTGCTGGTTCTTTGATTAGGAAAGAGACTAATGGTGAAGTTAAGGCTGACGACGATAGTCAAAAAATCAAAGCTGATCCCAGTGTTAGTAATAATGGGAAGAAGGTTCGTAAGGTTATTAAGAAGAAGATTATTAAAAAGCTTGTCCCGAAGGGAACACTTTTGGCCAAGTGAAATGCCGAGGAGAACATAAATGCTGCTGCAAGCTCAGAGGGCAAGAATTGTAAACCCAAATGTGAAGGAATTGTTAACCTGGATGAGAAACCTGAGACTGAGAACCCTGCCTCCGATAAAGATGTTGAGAAACCCCAACAAAGGAGCATAACCACCCTCTCTGATAAAATACCCCAAAATCCCAATTTTAGCTTGAATGCATGTACCAAGGAGATGGACGGGCTAACAGAGAGGCAAAAGAGAAGAAAAACAGAGATATTTATAGGAGGTCTGGATAAAGGAGTTGGAGAAACAGATATTAGAACTGTTTTTGGAAAGGCAGGAGAAATTGTCGAGGTGAGAATGTTTTTGGAGAACAACACAGGAAAGAATAAGGGCTACTGTTTTTTGCGGTACAAGGAGCCAACACAGGCTAAGAAGGCCATTTCCATGTTCTCTAAAGTCGAGGTAAGAAATTATATAGTTGTTGTAAATTTTCATTACATTTAATTTCACAAAAGGTAGTATTAGGAAGAGAGGGGGGGGGGGGTCGGTTTCTGATTGTGTCCAAACTAAGAAATGTCATAAATCTTCTTGCCACAGGTAACTCTTGAGATATTTCTTTCTTTATTTCATCCTCTTTATTCTGGTTAAAAGCTTGATATTAGAGTAAACTTGGTGAGCTATAAGATGCTAATAGCTTCCGCATTTCAATGTCAGCTCTTGGTCAAGTTAAAATTGGAAAGTTATCCATGTCGTAAAAGAATATAAGCTTTCTTTGCTAATATGTGTACTAGTTTTATGAGGAAATAGGAACTTGACCTGCGGAAATATATCCATGAACCATATTTTGGTTCTGCTATACACAATACTGCATAGGTGCATTCTCAGACATTGTCTGCAAACCTAAAATGTGGTTCGCAGACAATGTATGCGAACTCCACTTTCAAAAATTGGCATTTCACAGTGAGTTTCTTGCAAATCCGTGCTTTCACATGCAGGAAGTAGAACAGGTGAACTAGAATTTGGTTGTAGTAAACTGCATGCGCCTGGTTTCTTTTTTGTGCATTAATATCGTTACCTCATGAAGGCATACTGGGAACTTATCTTAGCACCAGGCACTTTTTATTACTTAAATAAATCAATAATACTGCTTCCATGAATGGTTTCCGCAATTTATTTAAACATCATATGATGTGTACATCGTAACTTTTTATTGTTATCCAAAATTTTTTTTGGTATGACATTTTTCGGGTGGGGGGGGGGGGCCCGGGTATGCTTCATGAGAGCTTAACAACAATGATAATTGAGATGTATTTGTCAAGTTATTTGGCCTGCCTTTAAGCATTTTTTTTTATTTGTCTGGTTATGTTTGATATCATTGTTCTAATATTGAATGATAACATTCAGATATGCGGCAAACGTTATGGTGCGGCACCTGTGGATGACCATGATAGCATTTTTCTTGGCAATATTGACAAGAGATGGAAAAAGGACGATGTGAGTTTATTAATCTGCAATTTTCTGTTTTATATTATTGTTGAAACATATGTTAAATATGATACCCAGGCTTCTTAACAAATGTACTGCTAGTTTTAGCACAATTTCAGATACCGGCATGCGCTGCCTTATAATATTTGCAATATGATAGGTAGATAAATAAACCAAAGTTGCTTCAATTTGGGGGTATATGCAGTACTTTTAAAACATAATTGTATGACATATGGTTAAATGATGCAAGACTAAATTTAATTGAGATGTTAGAACTATAGAGGGAAAGGTGGGGCTTATTTGATTCTAATTTCATAATGATGTTTAATCTATGCTGCACAAGTTTTGTGGAAACTTTCTCCCATTGTAAAATTATCTTTTTTTTTTTTTTTGAAGGTTCCCATTGTAAAATTATCAGTAAGTAGTTTTTTCTTATATTGAATTTCTTAATTTGTAATATTATGAATTGTATATTGTTTCTTTTATGGGCAGATTATTAAGATGTTAATGGAATTTGGCATAGAGAAGATTGACACAGTTACCGTAATGCAAGACCCGCAAAATCCAGAATTGAACCGTGGGTTTGCTTTTCTTGATCTTGAAACTAACAGAGATGCACAAATCGCCTATAAAAAGCTCAAAGCAGCAGATTTTAGTAAAGGACTCCATGTCAGAATTGATTGGGCAGCACCATGCCGTGAGCCTGATGAAGATGAGATGCTGAAGGTACTTGTGCTCCCCCTGTCCCTGACTCCTCCTCTCTCTCTCTTATTCTCTTGCCCCCCTCCGTCTCTCAGTGTATCAGTGCCAATTGTTGCATTTATTTAGTATTATGCATCAATTTGTGCCAAATTTGTCGATTAAACCGCCAATTGTAGATAAGCGCGGAGTTACTGCTGATTCAATGGCAACATTTTAAACTTTCTGGTGTCCAATTAGTATTGTACATCAATTTGTGCCAAATTTTCCGATTAAACCGCCAATTAGTATTGTAAATAAGTGCCAATTGTCTAATTTCTGGTTTGTACATGTAGTGGTGTGCCTGTTAGTAGTCATTATGACATAATCTGCCTAGGAACATACTTGATTCAATGACAACATTTTAAACTTCTGTGTTCACTAAGCAAAAATATGCTTAGGATTGTGAATTCCTATGAAGGGGATGTTTCTATTCCTGTCTAGTTAGCATATGATTCTTTAGAATCAGTTGCTTTCTATATTGTCATGGTGCTGTCATATGTTGCGTCGATCTTTCTAATTTTTTCCTTCTTAAAGGGGGTAATGATTTTCCTCATTTTCTCATTTTTTCCACTCTGAGAAATGATTTTGTCTTGTTACCAAAATGTATCCACTCTTCAAATTGTACCATTTTATTTATTATACACAGCTTTTTAATATATTGTCACAATTTTGTATTACTTCTGTGTGTATGGTGTACAAAGTTTGGTACTTATTACTTATGAAGTCCTTTTCCAAAAGCCGCTTCCTTTATTTTATTTGCATGCAAAGCAAGTGTGATTTTATTATATCTTATACATCTTATTTCTGGACAGCCACTTTTCTCAATTTTAGGTACCTGCAAAAGGGAACTTAATTTTAGTTATCTTAGTGCTTCACAAGCTGTACCTATTGCTTTACAGTTTATACCATTTTCCATCATTACTATTTTGTACCTCTCTTGTCATTGCTTATATAATATCAGTTTGATCAATAAGAACAAATGGTTAAAACAAAAGTGAATTCTATTAGTTACAATAATTCCTCGAGTCCCATGAACTCATTGCATTTGTTCGCCAGAGTTCCGCCTGATGCTTTACTCTGTGACTGTTGTTGTTTGGTTACTCATGAATCTTCACAGCCAATTCTCATTTGGATACTGGCTGTGCTTGTAGATTGTAATTTGTCTTCATTTGTTCTCACAAATGAGATCTGACCATTGAGGATTCTGTCAAAATACCATATTTCCCTTCAATGTTATGATCCAAGGCTCTGAATTTGTTTTGATTTTTTCCTTGGTAGGTAAAATCTGTATTTGTTGAGTGCATACCTTTATCTTGGGACAAGGCCAAGATGTCAGAGATTTTTGAAAAATTCGGCAAGATTGAACGCGTTGTTCTTGCTCGAGATGTCCCATCATCCAAGAGGAAAGACTATGCATTTGTTAACTATACAACCCGAGAGGCTGCAATTTCATGCATAGAAATTATTGAAAAGGATGGGTTGATTGAGAATGGATCCAAGGTTCGATATTTGTCTTTAGAACTGAAAAGTTCTTTCGACTTCTGAACCAATTTAGTTTATAACAATTTAATTATATTTGTTTATTTGTCAAATTAAACCAAAAAGTTTTACCTATTTGCAAGTGTGACCCATTGCATCTTTGGGTATTCCTAACATTTTGCTCTTATTTGCCTATCTATAAACCTAAGGTAATGCCAAGTAATAATTGACTACTGAACTGTTGGACTTTTTGATACTCTTTTGTGTAAGTTTACTCGGGCTGGGATATAAAATTTATAAATCCAAAACATGGCTAAACAAAAGAAAAACCATTGGTAAATAAAATGAAAATAAATTCATATAATTATCGGAAAGAGAGAGAATTATCATGGGACATAGTTGACAGAAAATATGTATTTCATTTAATATCTAGCTGGGTGTTATGTTCCTTGCATTAAGTCGGTTGATAGGAAAGGGTTGATCAAAGGTTTTACTATCTACTTTTAGAAATTTTTAGGAAGTTCTGTTGTCTTTTGAACCTCCACCATTTGTCTTTCTTCTAAACTGTAGCATGTCAGAGAGGGCAATTACGAGGTCGCCAGACTGGATCATCCCACGGGCCTTGAGTAGGGAGAACGTGCGGTTGAGGTTGCTCTCCATGTCGTCAGAGAATCCGAGGCGGAAGGGGATCAAGCCCCATTGCAGATTCAGCCGCCGCCGCACGGTTGTCGAGGTGGTGAAGGCAAAGACGGGGCAGTCTGGTCGGCACCGTGACAGCAGGGATGCCATGTGGCCGGTTTTTGTGTACACAAATACAGATCCACTCCCAGGTTGTTTGCTGCCAAAGATAATAAAAAGAAGAAATAAACAAACCAAATAATAAACGTGACAATAAATTGTCAAAACAATCCAGATTTCGCACTTAACTACTAAAATCACATTTGTTAAAAACCCTCAATTCATTCTCCCAATCAGAATTAGAACATGTACAGCTGAAGGCCTTAAACAAAAGAATTGATGACTGGTTCCCTTTTTTCACAGATGAAAACCCTAACTAGCATGCATTACCGCAGCAGTTAGCATTGTGTTTGTTGGTTAGTGTTAAAATTTGAAGTTTGTAGGTGCATACAGGTCCTAAAAACTTAATGGGGTTTAATATACATGGCTTAAGATCACTGCATCTCAAGTGAGAGGTCGCAGGTTCGAAACCCGGCTGAGGGGTCTTTATAGACATTTAATTTAAAAATAAGTTGGGAGGCTTGACCCCCAATTTATCTTCAAAAAAAAAATATATATATATATATACATGGCTTAAATATATAAATAGGAGGGGGAAAAAAGAACACAAACTATCACCAGTGCCATATCCATGGCATATCATATAATTCAATATTGTTTGTACTGAACGCTTATTATTGAATTAGGTCAACAATCCAATTTCGATGGCACCTCAACATACCAGTTGGCTTGCCATATAACTCATATTTCCTGGTCAGTGCTCTTTAAAACTCCCTTTTGAGTTCAAAAGCTTCTATAGTTCTACTAAACACCTGCCTTAGATTATTTATGCTAACTTGCTTACCAATTTTGGCAGCTGAATTGCAAATCTCCTCTGAAATTCTATCCGAAAATGATGATGCCACCTCAGGCAACTCGAGTGCCTCTGTTCTCTTCTCCTCCCTCCACCACCTCTCTATCCTTAAGCTTACACTCCTCAGCACACTCAATGCCTTCTCAGGGTATTTCCCCATGGCTGACTCACCAGACAGCATAAGTGCGTCAGCCCGCTGCCTCACCGCCTCAGAGACATCAGCTACCTCAGCCCGTGTTGGGATCGGGTACTCTATCATTGACTCAAGGAGCTGGGAAGCAACAATTACTGGCTTGTTGAGTTGGCGACAGAGTCCGACAATCTTTTGCTGGAATGCTGGGACTTTCTCAAGCAGGATCTGGGCTCCCATGTCACCTCGAGCAACCATTGCACCGTCTGAGGCACGAATTATTTCTTCGAGGTTTCTGAGGGAGTCGATGCTTTCTATCTTTGCAATTACACCTATTTCACTGACACATAGGCTGAGTAAATATTACAGAATGTTTGGAGATAATTATTTTCTAAATACATGCTGGAATAATTATAGTGATACAGTCAGAACTGAGAAATTAATTACTAGAAAAAATAAACTATGATCTATGATACCTGCCAGGACAGCGTGCAGCTATGTAGCTTTTGAGATGATTAACAACTTCAGCAGATTTGACGAATGACACAGCAATAAAATCGACACCTTCAGCAATCCCAAAGTCTATATCAAGCCAATCCTGCATGTTGGACCCATTATATCCAGAAGAGAAATAAAGAAGAAACTTTAAATAACATAGAAAGGTGGAGTTTGTTTTCGAATTGTAACCTAGTCCAATTTTGAACAAAAAAACACAGGCTAGGACCAAGAAAACGAAACTAAAAATATGTAAAATACTAGAATGTGCTAAGTTTTAGTGTCTGTGCAACAACAATAACCATAATATTAGTAACTAATACAAACATTCCTTAGAAGCCTGATGAATATGAGCATCATACTATTCCAATATACAAAAATATGCCATTAATTTCATGTTTTTATTTAACAAGTAATCAATAACTTCATATTGAATTGTAATTCTTTGATTAAACTAATAAAGCCCTAGTTCACACGTATATATAAACATAAATAGCCCAAGAAACCAACACATTTTGTTTGGGCCAGACAGATCATTACAGGAGGGTACGACTGTTGCTAACGAAAAAAGTATAGCATGTTAATACTGAATGCAAGTTACCTTGGAAGAAATTGTAGGGAGCAGTGCATTCCGCTCACGGACCAAACTACCATCTCGCCAAAAAGTGAGATTAGCTCGGGGAAGCAACAAGCCGGGATCAGTGCAGAGGCACTTCACATCAGGCCCCACCTTCTCTATCACCTCAAACCTAGCCATGCCTCCATCCACTAGCAATTCATCCCCAATCCTTACATCTGTAAACAACAATCAGATCAAAGAAGTTTAGCCACCAATAATAATGGCCTACCTTTTCTTGTTTCCCCAGTTTTACTCCACTCAGGACCATGGTGTCAAACATGTAAACTAACACCTTATAAACCCATATGATGCCATTGCAAATAAGAAACAGAGACATATTCAGGCCTCCACTTCAGTCGAAACCAGCATGTGCCAATAACTTAATGCCTTATAGGCTCTTAGAGAGAGAGAGAGAGAGAGAGAGAGAGAGGCTATTTTCTAGATTATAACTACCTTCAGTAAAGCCATCATAATTTACATTAACTGTACGTTCTGGCAGAGGAGAATCGAAAGATCTGACAGTAAATGTCCATATTTCAGCATCCTACAAAATTCATTAAACGAAGTGAGCGAATATAGCCCATAACAACTTTGACTTGTTTGGTAGATAATTCATCTATCGATTTGGTAGATTGTAGAGCAGATATTGTCAGGTATAGACATCCAGCTTATAGTAAATATGTGATAGCACCAAGCTTTTAAAAACGCTATTTTTTTGAAAATAGCGGTAATTTTTATCCTACCGCACGAATGTCACAGAAAAAAACGACAAAATAACGTAACGAGTCATTTACGTTTTTTCATGTATAACGGAAAATGGTAAAGTCTCTATGTAGTAGGTACAAATCGTCCAATCCTAAACTGTGCAAATTACAAAGAGAAGATCTAGTACCAATCGTCCATATGTCCCTCTGTAATAATTAGATATTAAATTATTAGCACATTCAAAAATATATAGAATTCCGACTTGTACTGTAATACTACTGTACACAAGAATACATATGAGTTTGACACAGATGTTTCGCATATACATATGCGAAAAAACGCCGCACCGTCATACCGAAAAAAATACATTTTAAAAGCTTGGATGGCACATATAGTTATTAGTTACGACTGGCACCAATACACCAAATTACAAGTACCGCAGCAGACTGTTCTTACTTCTTACATTTACATGCTCATTACAGACTATGATGAAAGCTATAACTGAATAACAAACAGACAGGTCCAACAAGTCACCTTGGTATTACAACAAGGGACTTACGTGGATCAATTACACTTACACTACATAAGTTTTTCATAATGCTGCTGAAATGTTATTTATATTTAATATTTCTTGGGTATTATTTTATGCTGTGTTAGTAGCAAAATTGAATTTTAGAAAAAAAATTTTCTCTGTGCCGCCTAAAACTGAGAAAATTATGATTTTCTCTGTCCTTTTTAATAATCTATTTTACATTAAAATAATAGAAACATAAATGTCTTTCCATTATACTCCATATTTCTAATGTTTATGTCTTTTCTTAACATCAATTAAATTTTAGATTATATATTGAACGCACCATGTGAAATTTGCCTTTAAATTTTAGTTGAAATAAAGAAATAAAATGTAACCCAGTAAAATTTGCTATGCATCAATTATACTGAACGCACCTATATTGAACGCACCATGTGAAATTTGCCTTTAAATTTTAGTTAAAATGTAACACATCAATTATACTCTGCTTCAATTTACAAAAATTTAAGATGTCATTGTATAGATTGAAGTTACTCATATTTTATTTGTGGGTTGTAATTGTTTTCTATGAAATAGCTATCTGACTATACTATTGTTTAAATTTAACTGATTGTCTAAGATTAAGAATATTTTAATTGATATTTAATTTAACTAATTGTCTAAAATGTAACCCAGTAGATATCTAAGCGTTCACATCCGCATCCAATCTTGGCCTCAAAAAATTATTGATATTAATTATAACCTTTCCTTTTGACTGTCTCAAATAGATAAGCTCCTAATATGCTCATGAAAATGGTTGTGGTCTGATCTCTTTACCTTCAAATTGTTCTGCCTGTTGGTTATATTTATTTATTTATTGACATCTTCTTGTTGGTTATAATAAGCTTCTGTTCGATCTTTTTCCAATAGCGAAATCAAACCCATCAGAGGGGTTACTATTAGAAATGAACTCGTGTAAACTTTTTTTTTTTTTTTTTTTTTTTGAATGTCGAGTCCTTAGGCAAAATTTTCATTAAAAAAAAAAACGCAAACTGATACAATTGTTTACCACTACATAAACCAAACCTAAAACTTTCCAGAAAAATAGCAAAAAATGAAAATCTGAAATAGCTAAAAGAAAATTCCTAAAAAACATATTAACTTAGACCAAGGAAAACCAAAAAATGGAAATCTGAATACAAATAAAAGAAGCAGAAAGTAAACAACTGAGGGGTATTTTAGACCATGTCAAAGAAATTTGTGTCCATACTCGATTGAATTTCCATAGTTTGCAGTATTCACTCTTCTTTAGAACACAAATAAAATCCATACCACACTACCTTCGAGCCTTGGCAGAAAAAAGAACGTGTGGGTTTCAAATTCTATATGACACCCCTGGCACATCGGCGAAATTTCATGTATTCGTCTGTGTAAATTCCGAGCGATTGGTAGTGCTCCTGCAAGCAGTCTCCACATAGAAGATTTTAATTTTTGATGGAATGTATCTCCATGTTGAGATTGTTTCCCATTGACGTGCATTAGCTTGCGTATGTCGTGCCTCCCTTTCACTGTTTGCATCAAGCCAATCATACCCTTCTTTCACCGTGGTCAAACTATTAACACTTTTGCATGAATATTCACTTTCCTCTTTCAATTGGTTAGTGCTAAAATTGGCAGTATTGTTGACATGATTACCTGCAAAAAATTAAAGATGCAAACAGTAAGAATGACAAAATAATAGAACTATTGTTGACATGATTTCCTTTCAAGTTTCAAACACTAAATCTGCAATTAAATAGTATGCATGACAAAATAATAGTACTTTATGAGGTAAAATGACAATATTACTTTATTAGACACAAATGACAATGATTATGTCGGTATGCTATAATTGATGATAAAGTAGTAATGATTATTATCTAACCTATCATCGAAAACATTTCTTTGAAAACAATGTTTCTAGTATATCCAGGATGGCCTGAACCTCTTGTATGGTTGAATTGATATTCAAAATTATGTCTTGCAGTATGTTAATTAAAACATAAAATGAAGAAAATTTTAAAAAATTAACAATTATCAGGAAATGGAAAATAGAGAGAAGAAAATTAATAAAAACAAAGTTAATTATGCTATTGATAAACTATGCAAATAGCTGGTGGTGCACAAACTGGTATTGTGACGCTGCTGATCTCTTGAGGCGACTACACTGTTACAGCTGATCAACAAAATCTGATGAAAATTTTATATTAAACAGAAAGTAGAAGTTAAAATCATAAAATTTGTTGAACCAAATAAAATTAATCTAGGCAAAATTTTAATCTAATTAAATGATCAGTATCGAGAACTTGCCTTTTGGAAAGAGGGTTTTGGAGGACCAGCCAGAGATCTTGTTCTCCATCAAATCAATTTCTCACCGCGACTATCATCAGCGAAGCTCGTCATTTCGATGTTCATTCTAGGTGAGGGAGGTGAAGCCGTGAAGGAACGGGCTATGCGAGGAAGACAAAGGAAAAGGAGCGAGGAGTCGAAATAGAGGCAGAGTATCTCTAACATGGTCATTACTCATACTTCGATTATAATTACACTATTTTGCCTCTTCCTCTGCTAAATTCCTGTGCCTCATCTTTGGCATCTAAAAGAAGAGAAAAAAAATAATAACATATAGGATAGATCAAATGACATTGCTAGCTACCTTGTTTGGCTTTTCAAAGGTGCTTTCACGGTAGAAACACAAAGTATAATCAGGTTTATAGAAATTAGTTCAATTTTAAGATCTCTTATACAACATACATATAATTGTTCCATGATCAGCATGCACATGAGAATTCATAGCACAAATGACCTTCAATCCAACTGTACAATTCTATCAACTGGATCAATTAACAATCGTTTATGAAAAAATATATCAGGGGAGGCAAAGATAAAATAAAAATGACTCTAACTTTAGTAATCAGCTACATCCTTCTGTAAATTTTTAATAACCGCATGTTTCTTCTTCCTAATCGAATCCAACCTCATTCTTATGCATATTACCAAGCGCTTGCTTCAACTCCTATAAAAGCATATAAAATTTAAAAAAAAAAACCCAAATCAGCATGTCACAAACAAAAACAAAAGCAAAGGAGTAACAACAATCAAGAGGTCAAGAGCTTGAAATCGATCTACTTATGATTTGTTAGGGAATTTGGAACACAATAGACCACCAAGCATCTGACTTCCTCTCTCTTTCCCTTCTCTCCTAGCCTCCTTCTTTATTTTGTGAAGATCTGAGGAGGGAATGAGAAGATTGAGGAGGAAGGCATGAGATAGCGAAGGAGGACGGGAGGAAACCTCGTACCAGCCTGTAGCGCGTCATAGGGCGAAGAGGGAATTAGTGAAATCGTGCCATTGTGCCAATTTATACTTATTCATTAGATTTCGCCAGCAAATTCTCTCTCTAATTCTCGCCGAGTGAAACGGCTCTCGGAGGAGAAGGCGCGGCTGGCAGAGGAGGAGCCGGGGAGGTGGGAGTATGAGTAGGGTCTGATCGGAAGTTAGATGGAGAGGAGGCGACAGCGATTTTTTAGAGAAATTAGAAGGGAAAGGGAAAGTTGGGTTTGCTTGCGTTGTCTTGTCTCAGAGACTGAGACCAAAACAAAAGACAAAGGATCGGATTGTATAGATTTTATGCGTTGCCTATATCTCGCCACTTTTTACAACGGGTCATATTAATGATCATTATTGTCAACAACATAATTTCATACAGAATTTTTGTTTCAAATAATTGAAATTTCTTAACACCGCAGATTACCCATTAATTTGCCGTGTCGAGTTTTGATTAAACATTTCTAAACAGACTCCCACGCTTCTTTATTTATAAATACTGATGATCAATTGTGAATGGAGCGTTCTTCTTAAAAAAAAAAAAAAGAATTGTGAATGGAGCCAACAACTTCCTAAATCAACTATAATAATAAATAAAGTCTAAAAATAGTTCCAAAATCATGATACATCATGCTTCTTGCATTTCCTTCGGTGAATTATGGGGAATCCGCGTGGCCCAACGATCTTTTGTAACTCGCTATATAGACTATAGATGGAATTGCTTCTTTATGGTCAATTCCACTACTCTCATTTTCATGACACACATACTTCCATTGACAAAAATAATAATTTTTTTTTGAAAAAAAAAATACAAGAATATTGAATGGGGAAACATCACAAGAAAAAAAAGGTGAAGATATATATATTCTGAATGGCATGATAGCTATTTTTTTTATTAAAAGTTTAATCTGCTGAAAATTACTTCAAAAACTTAAGACTCGTACTCTAGTAGGGGTGGGTAACGTTGATAACGGAAGCGGAATGGATCGTTCCGTTTTTCGTTCCATTTTAGTAACGGTATGTACCGGATTGATTCGTTATTCGTTCCGTTTTGACGGAACGTGGCGGAACGGTTATATTTGCACTGTATTTCACACAGATGAATCAAGAAATGCATTCCGTTTGTCGTTCCGTTTGCGAAACGAAATGAAATTTCGTTCCGTTACACGTTCCACATGGATGGAACGGAACGGTTTCGCGACTTCACGGTATTCCGCGCCCACCCCTATACTCTAGTATATCAAAAAGTGATAACGCCGTGGCCCGTGGTTGACCCCATCATGGTCTCATCCAGGTGGTCTAGAAGAATTGCTTAATTAATAATCAGCCCTATGATTTACCCCCGTATCTTCTCAGAGAAAGAATGCTTAAGACCAGTAGCCATGTTCCTTGTGCAAAAACATAGAATATCTATGCAAAAATATAATTTTCTTGTTCTACAAATTCCAAGTTCTATATCTATTCTACATCATCTCTTATCTCGTGTTTTATAATTCTCTTCTCTTGCTGGGCTAGACATACCAAATATTAAACACTGATATGTTAAAGAGGAGCAGATTGCACATGTGCATACGAAAATGATCTGTGCTCTATTTAGATTACACTTAAAAAATTGCCTATTTTATATTCTATATATGATCTAGTCTAGTTGTAAGATTGTTAAATTCATTTTAACAGATAGCGGGTGAAAATTTACGTTGGATAAATACAGTAAGCTGCATGTAGGATTAACAAAGTACAATCAGAGGTGTTTTGTGTAGTCGGAAACCATCAACTAACGCTCTGTTTGGATTGAGGGGAACATAGGTAAAAAATGAGAGGGGAAGGAAAATATCATAATTACCTCGTTTGGATGTCCATTTTTCGGAAGGAAAAAAATTTACCGATGGAAATAATTTTCCTTTACGATTTTACTTTCTATACAAAAATATTACACCCCGATTTGGGGTGTAACAGACGGAAAGAAATTCACAGCATTTTCGCTGGACAACACTACCCTCGCAATTTTTCTTCTTCTGGCGAGATTATGCCAAAATATTTCAACAATTTCCTTTTGGCGTGATTTCCCTGTATGGAAGAAAGTTTCACGATTTGTTTAAAATTAGTTGTATCTTCTCTCCTTGCATCAAACTTTCAAGGATTTACTTTTGCTCTACTGGTTCTTCATTTTTATTAGGTTTATTTCCTTCATTTTACCCAAAATTTACCTTTAATTTTGAAATCTTTGCTAAATAATATTGATTTGTTCTACCGTAGTTTGTTTTGTGTTTCATTAAAAAATCAATATCTAATTGAAAAGCCACAAATTTCTTATGTTTCTTCTTCTTTTTCTTGAAAAAAAGTTCACGGAAATCTTATTTGGGCTTTAATACTGGTTTGTACGAACCACAAATCATTGGTTTGTACTAATTTGTGACTTCGTTGAATTGATATTTAGTTCTCCAAATTAATACTGTTTATGTGACCCTTGTTAATTTCTTGCTTTCAGTTAGTCGCTTGTGATTGTGAATCTGGTAGTGGAATTGCTCTTGTACCCTTTGTACCAGTATGTACCGAATATGTTATGCTTCTTATTTTATTTGACACTTGACAATGCTTGCCGGTAAAAGTCCAGCTTATCATCGATTTATTATTGAACATTTGCTGATATTTGGTTGAAATGCAATTTTTTTTTTCCCGAAGTGTTTGCTAATTGATTCAATGTCAACGTCTAAATGATCTTCTCAATGATTCAACCCTTATTAGTACCAAACAAACAAGTGTTATTGGTTCGGGTGGTATATACATTGTTGTACTAGTATATATCTTACAGTATCTAATGTAACTTTCAGCCATCATAAGTTGATTTCAATTACAAACCCCAACACAATTTTTTTTTTTTTTTTTAACAGTTGTTTGGCACTTGCAACAATTATTACCAGTATTATCTGGTACAAATGATAAATTTATCCCATGTATATTGCGAGGTACTAGATTATGTTATGCGATAAGATTATTTAGTCCGAAAGAAACAAGCTGAAGATCCCAAGGTCATTATGGTCATTTGTTATTAATTAGTCATGTTTTTACCTCTTTTTAATTTGATCATCCAAACAAGAGAAAAAAGAGAAGGTTAATTATTTTTCTTTCCTTTCAATAATTATCCAAACAAATCGGTGTAAATATTTTTCCATTCCATCCTAATCAATTTCCTTCCCTCTTATATTTTTCTTCCCTTTCCATTCCCCTCTTAAAAACCAAACACAGTGTAAGTTTAGCGATTTATAGTCGAACACGGTAAAATAACAGGTTTTCCAACGATGTGGCCCAGCCCAAATAAAAACGGCCCATAAGAGGACCGATATATTACCATAGCATCGGATGCTAATTCATGACAAAAGCATTAATATTAATATAACAATTTATTAACAAAAAAAGAAAAAAAATCCAAGACCGCCACAAACCCTCATTCAGGCTAATTTGAAGTTCTATTTGACAGCACCAAACAAATACAATGTTAATACCAGAAACATTTGATCTATGATCTATCATATCAAATGTCTCAACAACAAGCAATCCACGATTTCTTAATTTTGTTAAAACAGAAAAACAGCTCAACAAAGGTCTTCAGGACAGACTGCACCAAAAGATGAACAGAAAAAAGCAAACTAAAACAAAGACTAAATTCAGTAGCGTGATTAGCTAGTTCATACTTTTTTGTTCTAAATGGAAATTCAACTCTCACTGTGTCACTCCTAGCCACTTAGAGAATTTGTCGAATTCGGCATAGTCGCTGTTAGAAACCATGGTCTTATACCAGCCCTTTCCAGCAGCACGGATCTTTGCCTTCTCCTCCTATCATTAATCAGACCCACAACAAAAACAAACAATAAGTCACAGAAATAGCCACTTGACAAGTTGATAGGATAAGTTAATATCCATTTAATGTGAACTTGTTTAATTCATTATTAATTAATTATTAAACATACCTAGCTAGGCATATAATTAGAAAAGTAATTCTATCATTTCTATATATCTTTGATTATATTAGGACAAAATAATTTTCAACAGAAGGAATAAAGGCAAGAGTGTAAGACATACAAAAATAATTGAGGTCTGATGGTATGACTACATGATGCAAACTAGCTTAAGAAAAGTTTTTACAATTTAAACTCTAACATTCTCCAATTAAGCAAGTAAATGTATCATAATAGCATAGCATATCAAATGGTAGTAACATCACATTCATCAGTGCCAGTGCATCACATAATAAAAATATAACAAACAATAGGCTACCTATTATCATCACTAATAAGAGAAATAATAAAAACAAGCTAGAGATATTGAGATACAAATAAAGGATTACCGCGCTAAGGGGACTCCTCTTCTTCTGAAGCTTCTCATTCTTAGCCTTCACCCTCTGTGCCTCGGCAAGAAGAGCCATCCGCCTTGCGGTCGCAGCATACGGGTTCAGCTTCAACAAAGCACTGACATTCTTCAGAGGATTCCTCTTCAGTTCTCTCCTCCTCACCTCCCTGTTGACTGGCTTCACCACAGCTTGCACTTCATCAGAGTTGATGATCCTCGCCAGATCGGCATTGAGCATCTTAGGCCTTGGCAGAATGAAGCCCTTCTTCTTCTCGGATGGCTTCTCAAAGGATCCGAAGACCGAGTCGAGCTTCTCGAAGGCTGACTTGGTCCAGATGATCAACCGACCGACATGACCACCCGGAGCGAGCTTGAGCAGGTTGAGGCGCTCGACATTGGCCACATCAACACCAGGAATGTTGCGGAAAGCCTTCATGATCTTGGATCCCTCAGTGCCGTACACGATCAGAGGACCCTTGCGGTTGGTGTAGCGGCGGTTGCGCATCTTACCCTTACCAGTACGGATCTGAACAGAGTCCTTGGCCTTCTCAGCATCAGCATACGCACCAACCTGCTTCAGTATCTTGATAGCAGCAGAGGTCTTCTCGACCGACTCAGCTGAATCAGAGAGCACAAGAGGGAGCTCAGGGATGCTCTCGATCTTGTGGCCTCTAGCCATGACAAGTGATGGCACAGCGGAGGCAGCAAGAGCCGAGGCAACGGCGTATCGGCGGAGATGGGTGTTGACACGCCTGTGCCAGCGGCGCCAGATCTTGGTCGGGGCGAACATACGACCGCCACGACACATGTTTCCGAAAGCTCCCTGACCAGCACGGTGCGTACCACCACCAGGGACACGGGGGATACGAGACACGGCGCGTCCAGTACCCCAGGATTCGGCCGAGGTCTGGTGTCCAGCGCGCTTGGACACGGCGTAAGGCTGGCGCTTGTTGCATGAGATGTGAGCGTGAGTCTGGCGGACTACGTCGGGGCGGATCGGGGCGAGGAAGACGCTGGGGAGTGGTACGGAGTTGGCCTTCTTGGCGCCGTCGACGGCCATATCGCCTTCGAGGGATTGAACGGAGACGAGAGGTCTGGCGGCGGAGGTGGCGGGCGCCATTGTTAGGGTTAGGGTTGTGAGAGGAATGGAGAGGTGTAGCAGGGTTTCGGCTAAAGGAGGCGGGCGGACTGGGATGGGTGTCTCGTTTATATACAAACCGCATCCTCTGGATGGATGGTTGGAATATTATATTAACCCTAAATCATTGTATTTTAAAATGGAAATTGATTTTCTTAAATTAATACTAGTTTTTATTTTAACCAAGTACCTCCGTGTTTTGAAATTTATTTGTAATGAGTTAAGATATCACAAAGATGGATGTATTAAAATTGATATATCACAACTAACAAATTTTATTAATTCTTTTACCGTTTTGATTTTAAAAAATTATAAAGTTTGATGACAATATATCTTTCATTAAAATAAACGTAATCACCTTCTAAATTTAATATTTGATCATAAATCCGAAATATAAATTAAAAGTTTAAAATGGCCAATGTTAAGTTCGTTCATAAAGTACAAATTATTTTCACTAAAATTTTCCAATTTATTTTTACTTTTCCATGTCTTAATTTTTCTCTATCAATGGTACAGTCCAAATTATATTAAACCTTGCTACATAGAATCAAATACCTAGGCAATAATGTGTCTGTGTCTCCTTGGTTTTCATCCGAACTAAAAGAAAATCGCTGACCAAACAAAGAGTCAAAGCAGATTTCCACACCTCCTAGTAATGCGGTTTATAACTGCGCAATTAGCCTATCAGCGCAGTTTATAAACGCGTTGTTCCCAATAGCGCGTTTTATAACCGGATTATTAGGTGAGAGGATATAACGCGGTTATAAAACGGTAATTTCTTGGTTCTTAATAAAAAAACAAAATAAATCTTGGTTCCTTTTAAAATTTTTTATTGTTCTATTCTTTATAATAATAATTTCGGCTGAAGCACATATACTTGTCGAAAAATCTTAATCTAAATCTTTTAAAATTTGATCCTGCATATAAAATAATTTTGGTACATCAGTCTGTAAGGTCAGGGATAAATGATGGATGGCGTTGAAACATCGCATCTCAATTCTCAACTGCCTCAGATAGTCAGAAAACCTAAAATAAAAATTAAAAATAGAAAATAAAGGAAAAGCAACAAGTTGAGGCCTTGAGGCTTGGGTAGAATTTTGAGGTGATCTTAAAGTATCGAGTATAGTTTACGCTTGTACCAGATAAGGATGCCATGGGGGAAAATTTTTTTTTTGAGAAGTCTCAACTCTCGATCAGCTAGGCCACCGCCCCATTAGTATATTGCATGCCATATTTACAAAAGTTTATATCGAATTTACAGTGATGTTTTAAAAAAAAAAAGGTTCCTCTGTCAAATCAGTGTATTTTATTTTGTTTACCGGGTTAAGCAGAATCATGATATATGATTATTTTTGTCCTTCGAAGTTCATTTCTGTGAATCACAGCATCCTCCATTGTTTCTTTTGCACAGTCTCGGGTCAGGAATGACAACCACAAATCTTTATGAAGGTGAAACATGAAATTTGCAAAGGAAAAAATTTGTTTTCCTATATAATTGTTCAAATTTGTGTTGAAATTTTTTTATGCGGAAGAAAATTAGAAATCAATCGCAAACTTATAGGTCATGCAATTAGGATAGCACAACTCCATTTCAATTGAAATATTGAATATAAAGAAACAAGAGGCACTTTTGTTTTGTGACAATCGCCTAAATTGCAAAAATTGGACGATAGATGATAATTGTTTTCTCACAAAAAAGAAGAAAATGAAAGGGCGACAAATTCGACAATACATAAAGTTGCAACACATATTTAAAGTTTTGGAATCTTTATGATAGTGCTTTTGATGCCTAATTGTTTAGGTACCAATTTAAAAGAATTTTGGTCGGTATCTTTCACCTATCAAGATAGTTTGCGCTGTCTATTTTCAAGGTAAAAAATGATGCCTTCAGAAAATTTTATGTTTCATTTCATATATAATTTACTTTTCTATATACAGAAAAAGTGAAATACGGATAAAAGTTTATTTTTGCTTTTTGTTTGTATAAAAAAACAGTGAATTATGCTATGAACCAACTATTCTATTTATTTCATTCAAGTTTCATTTCCTATTACTATATTAGAAATTTAAAATGCTAGAGCTGAGCATGACACATACGGCTGATGATATGATGTTAACGCGGCATAACGGGGGAGTAAAACGTTACACGATTAATAACCCGATACAAACATGGAACCATTTTGATACATTTTAATGATTCCTTACTGAAATTGCAACCTGAATTGAATCTAATTTAACAGTTGAAAAATTGACGAAATAGACCTATAATAATTTATAAAAAGAGTTCAGTGACAGAATTAAATCTAGTACAATAGTTTAAACTTTAAAATGACTAGCAGACTTTCCTCTTATTTAAATTTCATTTGAATCCCAAGGAGCTTGTTTAAGATTCTCCCGATTTCCCTCAAGATCTGACCAACTTAGGCACAAGGAATATGTCATTTTGCGAGCCAATTCGGATGGAAGGAAAGCAAAACTGTAATTTATAAAGAAGTTGATTCTCATTCTCTA
This sequence comes from Rhynchospora breviuscula, assembly GCA_027562975.1. Lineage (NCBI taxonomy): Eukaryota > Viridiplantae > Streptophyta > Magnoliopsida > Poales > Cyperaceae > Rhynchospora > Rhynchospora breviuscula. Next base: position 13,449,238 of record CM050400.1, on the reverse strand, counting down.
TGGACTTGACAATCTCGTTAATCACCATAGAAATAACATCTAACTTTGGACTCCACTCTATCTAGTACATATCTAAAAAAAAAAAAAACTTTGAACTCCATTATTTCAATGTGACCTATATAATATGTTAATCATACAGAAAAAAAAGTTTTACTTTGATGCAACCGCTTAAATATATTCAAATTTAAACAACTGTCCAAATATTGTTTCTAATGAAACATACAAATAATATTTAAATTGCATGAAATTGATATCCAACCACTTTATAAGGCTAACAATATGATACTGCATTCTTTTCAATTTTGAGTTTCTTTGATTTAATTTGACTAAATTAATAAGAGTGTTAATTAATTGTCGTTAAATTACAAGCACGATGAATTAGTTCGCTACCGAGATAAGACCGTCATGTTGACCTGACGAAGCGAGTTCAAATATAAAAAAATTATTATTCAAAAAATAAAAATGAAACAAAATTCTCATTTTGCATTCAAGTTTAAGAAAATCTAACATCTTGTTTACTTATGCATGATAGTGGGCTACAATTGAAAATCCCCGCGTAATTTACAGACTTAAAAGCTCAAAATCAAGAGGTTAATATCTTTATGTAACCCCTATAACTGAGATCTAGCCCGATCAATCTGAGCTCCCTGCACAATTATAATTGAAACCAGAGTGAGTTGCACAGAATTTCATGTAAACCCTGTTAGTGCTAATTTATACAAAATACCGAGCCAAATTTTCTTCAAACATAAAAAAGTTAAACTAGGCCAAGTACTACAAGAATATGCGTATGGATCATATTTGTACAGTATATTCAGGTATGGGAATTGCTCCGGACATTCTCTCTCTTTTGCAGAACACTCCTAATTTTAATGCGAAAAGACCAAATTACCGTCGATTGTTTATTCATCATAATCCTAAAATGAAGGACATTTTGGTCTTTTCACATTAAAAATGGGAGTGTTTTGCAAAGATGAGTGTCCCCTGAATAATTCCCATTTAGGTATGGTCAGTTTTTTTCCAGTGTTATAATGGATGTTTGTCAATCCCATTTCATGCATCAACCTTGGTACCATAAATGTTATTAAAAGGTTTAGTCTTACAAGAGAGAATCCTCTAATTGCTCTCTCAGCTAGATAATTGCATGGCTTGAAAAATCCACCATACAATTCACACCAAGTCATCAGTCTACTGTATATATAATTTGTACCCATTGTATCAGCCCAAATCAGTATGCCTCCCCTGATATGGAAAAAAGAAAAACAAATATGCATGAGTTATTGGGTCAAACTAAACCATGAAATAGAAAAAAAAAATACAGTTTACTTAGAAGAATATGAAGAGCGACTTTAAAAAGGAGTAACTTGAACGATTAGCATCTTCAAAAAGGAGTAAGAGCGACTTTAAACAAAGAGGGATGGGGCATCAGTGATGAGGGTGATGCGCAACAAGGACATTAGAAGAAGTACAGTTTTAATCTCCACAAGTTTAACTCACTGTTTCTACACCTCCGTACTCATGTTTATTTTAAGTTAGGTGACAGGTGTACCCAAGTGGCTGTAAGAAGGGAGTAACCTGTAATTGTGAGTTTACGAAACTTGAGGAAGTAACCTGTAAGAAGGGAAACCCATTCCCATGATCGATGCAATATCTAGATCAGAAGATTTGACAGAGATTCCCTCATCGAGTACCCGACATGCCTCATTCACAACAGGGAAAAACAACATCTCAACTATGTCCTCGTCTCTTAATCCTGCAATCTATGAAGGACAAAATGGTCCAATTGCATGATACAAGTTACTAATCTTCGTCCTCTGTTGCCAAAAACATGTAACCTCTTCACAGAATGATTCAAAAAGTGCAACTAGAGGCTAATCCATCAGGATTGTGAGTTTTTTAACACTTCAATTATCTTAGAAAAGATCATAGACTGTTTGATTTGCTTATCATTCACTGATTCTGAATCAATTTTCTAAGGGCCCTGTTATAATTCCTACTCTTTATTTTTCTGTTGCTCTTCTTCACTGTCCTATTTTATTACACTAATCCAAAAAAAAAAAAAAATACAAAGAATAGGACAGAATTGGAAGAAGGAAAAAAACTGTATCTTTGTAAAATTGAAAGATACCATGGAATCATGGGTAAACCCAGATAATCTTCTTGATTTTTCAACATATTTTGCGACCTCAGGATTTGCGCTTGCCTGTCTCTTATCATCGTAAATGTAAAACCCCATGAGAGAAGCTTCTCCTGGAAAAGATTATTAATAGACCTTAGTACCAGTTGGTACCTACAGGAACTGGACTGAACATTTTTGAGGGTCCGATTACTCAGTTTAAGTTTTGTTGAGATTATGATCCAACTTGGCATTAGATGGGAACAAATATCACAAGGTATAAAGTTCATAGATGGAACCAAACTGCCAATACCTTATCAGACGTGGTATTGATACAACTGGGTTGCAAAAAGTTGCATGGTAGAAAAACAATATACGCACCAGTCTGTTTATCCTGAAGCATAGATGGAATGAGGGTGGATTTGTAGCATCTTTCAGGAAAACTCTGGAGGTACTGCGCACCAGTTGCTGCAGCAACACCAAATCCTACTAGATCAATAAGCCTAGGTACATAAGACAAAAATCAATAATCAGACTTTGTACAACTAAACTCTCTCTCATGATAGAAATAGAATCAAAACTTGAAGGTTTTGAACCCAGTATTGTTTCTCTGTTTAACAACATTTATTAGTTGCCAAATCACAAGCCAACCATATAAAAATACCAAAATTAGTACCTAAAGGGCCCCATGGGCATGCCAAACTCAGTGATGGCCTGGTCAATCCGGTACAAATCAACACCATGATCAACCAGCAGGATAGCTGCCTGGGTATACGGGAAGAACATGCGATTGACAGCAAAACCAGTGCAGTTGTTGACAACTACAGGTGTTTTGCGAATCTTCTTGGCCAAGTCAAGCAGGTCAACCACCACTTGAGGGGAGGTATTGGGGGTGCAGACTATCTCCAATAGCGGCATTACCTGTGCTGGGCTGAAGAATGGAAAATGATGAATTTTTTAAAACAGAAAAGCTACAAAATATTGCTAAGATGATTGGGCTGACCTGACCTCGTAGTTGGATGAGAATCCTGGAAGAACTCAAACCATTATCCAACTAAATGCCTATCTTAATTGGATAGGGTTTGTTTGATGCTGCAAAGCCCTAGTTGCACAGACATGGTTTGAGCATTCACCAATGTTGCAGTTAAGCCCAATTTATAATATTTTAGCTCTTTATTGCAAGTTTCAGCCATAAATTATTAAGATAGCATTAGGATCAAATTTTTCAAGAGATCCATATTAAGCTTTGACTATTTCAATTTCAATATCACAACTAGAAATAGATTCAAAAGTTAAGAGCAAAATGAAAAGAAAGAAAAATCTTTCAGTCAAAATGATAGACAACACAGAAGCTTCTTAAGTAACACAGCAAATAAATAAAAAAAAAAGGTAACACAGAAAAAGCAAGCCTGCAATTGATGCCAATTCAACTGATCAAAGAATGAGAAAAGGAGGCCTTGTCTGAAAAAATGTGCACCAGCTATGCGATCTTGTGAGGCAGTTTTTTGGCCAATCAAGTGCAAGTCTATTGTAGAAGTATTTGTAGCAAGTATGCAATCTGAGTTGCAGTATTTCTCTAGGTCACAGAAGATCTGTTGCTTTAGTGAAGCATCCTCAATTACTGCCTGTCATAGACAAATATTTAATGCGAAAATGAATTAGGCTGGAAATACTTAGTTATTACACTGATGAAAAATTTCCCTCTTTGAACGAGTACATGCTCCTCTAGTGCACCTTGAGCACACTAATGTACCTTGGTTCATAGTTTAATTTTATTTTATTTTTGGCAATTAGATAAAAATATATTTTAGAATGACAAGCAGAATAGAAAATTATGTACAAAGTACAAACCATCATTTTAACATCGAAATATGGTTTCTAACTCTCAAACTAGACAAAGAAAAAAAATCACCATGCTATTAATAAGTTAAACAAATGAGTAAGAGATCAACTTCAGATTTTTTCCTCAATGAAGGCACCATACCAATCATCATCAATAGTACGTTTGTGATAAGGACTGATTGTGGAATGGTGTAGAACTTGAATTGGTAAACAACACCATTAGTATTGGGTTGTACTATGCGGTGAATTCCACTATGATAATTATAAGGTTAAGTAATGCAAATTATTTACAGTGAAAAAAATTATAATGGATACATCTTTAGTAGACTTGCCTCTATCACCATGTTTACATCTCTGAATTGTTCATAGCCAAGGACACCAATAAGTAAACAGAGAGCTTTTTCCATCCCATCTTGTGTTATATGTCCTTTCTTCACACGATTTTCTAAGTTTTCTGAAACCAAAAGTTCACATCACTATCAAAACAAAAGAAAAAAGAAACAAATAAGCAAAGAACTGAACAATTTCTGCCAAGAAAAACTGCAAAAATTGCTCGGCGAGTTGCCAGTATCATGGTGTAACTGATTAAAAGCATAATCCTATATCTGACAATTGTATACTTCCAAACTGATATAGATTTATAAAATTTGAATGGTATGAAAAAAATGGTGAGTTATACAACAGATAATAATATAGCTTAGTAGTTAAAACTATACAAAAGTTGAATAGTTAACACAAAAAAGTGATATTAAATGGCATATAGCAAACAAGAATGGCATAGGAAAATTTTGAGGGTTTTTTTCTGGTGCTTGACAAAGCTAAAAAGCAATAACTAAATCAAATTTTGGACTATAGAGGGTTCTCACCTCTGACTCTGTCCATACCAGCCTGTAAGGACTTCTCATTTATTTCCTTCAATATTACCAATATATTATTTGATATCAATGCAGTAGCAATACCAGACCCCATCAAGCCACCTCCCACAATAGCCACCTTTTTTATTTTCCTTGGTACCAGACCTATATTAGTTATACCAGGTACCTGTCACAAATTATAAAAAATGTAAATAACAGTAAGAAATATAGGGTGTGCAGTGAAGAGATGCAAGGAGTTAACCTTTGAAGTGGCACGTTGAGCAAAAAAGACATGAATTAAGCTTTTACTTGTTTGTGAGGCTTGTAGTTCTTTTGCACACTTAACTTCCTGTAAATTTGAAAAATTAAAATCTCTGAAGAAAAAAGAAAATGCATATTACGATTTATCCATACAACGATACAATAGCAGTCTTTTTGAAATTCTATCATAACAGCAGTATGGATGGGTCAATCTCACTAAATCTTTCTTTCTCTCCACTTGTGTGCTACTTGCATGGGCCGAGAGGCTTAGGGAACCTTGAGCAGTAATTTTTGCAGGAAAAATTAAGTTTGCTTCTGCCACAGTTATTGTGTCAAAATCAATATTTCTGAAGCCCTAACTACTTTTACAGCCTTACTTAAGACCGATTTGATTCTTGATAACTAAATTGAAGGTCAATTCAGATTTTATTGGGTTTCAATATTATACTCAGGGAAAAGAAAAGGGAAAAAAGGAGAGAGAGAGAAGATAAAATTTAGATACTGAAACCATCATAATTACATATGGAGTACCATGACAGTGAGGTCACTTGACAGAATGCACTAGTAGTGGCATCATGAGTTCAGAAAGTACCTTGATAAGTCCCGCTTGAGGTCCTGAGATGATACCCTCTTCTATAACATCAATACACACCAATGGATGCATGACATTAGGAGCTTGTTTTCGGGCCTGGGCCCTTGCAAAATTGAGAATTTCTTGAGCCTCCTTGGAGGATGGTAATTTATCGGTTCTATAAATAGTCTTAGCCCATGGTCTCTTATGATCAGCAATTTGAAGAGCCCACAAACGAGCAGCTGACATTAGATCTGTAGGTGAAGCAATTGCATCAATCAAGCCAAGAGAATGTGCCTCTTTTCCCCTTATTGACTTTGAGAGCTGCAAGAATTAATATAATCAGCCAGAGGAACAACAGTAATACTAATGATGCTATTACAACGTTGTTGCTCTTCATGTTGTTGTTATTCCTAATTAGTTCCTTAATAAAGATTGTTCTTCAGTTCCATAAACAAGGTCATTTCAGAGCTGAATTATTTTTACTCAATCAATAAGATTCCAAAAAGGTGAGATACTTCAGTAATTAATTAGGGAAATTGAAAACAAGAATTAACTTACAATCATCATTTCAAGAGATTTTGGCAGGCCAACGAGACGAGGAAGCCTTTGTGTTCCTAAAGTAGTTTTTTTTTACGAAAAAAGGAGAATAAAATTAAAGATGAGAATGGTAATAACTATTATGCAAAGAATGTCAAAAGAACTGAATGTAAATCTCTCTCTCTTTTATTTGAAAAAAAATTATTGCTGCATTATCCTTAAAATTACATTACTTTCCATGCACTTTTAATGCTTTTAAGTAAATCAATTATTCAATTTGAACATTTTAACAAGGTACATTGAATGTTCATCGGAACTGATACCAAGGATTACCATGCTGTCTGGTTATACCAACCTTTGTCTGGTAATACATGCCTGCAGACAAAGGTTAGTATCCACCAATAAATCCAAGAGACAGAGAAAAATAACCAAAGAAAAAAAAAGGAGCGAAAGAAGTGTGAGATTAACTGGTATCAAACCACTATATATAGTTCCTGTTGTAAGGGCATATCCAGAATAAAAGCAGAAAAATGTTGAAAACACACCTCCCATTCCAGGAATAATTCCTAGTTGAAGCTCTGGCAGCCCCAGCTGAGCATATGAAGTACTAAGACGTGCATGGCATGCCTATTAAAGTAAAAATTTACTTGTGAAAGCAGTTGCCACATTTTGCAAATAAAGGCAGGCAAATAGGCAATATCCTATGAACCCTCCATTAACCTAACATAAAGGTCTGTCAGATTCTCTTGTACAGAGTGGTAATCTCCTCCATATCCCTCATTCCACGAATTATTGAAGAATTCCAAATTATCACCTTTTCATTAGTCATTCTGGAGGGAAAAGGAGGAAAAAGGGGTAAATTTGATACTTCGGGAGAAAAAGAGCGAAATGGAGGGCTTGAATATATTTCTCATATTTTGGAGGACAGATTCTTTGTTTGCTGGTTTTGTAAACCTTTTGTCTATAAGGTCATAATTAAAACATAGTTTAGGCCTTCTGAATTGTCACCTTTTCAAATATTAACAAAAGTGTGGTAATGTAAAACTATACCATGGCAAGCTCTAGACCACCACCAAGAGCAAGACCATCTATAGCAGCCACTGTCGGTTTCTTACCGCCTGAAAAGAATTAAACATTTGGGGTTTGTAATAGTCCTACTGCAAACACCAATAGTTGTTATCTGGGAATATCCCATCATTAGAGCATTGTGAGTTGTGACCCCCCAGACAATAAATTCCTCGATAGGCAGGTACAAATAAAAACTTTGGTTACTTACTAGTGATATGAATGAATAAAAAGTTTAATTTCAATAATAATTTGATGCAAGTACCTTCCACGTAGTATGTGAGAAATTCGTTTGGCGTGATCTTAAGCTTCTCCTTGGCACCTAATGGTACAGTAGATAAGTATAAGTAGCAATGAAAAAAGTGCACGCTAAGTTCCTCAAAATTTTAGAATAGCATAACAGAATAAAAATAATATTAAAGTGTTTAGAAGTTACTTGTTGGGCTTTGAAAAGCGCTGATGTCAAAACCACCACAAAACCTACCATTGGAACCTGTTTCACTTTTATAGATTAGCTCAGTTGATTAATCTTTATCATACAGTGTGATAGAGCTAGACCAATAGGATATAAGAAGTACATCAAGAATAATCAAAACACATTAAAAAAAGAATAGTGAAGTGTGCAAAGCCCGTAAGAGCTATATATACCAGTGAGAACAATTGCCTTCACATCATCTCTTGTCAATGCTTCCTCATAGTGCTTAGCTAAGCTGATCAAAACTGCAGCCAAAAAAAAAATGTTAATTTTGCATATGTAGAATGTTTGACTGTATTGAAAGAAAGCATATATGTTGTATGAGCAACTAGTAGCATAGATTGATGGACATATATGCAAATCAGAGCTGATATTAGAATAGCATGATGAAGAAGATAGGCCTTAGTACTAGAATTGTGGCATTTAAAGTCAAAGAGAGAAGATTGTACTCAAAGGGTGGGTTGCAGAATGAATGGTACCGTGGTAGAAAGTAGAAACGACAAACAACGCTAGCTAGTGATAGTGATTGTGATTCCAAGGAATTGATGCTAATTGCTAATTGCTTAGTGCTAACTCCAATTCCAAGGATAAGAAATGACGTCCAGGCGTTTCATTAATTAATCGGCAAATTAAGATTACATTGCAAAAGTAGAAGTAGAAGTAGAAGTAAGAAGATGAAAATCTAAAGAAACTGAAATGAATATCAATAAATAAATAAATAAATAAATACCGTCAAAGGAGAGAGCATTGACGGGAGGGTTGACAATAGTAATCAATACCACTGCGACGCCATCTTCTCCCACCAGCACCGCCATTTCCGTCTTCCCCTTCTTCCCCTTCTCCATTCTCTCTACCTCTCTTCTCTCTTCTCTCCTCTCTTCTCTCCCTGAGTGAGTATGCTTACTTAACTAACTAACTATTGATTGCGAAAGGAAAGATCGAGCGGGAGAGAGATGAGATGATGAGATCTCAAGGCTCAAACTTTTCTAACTTCTAAATTTAAGTCTCCAACTTCAGCGCATAAATAATAAATAATAATTAAATATCAATGGTCTGGTCTCAGACGAAATAAAATAAATAAATTGCCACGCATCCTCCTCCTCCCCCTTCAACATGCACCATAATCGTTTACAAACAAATACAAAGCAACTCTTCGCTCAATTTTACTAATTTTACCAACGATTCCACCTCATCAACATCAACTACCAAAGTAAATAAATGCAGGGTAGGGTGGCCCGTGGCCCACCCGCCCCGGACAACGGAATAGGCGGCTATTTTATTTATTATTTTAAGCGTGCTGCGTGCTGCGTGCTGCGTGCATCACAATTCACAAGAAGAGGTCCCATGCGCTGCTCTGCTGCTGCCTCGCATCATCGCATCATCGGCGCCATTTTCTGAGCCTGCTTTACTAAACACCAACCATGCTTTGCTTACTTTTTTTTATTTTTTAGTCAGCAGAAAAAGAGTTCAACAATACGTAATTATCGCTGTTTTCTAATTTGGACACGCGGCATAAATGTACCAGTACCACACACTGCATTATAAAAAATTAACATGACTACTGTATTAATTATATCAGGGTTAGATCAATTAACCTATTTACATTCATAATCAACGCCCAAATTGCAAACTGCAATTCTCAAGTCTCCAAATAATAATAATTAATTAATTATTATTACACTTCACAAGACATCTCTCTATTACTCCACAATCCCGACTACTACCTACTTACAGTTGCAAACATACTCCATAAGTTTATCATAAATAGGGATTGTTCACCCAGAACACAATTTCCCATTCCGATAATATACCATAGATAATACGGTAACACAATTCTACTAAAATCTTTCAAGAGACCATTCTATGTAATTATCTTCTTGCGCCTATTCCGGTGGTGGCTCTTCAATTCCCCAATCTTGTTCTTGCCTTCCATTCCCCTTTGATATCCATCTGGGGAACAAATTTCTTAGATAATTACACAAACAAATTCGAGAATAATGAAGGCTATGTAACAAGCGATATGGGAGGTATAACCAACAAAACTGTTTCACAAATTTGGTACTTTGTCCCTTTATAGTTTAAATGCCTAAACCATAGCAAAACTTTGAGCCACATTTAAGTTGAAAGTTGAAACAAATTTGACCATCGCTTTCTGCTTGACAGGTTATATAATTACCAAAGTTGGTACCTTGTTCCTTTATAGTTTAAAAGCCTAAATCATATGGAAAAAAAAAAACTCTAAAATGTTCAAGACTTATACAGCCCTGAGAGATCCATCCACATCAACTATGTTACCAACATTTTTTTTCCATTTGCAAATAACACCAAGTGTTTTCTGAAATGCATGCAAATAATATCAACCATAAAATGCGTTGCGGTGAAAAAGTATAATCCTTCAAATGTCCATAAATTACATCTATGTCTAAAATAAGTCCTTTACATACAGGAAATGGCGGAGCCGAGGTAACACATATTTAGATGCTTGGTTTTGATTCATTAATTAAGAGATGTAAGCTTCACCACAGTATAGAAACATTTTTTTTTTTTTGGAAGGCGAAACAATAATTTTTTTTCCCAAAACAGATAAAAAAAAAAACATATATGCTAGTGGAATTACCATGTGTTTATTACAAATGTAGAGGATTATTTACATAATATGACAGATAAACAATGATTATCAGTTATACTCTGACAGGAATATCTTATACAAAATGAACATTAAAAGGAAACTTTGAATACCACTATGACAGATAAACAATGATTATCACTTGAAGAAGCTTCATTGCCAGTTTATCTGATGATAAAAAGCATTTCACAGAAATATAAGATAAAGTAGGGGAAGTTTCACCTTTAACATACCTCCTGTACATGTCCATAAATTAAATTAAATTAAACAAAATTAGAATGAAAATAAGAAGAGACCTCTGATCCGATGATCACCCCAGAACAGCAAATGCCTGACATCAAATTCATCCTCTTCGTCAAATTCATCTCCATAACCAAACTCGCCATCACCTCTATAGCCGGGCTCACTACCATAGCCAGATTCATTTCCCTGTGACAGGTCTTTCTCTTGACCCACTCCAGCGGCAGCTACTAAGGCAGAAGCAGACCCAGCTCCTTCTTTCTCTGGAGCAAAGCTAAGAGCGGAGTTATCCCCCCTGGCTTCTCTATGCCTTGGGATGCGAACCTCACTGACATCAGAACCCCAGCTCATGAGCTCCTCGCTGGAGTCGGAGCAGGTAGCAGCAGTGCAGGTGAGGAGGGTTACATGAGTGGTGCTGCGGTCGCTGCTGCGGCCAGAAACAGAACGGGAGCCACGACGGCGGCGCTTGCGTGCAAACCATCTCTTGTAGCCATCTGTGAAGTGAAGTGAAGTGAAGTGAAGGATTTTGGGGCTTTATAATTGGTGAAGATAGAATGATAAAAGAAGGAATTGGGGCCCTACCTTGAACGAAGAAAAGGTCTTCACGGGGTCTAGCAGTAGCAGTAGAAGGAAGATTGGTGTCCTCTCTGAGGCTGAGGCAGGAGAGATGGGGAGCAGTGGATCGATCGGAGCGGCAGGGCTTCTTGTTGTTGTTGTTGTTGTTGTTGTTGGGGTTTGGAAAGAGGTAGGGCTTGGAGTTGGAGGGATGGCCGTGCCCCTCGGCGATGAGGGTTTGGTGCAGCTGGAAGGGCTTCCACGAGTGCAGCTGGTGCGCCACCGACTCCATCAGGCTGCCCTTCGATCGCTGCTGGCTCATCCTAGTCCGAGGTGTCATCGCCGCCGATTTCTTGTTGAAAGGCCGTGCCCGTGCCCGTGCCCGTGCATCGCAAAGGAGATCAATGGAGAGAGGTCCGAGCCTCCGAGTCCGAGGTGGGGAAGACGAGTAAATAAGGGAAAGGAGAAAAAACAAGAACAATTATAATACTAGGTATAGAAAGTTGTTTTAGATTGAGAATAATTCAAACTATTTCATCAAATTTTTTGATCTATTTGGACCCAATTGAATCATCGACAATTAAATTGTCAGCTCCACAATGCCAGAGAACAAAATATGATACGCAAAGGATTCTTACCATGCGTGATATCTCTATCATGGTTATATATATATTTTTTGTCAATAAAGTATTATATTAAATATAAAATTGAATAAAAAAAAAAATCAACAAAAGCATATCTACAACCCTTGCAAATTGAAAATTATCCCATGGGATCCCAAAATTGAAGGTCAACTGATTAATAGTAGTAATTGATATTTAAAGTTTAATTTACTTGGAATCATATATAATCGATTATAATTTATAAACAATAAGAGGACTTATTGTATACAGATTGAAATCTTGCGGCAAAGAAACTAATGAAAGATCCACTTTCTATCAGTTTGATGATTGAATCAAATTGGTTATTTGCTCCAACATGCATCTGATCTAATAATGGTTGCAGTCTCTCCATTAACTGCATGATAAGCCAATAAAGGTAAAAAATAAGCACATTCAAAATATAAGAGAATTAACTGCATGCTAAAAAAGAAAGAGAAAACAATAGAAGAGCATGTCGCAGTAATATACAATCATTAAACCTTGAACTCAAATTGATTAGTTGAGACTCATAGGCGCAACTGACTTGAGGGTAGTTGTACCGTCTCCATTTGCTACATCAAATCAAACAAATTAGAGGCTCTTAAACTTTGCTGCATGATAAAAGGCTCGGAAATTGCTATAAAATAATTTATTTAAAACAGCTAAGAACTAATAAAATAAAACAATTTGAGTGCATGTATAGGTTCATTTAACCTCATTCACAACTAAAAATTATCCTTATTCATATTGAAAGCTGATCTATCTTCTTGTTCTTTGAGATGTAGCTATTGTTATTTGTGGCCAACCCATGATATTATGCACGTACAATTGAGAAAAATGAAAGTTTAATGTCAACAAAATCATCCTTGGAAAATCAGTCACTTCTGCACTTTTTTCTCCAAATTTGATAGATTTAAACTTCATAAAGCTTATCACATTTTATTAGAATGGGTAGAAAAAGAGAAAAAGATACAACCCAAGAGCTTCTCCATCTCTCTAAGTTGAACAGCTCTTTCTATAAATCTTGTTACTTTGTTAGAATATTCCTTTGAAGATAATGTTTTTTACCAGATTCATTGTACAGTCATGGTTTTTACCAGATTCAAGGTGGTCGAATCAGTAGTTTGCCAAATTTTAATCATGTTTATGGATTTGACAAAAATACTGATACAGAGAGAAAAGATTTAACAAAAATAATCTACTCTCTTTATTTTTCCTTTTTAGTCAAACATTAAATCATATATCAGCAAAAGAAATCATACAAAAAAATTGCTTAACTATAAATGTAATGGCATTTAGGCAAGGAATGAGATAAACTCTAACAATAAATGGAACTGAAATAATAAAAAAGTCGAAAATTGTGAACAATAAAAGTAGAGTCCAATTTCTAATAATGCAAAATTAAAAAATTCAGGGTAGAGAATAAGAGATTATCTTGCAAATTTGCAGTCCTGACACCAATTCTCTTTCTATTCTTATCATGTGCACATCTCTTTCTATGGCAATCCCTTGGCGATCTCCCCCTCTGTCTCGTCTGACCAGTCGAATAGGACTATACAAAATATAAAAAAGAACTATATAAATCATCACAACATAAAATTGAATAATAGCTCAGAAATTACTATTGTAACAATAACAACAAAAAAATGTGGGGAAGGTGTTCTGATCATGTTTGCCACAGTCTGACGCATTGCAACAGCAACCTAAAAATTTGTAAGAGAAAAAAGTTATGGCACTTCAATTTGGGGTAAGAAACAAAAATGTTGGTCAAAGGAGTAGAGGAGAAGGATATGCCAACTCACTTGAGGACATGCCCTCTTTAGAAACAGCTCATACATTTAGATTGTACATTTTTGACAAAAGAATGTCTCTTCTGTTGTCTGGCTGACAGAAGAGAAGCATAAATATGTTTTCATGTTTGTATCTAATTGATCACCTCTACTTTCAAGATATATTTTAAGCTAATTATTTGAACAAAAATCTCTTCAAAACTGGCATGTGGAAACCATTGCATTCTTTTTTTTTCCAAAAATGCCCTAACATATATGTTATTTATAGAAAACATACTGCTTGCTTTTCATTTTATATTTTTCGACGACTCAAAATTACTCCTTTATGTATGGTTTGCTAATGAAATTATGATCATTTATACATATATATTCAAAAAGCTAGATAGATTGATAAGGTTAGTATGGTTACATGAAATTTCTAATGAAATTTAATGATAGAATTCATCGATTTATTTATTTGTTTATTTAATTTTGGCAAAGAGATCAAACCTCCTGCATAATTTGACAACTGAGGATGCCTTGTCATTTTCTCCAGTAAAATCTAAATATAGAGAAATAAAAAGAACATATTAATACTTTATTAACTAAATCATCATCTCAGGAAAGATTCATCAACACCATTATACAGGCTGAAAGAAAAAAGATGAAAAAAAAGCATTGACATAAAAAATATGACGGGCAATATTTTTAAGCAATTCTTATAGTTTGTGCATATGTGTCATAACAATTGCGCCAAGCCCATTGTTCAATCATAAAAAGTAAAATTAAACATAAAAAGAAAAGAAAAAAACTAAAGATAACAAATGAAGGAGACCATTAATTAGCTCCGGGATTCAGATTGGCTCCAGTCTTGTGCTTGGCCATCATTTAAGGAGCATCTGAACTAAAAACAAAGAGATAAAAACAATCAAGCAGTTGTATATTATACCTGATATTAATATAGGAATAAAAACAACCAAGCAGTTGACATAAAAATAAATAAAAAACATTAAACATTAGTACTTGATGAACGAAGAGAGGTGCTTGAGTCGTGATTTAGCCCCAGGCCACATGAATCCTTCATAATTGAAAGATTCAATAAACATCTTGATCAAAAACTAAAGAGAAAAAGTAACGGAAGTTCCAACCAATTGACAAACTTTGGCATAAAGAATAGAAAATGAAAAGGGAAAATGAAGAGCGTGTTAGTGAACGATGCAAAAAATTGAAAAGGAATGGATAGTTCATGAGAGATACCTTTTTGTGAAGGGAGATGAAAAGCAAATATTAAAAGTCAAGGATGGAGAGAGATGGGATCTATCTCCCCTTCGTTTTCCATTAGGAGACAATACAGAGAGAGATCTACCATGCGACAAAGAGAGAGGCGACGGAGAGGCGATGAACCATGGATTGGGGAGAAAGGCCACTGAATATCAGTTTGTGCCTCCTTTCGCTATCTAACTTTGATGGTTTCTTCTTCCTGTAGGAGGAGGTGGAGGGTTTTTTGGGTGGCGTGAATTTGGCGGAGAAGAGCATGCGCAGTGTCGGGAGGAGGTGGAGCGGGATTGGCAGAATAGAAAGAGGTGGTGGTGAGAGAGGTGCGCGAGGTCGACGGAGGGAGAGAGATCAGTAGATGAGAAAGAGAAAGAAGGATTAGATAAAAGAGGAGTAGAAAAAGAGCGATCAGATTTCAGCGAAAACGAATGAACGGTCAGATTACCGTGTCGCTAACGGAAAAAAAAACGGACAACGACACCCACGGGTTTTAATTAATACTATAGATGTCCGTCGATTTTCTGGGACAAGCTTCTTTTATTTATTTAATTATAATTATATATTATATATTATTTTATTATAAGGAAACTAATGCTACGCACTCTGTGGTAGTGGATATATAAATAAATAAATAAATAGGTGATTTTATTTTTTATATATGTTAAATAAAGCGGGTTATTTTCATCATCAAGTTTTATAATCCGCAACAAGGGCCAAGGTTTGTACTTTTGTTGTCCTATCGACGTATTTGCTGCTCCCCCCCCCCTCCTTTCTTTTTTAATGAAAATCCTGTAGGAGCTCAGAGCTGCTGCTCTTTCATTTTCATTGAGAGCTGCCTGACGTTCTCAATCCAAACCCACCCGTATGGCCGTATGGTATGATTTGCTGAAACAATTTTACAAACTTAATCACTATACTAGGTGGGTACATCGAGCTTCGCTCGATATATGATTTTTTATTAAATTATTTTTATTTTTATTAGATTTTTCTAATTTTGTTATATATAATACAATTTTGTATTTTTTTTTTGTTTAATTTTGATTTTATTTTGTTTGAAAATAATACAAAGTTTTAGTTGAATTTTTTGATGTTTGTAAAAGATGACGAAGGACATGAAGCTTTAATAGTCATAAACTAACTTAATTGGTCTTGAAATTGTTTTGTACATTATAGTAAAATATTGTTAATTATTAATTCGAATTTGATTGTTTTAGAATAATATTAAATTTTGTACCTTTAATTGGATGATTGATTAAGAAAATAGATAAAAGATGTATCCAGTTTAATTTTCATAGATGTCATTAGATATCTAAAATTCGAAACACAATAATGATCGGGCTTTATAGGTTAGACTTTACCTGTTAAGATTATGCACCAATAAGAAATTTTGTTGGTAAGCATTAAATAAATAAAAAATACTATAATTCACAATACAAAAACTTAATGTTTTTAAAATATTTGAGCCACCCGGAGAAATTCAACTAATTGATCTTGGGATCTTAGTCCCTGAAAAGAAACAATTGAAAGTAAATAAAAGTAAAAATAAGAATAGCTCAAAATAAACCATAAAGTAATCTAAAAACTAATTTAAATCACAGCCTATATCCATTTTTCAATTGCTTTAGTTATCGTATTTAAGAGAAAAAAAGAAGGTACGGTAAAAACTTCAATTTTTCATTTCAAAAAACAGTTGAAGCAATGCAATAGCACACTGCCAATTCAAATAATAAATCCAATTGTATGAAAAGAAAAAAGTCGATACACTCACTACGACATCAGGTCCAATATTTTCTCATTGAACATGTGAACAATTTTTTTTTGGTAAAAGCTTACACCTAGGTCTAACATTTTGCCATTTTCAGGGTCTATTTTATACACTGAGCCTGATTTATCTTAGCAATATTTATTGCTTACGCCTAGAGTACGGCCATTCAAATGCCAAGAACTGAGGGATTGGTTGCTCTTTTCTGGCACCAGTTTCGTATTAATTATAACTTAGTCTAACTGTTATGCGTGTATGTATGATACATGTAGAAAATAACCTCCACAAACTGGTACTATATCATGCCAGTTGGTGCATACTACAATAATATGGTGGTACCCTTGCCAGGCCAATATGTTAACCTTCAGCTAGTGCCATGTATTATCAAAACAAAATGTGGAATTATAATTTTTAGATGTGGTATGCTGGTATCTAATGTTGCCCATTCAAATGGCCGTCCACTATACAGTGGGAATTTAGGAGGAAATGAAAAGGGAAAAATGTAGAGGCACAACAACATTATTGGCTCGATGAAATCAATGAAAAGACCAAGTTCTAGAGCCATTCTAGCCAAGCATCAACATTATATGTGTTAAACCTAATCTAGCTCTTAAGGTTTTTCAACAAGGTAGAGATTCAAATAGAAAGAAGGATAGGGAATAAACTAAAGAAAATCTTTTTTTATTGATATTTTTTCTTGCTTACACAAGTTAGGAGATGAAAATTACAGAGATTCTAACCCCCTCCCCAAGGGGTAGGGGGTGTCTATTTATAGCTACTGGCTCTCTTATGTCGGGATTGTATGTGGCGGAGTTGTGACTTCCCTTCCTGCTGAATCGGGAGGCGGGTCCATAGTAGATCGCTTGGTGCTTCGCAGTTTAATAGAAGATCGCTGAGTACTTCGCTCCTTCTTTCCCCTAGGGCGAAGTTCATCGAAGCTATAAAGGGGGATCCTAGTTGGGATCCTCCATCCACGTGTAGCGATGACATCATCAGTTCGTTATAACTAATTCTGACATGGGGAGGTACCCGATCAGGGAGGTGTCTCTTTGTCCCTAATCAAGGATATCGTGTGGGATCCCTGTGGGACCCTTCTCTTGACAAGCCTGGGTCCAACGGGAAATGGGTCTTTGCTTGGGCCCCCATGAAATATTATATCAGGTAGTATCAATAGTCCTCGAGCTTCTGATGAATATATTCATTAGAAGTTATATCAGCATCTTCTGTTGAGAAACTGAATGTGCGCGGACGAACGTTAGTTGTTTAGTTTACACGCGATCTTCGTGCGAAGTTTCTGACTTAGACCTCTGTTTTGCTAGTCCTCGAGTCCTCGAGTCCTCGAGCTTGAGAGATAGCGAAGTTGAGCGTCAAAGGATAACGAACTTTTGTCGAACTTTTGGTGAATTTAAGGCATTATTATGAGTTATTATTTATCGTGTTGTCCTTTTTTCGAGGAGACCAAGGGTTCATTCCATCATTACTTCTTGAGACTTGTGCCAGAAAGATGTATCATATCTTTCCCTGGGGATTCGTGAGGAGTCGAAAGGACGCTTTGAAATAGGGGTTTCTTTTTGAATCGGTGCATAGAATTCGAACAGGCGCTTTGTCTTCTATATATATATGAGGTATGAGTCACTTTCCTTCTTTTCCCTCACCTGCCTCTTGTACTTCTGTACTCTCCATTGCTGCTTTCGTTTTCTGCTCACTGTTCTTATCTTCTGTCGTTTGCCATTTTCATCTTCTTCTTTTCGGAGCTTTTCCTTCTTGAGGTACTACGTAATGACCTTTATTTTCGTTTGGTATTGTTGGTTTTTCTCTTCTTTATTTTTGAGGTTTTGCAATCTTTCGTTTTCTTCTTTATGTGTTTTCTTTTCTAAAAGGGAGTTGTTGCTTTGGTAGGTTAATCATGCCAAAGAGAGTGTATCGTTCGACCGAGTCAGGGACTGATATTAAAGCCTTTCCTCAATCTCGTGGGTACGAATCTCATCCTTGGATAACCACCAAGCTTGACAAGTTCATAGACCTCTGTGAGGTTGATCGGACGAAGGTGAGCAAGAAAGAGTTTCGGGCTGTGGGAGCAGAGCAGCTGGATCGTCCTTTCGACACGGTGAATGGGATGGTTTTGTTTCAAAGATTTCCGTATTGTGGAGTTCGTCTTCCTCTCTCGCGCTTCCAGTGCGAACTCTTGAATGCAGTTAAGATTCCTCCTGGCCAGCTGCATGTGGTTGCGTGGTGTTGCATTACTTCGCTAGAGCGTTTGTTGACTGTGAATTACAGGCACATAGGACTTGAACACGGGGTGAAACCAACTCTAGGTCTATTTGGTCATTATTATAAGTTTTGCCGGCGAGGTGAGATCTGTACTGTCAGACCCTTGGTTAAGTTATTTGCTAATAAACCTGGGAAGATCGGTGATTGGGAAGAGAACTTCGTTTTTGTGAGAGGTTCTATGATAGATGAGATGGGTGTTCTCAAGGAATGGAACAGAGATTCGAAGGGATATTCCAAAGTGGTTCTTCCTACTCCGTCCGAAGATGAGGAGAAAATTATCAAGCTTTTAGAAAAGAAGTCTCCTCAGGGATATTGGTTGTGTTGGGATGATTCTAAAATCACTCCTGATGATCGCGTTTTTCCTCCTGAAGACGTCTCTTCTGGCGAAGAGGAAGATGACGAGGAGGAGGAAGAGCATTCGATGGGAACTGACGATGTTCCTTTGGTTTCTGGGGATCCTCAGGCTGACACTGAAGTTCATGATGAGCCTGTTGTCGAAGCTCAAGATAAGGTTAGTGACAAGACCGAAGTTCCCCTAAGGAAAAAACCTCGTGCGACAGTGTTTGCTGCAGGCGCGATGTTCAGAGTTAAGGGTCAGGATCGCACCCGGCATCCTCGAATGGCGGTTCCTAAAACGCCCAAACAAGGGGTTCCTCCTGCTAAAGATTCTGTCTTAAGGTCGGAGACGAAGAAGAAGAAAGGTGAGGAAGGTTCTGCAACGCCTGCTTCTGGTGCGAAGAGGGGGAAACGGGAGCACAGTTCGACTGCTCCCCTTATCAGAAGTTCTGCTATCCCAATTGTTGAGGCTTCTACTGTCTCGGTAACAGGCAAGACTTCCTCTGCTGAAGTTGAAGAAGGTGCTATGGTTGTAATTGGTTCGCAACCAGGAGCCGAGTCTGCCCAACTTTCTTCTCAGACACCAGCTCCGTCTGCGCGCTCAAAAGAGGTTGATGATTCATGGCGACTAGCCAAGGTTAGGAGGATTCATGAGGACGAAAAGGTTTCTCTTCGTCTCCCTGGGTTGGCAGTGGATTCTTCCAAAACCAAGGTGCATTCTTTGTCTTAAATACTTCTCTCTCTCTTCTCCCTCTCCTTTTTTTTTTTTTAAGTTGTCTTTTGTACATGTGTCTCAACTAGCTGCGTCACTTCATCGTGTGTCATTGGACTTGCATCCTCAATTGGGCCAAGAAGTAGCCGGTCTGTCCATTGATGACAAGTTCATGCGGATGCATGTTCTGTTGATGGAATTGGGATGCTTACAGGCAAGCGTTCACGATCAGCAACGCTACTTTGGCGATGCTTGGACGAGCTCCTTATCATCTCTGGTGAAGAGGAATGCCGAAATTGACCATGAGCTTAGTATACTTCGCGGTAAGCAGGAGTTGGATGTGGGATTCAAGATGGACTTGTCTCAATTTCCTGTTTTTTGCCAAATTGTCTGTAGAAGATCGGAACGAAGTGTCAGGTCTTTTTGAGAAGATTACAGCGTCTCAAGATTCCTTGACTACTCGCGCTCAAACGGCGGAAGCGAACAAGAGGCAGATGTCTGATATGCTTAACAAAGCTACTGAGGTGCAAGCCGATTTGCATGACCAGGTTCTTGCATTTCGGCTAACTCTCGAAAAGCGGGACCAACAACTGGAGCATCTTCATAGCGCCATCGCACAGCGTGATGGGGCAGTACGTGATTGGAAGCAAACTGCTCAAAAGGTGGCGCGTGAAGCTAAGCATAGCAAGGAATGTGTGGACGCCTTGATGGTGGAGAAACATGCCTTGCTTGCTGAGAAGGAAAGGCTTGTGGAAGAGGCCAAGGTTCGTGAGTTGGCCTTAACTTCGTCGTCGTTGGAGGTTTCTGCACTTAAGGCAGAAAAAGCTCGCTTAAGCGCCGAGGTTATTGAGACTGCAACTTTGCTTGATTAGGCCCAAGTTCGCCTCTCAGAATTGAACAAAGAATTGACAAGACTTAGAGCCCAGAGTTCTTCTGACAAGGAACAAAACGTTCTAATAGGCTGCGGCGAAGTGTGGTCTGCCCGTGAGTTTTTGAGAAATTTTCTTAAGTCGCCAGGGGCGCGGGCAGCTTCGTCAATGTTGGCTTGTACAGGGATGCATTTGTTGCTGAGACATAAATGTGACGAGCTCAGGAGGCATTATCCGTTCACTCGTGAGGAATTCAGCATCATGGATCCTCCTCCAAAACCCGATATTGACTTAGAGAATTGTTATTGGGATGATGAAAGTGGCGAACTGATGTATCAGGGTTCTGAGGGGGAGAAACAGGTGGAGTTGGGTGTCGATGTTGTACTTCCCATGATACCTCCCCGCTACCCTTGGTCAAATTCAGGTGCCGCTTGGCCAGAAGATGTGTCCTATCCCTCTGAGAACGAGCCTGATTCAGACGACGAAGAGGGAGAAGTTGGGAGCGCGAACTTGGAGGGAGCTGATACTGAGAAGGCGACTAGTGTTCAAGGGGCCCAAACTTCAAGGGACCAGGCGAACTTGGCCAAAGCACGTGACCCGGCTTCAAACTTCGCTAATGATTTAGGGGAAGCGTTGGCCGCTCAAACTGGGACGAAGGAGGACTTGGAACTTCATGTTGACGACTACAGTGTTGAGGCGGGATTCGAGCTTTCTGGGGATCGCTAATGGCATGTTTTTAATTTTTACTGAACTTTATTAAATCGTGTTGTTGCGGATTTGGTTGAATGGTTTGTAATATGATGAATTTTTTTATGTGTATGATGCTTATGACTTTGTTGTTGAAATGTTGATTTAGGAAAGTATTTCTTTGGTCCTTCTACGTGAACGCTACGCATTTTTATTCTAGCGGTTAAGATTGCATTAACTTTATTCAATTCTGAAACTGATTATTACAACTTCCACTTTGTGTGGATTTTTTCTACTCCAACGAACTTCGTAGGCGTTTGTTGGATCGGAAGGGTTGGCGATACTATTCGTTATCAGTAAGTTCGTTATACATGCAATGTTTTTATCCCATTGCTGATGATTCCACTAAGTAATGTTGACTTGTCAAATTTGTTCGTGCAATAAGTTCGTTATGGTTTCTCGTGGCCTTATGCGTCGCTCCTTTTGAGGCATGAGTTTATGCTTGGTGATTTTGCAAAACTGCTTATTTCTTTGGGCGGAGCCTTAATGTTTTCCCACTTCGCTTCTTCCTGGCTTGTGCTGTTGATTATTCTTCCCGTAAGAGCTGGGTCAGTAAAATTCTTGATCTGTGGCACGATGACTTGTCTGGTTGCGAAGCAGGTCCCTATTTTTGCATTCTCCACTTCTTGCGGTGTTAGGCGGCATGAAGTGCTGTGATTTCGCTTGTTAAATGTGATTATTTTTATAGTGTATTCTTGGTTTAATATTTATTTGTAACTTGTCAGCTATCTTACTAAATTCTCATGTTCGGAATGGTTGCTGTTTAATTTTCATTTTTATTTCTTGCATGTAGAGTCTTTCCTTGACTTTACTTTTTCATCTTTTGTGCGAATAATTGCTTTGATGTTTGATTATATATTAACTTGGGGGTCATGCGACTTGTGTGATGCATTCGTGAGATTCACGCCTGCTGGATACGTGTTCAACTTCAGCGCTGTTCGTAATGTTTGAGTTGGCGTTTGAGGTGGCGAACAATGAAAGAGAAAAATACACATATATATGACAAGGAGGAGAGATTTCATTTTATTCATTATAAGCGAACTTCGATACATTGAAACGGCTAAGGATCGCAAAAGATTACAGTTATAAATATTTGTTTTACGGTCTTCGTCTTCGTCGAAATCAAGAGATGTTGCCTTTCTATTCCTCTATTGTGAGTTTAAGGTGGCTTCGATGATCAAGAGATGTTGCCTTTCTTGTGGCTGCCTCGGTTGATCATCATCACTACCTTGATGGATGGGGCTCGCATCGTCTCCCAATGTTGCCGCCTGGATCGCTCTGCTGCGAAGTTTTATAAGGTTCGGCTAACTTTGGGTGGCCCACATCCTCTTTTGGAAGATGATCAGCTGCTGCTTACAGGTTCGCCCCCCTTTTCACGTCAAGTGTATCCCACACATTAGCAGGGTCTGGCTTGTTGTGGGTAGTGGTCGAAGCTTGTGGTTGTCGGCAGTTGATCGTCTTCGCTGGAACGCACCGACCCTTGTTAACTCCTGACGTTATCTTGTGTTTTGCCTGGGTCGTGCGTTCCGCGTGGGTGGGCAAGAAGAAACTCGGCGAACTATAGTTTTGGTTTCTCGCCGAGCGTACTTTCAAACCCACCCTAACGGAACTCCTTCCCCGCTTGTGGGTAGGGAAAAAGATCCGTGGGGGAAAAATCGTAGGGATAGATAGGATGGTGGATTATCTCAGCTATCCTATTAAGTTCTCCCCCTTTCTTCAGCTATGCTACTAAGTTCTCTTTCTATTCCATGCTCTGGCGTTCTTCTTACGTTTCTTTTTCATGGTGTCAGAGGTGGTGGTTTTGTTAAAGTTTTGTGGAAGGCAAAGGAAGAAAGAGGGAGACGGAAAAGTTCTGAATTTTGTTTGTGGGTTATATCGTGTTGGGGGAGGCCTTATTTATAGGCGTCCCAACCTTGGGGTATTTTGGTAATTTCGTCTTTTGGCCCTATTTATGGCGGAATTAAGACGGATGTAAGCATTAAATTTCGGGCCTTTTTAGGCATGTCGTGTTTTATACGGTTGTCCTTGGAAGTTGGAAAAGAATGTACTTGTCATTGGGGCTTTGTCAGATTTTTTCGTTTTTCTTGTGGGTAGGTGGGATATTAACTTTTGTTCTAAATTTGTCATATTCATATGCTTTCTATGGCTTCGAATTTGTTATATTTATCTGGTCATGTCACATGTGAATGCCGCTAACGTCCTCGTTTATCAGATGGCGCGTGATCGCGGCTAACATCTGTGAAGTTCGAGAGACTGCGCGTGATCGCGGCTAACGTCTCTATTTACCAGATGGCGCGTGTTCGCTGCTAACATCTGTGAAGTTCGAGAGACTGCGCGTGATCGCGGGTAACGTCTCTATTTACCAGATGGCGCGTGTTCGCGGCTAACATCAGTGAAGTTCGAGAGACTGCGCGTGATCGCGGCTAACGTCTCTATTTACCAGATGGCGCGTGATCGCGGCTAACATCTGTGAAGTTCGAGAGACTGCGCGTGATCGCGGCTAACGTCTCTATTTACCAGATGGCGCGTGATCGCTGCTAACATCTGTGAAGTTCGAGAGACTGCGCGTGATCGCGGCTAACGTCTCTATTTACCAGAAGGGGTGTGTTCGCAGCTAACATCAGTGAAGTTCGAGAGACTGCGCGTGATCGCGGCTAACGTCTCTATTTACCAGATGGCGCGTGTTCGCGGCTAACATCTGTGAAGTTCGAGAGACTGCGCGTGATCGCGGCTAACGTCTCTATTTACCAGATGGCGCGTGTTCGCGGCTAACATCTGTGAAGTTCGAGAGACTACGCGTGATCGCGGCTAACGTCTCTATTTACCAGATGGCGCGTGTTCGCGGCCATGGTTCTGAAACTCGGAATCGGAATCGAAATCGGACAGTTGGACCGTGACCCGGAATCGGAAAAATCGGAAAAATCGGCCGATTCGGCTAAAAAAATCGGTTTTTTTTTAAAAACACATTTTTATGCCGTTAAAAATCAGAAAAAAAATCTAAAAAAATAGAGAAAAAATATGTTTTCATAAATAAGTCAAAAAAATTAAAAATTAGTCTTAAAATTAACTAAAATAACTTAATATGTCTTCAAGTCAAATAGACAGACTACGCACATCATCCTACAATCACTTACATATCTTAAATAAAGATAAATAGACTAAGAAGTACATCATATCATCTAATTATACAATAAAGAGGCATAAACTACCAATATGAGATAAAATATAAGCCATAAACTAATTCATATCACATAGGTGCATGTTACGCCCAAAAGCTGTGACGGGCTGGTTGCATAGTTTCGTTTTCTTCGGTGTAGAAATACAATGGAGCACGTTGTGTAGGGCCAAATATAGAAGACATAAAAGATTCTTCAGTTTCACCATATGAATTGTAATCGCTAGAATATTCATGGTTGCTAGTTCTACTATTCTCTGATTCTACTCCTTGAAAATATGGCACTGAACTAGAACCACCACTTAATCCTGGCACTCCATATAAGTTGATATTTTGAAACCTTCCCAATTCATTGATATTTCTAAACCGTTCCCTATCATTTTCATGACCATCATGAGAAAATTGTCCGGGATACCGTGCTTGTGTATAGGTTTGAGTTGGATTCGGATCATTACCATCATCATCATCACTGACCTCTACATTTGTATTACGTATATTAGCTCTCATATTGCTTCCATTATCACCGCCTGATGAACTTGTATTATCCTCAACATTGGTCATTTCCTCATCAAGCCATGGATTTGCTCTATCATCAAGAACAGCATCTTCTTGCTCCCTAATAATAAAAAATATATTATGCATAAATAATTTATAAGTAGAAGCAATGAAGCACTATAATAAATCAGTCCATAGAACATTTTTTTGTAAATAAAATTGTATAACCTTATCCATGGTTGCAATGGATCTTCTTCATGAAAAATCTTGTCGAGATCAATTAATTGATCAAAGTCATGCTGATTTATTCTCCTTAGATGTCGTTCTCGAAGTCGCATATTGTAATGACAAAATACAAGATGCTCAAGTCGCTTCATTCCCAAACGATTTCTTACTCGAGTATGTATTAATGTGAAAGTGGTCCAATTTCTCTCACATTGGGAGGAAGACACTGTTTGACTCAAAATTCGAACAGCAATAGGTGCCAAAATCGGACACTCATCTCGCGCATACATTGACCACCATTCTGCCGGTCTGCATTGTTTTGCTGCAGCGAGCATCTTCGCAGAAGAAAAAATTCCGAGCCTTCTACGATATTTTTCTGCCTACAAAAATTTAAAAAAATGTAAGGAAAATTGTACTTTCAATTGAGAAATTACAAAAAATGTCCTTGAGAAATTACAATTGTACCTCTTTTTCAGCTTGAATTTGTAGAAACATTTCGGGTTGCAATTTTTCAATAACTTTTCTTAACCCCTGCATCACCTCAACATCATTTTGAACCCTTTCTGAGAATTGCAAGCTTGGATTCAAAAAATAACCTAAAGAAATAACAACTAGTTAAAATTTGGATTTAAATGTATATACAATTGTTTTTTGTCCATTTTATATAAAGACATCAATTAATTTATTTCATTATTTGTACCTGCTGCATGTATATCATGGTGAAGTGTTTTCTCCCATCTATCGTCGATCAACTTCCACCATTTTTTATATTGTCTGGCCCCAACATTTTGTTTAACCTGCATTTTTGCTCTATCCATCGCTTCATATAAGAAACCCATTTCTGCTTTGTCATCACTATCAACCAATCGAAGAACTTTGATCAGTGGCTCAAACAATTGAATTGTCTCTCCCACAGAAAGCCAAAACTCCTGATCAAATAACAATTCTCGGACACCTTCAGCAGCTTCTTTTTCTTTTCGAGTTTTCAATGCTTCAACTTGTTGCGACCAGCTAGGTTTCAAACACATTTGCATAAGCGCATCTTTAAAGGAATATATGCTTTGCAATGCAATGAAATTGGTGGCAAATCGTGTTATACCGGGTCTAAGAAATTCCCGATTGTTTGTTGCCTCACGAGTTAAGTTGAGTGCCCACTGATGATTATATATGAAATTTGTAAAATTTTGGGCCTTTCGAACTAACTGCTTTATAACTTCATCCTTACCAATATCTTCTAACATGAGATCAATACAATGGGCAGCACATGGAGTCCAAAAGATATGTTTATACCGATCAATTAAAAGTTTTCCCGCTGCTTTGAAATTAGCCCCATTATCACTAATTACTTGAACAACTCTAGAAGCACCAACCTCTTCGACCACCTCCACCAACAAACCACAAATATATTTCCCACTTTTGAATTTTTTGGTGGCATCTACTGACTTGAGAAAAACCGTTCCTTGTGTACAATAAACCAAGAAATTAATAATATTTCTATGATTTTTTGTGGTCCATCCATCACACATTATAGTACAACCATATTCATCCCAATGGCGGTGAAAATCTTTTATTACTTTTGTTTGGTCTTCCACCTCCATTGGAAGATACTTGTTATAAATTTCATAAGAGGTCGGTCCACGAACACCAATTCCGGCTTCTTGAGTTGCTTCAATCGCTCTTTTAAAATATATGCTATCTGCAGCATGAGCTGCGATTGCATCATGAACAAACCATTTACTCCATGCTCGGCCTATATATGATTTAGCATCTTTTATACCTTTTAAAAGAGGCTTACTAATTTTTGGTTGCCTACTTGTTTTTTTCTTATACAAATAATTATCAACTCTTGGTTCCGTAAGAGATGGTCCTATACCAACATTCTGTGATCTGGCAGCTCTCTTACGACTGGTACCCTCATCAACACGCATTGATACAGATCTTCCTAATTCTACTCTTGATCTAGATGAACCTTCTCCACCCCTTCGTTGTAATTCTTCTCTTCTAAAACTCTCCCTACTCGCTTGAATAACCATTTCTAAATCCTTATCCGAGCATTCACTACTTGAATCATCTTCATCTATTCTTGTTAGTTCATCAGCTACCAATTCGTCTAGTTCCTTTGCCTTTTTATTTTTTAATCTTTTATTTCTCATATATTCTTGAATTTGTTTTCTAATTTCATCTGGAACTCTAGCACATGATGTTGTATTTCCACGAACACCAACCAAATGTTCCTTTCCTCTACTTATTCCACTTATTGTTTTACTACACCATTTGCATCTAACCGTTTTTTTATTTGCATCAACTGGAATAAAATGATCCCAACCAATGTCTTGTGTTCTTCCTTGACTGCTATCCATCTCTCTAATAAAATAAAAGGAATTATAAATTTAAAATAAATATAAATAATTTTGTATAAGACAAAATTTTCCATACGCAAATCTGAAAAATTAAATTTACTAGTTTCCTTGGTAAGTATTTAATTTTCTTTCTTAAAAAAATAAATTATTAAATTTATTAGTTTCCTAATTCTAAATATCTTAACAGTCCCTTAGCATTGATGAAGATTTATTATCCTAATTTATTTCCTTAACCGTACATTCCTTAACTGCATTCTCTCTCCCAGGACTTCTTAGTTCTTACCGTCCCTGTTATTTTAGAATTTTGTTTTGCAAAACCGTTTGTACAAACAAATCCCAAGTTATTTGTGGTGATAAGAAATTTCGGGTAATTTCTTATGTTAATTTTTTTTTTTATCTGTGATGACATCAAGATATTCTTCTTAAAAATGGATTCCCTTTGACCATATGAGTGCTTAATACAAAATTGATGGGATTTAAAACAATATTAAAGAAATAAAAAGCTTGGTGATATATTCTGAAAATGCCCGTGTACATGAAATAAAGAAATAAATATTGATGGGATTTAAAACAATATTAAAGAAATAAATTTATTTTTAATGCCCGTGCTTAATACAAAATTGATGGGATTTAAAACAATATTAAAGAAATAAATTTATTTTTAATGAAAATCACATATTCATCCAAGGAAATTTTATATTCGCTTATGTAATAATCATTGAAGAAATCTAATTGCAAAAAAAATGACGAGATAAACTCTCTATTTACTGATAGAGGAGATAGCAATTGTTTGGAGATGCTAGCAAATTTACGGAGTTGTAGAAAGGGTAATTTGGTAATTGAGAAAGAAATTATGTTGCTCTCTGAAAAAATCTGTTGCCCAAAGAAACCCCCATCAGCCTATCCTCTCCCATCCCAAACCCATTCGCACTCAACAAAAAAAAAAAAAAAAGATGGGCGAAATTAAGCAGACCCTATCCTCTCCCATCCCAAACCCAGACACCCAGTTACGCACACCAACCAGACCCAAACCAATGGCGAAAGTGAGTGTGAAACCATGGCTAAAAGAGAAAGGAATAGAAGAAATCGATGCTCACCAAGCCCTCAGCGATGGGCGATCACGCCGATCAGCGATGGTCCTCCACAGACTCGACAGACTCGATAGCCGCAGCCACTCTCTAGAGATTGCAATTTCTTCTCCACAGACTCGATCTCCCATCTCTCTCTCTGCAATCTCCACTCTAAATAATTGCGATAGGCTTCAATAATTGATCTGAGACAGTAGTCAGTAAGTTTTCCTTTTGATTTTTTTTTTTTCAATTTTCACTTTTTCTGTTTTTCAGACTTATTTCGGTCGATTCGGCCGATTCCATCCGATTCCGGCCGATTCCTGCCGATTCCAGTCTAAAAAACGCGATTCCGCCTCAAACCACCTAAAATCGACTCGGCACTCTCCGATTCCGATCCGATTCAACCGATTCGAATCGGAATCGGCCGATTTTTTGAACCATGTTCGCGGCTAACATCTGTGAAGTTCGAGAGACTGCGCGTGATCGCGGCTAACGTCTCTATTTACCAGATGGCGCGTGTTCGCGGCTAACATCTGTGAAGTTCGATTGGTGGCACTTCTTGGGGTGGTGTTGTATGCCCACAGAATTTCATCGAGGAAGTCAGGCCATGTATTTTTGCTTCCCTCCAGTATTGTTCGGTTGGAAACCTCTGCCAAGCCATTGGTCTGTGGGTGGCTGACCGATGAGAAGTTTGACCGTATGCCCAAACCTTCACACATGCTTTGAAAGGGTGTTCCAATGAACTGTCTACCGTTGTCCGATATAATCGTGTGTGGTATTCCATATCGGTAGACAATGTTGTGCTTGACGAAGTCAGCAACCTTCTGAGAAGTTATCAAAGATAGCGCTTTGGCTTCCACCCATCGTGTGAAGTACTCGACAGCTACCACCACGAACTTAAGGTTCGCTCTCGCGGTGGGGAAAGGACCAAGGATGTCTATTCCCCACACATCGAATGGCCAAGGGCTTGCAATGGAACTCAACGTCGTTGGTGGTTTTCTTGATACCCTGGAATGATACTGACATTTCTCGCATCTGCGGACTATGTCAACCATGTCCTTCTTCATTGTGGGCCAGAAATATCCTTCTCTTTCGATGCGCTTGTCGAGGCTGTATGGGCTTTGATGGCTTGCGCACATCCCTTCATGAATTTCTTTGATTAATTCCTTCCCTTTGGCATCGCTGATGCATGTAAGCCATGGTCTGCGATAACCCTTTTTGAGTAACTCTCCTTCAAGGATTGTGAATTCTGGGGCCCATCTTTTGATTCGCTGCGCTGCTGATTTGTCTGTCGGCAACTGTCCTCTGGTGAGGTAATCCCAGATGGGGGTGTATCATTCTAGCTCATTGTGAGTTATCAGCACCGCGACTTCGTTTTGTGTGATGCATGCTTCAGGGATTTCCATGATGGTTATGGGTGTGTCGTTGCATAGTTCCGATCTTTTGGCCAATTTTGATAGGGCATCTGCAACTTCGTTCATTCCCCTTGGTATGTGCCCACGCTAGCTTCGTCGAACGATGCCAGCAGTGCTCTTATCTTTTCAAGATATTTAGTCAGGGTAGGATCGTGTACATCATACTGTCTGTTGATCTGGTTTACCACTAGCTGTGAATCCATGAACACTTTGACCTTCGTAGCCCCCACTACTTCAACTAACCAAAGTCCAGCGAACAATGCTTCGTACTCAGCTGTGTTGTTGGTGACGGGGAATGTTAAGTGAATGGCGTAATAGAACTTTTCTCCTTTTGGTCCTTTGATTTGTACGCCCAACCCCGCGCCTCGTTCGGATGCGGCTCCATCTACATAAACCTGCCACGTCGATTCCTGAGTTCTCTTCTCCGCTCTCCCAGTGTTTTCTACTATGAAATCCGCGAGTGCTTGGCCCTTGTATGCAGTTTTCGGCATGAAGGATATGTCGAACTCTGAAAGTTCAACAGCCCATTTCAGGAGTCGACCTGAGACATCTAAACTGCCTAGTACTTTTTTAGTGGGAGTTGGCTGATGACCTTGATGGGGTGAGCTTGGAAGTAAGGCCTTAGTTTTCTTGCCGCTATGAGTACGGCGAACGTGCCTTTTTCAACTGTAGAATATATCTCTTCTGCGTCGCGAAGCACTCTGGATATGAAATACACGGGCTTTTGTGTCTTGTCTTCCTCTCTCAAAAGTGCCGCGCTTACTGCTACAGCGGATGCCCCCACATATAAGTGAGGGGGTTCGCCTTTGATTGGCCTGCTGATGATAGGCGGGTTGGCCAGATATGACTTTATTTGGTCGAAGGCTTCTTGGCACTGTGGGGTCCATTCGAACTTCTTTGTTTTCTTTATTGTTTGGAAGAAAGGCTTGCAAACCTCTCCTGAACGAGCAATGAACCGGTTTAGTGCTGCGATCCGCCCCGTGAGCTCCTGGACCTCTTTCACTGTCTTGGGTGCCTCCATGTCGATGATGGCTTGGCACTTATTTGGGTGAACTTCAATACCCCTTTCGGATACGATGAATCCCAAAAACTTTCCACTAGAGAGACATAAAAAACTCTTCTTCGGGTTTAGCCTCATTCCAACAGTTCGCATTTTATCGAATATTTTTTCTAGGTGCTGGACGTGTTCCCGTCCTGTGCAGCTTTTGACTACCATGTCGTCTATTTATGCCTCCATGATCTCTCCAAGTTCGTCTTTGAACACCTTGTTAACCATCTGTTGGTATTCGGCTCCTGCGTTTTTTAGCCCAAAAGGCATGACCTTATAGCAGTACAACCCTTGTTCTGTTATAAAGCTTGTCTTTTCTTCATCATCGGGGTGCATTTTTATCTGATTGTACCCCGAGTACGCGTCCATGAAGCTTAAGTACTTGAAGCCTGCCGTGGAATCAACCATGGCGTCAATGCTGGAGAGAGGGAAAGGTTTTTTGGGACATGCTCTGTTTACATCAGTGTAATCTATGCACATTCTCCATTTGCCGTTTGGTTTCATTACCAAGACTGGGTTCGCCAACCATCTGGGATATTCTACTTCTCGAATGGCACCTGCCTTGATTAATCGGTCAACTTCCTCCTGAACTGCTTTCCTACGTTCGACTCCTAGTTTCCGTTTTCTTTGTTGAACTGGGCGAGCTTCTTCGTAAGTATCGATTTTGTGTTCGGCGATGCTTCTGTTTATTCCTGGCAAAGGATCGTCTTCGTTGACGAAGATGTCTTTATTTTTTATAAGACAACTTCGCACCATGTTGCAATTTTCGAGGGGCAAGGTGGTGCCAATCTGTGTTATTTTGCCTTCTTCTAAAATAACTGGTTCCGTTGTTTCGATGGCTTCGCTGCATGTTCGCTTTGGAGGTTCATCTTTCGTTGTGCTGAGTGTTTCTACGAACTTGTTATGTTTCCTCTTGCTTTCAATTTGGGCAACTTGAGGTGCCATGGTGATTCGATAACATTCCTTTGCCACTTGTTGTTCTCCTCTGGCGATCCCTACTCCTTGGGGTGTGGGAAATTTGATCATCAGGTGGGGTGTAGAGGCGATCGCTCCGATGTTATTTAGGGATGTCCTATCCAAGATCGCGTTATATGCAGATGATGCATTGACCACGATGAATCGAACATTAGCAACCACTGTCCGAGGGGATTTGCCGTATGACACATCAAGGTCGATGGTGCCCATTGGTTGTATTTTGTCGCCGGTAAATCCCACCAGCGATGTCGTCATTGGTCGCAAAGGGTATTTGGCGAGTCCCATTTTTTTGAGTGCCTCAAAATAAATGACATCTGCTGAACTGCTCGTGTCCACTAAGATTCGCCTGACTCGCACGCCATTTATCCGTAACATCAGGACGATGGCGTCGTCATGTGGGAGTTGTATTCCTCTGTAATCCTCTGAACTGAATGATATCACTTGGGATGTTTCTTGTTTGTGTTGAATTTGAAACATATGAAGCGAACGTTCGGGAGGCCTGTTGTCACTGGGTTTTCCTTCAATGAACATAACTGGTGGTGGGGACGCGCGAGCTTCGTCACGGCCTTTGTTGTCCACCGCCTCACGATTTTCTGGCCTTTCGAGAGGTCGTTCATTGGAATGGTGGTCATTTCGTCTTTCTCTTTCATTGTAGTGTTGTGTTTTCCTCTTACTACGCTCATCTTTTTCTAAGAAATGCTCTAACAAGTTGGTTTGTCTGACCAATCTTTCTATTTCATCTTTCAACTTGAGGCAGTCTCTTGTGCGATGCCCAGTGCTGCGATGATACTCACAGTATGCGTTTCGATCAAACACTTCTAATCTGGTCATTGGGGGCGCTTTACGGACTTCTCTATTATGCTTGATTATCTCATAGACTCGCTCTTGAGGTTCGGTGGTCACATGGTAGATTTTGTAATAGGGGCCAATATCATCGACAGGTTTGCGGTATCGGGTTCTGTTTTGTCGGAAGGATTGTTGGTCGCGTTTCTTGTTTTTGGGTGATCGACTGCGTTGTCGTCTTCTCGGTGAACTTCACCTTTGAGTTGCTTTAGGCGAAGGATTGCGGTCATTTTTTGGTTTAGATGTCTGGTGGTGGCCGGTATAACCGTGGAAGCTTTGTCCTTGCATGGAAGCGATTTGTTCTTCCGCTTGTATGAGATGTTCGGCTCTTTCCCTGAAAGCTGCGAAGTTAGAGAATCTTTCTGTCATAGCAGCCCATTGCACCGGGCCTTCCAATAATCCTCGTTGAACAGCTAGTAATGCCATATCTTCTCGGTAGTCTCCGCATTTGTTTGCTTCAATTGAAAAATAGTCAAGGTAATCCCTGGTATGTTCGTCTGGGTATTGTCTCACATTCATTAAATCCATGCAAGTTTTTGAAGGTGCGCGAACGCTTGCGAACCTCTTAAGAAACTTTTCTGTGAGGTCTTTGTAACTGGACACTGATCCAGGTGGTAGTTGGGTGTACCAGTCCCATGCAATCCCCTCTAACCTTGTTGGGAAGACCAAACACATGGTTCTCTCTGATGCTCCAGTGATCAGCATGGATTCTCTGAAAGTGTTGACAAAGGCTCGCGCATCATGAGCTGGGTAGGCTGGGTATTTATCTAAGTTGGCGAAGTCTTTCAGCCGTAAAGGTCTTCCTTTGTATAGGTGTTGTGCCAGCGCTCCTCGAGAGGGCAAAGGACTTGTTCGTCTTCGCGCTGACCTTCTGTTGGCATGTCTTCTGCGAGGGTCTGATCTTCCGTCACTTTCGGTTTCATTGTGAGAAGAGTAGTTTGAAGAGGGCGATCTTGAAACTGACGGCGAGCGATAATGATATCTCCGCCGGGTCGTTCGGCGAGGAGTTAAGCTTGGCGAACTGGATCGGTTGAAGTCTGACGAGACTGATCTCCATCGTGGCTTGGTTGATCGCGACTTCGATCGTCCTCTCTTGTGAGAACGAGAGTGTCCTCTCCAGTTGGAAGGCTGAGAGTGTCTGGGGGATGGCTGTGGTCCTCGTTCGATGTGTTCCATTTCGGGCCTTTCACGTTGAGAGTTTCTTGTGAGAGTGTGGTTGGTTGTTTGTAGGGGAACAAATGCTTGGGGCGCAGGGATGTACCGCTATTGCTGCTGCGAGGAGGGTTGGATCGATGGGATGTATTGTTGGTGGGGTGTATCGATGTTGGGATGTGTCATGTATGATTGGAAAGGGTTATGTTGCATGGGTTGCTGCTGGAAGGTGTACTGAGGGTTTTGTAAGGGTGGTATGTTTGGCGCAAGTTGGTATGGTGGTTGGATGGGGGTGTGTGTGGGTGGGATGACTGGTATTGAGGAGGCGTTTGGGATGACGGTCTGCTGAGGGGTTAGGGATATGCTGTTGGATTGATCTGAGACTGGCCCTTCTGTCCCTGATGGAGGTGGTTGAACAGTTGTTTCGGCCATCGTAGGCCTTGGTTGTTGACCGACAGTGGTGGTGGGTGTAGTGCTTGTTGCGGCCATCTTAGAAATCGATGGCGTGTTGAAGTTAAGCTTTTTTGGTTGTATATCTAGACCTTCTCTCATTTGAACAAGGAGAGCTACGCAACAAGAAGAACGGATTCTCTTTCCGGTTGCTTCATGTGGTCTCCATTTACGGTGGGGCCCAGTTGTTAAACCTAACCTAGCTCTTAAGGTTTTCCAACAAGGTAGAGATTCAAATAGAAAGAAGGATAGGGAATAAACTAAAAAAAATCTTTTTTTATTGATCTTTTTTCTTGCTTATACAAGTTAGGAGATGAAAATTACAGAGATTCTAACCCCCTCCCTAAGGGGTAGGGGGTGTCTATTTATAGCTACTGGCTCTCTTATGTCGGGATTGTATGTGGCGGAGTTGTGACTTCCCTTCTTGCTGAATCGGGAGGCGGGTCCATAGTAGATCACTTGGTGCTTCGCAGTTTAATAGAAGATCGTTGAGTACTTCGCTCCTTCTTTCCCCTAGGGCGAAGTTCATCGAAGCTATAAAGGGGGACCCTAGTTGGGATCCTCCATCCACGTGTAGCGATGACGTCATCAGTTCGTTATAACTAATTCTGACATGGGGAGGTACCCGATCAGGGAGGTGTCTCTTTGTCCCTGATCAAGGATATCGTGTGGGACCCCTGTGGGACCCTTCTCTTGACAAGCCTGGGTCCAACGGGAAATGGGTCTTTGCTTGGGCCCCCATGAAATATTATATCAGGTAGTATCAATATGATACAGGAAGAAACATATTCACATAACCCTTTATAGCTATACAATAAGATAATTTTTTTAATATGAAAATGAGAAATCAAATAAATTGACAATGTAAGTAAAAGAAATAAAGTAATTGACAAAAATATTACTAATAGCTATTTTTTCTCCCACCTTTCTTTATTGTCTCATAAACCGCATTCTATCGGCACGACCCATCAGTAATGGCTTTTTTTTCTAATCGAACAGTCCGTTGTCCCACATCCGTCGGAATAAGCACCACTGTCACTGTATACCATTCAGCTTTCGGTACCTGGAATGTAATTTAAATTTTCAATAATGATTCCGAATAAAAAAAAAATCACTATTTTTTTCTTGTCTCTTCAGTACCTGGGAGGCATGAAAATGGAGCTTAAAGGCAGACTTGATCTTGTTCTTTTCGCTCACCATCTCGCTGACCTGAACATTTTTTCCAGTATATCTTGTCAGTTCAGACTTCTATCTTTCTCATTTCTCTTTGCAACCAGTAATGTTCTCATTTTTATTATTGTGGGAAGCTTGTGGGTTTGTTAGAAAAAATAACAGTGTTTTACCAGATGGCCCTAAAGCATGAATTTTGAAGTTAAGGTAATTTGGAAATCAGCCATAAATTTTAAAGAATCTTTAAAAAAAGGTGAAGTCAGTACTTGCGTACATTGATCTCTTGAACACTTGAGGCGTCATTAATCAAAAAGATAATTCACCAGCAATATTTATTTTAACAATTTTTTAGGCGCCATAAATATGTAAAACTTATATACAATTAATCATAAGATAGGGGCTAGACCCCTATTTTTTGTCAAAAAAATATTTCTTTTAACAATAAATTACAAAAATCAGGGTCAACTGTAGACATTAAAGATTAATTTAATCAACTTGTAAAACAGAAGCAGGAAAATTGCTCGCATAACTGCAAGGAATCAGCTTAAATAAATATATAAAAATAATGTAAAACTAACACAACAAAATAATAAATTACAACAGTAACAAAGTTAGACACAGAATCACTAATTTTAGATATAAATATGTACCTCCAACACAACATCTGGATTTATACCTGAAAGCGATTGGACAGCCACATCAGTTTTTGTCATACCGACCTAAAACAAAGTGAAGTTGAACATAAGGAAGGGGCTAAATTACTACAAATTGTAGTCGTATTCCTATAATCCTAAAGTGTGCTTTCATGATCGTAATCATTCATTCCTACCAAGGAGGACATGTAGTTTGCAAAGGACAGGTTTGCATAAAATGTAGCCTAGCTTCATGGTAAATTATTGTTTAATATGTCCTATAATTAATAGAACATCTCTTTTTGTTCTCTCTCTCTACCATTTTTTGTTTTCAGGATGTACAAATTATGAAAAGAGAGCTGAGAAAGAGTCACCTGATCTGGTCTGAAGAAGAGCCAATTCATGTTAGCTAACTCAACTGTATCAGTTGTATAGCAACAGGCTACCAACATTGTCAGCATCTCTGCATCTACACTACCAACACCTCCTATCCCCTAATTAAATTTAATTATTTCTCAAGATCACATAAGTACCTCAATTGAGTCTTGTAAAAGCACATCCTTTGGACCTTACTTTAGGTACCAGATTGCATCAGCTCGTTT
Source organism: Rhynchospora breviuscula (assembly GCA_027562975.1). Lineage (NCBI taxonomy): Eukaryota > Viridiplantae > Streptophyta > Magnoliopsida > Poales > Cyperaceae > Rhynchospora > Rhynchospora breviuscula. The sequence continues at coordinate 13,412,099 of CM050400.1, read as the reverse complement.
TCAGATAAACAAACGCAAAATTGCAGTTCTCAGGAAACTAAATGACGGAAATCAATCCTAAATTATTGTTGTTAAGACTAAATTAATCCTAAAAAAATTGCAGCAAAGGAAAATCAGATTAATATCATAAAAGGAGCTTACACAGAAATTCGTATTGGGGCATACCCGAGTACGAGAGGAGTTGGGAAATAACAGATCTAGGGTTGGTCTCTCATTTTTTCCATGCATCGGTCTCTCTCAAAAGATAGCAATTGCAAGGAAAAGAATCGATTGGCGATGATGGATCGGTGGTGAGGCGAGGGTAGCAGAAGAGGAGTAGGCAGCGATTTCTCGTCTGGTGAGAAAGAAGAGATGGGGGGAGCTGCGATTTTTCCCTCCGTGAGGAAGAAGAGAGGAAGTAGGGTGCATTTTTTTCTGCTTGGAAAATGGAGAGAAATAATAAAGGGAAGAGGAAGAGAGAGAAGAAAACGTCTTTATTGTCATAGTGTCATTTCTCATCTCAGAAAATAGGAAGGGGTCGAAAAAATGAAATCTATAACATCGCGCTGCCAAATATTTGCCTACTGCTGAACTGGGTCAATTCCATTACCGATGATACTCGTCACACAAATTTTTAAAGAGTTTAGGCTGTAGAAATCGAAAATAATTATATCACACAAAACAGCGAATGAAAAATGATTGCCGTGTCGACTGTTTATAAAAAAATTTTAACTGGACTCCCACGCATCTTTATTTAGTATTTTGATATCTCATTTCTCATATAATATTGACCATCCCTTTTAAAGTTTTAACCTTCTTATTCTTTTCACAGCAAAAGGAAAAATAATTGAAAATTTTCCAAATAGAAAATTTTTAAATTGCAAAGCCTAAGAGAAAAACCACGTCGTCAAATACATTACGCTCATCGAATCAATTATGACATATATATTGTGATATTTAATGATACAATTGAACATAATTACTCTTAATTTAACTAGTAAATATTAATTATTACATGAAGCTTGTTTCTTCCATTTATGAAGTCATCATATGTCGATTTTTTACATTTTTATGTTGCGTATTTTTTTTATAGTATGCATTTCATATTCATTTTTATATTTTTAATATGTTTTTTTTTCCGGAAGACAGACACACAAACACGTGTACTGAGCACTATTGAATAAATACTTGTTCACCAATAAGAACAAGCGGTTCTTGTTCGTCCCTTGTTCCACCAAAACCCAATAACGGCTATGTTTGGCAACGCGTGAACTGCACTGTTTGTGAATAAGTGTTGTTTGTGCGAAATCAAACGGCCCAAAAAATCTTGCGAACAACGAACTACTCCGTTGTTCTTAGTTCCACCATTTTGGACGAATAAGAAACGCGAACAAGAACTGGGGCGCGAAAACCAATAATATTCCAATTCGTTGTTCGCCCCTTGTTCATGTGTTTGCCAAACATACCCGTTATTTGTTCGTTCCGTGTTTGGTTGGCGCCCCCCTAATGGGCTAATCTTGTTCACGAACAGCTTCTTTGCAGAGGTGTCAAACACACCCCTAGTTTCTTACGAGTGAGTCGGGCGGAACTATAAGTGGACTCCAAAATGTGCTTGGTATACTGCAATTTTTCAAAAAAATCCTTATGAATTTAAAAATTCTATACTAATTCTTCAAAATTAAAAAAATTTTATTTGACACATCCTAAAAACTAAAAAAAATCTATATTATGATTTTTCGCCCCCTCCATTTGAGAATCCTAGTTCCGCCCCTGCGAGTGACAGGAGTTCATTGATGACTTAGACATAATCACTTTCAAATATTTCGAAATTCTTCTATTAGTGACAAAAAGATCCAAATGTCCCAAGGAAAAAAAAAATGAATCATGTATTCATGTGCCGTGACATTACTTCATTCTAGATTTTGTAGTTTTTTTAGAATCTAATAGGCAATGTCACTTACGTGCTCAAAAAAATATATAGTTAGGAAATTAGTTTAGCTGTTTCGAATATACCTGGCAGGATGTAATTTAAATGCAACTAGGTGAGCAAACAAATTCAAGTAACATTGCATGAATGCGACCTACAAATTGTCAAAATATAGCGTCAACATCATTCTCCAATAAGATAAATTCAAGAACTAAAGAATGTTTCGATATACCCGGCATGGTATAATAAAAGCTGTCAAGTGAAAACCGAATTTTTAAATTACTCTACTTGAAGGTTATATAACATAAATAAGTATCTTACGATTCTGACGTCAATTTATACATAGTTTTCTTTTTTCCGAATTAACATTGAATTAGCACTGTTCCGAACATGGACAATCCGAAACAAAATTTATACTATTTTAAATAGTACGAAATCAGCATTTTTCTCATACTATTAGGACAAACTAACTTACAATAACATCATTCATGTACTATTTCTTTGATAATTAAAATGCGTTTACACGGTGTTTACATCCGATATGACACCAACATCCTTTCCTCGAAAAAGTTTACCCAAAAGTGTAGTGTCATCATGTCTTAAGAAAATTGAAAATCTACCTTCATCCAACGAAAAAAGGGGAAAATAGAATAGAAATTTAAAATAGAAACCACACGTATCTCAGCATATATGTTTCTGGCCAATGCAACTGCTAAATAGTAAATAGTTGCCGGGGGTGACGTTTGGATTGAGTCGAAACCTCAAAAAGCAGTGGTTCATAATGCATTTGGATCAATAGAGATAACTGCAGTTAGCGGGTGGTAATAAGTTTATATTTATAGATGTGTGTGTCCCAAAATTTCTTTTTTTCCCAGAACAACTAATTATCTCATAGCGCAATTAGCGAAATAGGAGCGCAAACTGTATTATATTCTCATAATAAGGACGGAACTTTGATAACATTCTAAAAAGGAACAAAAGAGAAATAAGAAATGAAGAGGAAAAGAAAGAAACTAGGATCTTCTCTCACGAACAATCAACAACATAAGCAATTTTGTTAAATTCTTCAAGCCGCCTTGCTAACCATTTGTTTTTACCAATAGACGAATCCAATATCATAACCCTGCATGCAAAAAAATGATGCATCAAAAATGAGAATGGAAAATATATATTGAAAATGAACTCTAATTTCAACGTCTAATAAATATTTTTGTTAAATTATACTACCAGTTCCAGTAAGTAGTAAAGCAGCAGCATATACCAGCACTGCTAGACACACTAGGAAGGGCTGAGAAACTTACTAAAACCTGACTCCTAAACATGGTTTCCTCAGATTTGCAATGTGAAACCCTACAACAGTACTTAGAAGTTACAGATCAGAGCAGTATATTGTATTACCAGCGGCCAGTTATACACCCCTGATTTTGGTGGCCCTGTACTTTGCATGCAAAATGCGAGATGATGGGAGGAAGAGAAAGAGATAAAGAAGGGTACTCACTTGTACCAGTAAAGATACCTCAAGCTGTACCAAAGCTCTTTAGTTTGTCACAATAAGGTGTGGTTGTATTTGTTATAGAGCTCAGTCAATTGAGTGTAGTTGACGTCTGTAAAACCACTGCAAGGAAGTATAATAAAATAAGTTAACTGGAGGATAATAAATAGTTTTACTCTGCAAAAGCTACTTTTCTTTTGGCACTCCCAACCTTCAAAAAGGGCTCACAGTTACATTGATCAAATACCAGCTTTTGTCTAATACAACATATTTGCGAGTCAAATGCACCCAACTCAACCCATTTTTGTTTATAGACTCATAAGTCGCAAATTTATTAGAAAAAGTTAAATAGCCTGTTGTCTATAACCCCCCCCCCCCCCCCCAAAAAAAAAAAAAAAAAAAAAACACTCGCATGCACACAACAGCAACCAAAACTTTTTTGTACTTTGCTCTGTCAACCACTTTACAAAGAATAACATCCACCCCTCAACAAATTAACAAAATTATGCCTGAAATCTAAAAGCATGCAATTCAATAATACATGATGCAGATGCTAAGAATTATGATGCAACATTTGTAGTTCAAGAATTAAGAGCAAAAGTCAGGGAAAAGTAATTTAAGTAACAGGAAAGATTTGTACCATTTTGATGCAACATTGACCACAAGAAGAACTTTTCCCTTAAAGATGCTGAGATCAACTTCTTTCCCCCGTGCATCCTAAAAAAGAAAAAGAAAATAACATAGAGAACTAATGCTAGATTAAAAAATAAATAAATGAAACAGAAATATCAAGGCTAAATTTAGGAAATTACCTTGACAGTAAATTGGTGAATTGAGGTCTTGATAGGTGCTGGGGCGGAGGCTGACAAACCCACGTCTCCCCCCGGTTCTGCAATACATATATTTCTTCGGTGTTAACATAGGCTGACAAACCCATGCAACAGCAGGCATAGTATAACAGTTAATTCAGAAATTCAATTGGGTCTGAATTTTCTATTGCAGATATCGGAAATGATATAGCCATAACATAAGAGTCAAAAGTGGAAGCACTTGCCAGCATCAAAATTCAAAAGGACTTTGGCTCAAATACAAATTCAACTCATATAATCATATGGGTTAATGAATAAGCAAATAAGCAGTTGAGCGGAGCCTATATAACTAATACAGAAAGAACTCATATTCAGGTACTAGAACATTGTTTGACCAATGCTACTTGTTTGCTTCATAAGAAATTAAACAATTTAGTTATGACTTAGAAAAGGAGCTAGAAGCAGCTCTAACTCTGAGGACTAAAAACTTAAAACTACAGCTATAATTTAACAACGAAATTCAACCTGAACTCAAATTTATTGGATATTGTAATCTGCAATATATAGTTTTTCTAAACCTAATTAGATAAACCAAAAAAGTAAACAAAAAAAATATATAATAATTAAACAAACTAATGAAATGAAAAATTAAGGAACGTTAATTTGGAGAATGAACAAAATTACGAAATCACAGAATGTAAATTCTAAAGAGTGTGGGAACAAGTAAGAAAGAAAATGATACCTTGGTGAGGACTGAGGAGCGAGAGAGAGGGAGAACTGAGAACTGGAAGGAGAGATGGAGATTTAAAGTTGCTGGAGCCTGGAGCTGGATCAATCTAAAGTCAAAAGGACTATTAATTAATTGAGAGCGATGAAGAGGGAAAAGGGAGAAAACCTTCGACAGGAAACAGGGATTTCGGTCGAGAAAGTTGGTTTTGATTTCGTAGTCTTCAATAGGATTCTTTCCCATTAGATCAGTCTTACAAAAACCTTCGAGCAAATTACACAAATGTCCTTTAAGTATCACTTATTTGACAATATGGTCCTCTCATTTCTATAATTTTTTATTTTTTTATTGTTTGTCTGTTTTATTTTAAAAATAAATTGGTACTATCATTATATGGGGCTGATAAGGATCATCCCTAGATTCATCATCTCCATCATCCTCTAGAATCCTTAATGAGAATAATGTTTCATTAATGAGGATCATCATATCATCCCCTAGAATCATTAATGAGAATTAATGAAAATCATCTCCTTCCTGGAATCATCCCCTCCCTCTTCTCTATTTCGCTCCTTTCCCCTCCCCCTCCCCCTCCCCTTCCCCCTCACCCTCCCTCCCCTCTGATTCAAAATAGCATTAACTAGAACAATAATTTTTTTCAAGAACAGTTAGTAACATTAACTAGAACAGTTAGCATTTTTTCCAGCGTAATTATTATTTTCCAGCACAATTTTTTTTTCAAAACAACTAGAACAGTTAGTAACATTAACTAAAACAATAATTTTTTTTTCTAGAATAGTTAGTAACATTAACTAGAACAGTTAGCATTTTTTTCCAGCACAATTTTTTTCTAGAACAACTAGAACAGTTAGTAACATTAACTAGAACAATAAATTTTTTTTCGAGAACAGTTAGTAACATTAACTAGAACAATTAGCATTTTTTTCCCGCGCAATTATTTTTTTCCAGCACAATTTGTTTTTCCAGAACAACTAAAACAGTTAGTTTCAGAACCTAATTGTTCTAGTTTCAGACCTAATTGTTCTAGTTACAAAATCTAATTGTTCTAGTTTTACGACATAATTATTCTGAAAAACTTCTTCACCTGAGAAAAAAAAATTATGTGACACGAAAATGGATCCAATACTAAAGGAAAACTCAAGACTTACTGTACCTAGATACTTTGCTCCACCGTTCATCTTTATTGAATTTGTATATTTTATTATTAGATGTATAATATGATATGCATCCTCACCCTCTCAGCTTTTGACGCGGAAGAAATTTTTTTTATATTTTAATAATAACTGGCCGGGAATAACTACCTCTACGGTTCGGAATTTCGAATTATATGCTTGGACTAGATATGGGGATGACGCTGGATTTGCTATTTTTTGATCTCATCCTCTCATCCCTACACTTTCTATTTATAAAGGCCTTAGATAATTAATGAGGATATTGGGGATGATGGGATGATGGTAAGTAATTTCCTATCATTATATACTGCTACTATTTTAGACTAAATTGGTATTATCATTAATTCATTATATACTACTACTATTTACTAAGTTATATTAAGTAGTATCATTATCGTTACATTATAAAAAAATTTAGTATTATTGAATATCGACCAATAAGAAATGATGAAGGAATTTAACCCTAGGATCAAATAAATTTGTGCCTAGACCTAACCTCACTAGTCGTTTGGAGTTAAGCTTAGGGTCGAACCCAAAGGACGGATTTTCGAATACTGGACTTGTTATTTTTCAGAAGCTAGACAATAAAATAAAGTGAGGAATACCGAAAATTAAAGTAACTAGGTAACAATGTAAATAAGTAGATATTTTTGGGTGTTTTGCAAATTAAAATAATTAAGAAATCTAAAGAATAAAGTTTTGGGGTTTTAAACAATATAAAAAAACGTCTTAGGGTTCAGGTTTCACCTTGGTTTGGACTCTAGAACACATAACTTATCACTTTCGTGCATCGAACGGTGTTTTTCAAGCGATCAACCCTCAACTCGGTCCGAGTTGGCTTCAACTCGGTCCGAATTGAGAGTGAAAGTGTGTGGTTTTGACTTGTTTTGATACTTTATGCCTTGAGTTAGGGTTTGTTGGCTAAACCTAGATTTACTAAACCTCAGCGTTCGCTTATTGGACTAGAAACTGGCTTAATCACAACCTAACCTAATTAGACTAATTAAACCACAACTTTTGGTATAGGCGTTAACTAATCTAAACTTGTTTGTTGGATTTCTTAGGGATATTTAGATGTCTTTTGAACTATATAAAAATTACACTTTTGGTGTCAACTAACCTCCCCTTTCAGATCTACGATTTATCCCAAATACTTAATTTGAACTAATCTTGTTTATCCTAACTTAGACTTAACTAGATGCGGCCGTACAACTAGAAGGTGATTAGGAATTCACAAGCAATTCAAACAAGTAATTATAATAATTCTCAACAAATCAAGTCAACAAAACATATTATAAAATAACAAGTCAAATCACAACATCCAAACTTAAATTACTACCTTACTCCTAAGACTACATAAATCTAGCCTAACATATTATTAAAACACACAATAGCAAGAGTATAAATCACAAGATACAAGCCCATAAAATCAAGAGATAAAAACATAGAAGAATAAACTGAATACTCCTTTATGCTTTCAAACTACGATCTCTAGGCAGTGGAGTGTTGCAAGATGGTTGTCCCACGTGTCTCCTTGCTGCCGTCGCTTCCAGGAATCGAGGGTTGATGATCTCTAATGGTGGAAGAGGGAAAACGCCCCTGGAAGGGTGGAATTAGGGTATGGAGGCTTTGATACCTTTCTAAGGCTGAGAGGTAGCCTTAAATATTGGTCCCACGCACAAGGAAAGAGGTCTAGGGCGCCAGGGCAAGAAAATCTACCAAAACAATCAACTTCCTTGTATAAAAACTTGCCATATGAGTCAAGGCGGCGTCCAACTCGGACCGAGATAGAGTGAACTCGGACCGAGATGGAGAAGCGCGCATATGGATCTGTTGCTACAGTAACTCGGTCCGAGCTGGATCCATCTCGGCCCGAGTTGAAGTCTGAAAAATGCCTTCTTGTGCTAGGAATGAGTCGTCTAGCATTCGTCTTGTGCCGGAAACCTTCTACTAGCTCGAACATCACCAGAAATCATCAAAGTCCTGTAAAATAAGAGAAGAAACGACGGCAAAGCCAAATCCTTGGAAAACATAGCAATCTATTGAATAATTTAATGGTTTGAGTGTCATTTGAGTGCCAAGTACGGTCCAAATACCAATGAATAATAACGATATCAAATCCCCCCAAACTTAAACTTTGCTTGTCCTCAAGCAACGCCCTAAGCTTAGAAATTTGGACTGTACTTAAATCTAGAATCGAGTCGTTTTTTCAAATCAATAAATTTTGTTAAGAAAAACAATTGCTTATGTCTAAAAATTTCTCACACTTAAATCAAATAAGTCAAGCCAAAATTTGATTTCAAGAACCAAGTTTAGTGTTCTACAAATTAATTCAAGCAACTCTTGGTCCTAAATGAAAAGTTTTTTCTCAAATTCAAGAACTCTAGCTTCACTTTTGTCAATTCAAATGCGATCTCAATTTCAATTACCCGTTCTTTTCCATATTTCACAAAAATTTGTAAAGAGATTTATCAAGGTTGGAAATTCTATGATGAACCCTTCTTAAAAGCAATTTCATTTTTCATCAATTTAATTGTGCAAGTCGAGTCGTGGGGCTTTGCACCCTAGAGGATATAATGCGGTGTCATTGACCTTAATATGCTACTGGCACATGACATGCCAGGGAGGTTGGACTGGTGTTACTCGATTATGGCCACGGTACACTTGGGCCATAATACTCAATAACTCCTTTGCCAATGCTTTCACATCGGGGCCAGTAGAATTAATTATGAATTGCCCAATTATTTCTCGAGTTTCTTTGAGGTGTAATTCCTAGCAATTCATAATTAACCCAATACCCTCCAATTTGTGGCTAAGTTGGTGGAAGAAGGTCTCGGTGCATCCTCATTTTCACAACTATTTTGATTTTATTGTCCCATTAAGTTTGCTCGTTGGTGATTCAAGCGATTACAAACAATTTCAACAAGACAAGGTTCATCTTATAATTTCCAAAATTGATAAAATTCTTTTTGAACAAAAGTTTGTCAAATACAAATCTGTTCACTCGGTAAAAATTTGTGAGAACCGACTTAAAGTGTTTCAATAATTTTTTAAGCATCCAAAATCGAGTTCTATTCTTGTGAAATACTTCCAATTGGCCCATTGGTGCAAAAATTAATTCGAGATATCAAAACATTCTAGGGTCCTTTGAGAAAAATTTTGTTTGACTTCAAAACAGTTTCATCAGTGTGAGTTTCATCCTTTAAAATACAAATCGAGAGCAATGAAGCATATTCAATTGATTTCCCAAGCAAATTTCATGAAAAACGGTGCAAAAATCGAATTTTTAAGTATTAACTCGGACCGAGATGGATCCAACTCGGACCGAGATGGATCCAACTCGGACCGAGCAGAGAGTGGAAAATGCAAAAATTTGGCCTATTTGAACATAAAATTGCGATTTTTTCTCCTATTCCCTCCCCCCAAACTTAAATCAAGCATTGTCCTCAATGCATTCAATCAAAAAGACAAGAAAATAAGGAAGGAAAAGAGAACTTAGCCAAATTTTTCTTTGCACCGTGTCGATGTGCTCCTAGTTTTTCTTCTCGATTTCTAAGATGGCTTACTCCTTTCCTTGAACTGTTGTGCAACCCGTATGAGGTCGATCGGGGTTAGTTGGCTCACGTAACCCATGGTGCTCTAGCACGGATTGCATCTTCCTTCGTTTGTTCCCTCAAAAATCTCTACAATTAATCAAACAAAATCAACAATCAAATTCTATTTTTTTAATTTTCTATTTTTCAAATTTTTATGGGTTTTCTATTTTCTAATTTTTTTTGTATTTTCTTTTTTTTTCAAAATAAAAATAAAAATAAAAGAGAGAAGAGTTGAGAAATCCTTGGGTTGCCTCCCAAGAAGCGCTTGTTTTAGGTCTCTAGCTTGACCATCTTTTCGCTAATTCTTGATTTGATCGGTCCCGGAGAGCGAGACGGCGAGCGACTTGTCATATCTCTTGTTGGTGATGTCCTCCAAGAGAGTTCCATGCGTGCAAGTCGAGAGATCATCAAACGAGTACCCCATTGCTCCTTTTTCAACCAAGAGCTTCTTCGTTTGTTCTACATCTAGCTTAGAATTAGTAATAACGGGGTTCGTTTTACTAGGGCCAAGAGATTCGTACCTGAGGGAGGTCGGGAGAGGCTTCAATTCGACTTTGGGGGCCTTAGTTCGGATCGAACCAGGGTCATTTGGACCGAACAGAGGATCTGTCACCTTTTTTTTCTCAACTCGGGGCTCATCTCGGTCCGAGTTGTGGGTCGAGTTGGGTCGAAAATTGCTGTTTTGAGCCTCCGTTACATCTTCCAAGGTCTCGTCTACCCCAATTGACTCTTGCAAATCATCTAGAGAGTCTTGGTAGCTTTTAAGGGCATCATGGTATTGCTCTCCAAGAGTCTCTTCGATTTCGGGCACTTCTTGAATCATAAAGCACTTCTTGGCGGGATCCGGGCATCTCATAGCATGGTCTATTGAGAATTGGAGTTGCTCCCCTCCTACTCTAACCAAAATCGTCCCATCTCGGGCATCCATCTTCACACCGGCGGTTCTAAGGAAGGGGCGTCCCAGAATGATAGGAACCTCTTTGTCTTCCTCCATGTCCATCACCACAAAGTCGCATGGCACTAAAAATTTGCCAACTTGCACAGAAATGTCCTCTAGAATGCCCAGTGGTAGCCGCATTGAGGAGTCGGCGAGTTGCAATGTCATCCTTGTCGGCCTAAGCTCTCCAAAGCCAATCTTCTCATAGATCGTCTTGGGCATGAGACTCACGCTGGCTCCCATATCACATAAGGCTTGTTTAATAGTCGCTTTACCAATAGTACAAGGGAGAGCAAACCTACCCGGATCTTCTAGTTTTGGGGGCATCTTGCTCTTCAACGCCTCGCTACTCTTGTGTGATAGGGCCACCGTTTTGAGTTCTTCCATTGATCTTTTGCCAGTGCATAACTCTTTCAAGAACTTAACATAGATGGGCACTTGTGCTATCGCGTCGGTGAACGGGATTGTAATCCTCATTTGCTTCAAGATCTCCCAAAAAGCTCGGAACTGAGAATCTTCCTTCTTCTTCATGAGACGCTGAGGAAATGGCACAGGGGGTTGATAAGTTGCCTTAGGTTGCGATCCCTTCTCTTTTTCCTCAGCTGACGTCCTGTTTTTGCCATTTTTACCTCCCATCTCGGACCGAGTTGAGATGATCTCGGACCGAGTTGGTCTTGGTCGGGGCTCCTGTTCATCTTCCAGCGACTCACTGATAGGCCCTTCAGTCTCCAAGTCCTTTGAGAGTGGAGGGAAAGGTCTCAACTGCTCCAGAATAGACTCCTCTGCAACCGGGACTTCCATCTCGGACCGAGTTGGCTCCATCTCGGACCGAGTTGGCTCCATCTCGGACCGAGTTGGGGGTCGAGTTGTCTCATTGAGTGGCATGGGAGGGTCTTCATACTGTCTCCCACTTCTCAAAACATGCAAAGCCTTTATTTCTGCATTTGGGTTGACCTGCGGCTGCCCCGGAAGCTTCCCGGGTGGTCGGGAGAAATGCGTTTCCATCATTTGCTCCAATCGTTGCAAAGTGCTCGCATTACCCTTCAATTCGTTGGTGGTGGCCTTCAACTCGTTGGTGGTGGCCTTCAATTCGTCCAATCCAATTTTAGCAAGAGGGCAATTGAGAGATGTATGTCCCTCCTTGTCGCATGCTCCGCATTTGTTCGAATAGAGATGTGTTCCTTGAGCCAATTGGTAAGCGGCAAGTTCAACTTCTAGCTCCGCGATCCTCTCATCTCTAGCCGTAATCTCATGAACTTGTTGCTTTGAATTGCTAGAGCGACGGTGAGTTGGAAGAGGGTACCACGTGTAATTTCTCGCGCAATAATCAAGTAAGTCCCTTCCTTGTGTCGCGTCGAGCCTTTTGAATGCACCACCTGAAAGAGAATCAATGTTAATCTTAATATTGTCATAAAGTCCGCCATAAAAAGATTTAATTAGCATCCATTCTTGAATTCCATGGTGCGGGCAAGAATTTTCTAGGTCCCTAAATCGTTCCCACGCATCTCTCATTGATTCCTCTTCTTTTTGAGCAAAGTTATTCAATTCTCTCCTAATTGCATCCGACCGATCCGCGGGAAAATATCTATCCAAAAAGGTTTGTGCCATTTTATCCCAAGACCTAATTGACCCTTTTTTTAGTGTTTTGTACCATTTGTTGGCCCTATCCTTGAGAGTAAATCTAAACAACAAAAGCCTAATTGCTTGTTGAGGAACCCCATTAATTTTAATCAAACGAGTGCAATCAATAAAAGTTTGCAAGTGAGCATGTGGGTCCTCATTCTCATCGCCATAGAACGGATTTTGTTGCACGAGTGCGACGTGCTTGGGGGCGATTTGCATATTGTTGGCTTCAATGCCCGGAATCACCACCGGTCATCCCACATCTCGAGTGCTAGGAGCTCCAAATTCTCCGAGTGTCCTTTCATGTCCTAGCTCTTCTTCATTGTCGGAGTTGTGGACACTCGCCTCACCTTCATTGGCCCATCGGCGACGCTCATTGTCAAAATCCCTCCTTTGACCAGCGAGGAGGGTCCGATCGGCATTAAGACGAGCCTCTCTTTGCTCAAGTTGAAGGCGAAGGGCCTCCAAATCGCGTGTCTGCTGAGCAACGGCCTCAGGTGTGAGTGGATCGGCCCTCGCTACGCCTTCTCTCTCTTGCTCGGGGATGAACTCGGTCCGAGTTGGAGTGAACTCGGTCCGAGTTGGAGCCGAGATGGTGGGCTGAGCTAGCTCGGGGTCTTCCCGAAGTCTCCGAAAGAAGTAATATCGAACCTTAGGTGGTGGAGATTTCTTCTTTCGCGTCCTACCTGCCAGACCTACAAATCAAAAGAGAGAAAGGTGAGTTTAAAAGAAAATAAAAATAATCTAGTCTACTAATACTCAAACAAGTATCCAATATCGACACCGTCCCCGGGAACGGCGCCAATTTGATGAAGGAATTTAACCCTAGGATCAAATAAATTTGTACCTAGACCTAACCTCACTAGTCGTTTGGAGTTAAGCTTAGGGTCGAACCCAAAGGACGGATTTTCGAATACTGGACTTGTTATTTTTCAGAAGCTAGACAATAAAATAAAGTGAGGAATACCGAAAATTAAAGTAACTAGGTAACAATGTAAATAAGTAGATATTTTTGGGTGTTTTGCAAATTAAAATAATTAAGAAATCTAAAGAATAAAGTTTTGGGGTTTTAAACAATATAAAAAAACGTCTTAGGGTTCAGGTTTCACCTTGGTTTGGACTCTAGAACACAGAACTTATCACTTTCGTGTATCGAACGGTGTTTTTCAAGCGATCAACCCTCAACTCGGTCCGAGTTGAGAGTGAAAGTGTGTGGTTTTGACTTGTTTTGATACTTTATGCCTTGAGTTAGGGTTTGTTGGCTAAACCTAGATTTACTAAACCTCAGCGTTCGCTTATTGGACTAGAAACTGGCTTAATCACAACCTAACCTAATTAGACTAATTAAACCACAACTTTTGGTATAGGCGTTAACTAATCTAAACTTGTTTGTTGGATTTCTTAGGGATATTTAGATGTCTTTTGAACTATCTAAAAATTACACTTTTGGTGTCAACTAACCTCCCCTTTCAGATCTACGATTTATCCCAAATACTTAATTTGAACTAATCTTGTTTATCCTAACTTAGACTTAACTAGATGCTGCCGTACAACTAGAAGGTGATTAGGAATTCACAAGCAATTCAAACAAGCAATTATAATAATTCTCAACAAATCAAGTCAACAAAACATATTATAAAATAACAAGTCAAATCACAACATCCAAACTTAAATTACTACCTTACTCCTAAGACTACATAAATCTAGTCTAACATATTATTAAAACACACAATAGCAAGAGTATAAATCACAAGATACAAGCCCATAAAATCAAGAGATAAAAACATAGAAGAATAAACCGAATACTCATTTATGCTTTCAAACTACGATCTCTAGGCAGTGGGGTGTTGCAAGATGGTTGTCCCACGTGTCTCCTTGCTGCCGTCGCTTCCAGGAATCGAGGGTTGATGATCTCTAATGGTGGAAGAGGGAAAACGCCCCTGGAAGGGTGGAATTAGGGTATGGAGGCTTTGATACCTTTCTAAGGCTGAGAGGTAGCCTTAAATATTGGTCCCACGCACAAGGAAAGAGGTCTAGGGCGCCAGGGCAAGAAAATCTACCAAAACAATCAACTTCCTTGTATAAAAACTTGCCATATGAGTCAAGGCGGCGTCCAACTCGGACCGAGATAGAGTGAACTCGGACCGAGATGGAGAAGCGCGCATATGGATCTGTTGCTACAGTAACTCGGTCCGAGCTAGATCCATCTCGGCCCGAGTTGAAGTCTGAAAAATGCCTTCTTGTGCTAGGAATGAGTCGTCTAGCATTCGTCTTGTGCCGGAAACCTTCTACTAGCTCGAACATCACCAGAAATCATCAAAGTCCTGTAAAATAAGAGAAGAAACGACGGCAAAGCCAAATCCTTGGAAAACATAGCAATCTATTGAATAATTTAATGGTTTGAGTGTCATTTGAGTGCCAAGTACGGTCCAAATACCAATGAATAATAACGATATCAAGAAACACATCAGTTTCTTGCATGTTTATTTTCTAATTAAACCACAAATATAAATAGGAAATTGCACTCTTTTTTTTCCGGAATCGTATCCTTTGCTGACCTTTAAAGGTCAGCAGGGTGCCGACCTCTTGTCTCAACCGTTGGATTAGGATCTAACACCGCGCGCAGAGATAGAAGAAAAAACGCTAACATTCACCCTGCCCGACTGCCCCTCTTCTCCGATTCCTCTTTTAAAACAATATATATATCGCTGAAATGAAATCCATCCCTTTTCAGTTTTCACTCGAATTCCCACCAAAATCCCGTCCTCCTCATCCTTTCATCTCCCTCTTCTACTTTTCTACTGAGACGTTGGATAGAGAAAGTGATCTTTTTTTTTTTTTGGTTTATGTGCAACCAACACTCTGTTTGGTTGAGAGGGAAGGGGTGGAAAGGAAAGGAAAAAAAATAGAGAGGGAAGGGATGGGAAAGGATGGAAAGGGAAAATTTTTATTTTTTCTGTTTGGATTGTGATTGAAGGGGAAAGGAAAATTTAATTTCCTTTCCTTCTTTTTTCATGTTTAGTTCAAGTAATTTAACAAAGGTAAAATAATATGATTGACTATTTTACCCTTGATATAGACTAATTTAATTTCTTTAGTTCGGATAATATGTAAGCCTCTGATTATTTTCCGAGTATGTCAAAACAATTTGTAAACAGACCCACTAATGCTCTCAAACCCACTACTACAAAATGACACGTAGGCCTATTTATATTCTCCATGAAACCAACATGTACAAAACTTGCAACTTCTAAAACTAATGCATGCCTACTTATTTCTCTTTGAATACCGTACTGTACTTTTTTTTTTTGAGTAAATAATAGAATGTAATATATATACACTAATGACGGATTCCAATATTTCATCTTTGTCTCTTTGACTAGCTAGATCGGAGTTTTATATTCTATCTCTAGTTAGATCAGTATTCAATTCAATTTTCTATTAGTTTGATCATTGATGCTTTCAACAAAGAAAGAAAGAAAAAAAAATTTGTGAGCCGGCAGAGGATTTCTGTCCCAAGCAAAGTCAATTAAGTTTTGCAACGTCTCCTTTGTTGGGGCATCATTAATTTTGTCTTATCCTTATCTTTTTTTTATTTGCAATTAGGTTCATAGAAAAATCAATATGGTAAGGGTTATAAAATGCCGTTCTTTTTTTTATTTCAATAGTAGCATCGGCAACAACAATAATAATAATCAGCTGTTAATATTTACAATTTTAACTATGAATTTAATTTTAGCAAATTCAAAATTTCTAGCGTGAATATGTGATTTACTATATGATGATGATGATTATGTATGATGCATATAACTTTTCAATAATGACAATACTGGTAGATTTTGACATTGATTGAATGATTTAAAATTTCCAACACCTGACCTCTTGCTAAACATCATTCTCGTAATTGCAAAGAAAAATGGAGGAATTCATTTCTATAACATAACCCAATAAACTTATTTTTTTTTTAATTTACTGATTTAGTTTCCAAGGTATGTTCAAGTTAATTAGAACATTCTATGGCCAACTAGCTCCTTATAAAAATCCACAAATTATTGATACCTGACAAGTGACAATTAAAAAGTGAAATCTGCTATTGTGTAATTTTTTCTACATAAGGCATGATCTTACACTTGGTGCATCTGGAGGAAAGAATTGGAGAAATATTAATAGCGCGGTGAAAGAAATAAGTTGTGTACTGAATATTTCTCACTGCAATTTATTTATTTACATAGGAAAATTCCAAATAGATTTCATTAGAATGGGGCATAATTTTTCAAAAGTAGGTATATTAGGAAGTACACATTGTCGGAAATCGTACAAAATTTGCATTTCTGTATTTGTAAATGCAGAAAATGCACATTAGCAGGGGAGAAAAAGTATTAAATTTGAAGAGGACGAACTTTTAAAAAATGAAAGTTTAATGCAGATCAAAACAAAAAAAAAGTTTGTGGGCATAGATGGAAAATGCAGATTACGTGTAAGGTATTGATTCATGGGAAGAAGTTGAGTCACGTGTAGTTAATTGAATTGAAAAAGAGGAAAGAGCAAAGCAAATTAGTAGCAGATGCCTTGACTAGTTGACCTTGACCTTTCAACGCCTGAACCAAGATATAAGATATTTAATATTTCCTCCTTGGCTCCTTCCTTACCCTTTTGCATTTTCCCTTGCTATTAGCCTATTAGCATTTAGCAAGTATTAATGGAAACTATTAGGAATAATTATAATTGTGATCCCAGCTGGCCAGGATAAGCATCCCCAGTCCAGTTCAGTCCAGTGCGCTCTGGGAATAATTTCTTGAAATTTCTGGTGCAAGACATCCCTCTTTTCCTAACAAATGCACCCATCAATTAACCCATGTTGCTCCTCTTTAAAAAGAACATCTTCTTCATTTCTAACCAAATCCGACATGATGTTGCAAGCTTTACGCATTTTTACTGTATTATTATTTTTAACGCTACTTTATATATATTGTTTGTTGGTATGTGGTGCTCTGATGATGATTGATGACTTTTAACATTTTCCAATTTCCATTTTTCCGCGTCAGCTTCATGTTTTTCTATCTATATGGTGGCCTTTATTTATTTATCTATTTATCAAAATAATTAATGAACTGTTTTGCATATTATGAAGTAATCAATAAATAAAAACACAAAAGATACCCCAAAGATATTGGGTACAACATGCTCTGTTCTGATACTAGGTCAGTATTTTTTGACAATGCATATATATCTTGTTAATTTTGTCACTGATGAATTTCAGACAAGCTCAAAAAATTATCTAAACGATTCGGTGTGATGTTTTGTCATACATTAAATCTTATAAAATGTGAATATCATGCAATAAGCCTTTAAATTCACTTGAGTTAATTCATCAAAAATTGTAAGTCTCAACATAAACAGGAAACCATTAATAAGTTAGCGTGATCATTGTCATATATATATATCATCCATATTAATTCACATAAATCACACTCAGAAATTGAAGCTTATTTATAGGTATTGCCTGGAATCAAAATTATCAATATAAATCTACTATCAGTGTACAGTAAACATTAAATTAATTAGATCCAGTGGAATGAGAAGTTGGTAAATGCTTTGATAATAATTACTTTTGGTGAACTAACATTAAAGATATGGTTAACACGTATTTTCGTTAATTTTATAGGATTCAAAATATTTTATTCAGATTACAAATAAAAAAATTTCTTTTTTTTATTTGATTTTTTATATGTATTATATATACCTATTATGTTAATTTCATTCCTATTTGAAACTAAAAGATTATGCCTATTTTCAGTTATTTTAAAAATTGTTAAATTCAGAGTTACAATTTTTATGATATTAACGAGGAAGGAGGGGAATTTGAATATTGTACTGTATTTTTTTTAGTAAATAATAATAGAATGTAATATATATACACTAATGACGGGTTCCAATATTTCATCTTTGTCTCTTTCACTAGATCGGAGTTTTATATTCTATCTTTAGTTAGATCAGTATTCAATTCAATTTCCTATTAGTTTGATCATTGATGCTTTTAATATAGAAAGAAAAAATAAGATTTGTGAGCCGGCAGAGGATTTCTGTCCCAAGCAAAGTCAATTAAGTTTTGTAACGTCTCCTTTGTTGGGGCATCATTAATTTAGTCTTATCCTTATTTTTTTTTTATTGGCAGTTAGGTTCATAGAAAAATCAATATGGTAAGGGTTATAAAATGCCGTTCTTTTTATTTTATTTTTTTTATTTCAATAGTAGCATAGCAACAACAATAATAATAATCAGCTGTTAATATTTACAATTTTAACTATGAATTTAATTTTGGCAAATTCGAAATTTTGAGCGCGAATATGTATGATGCATTTTACTTTTCAATAATGACAATACTGGTAGGTTTTGACATTGATTGAATGATTTAAAATTTCCAACACCTGACCTCTTGCTAAACGTTATTATCGTAATTGCAAACAGTGGCGGTCTGGCGGAGCCATGAATATTTATCGGCCGGGGGGGGGGGGGGGCTAATTTGCAATTTTCAGATTCTGGGGGACAAAATGCTTAATATGTACACATTTTTATCAAAATAAGCATGGAGATTACACTAAAATCTTAAATAATCTCAAATTAGGGGGGGTGGGGTGCAGCAGCCCCCTCTGGCACACCTGTGGCTCCACCACAGATTGCAAAAACAAATGGAGGAATTCATTTCTATAACATAACCCAATAAAGTTAATTTCTTTTTTAATTTACTGATTTAGTTTCGAAGATATGATCTAGTTAATCAGAACATTCTATGGCCAACTAGCTCCTTTAAAAATCCACAAATTATTGATACCTGAGTAACCTGACAAGTGACAATTAAAAAGTGAAATCTGCTATAGTGTAATTTTTTCTACATATGGCATGATCTTACACTTGGTATATTTGGAGGAAAGAATTAGAGAAATATATTAATAGCGCGGTAAAAGAAATAAACTGTGTACTTAATATTTCTCACTCCAATTTATTTACATAGGAAAATATCAATAGATTTCATTAGAATGGGGCATAATAATTTTACAAACATAAGTATATGCGTAATTACCATGTATAATTCAATATACGTAATTATTTGCACTTTATACTCAGAATTGCATTATTTGCACTTTATATGCGTAATTACCATGTATAATTCAATATTTTTGAATAAATAAAATATTATTCATATTCTAGACTGTATAAAGAGTTTAAATATAGATTATTATGTTGAAATGACTTATAATGAATCCGGAAACGATTGAAATGCACAAATGATACTCAGAATTGCATTATTTGCTATTTATATGGTTAATTACCATATATGTTCCAATCTTTTTGAATAAATAATATATGAATGATATTCTAGACAGTATAAAGAGTTTAAATGTAGATTATTGTGATGAAATGACTTAGCATGAATCAAGAAACGATTGAAATGCTCAAATGATACTCAGAATTACATTATTTGGAATTTATATGCATAATTACCATGTATAATCCAATCTTTTTGAGTAAATAACATATGAATCATAATTTAGACAGTATAAATAGTTTAAATGTAGATTATTGTGATGAAATGACTTAGAATAAATGTAGAAACGATTGAAATGCTCAAATGATACTCAGAATTGCATTGTTAGCATTTTATATGCGTAATTACCATATATAATCTGATATTTTTGAATAAATAACATATGAATCATAATCTAGCCAGTATAAAGAGTTTAAATGTAAATTAGTGTGATGAAATGACTTAGAATGAATTCAGAAACGATTGAAATGTTCAAATGATACACAGAATTGCATTTTTTGCAATTTATATGCGTAACTAACGTGTATATTCCAATCTTTTTGAATAAATAACATATGAATCATATTCTGGACTGTATAAAGAGTTGAAATGTATATTATTATGATGAAATAACTTAGAATGAATCCAGAAACGATTGAAATGCTCAAATAATACTCAGAATTGCATATTTGTACTTTATATGCGTAATTACCATGTATAATTCAATATTTTTAAATATATAACATATGAACCATATTCTACACAGTATAAAGAGTTTAAATATAGATTATTGTGTTGAAATGACTTAGAATGAATCCAGAAACGATTGAAATGCTCAAATGATACTCAGAAATGCATTATTTGCAATTTATATGCTTAATTAACATATATAATCTAATATTTTTGAATAAATAACATATGAATCATAATCTAGACAGTATAAAGAGTTTAAATGTAAATTAGTGTGATGAAATGACATAGAATGAATTCAGAAATGATTGAAATGTTCAAATGATACTCAGAATTGTATTTTTCTGCAATTTATATGCGTAACTACCGTGTATATTCCAATATTTTTGAATAAATAACATATGAATCATATTCTGGACTGTATAAAGAGTTGAAATGTTATTATGATGAAATAACTTAGAATGAATCAAGAAACGGTTGAAATGCTCAAATAATACTCGGAATTGCATATTTGCACTTTATATGCGTAATTACCATGTATAATTCAATCTTTTGTAAATATATAACATATGAATCATATTCAACACAGTATAAAGAGTTTAAATATAGATTATTGTGCTGAAATAACTTAGAATGAATCCAGAAATGATTGAAATGCTCAAATGATACTCAGAAATGCATTATTTGCAATTTATATGCTTCATTAACATATATATTCCAATCTATTCAAATAAATAACATATGAATGATATTCTACACAGTATAAAGAGTTTAAATGTAGATTATTGTGATGAAATGACTTAGAATGAATCTAGAAACGAATGAAATGCTCAAATGATACTCAGAATTGCATTATTTGCACTTTATATGCGTAATTACCATGTATAATTCAATATTTTTGAATAAATAAAATATTATTCATATTCTAGACAGTATAAAGTGTTTAAATATAGATTATTATGATGAAATAACTCAAAATGAATCCGGAAACAATTGAAATGCACAAATGATACTCAGAATTGCATTGTTTGCTATTTATATGCTTAATTACCATATATATTCAAATCGTTTTGAATAAATAACATATGAATGATATTCTAGACAGTATAAAAATTTTAAATGTAGATTATTGTGATGAAATGACTTAGCATGAATCAAGAAACGATTGAAATGCTCAAATGATACTCAGAATTGCATTATTTGCAATTTATATGCATAATTACCATGTATAATCAAATCTTTTTGAGTAAATAACATATGAATCAAAATCTAGACAGTATAAATAGTCTAAATGTAGATTATTGTGATGAAATGACTTAGAATAAATGCAGAAACGATTGAAATGCTCAAATGATACTCAGAATTGCATTGTTAGCACTTTATATGCGTAATTACCATATATAATATAATATTTTTGAATAAATAACATATGAATCATAATCTAGACAGTATAAAGAGTTTAAATGTAAATTAGTAGGATGAAATAACTTAGAATGAACCGAAAAATGATTGAAATGCTCAAATAATACTCATAATTGCATATTTGCACTTTATATGCGTAATTACTATGTATAATTCAATCTTTTTGTATATATAATATATGAATCATATTCTACACAGTATAAAGAGTTTAAATGTAGATTATTGTGAAGAAATGACCTAGACTGAATTCTGAAACGATTGAAATGCTCAAATGATACTCAGAATTGCATTACATGCACTTTATATGCATAATTGCCATGTTTTATCCAATCTTTTTGAATAAATAATATATTAATCACATTATAAACAGTATAAAGAGTTTAAATGTAGATTATTTTGATGGAATGACATAAAATGAATCCAGAAAGAATTGAAATGCTCAAATGATACTCAGAATTGCATTATTTGCACTTTATATGCGTAATTACCATGTATAATTCAATCTTTTTGAATAAATAAAATATTATTCATATTCTAGACTGTATAAAGAGTTTAAATATAGATTATTATGATGAAATGACTTAGAATGAATCCGGAAACGATTGAAATGCACAAATGATACTCAGAATTGCATTATTTGCTATTTATATGATTAATTACCATATATATTCCAATTTTTTTAATAAATAACATATGAATGATATTCTAGACAGTATAAAGAGTTTAAATGTAGATTATTGTGATGAAATGACTTAGAATGAATTCAGAAATGATTGAAATGTTCAAATGATACTCAGAATTGCATTTTTTGCTATTTATATGCTTAATTACCATATATATTCCAATCTTTTTGAATAAATAACATATGAATCATATTCTACACAGTACAAAGAGTTTAAATATAGATTATTGTGTTGAAATGAATTAGAATGAATCAAGAAACGATTGAAATGCACAAATGATACTCAGAATTGCATTATTTGCTATTTATATACTTAATTACCATATATATTCCAATCTTCTTGAATAAATAACATATGAATGATATTCTAGACAGTATAACGAGTTTAAATGTAGATTATTGTGATGAAATGACTTAGAATGAATTCAGAAATGATTGAAATGTTCAAATGATACTCAGAATTGCATTATTTGCAATTTATATGCTTAATTAACATATAAATTCCAATCTTTTTGAATAAATAACATATGAATAATATTCTAGACAGTATAAATGAGTTTAAATGTAGATTATTGTGATGAAATGACTTAGAATGAATTCAGAAATGATTGAAATGTTCAAATGATACTCAGAATTGCATTATTTGCAATTTATATGCTTAATTAACATATATATTCCAATCTTTTTGAATAAATAACATATGAATAATATTCTAGACAGTATAAAGAGTTTAAATGTAGATTATTGTGATGAAATGACTTAGCATGAATAAAGAAACGATTGAAATGCTCAAATGATACGCATAATTGCATTATTTGCAATTTATATGCATAATTACCATGTATAATCCAATCTTTTTGAGTAAATAATATATGAATCGTAATCTAGACAGTATAAATAGTTCCAATCTTTTTGAGTAAATAACATATGAATCATAATCTACACAGTATAAATAGTTTACATGTAGATTATTGTGATGAAATGACTTAGAATGAATGCAGAAACGATTGAAATGTTCAAATGATACTCAGAATTGCATTTTTTGCAATTTATAAGCGTAACTATCGTGTATATTCCAATCTTTTTGAATAAATAACATATGAATCATATTCTGGACTGTATAAAGAGTTGAAATGTATATTATTATGATGAAATAACTTAGAATGAATCCAGAATCGATTGAAATGCTCAAATAATACTCAGAATTGCATATTTGCACTTTATATGCGTAATTACCATGTATAATTCAATCTTTTTAAATATATAACATATGAACCATATTCTACACAGTATAAAGAGTTTAAATATAGATTATTGTGTTAAAATGACTTAGAATGAATCCAGAAACGATTGAAATGCTCAAAGGATACACAGAAATGCATTATTTGCAATTTATATGCTTAATTAACATATATAATCTAATATTTTTGAATAAATAACATATGAATCATAATCTAGACAGTATAAAGAGTTTAAATGTAAATTAGTGTGATGAAATAACTTAGAATGAATTCAGAAATGATTGAAATGTTCAAATGATAATCAGAATTGCATTTTTTGCTATTTTTATGCTTAATTACCATATATATTCCAATCTTTTTGAATAAATAACATATGAATCATATTCTACACAGTATAAAGAGTTTAAATATAGATTATTGTGAAGAAATGACTTAGAATGAATCCAGAAACGATTGAAATACTCAAATGATACTCAAAAAGTGCTTTATTTGCAATTTATATGCTTAATTAACATATATATTCCAATCTTTTTGAATAAATAATATATGAATAATATTCTAGACAGTATAAAGAGTTTAAATGTAGATTATTGCGTTGAAATGACTTAGAAAGAGTCCAGAAACGATTGAAATGCTCAAATGATACTCAGAATTGCATTATCTGCAATTTATTTGCGTTATTACCATGTATAATCCAATATTTTTTAATAAATAACACAAGAATTATATTCTAGACAGTATAAAGAGTTTAAATATAGATTATTGTGATGACATGACTTAGAACAAATCGAGAAACGATTGAAATCCTCAAATGATACTCAGAATTGCATTATCAGCACTTTATATGTGTAATTACCATGTATAATACAATCTTTTTGAATAAATAACACACGAATCATATTCTAGACAGGATAAAGAGTTTAAATGTAGATTATTGTGATGAAATGACTTAAAACGAATCAAGAAACAATTGAAATGCTCAACTGATACTCATAATTGCATTATCTGCACTTTATATGCGTAATTACCACGTATAATCCAATCTTTTAGAATAAACAACTCATGAATCATATTCTAAATAGGAAAAAGAGTTTCAATGTAGATTATTGTGAAGAAATGACTTAAAACGAATCAAGAAACGATTGAAATGCTCAAATGATACTCAGAATTGAATTATCTGCACTTTATATGCGTAATTACCATATAAACGCCAATCTTTTTGAATAAATAACACATGAATAATATTATAGACAATATATAGAGTTTAAATTTAGATTATTGCATTGAAATGACTTAAAACGAATCAAGAAACAATTGAAATGCTCAAATGATACTCAGAATTGCATTATCTGCAATTTATATGCATAATTACCATACATAATCCAATCTTTTTGAATAAATAATACATGAATCATATTCTAAACAGTATAAATAGTTTAAATGTAGATTATTATGATGAAATGACTTAAAACGAATCAATAAACGATTGAAATGCTCAAATATACTCAGAATTGTAATATTTGCACTTTATATGCATAATTACTATGTATGAGCCATTCTTTTTGAATATATAAGATATAAATCATATTCTAGACTGTATAAAGAGTTTAAATGTAGATGATTGTGATCAAATGACTTAGAACGAATCTAAAAACGATTGAAATGCTCAAATGGTACTCAAAATTGCTATATCTGCACTTTATATGCGTAATTACAATATAAAATCCAATCATTTTGAATACATAACACATGAATAATATTACAGACAATGTATAGAGTTTAAATTTAGATTATTGCGTTGAAATGACTTAGAACGAGTCCAGAAACGATTGAAATGATCAAATGAAACTCAGAATTGCATTATCTGTAATTTATATGCGTAATTACCTTTTATAATCCAATTTTTTTAATAAATAACACATTAATAATATCCTAAACAGTATAAAGTGTTTAAATGTAGATTATTGTGATGAAATGACTTAGAACGAATTCAAAAACGATTGAAAAGCTCAAATGATACTCAGAATAGCATTATCTGCACTTTATGTACGTAATTACCATGTATAATCCAATCTTTTGAATAAATAACACGGGAAACATATTCTAGACTGTATCAAGAGTTTAAATGTAGATTATTGCGTTGAAATGACTTTGAAAGAGTCCAGAAACGATTGAAATGCTCAAATGATACTCAGAATTGCATTATCTGCAATTTATTTGCGTTATTACCATGTATAATCCAATCTTTTTGAATAAATAACACAAGAATTATATTCTAGACAGTATAAAGAGTTTAAATGTAGATTATTGTGATGAAATGACTTAAAACGATTCAAGAAACGATTGAAATGCTCAAACGTACTTAGAATTGTAATATTTGCATTTTATATACGTAATTACTATGTATGAGCCATTTTTTTTTAATATATAAGATATAAATCATATTCTAGACTGTATAAAGAGTTTAAATGTAGATTATTGTGATCAAATGACTTAGAACGAATCTAAAAAAGATTGAAATGCTCAAATAATACTCAGAATTGCATTATCTGTACTTTATATGCGTAATTACCACGTATAATCCAATCTTTTAGAATAAATAACTCATGAATCATATTATAAATAGGAAAAAGAGTTTCAATGTAGATTATTGTGAAGAAATGACTTAAAACGAATCAAGAAACGATTGAAATGCTCAAATGATACTTAAAATTGAATTATCTGCACTTTATATGCGTAATTGCCATATAAACGCCAATCTTTTTGAATAAATAACACATGAATAATATTATAGACAATATATAGAGTTTAAATTTAGATTATTGCGTTGAAATGACTTAAAACGAATCAAGAAACGATTGAAATGCTCAAATGATACTCAGAATTGCATTATCTGCAATTTATATGCATAATTACCATGCATAATCCAATCTTTTTGAATAAATAATACATGAATCATATTCTAAATTGTATAAATAGTTTAAATGTAGATTATTATGATGAAATGACTTAAAACGATTCAAGAAACGATTGAAATGCTCAAACGTACATAGAATTGTAATATTTGCATTTTATATACGTAATTACTATGTATGAGCCATTCTTTTTTAATATATAAGATATAAATCATATTCTAGACTGTATAAAGAGTTTAAATGTAGATTATTGTGATCAAATGACTTAGAACGAATCTAAAAACGATTGAAATGCTCAAATGATACTCAAAATTGCTATATCTGCACTTTATATGCGTAATTACAATATAAAAACCAATCATTTTGAATACATAACACATGAATAATATTATTGTTTAACCTCAAATTTTGATGCAAATTGATGGGTTTGAGCAATTATACAAATGTCAGACAGATATCAGATAAACCAGATAAATCTTTGACCCAGCGCGAAAAATATCAAATCAACTCCAAAAATCCCAAAAAAATACCCATAAATCTCCTGACATTTATAGAAAATTATGGAGGCATCAAAACCCCAAAACCATCAACAGAGACCTCAATTTATGCAAAGAAGCCCAAAATTTTGGGGAAAATAAATAAAATGGAAAAAAGAATATTTTTGAGAAATTCTAGATTCCATTGAATTCTACAGATTCTTATGAAGGCGTGTGAAAAATTTCATGGGAAAATTCAATTTGGAGAGGGGTCAAACAATTAATTTTGGATCAGAAGCTTTGAAAATCCAATTAAACAGAACAAATGGAGAAAGGAAGCGAAAAAGAAAATGGAGAGGAGGTGCAGCCGGGTTCAATTTTCCCCCTATGCAAGAGGTAGCAGAATAGGCCCGTTCTTTGTACACCAGGCAGAGAGAGAAGTGATGGACTCGACCAGTGTCGTTGGCCTACAGTGGACCGAGAGCAAGAAAGGAAAAAGAAGAGACTTCTCCTCCGAAACCAATTCGGTTAAAAAGAAAAATCGAACCAGAAGGAGGACGGGTGGAAAAAAAATGAAGAGAGCTGGAGAGAGAGTTTGGACAGATCGGAGAAGGCGAAATCGAAGGAGGCGAGAGAAGCTCAGGCGAAATCATCGGCGATTCTTCAAGCGAGAGAGAGGATTGTGAGCGTTAGGTTAGCCAATTGTACACAGAGAGAGAGAGGCGAATAGTGAGAGGCGTTAGGCTAGATCAAGGATTGGAGTAGAAGAGAAGATCGGAGAAAGAAAAGTCCGATCGAGCTGTTATAGAGGAAGAGGTAATGCTTAAGATCAATTGTATGTTTGAATTGTGGTGTTCTTGCATGAAATTCGAATTCGATTACTGCAATTAGTTGTGGCTTTTTGATCCGATCCTTTATTTCCGAAATTTCTTGAATTTCTTGTTAAATTCAGACGATCTTTCAACTGACTGATAATAATTAGGGTTAACATCTTATAATCGCCTATAATTAATAATCGTTCTGTCATAATTTGTTAGAATTGCAAATGATTGGCCATAGGGTTCCGAATTTCACCGATTTCGAATTTGAATTGCTTCTCTTTTATTGTTCTTGGCATGTATGCGACTGACATCACTGATTCAGTTACCTTAACTTGTTCTTGATTATTCAAGTCCCAGCGTAAACTAATTGCACATAAGTTTGTCGAAGCTGATTACTTCAAGTTTGAGATGAAGATAGGGTAATTGGATAAATCTGGTAGGTAATCCTAAGAGTAATTAGTTCAGTTCATAGAATTGTTGTGTTAATAATGTAAGTTCTTGAAATACCTCAATTCTTGTCAGATTTAACCTTGATCCCTGATTCTTGCTTCTTTGAACAAGGTAAATGTTGAAATAAACAACACCGATTGGAGCCCAAAGAAATAAGTTACCGAAGGCCCAAGCACAATACGGATTTGAAGTTTCTAGAAACATCAAGTATACTCAAGCTATAAATTAAGTGTTCTAGTATTGAGTGGATGTAATAAAGTTATACTAACTAGGATATTCTAGAAATTGAATGATAGATCTATAACCGACTTTGTATTCCTATAAATAGGAGACGGTTTATCATTTGTAGTATGTACCAATGAGATAGTGAGTTACGTAAAAATAAAGAGAAAGCTAGTGTATAATTGTACTCCTTCAAGTTAGTAATAAAAGAGAGAATGTTATAAGAAAATCATCCTCTCAGTTAATCCCATAGCTTCAGATAGATATGAGATAATTACTCAACAATTGGTATCAGAGCCACGTGGGCGCAATCGAAGTAGCGGCGTATTGGTGAAGATCGAAAGAGCATCTTAGTCAACGGCTTCAAGTGTTGTTGCAAATATGGCGCAATCAATGGTCCCCATATTCACTGGAGAAAACTACGACATTTGGAGGATCAAGATGCAGACGTTGCTACGATCTCAAGAATTGTGGGATATCCTGGAGAACGGCTACACCGAGTATGCTGAACCGACGGTGCAGCAGAGAAAACAGTTGGCGGAAGACACAATGAAGGACGCCAAGGCATTGTTTCTAATCCAACAAGGTGTTGCCGAAAATCTATTTTCACGTATCATTGGCGCGAAGAAGACGAAGGAAGCATGGGAGATTTTACGAGAGGAGTTTCAAGGATCTGCAAAAATAATTGCCATGAAGTTGCAGACCTTGAGAAAACAATTTCAGAATTTACAAATGAAGGAGTCAGAGAAGATAAAAGAGTACTTCACAAGAGTAATCGAGATCGTCAATCAGATGCGGGCATATGGCGAAGGTATGTCAGATCAAAGAGTTGTCGAAAAGATCTTGATTAGTCTGCCAGAGAAATATGAGCATATCGTCGCAGCGATTGAGGAGTCGAAAGATTTATCAACTTTTTCGGTTCAACAATTGATGAGCTCGTTGGAGTCGCATGAAGAAAGAAGGCTACAACGTGGGGCGAATTCGAACTCGGCAGAGCCGAACTCAGTTGAAACTGCGCTCCAGACAATGTTCAAACTCCACCAAGCTCATAGTAAAGAAGATTCAGGTACGGACAATTCATCTCTATGGTGCGACGTATGCAAAATGTCAAATCATGATACGTCAAGATGCTGGCGGAAGAAACGATGCAACAAATGCAAAAAGATCGGCCATATAGCTCGAAAATGTAGGTCCAGAAATGTTGATCGAGCAAACTTCGTTGAAGAGGATGAATACGAAGAAAATATCTTCTATGCATGCCACTCTGCAATTGAAGAGAGAGACAACATGTGGTTCCTCGACAGTGGATGCACAAACCACATGACAGGAAATCGTAAACTCTTCAGTTATATCAACATATCGAGACGAGATGAAGTCGGTGTTGAGGGGGAGTGTTGAAATAAACAACACCGATTGGAGCCCAAAGAAATTAGTTACCGAAGGCCCAAGCACAATACGGATTTGAAGTTTCTAGAAACATCAAGTATACTCAAGCTATAAATTAAGTGTTCTAGTATTGAGTGGATGTAATAAAGTTATACTAACTAGGATATTCTAGAAATTGAATGATAGATCTATAACCGACTTTGTATTCCTATAAATAGGAGACGGTTTATCATTTGTAGTATGTACCAATGAGATAGTGAGTTACGTAAAAATAAAGAGAAAGCTAGTGTATAATTGTACTCCTTCAAGTTAGTAATAAAAGAGAGAGTGTTATAAGAAAATCATCCTCTCAGTTAATCCCATAGCTTCAGATAGATATGAGATAATTACTCAACAGTAAATGACACCGTCTTTACCTCCTCCTGTATCAATCCAGTTGAAACACCGTTTCATAACTGGAATTCGAGATAATCAAGGTCAAAACCTGATAAGAGTAAAGAAAATACTGTCAAATGTTCTTTGGAATGGTGCATCATAAGTTAGGCATGGATAGTGTATTTACAGAAACTACTTTATCAAATTCAAGATTTCTGTTAATATTTGATATAGGCATGTAAGACTTATTTGCGGGACCTGTGATGAATAGGTTTAGTGAAGTATGCTAATTTGAAATACAGCGTGAGTTACTTTATTTATTGTTAATTTCTAATACTTGAATTTACAAATTGTGTTGAGTGGTTCTTTTCCTGTTGATTCCAGTTTAAGGTTCAGCAAATGATTCTTAGAATATGCAAAGTTTGTGTCTTGCTTGTATTTGTAAAAGTCTCATTAAGTATTGTACAGTAAGGCCACTTATCATCATTTCATTCCTGTTGAGCCTTGTCAATGAGAATTAAAACCAAAAGTGTAGTGGTTAATAGCGTAGGCAGTGTAATTAAAGCATGACCTGACATAATTGAGCATCATTTTTCCTCTAATTTCCTTCCGTTTACTCACCACTACTAAATTACACGGCATGAGACACCGTCTCAGTAATGCCATACACCCTTGATCTGATCGGAGACACCGTCTCCATCCTTGTCAGATCCTTTGAAGAAAACGACAAAAACAAGGGGAGATGCTGCCCGATTTTTGTCAGGACTTGTTTCTGAAATTTGTTTAGAGATTAGGATAAAAATGCATAAGACGAGCAAAGTTTGTCAAGGTGTATCCTTCCCTGGCCTGACATTTGTGTGGCTTAATTTCCAAGTGCCATAATAATGTAACTAAATAGCATCTTCTGAAACTGATCTATGTAAATATCTATTATGATGTTTCACCACTAGTTCTTTATTAAAAAGCCATGTAATTGAAAGGGTATGCTAAAAACAGCAGTTCTTATCTGATTGTAAATGAGTGTATTTTGTGTTTATTAGGCTAAGGCTTTAAAATGACTTTTCTTGTGTATGTTAGAAGAGACATTTAGTAATATTCCACAGGCTTTGTATTAGAGTAAGGTGGTAATTTAAAAATGCTTTAATAGGTCAAAGATTTAAAGTAAACATGGGATCTTCCTGTATAAATGCGAGTTTTGTAAAACATTTGCAATAAATGAGAGAGTTATGTGCAAACATTCGTATTTAAACGTCTCCTGTATGATACTATAAACTACATAAATCAGATTTGAGTTGCATTGTATCATGTTGAATAGTGCTATTAGCTATAATGGAGTTTGTGCAGGAAGTATGGGAATGGAATGAATAGGTTTGGTAACTAGATATGTTTGGTGATATCCACTGTACCCTCAAGGAAAATAACGAATTAGTAAAACTTATATAAAGATGACTCATGTACATTTTGAATGAATTATATGTACTGCATATCACTCCAGGGAGGGTCTTGTTAAATTTATTGCAGATATAAATTTATATAAATTTATATGTTTGTGCAGGTTGTCACCTCAGATTTTACAGCAAATTGTGTTAAGTCATTTCTTCCTGGCTGATTTCATTGATTGTATTTTAAATTCTGACATTGAGATATAATTCTTGGACATATAAAAATGGTTTTATGATTGTATTATTAAAGTTCCAGTAAGGGACAGATGTAATAGTAGAAATGTGTTGACTGTTTCTTATTAAACTTTGCTGACTGAAATAGAACCATGGTGCAGCAGTAAACAGTAAGACAGTGTAATGAAATTATGACTTAACCTAATTGAGCAGCACTGCCCTCTGATTTCTCTTTTTTTATCCACTGCCACTAACTCACAAGGCATGAGACACCGTCTCAATAATGCCATACATATTGCACATTTGAATCTGATCAGAGACACTGTCTCTATTTCTTGTCAGATTGTTGAAATAAAATGACAAGAATAGAGGGGAGGTGCTGCCCAAATTTTGTCAGACTCCTGCTGCAATTCGTTTAAGACTTGGGGTAAAAATGCAAATAAAAGTGATGTCTAACAGTAGGGGTTACTCCTGTTTGGTGCACGTGTAGTTTAGTTTCATCCTTCATCTTGCTATGTCATATTGCTATCCTTTGTTTAGGCACTGCGTAATTGAAAAGATGAATCAAAAGCAGAATTCTTGTCAGGTTGTTGTTAAGTCACAAATGTTGAACGCATGATAAGTAGTGAAGTATAGTCTCCTGGTGCATAGGTAAAAGGATTATTTAATTGGTAGTCCAGAGAGATGCTTTGGTATATAGCGATTTGAGGTAAAAGTATAGCCGTAAATATTTGTCTACAGGTATGTCTATAGTACACCAGTGTTAAGGACTCACATAATTAAGAATAATAATGGAGTAGAAGACTCAAACTTTATTTGCTTTGCCTTTGTACAAATAGTCAAATTTTAGACTTTTGTTAAATACGACTCATGAAGTCTTTGGGACAAATCATATAGACCATTTAGAATTCTCTGAAATCATTTTTTGTGTCTCAAGAGATTATATCGTGCTCAAAACAGTGATCATCAAAATGCCCCAGGGGCATTACTGGAAATAGTTTGAAAAATGCATTCTTAGTTGTATGTTGCCTCAATTATAAATGCAATTGAGCAGTGTTGAGAAATACACAATGCAGCATATTCTTGCTGATTTTTTTAATGATATCTGGATATAGGCTTGGTACCCTTTCTCATTTTATTGACTCACAGTTACTATACATAAAAGTGTGTAAATATTGTATATAAAAATGTAGCATATGTAAGCCGACTTGCTATGACCTGTTTCCACAACTCCCTCTTGTAACTAGACAATGAGAAATAGAATGACCTCTAGAATAATGGCTTTAGCTTGCTTTTATTAATAAATTACGGGAAATGATGGATACCAAGATTAGGGTGTATAAGTGTCATAAGCTCCAGATTGGTCTAAGCCAAAGTGTCATGGTGGTGACTACTGTTATTAAAACATTGGCCTGAAAGGCATAAGCTCCAAAATCTGTTAAAAAGGAGGTATAATTAGGCACCCTGAAATAAAAATCAAACGCTAAAATGAACCATCATTATACATGCAAGCTTAAATTCTTATATCAATCTACTGATTCTTTTTTCTCTTCATTGTGGCAGGTACCAACAAAGAAAGCCTGAAGTTTTTTTTACTCTGTTGTATGTAATAACAAATCTGTATAATTAAATATGGCATGATGATTTGTAGCGAATGGTTTAAATGAGTTTAGAAGTAGACTTGTCCCTTTCTAAATTGCGTATGCAAAACTGGATACAAGTCTTACAATAAATATCATATGTACAGATATATGAATGGTAAATACCTGTTCCTATTTATTAATGACATATTGATATTTAAAATATACCAAATCCAAAGGATACACAATCTAGTGTACGCGTAATATATGAATGCTTGATTGTAATATATATAGAATGTTAAATTGCAAGAATGAATGTTAAACCTCAAGGGCAAAAGCCTATCAGTTGCATTGAACTGTCAATGACCGGAAGTGTGAGCTTCATACTAATCTTGGGCTGTGCCAATTGTAGACCCAAACCGTTATCTCTCTGTACCGGCTTCGTGTTGTACCAATATCAAGCATATACCCAACGATAACTAAAATCCCTGCATTGACTCATACTGTCCACGGTACTAGTTATGCTGCTGTACCAGTTTCTACTTGGTACCACGTTAACTAGTGTGTAGAGCAATTAAGTGATTTTGCCACACTCAAGCTAAAGTTAAATAGAATACCTGTACCAGTCTATGTGTTACCTCTTTGTACCGGCCTTGCGTGTGCCAGTCCCACACGTGTAACAGATCAAATACATGTACTAGCCTAATGCATGTTAGTGTTTGAGCCTAACACTTGTACCAACTGCACGGTACCCAAACCCATTCATGTGCTTCTGCCATGTGCCAAGTTCCTATCTGCCATCGCAAGGCTCTCACTAATGCCAACATTCGGCATATCTAGAGTTGTTCTATGCGCCTGTACTATATCTAACGCCATGTCCTGTATCTGTTCTCTATACCTTGCCTAAATACTGTAGGTACCGAAACTTATCCCTGTACCAATCCCTAAACCTATGCCTTCGCTGACATGGAATCTGTACCAGTCCCTTGTTTATCTGCTAACACCAAAGCTTGCACTTGTACCCCCACCCTGTACATTCTCTTTGCTGAGCCTAATGAAAGTACTTAAAGAGTTTGTAAAAGATCAAAAATCCAAAACTTAACAAAGCCCATGAAGGAATGTAGAAAATTAATTAGGCTTATTCACATTTACCAAAACAGGATTTAAACAAAACAAGGTGAAATTTCTCAAAATGACTCCAAATACACAAAATTCCTAAAAACAACCTCAAATATATATATATTCTGTTAAAATAATCCTCAAAACCTTGTAAACTCAAATAAAACTGTTACAAATTTCTAAAATTCAAACAAAATCAATTACTTTGATATTTCAACATTTCGACATCTTAATCTCCTGATCTTTCAATATACAAACAATCTGTCAAACTAGCCAAACCTTGAACCCTTGAAATATCTTCATAAAACAAACATGAATAAACAAAAGTAATAAAGGTATTAAACACAACAAGCTTTTTTAAGGATTTACAAAAAGAATTTCAAAAAAAAAAAAAGAAAATTAATAAAGCAAGGTCAAAATAAAGTAAAAAACAATCTCCAAAAGACTACTTTTAAAACGATTATTCTCAAATAAGTATTTTCAAAAATAGAAAAAGAGCAGACTAAATTCCTTAAAAAGACAAAGTCAAAAGAATAAGATTGCGAAAAACTATTTTTTTATTAAAACAAAGAAAAAGAGAAAAGAGGCCAGGGCTCAAACTCCAAAACCGGAAACCCTGAAATCCAAACTCAAAAGCCAGGAATCCTAGAAAATCTCAAACTCAAAAGTCAGAAACCATGGAAATCCAAACTCCAAAACCAAAAGACCTGAAACTCAAACTAGAAACCAGAAACCCTAAAATTAGAAAAGAAACCCTGAAATCCAGATTTAAAAGCCAGAAACCCTAAAACTTAAACAAAAACCCAAATGCTAGAAAACTCAAACCAAAATCAAGTTGTAAAATCCAAATTCTGAACCAAATCTAGAAACGAAAACTAAAGACAGAAAGATTGAAAGCAAGAGGCACAAAGTCAAGTTCAAACCAGAAAACTGAAACCTAAACCTCTGTTCTCACAAGAAGCCGCCAAATGGCCCGAGAACCAACTCTCACAAGAAGACCGCCCAAGAAGTCCCGAGGGTTGTAAAAAAATCCAACTTTCATAAAAAGACCGCCTAAGAGGTCCCGAAGGTTGTAAAACCCCTGTTGTTCTCACAAGAAGCCGCCAAATGGCCCGAGAACCAACTCTCACAAGAAGACCAACCAAGAGGTTCCGAGGGTTGTAAAAGATCCAACTTTCACAAGAAGACCGCCTAAGAGGTCCCGAAGGTTGTAAAACTCCTGTTGTTCTCACAAGAAGCCGCCAAATGGCCCGAGAACCAACTCTCACAAGAAAATCGCCCAAGAGGTCCCGAGGGTTGTAAAAGATCCAACTTTCACAAGAAGACCGCCTAAGAGGTCCCGAAGGTTGTAAAACTCCTGTTGTTCTCACAAGAAGCCGCCAAATGGCCCGAGAATCAACTCTCACAAGAAGACCGCTCAAGAGGTCCCGAGGGTTGTAAAAGATCCAACTTTCACAAGAAGGCCGACCAAGTGGCCCCGAAGGTTGTAAAACTCCTTTATTCTCACAAGAAGCCGCCAAATGGCCCGAGAATCAACTCTCACAAGAAGACCGCCCAAGAGGTCCCGAGGGTTGTAAAAAATCCAACTTTCACAAGAAGACCAACCAAGTGGCCCCGAAGGTTGTAAAACTCCTTTTGTTCTCACAAGAAGCCGCCAAATGGCCCGAGAACCAACTCTTATTAAGAAGACCGCCCAAGATGTCCCTAGGGTTGTAAAAGAACCAATTTTCACAAAAAAGCCGACCAAGAGGCCCCGAAGGTTGTAAAACTCCTTTCACTCTCACAAGAAAGCCAACCGTTGTCCCGAGAGCTATCAAACGACTCCAAAACCATTTCAAGCAAACGAAAGACTCTTATCTTCCAACGAAAATTCTCTCCTCTTAAACGAAAACCAAAACTAGTCTTTATTTAGAGTCTTTAGAAGTTCAAGGGTACTTAATTGGGTCTCGTCAACCAGGTTTGATACCGTCAATTAAGTACGATTTAGACTAAAAAGAACAAATCTTGCATGAACATAATAAACATTTTAGAAATAATCCTTCCTAGCCATTACGTATTCCTTAAATCCCTTAATCAGAGGTTCCCGTAGGCAACTACGGGGTAATTAACAATAGGGGCTTGCGCCTATTGGAAAGAAAGGACCCGCAAAATCAAGAAATCCTCGTAAGAAGCGACTCTTGTTCTGGTTCTCTTGCTGTCAAGGGATACCCAGCGCAGAGATCGAACCTTAAGGGGGTGAATCTAAGACTTATTCTAATTTCTCGAGTAAACCCTTTCATTCTTTGAGTGATGACGAAAAAGTCAACACAATTATAGACAATGTATAGAGTTTAAATTTAGATTATTGCGTTGAAATGACTTAGAACGAGTCCAGAAACGATTGAAATGATCAAATGAAACTCAAAATTGCATTATCTGTAATTTATATGCGTAATTACCTTTTATAATCCAATTTTTTTGAATAAATAACACATTAATAATATCCTAAACAGTATAAAGTATTTAAATGTAGATTATTATGATGAAATGACTTAGAACGAATCCAAAAACGATTGAAAAGCTCAAATGACACTCAGAATTGCATTATCTGCACTTTATGTACGTAATTACCATGTATAATCCAATCTTTTGAATAAATAACACGGGAAACATATTCTAGACTGTATCAAGAGTTTAAATGTAGATTATTGCGTTGAAATGACTTAGAAAGAATCCAGAAACGATTGAAATGCTCAAATGATACTCAGAATTGCATTATCTGCAATTTATTTGCGTTATTACCATGTATAATCCAATCTTTTTGAATAAATAACACAAGAATTATGTTCTAGACAGTATAAAGAGTTTAAATGTAGATTATTGTGATGAAATGACTTAGAACAAATCGAGAAACGATTGAAATCCTCAAATGATACTCAGAATTGCATTATCAGCACTTTATATGTGCAATTACCATGTATAAGACAATCTTTTTGAATAAATAACACACGAATCATATTCTAGACAGGATAAAGAGTTTAAATGTAGATTATTTTGATGAAATGACTTAAAACGAATCAAGAAACGATTGAAATGCTCAAATGATGCTCAGAATTGCATTATCTGCACTTGAAATGCGTAATTACCACGTATAATCCAATCTTTTAGAATAAATAACTCATGAATCATATTCTAAATATGAAAAAGAGTTTCAATGTAGATTATTGTGAAGAAATGACTTAAAACGAATCAAGCAACGATTGAAATGCCCAAATGATACTCAGAATTGCATTATCTGCACTTTATATGCGTAATTACCATATAAACGCCAATCGTTTTGAATAAATAACACATGAATAATATTATAGACAATATATAGAGTTTAAATTTAGATTATTGCGTTGAAATGACTTAAAACGAATCAAGAAACGATTGATATGCTCAAACGATACTCAGAATTGCATTATCGGCAATTTATATGCATAATTACCGTGCATAATCCAATCTTTTTGAATAGATAATACATGAATCATATTCTAAACAGTATAAATAGTTTAAATGGAGATTATTATGACGAAATGACTTAAAACGAATCAAGAAACGATTGAAATGCTCAAATGTACTCAGAATTGTAATTTCTGCACTTTATATGCGTAATTACTATGTATGAGCCATTCCTTTTGAATATATAAGATATAAATCATATTTTAGACTGTATAAAGAGTTTTAATGTAGATTATTGTGATCAAATGACTTAGAACGAATCTAAAAACGATTGAAATGCTCAAAGGATTGTCAAAATTGCTATATCTGCACTTTATATGCGTAATTACAATATAAAAGCCCATCATTTTGAATACATAACACATGAATAATATTACAGACAATGTATAGAGTTTAAATTTAGATTATTGCGTTTAAATGACTTAGAACGAGTCCAGAAACGATTGAAATGGTCAAATGAAACTCAGAATTGCATTATCTGTAATTTATATGCGTAATTACCTTTTATAATCTAATTTTTTTGAATAAATAACACATTAATAATATCCTAAACAGTATAAAGTGTTTAAATGTAGATTATTGTGATGAAATGACTTAGAACGAATCCAAAAACGATTGAAAATCTCAAATGATACTCAGAATTGCATTATCTGCACTTTATGTACGTAATTACCATGTATAATCCAATCTTTTGAATAAATAACACGGGAAACATATTCTAGACTGTATCAAGAGTTTAAATGTAGATTATTGCGTTGTAATGACTTTGAAAGAGTCCAGAAACGATTGAAATGCTCAAATGATACTCAGAATTGCATTATCTGCAATTTATTTGCGTTATTACCATGTATAATCCAATCTTTTTGAATAAATAACACAAGAATTATGTTCTAGACAGTATAAAGAGTTTAAATGTAGATTATTGTGATGAAATGACTTAGAACAAATCGAGAAACGATTGAAATCCTCAAATGATACTCAGAATTGCATTATCAGCACTTTATATGTGCAATTACCACGTATAAGACAATCTTTTTGAATAAATAACACACGAATCATATTCTAGACAGGACAGTACCAGTGTATCTCGTAATAATAGCTACTCTTATCTCTGTGAAAACTATCTCAAAACAAAACCCTACCACTAGACACGGTAACTTACTTAAAATTAGAAAAATATATGTGCAAATTTTTATTATGAATAAATTTTCTAAAAAACTGAAACATAATTGGCCACATAGTTTGTCGCCACAGAAAATTCGAATTGTAATCCTCCTATTTCTTTTATTTTTTTTTCCTATTTTATACGACAATTAGGATATTTATGAAAACAATTTATATCATAATATAGTACAATTAGTATTATTTGTCGGGACAGTTAAAAAATATATCAAGACAATCAGTATCATAATATATGATGTCAGGAGGGGAAGGGGTGAGTAACGTTGAATGGGAAGTAGGGTGGATAATGTTTGATACTTACTGAATGGAAGTTAGAAATATAAATGGAAAGAGATGATGAGGATTGGACAAATATTTCAAAAATAGAAAAAAAGAAAACGTAGTTAGAAGGAGATGACAATTCCGATAAACAAAGGTAGCTTTTAAACTGTCAGGAACTCATCGTGTATTGTTTAATTTTATAAGTAGTGGTCTATACAACAATAATCAAATCCTCACTTCTAAAATATTATAAATCATATGTGATAGAAATCAAATCCTCACTTCTAAAATATTATAAATCATATGTGATAGAAATCAAATCGATCCTCACTTCTAAAATATTATAAATCATATGTGATAGAGCGCCAATTAAGATTATAGAAAACGTAGAGTGTGGTGTAAACTAACTTTAGACTGGGCGAAATTATAAATTTTTTTGTTCCTCCAATTTAAGTACCTATAAAATAATAATAATGAGATTAAAATTCTCTATGACACTAATTACATAATAGGAGAAATTAAAAACTAAAAAATAATTAGTGTAGTCGTGTAGAGATTCTAAATCATTTTTCAGTGTAACACGTCATACTAAATAGGTGCTGATTCTAGACAACAATTATAGACTGTAAAATATGATTAAATTACGATAATAGCAATTTTCTACTTTTTTTATGAGCTTGGGGGCCCACTTGGACCCACATTATCTATTCAAATTCTCCTCAACCTGAGGTGACCGGTGCTAATTTGTTCAAAGATACCAGATGCTCTCCATTCAAACTTGAACCTCAAAAGATACTCGCGCCACGTATCACAAAAGTAAATCACTAATTAATTTAAGACGATCCAATTGCCGAATCATCACCTAAAACTAATTAAACAAAACTCCAATTCAAAGGCGGAAGCACCCAATTCAACAAATTACATGGATACCCGCTCAAACCCAAAAACGAAGAAAAGAATCCTAATTAACCAAAGAAATAAAAGAAAAAAAGAACGAAGCAATGCTGCAATGCGACCAATTTCATGAAGTTTCTAACGCTTTCTAGAAAAAAAAACCCGAAACCGCTAGTAATTCCATAGAGAAACATCGCCACTTCCCTCTCCATCTTCCCAATAATTGCAATTATACCCGGCTGTGCCGGCGAAACCATTGCTCTGATGTGGCGGTGGCTCGACCATCATCCCCTCGGCCATGCTCTTGTAATAATCCTCGCTCGGCATCTCATCGTAACCGAACCCATAATTTCCAATGTCGCAAACCGAGCTATTCATATCCGACGCATTCACCGCTGTCACATCAGAAGCCAGTTCCTGTGGTCGAAAATACTCGGCGAACTGCATGGCTGCTCTTTGGATATCCCTCGGGCCTGAGATTGTATCAGGGTTGATGTTTATCAGCTGTGCGGAGTCGGCAAAATTCAGACACGCGGTGCGGCCCCGCAGGATAATGGCGGCCACATCATGAGCCCGGGCTGCCATGTCAGCGGTCGGGAAGGTGCCAAGCCAAATACGTGATTTTGAATTCGGTTCACGGACCTCGCACACCCACCGACCAGCGGGCCCCCGCTGCCGCACACCTTTGAACACCGGGTGACGGGTCTCGCGAAACTTGGTGCGGCCAGCGGGACGCTTTGGTGGAGCTGAGGAGATGGTGGTGAAGTCGTTGTTCGAGGTCGAAGGTGACGAAGAGTCGGTGGAGTAGTAATAGTCCATGGCTGAGCTGAGCTGAGCTGAGAGCTGATGAGAACTTGATTACTTGAGTGAGAGTGTGATTGAATTGTTTGTTTGTGTGAAGTGTAAGAGGTTGCGATCGATGTTGGTGAATTTGCGAAGAAGGATTTTATATATAGGGAGAGGCCTTATGACGCGGGAACGGGATATGCAAAGGGCGGTGACAGCTGGAGGTTGTCAGCATGGCTTTTCCATTAGTTTATTTCTTATTTGTTTTATATAAGATACGGCCATACGGTTACTAAAGTTCCAGTGCTTAAGAACCGGAGAAGTTAAGAGGCAACCATTTATTATTACTTTTATTTTAAATCAATAGTTAAAGCAATAAATACACCAAGTCAAACAAGAAAATATTACAATAACATTCATGAAGAACAAAAAATAAAGTTTATACATGAAAATTTTGAAACTGAATGGCAAAAAAGTGATTCTGCGTAAGACATATATTTGAGATAAATATGAGATTTTTTTTTTTTTTTGAAGGAACAGCCCGTAGGCAAATATGAGATTGTAGGCCTATTTTAATAAAAAAAAAATCACAAAATTTATGTGTGCAAATATATAACATAATCCAAAGAGGCTTGATCACATTTGGAAAAATACTACTTTTTGTAAACATATTTTGATAAAAATTTTATCTCGTAATTAAATACAATTTAATCGCAACAATTTGTACATATTAATTTGTAGTAACAAAATAATACAATAATAATTTTTGAAATCCAAATCTATGCTTCTCTAAAAACCATGTATTTTTTTTAAAAAAAAAAAAAGAACTATAAAGGAGGCCATAACTCGTAAGTTTGAATAATTGGAGAGCGTGACACTCACCATCAAAATACATAACTTAAGCAAAACAGGAAAGGAAAGGGGGGCGCGTGGCAACCAACGGAAGAGACGAATAGAACAGCAGGCCCAAAGGAAACAGCAGTGTCAGTGTGTGTGTGTCATTGGATAATTGGATTGGAGTTTAGGAGATGGGAACTAAGAGTAGGTT
Organism: Rhynchospora breviuscula; assembly: GCA_027562975.1. NCBI lineage: Eukaryota > Viridiplantae > Streptophyta > Magnoliopsida > Poales > Cyperaceae > Rhynchospora > Rhynchospora breviuscula. The sequence goes on along the minus strand of CM050400.1, from coordinate 13,369,864 downwards.
GGTACGTGGGCACTCCGAGTGGGTTCCTTAATAGTGTTAAACTCTGCCGCTATATCTACGCTGCCACGACCTCTTCTTTGTTTTTCTTTTCCTTTTTTTTTGTTGCTAAAAGATTTTTTCTTTCCATTATTGTCTGTTATATATTTAATAGAGTTTTGCTATGGTGAGTTGCAACTCACCAAAGGATCGGTGAGTCGCTCTCAAAACTTCTAAATTTAGTTAAAAATGACCGATCCAAACCGTCCAATATAATCTCTCTATTGAAATCTCTGTGCTGACCAAATTTTATATTTTTTTGAAATTTTTAAGTATTTTTTTCGGATTTTAAAAAACGGTTGTTTTTGAACGGTTCAGAACTAATTAGATTAACGATTTTCTAAAATCTCAAAAAAATACTTAAAATTTTCGAAAAAATGTAAAATTTAGTCTGCATGGAAATTTCAATAGAGAGATCGTATTGGACGGTTTAGATCGGTCATTTTGAACTAGATTTAAGAGTTTTGAGCGCGACTCACCAACCCTTTGGTGAGTTGCAACTCACCGTAGCAAAACTCATATTTAATAATAGAAGCATATCTACGTGTACCATTCATGTAAGTTTAAAATATCTTTCTCGGTGACATGTTGTGCTCCCCGCCAACGTTGGGGGATCTATGGTCAAAAACTTTTTGGTTATTCTTGCGTCACTGTCCATGTCTCCATGAACTGTATACGTGCTGCGTGTATTTCTTTTTCTTTTTTCTTTTTTTTTTGCACTTTTGTTTTAGATTTTTTTTTTTTTTTTTTTTTGCTTAAATAGTAAGCAGCCTTTCCCTTGACGCCAATTTTTTAATAGGGAATTTTTTTTTCCCCTTCATTAGTTACTGTATATTTAGCCCAAACACTTCGTACAAATTATGCTTGATCATTTTAGACCAAGTAAAAAAGATCGAAGGTTACTAGGAATTAAATTGGACACGTGCCAACTCTTGCCATAATGTAATTCCTAGTCATGTCGTGTCCCCTTTATAACATTATTTTGAATCGAAATTATTTAATAAAAACAACAGAAAAAAATAATGATTTCAAAATTAAAATAAATATTGACCCTCAAAAAATTAAAATAAATATTTTATATAAAAATTCAAAACAATAAATTTTCTAATTAGATTATAACTGTTAAAGAAATTAGATGAAAATTCGAAATTTTTTTAGTGCACTGGTGAATGACTTATAAATTATAAACTTTATGAATTTTTTTTGCAAAAAAAATTATATTTAAATTAGGAAAAATCTTTTATGGGAAATATTTTTCAATTGCAGTTGATAAACCCATTGGCGCAATAGCAAAGTATTAAGATGCTTTCGAGAGATAACGTGTTTAGGTCCAATTTTTTCCGCCGAAATTAACGAGTTCATTTTTTTGTAAACACAAATTATGGAGAAGAACTTTTAAACATATAATCAGTTAAATTATAAATTTCTTTTTAACTGTAAACTTTATAGCAACTAATAATCGTAAAAAGTTATTCAGAATTTGATACTTATAATCAATGTTTTGAAAACCGACCCGGACATTGAACCGGTGAAGCTAAAGGTTCGATGGTTCAACCGGTTCAACCGGTCGAACCGGTTGAAAGAACCGGAGGACATTATCATTGCAATATAGTTTATAAAAACTAAATGTCCATTTATTTACAACAAAAGCCCACTGGCCTAGTAGTATTGCATCTCTTTGCTATTCTAAACTTCTCAAGTTCGATTCCCACACTTCCCATTTTTTGAGAATTTCATTGAACCACTTGAAAAATATAAACCGGCCGGTTCGGTTCAGCGGTTCATTCGAAAACCGGACCGAACCGGCCGGTTCGTTGCGGTTCGGAAACAGACAAAAAACCGGGCCAGTTTGGACCGGAGAGGTGTCCGGTTCTCGGTTGAACCGGTCGAACCGGCCGGTCCGGTCCGGTTTTCAAAACATTGCTTATAATTGCGAGTAAGATACTTTGTTATCAAGCAATTTAAGACAATCGCTAATACAATCAGTTGGTTTTTCAATTTTATAAATTTTTAATTGCAATTAGCCACCTGAAAATTCATTATAAAACGGTGTACGCTTATATCATCGAAATGCCCTCTGACATGTTTATGTCAAAAGACAGGATGAAGATTCTCATTTGCATCCATACCATAGTGATATTTTACGGTTAGATGTATGTAAATACAATTTTTAATAATTTATTTTATGGTGGTACGAACATTGATGCTCGTATCGATTAATTGATATGTGACTATACAGATAATTATATTAGTTCCCAATTTATTTTTATTGTTTATGCAACTGCATCAAAACGGACAAACATAGAGCAAATTACAATCATAATTAATCTTCAAAAAAATATTACAACTATAATTAATCTGGATCGTTCGATTAAAAAAAAACCAACGTTCGGATCTCTCCGATTTATTTATGCAGTCTGCACGATAAAAAGGGATTTGCATTCTCCTAATTTGGTAAGATGTCAGACCCACCTCCCTCTTCCTTCAAAAATAAAAATATATATACAAGCATGTCAATATAGATAATACCTCGATCCATAAAATAATAATAAAGAAAGATATAACAACATGTTGCTATGTAAAATACGAGATTTCAAATCTTAATAAAAAAATTAACAAAGAGATACAATATTACACGGGCATTAATTCCACAGCCGCCTTTGGAATAAAGAATAGACATGAGCAGATTAAAGTACAGTTGCAGAGTGAAGGGAGTGTGTTGTTAGTTAGTCGCTGCGACTAAACGAGCATAACTTGGATTTGAAAATCCAAACTCCAGACTAGATTCATTACCCCAGAAAACCGCCAACGCGTTAATTAATAGATAAGTGGTCTGAGTGGGCCCCACTGTCAGTGAGACAGGGAAGAGGGAGAAAGACAAAATTCGGCTTTTGGGCGGCGCTTGTCCGTATCTGGATCCAGTACTCATAATCTCCGTCTGATTCTCTTTGCTTAATCTAATTACACGTGACTATTAGTGCAGTTCAATCCTCTCCAGTCCTAACATGTAAGCAGAGCCACTTCTCAATTCTATTGCTTACTTTATTTCATTTAATTTAAAATATTTAAGCTCCCTGTGAATTTTTATTTCATTCAATATAAGAAATAATGATTAGGTGGGAGTTGATTTATTATATCAAGAGAGGAATTATTGGAACGGAGGTGTCCTGTTGTTGTAAAAAGGAGGAGAGGTGGCAGTGGAAATTAAGAAAATGAGATGTGGGAAGGGAGGCCATGTTTTGACAGTTAAGAGTCCGTTGGGCCGTCCACGGAAACGCGTGGTTAGTGAGAGATAGAGAGAGAGAGAGAGAGAATGTGTGTGTAGTTAATGTAGTTGTACTGTTGTAGTGGGAGTGGAGTTTTTAAAGAGTACATGCTGTCGCTGTCTCTGTCTCTGACTCTCTTTCAATCTCTGAAAGTTAAACCCTGGCCGCTGATTTGCTTAATTCCCTGTTAAGTAACCACCGTCATATCCACTAATTAATTGCTTTCCCTGTTTATGGAAATTAAAAGATTTTTTAGATAAGAAAAAGAATCAAACACTAGTTACCCTCCTTCTTGGGCCTATTACTTTTGGGCTGGGCCCAATTTTCTGAGAAATAGGATTTTGTTTTAGAAAGATGCTTCTTTTTTTTTTTTTCCTTTACCCCTTCTTAAAGAGATATATTTTCTTTGCTCTTTTTTTTTTTCCTTCTTTTGTTTTAGCAAGAGACTTCTTTGCTTTAGAAGGGGAAAAAAAAAAAGGAAGCTGTTCTGAAAATATAATTGTTCCTTTTTTCTGAGAGAGAGAGTTCAATTCTAGTGAAGTATAGGAAATTAGTAGTGGCGGAGCCAAGGGGGCTGCTGCACCGTGTGATTTGAGATTATTTGAGATTTTAGTGTAATCTTCATGCTTATTTTGATAAAAATGTATATATATTAAGCATTTTGCCCTCCAGAATCTAAAAATTGCAAATTAGCCCCCTAGATATATATTCCTGGATCCGCCACTGGTTCAAATTAGGAATCGTTGTTCATCGCAAAAAAAAAAAAAAAAAAAAAGAGTATAAGAATCATCAAATTATGTATATACACGACTAAAAGTATAAACTCATAATTAGGTCGTCCGGGCAAGTGTTATAAAATCAATAGTGTTATATTTGTGCACCAGACAATCATATCTACTGTCATTTCCCCTAAAAGAAGGGAATTCTCTAACATCTCAACGAACTTTGACGTAGCGTCCAGAGTCTCTATGTTAATGAATAACCAGATTAGATGCTAAGTTAATTAGTTATACCGTCCTGTGTACTCAATTATCTTGCAAATATACAAAATAATAGAATGAAGGCATTTCAACGCTGTTCTCATCCATTCTGATTTTTTAGGAACCATTGCTATTTTTTTTTTCCCAACACATTATTTGCCTTTCATTTGCCGCTTGAGAAAGCAATGCCCTCTCAGCCTCTTGTGAGCTGCTTGAAAATTCTCAAGTTCTTATGATTTGGAGCCATATACCAGGTTGATTGAATCTACATACTTGAAAAAACTAGAATATAATTAGGCTCAAACCAGAAATGAACAGAAGCAATTTGAAGAATAATGATTCCTTGCTATCTTACAGAGAAAAAGAAACATATACAAAAGTTTCGGTACAAAATCTGTAGGACTGTTATATACCAGAGGTGATTTATAAACCTCCAGGTCAAATTAAAACACAGAAACCGAGTGGAAACTGTCACTGTTAATTTGTCGAATATAGAACAGGAGGTGGAACTGTCTTAATCTGCGCAAAAATAGTTTAGAACAGGACCTTTCTGTATCCTTGATTAGTTACTTGACAATACTTTATACAACAGATCACACAAGTGGGTATTAAATCAGCCTGTAATTTCTATTTCGGTCCCAAAAGTTTTAACTTTTGCGATTACAGGAAGCATCAATGTCAGCAAGATGACACTGAAGCTGATCTAATTTGCATCTTTCAAAGGAAGGCAGTGTTAGGTGGCAGGACTTATCTTGTACAATATGGAAGTTCAAAGCCAACAGTAGAATTTGAAATCATTTTTAAGAATTATTAGTGTAAGCTAATCTAATTCAAAAGATTATTATGGTGCTTATGCTAAGCTAAATTGATTCTGTAAAGAAGAAAGCGTCCTGGTTTAACAAATAAAAGTAAACTTCCAATTTTAAGAAGCATATGCATAATACAGAACCTCAATCCTCATAAAAACTATAAACATCTTTCTTAAAATTGGAACAGGTGCAACAAACGATATAGTCAGATTTGGATTATAATACTTGGTTATTTCAGATTAAATATAATTTTCAAGGTCAAAGATATGATCTAATAACCCTGCTTTACAGTTATATTCAGCAATGTTCAGTCTACCAAGAAATTGGTACAGTAATAAGTACACCCAAGTACACCCAACTTACCAGTACCAGCCTAGGTTATTACCCACTAATTTTTTAATTTTTATTTTTTTGTCTAAAAGATGACTGTCTTTTTTATCAGGGAAAATACAAAATCCTCTGGGGTAAGAGCGATACAAGTCTAATAACCGCAGTACAGACTACTCAAAAGTCAATGATGTGCAGGCGCTTGCTAAGCAAAGAATGTCATTCTGCTTTGTCACTTTCAGGTTCAGCGGCAATACAAGTAAAAAGAGATAGCTAAACTTATTTCTAAATGCTGTACTGGATCTTAGCAGTGCTGTATAAGTAAGCTTTTTTTTTTTTAATGTCTAAGCATGAGATGGGTCCTACAAATATAGAACACATTAAGACACAAAAATGGATTATATAAAACCCAAAAATTAAAGTAAAAACCTTCCGTCATACCAAGACCAGAATGTTTCCTCATTTCCTGTAAGAACTGCAGAAGACCTGAAGAAAAGACCAGCAAAGCTGACACTAGTTGTTACCTAAATAAACCTACCAAATTTTTCAATAAGGAATATTAACACTGAAGCCTCTCATTTGTATATTCACACAGCAAAACTGATATACTTTCGAATTTCCACAGACAGTGGAGGAGCCAGCCCTGGAAAATGGCAGGGGCCAAGATTAAATTGGACTTAGATTAGGGAGGCCCATGAAGAAAATTGATTAATTTAGCCTAAGAAAACAAAGGATGTAATGGAAAATTATGGTTACGGGGGGAGACCAGGTATTTGCCATGCCCCCCCCCCCCCCCCCCCCCGGAACCACCACTGTCCACAAACCACCCCATCTGTTTTCCCCTGATGAAAGAAGCACCCAGTGGTGATCATGAGTTTAATTGCCAGTTGGAGTAGCTTACTTAAGATTGGTGAAATGCTAGTCAAGTTTGTTTATAAACAGTTAAAATAAAACTGCAAATGCTTCCTCATCTAAGTTTATTTTACCATAAATTATCAGTACATCATTAGGACCTAGGAAAAGCCATACATAAACATATCCGAAAGATGGGCTCTAACATCTCTGAGTAGCATGTAATGTACAAGGTGTTTACATCTTGCAGCCACTTGAAATAAATTACTAGAGGGCAACTATTGAAAAAAAATTAGCAAAATTTTGATTAATTGTACAGCATACATGGTAAATAATCATCAGAACCCTATTTGCCTCTTGTGAGCTGCTTGAAATTCTTAAGTTCTTGTGATTCGGAACCATATACCAGCTTAATAGAATCTACACAAGCACTAGAAAAAAAATATACAATCAGACTCAAACCAGATGAAAAGAAGCAACTTTAAAAATATTCCAATATTAAAATAGGCTGAAAAATCCATACGTGCATGCTTCCTTATTGAATCGCCAAGGTTTTATGCCATAAAGGTTCTCGAATACCTCTGGCTCTACCCGACAAAAGGTAGGCCTCTCTGTAAAAGGTAAAACAAATAAACATATAAATCAGCTATCATAGTGATATTAATATATTTAAGAAAGTAGGCCTCTTTACAATGCACTATGTGGTACTGATATTGTCCTAATATGGGTTTCCATTCAATTTAATTGCATGAAATACTTGTATATTTAAGGTGAGCTTGCAATATGTCCAAACACAAAAGTTTCACGCACTAAACCACACAAAATGTACCAGACTGTGCCAAAAGGAAAATGCTCATTTATTCAGCTAGGACAGGCAGAAAAATCATTTTGTAATGATTGACTCATTAAGGCATTTCATCAAACAGGTACCTACCATTGTAAATGGAGCACGTCCTTGTGTCAGCCTCATAATGAATGCACCATCCATCAGGACCAATGAGAGTCTTAAATAGCTGCCAATTACAAATAATCAACATAAACACATTCTAAAGTAAAATTAAAGACGCTACTATTGGTTTCTTTTGCTTGTGGGGCCCACATGTCAGCGAATGACTACAGATTTCATGTATTTACCTGAAGGCTATCAGGATCGTCCGAGAAAATCTCTTCAGGAGAAGGAAACGCCGGGCCTTTGGCGAGCTTACAACATGCACCACAGCCACTGGCACACTGCCACGTGGGTTCGGTGCGCTTACTCCCCCTCTTCTTTCCATCCGTCGTATCAGTCTTGTTTCTTATGGTTTTAGTAGAAGAAGATGTGGAGGCGGTTCTCTTACCGGAGGCGCACCGCACCGCCGTTAACCGAACAGGTGCTGTGAGCGCGCGGCCGAGACAAACGGTCGTTGCCATTTGAACTCTGGTGGAATTTCGGATTAGACGAATTTTTATTATTTCAATTTTGGGATTCAATATTTTTCGGTTTTTCGCTGATGACAGAATTATTATTAATGGAAATTGCCGGCACTTGTCGGCCCTCAAAAAAAAGATATGGGCTGGGCTTTATATTCATCAGGCCTAATACAGGGTGTACCCTATAGTCCAGGGATACTTTTCTCTGTTTCTGTTTTCTTTTTCTGGAAGGAATTAATCGTGTTCGTGTACCATATTTCAGGGAATTGATTTAGGGACCCCGCAAGTGAATTACAATCTTAGCATGTTGTGGTGTGTAATATCAAACAAGGATGTGTTTAGCACCGTGTCGTATCGTGTTGACATGGATCATATTTGCAACCGTGCTGTGTCGTGTCGTGTTGAGTGGAGGGAAACGCCAACACAACACGAAAATAGACACGACACAGTTGATAACCATGTTAACACGCCACGTCACAGTTGTGTCAACCATGTCAAACCATGTTAAAAACTTTTTTTTCCATAGAAATTGCCAAAAATTATTAAAAATTATTTAAATTTTGAAAAAAAATCTAAAAAAATTCGAATTAAAATTTTGAGATTCATTTTCAACATGAAAATTATTCTTTTTTATATTTCATGATAAAATGTATTATTAAAAAATAATAGAAATCAAATGATATTAATTGATAATATCTTGGTTGAAAAATTATATGTTTTTTATGATACTTTTTGCTTGAAATTTCAAATAATCCATCACTATTAATTCTTATGTATTGATATTTTTGTGCTTTGTTAAAATTTTGAATTTAAAAATTATAAAAACATGTGAAATTTCAAATCAACCTTAGTTTTTTTATAATGCATTAATATTTCTATACTATTTATTTAATTTTGAATTTTAAAATTTTAAAAAATATATGGAGTCGTGTTGTAACCGTGTTGTGTCAAATCGTACCGTGTTGAACCATGTTGTGTTAAACCTTGTCACTTTACTGAAAATAGCGTGTCGTGTCGTGGTAACACGGGTTTGTACCGTGTCAACACACCAAACACTCCACAATTTGTAATTCACTAAGTCTGAACATCCTTTAAAGACAAAATTATCCTTGGATGTTTAAGTATAATTACATAATTTGTCATATATCACAAAGAGTCATCATCCACTATCATTATAAAAGCAAACTAAGATGCATACACAACAGCCTCAATGGTCCTAGAATCTAATAAGTTCTAAGTATCTCTGTATGAGATTTTTCTAAAATTAAAAGTTTCGTGAATGAATTTTGATGGAGAATTGATGGTAAAAAAAACTAAAAAAGAAGTATGGAGGATGTAGAGCGAGAAGGGTTGATATAAGAAGGTTAATTTTGTCATTTTGAAAAAATAGGGGTGTTCGAACTAAATCATGGGATGTCCAAATCAATTCTCCATATTTCAAGAGAAAGAGTTTTTTTTATTACGAAAAGCAGTACAGATAAAAAAAATTCTTTAAGTTTATTCCTTCTATTGTTTTCTATCATTTTGTACTTATCTCTGGATTTCTGTACGGGGATTTTATTTATTAATCTTCCTAACGCAAGAGAGAATTCTTTTTCCACTCACTTTGTAACATTTTGCACGCAACAAAAATGGATTCTTTGTCAATATTATTACTTTGAATGAGACGTAGCAAAATGGCACACCTGTGACTGTTCAGTGAAGGCCAATCCAATAGATATTGACGAAAACTATGGCCAAAACTCAAAAGTTTCTTCAAAGAATTGAGAAAATCTCATAGCATGCCATGAATTAAAAAAAAAAAATGCAATCGACGACATTACTCAACTCACTTATAATATTAATTTAACTAGCCAAATACAAGCATCAATATCTTAGAATTGAGTACTAATCAAAGCTACTGACCTTATGATCTTATGATCAAGTGGCAGTGTGGCGCCAATACTAAACCTGGCATCGATGAGCTTTTGTCTGTTACCCAGCCATGTGGCCATCTGGTACATTTATTTTTTTATCTCAAAATTATTGCTAAAAGACAACCTTGTCTACAAGAGGAGAGTAAAAAAAAAAAAAAGCATTCCATCCTTAGTTCGCCTTCGCCTTAGCTGGAGCTGGAAGCAACTGGCAATAGAAAAAGGCAAAAAGAAAAATGTGAATAAATATATAAGGTTTTTATACCCAAAACAATGTCTACCTATTAACCAGGCACCAATATAAATCTTACCGTTTAAAAGGGAAAAATAAGTTGTTAGAGATCAAACCTGATAGCAAGAAATGAGGGAGGAAGCAAAACCAAATGCACCAGTGACACGTGGAGTGACTTTCTTGGGTGCAAGTTGGAGCAGTCCAACAGCCACCACCATGTCCATGGATGACTTCACAAGAGCTAGACACCTCTCATTAGATTTTTTAAGCTTCGCTTCATACTGCTCATCCTGTAAATAAAATATTTAAAATAAGATTATGTTTTATCCAAGACAAGTGAGAGATGAAAACAGAAAGCTAATCATACTTACATTGCACTTTAACTTCTTCATTGATTTTGACAGCCTCTTTATCTCAGCCAACTGCAATGAGCCAAACAATCAGTAAACAATTTAATACTACTCAAGGAATAAACATGAAAACAGTACAAACAAATATAGGCATATATGTACCTCGATTAAACTAGTGCATGTTGAAGAACCAAGCCAACAATACAATGATATCCAGCCAATTAATTCGGCACGCTCTTTGTTCTGCAATAATTAAAAGGTTGAAGTTAATACAAGAAATTCAATTTCTGAGACAAAATAGATCTTTCGAGAAACTGACCTTGTAAATTCCAGTGCGGTGAGCCCATACAATTTGGTCCAAGAAGAGGAAAGTTGAAATCAATGCATTCTTTGACTGTAAAACCATCCAAATAAATCAAAACTAGGAACAAAAATAAATATAAAAATAAACTAAACGTATAGTGTCAATCCTTCTAAGCACAGATACCTTTCCAAGAAAAATCAGTGGAAGTGGAGTTCCTGCAGCTGGTGGGCTAATAAGAGCATGAAGATCATTAACAAACTGCATGAAATAAAAAAATAAAAAAAATTAAAGACGAAGCACGATTTTGTTTCCAATTTATTAAGTTCTTTTATATAGAATTAGGTTTCACGTGTAGCACAAAATGTTCATATTGAACAAGGGCCAAAATGTAATGTTTGCCCCCATCAAGATCTCAATATCAGATATGCCCCTCAAAAAACAGAAAACATCAAGCATGCCCGTACAAAACAGAGAAAAAAATGAAGTACAAGCCTTTTCTCCAATTCTCTCAAATATCATTCACCTATTATATTACTCCTAGAGAGAGATTTAGAGAGAAGGGATGCTATTATTCAGCTTCAGCAGAAAATGATTTGCGGGCTAACATGATATCTTTCAGGCTGTGGGATCAATATGATATTTAAGGCTTCGTGCCTTTGTGGACTAATATGAAATTTCCAATAGAGGAGGAGAAGGATAGAACCTTGAAAAGGCGAAAAACTTTGCGAGCCAGGCTAGTTGTTTTGTCGACATTTTGTGCTGCACCAGCTTCCCCATTGCTTATGAATTTGGACCCGTACTGGATAGCTCGGCATATTTTATCTCTTGCTTCAGCTTTATTTAGGTACAGCACTAGCAGTGCCAATTCAGCTCTTGTTGTGTCAAGTGCAGTACTCATTTTCTAGCTTTACAAACAAACAGAAAACACCATATAAAAGAACATTGTTATCCTAAGGGTTCAAAATATCATATGGATAGTGATACTAGTTTTCAAAGAGATTTGCATTGACTGGTAAAATAGAAGTTGATTTTGTAGACCAAGGTGCTATAGTACAATCAATGAAGCTTAGACTAATCATTTGAGAATAGAAATTTGCCCCCTTATACTAAATCAACCGATACAACAACAAGTCAGCAAGTTTGATTGAAGAAGCAACCAATTATTTAATTTTTATCCAATAAATGGATCAAGTCTCCACATGGACCATGAGCTAAAACTTCCATATTTGCCACGTGTATTTGAGGTAAGCACCCTTGACTCAAACTTCTGCCAACTCAAGCTATTCAACTTGAGCAAAAAAAAAAGGGGGGGGGGGGGGGATTTGAGTACAAATTAATGTACAACCCATCAATTAATCCTTTTTATAAACTATATAATAGGTGACAAGTCCTTATTAAATCAATTAACAGGGGGGGGGGGGGGGGGACTAACTTGACATGCATAAATATTACAGTCTATGCGCCAACTTACCAGCTGAGCTTCAAAAAGGAATAAGAGTTGAATTACCCCAGCCCTTGTACAATACATACATGTGTCTTGTAAATTTAATAAAATAAGACCCGATCATAATTATCTAAATAAATAAACTATAATATTCAGTCTACGCTCTCATTTCAAATAGATATATTAAAAAAAAAAAAAAACATATACCCTGCCGTGCGTCCCATGAAAATAACCAAATAACTCTATATAACCAAAATAATCAGATATTTCCTTCGTAAGGAAAATGTTTCCAGCTTTATAGCTCCAAATAACCTAATATTCCGATTTGAGAAAGAAGGAGCTTTTATAGGAGAAATTCAATTTGCTCCTTAAATCTCTTCAGAAATCTTTCGATTGAAAACCAAACCAGACAAAATTATGCATGTTGTCACCTCTTGATCGATTATTCGTGGGATAAAGACTGAAAACTATCAAATCAACAGAGAAATACCTCTTTTGAAAGCGACAATCAAATCAATTACAAGAATTACAGAAAAGGGAGATGAGATCGGGTTGAGTTCGTACCTGATCGATCGAAGAAAGTCGAGAGAAGAGAAGAGAGGAGAGAAGGAGAGAAGGAGAGAGTTCCCACTGTTACGGGATCACAGGTTGAGTGAAGCAACAATGTGAAATTCCTTAAAAAATGAGGGATCTCTTTTTTTTTCTTTGTTCTTATTTTTTTTTAATGGGGAATTATACAGCTGACGTATCTCATTTCTATCTTTTTCCGTTGAGGTGGGAAAAAACAAATTGATGTACACAACAATAACCCAGCAAGTTACGTATGACCATACGTCATGTTGACTTGTAACTATCTTACGTTATAAACAGCTAAAAATAGAAATAAAATGATTGTAAGAAAAAATAAATAACGGGTTTTAAGAAACAAACTTGAGAATTTGCACTGTTCAAAGTAACTGCTCAAGTTTAGATAAGAACAAGTCGTTATAATTTAAAAAATATAATTGTTATAAAAGTTTAAATTACTACAGTGATTTTTAATCTGGGTAGCCAACATTAAGTTTAAATTATAGTCTAAGAAATATATGATAATAATTTAGGAAAAATTTATATGTGCTTCTATGATAATAATTATGATTAAATATTAAAATTTTTAATTTTTATTCTAAAAAGCTCCTAAATATCTAACTTTTGTAATATAAGATCAATGAGTAAGACAAATTATTATACACAGGGGCGAAGCTGCGTGGTGTTTGGTGGGTCCATGGACCCACCTCAAAATTTTTTTTATTTAATATTGTATTTGTTTGTAATTAAAAAAAATCACAAGAAGTTAGGGACCCATCTCAAAAATTTGAAGGACCCATCTCAAAAATTTGAACGACCCAGCTGAACATGTCGTGTTTGATTTGAATTGCATAACGGCGTCTAAAAAATCGCATAGGAACCCAGGTAGCATTTGTTCGTAACTAATCGCCTTCTTCCTTCCTCCCCAATGAATTTTATTAAGACAAAATTGGGAATATAATGGAATATTTAGATGAATAATTATTTGTAGCATATATATACTAGCGCGAATCTCGCACATTGCATGATTTGTCTATATAATGTTTTGTGAACTTTAAGACATTATAAATAAAAGTACCATAGATGATCAAAAATACAATTCGGATATTATATAAAAACTGTCACTAAAAATTCTAAATATTATATAGAGTAAATCTATTGTGAACCATGATGCATAGAAGCTCCCGTGCACCATGACCGTTTTGGTCGGTGATTTTGCAAATTGACAAATTTAAATTAGCCAATCTAATCTATATATTGAAATCTCATAGCAAACAAAATTTTATAATTTTTGAAATTTTTTTACTATTTTTTTCGAATTTTTTAAAGCTTGCCATTTTTTGCCACAAAATACACTAATTTGTAGCCAAAAATGGCAAGTTTTAATAAATTCGAAAAAAATAGTAAAAAAATTTCAAAAATTGTAAAATTTTGTTTTCTATGAGATTTCAATATATAGATTGGGTTGGTTAAATTAGATTGACAATTTGTGGAACCACCGACCAAAACGGTCATGGTGCACGGGAGCTTCTATGCATCATGGTTCACAATAGATTTACTCATATTATATATTCCTGTCAAAAAAATTCTGAGCGCCACAAAAGATAAGAAATATTGTGGTTTGAATAGTGGCCAAATTCTTCTGTATGCCTCCTATCTTCATATATCTATAATATAGAAAAAAAAAATGTTCAATGAGATTTCTAATGAACCTATTATGTAAAATTATGAGAAAAATGAAAATTCATAGGAAATTATTGTACTTTTTTTTATTGTCTTGATTTTTGAATTATTATTTTGTATATTAAATATATTATTTTAGATTTTCTATTGTTATTATAATATATATTTGATTTATCATGAATTTTTTATGTTACATTATTTAGAATTCTTTATTTAAAAATTATTATTATACTATGTCTATATTAAAAGTAACATCGTACATATGTTTTCAGCAAAAAAAAAAAAAATTTACGGACCCTGCTGATATCAAATCCTAGCTTCGCCCCTGATTATACATACAGGATACAAAATCAAAAGGAAGACATACTTTGAAGAAAAGAAAATAGCAATGTTATAGTTTTCCAAATTAAAAATCTCCAAAAATAAAAATATATCAATTTTATGTTTAATAATATTTTCTTCATAATTATATAATATCAGAATCTAATTTTTATTTTCTATAGACGATAATTTCTTGATGTCAAAACTTGGTTAAGTTTTTTTGTTTCTTTGCTTTTTAAATTTGCGTAGGGTATTTTGTTCCTTTTGTTTAATTTTTTTAACTACTTTTTTAATGAAAAGCTCTGTCGGTTTGCTGATTGGCAACTGACTCTCGAAAAATATGTTGATATCAACAGAAGCCACGAAGTTGCAGTGTTACACTGGGTACATTAAGGTGTACATCAACGCGTTCCTCTAGCAATTTGTCGGAAAAGCTGAGGAGGCGCTAAGCTCCAACATCTGTGTGCACCTGTTTTGTGATGGACCTGAAGAAATATTACTACGGTATATGAGTATATCCGTCCGTCCTAAGTTGGTGTTTTGAAGAACAGGTGTAGACAAAATATCTCACAATCCCAATCCTGCCTCGAGAAGTGAGATTTATTAATTGTTTCTGTTGAGGAACTTTTTTTTTTTTTTAATAAATCTCGTAGGATATCGCTGTGAGTACTACACAAGCGAGCTGGAATGTTGTCTCCAGTTCTTTTTGAACCGGAGATAATATGGCTTTCATATATCTCCAATGTATGAATCATCGCAACTTTGAATTATCATACATTTTTCATTTATGCTAATAAATGTCATTTCTCCATTCAAAATAATATGTTTTTTTAATGTATAAATTTTCGTAAAGAAATATATGATTTGAGGATAAAATATGCTTATTGAAAATGGTTCACACTTTTAAAAATATAATAATAGAATTAATGAAAATCTGCTCATTAACCTCTTGTAATCTTCAGGAGTTTACATTGATATGGCCCCCAAATTAATTATATTGAAAAAGTTAAAGAAATGATATAGTTAAAAGAGATAGTCTAGTTATATCCCCTTTCAGCTATTCTTATTATACTAAAGTTGTGTATCGGACTTCGCCAAAAAAAAATAATAATAATAATAAAATCTATTGAAGAACATTAAAATTTAAACTAAAATAACTAAAATAAAGTTTATATTCACCAAAATTTGGATAAGAAAAATATTCTTTTGAAACGCTAAATATCTATACAATCAAAATAATATGATAAAGTCGTGCATATATTTATATATATAGATGCATATAAAAATAATTCTTTGTACCTTTGACATATCAAGCACATTCTTTCTAAATGAGAAGAGTGGATTAGTGGAATATGTAATATGAACACCTTTTGTTCAATATTTTCCAGTGGACACCTAACCTTTTTATATGTTAATGATATATTTAAATAATGGTAGATACTTGACAATAAGCTAATTTTCACAAGATAAATAAATTAGATTATTACAGAAAATTCTTATAAAATCAATTTGAATTTGAACCTCAGCTATCTCGATTGCTGATTAACGTACTGGACAGGTACAACTTTTTTTTTTTTTTTTATCTGAGACAGGTACAACTTTTGTAGGACCGGTGAGATAAAACAGGCAAGTGGGTTCCTGTAAAGACGAATAAACAAATAATGTTTTGATCTTGCAAGAAATAAAAATTCAGCTATCGCTTATTCGAAGGAGTCCCCCAAATGTTTTGTTAGGAAAAGATTTGTAATCTTCAACATTTCTAAATTCCACTTCCCCATTACTCCTTTTATTATAAAAAATTAAATAAAATCCTCCAACTTAATAGGAGAAATACAATTATGTGGAGCAAATAGTACATCAAACATGCTTGTTGGTTTTATTAAAAAAGAGTTCTCTATTATATTTTGTTGATGATAAGTCCGTCATGACTCATGAGTCATGACGAGTTGGATCATGATAGACGACTAGCTTAAATAAAATTTTCTAAATTTTAGAGTAATTCCAAAAATTCAAGGCGAGATTGAGAGTTTTATTTATTAATTACCTACCAATCAATCATCATCATATAGCAGAATATATAGCAGCCAGTAGATGAAATCAAGATTAACGAACAGAACTTTGGCCAATGGCCATGAATCTCTAATCTTTCGGATCTGGAGCAGTATCTTCAAAATTAATTTAAAATTGTTGAGGGACTATGCTGCAAAAGGCCTCATGTGACAAACTGTCAAACTGACAGTAGGTGAAGTGCCATGATTTGTTAATTTCTCAGAAAAAAAAAATGATTTTTTAGATAGTTAGTGACTTAGTGTAGTATAAAAATAGAATCAGGAGTTTAAATTTTAAACTGAAGCTTAGGACTATCATTGAATGCGGTCAATATTCCATGACCAATGTGCCTTAATCATTATAGAATCAACATCTACGTACTTCAGTAAAAGGAAAATAAAAATAACTGGTCATACCTGAGTATAGTTAGGAAAGATGATGTTATAAATTTTTTCAATAGGATCTTTCAGGAAACAAAATATAGTAATAACATTATCAGTTATTAGTTCGAATACAACTGATCTTCGAGTATTATTTTTTATACTTGTATGATGTTACGTAGTTTTGAATTGGAATCTCCTCCTTGTAGACTTGTAGTCCGTAAATTAGTTTACAGAGCTTTCGCCTTCAAAAGAATAAAATATAAACTCTGTTGTTAATCCTAAGTCCCAACAACACCAGATTTTTAATTAACGTATCCAGTCTTGTTACATGGAGGACGGTTTTGTTTTCAACTATCTTTTTTTAGGAACTGCCTTGTTATGGCAACCGTTCTGAAAATAGCACTCGCGACTAGGGCTGTCAAAAACCATCCGTTTCGGACGTTTCCGTTCCGTTCCGTTAGGAACGGAACGTTAAACGAAATACAAAATCTGTTTCGTTTCTGAAAACGGAACGGAAACGAAACTGATATATGTTAACGTTACCGAAACGGAACGAAACGGAACACGAAAATGGGCTGAAATCAATGGTAAATGAAGGACGGAACAGAAAACGAAATGCTTTTCTGTTTTGTTGGCTGGAACGGAATGAAAACGAAATACACGGTTTCCGTGCATGTTGTGCACGTTTGACAGGCCTACTTGCGACAGAACAATTCTGAAAGAACGTATGGACGGGGAAAAAAAATTCTTAGGAAAAAATAAAATTTGAAATTAGTATTTCGAAAAGAAAATTGAAAATATTTAATTATACATGCCGTAATTAAAGTTATTATAAATATATATGGCCTCTTTTGCACACCTACAAAATCACAAAAGTAACAATAAATATGCACTACATGACTACATGCGCAAAATGAAGATCTAACAAACTATTGCTCGACCGTTTGAATTAGTGGCATACAGTGGTGTCATTCTTGTTGTAAAATATATTATTTTATTATGGATCATAGAGTACGTAATTTTCTCTATTACATATGGAACACTATTTACTTTATGAATGCTTTACGAATTACGAATACATGCAATGTATCATATAAATCATGCGGATGCATATTCAAAACATGATATTTGACTAGCCCGCGCTATGACACGCTACATGAGCATGACGAGTAGAGTAGTGCCAAAGCGTCAAATCGTCATCGGTTGCATGGTTTGATGCAACAGTAATATTTGATTCTTTGGCATGAAAACACCACAATGTTTTCACATGAAAAATGCTTGCGGTTGCGGTGATGTTATTTTTAATTTTGTTAACTGAATAGCAATGGCAATAAAGGTAATTTCGTACACTAGCAAGTAGCAACCATATTTGGATATTTTGCGATAAAAAATAGAAAGTAAGTCATATCATTTTTTGGTTATAGCCTTATAGGTCATAATTAATTTAGAAAATTTTCTTTCACTGTTATTTTTGGAAACAACAAACGTCTTTGATCGTATCCTGACATTTCTAAGATTTGAAATTTTATATTTGTCTGAAAATTTAATTTACAACTTTGCATTCATAATGAAAAATCCGGCTTCTAAGGATGGAGGCCGCCCAGAATGCATTACCTTTTTTATATTTTATTATCTAAAAGGCCTCGATAACTAGATAGTAAGTTGGTGTAAGAGTGGCCTGTTTAGAATTTAGAATTGCGTCAGCCCAGTTGGATGGGCTACTAGAACAAATTTTTTTATTTTGCTGAGATGATGTCAGGCCCTTTTGTATCTTAGCCTGTTCTTCATACCTGTGCTCTTACAAACAGATTTTTTTTTTTTTTTCTCATTAATTCCATCTTCTGTATAAACAGTGAACCTATTAAACTAATTTCTTTTTAAAAAAAAGAATGATAATAAAAACCCATGAAACTAAAGAGGGTTAGTAACCTTATCCGAGAATAAGATTGGTCTTATGCTTGTTCACAATTTCTATAGATATTATTTAGTGCTCCAGTATTATGCCGTAATTGTTTTAGGAATTTTAGCACTATGATTGTTATTGTAAATTTTAGATGATTCTCTCCAAGCTCAGTTAACAAATGATATCGTCCATTCAAGCTTCTTTGATATAGTATATAGTCCGTACTTTACTAAAATTTAATTGAAACTTAATAATGTATGAGTTGTAGTTTACAAGTCAAGGGTCTATGACTATAATTAATTAATAATTGATACTTACCTCCCCCCCCCCCTAACGCACACAACAAAAAAAAAAAAAGAAAAAAAAATCTGATGATTTAATATTTTGTTGAATTTTCATGCAAATTTTATTTCTATCTCGACCATAAGGATTTCACCATCGACAGTCTGGAAGATTTACCAGGCCTACATTTTCTGGTACTTTTAATGCAACTGGCGTCACGTAGTTTATTAAATATTTACTTTTGCCTATAGTATATATAAAAATAATTACACTTGTGTTCACGGTACTGTGAGAAGCTCACTGTTTTCTGATCCATGTTGGCATCTGTTAGCTGGCAGCAGCAGCATTGTTTGTTTTCCCAATAATTCTTTAAAATATCCGAAATACGAAGGAATGTAATATATACGGACGGTCTAAATGTTTCAATTAATTTTCTTTCATTGACCAACTCATGAAATCATTAATTCAGACGTTGACTCCATAAGGCCAGCAGGAGCCAGTTGGCATCATCAAACAAATAATAAATTTTCACTAGAAGAATTGTCTCTTTGAATTATCTTGCATAAAAATCCCCCTGAAAACTTGAACACGCCATCCTTTTTTTTTTATTTGAAAAATGTAATTATTTACCATTGGTAATCTGGTATAGTCAGCATTGCTAAACAATTTCAAAATGGGGCACAGGAATTTGCAAAGGAAGGTATGAAGTGAACGTGCTAAATGTGAAAATTGTACGCGTCTGTATGAAAAGATAGTAAATTATATTGTAGTATTCATAAAGTTCAGTTAGCCCTTCAGCATCATTATTTGAATTGAGACGATCTAGTCAAAATCTACTATTTTATTTTTTAAAACGTGACTAACTACCGACTTTATTTTATGAAACTGTGCACATGAAATGAGAGGAAAAAATATGTGAGCTTTGAATGGTTCTCTTCTTCCAAATGAAGGCACCTACCAAAAAAATTAGGCTTCATATATTAACAAAAAAATTAGAAAAGTATACCATCTCTATCAGAGGCTGTTTAGGCGGGCATCTCTCTCTCTCAACCCCACATAATAAAGGAAAGGCATCTCAACTTCCAAAGAAAGCCAACCATAAGATATCCCAACCTAATTTTTTTGATGAATTTGGCTATAATAATATGATTAAAGAATGACAATGATTAAGATCTTCGATGCGAATTCGTTTTTTAAAAAGTAAAAGCAAAATTATTAATTAACATAATCATCCAATTACTTTATTCAAAAGAACAAGACTTTTAATTTGTTTTGATTCTCGTTAAATCTTAATTATCTTACAGTTACAGCTTTACCTTGTAATATCTGCTACTTTTGAAGATGGCTATATAGCTCAAGAGTGGAAATTACCATTTAGCAGTGTTACAAGTCTTGGTGTGAAGTTAGTATTTTTTAATATAACAGTCATTCTGCCAGGCCGACAATTTGGATCCATAAAAGTACCCAAAAATGACATCTACATAAGAAGATGATCTTCAAACAACAAATTGAAAGATAAAATGATTTAAACTAGAGTATAAACATTGCATTATCATTATTCAAAATTCTAACATGAACAGGTCAACTGTGAAACGCCGTTTATTATCCCTGGACACCAATTTGATGAAGAGCAAATGCAAACAAGCCCTCCTAATTTTAAAATATACACACAAAAAGAATAATAAACAGCAGATGGGGCTGGAACAAAAAAGATGATAAAAAAGAAAAAAAGAGTATTTCTCTTACATGATGCACAAACAAGGTTCCCCCAATCCAATACCTCCACACCACCAACCCACATTTCCCTATAATAAGACGAGTCGGGTGCTCCTGCACATCTCAAATCATCTACACCAATGCAACCGCAACTACACAGACATTTCAAAACAGCTCCCAATCGTACCGTGGGGTTGGCATAGATGCCATTGTGGTGGTTGATGTGGCTGATGATGTGGATGGCATAGATGACAGCAAGTCATACTGCTCCCATGGTGGTGGGGGCTGGGTGTGCGAATCATTATTGTGCTGTTGCTGTGCTTTTGACTGGAGATGTGAGCCATTATAGTACTTTGGGGGCATTTTCAATGGGAGATGGGAAACATTGTCATTCTCTGGTTCTGATTTTGGCGGGAGGTGCAAACCGTTACTGTACTGTGTCTGTGGTTTTGGACGGAGAGAGGAATCCGTAGTGCGTCTTGATTGTGGTTTTGGCGGCATATTTGAGTCCTTACTATACTGATGGTTCAATGGTTGTGATTTTGGTTGTGGCTGTTGTTGATTGGTTTGGCTGTTGGATGTAGGCCTCGAGTTTTTAGCCTTGATTGCATCAAGGAGTTCCACAAACTTTTGAACTCTTTTAACCTGTTCCAAAGAATCAGGGAAAAAAAAGTAAGATTTTCAGAAACTCAAAAGGCATCACATAGAGGTACAAGAACCAACCTGGTACTAAAGAAACAAAAGATGTGCAAAATAAAGAAAGAAAAAATAGTCTCTAGTTCAATACCAACCACAGTATACTGGTACTACTGGGAAAAATATATTCTGGACCAGAATTTGGGGAAAAGAAGGGGGAAAAAGACCTGAAATTTTCTTTTCTCCTTGATATCTCCTTCTGCGACAATTGCATCTAATTTGAGCAATTCGTTCATCAATAATTCAGTAAGACGAATCACATCAGATTCAACCACCTTTTGTCCCTTGTTCACTATTGTCTCCAGAGCACTCACCTACACAAGATCACATTTCTTACCTCAATTTTATTTTTTCAAATTACATATACTCCATGTAATGTAATTACTGGTGTCCAATTCAATGAATTTACAGACCACCAAAAATAGATAAAAACTGTGGGAAATGTACACTCCTACTGTGATCCATCTATATTCCAAGGGACCAAGCACAAAAATCCAGTAGTTCCCAGTTTGGATGAGGGGAGTGATAAGTGTTCATCAAACAAAAAAAAAAAAAAGCAGAGTGGTAAGCTAGTTTTTCTCCACCCAAGAAATAGGACCTTTTTTTGGGTTTGACAAACCAGCCATTAGTATCAAAGAACAAGTTAATGACAGTAATATAAATTGCCACTAATGCAAATACAGTAAGACAAAAAAGGGTGCACATTAGCCAGCAAAGAAAAACAGGCCTTTTATCATCCTAGATTCTAACTTCCTTTTCAACAACAAACCCGACAATGAGTTGGTCAACCTCACTGTCAACACAAAGTAAACTGATCACTGAAAATGCAATTGCAAATATGAAAAACCATTCTGCGATTTGAGATATACAGAATAATATTGTATGAAACTTCCAAACGAAGGAACAAAGTTTTTGCTGGTAGGTCTACCATTGGTCCAAGTTCTAGCAAAGGTGAGGTTGGAAGTCTAATCTATGGGAGGACAAATATAAACAAAGTTTAAAAGTGAGCTTGATGATGCAGGATTTTTCTGCTTTCTTTGAAAAAAAATGCACAAAAAAAAGTAGAAAAGCAACGCACCTTGGTCGCAAGCCGGTCAACCTCAAGGCTGACACGAGAAATGGACTTGGAGGCCTTGTCAGCTTTCTCAGTTCGTCGTAACTCAAGGAGGCGGCGGGCCCGTGCCTCAGGGTCATCAAGGAGTGTGAGCTTCGACCTATCTTTTACGCCAGCTGTGTCGAGGAAGGCTTTTGAGTCTCTCTCTCTGTCTTTAAACAAAATTTTTTGGTCATCTGGGTGGAGGCCTGTTTTTGCTGATACTAATTTCTTCACTTCCCCTGCAAGATATTTTTGTAAATGCTATAAAAAAGAAGGGAAAAAAATTTGGTCACCAAAGAAAACACCATGACAGGCCCTCGTCATACAATTTTTTGAGTTAATGTGTATTTCTATCTAAGCATAACTTTATTGGTCAGTATGCTCCATCAAACTTTTTTTAGAATTCTGGTGATGCTATATTGATGTTTTTGTTTAATGGTCTCTATCAGCCCTCTGTAAAAAATTATACAATTAATGATGATAGTGATGTATTGATGTGATCCTATTTTTATTCAGGATTTACCCAGCTGTTTCTTCATTTCTACTTGAAATAAATAAATTTATCTGTAACTTTAGAAATGTAGTGTTTTATTCAAAAACTGAAACATATTTATTTATCTGTTTCTTTCACTGAATTAGAAATTTAATTTTCCTTTCCAGAAACTAGAAAATAGGATACGCAGCAAATAGATATGCAATGATTTGCTCCCTCAATATTGTCTTTTCCTGTTTCTTCCATTTTTTGCCTCTCATAATATGGAGAGAAACAAGGAAATAATACTTTAGGATCAAAGTACATTGGACAACTGGGTTCACAAAACATAAGATTTGAAAATATTAAGAAATATGATCGTTGATTTGAAAAGGTATTTAAAATAGAAAGCCAAGGTGGCATCTATTAAATTAGCAATTTGTTTCCAACTCAGAGAAAGGTAGAGTGAGTTCTTATATAAAAAAATAATAGGACCATTTCTATAGTGTAGGTAAGAATTGATGAAGAATTTTAAAAGAAAGCCTACAAATAATTTTTTTTGTTTGACCAATTAATTTTGAGAAACATATAAACAGAATAAGCTATCCTACTATTCAAGATACCATTAGGGGGAAAAAAATCAAACAAAATCAGAAATGTGCCACAAAATATTTTTCATAATACTTTTCAGAGTAATTAATGGATATCACAAAAATCTCATATTTTGCTACAGTAATTGTAAATCAAGCTGATTTGCATACTCCATTACTTATTTTCTCAACCCAAAAGCTTCTTTATCTATAAAATTCATGAGATAAACTGTGGAATACTGAAATCAGCTCACCCAATCAAAGTGAGAATTACCACAATATCAAAAACACCAACAATAATTGATTTGGTCCCTACTCCAATTGACTAGAAGTTAAAAAATTAACAATGCTGCAACTTAATTGAAGTTATAATCCAAAATTTCTCACCAAAAGTAGCTTGAGAGCTGATGTAGACCTCATGGTACACCCCAGCATACTTGACCTTGACTCGAATTGTGGGTACACGGGCCGGCGACCCGAGACCCGAATCCGGATCTCTCTTCTGCACAAGCATGCCACAAGGTCGGACCTCCCATTTCTCCTCCACCTCCACTTGCTTCTTAGGCGACGACTCCTTTACTGGTGACATGGTCGACTTGGATAGATTATTCATCATCTTGGGTAGATTTTATAGCATGAATTAGAGATCTGAATTGAGAATTCGATGGAATTGGGGCAGGAATGCGAGAATTTAAGAGATTTGCGCAACTCCTCCGAATTGAATTGAGAGAGGAGATTGTACGATAGCAAAGCTGGATCTTTGGTTTGTGTAGAGAGAGAGATGAGAGATGAGAGAGAGAGAGAGAGAGGAAGGAGGCTCTAGCGAGAAAGCAACTAGAGAACAAGCGATGATTGAAATAATAAATATACAGACGGCAGATCAACAAGAGTAGTCAGAAGGGAATTTTTACGGTTACACCCTCTGTAAAGTTTAGTTTTTGTTCTGTCTTTCTCTGGAGGAACTGATGTTTTAATATTAAAAAAATGCATTGCTCTGTGTGTAGCATGTTATAGTTGCTAATTAAAGAGATTAGTCTATTATTTTACCTATTGGCTCATTTATTATCTTCTTCTTTTCATGACCACATCTAATATATCTTGTGTTCACTGAATAAAAAAATTTTAATTTAATTTTCAAACAAGTGATAATTAATATGGAACCAGAAAATAAAGTTGCATTTCTTACTATAGACAAGCAATGTTTTTAGTTTGACAATAAAAATGTACTTTTATCATATTATCACGCAAAGAGAAAAAGTGTTATTTAAAATTTAAATTTTATACCAGTTAATATTTAGCTAGAAATTTTAAGTTATCAAATTTTCCTCAGTTAACATAAAGAATATTTTTTTCGAAATTAATAAAAATTCACACAAATTTTCTTCAAATTTTATAATATTATGGAGAGACTTCATCCAAAAAATAATATACATCCTAGGCAGAATACCTATTACAAGGTTAGTGTCCTGAAAACAAAAATAAAATAGAGTTGGTACTCCCAAGAGATTGACCATGAAAGTCTTCTGTTCTTTGGCACACGGTGCACTCTTTCCTACAGTAAATAGGTTCCATTATCTCCAGTTACAAAAAAATGGAGATATCCGTTGCGATATGGACAGGGAGCAGACTGTCGGTACTCCCCAGAGAGCGATACTATGCTGACGTGTAAGTCTTAGAAAACTGGAGTGGATTTAATTTCAGCACGCTTTTTATTTCTCCTTTCAATTATTTTTGGTTGATGAAAACACGGTTTCACTTTACAGTTTACTCCCATTCCCAATGATCAAGGTCTCTATATATTACCCAAAATTACACGAAATTCAGCGAAAAGGTGAAAAGTGAGAGGAAAATAATAAAAAAATAAAAGAGTTGGGTATAGAATTACATTGCCAAATTAGTCTATCTACCAAAGCGTAAAAAAGGAGAAAAAGGAAAGGTGCTGGTGCGAATGTTCTCTTTCATCTTGCGTCGACACTAGACGGAGACGGATCTTCTGTGGCTCTATACTTGTAGATAATATATATATATATTTTTTTTTTGACAAAAAGGAAATGTTGCGGAGTTCGTGGGACTGGTTAGATGGAAAGGGAAAATAATAAGGATAAGCTTAATAAGATTCCCACTGTTTACATTCTACATTTGTAAAATTTTAAATTCGCTTCCATTTGGTTAAAAAATATGTGAAATTTGATAAAATAAAACTAGCACCGAAAATAACTTCTAAGTATACTATCAATGTCTATGATCATATACAAGGTGAGTTTAAAAAAAAATTGATAGCATAAATATTTAATTTTACGATTTTCAATTTGGCACAAGAGCAAAATTTTGACAATATTTAAAGTTTATCATTATTTAAGGTCAAACTAATTTTACTCCTGAAGGAGTCAAGTGTGCAATTTAATTTATAAAAAGATAGGAAAAGTTGTGTATGCTTTAGATTAAATTTCATTTATAGATAGACTGTTAGCTAGAGTACACTGTTTTCAGTAATTTCAAAGTACATTGTCAATTCATTTTGCAACCAAACATTAAAATTGTCAGCCAATGACCGAGTTACATCAAACCCCAAAATTTATGCAATTTGTGTAGCTGTTACAACTGTTCAATGGGTCATAGGAAAAACAGGGCTCAGATTTCTCGTATGACAACCGGGTCAAGATGGGTCATTATTTCTTTTTGGGGGGTAGTGGGTCCCAATTTTAGATACACAGACACACAGTCTGGTGGAAACTTTACTTTACGAACCATTGAATGTGTGAGGCAGAAT
This sequence comes from Rhynchospora breviuscula, assembly GCA_027562975.1. Lineage (NCBI taxonomy): Eukaryota > Viridiplantae > Streptophyta > Magnoliopsida > Poales > Cyperaceae > Rhynchospora > Rhynchospora breviuscula. The sequence continues at coordinate 13,343,413 of CM050400.1, read as the reverse complement.
CTCATTCCTTATCAGACAAATCTCCATGCTCACAATTTCTAATATCTTATCTAGCACTTTTAGGTGTTAAAGATAGGAAAATGATTTTTCAACTCAAAGTTCTAGCTTCTATCATTTGTAGCTTCGTATTTATAAAAGAGTTGGGGAATTAATTAACAATGAATTAATTTGACAATTAGGAGAACCGTTAAAATTAATGGACAATTTTGAATTATGGCATTTGTAATGTGATATATAGTTTATTCATTGATAATTTCTCGTCTACGAGATGTGTGAATTTTAAAGTCGCATCTGTAATACCGCTTGATCTATTTATAATTACTAGCAGGAGATGCTCCAATACATGGGCAAACAAAGAAACAAAATAATGTCAGACAATAAAAATATCTGGTTGAATCTTCCTGCGATATAGGTGGATAGTTTTCCAAAAAATAAATTGTTTAAACACCACTTGACTTTTTTCTATCAAAGGATCTAATCTTTTATCTGAAATCAACATTTATACCACACAACAGATCATATCAAACAAATCAATGGTCCATGGTTGATATAACAATTATTTCCACCCATTAGTGAAATTGTTCCGACCTTTTTATGAGTGCTTTTATAAGTAGTAGGGACTCTAGTGAAATTGTTCCGATCTTTTTATGGGTGTTTTTATAAGTAATAGGAATAATAATATAAAAAAGGTTGTATGTGCCTCTCTTTCCATTAAGAAAATACATATAATGTAACCAATTGAAACATTCTACTAAATGGTATCTTTATCTCTAATATGCCAAAGTACATAATTAAGTACTTCTCATTTATTGAGAAATTACAAATCAATAATAAGTTAGCCGGGTTAACTACGAATCACATTTTTTTTTTTAGACAAACTAGATAGCTGGTACAAATCACACCTTAGATTGATCTAAAAGGAGGCCACAATTCCAACATGTACAACCCTGACTCTTGTATATATAATGGATCAAGCAAACTATCATGATCCCTTTGCAACATAGCAAACAATAAATAAAAGAGCCTAACATTTTAAGAAAACTTAAGAACCAATTTTTAGTCTAATGATTAAAGCCAGTGTTTTCCAACTAAGAAACACTAATTCAATACTGGGTTGAAATTTTTTTTTAACAAATATTTTAAATTAGAGTCCCGGTCAAATTTATTAAAAGAAAAATATTTGAAGTTGAAAATTTTAATTTTAAATTTTTTTTTTTCTAAATTATGGGAAGATTTCTACTTGCTCATGACGATGCCTTCCAACATCAAGACACCGTTATATACGATCAGAGACCGCCGGATCTTTTATAATTTCTTTTTATGTACTTCCCTGTTCCTGCCATTGTCAATGATATTTCATATTGATTCATACCAATATTCATACAATTAGACATACATTCGTCTCTAAATTAAATATTAACACGCCTTGACCAAAAAGCTATGAATACGACATTAGCTCTGCTTATGGTCCAGGAAATAATTGAATAAGAAGCTCCAAGTGATTATGTTCTTCTTTATACAATCTACCATGATATAATGTTAAAGCACAACCACGGCACTAACCGGAATAATAACAACAATAAAACAAGCTCAGCTTACATTTGTATACCAAAAACATACATATATAGTATTTTATGTGCTCAAAACACTTTGAAGAGTGGTTCTGATAAATAATAAACTTATAAATGCATCTCTTTTGTTGGCCTACATGATTATGATAATAATGTGCCGACTAATGTGGTATGGAAATGGGCAAATATATTATATTGGCATTTAGTTAGGTAGTCAAGTCAGATGAAGGAATGAGCCAAAAGTATGAGATCATTATCTCATGATAAGGATAGGAAGTTAGTCTTTCTTTGTCGGTCCAATATATGTTGATTATATAATTCATACTTCAGAAATTTTAATTAGGAGTTAATGTCGGGAATTTTCGTCCAGCAATAACCAAACATAAGGCAAAAATTTATTGATACTAACTCTTTCTAAAAACCGAAAGAATAGCTGTTAATATATGTCAAAACTCAAAACTGAAAAATAAATTGAGATATATTCTTTATTGTTTAGTTTATACTGTGTATAATTTTGATTTAATTTGAGAATTTTGGTACCAATGAAACACTAATATAACTAATTTTTTGAAGTTCTTAAATGGACAAGTAATTAAATTTCTGTCGCATCATATTTGAAATATAATATAGAGTAAATCTTAGAAATGCAATTGAAATTTTTTATCCTTTTCAATATTTGAAAAGCGTTGAGTTGATTGTAATCACTATCATAAGGTCTACTGTCAACATATAATATAACTCTTTAAGTTAATGCCTAGAGTGTTTCTCTTTGATTTGACACCCCTAAGAATGCATATTTAAATTGTTAAGGTTTAAATTGCAAGTGTTATACTTCCTTTTAGTATTAGCGATAGTCTGACATAAATTAAATTTATGAGTTAAATAATATTCTAAAACTCCCCATGATATTACCATTGCAAGTTTAAAAACGACTTCATTACACTATTCATCGTAAATCATCGCTCAATGATCACTTGACAACGCAAACGAACTTAACAAAAATTACAAATTTGTCCAACGACTCATTTAATTATAGTTTACGTTAAATCCAGGTGGTTAACAAGCCATAATGAAATTTGGGTGCATTAGGCTGCTTTAACAAAATTGAATGTACATATAAAATGCAGGGGTTTGACCGTTTACGGCAAATGACATCAGCCATTGGACATAATTTAGTGGCACTTTGGTAAATTTCTCAAACACGACAAGTCCCTGCTGGCTGTTGCTGTTTACTGCAAAGAAGCAAAGTGTAAATGACTTGACGAGTCCCGCTCTTTGGCAAGAGAACTAGTCGATCGATCCCTTGGGTGTGTAGAATATATGAGGTATTAAAATTGAATTTTAAATTTCGTTCTGAAAAAATAATATATTTTCTTTAAAATGAGTTTTTGTAAAAATATTTTTAGTAAATCTTAGATATAAAATAAGTATTTTCTTTAAATTTTAAAGACATACGGTTGTACATAACACACTAAATTACATGTTTTATATAAATATAAATAAATAATGGTTTTAAAAGTTAACATTATATCTTTTTAACACATGCAATACAAATACATACATATTTTTAAAACGAAAAGAAAAGAAATCTGACGCGTCAACCGTTCCATCAAGTTAACTAAATAGGAGGCCTGCAAATTAAGACAAATCATATTATAATACATGTCATAGCTAAAAAACTTAGTGGAGATTTAAATTGAGAGAGTTGTTGTACATTCCTTATTTATTACAAGAATAATTTTCTTTCAACTAGGAATTTATTGTAAATATTTTAAATTGATAAACTTTACTTTGTCTATATCTACAAAGAAGAGGTTACCATATTGTACAACACAACAAGAGTGCTTTATGTTAGTCCCTCGTTGTCCACTCAGTTGGGAATTTTTCATGAAGCTCTTCATGACTCGTGAACGAAGAAAAACAAATCTTTGTACGTAGACCAAAACATAGAAATATAGAACCCATAATAAATAAATAAAAAGTACAATTTTTGCATTGATTTATAAAATACTAACTGGCCTATTTTTATCAAAATAAAACGGCACGTCGATTATAAAAATACAACCATATACCTAAAATAATAAATATGTAGCTCCTTTTTTTTTCCTTTTGCAAGTGGCGCTGATGAATGATTAATTATAATCAAAGTCAACATCTTTTAAAAAACTTAATCATGTTGTGGCGTGAATTTTTTTTAATAAATATGATATAAATTTCAACCAATAGGTGGGAGTAAGGAGTATCAAATTTAGGCATAATTAATCTCCTAACAACATGCATGATCATATTAAAAATGGCGTAGCCATGTGAGTAATTGGTGTTTGGTTCGGTACGTATTTCTATACTATACAACGCCTGTACCCACATGCCACTTGGACTACAAAAATGCAACCGACACATACTGTCCCTTTCAAGTTTTTAGCTCGAAAAGTACAAAATTAAAGAATGTTAACTAAACTTGCGGTTGTTGTATTTGGTACGTGTTAATCTTTCTTCAAACAGAAAATTGTGATAGAACGAAATAGTCTGTAAATCAGTTATATATGAAGAAATATGTGATTTTTTTTTTCATTTTCAATTTTCAATTTTCAATCAAACAACATTACTACGCTTTCAAATTATAGAAGACGATTTAGAATATAATATTAACCACATCAGAAGACCCAACTGAAGAATCTATTCCTACGAATTTGTGCTAAAAGAAAGAACATTAATTAGCGGGATACCAGTAATGATATCACTATTGGTATTATAATTATAATATATTTGAGATGCCATTATTTTGTCGAGTCAGCAATTTCCTTTTGACTATTCAATATTTTTAATAACAATAACCAACTTTTATTTCCGACAAATTTCCAGCTGATTTCTACCAAACGGCAATCGAGACATTAAAGTGAATAATAAAACATTTTTAAACTGAAAATTGACGATGCTCCGACAACTTTTGACAAACTCGAACTGAGATATTTAGAGTGAAATAATTCATATAAACTAAATACCAAAATATTTAATTTAAGAATATATACTTAGCTATGTAATGGTCTACGTCCTTTATAAATTATAATTCACCTTAAATACTTAGCTTATATTCTTTACCATCTAATTTAAGAATTTAGTTCTTTTATTATTGAACTTAACTGTGTAAATGTGCTTAATTATTCAGTTTAACTGTCTGTGTACTTTTAATATTTAATTTTAATGTTTTAGTATCAGTTTATGTGTTTTATTGTTTGGTTTAAACTCCGACTGCTTTAGATTTTATTTTTTTCACTTTTTAAGTTTTTCATTATTAGCTTGTCAACTTATTAGTCATTTCGAGTGTCTTATTGTGTACTTTGTGCGCTTTGTTATATTATGTTGGCATTATTTAGTCATTTCGAGTGCCTTATATATCATGCACTTTGTTTGCTTTGTTTTTTTGTTCTAGTCATATAGAGTTCTTCAATATTAGTGATTTGACTTTTTTTATTCACACATTAATCATTTTGTTATTCAGTTAACATTATTGACAACCGATCAAACTGGCTGAAGGTGTTTGCCTTCCAGAATGCAATCGGACCATATGGTCCCAAAAAAAAAATTTATATATTAATGCCCAAAAAAACAAAGAATTTATATGATGTACTTTAAGTGTTTCATCTACATGCAGCAACTTTTGTATTAATTTCTGAAGTCTGAAATCTGAAACCGTACCAATTTGTTTTATTTTGAAAATTCAATCGCAACTGATGGCTTGAATCTTTTATCATTCAAGTTTCAACATATATTGAGAATACTGTTAATTAGCATTATAGTCGTAATAATCCAAATCGTGGATAAAAAGTTTCCAAATGCATAATTATAAATGTTGTTCTTCGATACACTTTTATGTTGTTACCTCTGCAAAACGGCGATCCATGTATGATATTTGATATACCTTTACATAGAAGATATCTCATGCTTAAATTTGAGGAACACATGAAAGTACATGCCACTAGCACACCTCTTTTTTTAATCCAAAATGTGCGTGAACAACTCCTAACTAATTCTTTGACTGTGGATAAATACAGCGATAAAAGCTACTTTGTTTTTCTCCAAGAGATGCATAAGGTTAGGTGGTGTATTTGTTATTTCACTTTGTAATATTTTGAGATTTTGTAGGGATGAAAGCCAAATTTGTCCCTTTAAAATAATAATAATTGTGTGAAGGGAAATAAAGTAACACCATGGAGGGTCATGTTGCTATCTGAGTATTTTCATTTCAAGTGCTCACAGGAATTTCGGCCGTGCACCTATCAAAACATTTGAAAAATTTGCAAATATTTTTCCTTGTTTCAACGTTGGTTGATGCATTGATGCTTCTCAGGCGATTGGGACAAGCTAACAGAAAAGCCAATTAATTTTGACAGATCATAATTTATGAATTTTATTAACATAATAATATAGAAAGATGTTATCTAATTATGCAATGGCGACAATGACTGTAATATAGTGTAAATACCAGACCCAGTTTAACTGTGTAATTAGGTTAATTTTAAAAATAATACTAGGACAAATGAAATTTTAAAACTATTAATCCCTAATCAATTAATTAAATAGCAACAGTAAAACTTACTTCAAATTTAAATCTTCTAACTTACATAATCTCTAAAATTTATCTAAATTATTTTTAGTGGAATTTAACCTCAATTTAAATTGAATTTAACATCAAAAATATTAAATAAGGATGAAAATAGCTAATTAAATTGATTCAAACGAGTCATGGCATTATAAGCCACATGGTTTAGCCACAGAAGATCGAAGAGATCAATTTTTGATAAAAATCGGATTTTCACCGATTTACTGTTGGCAGCATCTCCTTTTTTCTCTCATTTTTCCTTCCTTTTTCCGCTCCGTCTAATTTTTCTCCTCTTTACTCCGCCTCTCCGACGGAGTTTCTTCGAGTTTTTAATGGCGGGATGGATTGTGACCAACCAATCCCGCCGTAACACACAGTACTTGGCTCCGATTGGTTGATCCTCCTCGTTCTTATCCATTGGGGAGCGGATAAGGCGTTGAACTGTTGACCGACTGTAAGATTCGAGCTCAAACACCATCTTCGCCGTTGATTTCTCTCTCTCTTCGCCTCTCAGCACCACCTATAAATACCCCCTTCTTCTGATTTGGTCAGTTGGCTGGCGATTAGGGTTTCCACTGAAAAAAAAAAGAGGAATAGAGAAAGAGAGAGAGGGAGCAACTGCTGAAGATCCAAGGTATAACTTGGCCCTCTTGTAATCTGTTTGTTGATTCGATTTTTCTGAAACTGTTAACTGCTCTTAGTTAGGGTTTGTGCTTGAATCTGAGATTTGACCTCTGTGATGTTGTGTTATATGTGGTTGTGACAGGTTTTGGACGAATCAAATTGCTAAGCTTAGAGCTTATACTTGATTGTTATGTAACCGAGAACTTTAATTTTTATAATTTGGGTTCTGTCAAGTAATTGAAACTGTTATTAGGCTAAAATTGTTGTGTCAGGGGGTTAATCCTCCTGGTTGGGCATGTTGGAGACTGTTGTGAGGCTTGCGATGGGATTTCAAGTCTGGTACTAGCCCCTGGTACACCTGATGTACCACTGGTACCATTCTGGTACGCTGTGGCGTGAGACAGGGACTGATTTGTGAGGAAAAAGGGCCTATATGAAAATTTTCTAGGGGCTTGTTTGTAAAATAAAGGACCTATTAGTAAAATAAAATGATTCAAGGGCCCCTGGGAAAAAGTTGCTAGATTTCGGGTCGGATCTGACCCCTCTTTATCGGATCCATGCGGACCCGTTACGTCTAGCTCAGGTCAACTGGGTCAGATTGACCTGGCTCGACCATGTGTGATGTTTGGGCTGGCCGAGTTGGGCCTGAAAATTCTGGGCTGAAAGAAAAGGAAAGGAAAGTGGAAATTTGGGCTTGAGCCCAATTCGGTTTTGTGAGGCCGACATTTAGCTGAAATATTTTGATAAAAACTTAATCTTTGATTAAGATTGTGGGCTTAATAAACAAATAATTAATTAGAGGAAAATCCATTAGAAATAATTGGGTATTCCTTTAATTAGTCGGATTCGATTTCAGAAGATGATGAGTATAGTCTAGGTAAATCAAGAACAGATGCTATGAAGGCACAAGTATAGATTATCTGATCCCAAACAAACAAACAAATAAATTTTAATTATTTTGATCTTTGATTTCATATTTTCATTTCATATTTCAGATTTATTAGTTTATGATTTAAGTTTTATTATTTAATTCTCGATATCTAATATCTAAACAATTCATTAAAGGAAACAAAATAAAAAAAAATTTATTAAATGGTAAAGATAACATTTAAATACGGGATTAATTAAAAGAAAAATTTAGTTAAGGTTAATAGGAATAATAAGGAACTTAATAATTCGTAATCACTTAGCATTAATTAAAAGCATTAGGATAGTTAAATATAATTACACATTTAATTAAAGTAAGAAACATTAACTAAATTATATAAAATGATAAGAAATAAGAAAAGAATAAAAGAAATATTATAATAACTAAAATTTAAGTTACTAAAAACACAAGCAATTACTAAATAAATAAATAGAGGTCAGTCTAGTAAATTAAGCCAAAGCCATTCACAAAGGAAACCGTTAGTTAGATCTTAACGGTTTTAATCAATTTTTCAAGAGACCCGACGGAAGAGAGTTTTGACCCAGCAACAGGTGCGGACACGTGGACTTTTATAGAAATCTTAATTTAGTAAATTAAAATATTGCATGGCATGTTGATGATCCGAATTGATTGCATAAGTCTAACTTATTACTTATTTAATGAACAAATATTACAACTCAAGTTCATGTTGAATGAACTTCACTAAATCACGGAGGATTACCAGGTAAGTTTGGAATATCCGTTTGAATATAAATCTCGATTTATGCTGTGATTCTTGCCTGAAAATGTGGAGTTTGAGATTGAATATATGAAGGAATTTTGGAGAATTTGAATAAGAATAGAGATAAAAGTCACTCTTCGGAGTCGGCCAGCCCCCGGCTTCGACCAGTTCGGTAGCGCTATGCGGATGTGGAATTCCCTTTTGCTTGCCCAGGGTTAGAGAAAAAAATCTCTTTCGCCTGCCCGTGGGTTAGGGAAAGGTCTCATTTTGCTTGCCCAACCGGTTGGGTTAGGAACCTGAGTGCAATCCTGATCTTGACTTGTTGATATGATTTTGATATGATTAGATTATGTTCTATCTTTGACTTATTGTTTGTTATATTGCAAATTATTTTGCAGTATGGTTTTGATTGGACCGTTTTTGCTTAGGTGCTCGGTATGCAGCCAGATAGATACTTGCATCATATTAATCTCTTTAATTCATATTTATTACTTTAAATTGTCAATTATTACATTAAAAGCATTCATACTATATAGTCGGGTATTAATTCTAGATTACGATTTCAACTAGAAATCCACGTCTGGAACTAAAACCCGCACTGAGAATTATATTCTCACTCGCATTTGTTTTGCATGTTCCTCGATGGTTGGGGGTTCCAGGCGATCCACCGTCCGGTGAGAGGACCGCCACTTGCAGTTTTTGACGGTACCCACGTTCATATGCAGATCTATATACCCCACCTACATTTTGCTATAGTGTATCATGTGTCCCTAGCCCCTACTGGTATTTACTTTTACTTAGAGTACCCCGATCCTCCAGCCCCTCCAGTTCCACCTATGACCCCTCCAGCACCTCCACCTACCCCAGAGGCAGCTAGTCCCATCATAGATCTTGATAGTGATGTTGAGGAGGAGCCCGAGGAGTACTAGTTTGTTGTTATATGTGTTGGAGTTATGTCCTAGAAGTCAATGATTTAATGACTTAAATATTAGTTTATGTTATGGATGATATTTTATCATCTGTTCCTAGGTTTATTATTGACAGATCATTCAGGTTGAGGATCTGAATTGTGGATCTCTGTGGATCATTCTTTAGAATGACAATAATAAATCTAAATGGTCCATAATCTTGATAATTAACAAGGAACATTAATTATCTTATAAGATTAGTATGCAAGTTAAGTGATGATTAAGTTCTACAAATCATAGGTAAAGAGTTGCCAACTTAATTGCATATGTGTATGTTATGGAACATAGCACAGGACTTGACCCAACGAAATAAATGTATGGATTGTGTTATGTGTCATTATTTATTTCGTTATGATTTTGGTTCTAAGTTTGAGATGTTTATCTTTTCCACATGAGGATAGGTTCAATAAATATCGTCTACCGTTGATTCCTGATAAGGGCTGCTATACGGACTTTATTTATGTTCTCTTGAATTGTGCGGGGAAAAGCTAATCATCAAGAAAACCGTATGTCCCTCATTAATTCGCTTAGTGAGTGACGATATCTGTTTGGGCCCCTTGATGGAGATAGATTGTTTGCATGCAATTTTATACAATTATCTCTAGATCAAGAAACGTATAATCTGCAAGAATGACACGTTCCAATCTTGGATTATACGATGATATCGTGAGACATAAGAATCAAAATAGGGAAATAATTTTATTCTCTTATGCAGGATTTAAATACTGTAGCAGTACACTATTTATGCGAATTGGGAATCATAACGTGTTGCTAGATACCGCTTATGATTATTGGAATTAAATAACGATTTAATCCCATGTCCAACTTAGCATAAATCCTCAAAGGGTCACACAAAATAGAGTTTTGACCAAGACAGTGCATTATTTATTTATTTATTCGCAACAGTGCGTATTGCGGAAATATGATAAGTTGATTGATTAATTATATACCGTTATAATTAATTAAGTCAAATGGATCATATGGAAATAAATTAATGCATTAGCTAATCCTAGAATAATTATTAATTAGTTAATAATTAGTTTAGCTCAACACAATTTAATATAAATAGTTATATTAATTTATTGGGCCAATATGTATGTATTAAATATATAGTCCAATTGAAGAGCATTTGGAGTAGCATCTAATTATGTGAATTAGAGGCTTAATTAATAGAGTTGAGAGGCCCATTTGAGCCCATTAATGGCCAGCCACAAGAGGTAGGTGGGATGGCATTCTTGTAAATAGATGGTTGGTGGTAGGTAGGGATTGTGCACTATATATAGAGATGTATAGATGCAAAAATTGAGGCTTCTCTCTTCCCTAACCCTAGCCGCCACCCTTCCCCTCCCTCTTTGGCCGCCGGCCTCACCTCTCTCTCTCTCTCCATTTGCTCATGGGTTGAGCATATTCTCTCCACCTATTAAATAGTTAATTAAGGAAGAAGAGAGAATACCTTAGGATTAGCTTCGTTCTAATCGAATCGCTAGCACGAATCGATTTAGATATTGGTTAATCTCTAGGTGGACTCGAGGCGGCCGTCAACCATGGTGGAGGCGCAAGGAGAGCACTCCACCGACTCCTACGCCATTGGATCGAGCCCCGCGGATGCGATTTCGCGAGAGGTACAAATCCAAACCCTTTCTCTTGTGTTGATTGACTTTTGCACTAGATCCTCGCACTTGTTTGTGGTTAATTAAGTGTAATTAGCTTCAAAATTAAAATTTGTGCACTTTCTAACAGTGGTATCAGAGCCAGGTTGTGCTTAAGTTAATTTGACACTTAATTAAGAGAAATTGGCTAATTAATGGATTAGTAGAGTTGATGCTATTGCTTGCTGTCTGGAAACAGCAATTTCTGTGTTGTTTTGCGTTTTTCGCTATGAAATGTTCTCTGAAAATTTTTTCTGTCAACTAGAAAGTTGTAGATCTGTGGATTGTGATTCTTTTGGCGTTGGATTCACATTTTTCTGAAATTGTATGAATTTACTGTGAATAAAATGGAAACGGTGCGCAGAACCAGTTTCTGCTTGCACTGTTCTGTTTGAATGGCTTAAAAGATTTATATTTTGAATATAAGTACCAGTGTTCTTTGGCTAGATTTAAAGAGGACTTGAAACTCTTTCTGGACATGTATAGAATGTTGCATGGTTCAGATTAATTCGTGGGTTTTCAAGTATGAAAAGAAAGATCTCGTCAGATCTGGTTTATTGAACAAACTGATTGTTCTAATAAACTGTACCAACTGAGAACTCTTTCTGGAAAATTATTTGAATAGAGTTGTTTACTTTTAAGTTATGATTCCAGGAAAATTAATTTCATAATTTTTCATGGAAGTTTGGTACCTCAACCAGGTCAAACCTTTTCGGTCGACAGTCTGTTCCAGTACAGGTCTAGTCGATTGTTAAGCTTGTAACTTGAATTTCTTAAACTGAACTTAGTGGTTTTCTTTTCATGAATAGTTAGCCAATAGATTAAACAAGTTTTTCTATGTATATTGTATATATAAAAACTGGATGGAAGGTGATCTTTCAGACCGGATGGTTGAGAAGAAAAACAGAATATCTCAAAACGGTGTTTTCGCGCACTTGTTTCAGATTTGTCTTTTTTGATTCTCTCAGATGGTTTATGATCTCTTCCTGAATTTTTGACTGGTAATTACAATCTAGACAAGGAGCTTATATAAATTATTTCATATTTTTTGGAGACCGAAAACTGTGGATTTTGTCGTGTCCCATTAGATACTTTTTTTATCAAAGTATTATTTACTAATTATTCAAACTAGTTGAAAAAGTAATTAGGATACTCCTTGTGTGATCTCCTTTCAGTTTTTTGATGATTGAAAAGTTTTCAAAAGAAATTTAAACAAGTTTGGTTGTTTGAAATTTGAGCATTTACACACGGAAATTGCGAATGGCAAATAATACGCAAAGACACTTGAAAGTCATTAATTATAAACAAATTACACTAGTGGATAGACTTGTGCTAACTTTGTTTTGTAGGAGGATGTGGGTTTAGTATGGCTCATGATTCAATGCCTTGTGGTTTGTAAATTGAATGCATGTGTGATTGCGTGTAATAAGGCCTTTGGTGCCATTAATTAATTTTGATTAATTTTTGTGTAACTTGTGTGGCTTGCATGCCCCTAAGGTTAGGATGGGAATAGAAATTTACACATGTAATTTTGTTCCTTTATTTTATATAGGATTTAGATCCATATATAATTTAGTGGGAGGGACAAAGATTAGATTAGTTTTGCTACATGGAGATGCGGCGAAAACTAATGCAAGCGGGAGCCATACAAACCCACAACAATGCTTGAGATGTTTTATTATGTGAAAGTTTGTGGATGCTATGAATGTCATAGGATAGGTATGGGTGTATGTTTACACGACCACCAAACAAGAGTCACATAATTGTTTGTCCCATTAATTTGATTAAGTCGACCGCCCTCCTTCTCTCTATCCCCTTCACGTCGTTCGGTGCCAAATGACGATTTCTCGCCGACGCGGGACGTCTTTTGGTTAACCCTCGAAGTCGGGGTGTAAATCGGATTTACTAGGAGCAAATAGAGAGAGGTTACTTATCGATGGACCCTAATCGGATTGGACATCGGGGCGAAGTTTGTGGATGTACATGAGACATTTCACAAACCAAGAGTCATATGGTTAATATGATTGGTTGGAGAACCTACCTTATCTAGTTGTTTTGGTGTTATGCCGACGCTGCCCCATCTCAACGAAAATAGAGATCTTGGATAACCAACTACATTTGGGACATTAAATAAATGTAGTGGAAGTTTTATTTGTTATAAACAAAACATTTGCATAAACTAAATGACCTTAAATTGATTTTGTTATAGATGTTAAAATTGTTAATTTTGTTGCGATCAATCTTTGAAAAGAAACTTAAATATATCAATTCCCAAAACTTTACTCAAACTACCCGAACGTAGTATCGCGATGATTGATTGACTTTTGACGAAAAGTTATTCAATAAAGCGTATGACTAATATCCTCATTTGAAATTTCTAGACCTTTGAATTAACGAATTCATATGGACTAGAATTTAACTCCTACGCTCTTATCCACTTACTCAAGAAGGCGTTCTTGGAGAAAGTAGATATTGACTCCATCATTTACAATCGAGTGTGAAGGGCATGAGTTGACCAAGAGATTCTTCTATAAGAAGATATATGAATGTTTCGTTAGCTTACAAATCGAAAGATTTAAGTAGCTAATTGACAACTAGAGATATTACGATCTCCAATGTCAAGGATTGTTGATATTGTCATACGATCTCTTTGGAATTATAAAGGATATAATGTTACCTTTTTCACACTTGTTGATGCAAATAGGTAATTGGTTAAGTATTCAAGAAATACTTCACCAAGGTATGAGTTGACATTTCGAGAACCTCAATTGTGACTATGTGTCACATGAGTTGTTTCATTTACTGTTTATGGGAGGTATTTGAAAGGTTGTTCGAAATACCATGATTGTAATGTTCTAATCCTAAAAGTGTATTTGTCGTTCAAATTATCTCATTATCTCTAATTCACACTAGTAACTTGATACTAGTTCATATGCTCGCATTTAACGAAATGTGTTGGCAATGAAGAATAAGAGACACTTCGAGAGACGTAAAGCAAACTCCGTATAGGAAATGACTTGTTCGTCTAAGTCATTACCATTGGATACGTAGAGTTATCTTTATTAAGAGTTTGTTTAAGAATTGAAGGTTACATACCTTAATCCTAACCTCTCAAAATATTATCTCCATTTCATATTCGATGATGGACGATTATGTTATTTTTATATGATTTCATGCATCTTGATCGAATTTGCTTGAAATAGATAAACATGTTTTTGAATGACAAACAGGATGCGTAAGACTTGACTTAAAGTGTTTGACTTTTATGTGTAATAGCCGCTTAGTCATAAATAAACGAGAATCGCATTATGAGAGTCTACGTAACGTAGAGCTCGTAGTTCAATTCGATTTCTCATCAATTGTTATATGCGAATCATGTTTGTTAATTGACAAAAGCGCCTTTGACCTACAAAGGTTTAAGGACAAGTGACTTGATTAGGACTTATACATATCGATGTATATAGATCTATAAGTACTTGTGAAATAAAAGGTTGTTTATACTTTATTACTTGACCAACGATCATTGTAGATATTAACATATCTATTTGATAAGGTATAAGTATGAATCTTTTGATTAGTTCAAAGGAGTTCAAGAGTGAAGTTAAAAGACCGTTCAAGGAAAAGAAAAAGTCTTACAATTAATCATGGTAAATAGTTAAGTCGTATGATTTGAAATATTATCTAAAGAGTATGAAAGTAGTTTCACAACTCGCTCCATGAGGAATAATATGTTCAAGAATGGAGGTATCGAACAATATTTAGTATAGTTCGATCGGTAATAAATCAAATTGACTTATTCGACTCATATTAGGAAGTTATGTTTGAGGACAATATTGTTTACACTGAATAATGTTCCATCGAAGTCTATTGAGAAAGATATTTTACGAGATTTTGATCTCTAACTATATTGGTTCTCAAGATTTGGTGTTAAGAAGCTTATTTCAAGGTTTGTTGACTTATAAGCTTGAACCAAATAAGACACTCTATATTTTGTAGGATACCTTAAGTCGAAAAGACACTACTTCCACGAACATGATAAGAACAAAATAGTTGTTGCTAATCATAACGTAGTCTTAGAGAATAAAATTCTCAAGAAGAAGTAGTGGGAGTAAAGTGAGCATTAAAATAGTTTGTGCGTCACTACAAGAAGTATTCTTATAGAAAACTTGTTACTCTATGCATGGTGCTTAGTGGGAGTTGATCGGAACTTCAATCACAAGCCGTAGTGAAAGGAAGAAGTTTAATAGTACGCTCCTTCCAATAAGGACTCAACCATCTCACGAGTTGATGATGTTCGAGACACTCATGGAATGTAAGGAGTCAAGAATTTATTCTACAAATCGTTGTAGAAATAGTTCATGAACCTTAAGTACCGATCCTACAAAAGTCAACGCGAGTTGATTTCCTGAGCCGTTTGATGCATAGGCTTCACGACATTCTCGTACTTGTCATATGAGAATCCGTTGAGAAATAAGGAAATGATGGAAAGATATGATTCCACATGTATGGTTTAAATCCATACGGTCTTTAAATGCAATCCATGTATAACAACAAGGTATAGACCTTGGTTGATGTTCAAGAATGACCAATCCATCAATAACGTTTAGATCTTTGATGGAAAGATTGACATGGACGGCAAGTTGACTAAGTACAAAGTACAGCTTCGCGCTTGTAGCTATGTCTAAGTCGATGACGAGTTGACTATATACTAAGCACGGCTTATTGCTTATAGCTATGTATAAGTCAATAAAGATCGTTCTAGCAACAGTTATATTTCGTATATATTGATATATGGAAAGGAACATCAAAACCGCCTTATTCGAATGAATGAAAGAAGATATTATGTATATGATGCAAACCAAGGTTTTGTTTTTGTGCTAGAAATATATACACACTTCAAGTATCCATTAATGGATTAAAGTAAGTATTGTGAAAAATGGAATAAACATTTTGACAAGGAAGTCAAGGAGTTGAACTTCGTCAAAAGCGTCTTGTATAGACAAGATATTCAGTGGGAGCATGATTGTGTTACTTGTATTGTACAAGGTAATAAGATATTAATTGGGAATAACATTAAGAAAATGAATGTCGTCAAGATCTCATTGGAGAATGTTTTCTCAATAGAGAACTAGGGAGAAATCGTCTAAATCCAAGGAAACAAAATCTATGGTGATAGATTATGATGGATGTTAGGTTTGAGCTAATGTGCATATAACGACGAAGTGTTCGAGAAACACGAAAGTTACACTCCAAGATAGGATGTCTAACTACGTCACAAGGCATGACTTGAGTATTTAACTCGGTTTATTGTAACTCAATTCGAGAAAGTGCATGAAACAGTTCAAGCATTCTTTCGTTATGAGTTTCATTTTGTACGCCATATTTATGCATATGCCTCGATGTGTAGTATCCAAAGGATATGACAAACAGTTGTCAAATGGATACAAGAGAGACACATTTGGACAATAGTCAAGGATATCCTCGAGTACCTTATGAGAAAGAGTGATATAATGTTCCATCTCTTAAGATGAAAGATAGTTCGTGTAAATTGATTACATTGATACTAGTTTTTCAAAAGATTGATATAATCACAAGTGAGCTACATATTTAGCTCAAAGGTGGTGTTGTAAGTTTAGAAGGTGTTCTAAATGGAATATTACAACCGTTTCCGTCACCAAAGCAAAATTCATAGCAACTTGTGAAGCAATAAAAGAAGTTTATTTGAATCGAGTTCTTAGTCAAGCTAATATGGTTCTATTGCATCTCGAACCGTAGCTTAATACTAAAGAACCCTTTGTTGGAGATTCAAGTATGATCTATAACGATATCACTTGATATCATATGATGATGATCAAGAATATATATAGGAGTATACATATATAGGGTCAAACAAAAGTGGATAGGTTCGCGAACACAGCGAACACTCTAACATGACCTCTGCCTTAAGCGATATACGGGATGCAAAATGTGCATCCATACGTGGTGGACGTATGAGTAACTTGCTTTAAGTGTATTATTTCTTTTGAGGTCCGAGACAAGTATATATGCAGATATATAACATCGTTCTCAATTCTTCGTTGGCTAGAAGTCACTATTGATTGACTCTAGGCCAAGTGGGAGATTGTTGGAGTTATGTCCTAGAAGTCAATGATTTAATGACTTAAATATTAGTTTATGTTATGGATGATATTTTATCATCTGTTCCTAGGTTTATTATTGACAGATCATTCAGGTTGAGGATCTGAATTGTGGATCTCTGTGGATCATTCTTTAGAATGACAATAATAAATCTAAATGGTCCATAATCTTGATAATTAACAAGGAACATTAATTATCTTATAAGATTAGTATGCAAGTTAAGTGATGATTAAGTTCTACAAATCATAGGTAAAGAGTTGCCAACTTAATTGCATATGTGTATGTTATGGAACATAGCACAGGACTTGACCCAACGAAATAAATGTATGGATTGTGTTATGTGTCATTATTTATTTCGTTATGATTTTGGTTCTAAGTTTGAGATGTTTATCTTTTCCACATGAGGATAGGTTCAATAAATATCGTCTACCGTTGATTCCTGATAAGGGCTGCTATACGGACTTTATTTATGTTCTCTTGAATTGTGCGGGAAAAAGCTAATCATCAAGAAAACCGTATGTCCCTCATTAATTCGCTTAGTGAGTGACGATATCTGTTTGGGCCCCTTGATGGAGATAGATTGTTTGCATGCAATTTTATACAATTATCTCTAGATCAAGAAACGTATAATCTGCAAGAATGACACGTTCCAATCTTGGATTATACGATGATATCGTGAGACATAAGAATCAAAATAGGGAAATAATTTTATTCTCTTATGCAGGATTTAAATACTGTAGCAGTACACTATTTATGCGAATTGGGAATCATAACGTGTTGCTAGATACCGCTTATGATTATTGGAATTAAATAACGATTTAATCCCATGTCCAACTTAGCATAAATCCTCAAAGGGTCACACAAAATAGAGTTTTGACCAAGACAGTGCATTATTTATTTATTTATTCGCAACAGTGCGTATTGCGGAAATATGATAAGTTGATTGATTAATTATATACCGTTATAATTAATTAAGTCAAATGGATCATATGGAAATAAATTAATGCATTAGCTAATCCTAGAATAATTATTAATTAGTTAATAATTAGTTTAGCTCAACACAATTTAATATAAATAGTTATATTAATTTATTGGGCCAATATGTATGTATTAAATATATAGTCCAATTGAAGAGCATTTGGAGTAGCATCTAATTATGTGAATTAGAGGCTTAATTAATAGAGTTGAGAGGCCCATTTGAGCCCATTAATGGCCAGCCACAAGAGGTAGGTGGGATGGCATTCTTGTAAATAGATGGTTGGTGGTAGGTAGGGATTGTGCACTATATATAGAGATGTATAGATGCAAAAATTGAGGCTTCTCTCTTCCCTAACCCTAGCCGCCACCCTTCCCCTCCCTCTTTGGCCGCCGGCCTCACCTCTCTCTCTCTCTCCATTTGCTCATGGGTTGAGCATATTCTCTCCACCTATTAAATAGTTAATTAAGGAAGAAGAGAGAATACCTTAGGATTAGTTTCGTTCTAATCGAATCGCTAGCACGAATCGATTTAGATATTGGTTAATCTCTAGGTGGACTCGAGGCGGCCGTCAACCATGGTGGAGGCGCAAGGAGAGCACTCCACCGACTCCTACGCCATTGGATCGAGCCCCGCGGATGCGATTTCGCGGGAGGTACAAATCCAAACCCTTTCTCTTATGTTGATTGACTTTTGCACTAGATCCTCGCACTTGTTTGTGGTTAATTAAGTGTAATTAGCTTCAAAATTAAAATTTGTGCACTTTCTAACAATATGATGTAGTGTAGTTGTTGAAATCAGGATCACTTTTTGGTTGGCCAGTACTAGTTCCTGTTGTATATGAGTGGACTAGACTGAGTCTATGTTTATAGATCCTAGTTTCATGAGACAGTCGTCACATTTTGAGAGGTGTTTGTATGGATACCGTTATGTTCTGTGAGTTATGCACTTGGGCTTGTGTTGCAGCTTGTATATATTCTTTTATCTTTTAGCTTACTTTAGTTGATGATATCTCCTATATTATCTGATTACAAAAGTGATAAGTGAAAAAAAAAATAAAAAAAAATGTATACTTGCACATATGTATAATAGATAATCAAATTAAGCCTTGTGACTGTACATTCTCATGTATTTTCACGGCGAGAGTCGTCATACCCAGCTACGGGATGTGACAATGACGCACGCTATGTTAAAAGAGAAAGATAACGATTAGAGAAGGAAAATTAGCAAACAATGTTAAAAGATTGTCCTAAATCATATATCATATATTTATTTTTTTAGTGAAAAGAACAAAATATATTTTGTTCTATTGAGCTTAAAAACAAAAGGTTTAATTGGTCATTTATAATTTCTTTTAATAGAAGGCACGTGTTTGACGCCGAATAGATAGATTGGGACTGGATATTGAGAATGAAATCAAAGTCCTTTTTGTTAAAATCGCCAGAAAAAAAAAATGTGATATATATGACATAGAAATTAGTTTCTACATCACTTGCATAGTTGCATTGTGTTTCGAAATTGATGTCGTTTAACACTAATTATCGTGTATAAGTCAATTCATGTACTAAAAATTTTAATTATCAACATTTGATAGATGATCAAATAAATTTTAAAATTATACTAATTAAATATATTATATATAAGTAGTGCCGAATATATTTAGAAATTCAAGTTCGTTCTAATTGTCCTTCCAGATGTCGTGTTAATAAGAATGTATTTTTCAATTATCCTTCTAAAGTTCAGACCAGCCGTGCAGTGTGCACTGAAGCAACAAATACCGTTAGGTTTTGTCGCTGATTCTATTCTGTTGCTTGAAGATATAATGCATTCATTGCATTCCATACACACCAAACATTACTGCAAGTCTGCAACAAGCTATATCAAAAGACTTTCTAAAAGAATTAGACAACTGCGGACTGAATATGACAATATCACTTGTCATCACTTGAATAAAATTAACACATAAAATAGACAAGATGAACATATAAATGATCAAAGTGAACACATACAAACAAATAAATTTTGTCATCCCTTGTTCAAAATTTTATATGCATATTCAACTTATTTTTATTGAACTTATTTGTTTGTATGTGTTCATTTTGATTATTTATATGTTCATCTTGTCGATTTTATGTGTTCACTTTATTCAATTGATGGCAAAACTGCAGATGGCAGTAATCAATTTCCATAAATCAGACCCTTGCCATCATCTCCAAACTAATACATTCTTAATTAACATTTCTGATTGATCTAATAAGTACAAAGCTTTAATTTTTTTATGGAAATCTCATGGATTTGATCTTACTTTCTTAATATAACCCTGCTGCATTGTCAAAAATCAACGATCAATTAATTATCCTTAATCAATATATCATCTTCTCTCTTTTTCAGTCTGTTTTGTTACTACGATAACAAAAACTTGAATTTCCGACAAGTAGAATTAAAATTTTTTTTTTCTCAGAAAAAAGGAAAAGAAAAGGAGTTTTGGACGGTGGAGTGCGGTCTATCCATCTAGACTGTATATTATGAAAACGAAAGAAACAAATAAAAAAGAAAAGAGAGAGATGGTTGCCTGATTTCGGTAATCAGATTTTGGTATGCTTAGGCTAATAAAGGTTGTCTTTTGTAAATTCTCCTTCTGGCGCAAAAAAAAGACAAAACACATCTCCGCATGGTGGGCTTATTGCCTTATTGTCTGGCAATGGCATGCTATTGATACTGATACATCTATTTCATACAACCATTTTTCTCTAATGTCCGTTTGATGCATGGTACGTACTACTTACCGAAACGGGTGTGATATACACCATCCAACAAAAAAACATCCAAGCATCCAACCTCATTCCAGCGCCCTCTCTCTCTAATTTTTTGCGTGATGACGTCATCAATCTGCCGCTAACATCATCAATTATTGTGCTGACGTCATCGAAAAAATTTTGTTTTCAATTTTTTTTTTGCGCACTGACGTCATCAAATGGACGAAATTTTTTGTTCAAGTTAGATGCGTCAAGAGATGGGTTAATTTGCGTTAAGTGTTCAGTTTGATGCAGTCGTAATATGAAGTTTTAAGTTTTTGTGTTTAATTAAACACGTTAAGGGATGAATTTAAAGTGTTTATGTATTCAGTTAGTTGCAGTAGAAATTTGATTTCATAGTTTTTTGTGTTCAATTAAACTAGTTATGGGATGATTTAAAATTATTTTATGTGTTCAGTTAGATTCATCCGTAATTTGAACACTGATCATTTATTGAAAATAATATCCATTATTTCAACAAACTGAACAATTCTATTAATAATATATTCATTAATAATAACACAAATCCTACACAGTTTTAACCACTATAAGCTAACACAATTCAACAACTCTTCCTTCGATTTCTTCCGCACAACTCTTCTCGTCCTATACAAAACAAAACGAAATACAATTAAAACCAATTACTAATTAAGTGCTCTAATAATATTTAATCCTTTCAGGTCATGTGAAGTTTTAAAAAAATACATAATGAAACAAGATGACCCCTTAGAGATACTAACTTAACACATATGATGACTAACTAATCTATTAGGAAAACTAAACAATTAATTAGTATATTTGAACACTTAATGATAATTAACTTAATCCATAATTATAATTAACTAAACAGTAATGACAACAAAGTAATAAATACCATGCAGATTATTGTAATTGATGTAATTGATCCCTAGATGCAATAAGAAAAACATATATGGACATTGACTGAACACTTAGACAGCAGTGTGCCAGCAATGGCAATAATCTAATCCCTAGATGCATATAATATAATATGTAAAGCAACTAACTTAATACTTATATAAATCAACACGAATTAGAGTGTGCCAGCAATGCTAATAAGTCCAATTACTATAATCACATCCCTGGTACATTTAACAAAACATAGAAAGCAACTAACTGAACACTTAGAAAGCAATATCTGACAAATAGAACATAAGATGATCCCTTATATCATTTAATGTAACATTTACAGTATCTAACACATCCTATGTGCAAAATTTGACATATAATCTGATCCCTAGATGTATTTAACATAACATATAAAGCAACTATCTGAACACACTTGATGCATGCAAGATGAATAAAGAAGTAATACATACAATATCTACACAAGATGAACAAGATGCATGCAAGATAAACATTTAGGGGAACTAAATTAACTTTTCCAATATCCATACCAGTACAGTAGTTTCACCCGAAATTTTTTTACTTAAACACACATTGAAAATAAGGAAATGTTAACATGAAAATTTCAATCAGGCCATGATTTTCAATATTGCCCCATGTCTATCTCCCATGCCAGTAACACTAAGATTTACTAAAAGAACAAGACAAAGAGTTGCAAAATCGTACCAAAAATTTTGCATCCTTGTCTTCACGATTAGCAACAATAGCTTTTTGCTGTGCAGAAGTCTTTTTCAGGCTTTTCTCTATAGACTTCTTCTCCTTTGCTCCCATTTTTGTTTATAATCAACTATATCCTTAAAAAAAAAAAACAAAGAAAATGACTTCATTATGATTCCAATAATCCTGGACATACCTCTAAATGAATCCTAACAATCAGAGCAAAACTACAATCTAATAAATCAGATAACAGAGGAAACGAAAGAATTTCATACCAGGAAAGACGAGATACAAGAGAAGAGAAGCGAAGTGGCAAAGAGCGGAGTCGCCCGAGGTCGCCATTGTTACAAATGGCGGATAGATCTTGTGAGATCTCCTTCTAGGGTTTAGTGGAGAAGAGAGGAGTATAGAGAGATCTATTGCTACAACTCAAAACGAAATTAATGGATGTATAGAAAAGGAGATCTGGTCGAATTTCATTTAACGAGCGTTGAAGAGGTGCTCGTCGGATTGGAAGGACAGAACGGAGGAGAAGACGAGGAGAAGAGAGAGTATAGAGAGGAGATCCGGAAGGCATGGATCTAAAGAGAGATGGATCCATGGTGAGAGGAGATCGAAATCCTAACCAACGATCTTATCTGGATGGAAGAAAGAGTAGAGAGAGAGATCGGAAATGAGAAATGAAATGAGAGAGAAGACGCTGGGTCTAAAAGGTGCGAAGAGGTGTGAAGGGGTCACGTGAATATCATGTGTCGCTGGATTTGGATGCTTGGATGCTAATAGATTGGATGGTAGATACCAATTATCTTACCGAAAGCTCAACCAAGAAATACTGTGGATATTGGGTCAAAGCAAAATTTGGGCCCAACCAAAACAAAAGCTCAAATTCTTGAAGTTTCGTACGGGTGTATTTGGATGTTGAGTTGAATAAGCTATTAAAAATAAGATGGGTTTCTTTCTCCTGCTCTATTGAAAAATAATAATAAGCTAATTCGGCCATATAGATAAAATTGGAATAAGCACCACAATTAGCTATTCATTCCTTATTTGGTTTGCTTGTTTCACGTTTGGGTGCTACACAAATAAGCTTTTTGGACGAATTGTTTATTTGGTGCACACCCAATATATTAATATATATATATAAGAAATTATTTGAGGATTATATCTACAATTTAAAAAAAATCCAAATTATTTATTCCATTACAATAGTATCTCATACTCTTTCGCTGAAAAATTGAAAATTTTTGTATTTGAAAGCATTAAGTTTAATAATTAACCTGTGAGAAATTGGGATCAGAAAATTGCAAAATACAGATGTACTTTGATAGTTTTGCAACCGGCCCATCAAATCCGGGCTGTTGCTAATATAGATGCCTTTTAGAAAATTAGAAGTATGTTATCGGGTCGGATCTGATGCTTATAAATCCGGACAACCCAAAATAAAGGACTTTGGAATCAATAAATTTAGGCCCACCTTTTTTAATGGGCATTTAAGTTCTAAAATGACTTTCCGGGCCGGTGAATTTGAAAAACGACGTTAATTTTGTTTCTAAGTTCAAATCTTACTTTACATTCTCAAGCTGTGTCTTATTCCATACTTTGTTGGAATGCTCTTGTACCGGACCGCACTTAGGGGTGCATAACGTCTAAAACGACTACGAAAATGGGTGGTTGCGTTAACCGTTTTTTTTTTGGACACAAAACTAACTATCACTTCCGTTAACCGTTTCGTTTTGGACGAAACGATCGAAATCACGAAAATACACATGGACCAAACCGTTACAGGCTTTCGTTAACCGTTTTATTTTTGAAATGCAACCAAAATCTTTAACCGTTTCATTTCGTTTTGGACGAAACAAAACGAAATAACGGTTAAAACAGTCGCCGTTTTCACCCCTCCCCACTAGTATGCTGATATGATATGTTTTATTTTGTTCCTATCTATGGATATCTTCACCTAAAGTCACCTATTACATTACCGCATAGGTACAAAATTAAGTTAATAAAACATGCAGTACTATTGTCCCAATATGCAAATAGAGAATCAATGTTTTTATCGAGTAATCAGGGACCACGCATTCAAACACAGGAATCTATATTTAAATCAGGTTGGAAATTATTTTATGAATATTTATAAAGTTAAAAAGCTTGTCCCAATCATGAACTAAACCATTCTTTCAGATGTAATTCTGCCAAAAAAAAAAAAAAAAAAAGGATAGATCGAAAGAAAGAAAAATCCACGTAGGTGTCATGACATATGATTATATATATATATATATATATATATATATATAGAGTTTTGCTATGGTGAGTAGCAACTCACAACCTCTTTGGTGAGTCGCAATCCAGACCGTCGGATTTGTTTCAAAAATCGTGCAGATCATTTGCGCTGGATCGATTTAATTCTCCGTCCCGTCTCTCTCTCACTCTCCTTGAAATCGCAACAGATCTGAGTCAGCGCCTCCCCCAAACCCTAGAACAGTCCGAGAGTAGATCGGCGAGCATCAGCGCGAAAAGAGCATGAGAGCGCCTCCGCACGACCGCACGCCTTGCCTCCTCTGATTAGTTCCGTCTCTCTCTCCTCCTCGCGATCTGTGTAGTTGCCTCCTCTCAACGCGCCTTGCCTCCTCTCTCCCCTCTCCTCTCAGAGCTTCTCAGCACCTTCCCTTCGTGAACAGGTTCTCTCTCTCTCTCGCCTTGACTAATTTCTTTAATCTGTAATTTCTGTGATTTTCAATTGTGGATAATTTTTTCTTTAATTTTGCTTTTACCGAAGGTCTATTCATGAAATTTTTTACTAAGTCAGAACATAAAAGGTCCTCTCATACCAGTACTAAC
This sequence comes from Rhynchospora breviuscula, assembly GCA_027562975.1. Lineage (NCBI taxonomy): Eukaryota > Viridiplantae > Streptophyta > Magnoliopsida > Poales > Cyperaceae > Rhynchospora > Rhynchospora breviuscula. The sequence continues at coordinate 13,318,024 of CM050400.1, read as the reverse complement.
TGACACCCAAAACAAAACCAATGTGGTAATTATTAACTGGATCAGGGTATATTAAGCTTTTTAAATAATGATCTGTCCTATTAATTGGATTTTAATCATACTGGTACTTAAAGGTCTATAAAGCTTTTAATTTTGAAGATCTTTTATATTATGGATTTTAATCATGGTATTTTAATGTTGTATTTAGGGATGAGCAGTAAAAGCACCAGCAACTGGAAGGTTACATGATGAGTTGGATTTATTAGCAAGTAGCAAACTATCTCTCATTGAATGTATTTGCTTTAATGTGTTATTGTGTTTGACGTAAATGATAAATGAAGTTCAATATTTTTTGGTTTCAGTCACTGGAATGGCTCCTCTCCATTTGTGCTGACACATCGTTAACCACCTAGCTTAAGCTACAGAGCTTGGAGAAGAGAACCTGAGATACTTAGTCGGAGAGGAATATTGAAGTTCTCGGTCGTTCCTTTTAGTGCCTTTTCTCTATTTTGTTTTTGGCACCAAGAGTGGTACCGATTTTTATAGACTTTGTACTCCAGCTCTTTACACATTTACCTGTATGAGTTTCGTATTAGTTTACTGTGCCAAGTTTGCTTGTCTTGTCAAGTGTGTTTTTTTTGCTTCAAGTTTATTTATATGAGTGCGTGTTATATTTAGCTTCAAGTTTACTTATCAAATACGCATTGTACCTCTGCATTCACCATGCACGCTTGTTCTCCTTTATTTACAATTAACCCAACAAAAAATTTCTAAAGCTGTTAACGAATAGCATTTAACTCAAGCAATTAACTCCATGTATACAAGCAAGTTGCAAGTTCAAAATGGTTTGAATTCAAAAGAACAAAATTTGCATTGTTCAAAATGGTCTAAATTCAAAAGAACATGCATACAAGCACTACTAAATTAATCCAAAGAACAACTTCAAAATTTGCACTGTTGAACTTAATCACATGCAACTTCATCTTAATCAGAATTCTTCATAGTCAGATGCATGATCCAAATCCACAGCTTCAAACTCATTCACTTTTTTCATTTTGCGCTTTTCTTTTCTTTCCTTTAATGAAAATAAAATAACAATTGTAAATAGCAATTTTGATAAAGAAAAAGGAAATGTTAAATTACAACTAGATTCAGTGAAATTCAATGTGAAATACACTTCAACATAGGCTAATAAAATTCAGACTCAGAACAAAGAACAGTTGTCGCTGTCAGTTTCTAGACAATTTCAGTTTGGTCGTGACAATGATTGAGCATCTTGAAGTCCACTATTGCAAAACTGGACTCAATATGGGTTAATTTTGAGTTCTTTTTTCGTCAATTGAAGTTTCTTAACATACTAGGACCAATTCCAAGGAGGCAAAATTACAACTAAGATAAGAAAATAAATACAATTAGATGAGCTAGTAAGGATATATTTTGGCAAAATTCACATTAATTTTGTAATACCTTAAAACTTTTTTTTTTTCTTTTTTAGTGGTTTGTACCACCAGCTTCTTTAGAGAGTAAAAATGTATGTTTCAGTTAATGAACCATGCGCCATGCCAGAGTACCAAATAATACCATTCTATTTACTACACATGCTAACTGTTCCTTCCATTCTGTTCTGCTTATGGATTCCGTTCTGCTTTGTGAACCATGTGTCAGTCATAGATTAAGAGGACTCAGTATTTCCATCAAAAAAATCTATTCAAGAGAATCAGGTTTAAGAGAGAGAGGGAGAACCTAAGAATCGAAGAGGAGGCGACAGTGAGAACGAGAGATGAGGGAATGGTGAGGAGGAAAAGAAGCAAGGCATGCGGAGGAGAGAGAGACGGAGGCGCTAAGAACCTATTCTGGTTGAGGCGCGGAGGCGCTGAGGTTCTGATCCACACTCTGCCTCCGCCACACTCTCAGCGTTTCTATGGTTTGAGACTTTGAGGAGGCGCTCAACAATTCTCAGATCTGGGAATCGATTTTCAAAAGAGAGGGATACGCGAAATAAAGAAATATAAAAGGTAACGGAGAGACGAAACGGAAAATTTTTAATCGATCCAGCGTTAATGGCTCAGCGATCTGCACGATATTTAAAGCGAATCCAACGCTCTGGATTGTGACGCACCTAAGCCCCTGTGAGTTGCAACTCACCAAAGGGTCGGTGAGTCGCGCTCAAAACTGCTAAATTTAGTTCAAAATGACCGATCCAAACCGTTTAATACGATCTCCCTATTGAAATCTCCATGCAGACCAAATTTTACATTTTTTTGAAATTTTTAAATATTTTTTTGAAATTTTAGAAAATCGTTAATCTAATTAGTTTTGAACCGTTCAAAAACAGCAGTTTTTAAAAAATCCAAAAAAAATACTTAGAAATTTAAAAAAAATATAAAATTTGGTCTGCATGGAGATTTCAATAGACAGATCATATTGGACGGTTTGGATAGGTCATTTTGAACTAAATTTAGGAGCTTTGAGCGCGACTCACCGACCCTTTGGTGAGTTGCAACTCACCATAGCAAAACTATATATATATATATATATATATATATATATATATATATATATATATTTATGAACATTCTATTTGAATTTGGTGGCAGGTTTTATACCTTGTTAAGTAAGCTAGGAACAAAAAATCCACCTATTGCAACTATATATCGAATTTTTTTTATTCGTCTGTAATGCGTTTTTCTTTTTTTAAATAGCACCAATTATTCATATTAAGTAAATTATGTCTCGCTTTTAAATACTGAATACATGCACGTAACAGTTCTAATGGAATCAATGCATCCCGAAAAGAAGGTTAAGAAGCACAAGTTTATCAATATTTATAAACTAAAAAATAATATTATATTTTTACAAGTTCATAATAAATAGAAAAAAAAAATTTGTCTCAGAGAAGCTATTATGGCGGCCAGACATGATAATTGGCACTCTATGTCTCCAGCTCAGATTCATAGCCATGAAGTCACATGAACGTGCCACTGAGTTTCTGACCTATATACTCTTTAGCTAGACGCATAATTAGCTATTCCCTTGATCCAAATTGCAAAATCAATTCTATATTCTGCTGCTTGGCAAGAAACACCCCTTGCATCCACCAATAATTAGCAACGTCAAGCAGTCACGATGCCTCGTCCATTAGTAGCCAGTTGCAAACTTGCAATTGACAAGTATGTCCTACTTTATATCTTAAAAAAAATGTCCTACTTTTATTGAATTGATTCATTTAATCAAATGACAATATAAAAAAAAAAAATCAATTCCAAACTTGCATGTGGCCGCCCTAGTGGCTAAGTGGTAAGAGCACTAAGCTGGCCTTCAAAAGATCAAGGATTCTAGATCAATTTAAAATAACTATTTTTATCGTACAGTTCAAAATAATTTATGGTCCAAATCGAAAATAATAGTATATATGAAGTCATGTCCTTCGGATGTAAATATTTGCTTCTCTAATGTGTCTTTTATTTTGGCAAGGCAGAAGAAGAATGTAGAACCCTATGGACCAAAAAAGAATGCTTTTGTTCATGCATACAATTCTTCAGCTTCATGCTAATCAGATATTATATGGGTGTGTTTGGATGGAGGCCGAATAAGAATAAGAATAAGAAATTTTTAGAATCGCGTGCCAATTCTTATTCTTATTCTAATACCATAGTTTTGTTAGTATAAGAATAAGGGCCCAAATTCTTTATTCTTGTGTTGTTTGGATTGCACAAGAATAAAGAATTTGGAGCTTATTCTTATTCAAGCCTTATTCTACTCCATCCAAACACACCCTATATGTTTTATAAATGCGCAGAGAGTTTCGGGGCTGAAACAACAAAACACAAAGCATACATGTAGGGTGTGTTTGGATGAGCCTTGAATAAGGAATAAGAATAAGAAATTTCGGTATGCGTGTTTATTCTTATTCTTGTGCAACCCAAACAACACAAGAATAAGGAATTTGGGTCCTTATTCTTATACTAACAAAACCATGGTATAAGAATAAGGAATATGGACAAGCACGCATACCGAAATTTCTTATTCTTATTTCTTATTCAAGGCTCATCCAAACAAACCCGTAATTTCTTTTTGGGTGTGTTTGGATGAGCCTTGAATAAGGAATAAGAATAAGGAATTTCGGTATGCGTGCTTATTCTTATTCTTGTTCAACCCAAACAACACAAGAATAAGGAATTTGGGCCCTTATTCTTATACTAACAAAATCATGGTATAAGAATAAGGAATTTGGACAAGCACGCATACCGAAATTCCTTATTCTTATTCCTTATTCAAGGCTCATCCAAACAAACCCTTGTAAAAAGAGGAATTTATAGGGATGCTTGTGGAAAGAGATACGTGGAAATCTGAATTTAAAATAATAAATAGATAGCAATAATGTGTGAGGTCGGCGGTGCAGCTGCTTCGGTTTTATTCTTCTTCCTTTTGTGTAACTTCTATATTGCGGGTTGCATTTTTCGATATTTTATTTTCTTAATTAACCCGCTTCAATAAAGACTTTATTTCGAAAAGATGAACAGGACCACATTTGGGTCCGACACGTACTCAAATTGTAGCAGCTTTTTTGTGTTAGTTTTTCTTTTTATGCGTAGCTTTCAATTAGAGATTTCATGTGATGTCATATAGCGTAACGGATGGTGAAGTAGCATCCTATCTGTGGAAGAGCTTCGACATTTTTGTGTTGAACTACGACCAAAAAAATGAAAAAAATTAATTAATTATTAAATAAAAACGTGTTTCTTGGAGTAAGATAAGCGACTTCACATTTTTTGACAAAAAAAAAAAAAGCTCCGTTGAAATGGATATTATTATGTTATTACCAACTAAAGTAATTGAAAACTTAAAATTCGCAATTTTTTTTTTCCACAACTTAAAATTCACGGTTGTTGACAAAATCAGGAGGATAGAATTTCTTCAAGACAGAAGTCCTGAGTTTGATATTGATTTTTATTGGACAATGAATATTGATGCTTATCATTTGATGTCTATTGGATTTTGATCTATTTTTTGACATGGATTAAATTCTCGAAAAAACATAAATTTTCTAACAAATAGGAGACGCCACTTGGATATGTTAACATGTCCATTAGCTGTAAATTCATCTCTCTCTTTTTAAATCTACTGTCACGGTGGAAATTACTTTTCTTTGGTTGAATCTTCTCTTGAATAAAGATGTGATCTAAGCAGCTCATTTCTCAACTGGCTGATTTTATTTCTAGCATATTTCAACTTGTTTGGGACTAAAAATCTTTGTTGTTCTATCACTTGACAGCTTCTGTCATGGTTTCGCAAATAAAATAAAATAAAATAAAATGTTGTTCTAAGTAATTGATAGCTCGAAAGTATAATTTTTGTTTTTTAGTTGCAAAATTATTCGTCTTCTAAAAATTTAATCATGCGTGAAGCCCAACAATTTGGCGTCATGGAAAATGTTAGAAATGTATCATAGGAAGGAAGATTTTGGGTAATGGTTTCCAACAAAATATATATATAACTATTGCGAGAGAGGATAGATTAATAATGTTAATAACTTGACAAAAGTCCATATTATTTGTAAGTGCTAATTTGAAAAAAAAATATATAGAAATATCGATGATTATATGAATATTCATGCTATTTATATTGCTTTTTAATTTTATATCAAAAGGCTGTTTAAGTTTGAACTATTCCCAAATTTAAATCTTTTAAGAATGGTAAAATATGCATCTAATTTAAGTTTGAACTATCGTCAAATTTAAATCATTTTATATTTAAATGATATATAGTGTGTGGACTATGCTTCAAATGTAGGATTTCAATTTTCAAATCGTCCAATTAATTATTTGTTAAATATTATCCCCAACTAGTCATCTGTTTAAATCGATAAATTAGATTAATTGCACGAGATTTATATTGTATAGTAGATTTATTGCAGCTAGTCCAGAGAAAAAAAAAATGTCAAGAAAATTATATCTATAACTATAAATGCCGGCCTGTAAGTTTATTTTTGAAAAATAAAGCTCGAAAAAGTTTCATGCGAGGGCTAATCAGATTACTTACATAAGATTCATCTGATCTATAATTTATGAGCTACGTATCGGACATTTTTTGTGATGAAGCGCCTAGCGGTTTCCCATTTCAACAAAAAAGAAGAACAAAAAAAAGAAAAAAAAAGAAAAGAAAAAGTGTCATGTCTGCATAACAAAACTTCCATGTGTTTCCAAATCTGAAATCTCATCCAACGTTTCTCATTTTAGCAAGCCAACTCATTTTCGGAAAGATCTGCAAAGTAATGCCATTTTTACATTTGATATCAGCATATCCATGAATGAATCCCATCTTTACTAAACTGAAAAGTCTTCCTATAATTTGTTCCCTTATTTTAAATGGATTTTTTGATGTGTGAAACTAAGAGATTGATAATTGTTTTCAGTATGGATTTGGAATAAATACAATGTATTAAAATCTGTACATCTTAATCGAAAATTAAGTTAGGAAATACTGCGTGGATTATATGTTTTTAGGGGTGTAAACAAATTAAATTCAAACAACTTACCTTTAGTTCTTTGTCGACTTAACTAGCTTATAATCAAACTATAATTTCAAATTTATAAGGTGGTTTGAGTTTGGTTTGTTAAGATTCGGAGAGAAGACTCGGTCTATATTGCATTTAGTAAATAATCTGATCAGACCACTGATCTGATCAGATCAAACTATAATTTCAAATTTATATGCTTTTATATTGTTGTTAAATTCAGACCACCGATCTGATTAGATCATAAATAATCCATGGTCTATATTGCATTTAGTAAACATTTGTTTATTTCTTTGGACTCAAAATTAGATAGACCTTTGGATTGATGCTTTTATAAGTAGTAGGGATAGGGATGTACAATAGTTGACTCAGTTTGTAAATTATTTCCAAACAAGTAATGTCTAGCTTAAGTTTGATTGAGTATTTCTAGTTCAATAATTTAGTTTCTTTGCAAAAAAATATTAATCCAAACGAATTTTATAAATAATTTTTATTATTGAATTGAATACGAGTCTATGGCGAGTCATGAAGTTAATGTTGTTGTTCTAATCTCAATCAAATAATCTTGATTTGGAAATGGAAATTGCGTCATGTAAAGAAAGCAGCAGATATGACAATTTATCGTGTCAGAAAAATCGAATAAAATTCCAAAACTATTGGCCCAGAGGCCTAGTTCTGGATCCGAATCCAAATTAATATGGCAGTAAAAGATTCATGCTGCCGTGTTGCCATATACAATCGTTACAACTTGTAAAGCGATCTTATCTAAAAACACTTAGTCACATTTTTCAGATTTAACCTTTCAAAATTTCGCAAAATTGCAGAAACCAGGTGCAAAGTTGAATTTCCCATATGTTAAATTTACAAAATAAACAGGGTGTATTTTGCAAAATAAAAAGTAAATAAAATGGAAACTAGGTTCCGCAGGATTCAGGAGCTACGCGGTTGCTTGAGCAGCATGATATCCAGTGACTCCAGTCTCGGTTTTTTATAATATTTAATCATTTACTAATGGACCAATTAATTAATTAGTGAGAACTAAAGCGTGAGACTAACATACCCTACATTTTTACTCTAAACGGAGAAGTCCATTATTGAATAAAACAGGTGGGTTGACTGATTCTCAAAAGAAGCAATCTCTCCATTAATTTAAAAAATGGAGATGATTATTGAACAATGACCGGTTCGCTTCGTTTCCGGTATCGTTTTCCCTCCTCCTAGAATTCCGGGCCCACAGTCCACCCAATTATACACCAACACGTGTTCAACTTCTCGAGGCATTTTGTTCTAAAATGTTGACTACACTTGGTGTTTGGTTTAATGCCAAGGATGATTTATGTGGGACCCAGGTTTCATTGTAAAAAATTTAGATACTAAATTATGCAGGGGATCTTTCCAGGTTTCTACGAGACAATATCTATTGTCGCAGGGTGCCCCTTCAGACTTCTGAAAAGGACAATGATATATTTGAACAACTAACCTTGTAAGAATGGATAATTAATATCTTTACCCTATAGGAATTTTAAATATAGCATGCACAATTTACATATTAGTCCAAATGTCTCTCAAATTTGTCTAGCACGACTAAAAGTACTCACTTACGCAATGTCCGGTGATAAAATGCAAGTACTTAGACAGAAAAATAATTTAATTATTGTGTGGCTTGCTTATTAGTCTCTTTTCTATAACTTTCTATACAAAATTTGACCCGTAAAACAACTAATTCTAATAGGAAGTTAGATATTCATAAGCATATTATTTAGATATCTCTCTAATTGTGTACATTAATTTAAAATAAAATGCGGAACATTTAATGCTTTGCAGTTTGAAAATACAAACATGCAACACGTTAATTGGTTTTAGAAAACACTTGTATAGTATCAATTTATAAAATATCTAAGTAAAATAATATTTAATAAATAAAGGTACCCTAGGTTCAAAATACTATATAGATAATAGAGTTACTTGGCTCGTAAAATCGCACTAGCAATTTGTACAACGTTTCTCATATCATAATAGATTTCAGAATTAGATGAAAAGTTTTTGTTGTCGTTATTATCTCGGATCAGGCTGTAGTCCCTTTGTCAATTGTCGAATGAATCTGGTGCAAAGTTTCGAACCAAACACCAATTCATTTTAAGGAAAGAATTACCGGTCTTCAGATTCTTTCCGATTCCGAGAAACGGAAAAAATCTACGGTTCACAGGTAATCATGATCCAGGCTCATTCAATATTTCAATCAAAGAGGTAGGCAGGGCAGAAAAAAAAAAAACTTTGAACGGACATGGTCTATGGTATACTCATAGTGCACAGTCACATAATTGTGGGTCCAACTTAGGTAAAAGGCAAGTGGGACCCATATACAAGCTGATAAGGCCTACGATATGACGCCGACTAGGTATTTATTTATAGAATTGTAGCTGGGATGACCGGTTGGATAGGTAAATCAGGGGGCATGTACCGGCAGTAACAGGTCGCCAGCTCCTCTGTACTTTGGTTACAAATCTCCTATTTCTTCAGGCCAGTAGCTGGTCGGAGCCCACCGCCACTAGAGAGAGAGAATGAGAGATGCCTTTTGATAATTCAGTTTAATTATTAGCTGGAAATTAGCAAAGGTAAGAAGCAATTTCAAGTGCTCTTACTAATTTCTTTCTTTTTTCTTCTCTAGTTTAGTTCGTTGTTTTTAGGAATTCGAACGATTGCTTTAAAATTGTTTGATCGCTAGTTCTTGTTAAAAAGAGGTCTTTATTTGTAGCTTGTTTTAATTCTCATTCATTCCCCTTTAATTCTCTGAAGGTTGAAAGTTGTTTTGATCCGATTTGAGTTCATAGCGCACAAATCGGGGGTTTAGAGAATTTTTCTAGAGCTTCTGTTTAGTTGAATTTGGGGCGAAATTGGTGTTGTTTGTCAAGTTTTCCGAAGGAAATTTTAGGGTTTCTTAGTTGTTTTCTCTCCTTCTACGGCGATAGCCTTGTAAGTTCTTTGCTTGTTGTTAATGCGCGATTTGATCTCTAGGTTAATTCCTGTTTAGTATTTGTTTGCTCTTTCTTTCCCCAATTTCGGAAACTAGATATTTCTGTTAGTGATTTTCATCACAGGAAACTTTTTCTAAATTAACTATTTTGGGTCCCATTTTGGAAAGCCTTACCTCAGGTCTAGTCGGCTTGATTTTGTTTGGTTTAGGTCTTAAAACTGGGTATCTCTACACCATTCTCCTGAAATTTACTCAGCAATTACATAGTACCTTCTCTACCTCTCTGGGTATCATTTCAGGAACCTTTCAAGTTAATAAATTGGGTATCCAAGTTGAAATTCCTAAAACTGTGTCCTTTTTTGCTTATTTTAATTTAATTAGCATTGGCCCCTGAAACTTACCCTGATGTTCTTTAATAGTTTCATGTTTTAGCTTTAGCTTTTGTAGTTATAAACCACAGAGGAGACCCTTTTTTCTTATGCTGTGAAACTAGCAGAAAACCAAAAAGAAATTCACGTGATACATACTTAATTTTGTCTAAAATTATCATGTGTTTTTCATGAAATCCTGATTGTTTCTCTGTGAATGTGTGTTCATGCTTCGGTGTAGATCTGTATTAACTCCACAACAATTTTAATACTTTATGATGAAATAGGGGACTTGTGGGTACTCTGAGAGTATTAATTTTTTTTTTTTTCTCTTCTCTAGCAGGAAAAAGGGGATTTCGATCAAAATAACACTAAATTTGGCAACAAATGAAGTACCAATCAGCAGCTTGATACCTGTCAAGGGCTGACATGAACAACATTGGTACTATACCTAACGGTACGGCTTACTCGGCCGGCCCCAGCGTCGGTGTCAGCTCACTTGTCACCGACGCCAACTCGTGCCTGTCAGGTGGGCCCCAGATGCAGAGAAGCGCCAGCATAAACACCGAGTCGTACATGCGCCTGCCTGCTTCCCCAATGTCTTTCTCATCTAATAACATCTCTGGATCATCGGTAATAATTATTCAGAAATTCGCATAGAAACTTACAATCCTGTTAAATGGGAGAAGTCCCTCTACTTAATCATTGTAGTTGTAGACTTGTAGCATTTAATCTACTTATACAAACACTTGAACACTTTCATGGTTAAACTGCTGTTGCTAATACTGGCCATTTCTTTTGGGACCATTTTTGAATCTGTTGAGCAGAAGGTGAAATATTAATGGAAGGGGGCTCCGTTTGATTTTGGTATTAGGGTTTCGTTGCAAATTCCTCTGATTTTTAGACATTAATTAATTGAACTATTGTGATTTCTCTGATTGCTAAAAATGTGTTAACAGCAGGTAATTGACGGATCATCAATAATACAACCAAGCTCACATGAAGATCACATGCAAAAGAGGCGAGCTGCCTCGTCTAGTGTAACATCACAACCTCTTCCCCCACAGAAGAAATCTAGGGCTGACCTCAGAAGCCAAGGTGAGGTTTTACTCCATCAGCAGGCAATGCAGCAGCTGCACCAGAATCCTCAGCTCCAGGCTATGCTTCAGCAGCAGCGGTTGGCTCAACAGCAGCAAATGCTGCAGCAGGCAGTGCCGCAGATGCAGCGGGCACAGCAAATCATGCAACAGCAGCAACAGATGCGGCCACAGCTGATGCCGCAGCAGCCAATCCAGGTTGGGCAGGCAGGGGGTCTTGTTAAAAACCCCAGCGATAGTGGGCTGTGCTTCAGACGGCTCATGCAGTATTTGTACCACAAAAGACAACGACCAGCGGTATTTTGGTTTTTATCATGTATTATAATGTGAAAGGGAATTAAATGTTTGCACATGTCCTGAACAAAAGAAATATCTCACCTGCCTCTGTAAAATATGTGAAATAATTGAAGTAATTTGGTAATTAGCAGGCAAATGAGATCCTTCTTGTATGATTTTAGGACTTTATTTTTGCTATTCTGAAATGTAGTAATAGGTCAAAACATTAAAACCTGATCAAAAGAGGAAGAATGCATGGTTATAGGATATCCTGATTACAACTTTTACTTTGAACAAGAATTTTATTGCACTGATTGAATAATAGATTAAACAATAATGATCTGCACTTGTAGGATAATTCCATTTCATACTGGAGAAAACTTGTCGATGAGTATTTTGCTCCCAAGGCAAGGAAAAGGTGGTGCGTGTCATTGTATGACAACCGAGGCGGCAATGCCTCCAACAGCTTCCAGCAGACTAGCTTGGTTTGTTTCTTATTCTTATTCTCTTTAATTTTATAATAATAAATTCGAGTGATTAAACATAATTGTAATGTAATTGCAGGATGCATGGAGATGTGACATCTGTGGTGCGAAGTCAGGAAAAGGATTTGGTTAGTCAACTACTTCCACTCACCCATGTCAAATATCTTTTAGTGTTTCTTCTGTTGCTGTTATAACCTTTTAACTAACTAATTAATTTCCTTCTGCAGAGGCTACTTATGAAATACTCCCAAGGCTGTGTCAAATAAAGTTTGACAGAGGTGTAATGGATGAGCACCTCTTTCTGGACATGCCACACGAGTATCGGCTATCCTCTGGTATAATGGTACTAGAATATGCTAAGGCAGTTCAAGAGAGTGTGTATGAACATGTGCGCGTTATTCACGAGGGACGTCTCCGCATCATATTTACTCCTGAGTTGAAGGTGTGTTCAATATTTTCACTTTACTTTTTCTCTATGTATTATATGGTAAATAAAATATATTTTTGATTGTTGTACCCTGACTATATTCAGATAATTTCCTGGGAATTCTGTGCTAGACGCCACGAGGAGTTTGTTCCCCGAAGGTTTATAGCACCTCAGGTCTCTCTTTTGCTGTCTTCATTGTAAAAGCATGGTTTACTTTTAATATTTTTTTTCTTTGTTAATAAGGCTTAGTTGTTGTTGTTGTTAACAAGGCAATCTGCTCGTCTCCCATATATTTTTGGAAATGTCATGTGCATATATGTATTGCTGTGGTATTAATTTTTTTTTTTCATGTTACAGGTAAACCACTTAATACAAGTGGCACAGAAGTATCAGGCTGCTGTCGAAGGTCAATCAAGTGGTGTCTCTCATCAAGACACACAAGCAATCTGTAATATGTATGTTTCAATGCATTAAACCATTTTTTAATACTATTCTTTTCATCATCAATATTAGTTACTATTATTCATAGAATCATAGGTATGCAACATCTATGTAAAAATTATAATGCTCTGCAAAAGCCTTGTTTGTTATTTTGCATTGTGAAAGAAACTGGAATTGTTGGGTTAATTGCTTTCGGTATGTTAGGTATATAAACTGTGTTGGCATTTAAGCTACATGAAGTAACGTTTTTAGTTTTTACCATGATTTTCTTATTTATATTTGAACTCCTTTCAGGTTTGTCAGCGCAGGCCGTCAAATGATGAAGAATTTAGAGCTTCAGTTGTTGAATGAACATGGTTTTTCAAAAAGATATGTGCGGTGTTTGCAGGTAAATTCACTTGCTGGTTTCAACTTATACTTAGAAAAACTAGAATTTGGAGTTCCAAAAGGACACTATTTTTGAAGTAATCATGTTATGTTGGCATGAAAAGCCATTTAAAGGAATACTGTTGTGTTGAGTTGTCGATAACATAATTAGAGATTTTCAGTTGAAGCTATAACTTATTATATCATCGTTGCATGCCTGTAGATATCAGAGGTGGTCAATAGCATGAAAGACTTGATTGAATTCAGCAATAAGAATAAAATGGGTCCCATCGGTATGATTTCTTTTTATGTTACTTTATTGTTACATGCTTTGGTTGGATGTGCTTAGATGTTACAGTGCATGTTTTTCACTTCATAGCAAGAAATAACCTCATGTTCCTGGTGAAACATGTGAAGCATCAACTAAAAATCTGAAAAGTTGACTTTTCTGTTCTGAAATAACAGAATATTTATCGACTTCTTTTTTGTTGCATGGCATAAATTAAGAGTATTGATTATTGTTGACATGCTGCTGCTTTTTGTATTACTCATTAGTAAAATATTTACTTTGTTTTTTTTATCCTTTCCAGACAGCTTGAAGAGCTTTGCTTCCCAGAACCCGTCCAGTCTCCCTGCTCAAAACCTGCCACAAGACAATACAGCCAACCAATTTATGACAGTCTCTAGCCTCCCACCAACAGACCACCCCTCAACTAGCATGAACAAAATCCCTGGCATGCACCCTGAAATTACCAACGCAGCCCCTCCACAGCATACGAGTGCTATAGCACTGTCTAGCTACCATAACATGCTTAAAAGCTCCATGGGTGCAAATAGGAATGCACTCCCCCATGAAATCTCAAGCGTCTTTAACCTGCAGCAGAATGGTACGACGGGCATGACAGGTATGCCTGGCACCAGCTTAACAGGTCTAATACAACAACCTGCCCAGGTTAACCAGCAACACCTACAACACCATGTTATTCAGCAGTTGCTACAAGAGGTAAAAAATAACAGCCGACCAGCCCTATCTCCAGCTCCACCCCTGGTTGGACAAGTACCATGCACCACAAACATGAGTGCCGGTACCGGTCCCACAGGTATGACAGGCCCGAATGCACATATGATGAACCGGAGCAGCAGCTTCAAGTCAGTTGGAAGTAACCCAACAGCTGGTGCCAGTACCAGTACCTTGCTTACACCTAAACCTGAGGTGGCGCAACCAATGGACCTACCTGAACTGGATCAGATCACAGACTTCGCAGATAATGGGCTTTTTGACTCTGCAGATGGTGGATATGGGTGGAAAATGTGATGTGCTGAAGACAATATTCTTCTGTTTTTTGACTGGTGTGTGTGGTAAGAGATCAGTAAACTGCTACTAAGTATATTGTATAGTTATGATGAGAAAGTGCAGGTGCCAGATGTCGACTGTTGGTTATTTTTAACAAAATATTGTAGGGGTGTTTTGAGGTGCTTTCTTAGTAGACTTATTATTGACTTCTTTTGGTTTTTTTCTTAAGTTGTATTGGAAGAGTTATCTAAAGTTAATGTTGAAGATCTCGTATGCTTTAGCAAATCATTGCAAGAAAACTTGATGTTCGGCATGTTAAAATAGTTAGTGAAAATATTTTGAGTAAGGATAATTTTAGTTATGCTTAGTGGTAAGCAGCATGTAATATGCTTGATACCTTTGATGTCGTGTGATCTCTGAGAGGATGTATTTGGACTAGGCAACTTATTTCTTAGAAAGAGAACAAAAGTTGAGCAGGAGTAACATATTGATATGATTCATGAGTAGTTTCCGCATGCAGACGGAATCAAAATGGCTACCAGTAATTTAGAGAGATTAGAACCGGTGCAATTTGAGGATGTTTGAGCTTGACTTTTAGTCAGGCTGTAATTCAATAGTTAATTTTTTATTTTCAAATCACTTATGTGAATGACCAATTAATCAAATTGCATCAGATTTGATACCCAACCTAGAAAAAATATTATCAATAATTAATTTTTTTTTTCATTTTAATAATTGTCTGAACGTGTTTACATAGCTGTTGGTTAAGCCTATCCCTCCATCAAAGTCTCTGATCCTCTGAGAGATAAGATCAAGATTACCGAGTTTTACACGTCTGTAATAAGTGAGAGGTGGCAAACATTAATTATTACAAGACAATCAAAGCATCTAGCAGTGGCTCATAAAGTTGAGAGATGACATCTTTATCAAACTCGTAAATTACTTGAGAAAGAAAATCAAACGGATTTCACAGTTCACTAAAATGCAATAAGTGACACATAACAAATACAAGTCACTATCAGCAGACTGGAATCAGAACAGGTAGCGTGGTTTATCAAGTCTCAACTTCATGCATATTACAGAATCATTTCTATACAAATTTTCAAATATTAACACTAGTCAAGAGTCCTCTGCCTAGTTCTAATATACACAAAATCTGTTAGATTATCTGGGGAAAACAAAAACCCACATGAACACACACTCTTGGTAAACTACATGCAATAAAAAGCATGGGCAGAGCCGAGAGATAATTAGAAACTAAATAAAGCCCTATGTTTTTGGATGATCTTTGCTCTATTGAGGGCTAAATACACCACTCCAACCTTTATGATTTACTATCTACCTCATACCTGAACATAATTTGGTGAAATTAATCACCCAACTTTCAAATGTGCTTATCAACTCAAAGAAGGGTCAGAACCAAAAACACAATGTTCGATGTAGAGTATTATCAGAAAAGCAACTATCATTAGGTATGTGATTGTAAAAACTAAAAACTCCATGTCAGAACTATCAATGGGTTGATGGCCTATCCCTCAACTTGACACCCTCTATTCTTGTCATATAATTTATCCCATTTTTTTTTATGTTGCCGTGTTATGCTTGTGTTGTTTAAACAATCCCTTAGGCCGTATCAAAACGGTATCGATGCAAAGGCCCCCTTTTGTGTGCGTGCAATCTATTTGAGTCATTGAAACATTGATTATAACTGGCACACTAGAATCCGTCACATCAAAGTCACCAACATGGTAAATAATCCATGCACCAGGATCAGTCAAGTAGTGCCTGGACTGAACATACTGGCCATCAGAAGTTGATAGCTCAAATTGAACTGGTTTAATGTTCCAACCATGCACTTGGTCCATGATACATTTGCGCAAGCCGAGCCGTTTTGATGGACGGCCCAAATGTAGTCTGAAAAATACACTATAAGTCCCTTCAGGAAATGAAAATTCGGTCTCGCCTCTTACCTCAAGCCACCAGATTTGATGGAGGTAAGCCACGGCTGGAAACCTAGACCAATCAAATGTATCTTATTTTTTTTTTTTTTTACATTTTGATTCCAAAAATAGGAAATTAGATGGATCCCAACGGTCATTCATTTGTTTCACTTCATATGTACGTTACCAAATGGTCATAAGGAAGATTACATCACAACTGGTTGATACATGAAATTCCTCCAGTATATTAAGTTGAAAGGACTGTAGCAATGTGTTAGCTGTTAGACCTCTAATTGACAATTTAGTTTATAATGGACTGATGAGAATCCTTTACCCTTCTAAAAATGGGAGATAATGGATAATTTTTTTCCTACTCAGGTACTCATAAGATATTAAAATCACATCCCTAATTATCGAAAGAGAAATGAGATAGAGAGAGAGAATGAGAACCAAACCTAGAAGCAAACCTAGATTCTTCGGTGGGGATATAATTCCAGTATCTCCTATCATCAATTCCAGTGATGGATAAAGCTCTGCAAGAAATTGAAATGCAAACACCTGTTCCATGCTTTTCCAGCCAGAACTCCTACATCAAACAGATATATTAATATATCAAATAAGTGATTATTTTGTCCTACAACAAACGAGAACAGAATCAAACTAGCATCGAATTACTAGAGTAAACCAATTTCAAAATTTGGAATTAAATTAACCGTTACCATTGTTGATTTAGAAGGATAAAACACAACAATTAATTACTAGTACTTTATTAAAATTTCAGAACCTCAGTGATCAGAACTTAACTAAACCAATAATCATTGTTATGATCAGAAGTATAATTAAGAGAACTACAGAAACAACTCTCGCTATTCCTTGTGAATTGAAATAAAAGCAAAACCTTGGTGCCTCCATCAAAGGGAATGGGGCGACACAACCGAGCGAAGATCTCCTTCTTAGTAAGTGGAGCCCACTTGTCATATCCGCCCTCCACGTCACTCTGACAAGCCTTGTCGATGAGGTATGGGTAGTTGCGTGGCAGTTTGGCCTCCCACAGCGGATCAGCCTCCGCCGCTAGCCTGAAAGTACGGCTCAATCCTGCCAGCTGGCATATCTCTGGTGGGTCCAGTCGGAGAAGCACCTGCGCCACGCAGTTCTCTGGTAGGTCGCCCAGGACGGTGCCTCTCTGACAGTGGGGCCCATCTCCTCCTTCTATGCATGATATGCCAGCTCCCATTTTTATGTAATTTTTTTTTTTTATTATCTGGTGAATGAAATCTTGGATTTAAAAGAGGTTTTGTGGAGAGAGACGGTCAGACCAGAGAAAGGGAAGGAGAAGAAAAGTCTGGTTTTGTGTTGTGTCGTTTCTGTAAAGGCGTTACCTATCTATGGGCTTCTACTTCCTTTTTTTATTCTTATTCTTGCTAGAAAATCAAAATTTATATTATTTAAAATATTGCAAATTTCCTTTTCATGGTTTTATGGATGAAGCCACGGTTTGATCCATATTTCGGAAAATTGGAAGGAACTCTATAAGTTGTAATATAGTTAATAGTTTTTCGAAGCTGTTTATCGTGAGTTTTAAGTATCATGAGAAAAGGCTCAAAGTAGCAAATAATGCATATATTTATTTATATAATTATTGTTGCAATAATTTGTCAGGTGTTTGATTTTTTGTTAAGTAATTTTTTTTTTTTTAATCCAAGAGCTCCCAAGCAGGGAACCAAATCTATTAGAATTTTAAGCAAAAAGTCACAATAAAAGGTTTCCAAGAGTGTCACCTAAGGACCACTCTTTGAAACTAGAAAGTCAAGCAAAAACAACAAGTATCTAAGCAGCCACACATATAATACAAACAGTATATCAAACAACAACACAAGTTTGAAAAACAAAGTAGTCAGCTCTGTGCAGATGAAGTGTCCTCAGTGGTGTGACCATCTTCATCCTTGTTTTTCTTGGCTGCTGCTTGCACTGCTACCATATCCCTGAAGCTTTTCTCCATGTTTGTGCTAAACCAGTTCAATTAGTAGATAGATTAAGGATTTGAAAATAAATTGAATTAAGAGAAATTAAGTTCTTATCCCTAAAAATATGGTTTTTTCTCTCAATAAAAATAAAAATATGGCTATTTTTGTTAAGTCAAATTAAAATAAAAATAATGCAGTGGTGAAAGAACAAAAGTTTATAAGCTGACACACTTTTATCAATTGATTCTAAAAATCTTGCCTACGGGCTTTCAAATCTAAAGAAAAAAAAAAAAAAAAAATCTGTTGTTGAAAACTTTAGACTTTCGTGAAGACAAGCCACTATATTTTGCGGTACTTAAAATTATGATCGTCCGCATGTAGTAGGTTGACATACTCACTTTGCAATTTAATTAAGCTTTGTTTTCAAGTATTGTCAATGAATCGAGATTTAATTTTGACTCGTAGGATTGTCAACTTATGGAGCTTGAGCAATTTGACACTTATTCTAATTTGGTTTATTTTTAAACAAATTATGTGTAAACTTGAATTAAAAATCAATAGCGCCATCAAAGTAGAGCCAATTCGAGCGTAAACCGAACTAAATTCAAAGCGAGCTCAAATATTTGGACCTTGTTATGCTAAACTGTTCATTTTAAGATTATTTTATTTACTTAATGATAGTTTTGGTGATTTCATAATAAAATTTGGAAAAAGAAGTGATATTTATATCTAAAAAATAAATATATTGTGTTATATTAATTATTTTTTTGAAAAAAGTAACCATTGTGGTTACCGTTTTATTATATGAAATAAATGATTATTACAAACGAACCGTATAAAAAAAAAAGAGAAACAAATCTCCTGAGTAATGCCTATTGCATTCTCTATCCTTTGAGCAAATCCCCACGATCACTAAAAACCAAAACAAAACTACATAGAACCTGACAAAGCAAAATTTTCCCTCGAGTTTCTATCAGACATGTATTTTATTTATTACATTTAAAGCTTCAATATTTAGTTCTCAAATTTAACTGTCAATGACCTTTTGTAACCATCCCTCAAACACAAAAACATAAATGGAAATTGTGAAAATAACTTGATTTATTTTTTCACTAAATATCATGCTATATTGTTATCTCGAAATAATCCTATTTGCCTCGATCGATTTGGCAGGAAATAAAAAAGCACCGATCTAGGATCGATCAGATACCTCGCCTCTAGTCTCACCTCCAATATCGATCTCATGTCACTCGCCAGTCACCTCCCATGGCGATCGATGCCCGCTATTATGGTCTCAGCTTCATTCTTCTCACGCCATCTCCATCTGTTATTGTCAGCGGAGCAATACATGCTAGGTTCACTTCTGCTTCTGCTTCTGCGCTAGTGCCAGATGACCTTAATCAGTTTGTCCAAGCTGTGTACGACCACGATTTCAAGGGAAGTCACAAAACCAAACAGTGGCTCGATCAGGTCGTGAAGGAGGTTAGGCCTCAATTCTTATGCCTCTGTTGGATTTTGTATGGACCACATTGGCGATGGCAAGGTATTCGGCATGACTTATTACAAGAATCCTAGCTACATGCTCAAATTCTTGTGTAATTATTTTTTCATATCAATCAATTATTGAATTGATATGTGAACAACACTCAGCAATCGGTACATTCACTAATTTCATTTTGTTTTGTTTTTTTCCCCTTTCTGAACCAGCTCTCAAGATGGGATTTGTTGTTTTTGGAAAAGCAGTCGTGTTTACTACCACCATTTTCCAAAATAAATGATTATTATAAACAAACCATATCAAAAAAAAAAAAAAACAAATCTCTCGAGTAATGCCTATTACATGCTCTATCCTTTGAGCAAATCCCCACGATCACTAAATATCAAAACAAAACTACAGACCCTGACAAAGCAAAATCTTCCCGCGAGTTTCTATCAGATATGTATTTTATTTATGACATTTAAATCTTCAATATTTAGTTCTCAAATTTAACTATCAATGACCTTTTGTAACCATCTCTCAACACACAAAAACATAAATGGGAATTGTGAAAAATTGAATCTGACGCATCAAGCTGCTACTTCCAACCACCCCTCAGATTGATCTCACTATTAGGGCTGTCAACGGAAAAAAAAAAACGCGTGATGCCGTTTCTTAATGTCTAACGAAACAAATAACGGCAGCGAAATAGATTTCGTTTCAATAACGAAACGGCGAACAAAATACAAGTATATGTCGTTTCGACCGTTTCAGTCTAGTTTCAAACCGTTTCATGTGTAATTTGTGAAGTGGAATGAATAACGGAACGGATTTCTATACCGTTTCATAAACGAAACGGTTAACAAAATGAAATGCTGAACTGTTTTTTTAACGGAACAGCAAACGATATGGGCTGTTCCGTGCATTTCGGCCACGTTTGACAGCCCTACTCACTATCCATGTGTGTTCCTTCTAGCACGTGGCCTCCTTCTGTGTCGTTCGACACCCTCACTATTGGATGTTATTTAGATGATTACATTGTTCAATTTCCTCCATCATCTAACTTTTCTTAATTTTTATTTAATTGATTTTATTGTAAAATGTCGACTACCAAAGCCTAAGTAAAAACTTTTAGCAATCGTGCACGTGATATATGCAAGAGGAAAAATTATAGTTTGGAACAAATATATGTGATTTAAAATGAAAGAACTGTTGAACTCATGCAAAACTCTCCAACGGATAGTCTCGACCAAAATGACGGCCATATTTGCATTGAATCCATACTCCGCAGACTTTTTAGGTCTGTAGAGGATAGACTTTTAATCCAAACCGTCAAATCCATAATGAATGTTATGTGATTAATATCGAGATTTGTACAATCTGTTAGTCTTAATCGTCTAGATTAAATCGGACGGTTCAAATCAAAAAATCTGCACAGAATGCTGGTCCTATTTGCAACGATCGAGTCTAATACAAAAGGTCTATGGAGGATGCTGGTCTTACTTTCATTGACCGAGCCTAATATTAGCATATCGGCGAAGATCTTGTGTGGCAAATTGGATAGAGTCTTTCGTGCCAGACATCATGATTGCCGCCGTGTGCCTAGAAATAAAATCTTATTTTTCTCTGCTAATGCTGAGAAAGTAACAAGTCTAGATTTTCTTCTAACTACCAGGTAAATCTTGTTATATTTCGGAAAAAACAGAAGTCTATCACGACAGACACGATATCTTTGTAAACAACGCGTAACTAATGGAATGCACGAGCATAAATCTAGCTATTCTGAGGGAATAAAAAAGTTGTGTTTTGGAGCAACAAAATCTTCGATCTCTAAGTTTCGTTAGATTTTTTTTTAAAAAATTGATGTTAATATTTCTTATTTAATTTTTGAGCACCAGCGTAAGTTCAAGCCTTTTTTTTTTTAAGTTTTCAATTGAAGAATGAAGATGATGGTAGGGGGTGAAAACGGCGACTATTTAACCGTTCGTTCGTTTCGTTTCGTCCAAAATGAAACGAAACGTTTAAAAATTTTGGTTGCATTTCAAAAACGAAACGGTTAACGCAACACGTAGTTAGTTTCGTCCATGTGTATTTTCGTGATATTTTTGTGATTTCAATCGTTTCGCGTAGTCAGTTTCGTGTCCAAAATGAAACGGTTAACGCAACACTCCATTTTCGTGGTCGTTTTAGACGTTATGTACTCCTAGATGATGGGAGGAAGAACGGAATATTTTCTCTTCAAAACCAAATATAAGGCTTAATTGGATGGTTCATTGCTTGAAATTAACACATGGGCTGTAAAAACAAATGCAAGTATGCAAGCCTTAACTGGATTCGTTCACCATAAAAATGTGTTACCGAAAAAATTAGAACTAACGTTACTGTTCACACGAATTTCAATAATAACTGTTAAAAATTTGAAATTTTAAAAATAACATTATTGGATCGGCATTCGAATTGCCGAAAATACAAACTGCTTGGATCGGCAATTGGAATGCCGATCCAAACCAAAAAAATATACGCAACTTTTTTTTTATTTTTGACTATTTAATTATATCACTTTTTTATATCAACTTTTGTTGGGCCTACACGACACCTCTTTTGACTAGCAAATTTTTGAGTGAAAAAGTGTGTAAATTTTTTAATGTATAATTTGTTTTTTAACCCTCAAAATTTTTGTTATTACAAAATATATAATTCGTGATTAGAAATTAAACATAATTTAAACATCTATTATAAAAATATAAGTATAGAATTAAATTATGCATGTTAAATACATAATATTATGTATCATGTTAAATTATGCATAATTTAAGTTATTTACTGAGATGTAAAGTAAATTTTATTAAATAAACATAATTTTTTTTTCTAGTGTGTCGCGTGCATTCACACATGACTAAGGAGTTAGTTATGAGTAGTTGGCTTTTGTTGCAATTGATTTGTCAAGTAATTAAACGTTGTTGCCAGAAATTTACACTTTTTGACTTTTCATTTTTTTAAATACAATTGTTACGATACTTTTTTACTTTTCACTTTTTGACTAAAAAGGTGCCGTGTGTAATTTTTTAGTTTGGATCAGCATCCCATTTGCAAATCCAAACAAAAAAATTGCACACGGCACCGTTCAAAGTATTTGTGTATGTTTTTCCTCAAGGTCAATAGGGGTGAGATACACTCAATTTTTTTTTATAAAGCACCGAGTATTAACTTTAAGAAACAAATTGACCATATTGTTGGAGTTATGTCCTAGAAGCCAATCATTTAATAGCTATGGTATTAGTTTATGTTATTGATTATATTTGATCATTTGTTCCTAGAGTTTATTATTGACAGATCATTCAGGTTGAGGATCTGAATTGTGGATCTCTGTGTTTCATTTATAGTTAAATGACAATAATAAATCTAAATTGTCCATAATCTTGATAATTAACAAGGAACATTAATTATCTTAAAAGATTAGTATGCAAATTAAGTGATGATTAAGTTCTACAAATCATAGGTAAAGAGTTATCAACTTAATTGTATATGTATATGTTATTAGAACATAGTACATGACATGATCCAATGAAATAAATATATGGATTGTGTTACGTGTCATTATTTATTTCATTTGAATTTGATTCTAAGTTTGAGATGGTTCAGTTTTTCCACAAGAGGATAAGTTCTATAAATATCGTCTACCGCTGATTCCTGATAAGGACTACTATACGGACTTTATTTATGTTCTTTTGAATTGTGCAGGGAAAAACTGTTCATCAAGAAAACCGTATGTCCCTCACTAATTTACTTAGTGAGTGATGATATCTGTTTGGGCCCCTTGATGGAGATGAATTGTTTGCTAGCAACTTATACAATTATTTCTAGATCAAGAAATGTATAATCTGCAAGAATGACACATTCCAATATTGGATTATACAATGATATCATGTAACATAAGAATCAGACAAGGAAATACTTTTATTTCTTATGCAGGATTTGAATATTTGTATCAGTACATTATTTATGTGAATTGGGAGTCATAACGTGTTGCTAGATACCGCTTATGATTATTGGAATTAAATAGCAATTTAATTCTATAGCCAACATAGCATAAATCCTCAAAGGGTCACACAAATAAAGTTTTAACCATACAGTACATTATTTATTTATTCACAGCAGTAAGTGCGTGAAAATATGATAAGTTGATTAATTAATTATATACCATTATGAACCGTTATAATTAATTAAATCAAATGGATCATATAAAAATAAATTAATGCATTTGATAATTCCAAAATAATTATCAATAGGTTGATAATTAATTTTATTCAGCATATTTTAATTGGTTGAATTGAAAATTCAGCTTAATAAGAAAGCAATTTAATAAGACCATTAAATGATTGATTTAATGTGCTAATATGAGAGCAAAATAACAAAATGAAATGGCTAAATTAGGCCATTTCGTGGCCAGCATTAGGGATAATTTTGTCCATATTGAGTGAAAAAAGGATGAGGTTTGGATGCCTAAATATAAGGCTGTTAATTAAGGAAACAACACCGCTAAATTTAGCGTTAATCTCTTTCTCTCTCCCTAATTAAGATGGACGAAAATTACAGAAAAATATCAGATTTTTCTCTTCCATTGCTCTCTCAAATTATTGCTTTTCCATAGGAATTTATGTGTTGAATATTAGCCACAAATTAAATAGTTAATTTTGTGAAGAAAGGCATCAAGGAATTAGCCCCGTTCTAGGGTTTGCTAGCACAAACCTCTAGAATTTGGTGAGAGCTTTTGGTGGACTCGAGGGCAGCGTGGTTGTGGTGATTGGAGACACGCCATCGACTTCTATATCATGGATCGAGCTTTCCAATTGTGAGTTTGGAAGAGGTACGAAACTCCTCCCCGTTTCTCATGTGTGCTTGATGCTTAATACTAAATTCTTTTTATTGTGCATGAATAATTAATTATTAATTAGTAATAAAAATTAAAATTGCACAAGGACTTGAGTTCCTAACACATATATCATTTTATTTAATAAAGCGCTGAGTATTATATGCCCACATGGGAAAAAAATATAAATGTGAATAACAATTAAGTTAATCCCTTGTTCTCCATATTGACATATCCTTAGAGACAATTAAGTCATTTTTCAAGTTTCAAAATTCAAATGGTCAATTCGAACCATTCAACTTGTTCTCCATATTTACATACCCTTGGAGACCAAACTTTATATTTTTTTTGAATTTTTTTACTATTTATTGTGATATTTTCAAATTGGTTGCCCTAAATACTCCGATTATAATATTTGTTTTTTCGAAATTTTTAATTATTTTTTCAGATTTTTTAAAATTGAAGGGTCTAAAATTAATTAAATTGAAGAATTTCTAAAATCTAAAATAAATAGCAAAAAAAAAATCGAAAAAATATAAAATTTGATCTCCAAGGATATTTCATTATGGATATGTGATAAAAATATATTTTAAATTTTAAAAATTTGTTTGATTCAATGATTTAATTTATTTCCTTCTGCAATTATATGCACGGAAATGTTTTTTCTTTGTGATATTTTGATTTGTTATGTTTATTTTTTAAAAAAAAATATATAGTTTCACTATCCATCAAAGAAAATCATTTTTTTTTATTCTTTACTGAAGGACCTTAAAGCGAAACCTCTTTTATAAAAAAGTGAATATTGATGAACAAATCAATGATAGAGATATATACGGTGGCACTATTACATAAGCTTTTATTTGCATCGTCGATGGTATATTAGTGTATAATTATCAACTTTGATAATTGTATGACTTAATATTTGACTTGTTAATTTTGACCAACAATTTGATTAATTTTTACAACAGTGTTTAAAAAAGTGAAAAGTCAAAAAGTGTAAATTTTTGGCAACAATGTTTAATTACTTGATAAATCAATTGCAACAAAAGCCAACTACTCAGAACTAACTCCTTAGCCATGTGTGAATGCACGCAACACACCAGAAAAAAAATTTATGTTTATTTAATATAATTTACTTTACATCTTAGTATATAACTTAAATTATGCATAATATTATGTATTTAACATGCATAATTTAATTATATACTTATATTTTTATAATAGATGTTTAAATTATATTTAGTTTCTAATCACAAATTATATATTTTATAATAATAAAAATTTTGAGGGTTAAAAAGCAAATTGTACATTAAAAAATTTACACACTTTTTCACTAAAAAATGTGCTAGTCAAAGGAGGTGCCGTGTAGGCCTAACAAAAGTTGATATAAAAAATGATATAATTAAATAGTCAAAAGTCAAAAAAAGTTGCGTATATTTTTTTTTGGTTTGGATTGGCATTCGGAATGCCGATCCAAGCAGTTTGTATTTTCGGCAATCTGAATGCCGATCCAGCACATTATTTTTAAAATTTTGAATTTTTAGCAGTTATTATCGAAATTTGTGGAACAGTAATGTTAGTTTTAATTTTTTCGGGAAGTGTTATTTATAGCTCCTACAACCCAGCCCAATGCCAAAGCCCTTATTATCCCAATAAAGCCTGTGACTATGAATGATGAATCCACCGTCATAGACCGCGAAATTCTCCTCACATAAAAAAAAAAAAAAAAAAATCTACAAGCGAAATTATTACTTCACCATTTTTCTCCTATAAGGCCAAAACCCTAGCCACGAACCGAAATTCTTCTATCTTCTTCTACCTCTTCCTTTTCATTTCTTTACACTATAACCTCTTGTTTCGATCGAGATCTAGGGTTACTTCGTACCACCAATGGATCCGCTCGACGCGGAGCTCGCTCGCGCTCAGGAGGAGCGGAAGAAGCTCGAGGAGATGGTTCCCATGGCCCCCTCCGCTGTCGCCTTCGACTCCGATCTGTACGGCGCCGCCGGGAATAAGCGCTTCGAGGGATACGTTTCCTCCATCCCCGCCAACGACGAGGATGCCGAGGATGACTTGGCACCTCTCCCTTCCCGCCCAGGTTCTTCCATCACTGGCCACCGGATAGCCATGCAAGATCTCCCTCGCGACTCGGAGGAAGAGCTGGCTGGGTTCAGGAAGGCGTCGAAGATCACTGATAGGGAGGATGAGTATCGGCAGAGGCGGCTGTCACGAGTCATTTCGCCTGAGAGGAACGACCCGTTCGCCATGGGAGAGGCCACTCCGGATCCGTCTGTGCGAACCTATGCTGATGTTATGCGAGAACAGGCTTTACAGAAGCAAAAGGAGGCTATTATGAAGGAGATTGCCAAGAAGAAAGAAGAAGAGAAAGGTAGAACTATCACACCCTGAACAACCCCACCATACAAGACTGTAAAAGGGAATACAATTGCCAATATAATCACAAAAATGTGACATTTATCATTTCATAATGCATGTTCTGTCATATCCTGAAGGGTTGGTAATGAGAATCCTCATAATTTTTTTGTGGGCAAAATAAAAAAAATATAGATTTGCTATATCAAAATTGTCTTGATGGCAAGGTCGCAAAGTCCGGATTCTTTTCCTGCTCCTCATTGCTGGTACCTGAATTTGTCTACTCAGAATTAAGCTACCATGTTTTTCTTTTGATAAACCTAGTTGAAATCAAGGATCAGTAGGCTTAAGTACATTCAGAAAATACTTATTTTATAAATATTATATAATAATAGGTACATCAATAGCACATATTAGTTCTGAACTTTGATATTTGTTAATGGAGTCTCTTAATTTGGAAGTTACATAAAAAAAATTGTTTCGGCCTTAACTTTTGAGTTAACTGAAAGCTTCTATGTCCCAAAATTTTTTTTTTTTCTGAATTCATGTGTAAGATCATATTTCCTATTGTATAAAATTTTGTATTTTTATTTGATAAAAAACTTCCCAAAATTTGACAGGTGTCACAAAAACTGTTGCGCAAGAACCGGCTCCTGCACCAAAAAGGAGGAACAGGTGGGACCAGTCGCAAGATAATGACGCTGCTAGTGTGGCCAAGAAGGCTAAAGTCGGGTCTGATTGGGATGCTCCGGATGCTACTCCTGGTAGGGTTATGGATGCAACCCCTTCAGTTCGACGAAACAGATGGGATGAGACACCAACACCTGGCAGACTGGTTGATGCTGATGCAACCCCTGCTGCTGGTGCAACTCCAGGCGCCACACCGGCTGGGATGACATGGGATGCCACACCTAAACTTTCAGGTTTGGCCACACCAACTCCTAAAAGGCAGAGGTCCAGATGGGATGAAACACCAGCTGCAGGTAGTGCTACCCCTGCAACACCTAGTGCTGCGACTCCTGCTGTGGCATACACCCCTGGTGTTACCCCAGTTGGTGGTGTTGATTTAGCAACCCCGACACCAAGTGCACTTAATCTCAGGGGTCCGATGACACCTGAGCAGTACAATTTACTAAGGTGGGAGAGAGATATTGAGGAGCGAAACCGTCCGTTGACTGATGAAGAACTTGATGCCATGTTCCCACAAGAAGGGTACAAAATTCTGGAACCACCAGCCTCTTATGTGCCAATTAGAACCCCTGCAAGAAAGTTGTTGGCCACACCAACACCTATGGGTACACCACTGTACTCGATTCCAGAAGAGAATAGGGGTCAGCAATTTGATGTACCCAAAGAGGCCCCGGGCGGTTTGCCTTTCATGAAACCAGAAGATTACCAGTATTTTGGGTCTCTGTTGAATGAAGAAGAGGAAGAACAGCTGTCACCAGAAGAGCAGAAAGAGAGAAAAATCATGAGGTTGTTGTTGAAGGTGAAGAATGGGACCCCGCCTCAGAGAAAAACAGCTCTGAGACAGCTGACTGATAAAGCCCGTGAGCTCGGTGCAGGCCCGCTCTTTAATAAGATCTTACCTCTGCTCATGCAACCAACGTTGGAGGATCAAGAGAGGCATCTTTTGGTCAAGGTAATTGACCGGGTTCTGTACAAGCTGGATGAGTTGGTTCGGCCATTTGTTCATAAGATCCTGGTTGTTATTGAACCTCTTTTGATTGATGAAGATTATTATGCACGTGTGGAAGGTCGGGAGATTATATCCAACCTTAGCAAAGCAGCTGGTCTGGCAACCATGATAGCAGCCATGAGACCTGATATTGATAACATTGACGAGTACGTCAGAAACACAACTGCTAGGGCTTTCAGTGTGGTTGCCTCTGCGCTGGGTATACCTGCCCTTTTGCCTTTCCTCAAGGCTGTTTGTCAGAGTAAGAAGTCATGGCAAGCCAGGCATACTGGTATTAAAATTGTTCAGCAGATTGCTATTCTCATGGGTTGTGCTGTGCTTCCCCATTTAAGGTCTCTGGTTGAGATCATCGAGCATGGTTTAGTTGATGAAAACCAGAAGGTGCGTACCATTACTGCTCTTTCTTTGGCTGCTTTGGCTGAGGCTGCGGCCCCATATGGCATAGAGAGCTTTGATTCTGTGTTGAAGCCTCTCTGGAAAGGTATCCGAGCTCACCGTGGCAAGGTGCTAGCTGCCTTTTTGAAAGCTATTGGTTTTATCATCCCACTCATGGATGCAGTGTATGCAAGCTATTACACCAAAGAGGTGATGCCAATTCTGATAAAGGAATTTCAGTCCCCTGATGAAGAAATGAAGAAGATTGTGTTAAAAGTGGTCAAACAGTGTGCAAGTACTGAAGGAGTAGAGGCAGATTACATCAGGGATAGCATACTCCCTGAGTTCTTCAAGCACTTCTGGGTTCGTCGAATGGCACTTGATAGGAGGAACTATAAACAGCTTGTGGAGACGACAGTTGAGATGGCAAATAAGGTTGGTGTGGCTGATATAGTGGGAAGAGTGGTTGAAGATCTGAAGGATGAGAGTGAGCCTTATAGGAGAATGGTCATGGAGACCATAGAGAAGGTTGTGGCGAACTTAGGTGCATCAGATATTGATGCTCGGTTGGAGGAGTTGCTCATTGATGGTATCCTGTACGCATTTCAGGAGCAGACTAGTGATGATGCGAATGTGATGCTTAATGGGTTTGGAGCTGTGGTTAATGCTCTTGGTCAGAGGGTCAAGCCATACCTTCCTCAGATATGTGGTACCATTAAATGGCGCCTCAATAACAAGAGTGCTAAGGTTAGGCAACAAGCTGCTGATCTTATTTCAAGGATTGCTATTGTCATGAAGCAGTGTCATGAAGAGCAATTGATGGGTCACTTGGGTGTTGTCCTGTATGAGTACTTGGGAGAAGAGTATCCTGAGGTTTTGGGATCAATTTTGGGTGCTTTAAAAGCCATAGTTAATGTGATTGGTATGACTAAAATGACCCCACCTATCAAGGATCTCCTCCCTCGTTTGACTCCAATTTTGAAAAATCGACATGAGAAGGTGCAGGAGAACTGCATTGACTTGGTTGGTCGGATTGCTGACCGTGGTGCTGAGTTTGTACCGGCCAGAGAATGGATGCGCATCTGTTTTGAACTGTTGGAAATGCTGAAAGCTCATAAGAAGGGAATAAGGAGAGCCACAGTGAACACCTTTGGGTACATTGCCAAGGCAATAGGTCCACAAGATGTACTTGCAACCTTGCTAAACAATCTGAAAGTGCAAGAGAGGCAGAACCGTGTGTGCACCACTGTTGCCATAGCTATTGTTGCTGAGACATGCTCTCCGTTCACTGTTTTGCCAGCCTTGATGAATGAGTACCGGGTCCCAGAACTGAATGTCCAGAACGGAGTTCTCAAGTCCCTTTCCTTCCTCTTTGAATACATAGGAGAAATGGGGAAGGACTACATATATGCAGTCACACCACTGCTAGAAGATGCACTGATGGATCGGGACCTGGTACACAGACAGACTGCAGCCTCGGCTGTGAAACACATGGCATTGGGTGTAGCTGGTTTGGGATGCGAGGATGCCCTGGTACATCTTCTAAATTACGTCTGGCCCAACATATTTGAGACCTCGCCACATGTGATAAATGCTGTAATGGAGGCAATAGAGGGGATGCGTGTGGCCTTAGGCCCAGCTGTAATTTTGAACTATTGTCTTCAAGGCTTGTTTCACCCGGCGAGGAAGGTGCGGGAGGTGTACTGGAAGATATATAACTCACTGTACATTGGGTCACAGGATGCACTGGTTGCCTCCTATCCCATTATGGAGGATGAAGAGAACAATACCTACAGCCGACCTGAGCTTATGATGTTTGTCTGAAGGGACAAAATGTAAGATTTTTCTGTTTCTTTGGTCTTCCATCATTGTACTTGCTTGTCAGTGTTCTCTTTTTCAATTTCTTTTATTTTGGGATTATTATTTTAAGATACTAAATTTGTTGATTTTGAACCGACTATTAGAAGTTTGTTTCTGTATGATGGAATTGAAAAAAAGAAAAGAAAAACTCAGACACCTGTCTGTTTAGATTTAAAACTAGGTTTTAAAAAATGTAAAATAAGCTCAAATACTGACTAACTGTTCCAGAATTTCTGTCAAGCTCTCGAAAAGAAACTGTTCCAGAATTTATCATAGTTGTAACTGGCTTTGTATAGTTAATGGAATATCCAAGTCTACAATTACTTTTAGCTTGCATTTTTTTTATTGACATGGTTTGGAGCTTTCCTGAATGTTGGGCTTGCATGTATCTCAGTGCCAGATGTTCATACAATCATACAAGGATTAACATTTCAGGGTTGACCATCAAACTCATACATGGAATGTATTAAATTTTATATTCAATAAACTAAGACCTGTAGTAGATTTGTTTGTATAAGTTGGCTATTTTCATTTTTGCAGGACATCCATTGCGGGCGTAGTTATCCGTTTGTCTGGATGTGAATGAGTCGTTCTTTTGTTTTACAGCTCAAAATCAGACAGTCATTATTTTTAATTTTGTTTAGAGTTTATTAGTTATCTTTATTAGATTAAATACGCTAACCTCTTGAATCTATTTTCTATTTTTAGGTTGTGTTCTGGATCTTAAAGCAGGAATTATAATGTTGCTGCCTGATGCCTCTGTCCTTTTTGTTCCTTTTTTGTTTGTCTATTATAGAATTAGACCTTTATTGTATTGGTGCTCTTAATGATCGTTGCCTTGTTGGTTTTAGCTGAACTACTGTTGTCACTGCTGTCTGGTGGTTGCCTTGTTGTCACTGGATAGAATCTACTGAAGTATGTAAACCATTGTGTAATGTAAAGTTCGTTAAGTATGTTTGGAATGCTAAATTTGTAGTTTGTTATGGGGGAGTTATATTATGTTTGAATTTTTTTTTTATTACGTTTGTATTGTCCGATGCTCGTCGGAATAACTGCGGATCTATTAGGGAAAAAAAAACTTCAAATGTTTTTTTTTTTCAGCCCTCTCGTCTTGTGAATTCTAATTGCAAAATAGTCGCGAGAAAAGAACTTGAGGAAAGTAATTATCTTTCAACAAAATCAATCGGAATATGCGTAGAAAGATTTCCAGACGCACTAATCGCATTGATGCAACATAGTTGTCGCTAAAGTAAAGCTACTGAGAATTACAGTTATTTCCTGGGTAACCTATGTGACTCGTACTCTTCTTTTTGGTTAAATTGATACCGGGTTCCCTGATTGCGCTCTTTTTGAAACAAAAGAACCACAATAATTGTAACTGGCCTAATATTGCTTCCACAGGAAAATTGAAAGGTTTAGTAGCACGAGGGGTTATCTCCTTTTTTTTGTTTCATTTTCTCATTGTTGTAATTAGATCGGGTATTGTAAGATATGTAAAGAAAATACACTTGATAATTGTGCGACTGATTGCTAATTAGAATTTTACTTCACTTGATTCATTGATATATTGTCACAGAATCTTCTACAGGTTGAAACAGAGACGGATTAATTGTATGATATGTCAATATGTCATCTGGAATATGTTCTGGGTTAAAACGGACAGTTTCAGGTTGCAACAGTGACATGTGCCTGTTTGCTAATACTTTGTGTAATCAACAGTTCCATTTAAGTGTCATGTTCATTGAACAAATAAAGAGATGTTATTAGCATGAGATATATTGAGTAAATGATTAAGCATATACTTCGAAAGTGCTTAGTGTCTCCGCTGGCTAGTCCAGTTGGTAGAGACATATGTCTTCCTACGGGAAGACCTGGGGTTCGATTCTCGCTGGGGCGAGAATAATTAGGGTGGGTGCCTACGGGCTTTGATAAAAAAAAAAAAGAAAAAAAAAAGAAAGTGCTTAGTGAAATTCTCTTTTACTGCCGTAGATTTTGGTTGGTTTTTTTATTTTTTTTATTTCTTATCTAGTAAGGATTGTAGCCGTTATCAATGGCAATTATTCTTAATGAAGATAATTAATAACTTAGTATTTTCAACACGCCTCAAAACCTCATTAATCTACAGTTTAACACATACCAAAAATGGAAACAAATACATAAGATAAATGCCAAATTATTTGATTTTCTATTTCCTGCTAAAATATCAAAATAACACTATACCGACCAGAATTCAGCACCATATATGTGTATTAAGACCTTAAAATCGTAAATAGTTTCTTTTGATATATCTCTATTCACGAAAGAGTAAAAAAGCATGAATTCACTACGTCGGAATAGATTTAGAGTGCCAAATAACATTTAACTATTCTAGCAATAATACTATTCCAACAAACTTCCAATAATATTATTCTAGCACTACTGCATTCACCATTCAAGAAAAATATTATTTTGTTGCATGCATTTATGTTGCAAAACAAAGACGAAAATATAACCAAATTAATAAATCATATAAGTATTTCTAGCTTTTGAAAATCAAACTTGGAAATAACAAATAATTTAAAATAACATCAACAACAGTTTTCTTGAATCTTCTGTGGTGATCTGAGCAAAGATTTCAAAGCACACACACAACATATTCATATTATTACTAAAATCAAACAACCTAAAATAAACTTTTGCAACTGCCATTTCAGTTACTTTATGGTTCTCTTAATATCCAGAGTTGTATTCTGCTTTCCCATCTCTATTTTTTCTCTGCAATTTCGTATTTACACATGGGACAAACCTGTTGCAATATATAGTAAAACATATCATTAACGAGGATACAACATGCTATTTAACATAAAAATAAGAATGAATAGCCCGTTCACGAATAAGAATTGTGAGTTAGCATGGCCTATTTATAAACAAGGGATGTTGTTTGGATGGTGTGTTGAGAATAAGAATAGAGTAAAAATAATATAATAATATTAATTTATATCAGTTTGCCATAACATTAATAATAATGAATAAATTATTAAAATAATAATAATTATTAATATAATATTATTATATCCTTTATTATTATTATTATTTCTTATTCATGGGTCTTGTTCCACCATTTCATATGAGAATAAGAATTAGGATGTGAATTGACTATTCAATATTCATCTAATTCAAAAGTTGTTTGTTTTGGCTTATTCTTGCTTGTTATACAGAGAAAGGTTCCGGTGCCACAACTTTTAGAGTGCCACAAAATATCACAACTTTACTTTTCATCAATATTTAAAATTTTTAAAATTTAAATGTTGAATCCAATCCGTTGATCTTGTACAACTTAACCAGCGATACATTTCCATATAAGTTTTATAAAATTTGGAGTTGATTTGATATTTGATCAAGAGGTTAAAAAATGAACGAATCTTGTTAACTATGACAGATTAATTGTAATACGTTCGTGGTTTAACCTCTTGATCAAATATCAAATCAACTCCAAATTTTATAAAACTTATATGGAAACGCATCGCTCGTTAAGTTGTACAAGATCAACGGTTTGGATTCAACATTTAAATTTTAAAAATTTTAATTATTGATGAAAAGTAAAGTTGTGGCATTTGGTGGCACTCTAAAGTTGTGACACCGGACCTTCCTCTGTTTTACAATTGCTTATTCATAGGCCGAAGTATCGGACCAGAAAAGAACTTGATTGTAGACCACAGGCTGTACAACATGCTATTTATACCACAGACATTATGCGTAGTGGTGAATCAAATTTTAAATCAATTGTAGACCAGAAAAGAACAAAACAAAATCGGTTACAATGGTGGCATATACAAATTCATTTTCATCATTAATAAATAAAAGAGGCACATATATATCGTTTCTCAGAAAATAAGAGAGAGATATATCACCTTATTCATCTTCAGCCAAGGAGTGATGCAGTTTTTGTGGAAAATGTGCTTACATGGTAGAGTAATTAGCAATTCCTTCTTCTGGAATGCAGATTGGCATATTGGACATCTACAAACAAAAAACAATTTGCAACAAGCGAATGTAATTAATTGATTTTCAAGTTACAGGCAAAACAATTTGCTTGCACCTATACGAATATGCAATTATAACTATAGCAGTTGTGCAATCAAATGGATATAAATTTTTCTTTTTAAAAGTTCCAACTAAGATGGGGTCAGGATAATTATATTGGGGAAAAACAACATTTCTTTTAGATTTCAAGAAAATAAAATGAAGAAACAAATTCCATTAAAACATACTCATTTTGCTTCTTTGCCTTTGAGAAGAAACCATCTTTATACTTGGACACTCGCAAGGAGGCAATAGTTTTTTCAGATAGACCTTTGCTCTCAGTGCCGATATCTTCACCTAGTTGTTGCAGCTCCTGGATTGATTAATAATTGGTACAGAAATATTATTGGATTTTGAGACGTTGAAATATTTTTTAGAAAATGTTTTGGAGTTCAATTTACCTCATATGTCATGTTGTCGGGATCAACATGTTCATGGCCTCTCGGCTGCAGCTACAATAACCGCATTAGTGGAGCCAGAAAATAGTTTAATGGGGTTCAAGATTATTATGCTTACTATTAATGTTAATATATGTTATGATATCTACAAATAAAATTTAATTATGGGGTCAAGAATAAGATTTTTATCACATTAAATGGGGTTCAAATACTATTTTTATTAAGAGAATTGCTCATATGTAACTAAAAAGACAAAGCATAATAGATGTAATCAGCAAAATGATGGGCGGCATTTGCACCCCATTCACTCTTTTTAAATCCGCCTATAACCGGATGTTTTAATAACACCAAAAGAGTGAAAAAAGATTAATTACACTCCAATTGAAGTCTAACAGTACCTTATTTCAGCAAAGATGTAAAAGAACTTGAATTATAAACAAAGATAATAGTAATGTTTAACATACTCCATCATTCTCATGATCATCATCATGATTTTCCCACCCCTGCAAATCAAAGATTCAAAATAATTTTATTGTATAACAGAAAAGGTGGGAGTTCACAAAAACTTTAGTATAAAATTTAGACTAAATTTTTATTACCTCATGCCCATCATTCCTGTTTGGTGATCCTCTCGGAGTTTGGACAAGAACTGCATTTGTATTTGCCGATATAATTAAAGAAAAATTGAATAAAATAATTTCTTTTAAAAAAATAAAAATAAAAGAGGGACATGATGTCTTTCCATTTGCATCTGCACTCGCTTTGTAGCGTAGAAATTTGAGATTTATCTTTATAATAATAAAAAGATGATCAATTAATATCTAATGCTCAATCGGAATAAACAAAATTCCAACACTACTCTCTATAGTTGAATTATGATTTCTAAAGCAAATGACCACGTATGTGATATAATCAATATCAGTAATTCTCTTTTATATCATGATATAATATAAAGAAACAGAGATGATCTGGACAAAAGCTATTGTATTCTAAAGCATTTATTTCTACATTAATGGTCTGGATTGATTTATCGGCTGAGCAATAAAAAATATTACACATATATTGTATTGAATTTAATGAGACATAATCACATAATTTTAAAAAATAGACTCACCAAATGTATTACAAATACATTGTATCAAGTTTGAGGAAGCTGTAATATTAATTATCTAATCTTTGGAAAAAGAACACCAAGATTTGCAAGGTAGTTCATGTATTCATAATGTACATTTGAATGTATACGTTTATATATATGGCAGCATTTAACTTGTTTAATGATGATTTGTTGTGTCATATAAAACATTAAGAACAATATGCGGCTATCTGGTGACAGAAATGCAAGTACTACTAAAGCATATATAAAATACATAAAATACAATAAAGAAACAGAACTTAGCGGCAACAAAAAAACAGAACATATGCATCTAAACAGCGCAAAATAACAATCAATTTTTCCTTGTCAAAAAAATAAAAATAAAAATAAAAATAGTACCAGTAGTAGGTTTGCTGAAGTGGCTTTCTTCGTCAGGGACTGCGTTGATGAATAAATTTTCCATTTCTTGTAATTGCCTTGCTATCTCCTCATCAGAAGAATTATTAAGCATAATCTCCTAAAATAGAAATATTTTATTTTTAAATTAATTGTAGGTTAATTCAAATGTACAATTAAGTGCATAATATATTGTAATAATCGTACTAGTATTATTTTTAGGGTATACCGTATACTGTATACTGTATACGCAAAAAGGAGAAACATAATTACTGTGTTGTTATTATTACTTCTTGTGCTCTTATCGAGATCAACAAATACCTAACAATAATAATTTAAGTATAAAAATATATGATATTTTCTACTGTTGATGCTCCCCGCTACTTAGGTAAGGCATGATATTTTTACATTCTGTTCACATCATATCACTACTTCACTAGTAATATTAACGAGAGAGGAAGTTAAATGTGACCTGATTTTGAAGTGCCTCCGCTATTGCACGATCAACCACAGAATACTTCTTTTGAACGAATCCCAAAAGAGATGAACCACCCATTATTATGCTAAAAAATATTTAGTTAGTACAGAAAACCTTTCAATTGAAAATATTATTTGTTCAAACAGATTGCTGGAATGTAAAAGAAAGTATAATAGTGAACAAAGCAAAGAGAGAATTAAGCACCTCTTCTTGATTTTTTCTTTCTTTTTTCACTCTTTTACTGCTAGGTCTGAGAAATGGGAGGAGAGCACGCTCTTGAAATGGATTAATTTATGCAGGAATTAATAAGCAAAATTTATGCAATATGATTTTGTACAAATTTGGTATTTATTGCTTGCAAAAGCAGTGATTGCATAATCACGCTATCAAAATGGTAGACTAATCCGGCAGGGAAATAAAATCGGATATCAAATTTAAGAATTCCGTTTGGATAAAGGAAATTGGTATAAACCTGAATCTTAACCTTATCCCAGTACCGGTAGTAGATATCGAGTCCGAATCGGAACTGGATTTGGATTGTTAAGGCTACAAATCCATTTGACGATACCTCTCCATTGTATCCTAAAATGGAGAGGTTTTGGTTTTTCTATGCTGGAGTGGTCTAGAACGGGAATCATGAAAAAGAAATTCTGAAACTGCAGAAAAATAAATAAAAAAATAAAAAAGTTGAAAAAATGGAAGGCCTTTTATCTGGGCCGTGCCCTTTTATATGAACGTAATTTTTGTTTTCGTGTTTGTTTATTTTTTTACCACCTTTTTTCATTCAGGGAAGAAATTGTCAATAGGGTAGATGATTTATCACTTAATGTCAGATTAAATTCTGCTTAGACATGGTAGAAACGTAAGGAAAATAGTATACCATTATTCATAAAAGATGCCATGTTAAAACTTAAAAGGTTACAGTATCAAAAGAAGATACGGAAGCAAAATTAAGAGATATACAGAATAAATAAAAAGAATTTACGTAGATTTAATGCTTTTGCTGCTGATGCCTGACAGCACTTCGGAAGCAAAAATGTTTCCTTCTTTCATTTTTATCCGGAGTTGCTACTTGCTTTAGAAGAATAGTAGATAGTAGATATTTGGATTTTTTTTTCCTTTATTCTATTTCTTGAGATTTTGTTGCTCAGCTAAATCTTTTTGTGGTTTTCAGGATTTAATTTAGAACTCGTAGTGGACTAACACAAATTGTATGATACAAAGAAATTCGATCAATCCGTGCAAGGTTGATCCAGCATAGCTAATTTGCTTGTTAATGATACAATATACGTTGTGTGAATAATGACAAAGGACATTTAAAATAGGCAAGTTTGCTAAAAAAACCGTTAAGAAATACAAAATACAAAACATACCCTGTTGGAAATATTACTGTTAATTCCTCCAACGTCAATATCTTTTTTTATTTTTTCATTACTGTTAGTGAGAAAGGCTTATACAAGGCATGTAAATCATTCTTGTAAATTATCAGATTTGAGCAATAAACTAAATCAAATTTTCTCACAAAATTTGACACAAACCATATATTTAAATAGACTCTATGAAACATCAGAATACATTTTATTAAACATTGATGCCTTTTGCAAGAACAACCTGCGGCAAATTAAGTACAACCACAGTACCACACAATATACAATTTAAAACCTTAGTATGGTACATAATAATAGTGTAATAACACAAAATTCAACAAATCTATACTAAAAAAGAGCTTGGAAATTGCCACCGTACCATGAGAAACCAGCATTTCTCTAAGGCCCAAATACCTCATATTTACACACCGGGCAAGTCTGTTAAATGCAAAAACAGAATAACCTACTACAATTGCTATTAAGTATTAAGCAAGTATTTTAAAACCAAATCATGGGGGAAAAGATGAGGTCCTGTGCCAAAACCAGCTTTGGCAATGAGCAAGATAGCACCCAGTGCAGTGCCTTTTATGGTCTGGTACTCTGGTTAGACAGTTAGTGAATTGTGTACTGTGTGTTGTTGAAATCACACCCCTCTCACTAGTTTGATCTTGTCTTTTCTTTCTAAATTTTGGTTCTTTAATTAAATTTTTTTCATCCATTCATCAGTACTGGACTATTAAATAATAAGATAACAGTAAACAACAAATTAAACGTAACAGTGACCTTTTCAATCTTCAACCACTTGGAAATGCAGGATTCGTGAAAATTGTGTCTGCATGGCAAGATAATCAACCTCTGATGGTTTCTATATTCTTCCTGGCAAATTACGCATCTACATGCCAAAAGAATAGAAAACAATTATTTAATAGCTTAAACTAAAATTTGCATTTTTTTTTTTTGAAGAAGTGATCGATTCACCCAGCTTTTATTTGTTATGATCACAAGTAACATAAAAGTAGTCAAGCAAAAATGAAAAGACGACAAACATGAATAAGTATTGAAAGGTCAAACACCTGGTATTCCCTACTAACACCCTTTCAATTGAACGCTAAATTTGTCTTTGAGAAGTTGGCAAATAATTTATTTATAGTTCAGAAAAAGATCAAAACTTACTCATCATGCTTCCCTTTTTTGGAAAAGAAGCCCGTCTTATATTTTGAAGTCTCTAAATAGGAAATGAGCTCGTCAGACAAACCTCTGTTTTCATTACCTACTTCTTCTCCTAATCTTTGCAATTCCTAGATATTTGCATAGTTATAACAAAGAAGCATTGTGATTGCAAGCAAAGAAATGGAAATAATATATTTGATTTGTTTTGCAAACCTCATAAGTCATATTATCAGGGTCAATATTGTCTTGCCTTGTCACCTATGACATGAAAAATGAAAAATAAAATGAATAAACATTTTTCTGTTATTAGATAGCTTAGATGATATTTTTAAATCATTAGATTTGTACCTCGACTGAATTACTGGTACGAGGTGAGTCACCAGCCTCTGAGTCTGAATCAGATTCTGAAGGAGATTCGACACATGCCAACTCTGTACAAAATTACAAACAAGTAAATAAACTAACAAA
Source organism: Rhynchospora breviuscula (assembly GCA_027562975.1). Lineage (NCBI taxonomy): Eukaryota > Viridiplantae > Streptophyta > Magnoliopsida > Poales > Cyperaceae > Rhynchospora > Rhynchospora breviuscula. The sequence goes on along the minus strand of CM050400.1, from coordinate 13,277,810 downwards.
AAATAAATAATAGTTTGCTCCTGCATGGATAACAATATTAATGAGTCGGTATCAGTAAAATATGCTACTGATGTCAACTGTGGTATATACTGTTAACTGGTCAGTCCTTAGACTAGTATGAGTCCCTACTCCCTAACCAACCTTCACACCACACAAACACAACCAGATTGTGTTGGCACCATCTAGTACCAACCAATCGTTTCTACTATTGTAATACTACCACTTTGATAGGTACATGAAAACTACAGATGGGTACTTACAAGACTGTACAAAATAGAATCCAAACAGGCTCTTTGTATACTTGTAATTTACCTTCAGTTTCACTATCACTAAGAGATTTATCCATCTCTTTCTCTTGCATACGCCTAGCTAAGGCCTCATCAAGTGCTAGCAGTGCTTCAATTTCTGAGCTATGGACAATTCTACCCCTGCTGCTGCTTTCCCCGGTTTCGTTCTTGTAGAAGCTTTCCTACATCCATTTCATGAGTAAACATTACAAACAATATGATAAGATTGCAAATCTCCATTAATTATCTCAAATTCCTTTTAGATACAGATAATATAATCATAAAAAATTTGGGAAAATTCTCAACAGAAAAAACCAACCACAAGTACTTGGAAGAATTTCAAAATAAGGTACAATTTATAAAGAAAAGAAATAAACCTGGCTTTCAAGAACTTCTGCAAGGACAAGATCAAAATTGTCGGAGCCCGATCGGTCAAATCTTCGGTCCATGGCTCTAGGAGGCGGGGAATTGGCGTAATGCACTGTGAATTGATTCTTTCCCTTTATCTCCAATTCAACTGCCATTATCCTGATAAAAACCCCATTAGTTCAAAATTTTAACTTAAGCTGAATCCAATTATGTGATGATGAACATAAAAGATAATCATCAATATGGAAATATAAAGATTCCTGAGGTCAATTTTATGAAAAATTCAAGTCTTCAAAGTTGTTGAATTGCACAAGAATCAAAAGGGGAAAAAAAAACAAAAGTGCACATATCCAGAAACTATAAGGATAAATGGAAATCAGATGAGAAAGGAAACCAATAAGAAGAATCATGGTGCTTGGAGAAACTGAAGAGGAAGTTCACAAGGGAAGAGAGAGGAGATAATTTACAAAAGTACCTTTATTTTTTCGCTTAATTTGTTTTTCACTCCAACAGCTCCCACTTTCCAGCTATTCTTTCCCTCCAAATGGCGCAAGTTCTCAAATGGAACTACTGACTACTGAGTTATTTAAAAGCAAAGAGAGCGAGGTGAAGACGTGAAGTCAACAGAGAAACTATAAAGTAGCGCCTGTTTCAGGTCACCCACTTGTACACAGTACACCTCATCGCATTTTATTTTTCTCTCCTTATTATTAATAATTATTATTTTTTTGTTGTCGTCCTCCTGAGCAGTTAAGTGGTCCTTCTTTTGGTAAGAAAACCTCTGAATTTTGGTTTGCTTCTTTTATATGACTTGCTATTTCATTCAGTACATTGTTATACTTTTTAAATTTTCTAATTTATCCAGTATGTGTGGTTTTTAACTTCCTTCTAGTTATGAAAGCGTGCATGATGATTTGTAGGATAACATAAATTGTATCAATATTTGATTCATATCACATGTATAATGTATTAGGCGTTGAGGAAAGATCTATCTAAATTGTCTAATTTTAATAAAAAAAACTATAGATTGATTGAATGGTATCTATAACATTTTTTACGATGTAAGTCATTAAACCAAAATAAAATATTATTATCACCAATTTATATCATACTATTATACATACTAAATTGGAGCATTCACTGATTCGTATGAAAATTGAGGAAATTATAGTTCAAAGATTAATGTCATATTAAAGTAATTTGATTTGAATCTGTGTAACAGTCAACAGTGTAAGCTCTTGTTTTGACCCTTGACCCTTGATATAAAGCGTTTCTAGCATGATATTATGTTTATAAACTCTCAACCCGTTTGAAATTGAAATTGTTTTAGTTAATAATGTTTAACATAGTACGTATCTGGTATTAAGAATACAATCAATGAATAAAGTACATTACTAAAGAATTATATTACCTCTCCAATATATTTTTGTTAATCCACCCTGGCCAATCTAATAACTGAATAACCTAGTAGGCGACAGGTAAATTATAACAGGTTCTTAAAAATTTTAAATGTATGTCGAAACTATAAATATCTTTTTTTTTCCCAGAAACATTTGATGGACAGAAGGAATTCCTGGCATAAATCAATCCATAGCATCTGTGCTTAAACTTTTCAGTATTGTTGAAGATATTTATTCTTTTGGTATAATCATCACAAAAACAATACCTAAGCACTGTCATTGATGGTTAATTATGATTGATGATGATGGAAGAAAAATAATGACAATTTTGGTTACGCCATGCATGGCGTCTCATGGTGCATACGTGGCGCCATTCTCATATGATAAAAGAGTCGTGTGTGTTTGTGAAAAATCTTATAAACTCACTTTTTTTTTTCGTTTGTATTTTTAGTACCGAACTACCAATTTTCTAACTAGGCAGGATTGAAGTGATAATTTTAATGGAAAACACTCCAACCACCAACTAACGACCATATATTACCTGAAGCCCTTTTCTTATATACCCTCCAGAAAATATCATTTCTCCTACCTCATTAAATTATTTGGAATTGGCCTTCATGTATATTCACTCCGCTTTACTTTACTCTATAGCCAAACTAGAATCTTAATAAATTGAAAATTTCTATGGAACTTTTGGGCATATTTCAAAGTACATATTAATGCATAATTTTGTAAAATATTCAATATATTTAAAAAAAATGCATAAAAATAGCGACTTTCAATATATATTCAATCTATCTATTCACGATTGCGCCATCTATTACTTCAAAAATCTTATCATGACTCAAAAGTTCAATTATGGCCTTACAGGGATAGCTCTGGCGTTTACTTTTTTTTTTTTTTTTTTTTCCCTTCTATTTCGACAGTTCAAATCAAAATTTCAAACAAAACTTATGTATTGATGGTTTTATTTTATTTTATTTTTACCCTGTATCAAATGCAATTTGGTTTACGTAAAAAATTTCAAAATATAGAATTTATCTTTTTATAACATCAGTTTGGCTTAAACAACAACGTCATTGTTATAATTAATTTGTTACATTACTTATTGCACTTTGAATTTGTGAAAAAGATTCTAAGAATATTGCATTATGTGTGATATTATCCTTGAAGAACTATTAAATCCGTCATTTATATTTCTCCTTCAGATTTAAACTTTGTACTGTCAGAAAAAAAAGTATGATAATAAAGAAACGCTATAAAATAATCATTTAATTAATAGCACCTCTTGCGTTACAATTTACAAAGAGGGAAAAATGTTAATGCCTTAATGGCAAAAGAATCTCGTGCATGATTTGGCATCTGGTCACTATCAGTCATTTTCAAAGAAGAGTCAAATTGGTATTTGAATGAATTCAAGTGGCTAAGGCCACCGACCTTTAACCTTTTGGTGGCTTTGTTTCGGATTTGGTTGCATATATATATATATATATATATATATATATATATATATATATAGAGTTTGGCTAACGTGCCATAGATGGCACAGAGGGTCCCGTGCCATAGAGTCGTTTTTTAAGATCCAAAATTCAAATGCTCAATCCGAAACGTTCAAGTTATTCACCATATTAAAATACCCTTGGAGACCAAAATTTTCATTTTTTCGAATTTTTCTGATATTGATTATGATATTTTTAAAAATTGTTATAATTGGAGTATTTCAAACTCTCCAATTTGAACATATCAAAATAAATAGCAAAAAAATTAAAAAAAATGTAAAATTTGGTCTCCAATGATATTTCAATATGGTGATCAATTTGAACGGTTTGGATTGACTGATTGAATTTTGGATCTTAAAAAAATGACTCAAAAAATACATCTATGGCATTGCCATCTATGACACTTTAGCCCACCTCTCTCTCTATATATATATATAATGGCTAACGCGCCATCGATGACACGTGCCATCAATTTTCTATCGACTTGTTTTTCGAGATCCAAAATTCAAATGGTCGACCCAAACCATTCAAGTTGATCAAAATATTGAAATACCTTTGGAGACCAAATTTTACATTTTTTCAAATTTTTTTGCTATTTATTATGATATTTTCAAATTGGAGGGCCTGAAATACTCTAATCATAATATTTTTAAAAGTATCATAATAAATAGCAAAAAAATTTGAAAAAATATAAAATTTAGCCTCCAAAGATATTTCAATATGGAGAACAACTTGAACGGTTTATATTGACCATAGTTTTGCTATGGTGAGTTGCAACTCACCAAAGGGTCGGTGAGTCGCGCTCAAAGCTCCTAAATCTAGTTCAAAATGACCAATCCAAACCGTCCAATATGATCTCTCTATTGAAATCTCCGTGCAGATCAAATTTTATATTTTTTTAAAATTTTTAAGTATTTTTTTCGGATTTTTAAAAACTGCTGTTTTTGAACGGTTCAGAACTAATTAGATTAACGATTTTCTAAAATTTCAAAAAAATACTTAAAAAGTTCGAAAAAATGTAAAATTTGGTCTGCATAGAGATTTCAATAGGGAGATCTTATTAGACGATTTGGATCGGTTATTTTGAACTAGATTTAGAAGCTTTGAGCGCGACTCACCGACCCTTTGGTGAGTTGCAACTCACCATAGCAAAACTCTCTCTCTCTCTCTCTCTCTCTATATATATATATATATATATATATATAGGTGGGCTAAAGTGCCATAGACGGCAATGCCATAGATGTATTTTTTAAGTTATTTTTTTAAGATCTGAAATTCTATTTGTCAATCCAAATCGTTCAAATTGATCACCATATTGAAATACCATTGGAGACCAAATTTTATATTTTTTTGAATTTTTTTGCTATTTATTTTGATATGTTCAAATTGGAGGGTCTGAAATACTCCAATTATAACATTTTTTAAAAATATCATAATAAATATCAGAAAAATTCGAAAAAATGTAAAATTTGGTCTCCAAGGGTATTTTAATATGGTGAATAACTTGAACTGTTCAGATTTATCATTTGAATTTTAAATCTCGAAAAACGACTCTATGGCACGGGACCCTCCGTGCCATCTATGGCACTTTAGCCATTCTCTCTCTCTCTCTCTATATATATAGAGTTTAGCTACGGTGAGATGCATCACAAAAATTCCTCCGTGAGTCGCGCTCAAAACTCCTAGATTTGGTTCAAAATGAACTTAAACCATTCAATATGATATCCTTATTGAAATCTTCATGCAGATCAAATTTTACATTTTTTCGAAAATTTTAAGTATTTTTTTCAGATTTTAAAAAATCGTTAATCTAATTAGTTCTGAACTGTTAAAAAACAGAAGTTTTTAAAAATCCGAAAAAAATACTTTAAAATAAAAAAAAAATATAAAATTTGGTCTAAATAGAGATTTCAATAGAGAGATCACATTGGACGGTTTGGATCGGTCATTTTGAATCAGATTTAGGAGTTTTGATCGTGACTCACGGAGGACTTTTTGTAAGCATCTCATCGTAGCTAAACTCTATATATATATAGAATGGATAAAATACACTAATGTGTACAGATCATCTCTGTACACATGAGTCATTTTTCAAAATCCAAAATTCAAACGATCAATCCAACCGTTCAAGTTATTCTTTATATTGAAAAACTCTTGCAGACCAAATTTTACATTTTTTTGCTATATATTATGATATTTTCAAATTGGAGGGCCTGAAATACTCCAATTATAGTGTTTTTTAAAATATCATAATAGATAGCAAAAAAATTCGAAAAAATGTAAATTTTAGTATATCTAGGTTTTTCAATATGGAGAACAACTTGAACGGTTCGGATTGACCGTTTGAATTTTGGATCTTGATAAAGGACTCATGTGTACGGGAACGATCCGTACACATCAGTGTACTATATCCATTATATATATATATAAAGATAAATTGGGGGTCAAGCTTTCCAACTTATTTTAAATTAAATGTCTATAAAGACCCCCCCAGCCGGGTTTCGAACCTGCGACATCTCACTTGAGATGCATTGCTCTTTGCCACTACTAAGAGCTGATTCTCTTGGTTGCATATTTTTATTCTATTAAAGTTCAAAAATATAAGAAATATCAAGTTGTTTGGGTTTTCTGACCAAGTGCAAAAACCCCATTCCCCGGAGGACCTTGTGCGTCGGCTCCACTCCATTCTCTACAAGCAATGGATATGTCCCTTATTAATAGAAAAAAAAAACATTTTAGTGTTTAATATTACTTTATATTAAATTTTAGATGCAAGTAAATCAATAAACACATGTTGTAAGTAGTGTTATGCAAAAGTGCCGTAATGTTTTACCTGTTGTGTAGGAACAAGATCCTCTGCGTTTTTTTTTTTAAACCTGCAGTGCAAGTTTTTATTTTTTTTTTAATGTTGATTTGAAACTAATGATTTTGTTATAAAAAAATTGAAAATAAATGCTCTTTTCCGTGAATCGAACCAATGACCATTTGGTTGACGGAATAGAGCAAAACCATTGGGTGCAGTGCAAGTTTTTAATATGTGGCCGTCCGATCTATGATGGATGCTCCATGATTAATATCATGTCCGTCGAGATTAAATCGGGCGGCTAGAATGAAAAGGCTTACAGTGCGTGTTTTAAAAAAAAAATACACAGAGGATTCGATCCCTGTTGTGGAATCCAAATCCTGTGGCGCGCGACACAGCGTGTAGCGCGGCACAGGACCGTCCGATCAGATCTGGATGGATGAGGGAGCCCCGTGCATGTAACCAGATTGTAAGGCCCGAAAAAAATGAACCGTCGAGATCTGATCGGACGGTCCGTGTCGCGCGCTACAAGCTGTGTCGCGCGCCACAGGAATCGGATCCCCTGTTGTGTAGAAGTGGGTATGTGTAGTTCTTAAACGTACCATTGCCGTGTAGTGATAGGTGTAGTTCTTAAAGTGTATCATGTCATGTCATATTAAAAAATTTTATCTAAAAGTACTGCACATAAAAAAAGTCATCTAGCTTTATTTTAAATTTGAGTTTTATATTTAAGATCATTAATTATCAATATAATAGAGTGATCCCTTTAATAAATACAAATGCAATTTGATGTTTTTTTTCAGACAAAAGACTCCTCAATGAGACATACGCTCTTGGTTTGAATTTCTCCTCTATTTTTTTTTTCTTATATCAATCATTCCTTTGGCAAATACTTAATATGTAATTTTTAAGCAGAGAGTATCTCCATTGTTTCGCTGGAGGAACTTTTTTATTGATGAACTTTGTAAAGCAGGAGAGGATGTGAAGTTTGGCCGACAAGCAAGAGACTTGGGGTCAACCATTAAAATCTAATCTATTGGATAGATTATAAGGTCGGACTCATTGGAATTGACTATTAGTGAAAAATGACTTTTGTAGCCGTAGTTACAAATGGGAATTATCTATTATGTTCTCAGAAATTACCAGCCTACGGTGGGGCCAATTATTATTTTTTTGTTGTTGAACATTATATTATTTTATTTGCAAAGTTCTCTTATATGATTTCTAGAATAACAACATTTCAAAAATTTCAAATTCTTTTGCCCACACTATTTTTGCAAAAGCATCTATAAGAGAAAAATTCTTTTCTTCCGAAAATTAAATCTTTTGGGCCGTCCGATCAAAATTGACGGACCAGGTTTATGTTGAAAACTCTTTTGCAGCAGAGACCAGAAAAAAAAGATAAAAGTGAGACGGAAATAATAATATTGGATGGAGTCTTCCTTGTATGGAATGAACGCAGCACAGTGATATACACAGAAGTTGCCGTAGGTCCTCGTATAGTCGTATTTCATTAAAAAGAAAAAAAATAACACTAAAAGAAAGTGTGTGTCGTTGCCAATCAAAGAGCTCTAGCTCAATTGTTATATTATTTGTATATTTATATTTATTTTTCTTAAATAATAAGGTCGAAAATAATAAATATTCATCTTTGTATATTATATGTATTTACGCATTTATTCAGTTTATGATAATATTCAAGAAGAAGTTAGCAGTTATACGTAAAAAAAATCAAATATATTGTGTCATATTAAGGATTAAATCTTTACTACTTATACAAGGACGTAGAGAAAGGTTTATCTAAAATTTGAACCGAAAGGAGAAAACGAATGTTTATTCAATGCAATATGGACCGTCTATTTTTATGATTTGATCAGATTAGCGGTGTAGATTTAATAATGAGATAAAAGGTTTAAACCTTTCGTTTAGACCGTGTTAACATATGATTGTTTTCTTTTTTATTCTTTCTTAATTTGTGTGCACAGTAAAAAAATAAAATAAAATAAATCAATCCTCTCTTATCATACCAAAATCGTCATCTAACAAAATCGCCTGAATTTTTTTTTTATTCCCACACAGTTAGTGTGCTCGTTTGCTAGTATTGTAAATATGAGTACAGTTCGAGTTTTCTCGGGAAAATCAAACTGAAGTGGTCAAATGAGGTAATTCAAATGCCAACTCGAATCCAAACCGACAAAAATCTGATCGGACAAAACAAATTTGAACTAGAATCTGAATCAAATCAATCTCGAACAATACGTACTAACTACGAATAGTCCCTCGCATAGTCTCATCGTGTTTCATCGCTTAACCCATTTGATTTTCCGAAGCAACCCGATCCAGAAAACGTCGCACTACTAATATACAAGATTTTGGAGAAAACATGGATTGATATGAGCCACCAGTTTGGATTCGGCATTCGGTGAACGGCTCAGATTAATTGTAACTCTAGCGGTCCAATCCTAGATACCCATCATCTTTAAGGGCTCAATTAAGTCAGTGCACAAAATTTAAGAGCAACTTAAAATAGAAAAATAGTTTAAGATGATCGAACTGATTTGACTTGATTGAAAATCTTTTTTGAGAAACCATATTGTTTTCGGAATTCGGATCACGCTGTTAAGTGTTAACCATCGCCATCCTACCAAGGTGTAAATATAGCCAAGCACCAATATAAATATATCTCTTGCGTCTCTTAAATTATTCATGAATTTCTCTTTTTTATCCTTTTCTTTTTTGAGGAAATTCTCTTTTTTATCCTAGAAGGTAGGAAGTAACAACTTGTAGAATAGCACGTGCAACTTGTAGTAACAAAATTGTCCCCCTAGCGCCGTGTCATCAAAAATGAAAAAAATTGTGACGCTGGCCTTTGTTATTGATGCCTTTCCTAGACTGATTTGTGTTTCTCATCAATAGTTCAATACAGGAATACCTTGACACATGTCATTGTGTCAGATTTATGCATGCTTCTCATTAATGTGATTTTTGTCTTTTGAATAATATTATGTGTTACATTGTTTTACAGATATTTACGTACCTCTTAAATCTATTTTACACAGAAATTGAACTCTCAAATACAGATATTTATATTACAAAAGGGTTATTTACCCTTATCACTGAGTTTACCAAAAATTTATATATTCAAAATCAGTTTTAAACATTTCGGACAAAATTGTATGTCACCTTTGTATGGGTCCACCAAAAAGAAGCCTGGCGGTTTAGACAAACAAACTGATATAAAGGTAGCCAACACCTATGAACTGATTTTGATGCCAATGGAGAAGATCAAATGCTCTCTGGTGGTCCAGGATGGTACAAGAGTGCCATAGCAGTGAAGAGATATTCTTCTTGAGTCAATCCTCACCATCCATCACCTATGAATGGTTAGATGGAAGCTAAGTAGCCAACACATCATGCTCCATTCTGGTAAAAAAAATCTTTCCCTTCAAGCCAGAAAATGGTAAGAATAAGTAGAATATGGCCTTTGCTTGCTCAAAATTGATGTGGCAGCACGGTCCACATGTCATGCCAATGCATCCAGAGTAGTGACCGAGAGTAGATTGGAACTGCAGGAGACATGGCACCTCATCTTTCAAGCTTGTAATTGCCACATGCCAAGCCATCATTGAACTGTGCAATCAAACAGTAAAGATGAGAAGTGAAAAGAGAAAATAAGAAAAGATGGCAGCCTAGCTCATCCGAACCCCAAATCCTAATTTTTAGCTATAAATACCCCTTCCCAAGTGAAGAGAAGCTTGACAGAGAATCCTGTCAGAATATGACCATTCGGCCAGGCATTCGGCCAGGTGTACAGCCGAATGGCCAGCCGAACGGGCTCCAATCTGGACGTGTTTTGTGAAAAAAGGAAAGGTCTTGGCAGCTCAAACTTGGAAAGAGGTGCCTAGCACGTCCCTGGGTGTATTTGATATGTTTCCTTGTGTGAGGGCATAAAAATTGTAAAGAAATAAATGGGGAATAATTGGAAAGAGATGTGTGTCTCAATAGGATAGTTTTCCTATTTATGTTTCATCTTCTCCATGTAATATTCAACCAGAAAATCAATAAAAAGTGAGAGGCGTGTGTGCGTGAGGACGTAGGCACCAAGTTGGTGCTGAACCTCGTTAAAATCGTGTGTCTCTTTGTTGTTTTTTGTTATCTTCTACATGATATCAGAGCGTGGTTCGTTCTAAGACCCAAACCAAACCAAGAACCAAGAGAAAAATCAACAAAATCTACCAAAAATCACCCGTTCGACCTACTGTTCGGCCGAACACAGAGCCGAACAGAACAAAAAAACAGAACAAAATTCAGCCATGGCCAACGACACTGAGACCAAGACCATCCTTGAGAAGCTAACCGAACTTGTGATTGCCCAACAAGCCCAAATGACCCAACTCATGACAGTCCAGACTCAAACACCACCACCTGCAACTCCGGTGATCCAAAACTCTGAAATTTCAGCCACACCAATTTCTATAAAGCTAGATGGCCTCAACTACTCGATCTGGTCAGAAGTAGTGAACATACATGTCCAGGCTCGACACAAGATGCATCATCTCACAGGTGATCCTCCTCCTCCACCGACAGATCACCCCACATACCCCAAGTGGAGTGCAGATGACTCTGTGGTTAAGAGCTGGTTGATCAGCTCACTCGATTCAACCCTTTTGCCCACATACCTGCGCTATAAGACGGCAGGCGAGATGTGGAGGGCACTGGCAACGACCTACTATGATGGAAATGATGAGTCACAAGTCTTTGACCTCAACCGTCAGGTATCTCGTCTTAAACACACTGGTAAATTGGAGGATTACTATAATGGATTGCAGGGATTGTGGAGGGAGATTGATTATCGGCGCCCAAATCCCATGACTAGTGCGCCTGATATCGAGAAGTTCAATGAATATCTGGAGAAGTCAAGGGTGTATACCTTTCTTGATGGACTTGACGATCGCCTGGACAGTCTTAGAGCCCAAGTGTTGCGACTAACACCGTTTCCCACAGTCGAGCAAGCTTATGGGTTAGTAAGAAGGGAAGTTTCAAGGCAAACTGTCATGCTGAAAAGCGAGGAAGGTACACATCAAAACTCTGTGGTTATGTATACTAAAGGGGTTTCTAGTGGCAATTATCAGGACAAGTCAAAACTGAAGTGTATCCAGTGTGGGAGGAACGGGCATGTGCGTGACACGTGCTTTGAGATTGTGGGCTATCCCGACTGGTTCAAGGGAAGGAAGGGGAAGCAATAAAGGAGGTCTCAGGTGAATATGGCAGCCACCGGCACGGGCAGCGAGGCGAATGGGTACCATTCGGCTGACCATTCGGCTGGTCAGAGCCGAACAGATCCCCGAATGGCCAGTTCAGACAGCCAAACAGAGGGGGCAGAAGGCGGTGCGGGTCGGGCGCAGCTGTGTGCAGCCCGAGAATCCACCTCCAGTGAACAAGAAACAGGTTCGGTAGGTAACACATCTATTCAAGGTAGGTCTCTTCTCACAAGTCATAATTTGGATTGGGTAATTGATTCTGGGGCTACAGACCATATGACCTTTGACATAAAAGATTTCAAAAGATCCAGGGAACCAAGGGTGAAAAATATCTACAATGCAAATGGTTTTGAGTATCCAGTAAAAGGGGCAGGAGATGTAGAAATTTCACCTTCTTTAATTCTTCATAATACACTTCATGTACCTTCCTTGACAAATCGGTTGATTTCAATTGGACAAATAACAGAAGAATTGAACTGTGTAGTTCTCATGTTCCCTGATTTTTTCATTTTCCAGGATGTCCTCACGAAGGAGATCATTGGGCGTGGTACTAAAAGGGGTCGTCTGTATCACTTAGAAGACCTCAAGATTGGAAAAACTAACTTAGCTAGGAGAAGTTCGAACTTGGAAGAAAGGATTTGGACATGGCACAGGCGGTTAGGACACCCATCTTTTGGTTACATGAGAAAAATTTTGCCTGATTTATTTTGTGGAATGGATTTATCTAAATTTAATTGTGAAACTTGTGTAAGAGCTAAAAGTCACCGTGTGACATACAATATTAGTTTGAATAAATGTGATAAACCTTTTGATTTAATCCATTCTGATGTTTGGGGGCCTTCTCCGGTTGAATCAATTTTTGGGTATAAGTACTTTGTCCTGTTTGTTGATGATTGCACTCGAATGACTTGGTCCTTTTTATTAAAAAGAAAAGATGAAGTGGAAGAAGTATTTAAGAATTTTCATGTTATGGTGCAAACTCAATTTGGGATAAACATAAAAATGTTTAGAAGTGACAATGGAGGCGAGTTTGTGAATAGAAACCTAAGAAATTTTTTCAAGGAAAAAGGGATTATTCATGAAACAACTTGTGTGGCAACACCACAACAAAATGGGATAGCTGAAAGAAAAAACAGACATGTTCTTGAAACTGCTAGGGCATTGTTAATTGAAAATAATGTACCACAAAAATTCTGGGACTGTGCTGTCATGATGGCAGTATATGTGATAAACCGGTTACCCTCAGTGATCAATAAATTCCAAACACCCTTGAAGAAACTTAGCACATTTACCTCTATCCCATCTATATTAAGTTTGCCACCAAAAATATTTGGGTGTGTGGCATATGTACATGTTCAGAAAAGCAATAGGACCAAGTTAGACCCATGTGCAGTCAAATGTGTATCCCTAGGCGTTGGAACCAACCAGAAGGGATATAGGTGCTTTGACCCAAAATCTCAGAAATGGTATGTCACAAGGGATGTTACCTTCTTGGAAAATGAAAGTTTCTATCAAGACACCACTGTTTCATCTCAGGGGGAGAAAGAAAATGAGATAAATCAGTGGCATCACCAGGGGGAAGAAACATTTGGAGCATATGGTAGTTCAAACAGCAGTGAGCAGCCAGAAATTGGCCATTCGGCCGACCATTCGGGCACCCATTCGGCCGAACACCTGGCCGAACAGAGAGGGGAACAGCATCAATCAGTTGAATTTTGGGCTGAACAACTAAGAGAACTAGATCTAAGGGAGGAGCACGAAATACCAGAAGTATATCAAGACAATTGGGACCCACAGGAAGAGGAACTGGATGAAGAAGTGATACAGACTGATCCAAGTCCACAATCCCATGCGTCTCCTGAGGGCACTCCTGAGGTAAGTGTTTCTAACCCAAGATATGTTCTTCCACCGAGACACAACCGTGGTAAACCACCAAAAAGGTATGTACCTGAAGATGGTACGAGTAAAGAGGTCATATACCCAATTGCAAATTTTGTCACCACAAAAGGACTACCAGAACCACTAAGGAAGTTTAGTGACCAAATGTTGAATATACCTACACCTGGAAATGTGAATGAGGCTCTTAGTGATCCTAAATGGATAGGAGCCATGAATGAAGAGATGAAAGCACTCCATAAGAATGAAACTTGGACTCTAGAAAAACTGCCCAATGGTAAGAAACCAGTAGGATGCAGGTGGGTATTCACAATCAAGTATGGTGCAGATGGTAACATCGAAAGGTATAAGGCTAGGTTAGTTGCTAAAGGGTACACTCAAACGTATGGGATTGATTATCAGGAGACTTTTTCTCCTGTTGCAAAACTAAACACGATTCGAGTATTGTTGTCTCTTGCAGCTAATTTAGACTGGCCCCTCCACCAATTTGATGTGAAGAATGCATTCTTACATGGAGACTTGGAAGAAGAAATCTATATGGAGCTACCACCAGGGTTTGATGAGCTGAGGGCATTCAACATGGAAAAACAAGGCGGACAGAGCCTCTGTTCGGCTCACTGTTCGGCCAGGGACAAGCCGAATGGCCAGCCGAACAGCAAGAAAAATGGTCCAGAAGCTAAGGTCTGCAAGTTGAGAAAGGCCCTGTATGGGCTGAAACAATCTCCACGTGCCTGGTTTGGCAGGTTTTGTCAAGCAATGAGAAAATATGGTTTCACTCAAGGAGAATCGGATCACACTCTGTTTTATAAAAGAAGATATGAAAAATTAACTGTATTAATTATCTATGTTGATGACATGATAATAACAGGTGATGACACAGAGGAGATCCAACGACTTGAAGGAAAACTTTCAAAGGAATTTGAGATGAAGAATCTGGGGGGACTGAAATACTTTCTTGGAATTGAGGTGGCTCGATCTAGTGAAGGTATAGTTTTATCTCAGAGGAAATACATCCTAGATTTGTTGGCAGAAGTGGGTATGTTAGACTGTCGTCCAGCAGACACACCAGTGGTGCAAAATGAGAAATTGGGAGAGTTTCCTGATCAAGTACCAGCCAATAAGGAAGGATATCAGAGATTGGTAGGAAAGCTGATCTACTTGTCTCACACACGACCTGATATAGCCTTTGCCGTGAGTCTTGTAAGCCAGTTCATGCACAATCCAAGTGAAGCACACATGGAAGCAGTAATGAGGATTATCAGATATCTGAAGGGAACTCCTGGAAAAGGAATACACTTCAAAAGGAATGGGCACCTTGATATCATGGGTTACACTGATGTTGATTGGGCAGGTAGTATCTCTGACAGGAAGTCAACTTCAGGATACTTCGCATTTGTAGGAGGAAATCTTGTTACATGGCGAAGTAAGAAGCAAGGGGTAGTGGCTCTCTCAAGTGCAGAAGCAGAACTCATTGGTGTTGTTAAGGGCGTGTGTGAATTGTTATGGATTAGAAAACTCATGAGAGAACTTGGTTTTGAGTCAGGGGGAGCTATGACCTTATGCGTGGACAATAAGGCAGCAATTGACATGTCTCACAATCCAGTTCAACATGACAGGACCAAACACATTGGAGTCAATAGACATTTTCTCAAGCAGAATATAGATCTTAAAATCATCCAGTTGAAGTTTGTGAAATCTGAAAATCAGCTGGCTGATATTTTGACTAAGGGAGTTACAAGCACTGCATTCAAGAATGTGATTAGCAAGTTGGGTATGACAGACCTGTACATACCAACTTGAGGGGGAGTGTCAGAATATGACCATTCGGCCAGGCATTCGGCCAGGTGTACAGCCGAACGGGCTCCAATCTGGACGCGTTTTGTGAAAAAAGGAAAGGTCTTGGCAGCTCAAACTTGGAAAGAGGTGCCTAGCACGTCCCTGGGTGTATTTGATATGTTTCCTTGTGTGAGGGCATAAAAATTGTAAAGAAATAAATGGGGAATAATTGGAAAGAGATGTGTGTCTCAATATGATAGTTTTCCTATTTATGTTTCATCTTCTCCATGTAATATTCAACCAGAAAATCAATAAAAAGTGAGAGGCGTGTGTGCGTGAGGACGTAGGCACCAAGTTGGTGCTGAACCTCGTTAAAATCGTGTGTCTCTTTGTTGTTTTTTGTTATCTTCTACAAATCCTAGGTAGGCTAGAAACCCTGTCAAACTGTTAGGTCATTTCCACAAATATTTGATTGTAAATCGAGTTAGAAGCTTAGAGAAGAAGAGAAGATAAAATCAATTGTAAACCACCACAGTTGAAGTTAATAAAGAGTGTTGAAGAGTTTAGTTGAGCTGCTTGAGTGCTTTCCATGCCAGTCCAGCCACCAAGCCATGGTGAGCTGGTGCTGTGCATGTGCAATTTTCATGAAGTTACATATTTTTATTTCTCTGATTCCCTGCATCAAAAGCTTCAATTGGCACAACATGGACCTATAAACTTGCATCTACTAAAACTAACTTCGCATACAAAACAAGATATGAAACAAATAAGGAAAAAAAGGACTAACTCAACAGAAGAGAAGGTGTGCATATGGGGGCTGACACCATTTAGTGCCGACTCATATGCATCTCCTTCTCTTCGACACAGATACACCTTAAAATTCATCAACCCATCTTTGTGGACCTAGATGAAGACTGGAGACAACCACAGCTCAAGCGCCATGGCCAGCCACAAAGCTCGATAGTCAACTGAGAAGAGGAAACAACGACTGAGGGAGCAAAATGAGACAATGGAGAGATGGCTCAATCAAACCAGGAGGGGAGATAGCCATCGGGGAATTGCAATTTGACGAAGACAGTGAGTTGAGGTGGCGTAAGACAGGCCGGGGTGAAGATGGCGATTGACGAGCTATGAGGCCAATTTGGTGAAGGCAGAGCGAATAGAAGGCTAAGATGATGCTTACGAGTTACGACGCTGTCGGTGGACAGAGAAAGTGCTCAAAATGGCGGAGGAAGGTGACGCTACGACGGCGTTGACGAATCAACGTCTCGTCGGAAGACGGAAAAGAAAGAAAAATAGAAAAGAAGGAGGAGCCGTAGACTTTGACTTCATCAATCATGGGCCATGGCGTGAGATCGACGACCAGATTTCAAAGAAAACGGATAAAGAGAGGAATTTCGTGTGGACTCAGCGTAAGATTGCAAACCACTGATGGGTGGGCTCCAAAAGTCCAATCTGGATCTAACTTGGACTTTTTCGGTGCACAACCGTGAGCGTGAACCAACTGACTTGATCAATTCACAACCGTGAGGTGACAATGGCCTAGTTCGAGCCTAATATCCGGCCCAGCCCTCTTATAAAACAGTTTGAGTCCAGGATTGACCCAGCCCTTACTTGTGTCGAAAAATATTCGGCCCTTCCATAATTTTCGGATATGATTAAGAAAATTCGCTCGAGCCTGGCCCTCGAGCCTGAAATGAAACCCTTTTCTTCTTTTCACTCTACGGCAACTATTCTCAAAAACATTTTAAAGTTTAAACTGAATTTATATTGGATCCAATTCTTTTGTTATCAGATCCGCCCCACTAGCTTAGAACTTTTATAGATAGACCCTAGATTATTTTATTTCACAATTTCATTACACTTTATACCTTAATAGTTAATACCAGCATTTATCACAAATAAGTCCTTATACAATTCAAAGTATTTTGCAACTAGTTCCCTGGTTCTAGAAATAATCACAAACGGATCCTTGAACTGAGGATTTCGTACCAGCAAGTAAAAAGGAATGGTACCAAGCTCTCGTACCAACCTTTTGAAGGATTTACAAACACCTATTAAGAATAGATTCGAACCAAAGGTGAAAGAGAGTGCAAGGAAGCTTAAACTAGTTGAGATTGAGAGGGTAGAGGTCTGTTAGGGTTCTAACTGGAGAGCCCCTTTGGTGCTCGTACGAGAGAGAAAGCTGCTTGATTTAGTGGCGAGAGAGATAAAGAGACAACAATGGCAGAGGATTCACTGAAGCAGGAAGGCTCGAGCTAAAGATTGGAGAGTGGGCAGGAGTAATGGATTGGAAAGCAACAATCCGATGAGAAGCTAGGCTTGAGAACTGAGATTAGGGTCGAGCTTTCGAGAAGACGAGTAGACAACAGGTTTGAAAGGGGCGGAGCGACGGAGCGCTGGTCTCTCAGCTCTAGTTGAGACTGAGGGCCGAACGAAGGATCATCGATCTTCAATCGAGCATAAAGTTATTTGAGAGCCGAGCCGATTTTTCAGCCCTACTCAAAATAAGCTCGACCCACTTACGAAGAAAGGGGCGTCCGATCCGTAAGCCCACAAACAGACCTGGTCCACTAGCAGGCCTAGATTCTTGTGGCATTCAGTGTGTAACAAACTCCTGACAAGGAACCGTCTAGCCAGCCATGCACAAGAAGCTTGACAAGCTGATGCGGACCAATCGAATTTTTCCAAAATCACATAAACTTAAAAGATACATTAAAAATAGTCAGAAAATAAAAAATTTCTAAAAAATACCAATATGTCCAGAAAATTATGGAAAGCATTTTTATCTTACACATTACACCAGAATATTTATAAAAATACAATAATAATTATAAAACATAACTAAATGGTAAAATATCAAATAAAATAAATATAAAGGGTAAAAATATTACAAAAATAACAAAGTAATAATTAAATTAAAATGAAATGTGCATGTCATATGTAGGGATAGTTGTAGTTATCACTTATCAGACTGCAGATTCACTCTGAAGAGTGAAGACTGCCTATCTACCAAGGCTATCCCGACTGAGATCTAAGTCTAAATTTTCCGACTAAGACTAAAATGGAAACCACGAGACCAACAAAAATATGAAGACTATCCAAAGACCTCAAGCCAAACCTCTTCTATGACCAAGGCATAAACCAAACTGAGATTAGATCTTGAACTCCACTTAAATCCAAGTTCAAATCTAAACCAAGACAAAACCTAGGTCAAAATGCAAGGAAGACTTTAACTCCAAATTGAATCCAAAGAAAACCTCAAACTTAGAGCGCGCGAGCTTTTATCCTACCAAGGGTGTAACACAATAAAAATGAGGGTTCTTTTGTCATCATATATCTACAATTATATTTGAATGTAAGATTGTTTTTTTTTTAAGGCTAGGCGGCGATTGCCACACCTGTAAATTTCATTGAAAGAAAAAGAAAATGGTTACAAATTACAAGCAAGAAAGAAGCAAAAAGGAACTAAACTAAAATATACAGTCTAACGAGATGTCAAAAAAAAGCCCCTTAGAATTCCCAAAGCAACTCGCCCAAGACTAAGTCATTTTCTTCCAACTTTCCACTGCCAAGAAAATTTGCGGTACTAGCCGATCAGGCGAAGTTTGAATGGTTGAGAAGATCCTTTTGCATTGTGTTCCTTCTAGATGGCTCAAGACGTTGCAGCCTAGATATATTCCAGTTAGGAATTATTTTGTTATCTTGCCAGAAGTCTGTTAGGTTCCCACTAAAGGAGATGGACGATATGGAATAGTGTAGATGAATTGTACCCCAGAGGTGCCGTACGAGGTCACACTGAATAACAAGGTGGTTGGCATTTTCTTATGCGTCGGTAGAACAACACTGGCAAGGCTGGATGGAAGGCCAACCTCTCAGCATCAGGTTGTCTTGTGTGAGCAATCTGTCTACAGTTAAAAGCCACGGGAACACCTTACTTTTGGGTGGGGCCTTGATTTTCTAAAGTAAGCCGTGCAAAGATGACCAGACACCAGGATCAGAGATGACCTTATAGGAAAATTATGGGACACCTTACTTGGATGAGAAGTTCGGGTCCATTACTAACACTTTGAAAAATTATGGGACTCGAATTACTAATATGGAGAGAGGTTTTGAAAAATTGAAAGAGGAGAGAGTAAAACACCGTCTACATACCAATGCTTCCATCAATAAACTCAACAATGATGTGCAAAAATTTTAGAAGAGTATGGAAATGAAGTTCAAGAACTTAATGAAAGCAGTGAAGAAAGGCTCGTCAAGTGATGGTGGAGCTGACTCCGAAGAAAATTAATTGATGTGTCAAGCCAAAACCCTAACCAAAGCCTAGCCTATCTCCTTTTTAATTTCTTCTTTTCTATTTCCTTTGGTGTCTTTGGATTTCTCTTCTTCTAGTAGTTGTTTTTGGACTTGTGGATTTCATCGCTTGGTGCTTTTGTTGGATGTTTGGGTATGATGGTCTAGTCTTGTATTAGCTTTAAGTTGTTGTGTGTTATTGTTAGAAACTCTAGTCTTTGTGCAATTTTAATTTTTTATTACTAATTAATAATTAATTAACCATGCACAACAAAAATGATCTAGTATTAAGCATCAAGCACTCATGAGAAACGGGGAGGAGTTTCATACCTCTTCCAAACTCGCAATTGGAAGGCTCGATCCATGGTATAGAAGTCGATGGCGTGCCTCCAATCACCACAACCACGCTGGCCTCGAGTCCACCAAAAGCTCTAACCAAATTCTAGAGATTTGTGCTAGCAAACCCTAGAACGGGGCTAATTCCTTGTTGTCTTTCTTCACAAAATTAATTATTTAATTTGTGGCTAATATTCAACACATGAATTCCTATGGAAGAGCAATAATTTCAGAGAGCAATGGAAGAGAAAAATCTGATATTTTTTCTGTAATTTTCGTCCATATTAATTAGGGAGAGAGGAAGAGGTTAACGCTAAATTTAGCGGTGTTGTTTCCTTAATTAACAGCCCTATATTTAGGCATCCAAACCTCATCCTTCTTTCACCCAATATGGACAAAATTACCCCCTATATGCTGGCCACGAAATGGCCTAATTTAGCAATTTCATTTTGTTATTTTGCTTTCATATTAATACATTAAATCAATCATTTAATGGTCTAATTAAATTGCTTTCTTATTAAGCTGAATTTTCAATTCAACCAATTAAAATATGTTGAATAAAATTAATTATCAACTCATTGATAATTATTTTGGAATTTGCAAATGCATTAATTTATTTCTATATGATCTCTTTGATTTAATTAATTATAACGATTCATAACGGTATATAATTAATTAATCAACTTATCATATTTTCATCGCACTTATTGCTGTGAATAAATAAATAATGCACTGTATGGTTAAAACTTTATTTGTGTGACCCTTTGAGGGTTTATGTTATGTTGGCCATGAAAATAAATCATTATTTATTTTCAATAATCATAAGCGGTATCTAGCAACATGTTATGATTCCCAATTAACATAAATATTGTACTGCTACAGTATTTTAATCCTGCATAAGAAATATAAGTATTTCCTTGTTTTGATTCTTATGTCACATGATATCATCGTATAATTCAAGATAAGAATGTGTCATTCTTGCAGATTATACGTTTCTTGATCTAGAGTTGATCGCCTAGTTGCGCGCATACGATCCAACTCCATCAAGGGGTCCAAACAGATATCATCACTCACTAGGTATACTAATGAGGGACATACGGTTTTCTTGATGAGCAACTTTTCCCCGCACAATTCAAGAGAACATAAATAAAGTCCGTATAGCAGCCCTTATCAGGAATCAACGGTAGACGATATTTATTGAACTTATCCTCATGTGGAAAAGTTGAACCATCTCAAACTTAGAATCAAATTCATATGAAATAAACAATGACACATAACACAATCCATATGTTTATTTTATTGGGTCATGTCCTGTACTATGTTCTAATAACATACACATATGCAATTAAGTTGATAACTCCTTACCTATGATTTGTAGAACTTAATCAGCACTTAACTTGCATACTAATCTTTTATGATAATTAATGTTCCTTGTTAATTATCAAGATTACGGACGATTTAGATTGATTACTGTCATTCTAATGAATGATCCACAGAGATCTACAATTCAGATCCTCAACCTGAATGATCTGTCAGTAATAAACTCTAGGAACAAATGATTAAATATCATCAATAACATAAACTAAAAAATTAAGTCATTAAATATTGACTTCTATGACACAACTCCAACAGTTATGAGAGCTTGTTTGTATGAATGTTTATTTTTATGGTATGACTTATGATGAAATTGCCTTGTTTATTTTCTCTCATCTATGCTTGTTTATTCTTTATGTGCCATAGCTTGTTAAATATGCAAATAGCTTCTAAGTCATCCCTCTTTATTACTTGAATACTTTCTATGCTTAAGGGGTCATACATTCAATTAAAAAGGGAGAACTTGATTGCTTTTGAGAGGGGGAGTTGCTTTAACTCTATTTTTTTTTTTATCTTTTTTTCTCATTGCAAAAAGGGAGAGAAATGGTAAAGTAAAGTTTCAATTTAAATTGCTTTATAATTACATGCTTTACTTTAGTATTGTTTTGCAAATCAGCAGGAGGGAAAGATTGTTTTTTGGATAAACTAGGTAGCGACTACCAAGTGGCAGGAGGGAAAGATTGTTGTACTAAGGAATTAACCTTTGAATTTGTTGATTTGCAAAACAACATAATCTCTACTAATATCTCTTTTGAGTGTTTTATTAGATGAATATTTTAAGAAATGTTTAAAGCCAGATTTATACAAGTTGTGGAGTTGTACAAGACTCATATAGGCCTTATAAAGTCATTAGTTTAGGTATAATTTCTTACTAAATTCATCTCAATTACTTTGCTAGATAAATACACATTTTCTAGGATATTGCATATTCCTGCAAAATTTCTGAAAAATTGTGCTCTTGTGTTATACAACGTAATTTTACGCTGTGTAACGCAAAGACAGTGTGTTGTATAATGTTCTATTCCGTTATACAACAGAAGGCCAAGACATCCACATTTAATTTCCAAAATTCTTCATGTGCGTTGTATAACTTCCTATTGAGTTATACAATAGATGAGCAAAGGTGTTGCATAACGCAACCCTGCGTTATATAACGAATCAATTAATTGGCCAAGTTTAAAAAAAAAAAATTATGCTCTCTACCTTTGATATTAAAACACGACATTGCGATGTACAACTGAGATGTTGATGCATTGTGTAATGCAAGATTGCATTATGTAACGGCTCTTACAGATATCTATATCTATTATTTTTGAAATTTCCTCTTATGCATTATATAATTCACTATTTGCGTTGTGTAACATTTCTGACAGATGTTTGTTACTGTTTGTCACACCCCGCGTCGAGGCACCGACACACGGGGCGTGACGGTGGGACGGTATCTCCTGCATCCATCCGACGGCCCGTCAACCTACGTCGCAAGCACAAAGAAACAAACGGATGTCAGCTACAAAGCTCAGTAACCGGTTATTTAACGACGCAGCTTCTCTATATTAGTTGATAAAGCAAATTAAACATGACTGGATTAATACACATAACAAATCATACATTTCACGGCGATAATCGGGTCTAGATTATTCATATCATATCACATAGTTCTCTAACCCGAGGGTAGGCAAAAGAGACTTATCTCTAACCCTGGGCAGGCGAAAAGGAACTGCAAATCCACATACACAAACAAATCCAGAATCCAGATTCTAAATCCGATATCCCGTAAAACATACCACATACGAGCATACACATGTAATCAAAACCAAACGATAATCAAATCAAGCAATACGAAACTAATTATAGAGAAGTCCGGTTACCTGACTAAGCGATCCAGAAGCACAAGCAAATCGGGATGACTAAACTGCGACGTATAACTCATATTTCAAATGGCCGACTATCCAAAGTCAAGACGGTATTTAAAGTTGACTGGGGAGAAAGAGGAAGAGAAATGGTATACGAAATGAACTGGAATGAGCCTGGGGTCTATTTATAATAGAGGTTTCTTAGTGGCTAAGAAGGTAAATATTAGATTACTTAATAACGAAGTAAGTAGATATTGATTGGTTGGTGGCCATTTTAGAGGATAATAATAATCATTTCTAAAATTATTGGAACCTATTTATATAGATATTTATTATTGAAAATTATTTATATAAATATAGATTACTTAGCTACTAAAAATGTGGATAAGATCAAACAGATATTTTTAAATAGATAAGCGTGGACATTTTTCAAATAGGACTTAAGAATTTGAAGTATTGCAAACAGGTCCTGAAATTCAGGGATGTTACACTGTTGTACTAAACGTCTCTAGATTTGTCGATTACAAAACAATATCATTTGGCATTTAACAATCTTCTTTGAGTTTTATAGGAAGAAGTTGCAAATTATGAAGACTAGGATAAGAGCTATGAGCAAGATCAAGATCAAGTCTTTAGAGAGTTTGTAGGCTAGCTTAGATTAGGATAGAAGATATAATTTAGTCTTTATTTATCCTTGAAATGATCTAGATAGAAAAAAAGCTCAAGAAACCAGCAAAATCCAGTTTTCTGTGTTCAAGCGTTACATAACGCTTGATAGCGTTACACAACTCTTCATAGCGTCACACAACGTTTTGATCAAGACAACCTTCTTTTGATACTTTTCTAACAAAACGTTGTGCAACGCTTTCTACCGTTGTGTAACGGTACAAAAATCAAACGTTTTAGAACGCTCAAAATTATTTTTTTTAACGCTTGATTTTTGGCCAAATTGAGGTCGCTCTAGCATACGTTGTGTAACGCTTGATAGAGTTGTATAACGTTTTGACTCTTGTCAATGACCGTTTGACTTTCCCTGCTCAAGCGTCGTGTAACGCTTGATAGCGTTGTGTAACGCTTCAGACAAATTTCAATGGCTAGTTTGATTTTGTTTTTTTATAACGGCTATATTCAAGCGTTGTGTAACGCTTGATAGCTTTTTGACTGGGCTGAAGCTCTTGGCGCCCTCTATATATATCCACCCTTCGTTCTCTCTCTTCAGAGAGCTTTGCCTTGCAAAATTATATCAGAATTGACCCTTTGAGAACAGGGATACTCTCCCACTTGAGCTTTTCTTGTCTAGATTATTTTGAGAGATAAAGTAGTCTCAAACACCACCGCTCCGACATTGTCGCTAGGTGTAGGTTGGAATAGGTTGAGAGCTCATCTCCATTGGAGGCCTTGGTGCCATTTGTCTTTCGAGTTAGGCCGATCCGCCTCGAGTGTCATTGTGACGAGGTGATTTGGTTCGAAGTTGTAGTCCCGTTCGTATTAGAATTGAACGGAGCGCGCCCTTTCGTGGTAGCGAAACTCCCGGGGACGTACGACTAAGGCTAGCGTTTCCTAGCGGGTCGGAACTCCGTAATCACATCGAGTGTTCAATTTCTCTCTCTCTCTCTTTCTCCCTTTATTTTCTTGCTACTTGAATTGATTGTGTGTGCTTGTTAATTATTGGGTACCAATTGAATTGTGTTAGGGTAGTTCATACCAAATTGGTCTAAAACCTCAATTACTTCCGATAAATCTTGTTTAAGCCGCTTCCTTTAGGGACAATAGTTACCGTTTGAATTTTCCTCCCATGCGTTGTATAACGCCCTGACAATTCAAATGACTATGTTATCTATTTTGTTTTTTATTAACATATATAATGTAAAATTGAAAATTAGTCTGTTTTGGAGCTTTTGATGCTCTCTATATATATCAAACCTTTTGGGACTAATTCCAACTATTGATAACCTTGCAAAGAATCTATCTTTCTGCTCCAAACAACTAGTTCTCATTCTCTCTTGCTTGCTTGTGTGGATTTTCAAATTATTAATTTTAAAAAAATTGTCCAAGCTAATTTAGAACTTAAAATTGAGCCTATTCACCATCCCTCTAGGCCGTACTCAGGGACAACAAATATCCAATTCGGTTTATAAAACGGGTAGTGATCCGCACAACATTAAATTAAGTCAGAACAACATAATTATTTTTAAATGACAAATATTACCCTTATTTTGAATCGGACAACATATTTCAGTTTTGTATTTTCTTCAAGATTTATTTCCTGTTTAGTCGCAAACTACTTCAATAACGTGCTCAGATTCTCCTCAATCGATTAATCTCATTTTTTTTTTTGGAAGCATATGTAGATCAACCGATATTTTAAGCAGCATCTCTCCTCAAAATAAACTCAAGTTTATTTACTCAAACATGGACAAAAAATATTAAATTAATAAAATCACAAATTTCGTCTTTTTCTGTGCTGCATAGACTCAAAAATTTTTTTTTTGTCAGTTCCAATCTCATTTTTTCTTTTAACATTTTAGGAGAAGTTAGCAAATTTTAAAACATAAATTTTGGCATAGTAATTTGGAGAAAGAAAGCATCAAAAGATCTTGGAAGAAAGAAGAATCACGCTGTAAGTTTTTTTCACTTAGCGTGAAATATGATGGAAGTATTTGAGAAAAACATAATTAAGGTAAACAAAGATTTTAAAAAAATTGTAACAAAAGAAAATCGGACTGGATATGGGGGGATATTTGTCCAAAATATCTTATTGATGTTGCTCGGACTCAATTTGATGTTGTGCGGATTAAAACATTGATTTAGAGAGATATTTACTTCCTAGAATTTGAGATAGGGTCTCATTAAAAGCTGTACGAAACTAATTAATTATATTCTATTGAAACAAATAATTTAGATTTTGAATATATCAAGACCTTAATGCATCATAAGTACTAGCTATATCCAATATCGACGTATACATGCACGTACCATACTTTCATAAAAATATTACTTTATAAAAAAAAATTGACATCCATGCATATTTATTTCAAGGAAAAAAACCTCTACTGTATCATTTTCTGATTCATTTCATATTTAAAGATAGAAAGAAAAATTAATTCTACTAGTATCATGTATCATTACTACATCCAAAAAGTCGAGACAACAACATTATTTATTTCTCTTATATGTGTGTGTGTATATATATATATATATATATATATATATATATAGAGTTTTGTTATGGTGAGTTGCAACTCACCAAAGGGTCCGTGAGTTGCGATCAAAACTGCTATATCTAGATCAAAATGACCGATCCAAACCGTCTAATACGATCTCCCTATTGAAATCTCAATGCAGACCAAATTTTATATTTTTTCGAAATTTTTAAGTATTTTTTTAAAATTTTAGAAAATCATTAATCTAATTAGTTCTGAACCGTTCAAAAACAACAGTTTTTAAAAATCTGAAAAAAATACTTAAAAATTTTTAAAAAATATAAATTTTGGTCTGCATGGAGGTTTCAATAGGGAGATCGTATTAGACGGTTTGGATCGGTCATTTTGAACTAGATATAGTAATTTTTATTATAACTCACAGACACTTTGGTGAGTTACAACTCACCATAGCAAAACTATATATATATATATATATATATATATATATATCCTTATTCTTATCCTTATCTTTACTACTTATAAAAGCACCTAGAGAAAGAGTTAAACATTTCAGATAAAAAAAATAAACATATTAGATAAAAGAGTGTAAACAATTCTTATATCAATTATGGACCATTGATTTGTGTAATTTGATATGATCAGTGGTCTAGATCAATGTCAGACATTTTATTAGAAAATATTAAGTTACTATCAAATTAGTTATTTATTTAAAAAGAAAGACTAAAGTATTGATTTTATCAAATCTTTATTGTCTAACATGTAAAGTTCTATATGAAACAATAATAATATTAATATTTTATTTTCTTATTTGTCAATGTATTGAGGGCATCTTTTGCTAGTACTAGCTTAAGATGCCCTCATATATGGGCAAATAAAAAAATAAAATAATATTAGATAATAAAAATATATTGCTTAATCTAGCATCGATATTGGATACAAATAGATATGTTATTTAATTTGTTTCTTTATTAGACGGAAAATCAAAATATATTGTTACTTCGTATGACGATTAATATTCGACCACAGATTAAATCGATCGAACGGCAGAAATACATATTTACGTGCTAGATCTAGCGTGTAACACCTCTTCCATCCATGCTTTTATAATAGTAGAGGTAGAGATATCCAAAAAAATATAAGGGTTAAATCATTCGGTTTGTAGTGGTCGATTTTCTTTCGCGATGGCTTTGAAGAGCATTTTTGTTTTGTTATTTTGGTCGTGCAATATTGTTGTCGGCCTAGCCGGCCTAATCACGCATGTAATCAACTCCTACATACCCAACTTAGTTTATTTTTATGAAATAGGTATATTTTTTAGTTATTTCATTTTCTTTTTCTTTCATCTGAATAATTTTTTCATTTCATTGTTCCTAATTCTCTACAGCATGCCGGATATGCCACATACGATGGAGACTACTATGGAGGTCAAGCTAGAATTAGTGCATGGGGTGTTCCTAACATGAACCCTAATTCTAGATATGAAGTCACGTTAACTCTCGCCAGCTTCAATGGTTCCGATGATGGCCCCGTAAGTTTTGCAAGAGTAGGACTCCATGTAAGTAACTTAAAATTATAATTTATATTAATATTTTATTATTTCAGTTGTTAACAATAAGTGGAATTTTAATTCAATTTTTAGTTAGTATATAATCCCTAGAATTCTACTTTTCAACTGCGAGTCAACTAAGTATGATATGATAACTAAATAATTAGAAGATTCTGCTATAATTTTCCCTTTGCTATTGTCATTTTGTTTGCAATAAGATTTTATCGATTTTTATTACATAACTAATTGGTGTGTCGAATAATAGAAAGAGGCAACTATACAAGTATGACGCGGTCTGCGCTTCTACATTTTCATGCTCTGAAATAATTTGAAAAATAATAATCAAAGGTTCTGTTGGAGCCGATCGAGTACATGAATCTCGATATAAACTTACAAAACTTGTCAAAGTGTAAAGACTAATTAATTACGTTTCACTGAACTAAGACTGAATTTATCTGATTTATAATATCATTTCTTTTAGCTAGTCAATTATATTTTAATTATAATTTATAAACCATATATGCAACAAATAAATATAGTTTTCTCTCAATATTACTTTTGTTCCTGTCAAATCGTAAGTCGTAACCACTACCAATTTCTGATATTAAAGACATTTAATATTTATTTTCAGGTCAATTTTTTGGAAAGAAAATAATTAGTTTCTCTTTGGCAAAATCAGCTATAACCGCATCAAATATTCTCCATCCATAAATAACATCACAAATTTTTTATTTTAGATATATTCCCTATTAATACTTAATAGGGAATATATCTCAAATCTCATAAATAACATCTCCATACGGCTAATTATTATTCTCAAATCTTTTTATTGATAATATTCTTGATCCATACATAACTTTTATGCCACAGAGTTTCTCTTTGATTAATAGGGAATATATCTCAATAAAAAGATTAACATAAAAGTTTATTGTTTCAAACAAAAAAAAAAATAATACAACATGATAAGATTCTTGAATCGCTCTTGATATATTTTTGTAACGAATAATGATCAAACTCAAGAAAGAGATCTGTTTTATAAAAAAAATAATAATAAATAAATAAAATAAAACGAAAAATTTAAGATAGTTTTATAGCGTTTGTGTATTCTGCCAGTAAACAATCACGCCATCAGAACTAAATTTGTTTTAATAAAATTTGCACGATATACACATATACCCGTTTCAATTTCAAAACGAAGAAGACAGCAAAATTTGTCCGTTTACTGATTGATTGTACAAGAAAGTCATAAATCATCAATTCTGATTCCAAGGAAACCAAATGAAGAAAGCAGTTGCAAATTTCCCAAGATTAATGCTAACATAACTTTGCAGGATAATCTATTACAGACAAAAATAAATTATATATAATTATTTGACTTTGTTAGTTGTGGAATGTGGACTGTCATTCAACAACAAGATTTGTGATCGCTATCATTTATAGCTTCTCTATATGAGATCAAAATGATGGGCAATATTAAATGATTAAATACATGAAGAAAAAGTGGGAAAAAAAATGCTAGGCTCCAACGGTTGTTTTCACAACATTCTCTTCCGATTGCAAGCTGTTGTAATAATCAACAAGAACCTTCCAGCCGCCAGGGCACATAAATCCATCAGGTGGGTTCTCTCCACTTTCTTGCAAAATTTGTCATCTACAGTATTAAAAGAAAAGGATTAAGACGGTGTTATCTAGAAACAAACTTTTTAACTTGGAAAGTAATATGTCTTAATTGCATAAGATCAATAACATACAACATTATACTATACAGTATGACCCCAAATCAGAATACCTTGGTTCCGGATATGAAAAGAAAATCCTGGCTCTGTGAAGGCTCGGAAAATGCCATCTTTTTGGCAACCTGATCATATGCTGCCACCTACCGAATTTTAAACATAGAAGCATAAACGGGAGCTGTCAGTATGGTAACATCATATATTAAAACAAAATAATATTAAGAAGCTCCAAGTACAGTATACTGGCCAGAATTACAGAAATAAGCTGCTAGTACAGTTGGCGGTGTCAACTCTCATATCAGTAAAATAAAGCCAGTATAAAAGTACCCAGGGGATAAAATTATAAGTCATAAAAAAATGCATTTGTAATACCTTGAATGTAAGTATATTGAGCTTCTCTAACCCCGGCGCCATGCTTAAAACCTTTTTTCCATAGTCTGGGACTCTGGATTGTATAGATCCCTCTTTTCAGTGGGATGACCCATACCAGCCGGGTCACGACCCACTATGTAAAAATTGGCACCTGCATTACGCGTGCCTTTGCATGCCACTGCACCTCTGCGGGTCCTGCATAATGCATAGAAGAAGGGAAGATTGCCACAATTGTCGTCTCTAGGTCAAACACTCCATCTTCTAACACCTAATTTAACATATACAGGGATTTATAATAAAAGAGTTGCATTTTTACATTGCACGCATCAGGCAATGGTACAAAGAAGGGTGAGATATTGGACATGCACATGCTTTATTGTCGTAGATCAAATTTGTATGTTAGTCTCAAATTTCAGTACAGTACCTATCAGGTCTAGTTAGTCACATATACTGATAATCTGAGCCAGCACTGCACTGGTCATGCTGTACATTTCAGTCAGCTTTAAATCCATACTGGCAAAAGACTGGTCTGAATAGGTAAAAGCTTTCAGCACCGCCAAAACCATCATGGCATGCATAGATTATAGGTATGACCGCATGACCTTAATGCACAAATATACCTGCTTATGTTGCTCCATTCGCACATCTAGAGGCACATCATCAGCCTTAACAAAACCAACCACATCTAGAGGCACTCCTTCCTCAGCTGCCTCGCCCGTACGCTCTTCTCAGACTTTCCAGATTCGCCTGAGCCACGCGCGGGTCGCTCGGGGGCGTCCAGATCCCAGGGAACTCGCATGGCTTCTTCAGAAATCTCCCGCCGTTTCGGACGGAGGGACTGGGATTGAGGTTGCAGTTGGGGTTGGAGGAGGAGATCGAGCCCTTGTTCTCGTTGTAGGAGAGAAGGTGTGCCTCCTGACTTCCTCCTTTATTGTGGGATCGAGTGATAGCCATAAGCCATCGCTGATTGGGTAAAACCCTAGCACAATAATAAATGATAAGGGTGCGGGGAGGAGGGGAGCCTCTCTTTCCTTTTTTTTTTCTGTGTTTTTTTAAGGGCAGCGAAAAAGAAATAAATAAGCTGGGATCGAACTCTCGCGGTGCATAGCTACGAGAATCGCTTATCGCTTAACAGTTAAACAAGATAACATCCATCTAGCACTTTGACTCCTTAGCGGTCAGAAGTTCGACCTTTTATCTGATATATCACGATCCGGACGGACCACAGATCTAATCATATTGCACATATCAACGGTGTACAATTGATATGACAAATGTTTGAATCCCTCTAGTGAAATTGTTATGATTTTTTTTTTTATGCTTTTATAAGTAGTAGAGATATATACAAATTATGCATGAACACGAACAACCCGCATTCAAGAGATTCAAAATCTTTTTATTGGGTGGCAGGTCTTTCCAGGGTTGTATCATGACGCCAAATTGCGGTTTTTCACATCGTGGAGGGTAAGTTTATTTTTGTTCTTTTTTTTTCAAAATTTAAAAATAAGTACAAATAAGAATAATAATTGTATCTATTTTTCAGGATGATAATTCAAATACTGGATGCTACAACACTAATTGTTCAGGTTTTGTTGTTGCAAATTCATCAACAATTTACCCGGGTCAAGCTGTATCTCCCCTATCTCAATATGATGGAGAAGATCGCTATATGGCATTTAGTTTAAGAAAGGTGACGCTATTTTCTTTTTTTAACTTTACATTTTATGACTTTTGCTTTTCTTGATAAATTATAATTAAAACGTGCCTAATAGTAGTAGAGGCGATACATGGTGAGGTTCTACATAAATGAAAATTCACAAGAAATAATTTGTATTAAAAAAATAAAAAATAGATAAAAATACCAAGAGGGGGAAACGAAATGAAAATGTGTATTTGGCATGTGGGAACAAAGGTGAAAACTTTTGAACTTTTTCAGAAAAATATTGGTATTAAAGCAAACCTTCTAATTAATTTTGATTAATAATTAAATTTTACTCTTTCCATATTTTTTTTCGAAACTTTTATCCCACAATTTTCTCTATATGTTATATTATGTAGCATTAATTAGGTTCAAAATAAAAAAAAAACATCGCCTTAGAAACTATATAATTAACGTATTGATGACCTATTAATTCACAAAAAGAGCACAAGCGTTACTTTTACCAAAATTTAATATTAAATAAAAATAATAAATTACGTACATGATTTGTTGGCATTTGTATATGTAGGATCCAACGACACAGCTTTGGACTGCATACTGTGAAGACTACAACACGAGTATGAAAATAGGATGGTGGCAAAAGGGGATTTTGGGAGGGTTAGAGGACAAAGCGGATGCAGTACAATGGATCAGTTATGCTTATTATCTTGACAACAACACAGGTCCTTCGATGGGTAGCGGCCATTTTCCACAGGAAGGTTGGCACAAAGCAGCGTACATGTCGGATCTTAAACACTTCGATCAGGCTGGAAATGTTTATAGTCCCAGCATATATGATCTGGCGATAGATGTTGATAGACCAGATTGCTATGCTGTGCTGCCCGCTGCTGTTTTTCTCCGTGAGATTAGCGATAGACACAAATTTTACTATGGGGGACCCCGTGGTTGTAGAAATTAAGATTAAAATTTAGTCAGCTCAACTGACTAATGTCGAATAAAATATTAGTGTTGAGCAACATGTATCATGTATGTCAGAAGAAACAAAAAACGACAATCAAGTTTGGTCTTATATAATTCAATGTAATGAATTGGTCTTCTCTCTATCAAGATATTAAAAAACGACAATGAAATTTGATCTTATATAATCCAATGTAATGAAATTTCGTCTTCTCTTTCTGCATCGAGATTTTATTTTATTCCAATAGAACATCTTTAGATTATTTCTACTCCAGTTATTTTAGAGCTTAAAACCGTCGATATTGAAGATAATGATAAATATTATCAAAATAAATAAGAGAACCAGTTCTTAGTCTAGTTACAAAGAGCAATGCATTTTTTTACTGAAGGGTCGCGGGTTCGAAATCCGACTAGAGTCTAAACAAGAGAGCTGATGACATTTGATGTGTTAGGGTAAGGGCAGAAGGGGAGACAATTTATCATTTCTTCTCCCAATGAAAATAATTTTCTTGTGTATGGTTCAAATCCATAAAATTTAGCACAATAGAGGTGATCTTTTCCTTATCAAGTGACAAGTATATAAAAAACGCGATAAGAATGAGGATTCTTGTCACACCTCGCTGCCCCTGGCATGACAGATCCCGCCACGACTACACGCGCAGCATGCAGCCGCAAGGCTTACCATCTTATTTCCAATAATATTTATCATGTATTTACTATACTTAGGCAGCAAATAAATTCCCAGGACCAAACAATTCATGCTTGTACATTACATAAATAAAAACAGCAACCTCCCCTCCCTTGTATTTACATGCATCCTGCCATATAGGCACCCATTCCCTTCATTCCCAAGATGTTCCCAGCACATATACAAGTAGTATTTCATAGTAACACTTAGATATTGAGGATTTACATAATATACAAGCACAAGTATTCACAGCAAAACAGTAAGGCACAACACACAGCATAGTAAAATGTGGCAATTACTTAGGCTAATCCATTCCTGCACTTGCACCCGACTTCAACCTGGAACCCATGAAAATATGGAAACGTGAGAAAAAAAAATCATTTCTCAGTGCAGTATTTAGTTCCAGCCACGCATAAACCCGAAGCTTCATGTTGTGGAACTAAATGCACAACTGAAATACTTTAGAAAATAGCTTTACATAATATAAGTTTCAGCCATAAAACCTTTAAAACATTATGCAATGCATAGGCCAGCCAAGCTGAGGTTAGGCAATCAAGTATCATAAGAACACACAGAAGCCAGCCATGGTTTGGTCACCTAACCATGCAATCTATAAGACCGGTTCCATGCCAATCCAATTCTAAGCCATTTCAATACCACAGACCGCAAATCACCCTCGTCGGGGCTTGCCAACGGCCTTACCAACCGATCCATCAAATTGTACTAATGCTGAGGACATTTACCCCCTCAATCATGAGTCCCAAAACATAAGTGCTTATCTCACGGCCCTTGGAACAGCGGTTCATGACGTCTCTTTTCGAAGATGCAAATGCCATTCATCACACAATATTATAGCCTTACCATTCCGATACCAATTCAGCCATCCAACAAGAATACCAGTCAATATGCCAATCATATACTTACCAATTCCATCAATCCATAGACTATAATCTGTCATATAACATAGTAATTCACATATGTAAGCTATATGATTAGTCATGCACAAGCAGTTATCAACATGCATATATATATATATATATATAGAATTTTGCTATAGTGAGTCGTGCCCAAAAACTCCTAGATCTAGTTCAAAATGACCAATCCAAACCGTCCAATACGATCTCCCTATCGAAATCTCCATGCAAACCAAATTTTTATAATAAGAATCAATTTTTTTTCTTTGCATATATTTATCATTGCAGTACTAGGATTTAAAAAAGTGCATTTCAAAAAGATGTCATTAAAGGCAAATGCAATTTTTTGAAAATAGTGACATGTGAGATGTCATTAAAGGCAAAAAAAATGCAGCTAAGGAAATAAATTAAAAGCACTATTAAGGAATAAATTAGGTAATAGATCTTTATTAAAACTAAGTAAGGGTAATTTAGACATTTAGAAAATAAATATGTTGCTCCAAGAAAAATTCCGATTGCCCAAAGCACCTCCCATATATTACCTGAAGCCCTTTTCTTATATACCCTCCATAAAATACTTATTTTTCCTACCTCATTAAATTATTTGGTTATGGCCTTCATGTATATTCAATCCGCTTTCCGTTACTATATAGCTAAACTAGAATCTCAATATAGTGAAAGTTTCTATGGAACTTTGGTTTTGGGCATATTTCAATGTACATTATCAATTCATTACTTTTTGAAAATATTCGATCTATTTTAAAAAATGTTAAAAAATTATGACTTTCAATATATATTCTATTATATATGGGGATAGCTCCGGTCACACTTATTTTTAAGTATTCCACTACGTTAACTTCTTTTTTTTCCCTAGTTTGACAGTTCAAATTAAAATTCCAAACAAAACTATGTATTGATGCTTCTAATTTTCACCTGTATCAAATGCAATTCGTTTACGTCAATAATTTTAAAATATCGAATCCTTTTGTGTACGATCAGTTAGGTCTAAAAAATACTGCTTTTTTATAATTAATTAATTCCTTACATTACTTTATCCACTATCGCTACGTGTCAATCCTTTCCAAAAAAAATTTCAGGTCTCCACTAGGTAACTTGTACACAGTAAGCTGAAACACAAAATATTTCATGTAAATACCCCCCTCCCCCACACACACACAAAACCAAAACAGACACACAGAGTCTCGTCTTTGTTGCGTAGTGTCAGGTAAGTTAGCTTGGCAAGTACGAGTTGTGAAGATTGTTGAGATTGCTTATCATTTGGTATTTTGGCTGACTCCGGCTATTTTTTTTTCTTATCCCAGTCCACCTCATTTCCAATCAGGTACCATAGAAATCCAATCTCATTTCCATTCATGTTATGGTGTCTAAATTAATAAAAATTAATAACATATGAATGCATTTAGTGATATTTTAGTGAAATATAACTACTCAATTTTCTACTTGTCGATATATGATTAGTATTATGAACATAATTTTAGCATGTAAAGTCTGCATATATGAATTACATATGTTGTTTGCATATACGAACTACATATAATGTCTACATATACAAACTGCATATATTAAATTAAATTATTAAAATATGTATATAATGTAATAAGATATTTAATTTTTAACTAAAATATATATATGATGTATATGATCTCATAGCGGCCACTAAATGATCATTATCCGCTATCCGCAATGATTTGAGCTTGTCCGCTATGAACTCGCTATCCGCTATTTAAACTTTTGCCAATAATAAACCATTTCGATTACATCCTAGAAAAAAAAAATGTTGTGGCCTAAAAACTCTTATCAATATCATCCAGCTGAAGAAAAAATGTCTTTTTTTTTTTTTCTTTTAGTGCCAATTAATTGATAAGAATTGGGCATCAATCCATAGAAGCAATTGCTATGAAGTTTTTATTGGATTCAACAAACATGAATAAGAAGTGAAGAGATACCAACCTATATTCTTTTAAAGGTCTGACCCATGGAAAATCTGACCAGCCAAGCAAAGAAACTTAGAAATTTTTAGCAACTATACCGAGAAAATGAATATAGAAATATTTATAAAAAATGATAAATAGTGTCAAAAACTGTGAATTTTTTAAAAAATATAAGAAAATTTTATATTGATAATATAAAGAGGGTAATGACTGACCTTAACAATAGGCCTGCAGTCACTGGTTTGATCAGCTAAGGTGTCTGGTGCATGATTGCTGCACAATTCATATATCACAGAACTATCAGCACAATCCAACCACATAATTATGAAATCAATTGCAAGTTTGCAACAATCTCCCAAATACAAATAGAAAAAAGAGAGAACAACAATACACCATGAGTCAGAAACTGTATTATATGATAAGGAGAGAGCGACAACCTCCGATTCATTGACCAACCAACGACTCATTTCTCACAGCTACCAATTTTGGTTTGAACTTTGAACCTTTTCACCTAGTCACAAAAAAGAAAAACTACCAAGAAAATTAAACCGGTTGTTTAGAATATATTTACAGAAATACCTCTACTATTACAAAATACAAATTCAGATACAAAGATCAACCTAAATCAGCTCGAAGTGCGACATTTGATCCAGCTGCAAGTGCAGCTACTCTGAATTTATTGAGATTTCTGAACTACAGTATCTAGTGCCTGAAATTTTCAAATTTGGAAATTAATCAAATTGCAATTAAAACACATTTGCAAATTGTGTGTCATATAAATGTAATAGGTTCCTTGAATGTTAGTAGAGAAACTCAAGAAAAAGACAAGGAGAGGCATACTAATTCTGGTCCCATCCGAAGCCTAACAACCTGAAAGAACAAAGCTGCTCCACCAATCAGTACTCATCTGAGAAAGCAAAACCAAAGGATTCTGGCCGCACAACA
This sequence comes from Rhynchospora breviuscula, assembly GCA_027562975.1. NCBI lineage: Eukaryota > Viridiplantae > Streptophyta > Magnoliopsida > Poales > Cyperaceae > Rhynchospora > Rhynchospora breviuscula. The sequence goes on along the minus strand of CM050400.1, from coordinate 13,240,732 downwards.
ATTCGAAATTGACAATGGAAAATCCTAAAAAAAAATTTCTTCGTCTTTATTTCTATTCTTACAATCTCAAAAGCTGTGTTCCATGATTCCTAACAAGGAAAACCTCAAGTGAACCTGATAGAATTTCTCTATTGAATCCATAATGACATAATTCGCCTAAAAGAAAAAATCAACAGAGAAAATCACATACAAAAATTAAAGAAAGAAACCAGCAAGATGACTAGGGCAAACTGTGCCTCCCTGTCCTTTCTTGCTCTCCTGCACCTCCCGTTTCCGACACTCCACCAGACGAAGAAATAAGAAGTTGAACAACCCTTACCAGCCCAAGTAGATATGTGACAGACAGTCCTTTCAAATTCGTTCTCCCTAAGTTATTCCTTCTGAATATATGAAAACCCAAAAAAAAAAAAAAAGTAAATCGGTACGAAATTACGAATGAAATACGTTATGGGAATAATGTAACATGTACTGGCCCTGTACATGACATTAAGTACACAAATTAAACCTACTGATATCAATATTGATAGAATAAAAAAATATTCTAAAACAATGTATATATGGTATCTACCACATTTCTAGACCAGTTCCAGTTGAGCTATTTTTATGTAACCCGCACAATCCAACACACAGGGAGACAATGAATATATCATTCCTGTAATCCTCTCCCCGTGAAAACAATTTTTAGTGTACGGTTCAAATCCATAAAATTTAGAATCATTAGAGGCCACTTTTTCCTTATCGAGGCACAAAGATTTAAATACGTAACACAATAAGAATGAGGATTCTTTTGCCATTATTTTCAAATTTTTTGTTGATAAAGATTTAGGCATTAATTTTTTCATCTAATATTTCATTATTGAGGCATTAAATATTATTATAAATTTGTTAATTGTTGTTAGTTATTATATTAGTAATAATTTAATTATTAAATATTATTATAAATTTGGTAATTGTTGTTAGTTATTATATTAGTAATAATTTAATTATTAAATATTATTATAAATTTGTTAATTGTTGTTAGTTATTATATTAGTAATAATTTTATTATTAAATATTATTATAAATTTGTTACTTGTTGTTAGTTATTATATTAGTAATAATTTTATTATTAAATATTATGATTTATTATGTATTTTTGTAATTATTGCATGATTATTACTATTAAATTGGTAAGTGTTATTAGTTATTATATTAATAATAATTTAATTATTAAATATTATTATTTATTTTGTATTTTTGTGATTGCTTAATAATATTATTATTAATTGTTAATGCAGTATTTATTGTTTAACCTAATAATTAGCTGCAAAAAAACAGGCGTGGTCTGATAAAGTCTGAAAAAGTATACTGATACCCATCTGCCCCCCGCAAAAGGACAGGCGTGGTCTGATAAAGTCTGAAAAAATATACTGATCCCCATCTGCCATCTGCAAAAGGACAAGCATGGTCTGATAAAGTCTGAAAAAGTATACTAATGCCTATCTGCCCCCTGCAAAAGGACAGGCGTGGTCTGATAAAGTCTGAAAAAGTATACTGATCCCCATCTGCCATCTGCAAAAGGACAGGCGTGGTCTGAAAAAGAATCACGTGAAATTAATTTTTTATTGTGTGATTCTAAGTCTAAAATTGTCTATAAAACCAAATTTCATCAACCAGATTATGCAACACACACTCAATTCTTCTTCCTGAAAAATTCACCGTCATGGACAAAGGAAATAGCTCTCACTCCAATAGTGATGTCCCAAATTGGCGAACAGCTACCCGAGATGAATACTGGCCAAATTACCAACATTCCCCTGTCAATACAAATGAAATAGAAAAAGGAGATTATCATGCAACATGTCGCACATGTTTTCGCACTTTCAAATACAATATCTACGAAGATGACGGGATAGAGTTCGATTTAAAAATACACTACCAGTGGCACATTAATGGTGGGGAAGAAAGAGATCGCAAGGAGCACCTCCAAAGATTGCTGAGCAAACCCAAACATAAGAATTGTGACTGGTATGAAGATTACTACAAAAAACCGCAACCAATTCCCCAACAAACACCAACAAAAAAACCATATTCAGCACCAAAAACACACTGCACCGTTTATGAAAGAATTTACAACTTTCGTGGAGACCACACAGTAACCTGTACAAAGTGTGGTCAGGTTTTCAATTACAAAGAGACCATCTTGCGTGATTACTACGATGAGCACGAAAAACAAGCTTGGTGGGATCAACAAGAAAAGAAATAGAAAGACAGAGATGAGGCGGAAAAAAAGAGAAAAATTGCACAAAAGGCTGCCGAAAAGAGGCAAAAATTGAAAGAAGAAGAAATTGGAAAAAAAATCAGGGAACGCCTGAGATGGCACAAGGAGAGAGATGAACAAAAAAGTATTGCAGCAGCTAGAATGTCAGAGATAGAACAACAAGAAGCCGATGCAGCTTTTTGGAACGAAACCGCTCAATTCGCTGATAATTCTGGTGTGAGCAACCAACAACAAAAGGAAGACGAAGAAGAAGACCCATGGTGGGATGAAATTCTATAATATGCGGACACCTAAAATATCTAAATATTTTGTTTTCTTAGTTAGTTTGTTTTTAAGTAGTAACTGAATGGTTTGTTTTTTAAGTAGTTTTTTCTTTTTTTTTTATTTTGGTGTATTACTTTATATTATGGTTATAAAATTTAGCTCTTCTTCTAATGGTGTGCATTTTTTAATTCTGAATTTCTTTGCATATTAATTTTCAATACATATCATAAAAAAATTTAATAAAAGTAAATAGACAAAACAACATATTTCTGTAATATAAGGCAAACATTACAAGTGACGACTGTCACACAAACTTATTTCACTAATAATGACCATAATAAGATACCGATGACAGAAACATAATACTATTCCATTTAGCGGAGATGGACAACATTTGAAGCTGCGGGATGATTTTCAAAATCAGGTGGAATTGCTGGCAGGTGAGTCAACCACGACCCTCCAAAATCAAAACCTCCATTCCTCTCAACCAAATCTGTAAAAAATTTGGGACCCCTAACATGATATTGATTTCCTTCTAATTTCTTAACTACAAATTTTTCCCCATGATATTATAACATCAATGCAGAAAATAATCGTTGTTCGCTAGTCCGCTGATCTCCGATCAAAATAACAGCAGAAGAGACGCAGCTTGATTTAGGACCCATTTGCTTCAAATTTCAAAATTAAAACTCTATTAGCAAATCAAATAAAATAAAATAAATTTAATAATTAATTTAAAATTATTACCTACGAAGAAGTGATATTGCGAATATGAAATGACGAGGAGAAAGTTTATCAATTTCAGACTAACGAGAAAAACTTAGTTTGTGAATAATAAATGATGACAATTGAGCTTATATAGACAATTTTAAACGGGAAAACGACAAAAAAAATTATTGGAAACCAACTTTGAGTGTTTAAAAATCAAATTGCGCACTAAAAAAGCAAATTCAGCGGTCTGTAATGGTCAGACCCTTGGATCGGCGATTGAAACGCCGATCCAAGCTTGGAATGCCGATCCAAGGGTTCTGTGATTTCGGCGATTGAAACGCCGATCCAACAACGTTATTTTTAAAATTCTGAATTTTTAACTGTTATTCTCGAAATTCGTGTGAACAGTAATGTTAGTTTTAATTTTTTCCGAAATATGCTGGGCCTAATGGAGTAGTTACAAGACAGAGCGAGGTTGAATTGGGCTAGACAATATTCTTAGAAAAAAAAATTGGAGCCCATGAAACTTAGAAAATTAAAACAAAAAAAGATTGCTTATTGATAGATACTAGATAGAAAACGACACGGTCACTGAAATCATGGTCCCACTACTTTCTTTTAATTAAATTATCAAGGTCCCACTTTGGAGTTTGGATACATTCATATAGTTGACCAGGTCTCTCCTGAGATGAAATGTCAAATGCAGTAGTGCACTAACACTACCAGAAGTCTGCATGTGGGATCCACATTAATAATCCTCACCGTAAACAATCGAGAAAAGCACGCTGTTTGCTGTTTGAACGTTAATCCGGACACTTGGCCGCATTAAATGAATCTCCGAAAAATTTTCTAAAAGGAACCCCACAGCTGATCTTCTCCTAAAATCCGTGCGCATATCGTCGAACGGTCACAAAAGGACAACCATCGCAGAATGTCACGTGCGCATCACGTGAGAAACCTGAGCGCACTCACCTGGCCGAACGATACGGACACAACACTTTCGTCCCCAACGGTCGTGTTGACCAAAAGCATTGAACCCAGGCCAACGGTCATATTCCTCCCCAATTAATCTCCGTCCGATCTCAATCTAACGGTGCGTATGAAATAACAGGACTGTGCACCGGGATTCTCACCTTTCTATTGTCGCTCGGTTTAATTCATTGGTCCAAATAGAGACCTGATGGGACCTTAACACTTCGAGAGAGTGAGAGAAAATAGAGAGAGGAGAGAGAGAGAGCGACTGAGCGAGAGAGAAGGGGAGGAGAACGAAGGTAATTGGGCATGGTGAGAGTCTAACTGAGAAGATAGAAGGGGATTTCAAAAACCAAAGACTTGATTGTTTTCGAAAAGAAAAAAGAAACCCATTTCAACGTGCTCTCTTCTTCCTCCAATTGGTACTTCTTTCTTCTTTTCTCTCTCCCCCCCCCCCTTCTTTTTCTTCTTTTTGGGTGTAATTTGTGATTTGAGGGGTTTCAGTATGAGGGCTTTTGAGAGATCAGTGGAGAGCTCAGAGGCTGTGAGAACAATGGAATGGGAAATCCATGGCCAAGGGCTCTTCAGTTGTTGTTAGTAAAATGTTTTTATATTGATTCTTTTCTATTTTTCTTAAAAATTCTTTCATTCTTTCTTGTCAGAAAGTTTTTATTTTTTTTTTTGTCCAAAATATAGATCTATACAATTCTTTATAATTTAATAAACTGATCAATTTTTTTTGACCGTCCAGATTTTTCAAAAATCAAAATTGAAAAAAAAAATTTAAGCATCCTTGATACAAAATTCGATCAAAGACGTCAAATTGTACTGAGATATGATAGTGTTTTAATGAAAATTTACTAATAAAAAATTTATTTTTTACTAAGTATATTATATTTATTTTCTGAAAAAAATTGAAACGTCAAAGAAACATCTTAATTACATTACTTTTATTTGAATGATTTTTATAATTCCAATCTTTGACTTATTTATGAAAAAATATTTTTTCTCCATTTTTTTGTATTCCTCATGAATTTTAAGTGCACAAATTTTGTATTCTGAGTCATTCGATTCGCCTCATTCCGAGTCCGATTCCGATTCTTATTTTTTAGAACCATGCATGAAACAACATGATGCTTGATGATGTTAGTATCGTAATAACGTTCCAGGAGATGGCCCAAACATTGAAAAAACATGAGACCAAAGCTTGATAATTATTTGCGTTCGTTAAGTTTTTTTTTTTTTTTTTTTTTTGTCTCAATGCCATATAAGCTTCATAAATTCAATAACTTCTTTACTCGAAACTAATTATACTCTATATAATATTCTGGTTCTTTTTCCCATCCTTTTATTATATATTTTGATAAAGATATATTGAAGCATATATCATTATTTCATATATCCTACTTCATTTACATTCTCTAAGAGTAAATTAATTATATTAGTAAAATTCTCTATATTCTTAAACTTCCTTTGCTAAGTCAAAGGACGGGTCAGATCTTAATCCGATAATCAGTCTCAACTTAGATATTACTATTAGAGACTCGAATTTTAATTTGGTTAAACAAATTCGTTTGAAATATTGGACGCAAATATGGCTTAACTCAACTTCCTAAGAGCTGATCCAAGTTCAATTAGCAATAAAAACAATGAGGCTTCTTTAAGCTGCGAACGCCCGAGCCTTCCTGGTTGCTGAGTCTGCGTTGTCTTGGAGCAGTCGAACAAGAGATTCCAAGAATTAATTCGTCCTAAAATCTCACATGAATGATTTGTAATCCGCTTAAACAATATTTTTTTCTTCCAATTGTTTTGGTGTTGTTTTTCAAAGGAAAACAAAATTGGAGGCCGAATTGACAAAAGACAACTATTTGATCTCTATAGACTCCTTGTGACGAGAAGAACATTACGTGGACATCGAAAAAACGTGTTATCTCACGTATCGATTGGTATTTGAGGGAGAAAAGAAAGTTACTTTTTAAGTTTAAGTTCCCAGAGGGCCACGACAGAGAGGATAAATATCCTCTGCTGCACTCAAGAACCGTCCAATCAAATTTTGACTGTTAAGATTTACGGACCGTACGGATCTGATATTAATCATCTTGCGACAATAAATAACTTAAAAAAGAGGGGTTGGCAAATGCCGAACAGATGCGTACTGAGCCATCAGAGTGAAGAAACTGTCCAACACCTATTCGGGACATGTTCTCTCTTCCTCTCAATTTTGCTTGCATCTACAACTCGATACAACAGGCATATCCCCTTAAACTCCTTAGATACCTCCAATTTTCTTACTGATAAATCTAGAGATAAAAAACATTGAGAATTGTTGGCCATCTTCTGCTTTGTGGCCTGGCGAGAGAGATGTTCAAGAATCTTTCGAGGTACTACTTTGCATCCTGTTGACCTGGCACATCAAGCATTGATTGAATGGGATACAATCAACTCTGGACACTGAAGCTTCAAATTTATGTGTTTCTGTTAGTTGCTTGGAAATCTTTACCAGTATAGTAATCCACGAAATTTCTGGATGTGATTCTTAGACTAGTTTTTTCTTTTCAATTTTTCTTTTTTCTTTTTCCTTTTTTATGTAACTTACTTTAGCCACTGGCTAATATTGTACATTCTCCTTATTAATATAAAAAGATGTGGGCTTGACCCCCATTTTTTACTCAAAAAAAATCATCGGACGGTTCGGATGAACACTGCAGTGCACTCTCATATTGTTCCCGACAGAGAGAGGGTACAATTTAGTTTTGAGAAGTCCTCTGTATCAAATTCTATATAATCGTTTGTGTTTCTATATGTGGACCATAAAATTTTGTTGTTTCCTCCTACAAGTTTACAACACTGAAACCGTTTATAGATAATCAGTGGTGGCAGGACCCACTACATGAATATGCCGAGCTGTATAGCAATTCCAGAGTAGGACTCCGTGCAGTATTTTCAATCGGGTTTATCTCAATGGAATAACGACCTTCTACACCATTGAAAGCATCAAATATTGAGTCTGAACTGTGGCGTAGTTAGATTTCTGCGATAAAAATCAGATGATTCAAAGGCAGATGTTTACTGTTCATTTTCTGATGTCATCCAAAATGAAGATTATAGTATAGTGTATAGTATAGTTCACAAATACTTGTGCCTGGTTTTCATGCACACTGAAGTTTCAAATTTGAAGGAAAGGATGTTTGAGTTAATAAGAGGCATGCTCATTTGTCAAGAAACATTTACCCTTGTTCTAAACCACCGTATAATTAGTACTTAATCGCATGCATGCCTAATGAAGATAGCCAGAATGATACTCAGACGTCTATAATGTTGACATCAATCAATAAAAAATCCATTGGCAATTTACTAGTTTATTCTTTTTTAATGTTCATAACATAACAGATGTGGGACAGGCGGCAAGCATAATTGCAAATGGTAATGCAATGTATGCTAATTTGGTCCAAACTTATTTATTTTGGAATCAATGGGCATGCAAAAATCAAGAGGGCAGTTAGTTTGATAAAAGAAAAGTTTTATTCAGCTAATTTAATTAGTTTGAGTGAGTCATTGATTAATTGATCAGAAAGAGATATATCAGTGATATCCTGAAATAGACGGATGGTGCAGACGCAACAATCAGGACATATGTGCCACAAAGAAAATAATAATAATAACAGGCGGCTGGCTTTGGATATCCCATCAGATCTCCATGCTTGTTTGTTCTGACATTCATACATTGTCACATTGAAGATTTTGCTCCCTATCTTAGGTCCAGTGTATTATTCTTAATTGGTGAGTTAACTACTTCAATTTTGATTTCAATTCCATGTACTTTTCCTATTAAACAAAGCTTTCCATGATTCCTTGAATTGCATTTATTAATTTGCAACGTTCTTATTAATTAATTGGTATGTAAAGCATAGTTGTCTCTTCATTTGATTGACCGTAGGTTTACTTCATTTAGGCTATGTTTGGCAAACCCACGAACTAGCCTAGTTCGCGAACTAGCTAGTTCGCGCGCAACCAAACATGAGCCGAACTAGAACAAGACCTAGTTCGCCTCCTTGTTCTAGTTCTACCAAAATCATGGAATTAGAACTAGAACTAGAACAAGCCTTGTTCTAGTTCTTGTTCTAGTTCGCCCATTTGCCAAACATACCCTTAAGGTATATCCCAAATTAACTTATATATTAATAAAATTAAAGTTTTCAGATGTGTGCTTCAAATTAAATCTCCATTTGTCATCTTCTGTTTTTGAACATTTTTTAACATATCTAATAATAATTAATCTATACTTTTTTTTACGTCTGATACATTTGTCATCAATGGCAGACAAGTATATCATGCCACAAAAAAAAAAAAAAGTACGTAGCTGAAAAGAACTTATTTCCCTTGCAATATCTTTATCGTTGCTTGTTCAAATTCAAGGAATATTACTTTATATATATATATATTGTGGAAGGAGATGAATAGTTTCTTGTTTAAATAAGAAACTTTTTTTTATTGTGATTTTTAACTGCTGCAAAAATAAAGGTAAATAGAGGCTATGTGGCTCTAATTCTTTAACCAATACGTAAAGCTATTGATTTTTCTTCGCCTGGTCCAGAGTCCAGACCCGTTGATTGTGCTCAATGACCAATTGTAAGAAAAGTCACAATTAGGGTGTGAGGGTGGCTATGAGAAATCAGTTAGCAGGAGGCGTTGAAATATTCGGAGGCACTTATCAATTTGATGGATGCATGCTTGTCAGGATTTGCATTGGGAGGGTTAAGATAAAAGAAGACATGTAACATTATTGCGTGCAACTATGCAAGGGAAGTGACAAGGTACAGAGGCATATTCTACTTTCCATTAAGATTGTGTCGAGAGCAATGTGTTCAAAACCAGACCGGAGGGTGAACCAGGAGGCTAACTGCGGTTGTAGTGTTGTACCGGGTGGTCCTGCACGGGCGGAGCCATAATTTAAAGATGGAGGGGGAGTGATAAGTCCAAAATTTTTAAACACCAAAAAAAAAATTAAATATATGCTTTCGAAATTTAATTCATTGTATTTTTGTTGTTTCTATATGTATTTTTTCTTTCTTTCTTTTTTAGAGTCACGTTGCACATAAAAAGTAGGCCAGTGGATTTTTCAAGAGCAATTGCTAAACCAAGGGAAACAAAGCTTACAGAAAAGGTAATAAAATATGAGGATCAAATTGTAATTTTGTTTGCATTTAGAAAAATTAATTCATTTGTGTTATGATAATGTGTCATCCGTGGTGCCATGAGTTGTGGTATCGCTGCATCTTGTAGGCGCAGGTGCTTCTTCTGCTCTGACAAATGCTCAAAGTTTTACTTCTTTTGAACCTCATAATGTAAGGTTACTTTCTCATTTTAATTTTGTTTTTTCTAATTGTTTAGAAATTCATGACAAGGAAATATGAATTGATACCGATCGATAGTCATGCATGAAATCAGTTTTTTAAGAAAAAAACTAAATCTCATGAAAGGAAGGATAAATTTGTCATATTTTGCTTGATCTAAGTGTATTTGTTGAATGATAGCAAAATTGCTTGATCTATGTGTGCTTGTTCATTACGCTTGTATTTGTCTTATTTAGAAACATAGTCTTTTGTCAAAACTATTGAGTTTGCTCAAAAGGTTATACACATAGATGAAGACACCCACTATCAAATATAGGCAATATATATGAGCAGTTGGCACTATCAGAATAGGCAATATGAGCACTTATAAACAGGAAGGGTTGGTGCGTCTTTCCAAGTAATAAACTATATAAGTGCCTTACGTAACTGCATTTTATGACATAACATATTACATTTTTAAAAAATAAAAATGCAGTGCCATTTTTTTTTTCCTTTTTAAGGTAATTAATCCTTGCATAGTTGATGAATTTTGCAGACATTGCATGTGATTTCAACTGATTGCATGTAAGTTGTTAATTATATCTTTTTAAGTATATTGATTGTATGTTAATCTTTTATTATTTACATTGTTTGGTCTTGTCTTTCTTTACAGCAAAAGCAACTGTTGATGTATATATATAGCTTTGAAACTTGAACTATTTGGAAAGGGGGGGAGTAGTATAAATTTGGGTTTAATTAGTTTGCTAATTTGTCAATGATTGGCAAAACAACAACGCAATGTGCATGGGAGTGAAATATATTGTTAGTGATGGAATTGTACCGCCGCACAACTATGTAATTAATTCTATAAATTATACTATGTGGAATTATACTGCCAAAATCATGCCAGATGGGCCTCAGTTTTTAAACAAATGTCAGTTTCTAATTTCCTAGATTAAATAAGAATTTTGCTTTGCCTCAATCAAATGTTCTTTCATCAAGTTGCTTGGTGCAGGTAATACTTTTGTTTTATTGAACTGACTGCCATTTTGTTTAAATAATGCTTTCAGTCTTATCCTATGTTTCATTTCTTCAATTATATGAATTCTAAATTTAACCATGATTTTTAGATTTTTACTTTATTGAGGGTATACACTTAGACACATAAGGATGAAACCACTCACTAACCAGAGTAAGATGTTGCACCGACAGAGAATGCTTTGCCTGTGAAAATTATTGTCAAAACGTAAATCATGCAACACGCGAAATCCCGCTAGTAAAGGTAAAATAGAGGCTATGTGCATGGCTTTAATTCTTAACCAATACCTAAAGCTATTGATTTTTCTTCAACATATCAATTATAATGTCAGAGCCTTATATTCGAAAGTCTTGGTTGTGTTTGGATTGCCATTAGGTCAATGAGTTAAGAGTAACACTTGATGCAGTGAAAACCAACACAAATGACTAAATGAGTAACTAACAAATGAGACTTGTTTTTTTCTTTCAATAAAAAATACAGATAAGAAAGATGATAGTAACTAGCCAGAGCATGATTTAGTGGATTGGCAAGAGCTGGAGATAATCATGGTGACAAGCACATCTCCTTCACCACCTAAAAGATCATTTACCATTTGTGATAAAATCATTTTATGAAATTATGTTAAATATGTAGAAACTAGAAATTAGAAATATGCAGTACACGAAAGTCAAAAGGCTTTAATATTTTCTTATTCCTAATTCTGTTTCTCTTATGCCACCTGACCCTCAAAAAAATTCTGTTTCTCTTATATCATGTAGATTTTTATATCACTCGGAGGTAGGGTTGCCATAGGAGGATGCTGCATTTCATAGATTCTCAAATTTGACAAGGATGGACGTGGCACCTCCTGAAATAAGAAATTTCTCACGCCCCTTGTTTTGATTAAATAAGCAATATAGTTACTAATTTATGCTTTGATGTTATGTAGATTGGATTATATAGAAGTTTGTGTTATTAATGTACATTTTGTTGATTTGGATTCTTTGTTTATGATGTACAATAGTTGATGATATTTTTAGTTTATTATAATTAATTTTGAGTTTTGAATATAATTTATATTGTGTAACGTTCTCTTTTGCAAACTTATCGTTTCATGTTTCAAATAAAAACATTAATTCTTATAATTCAATATGGCAAATGAAAATAAATAAAAAAATTAATTTAAATTAGCGTAAAAATTCGCAAGAATGTTTAATCTTGCAAAAAGATAATACTGATAATATTATTTTATAATTTTTGTGCACGTCACATCAGAAACAAAAATAACAAGAAGGAACTTTGTTTAGTCTCCCTTTGACTTGTTCGTTACGCTTGTTTATTTAAAACACTAGTTCAGGTAATTGCACAAGCACATCTGCCACTCAAACAATCATCAAGAGGCTTCTCTGTGGAGAGCACAATTGTTAGCGTTGTACAACCTGCAGCCTGCTGAATGCCCTCCACACACTGTCTTAACCAAGGTAATGCAACAATCCTCCTTCATCTTTCAAACGGGTCTCTTGTTCATTGTGGGAAATGGACACTCAATTTTGTTTTGGTTCCACAACTGGGGGCTCGGTTTACTCAATTTCACTTTTCAAGATCTCTTCTTACTGGCCAATGACAAACTCCTAATGGCAGACTGCCAACCACTACCTCCTAATCTATAGGACTCAGAGAGCTCACCTTAACTCTTCTGCTTTCAGTTCTTTTCTTTTCTTTTTGCCTTTCTTTTACCAGCATCGTTTCACACTTCTTCTAGCATCCTTTTCTGTTTTGTTTAGTTACTTTTTAATGTAATTTTCTGTTTCTTTGGGCAATTCAGCCGCTAGCTAAATGCCATTCTCTTGCCATGTCTGTAAATCAAACTTTCATACATTTTCAATATTAAGATGAGGGCCAGACCCTTATTTTAAGTCAAAAAAAAAAAAGGTTCTCAAACAACCTTCTCTTTAAGCTAAGTCATACAATTATTTCACTCTTCTTCAGTTTGCCATCTTTACTATTATTTCATCCTCCTTCTGATACTATTAATATTTGAGATCTTTTCTCTAATTTGGATTCATTTTAATTTGTAGGATACTTTAGTTCGTTGAAAACAATGAATCGAGGAAGTACTCTTTTCTTCATGTGTCTTCTTGCTTCATGTCTCTGCCCCTGCTGCTCTGCTCCTACCGAGACCGGTAAGATTATACCTTGTAGCTAGCCTCCCCATTTAATTTAATTATTTAACTTGATGTTTTAGGCACTATATGTAAGGAGCATATTTTTACTTAAGTTGAAGTCCTTTGAAATTAAAATCTACTTGGAGTGTAAATAAAAATCCAAATGAACACTGTTCGTTAATTGTCAGATATCATACATTAAAAGTTTAGAACTTGAATAAATTTTCTGTAGAGACCACAATGTTGACCTTCTTCAAACATCCCTGCGGGATCCCCTTGGATGGTTTGATTGATCATCCAAGAGTTTTGTTTTCGGTTTATGCCAGAAGATATGTACTAATGGTTTACATGTCAAAATAGATATTTAAGTACTCAATTGCTGTACCAACTACGTTAGAATAACATGACTGGTGTCATGAACGTATGAAATACAAGATACTGGTTTGTCCCAGTCGGGCTACCTCTTATTTGAATTTTATCCGGCAGTCAATTGACTGGAGGAATTGTGGTTCTGGATCAGCAAGTGAAATGGAACTTTGCAATGTATTATTGTATATATGTTTGTTTTCTCTAGTATGCTTTGTGATGGTACTGGAGTTGCATTGCTGTACGTCTATCTGGGCTTGTCAATTGTACAATTCTGGGGCGGAGCCAGGAAATTGGCGTGTGGTCCGGGGGTTGTAGGTGCGGAGATGGAAGAAATAGTGATGAATCACAATTTGCTAATTTTGTGATGATAGAGTGGAGGTTCTTTCTTCTTTTTATTTTTTTATTTATTTATTTTTAAGGGGACAGAGTTTAGGAGACCATATATGCGCTGTAGTTGGCTCTGTGGCTCTTTTCACAGGAGGAAACCCCCCACGGCCACCCCCCACCCCTTCGATTGTGATCAATGACCAATTGTGAGAAAAGTCACAATTAGGGTATCAGGGTGGCTATGAGAAATCAGTTAGCAAGAGGCGTTGAAATAGTAGGAGGCACTTATCAATTTGATGGATGCATGCTTGTCAGGATTTGCATTGGGAGGGTTGAGAACTTGAGATAAAGAAGACATGTAACATTATTGTGTGCAACATGCAAGGGAAGTGACAAGGTACAGAGGCATATTCTACTTTCCATTAAGATTGTGTCGAGAGCAATGTGTTCAAAACCGGACCGGAGGGTGAACCAGGAGGCTAACTGCGGTTGTAGTGTTGTACCGGGTGGTCCGGCACGGGTGGAGCCAGAATTTAGAGATGGAGGGGGAGTGATAAGTCCAAAATTTTTAAACACTCAAAAAAAATTAAATATATGCTTTGGAAATTTTTGTACTCGCAAGCAACTCTAGTCCATAATTAGACAAAATTGATATTTATTTCATAATAACAAAACATCAATTAGATCCAAACCATGGCTTTAAAATTATAAATTGTATCGGTATCATTGTATTTTAGTATCGTGTATCGCATGAAATTTTTAAGATATGCTAAACAAACTTGAAATTAAAAAAATATGAGCATTTCGAACATCTATTCAATGAATTTCAAGTTTTATGACATAACATATTATAAGTGCCTTACGTAACTGCATTTTATGACATAACATATTACATTTTTAAAAAATAAAAATGCAGTGCCATTTTTTATTTTAAGATAATTAATGCTTGCATAGTTGATGAATTTTGCAGACATTGCATGTGATTTCAACTGATTGCATGTAATTGTTAACTATATCTTTTAATTATATTGATTGTATGTTAATCTTTTATTATTTACATTGTTTGGTCATGTCTTGCTTTACAGCAAAAGCAACTGTTGATGTATAAAGCTTTGCAAGTTGAACTATTTGGAAAGGGAGGAGTAGTATAAATTTGGGTTTAATTAGTTTACTAATTTGTCAATGATTGGCAAAACAACAACGCAATGTGGGAGTGAAATATATTGTTAGTGATGGAATTGTACCGCCGCACAACTATGTAATTCATTTTATAAATTATACTATGTGGAATTATACTGCCAAATCATGCCATATGGGCCAAACAAATGTCAGTTTCTAGTTTCCTAGATTAAATAAGAATTTTGCTTTGCCTCAATCAAATGTTCTTTCATCAAGTTGCTTGGTGCAGGTAATACTTTTGTTTTATTGAACTGACTGCTATTTTGTTTAAATAATGCTTTCAGTCTTATCCTATGTTTCATTTCTTCAATTATATGAATTCTAAATTTAACCATGATTTTTAGATTTTTACTTTATTGAGGGTATACACTTACACACATAAGGATGAAACCACTCACTAACCAGAGTAAGATGTTGAACCGACAGAGAATGCTTTGCCTGTGAAAAATGAAAAAATTATTGTCAAAACATAGATCATGCAACGCGCGAAATCCCGCTAGTAAAGGTAAATAGAGGCTATGTGGCTTTAATTCTTTAACCAATACCTAAAGCTATTGATTTGTCTTCAACATATCAATTATAATTAATGTCAGAGCCTTATATTCGAAGTCTTGGTTGTGTTTGGATTGCCATTAGGTCAATGAGTTAAGAGTAACACTTGATGCAGTGAAAACCAACACAAATGACTAATGAATGAGTAACTAACAAATAAGACTTGTTTTTTTTTCTTTCAATAAAAAATACAGATAAGAAAGATGATATATAGTAACTAGCCAGAGCCTGATTTAGTGGATTGGGAAGAGCTGGAGATTAGAAATATGCACATCTCCTTCACCACCTAAAAGGTAAGTGAACAAGCAACTATTCCGTTATCAAGGAAGAGGGGTCATTTACCATTTGTGATAAAATCATTTTATGAAATTATGTTAAATATGTAGAAACTAGAAATTAGAAATATGCAGTACACGAAAGTCAAAAGGCTTTAATATTTTCTTATTCCTAATTCTGTTTCTCTTATATCATGTAGATTTTTATATCACTCGGAGGTAGGCTTGCCATAGGAGGATGGTGCATTTCATGGATTCTCAAAATTTGGCAAGGATGGACGTGGCACCTCCTGAAATAAGAAATTTCTCACGCCCCTTGTTTTGATTAAATAAGCAATATCTATACTTCTATACTTATATATACTTATAAAAGCACCAATTCAAAGGTCTATCCAAAATTTGAACCGAAAGGAACAAACAATTGTTAACACAATTCAATATGGACCGTTTATTTTTGCGATTTAATCAGATCAATGGTGTAGATTTATCAATGAGATAAAAGATTTAAACCTTTCATTTAGACTTGTTAACTTTCGCTGTCGGACCGGAATAGCGATATTGCGCTGGCTGAAATTAGCGTAAAACCAGTGTTCGATACTCCGTGACTTTTTCTTTTTTTGCGTTTTTCATGAAAATTTTTCATTCAGCCCACAGTTCATTAATCCTCCGGTTTAGGTTTTTCTTAACACTTCAACCGTCTGTGCCTGTACCCTCCTCTCCGCTCTAGGATTTTTCCGGCGATCAGATCTCCTCTTCGCTCTCGATATGGCAAAATATCTTTCATCCTCAACAGATCTTCCCATTATTTGATTTCTGTCGCATATCCCTTCATCATAATCAAATCACCCAGATTGCCTCTATCATAATCTCTCTTTCCACCTGAACCCAATCGATGAAAACCTAGATCGCAGCCGCACCCCTCCCCGATTCGAGCCGCCTCGATCCAGCACGACCTGGATTCAATGCGCCATACCACCTCCTCATGACGATCTCGCTCCTCTCAGTGCTGCTCGGAACACGATTTCCGCTCTCAATACTACTCGTGTCAGCCGAGTCACTCCCGTCGTCTGACTCCAACGCAACCGCCTCATAGATCTCTCTCTCCTCCGGTGTCCTACCCACTGACACAGACATCTGCCTCCTCTCAACCACCACTTCGTTGTCGCATGCCTTTCCGCGACAGATCCAAAATGAAGGTGAGTTCTCCCTTTCAGTTTCAGTCCCCTTCTATAGAAATATCTGATGCTGATACAGTTCTTTTTCTTGCGATCCATGGCTTGATGCACGGATCTCAGCTGATTTCTTCCAACAAGGTAAGTTTTTACTATTTTTTTTTTCATCTTTGGATCTGGTCCTTAAATTTTTGTTAATCTCTTAGATTAAATATCGAATAGTCTACAATCCAATGTTTGTCGAAGAATCGAGAAACAAGTTCTTCTTGGTAAGTTTCTTTTAGTCATTCTCCATTTCCTCTATCCCCTAATTAAACTTCACCTATCGATTGCATCTTTCCTTTGTTTTTTATTTTGTTTCTAATTTCTTGCAGATTGAGCTTCCTCTCAAACAATTTCAAAATTTCATTTGGAGTTGAACAGCTACCGAGTGAATCACATCAACCAGGTTAATTTACTGTAAAAAGTTTACTTATTTTCTCATTAATTTTTGTTGTATCCTAATAACATTTTTGTGATTTATGTTATTTGTTTACAAATAAATCCAGTAGCAATTGGCGCATTTTTTTTTTTGGCAAACTTGATTATGTAAATCCAAAGAAATAAAGCCTAGCCGAGCAGGTTTGGGATTATTGGATCTAATACACTGAAATATTAAATCCGACCTGTACAATCTTGTTGCCCTACACTGATGTCAAATTTATAGAAACTCATATTCGAATATGAGCTTGTGATTATTTCACTTTATTGGTTTTTATTCTGTGCACAAAAAGTTAGAATCACAAATAGTGCTTTGGATTTTTGGATACAGGTTGCTTGTTTGGAACCCTCGATTTGATTTTGATGAGTGAATAGTTGGATTCGTCAAGGATTACAGATGGTGTACTTGATGTTGGTAAAGAGGAAGAAGGAAGAATTTGTTTCCATGACAACAAAGAAAAATATTTTGTACAGCTTGCATTTTTGTAATTTGATGTGTAATATAAGATGATTCCATATTTTTCAGAAGGCACACAATATGGACCCCAATCAAATGGTTGTGGTGTGAAGTAGTTTAAGATCTATCTGTTAAATCGACTCAAAAAGGTAAAAGTTCACTATGCTGTTAGTTATGTAGTTCTGCAATTTACTTAAAAATTGTCAGATGTACTTTCAAAATATTTACAAATACAGCTTCTCTATGTACTAGATTATTGGGTTTGATTAGCTAAGTGTCCATTTTTTTAATCTTTTAATTTTGGATACATGAAGGTCGCCTATTTAGTCAATTTTGTAACTGACGACAATGAGGTAGCTAGATTCATTTACATTGAAACAAAGAGATAAACTAGATTCATTTACATTGATCACAAGATTTATACAGAACAAATTAAATGAAAAGTTTTCCAGCCATATATATAACACATATATATATTCCTATAACATTAAACTTATTTGTTATCAGCATCAGTGGCCAATACTGCAAGCAATAGCGTTGTTGGCATAATTATTTATTCTGTTTATATGTTTTCTTTTTTTCCTTTTAATTAAGCGAAGTGTTTAACATATTTGCAGTTTCAGGAATAGTTGATTGCTGGTCTTTCAAATCAATTAGGTATGGGCGATCTCTGAAATATGCAATGTGAAGAATAGTTTAATTAATCAGTTATACTGACATGGACGGCAGTTTACCATATGTTTTAGTTCAAGCCCTGTAAGCAACTTATTAAAACATACTATGCTGATAAGTTGACGAATTTGAACTATATCATTAGATAATTTGAAGTACTTATGAATTCGTACCTACACGGTAATTGTTGGTTATTAAAAAAAGTTTCGTTTCCTATGTATCTCCTCATCAATCGAACAAGATGAGATCCAAGTGATGGGATTTTCAATATTTGGGTATTTGATTATTAAGGGAAAGAGATGAACTGTTACCATAATTGTTGGTTAATAACTTGGCGTATTGAGTATGAATTAATTACATGAAAATAATAAATATTAATGACTGCAAATATATATATCTTCCTCGAAAACTATCTTCCTTTTTACTTGGTATACAATCTTCTCAAGATAATCTTGACAGAATTGCATTTTCATTAAACAGTTGCTTATTTTGTCTCAATTGATTAACATATCGGCTTTTTCATTAATGTTCAGATTCAGATAATAAAAGCAAATTCGGAAATTAAATCAATTACCCCTACTATCTCCATATCGACATTTTTGGTGATCAGCTAAAATAATTACTTTTATTCACTGAGGTCACTTAGCATATATAAAAACTTCCAGCATATATAATTTATTTTGAGATTGAGATTGAGATGGATGAGATAGAATCTTTGCTGATTAAAATCTTAGAATGGTAACAGTGCTTAGAGTTCGGCCAATGGTATTTTTCAGAAAATTATTTTTGAAAAATCAATAGTAAATGGACCTTCATTCTAATATGACGCCAAAAAAGGGAAGGAAAAAAGAAAATGCTCCAGGTTTTACAATTCTTGTAATAAATAAGTAACAGATTTTACAATTTCGCTTATTTAAGAGAATCTTGCTAATTGAGGGCTTTACTTGTGTTACTGGTAAAGGAAAAGCAATAAGCAATATGTGTAAAAGAATCAATTACAGGGCCTTTCACCGTGCACAGTCTGCTCCTTTTAGCAATGTTTGGTTAGTAGTGCATGAAAGATGTTTACACATGTATCCAATATGACGTGAAGGTCTATCACCTAATTGCATAGTTTAGAAAAATGATTTTCCATATAATCCGCTATTCATTTTCTGGCAGAAATTTAAATGGCTACCTTTTTTGGAGAAATTTAAATGGCGCAAGATCCATTTCTATTTTACTATTGATTTAATTCTTTTCTTTTTTTTCTTTTTTTTCTTTTTTTTTTTTGAAGCAAAAAGGAAGGTCCAGCCTCCATCTACTATTGATTTAATTCTATTCATTTCATGCCACCAATTAGAGCCATATTTTCCATATATTCCAATTAAGTCAATATCATCGGCCTAATAAAGCAAGGAGTGGATCAAAGGAACAAATATGGAATAAATAGAAAGATGATGAAAACAATTACCGTGAAAATTTGGAATGTAATATAACAGAAATGGGCGATTGAGTCTTAAAGATAAGCAAGATCATTGGCTGATTCAAAAATTGTATTTACCTTTTTAAATTAGATTGTGATTAATATGTTAAACTAGATTGTGAGAAATCACTATGTGCATGAAAATCAACTAATGGCAGCTATGAGACGATCTTAAAAAAACAATTAATATAATCCCATTAATCTGTGTTTGAATAGGCTATTCAAATAGAGATGGGTCGGTTTCTCTCTCCTCTAATTCATTTTCTTGTTCGCCCAAATAGGTGGAACAGGAATAAGCATCTAAACAACTTATTTGGACTATTCGTTCCTTAGTTCGCGCGAATAAGACTTGTTCGAACGAGATTCTTATTTGGTAGCTGCCAAACACACAATATTTATTAGGAAAATTTTTTTCTGTACCCCTCAAAACTGAGAAAATATAGGATTTGCCCCTCGAAAGTAAAAACTCCTGATTTTACCCCCCCTAAATTTCATATTGTTTTTGTATTTGCCACTCTGGCCTTTTTTACAATATAAATAACACTTAAATAATAAAAACTATTTTTTCTGACCATTATACCCTTGGACCAACCCGTTCGATTTTAACCCAAATCAAACCAAGTAACACGAACCCACTCGATTAAAATTGTTCTCACCTCTTCTTCTCTCTCCCTAATCAAACGATGTCGCAACAGCCTTCTCCATCGCCTCCGTCACCTCTCACTGCAAACCTTCTCCACTCTAAACCCAGCCTTCCTTCGTCGCTTCTCCATCGTCTTGCCACTCTCCGCCATGCATCCTCATTCGAGCAGATCGGAAACCCTCTCTCATTCAGTGTCGTCGAGCATTCGCCCCCCAAACAAGTAGAAGGGAAGACAAGTCGAGCATCGGAAACCCTCTCTCTTTTTCTTTACGAAGCATTTTCTTTTCGATTTTTCTTTTATCGTGTTTAATTTTTACTTCCATTGTCGCTTCTCGATTTTTTTTTTTTTTGCAAGAACATTCTAGGGAACCAATTGCAACAAATTTAATTAATTTTTCTAAATGGAATACCAAGAGGCAGACGGCACCAAATGGAACCATTCCCAATATTTTTTCTTACTTAATTAGATGTAGGATATTAGCATACATTCTAAATTCAATATAGTGAAATGCTCGGCCTACAACCACTGACACAATTGTTATTGCCTGTGAAATTAAAGTAACAATATGAGTCATTTCTAGGTTTATAAAACAAAAGAATAACATTTGACACAATTGTCATTGCCCTGTAATAGGTCTAAACATATATTTACATGTTATCTGATGTCTTATTGCTATTGATTTTGATATTTAGAGCTGCAATAGAATCCTCAAAATCATAGTTATCCTTGAGGGCTGTGAGGGAGCCTCAAGAAGGCATAGACGCATGGTTAGTGTTTAAAATGTATTTTTTTTTTTGTTTACTAGACCACTGTGAGGGAGTTTCCTATCAGTAGTATGACATAGTATTTATCATTTGTCATTGCTCCAAAATTGTAAAGGAAAAATATCTTTTTGCTAGCCAAACTGATTTTGTTTATTACTTTGCACTAGAGCTTTAGAGTAAATTGTTAAAATCTGTTTATTTTAGAATAATTGATTCTGTAAATAGATCAATGCTTTAGAGTAAATATGTGTTTAACTTTACACCAATGCTAATTGGCTCTATAATTGCATTTGAGAACGATTGGTACAAAAATTGCTATGGTTTTGTAATTGCTTTTGCATTTGAGAACAACTGGTACAAACAAGTCCCTGATCCCTGATACTATTAAACTGTTATACAAACTCGCTTTTGTAAACCTATATACTTACTGTTCTAGAAAAGCAATAGGCGATATAAACAAGTCCCTGATTCAACTGCTTATTGTTTTCAATAATAATTTAATAAATTTCCTTTTCCTTTCTATTCTTTGAAACAAGCAGGTATAAGGGGCAGTTGGCGACCTCTTGTGGTATTGATGGGTTCAATTGGTTGCATCCAGTTGCATACTGTGTATTCGATTCGGAAACAACTGAAACATGGACAGACCTCGTTATATGTTGAATCTGTTATGTTGTTATTTTGATGGGTTGATGTATGTAATTTGTATGGCATTTCATTATAGCTTGTATGTTGAATTTGTATGGCAACATTTCATTCTTCTTTGTACTTGTTATGCTAGTAATCTGTATGTTGAATCTGTTATGCTGCCATTGAATTTTGATGCCGTTGAATCTGTTAATGCAAATTAATCTGTCTTTGGTACATGATCATTGTTGGAGTTAATTTGTGCATGATTTTAATTATTTGGTGCAAGAAATGTAATGTTGTGTCTGTATTTGCCTTTGACGCATGAACATTTGGTGCAAGATTTTTGAAAAAAAATGTATTGCTTATACACCTTGCTTATACATAAAAAAAAAACCCGTAGATTGCAATGCATTGAAATATAAATAAACGAGATACACTGTTTTCTCTTACAACAGACTGGTGCAAATTAAGTAGTACGACCTGACACAAATCTTTAGCTCATCCAGAAAAGAGCAGCAAAAAGATAAAAAACTGAAAATAAATACCCCTGCTCCCACAGCTAATTAACCTACTGCACCAGTAAAAGAAACATAAAAAAAAATCAAGGTGGTTGTTGTGGCACCCTTTGGAAAAACCGGTCATCAATAACCTCATCCAATTTTACTGCTTGCTGGCATGCCATGAGTGGATCACAATAATAATCAACCTGATTCCTTCTAGCCATAATCGCTAGATCATTCGCCATGCTTATCGCTTGTCTCCTTACATGTCTTACCAGCATCACCTGTCTCCTTTCCTCCAAAATCTGAATGATAGCATTGACTGTACCAGCTGCCCTCCAAGAAGGTATAGATAAGCTGTCTTGCTGATTTACTGCCTCCACCAGATTGAGACAATCAGAAAAGAACTCAATTGTAATAGAACCAGGCAATTGTAGCTCGCACACATAACTGATGGCTTTGTGTAAGGCTACTGCCACGGCATGAAAAGGGTCCTGAAACCAATATTCCATCACAAAATCACAATTTTACATAAAACCAATATTTCATCTCTACTGAAACAGATAGGCTATAGATAGGATATAGCAATTTTACAAGAATCACAATTTTATAAGAAATTGTACTGAAAAATATAGGCTATTCACAAGAATCACAATTTTACAAGAATCACAATTAACTGAAACAGATAGAATTAAGCTCAACAAATTAGCCGTTCACAACCTCAAAGAGAAGTGGATTGAAAAGAAAAAAGACGAACCTGGGCAGAGACAATGCGAGATGTTGCGATGGGGGACAACGGATTCATGATTCATTTGTTCCTCTTACTTGGAAAGCCAGCAATAATTAGTACTCTACTCGCAACTTTTCTACTAACCACTAAAGTTAGAGGCTGGTTCATCCTCAGAGAAGAAGAAGACGGAGGCTGCGATGGAGGTGGTGCGAGATGAAGAAATGCAAACTCGATCTAGGGTTCGCCAGCGAGAGGAGGGTTCAATTAGGTTCTCTTGGTTTTGGATTGGGTGAGATTTAGTGAGCTCTGCGAGAGAAGAAGAGTTTAGGGTTTATCTTTCTTTTCTCTTGGTTTGTGCGCGAGAGAGAGGTGTTAGATTCGATCGTGATTGGGTTTGTTTGGATCGATTCACTGAGCTCGACAAATGGGTTAGAATCGAATTAGGGGTATAATGGTCAAGTATTTTTGTTTTTATTATTTAACAAATATTTATAATATAAAATATGGCAGGAGGGTAAATACAAAAGGGGTTCGAAATTCAGGGGGGCAAAATCAGGAGATTTTACTTTTGGGGGGTAAATTCTCAATTTTCGCAGTTACGAGAGGTACAGAAAAAATTTTCCCTATTTATTACGATTAGACATAAGAATGTTTTTCATTAAACAAATAAATAAAAGTTCAAAAAATAAACTGATATTAAAAAAATACAAGCAATGTGTGTCCCGTGTCATTTTTATCGAGCACATTCGTGTTTTTTATTTTAATTTATTATAATTTTTACAAACTAAGTCTCCTTCTTGAGTATGATCATTGTTCATTACAACAATGACGCAAGAGCGATTAAAGAATTTTGTCATGTTGTATTATATGTTTGAGATGATATACTTTTAATATGTGAAACTTTTTATTG
Source organism: Rhynchospora breviuscula (assembly GCA_027562975.1). NCBI lineage: Eukaryota > Viridiplantae > Streptophyta > Magnoliopsida > Poales > Cyperaceae > Rhynchospora > Rhynchospora breviuscula. The sequence goes on along the minus strand of CM050400.1, from coordinate 13,216,886 downwards.
AGAAACATATTTATTTTTAACGAATTATTTTTTTAGCTGTTCACATGTCTACTTTCATTGATGCTATTTGTTTAAATCGGTGAATGCCTTCAACGCCGATCAAGTCAATGTTGATCTTTAATATTGAAAATGGACAATATATCTATGTCATATAATATTTTCACATATTAAAGTCGGCCCACACATTTAGTGAGCTCTGCTGCTAGTAGTTACTAATTTATGCTTTGATGTTATGTAGATTTGATTATATAGAAGTTTGTGTTATTAATGTACATTTTGTTGATTTGGATTCTTTGTTTATGATGTACAATAGTTGATGATATTTTTAGTTTATTATAATTAATTTTGAGTTTTGAATATAATTTATATTGTGTAACGTTCTCTTTTGCAAACTTATCATTTCATGTTTCAAATAAGAACATTAATTCTTATAATTCAATATGGAAAATGAAAATAAATAAAAAAATTAATTTAAATTAGCGTGAAAATTCGCAAGAATGTTTAATCTTGCAAAAAGATAATACTGATAATATTATTTTATATTTTTTTTGTGCACGTCACGTCAGAAACAAAAATAACAAGAAGGAACTTTAATTGTTTAGTCTCCCTCTGACTTGTTCATTACGCTTGTTTATTTAAAACACTAGTTCAGGTAATTGCACAAGCACATCTGCCACTCAAACAATCATCAAGAGGCTTCTCTGTGGAGAGCACAATTGTTAGCGTTGTACAACCTGCAGCCTGCTGAATGCCCTCCACACAGTGTCTTAACCAAGGTAATGCAACAATCCTCCTTTATCTTTCAAACGGGTCTCTTGTTCATTGTGGGAAATGGACACTCAATTTTGTTTTGGTTCCACAACTGGGGGCTCGGTTTACTCAATTTCACTTTTCAAGATCTCTTCTTACTGGCCAATGACAAACTCCTAATCCTCCACGACTTTGCCTCCAACATCCTAAACCCACTCCCGCAAACAGGGGGGGGATACTGGTTAGATTTAGAATATTATTTTTTTCGTTTGTGATTCTTTAATAATTTTTTTTTTATACGAGGAAAGTCGTCTGATTAAAAATGTTTCAATTAAATGTGCGCTCTTTCATAAATTTTAATCATATGTAACTATTTTTGTAGTTGTTTGCACTTTACACGAAATATGCATTCCACACATGGACAGGGAACCGTTCTCAAGCAAAAGCCATCACAATATTAAATCTCTATTTCTATTTCTTTAAAATCACGTAGCACATGACATGAGCGGTCTGCTTCAATTGTCAGCTCCAGTTTCGAAATAGAAACCCACGATAAAATTAATTAATTTTTGTTTAATCTTGCAAAAAGATAATACTATTATTTTATAATTTTTGTGCACGTCACGTCAGAAACAAAAATAATAAGAAGGAACTACTTTGTTTAGTCTCCCTTTGACTTGTTCATTACGCTTGTTTATTTAAAACGCTAGTTCAGGTAATTGCACAAGCACATCTGCCACTCAAACAATCATCAAGAGACTTCTCTGTGGAGAGCACAATTGTTAGCGTTGTACAACCTGCAGCCTGCTGAATGCCCTCCACACAGTGTCTTAACCAAGGTAATATGCAACAATCCTCCTTTATCTTTCAAACGGGTCTCTTGTTCATTGCGGGAATTTTTTTTTTTTTTTTTTTTTTTTTTTGAAATAAGTGGGTAGAATACCCACCACTTTCCATTTCACTGAAAAGCATACCAGAATTACAAATGTTCTTAAAAAATCAAACAAGATACTCGGCACTGGTACCCATCCAAGTACCAGTGCCCCTTTATCTCACATTCTCTGATCCTATCAACAGAAACAAATTTAATGCCCAATTATTACAACTATCTGACATAAGAAAAGAAAAACAAACAAAACATAATTGGGTTCTAAGCAGCATGTATCATAAATTGCCCCCCTTCAGCTTCACCATCAGTACTTATTTCCCTATCCTCCAGTTGGTTTGGTACAGCGATTTCATCTGGCCAGAAGCTCCAAACCTCTTCCTTGAGTGTTTCTTTCCACATGCCTGACCAACACATAAGCACTTTTTTTATATCTGATATACATTGCCTATTAGTATGTGGTCTAGCCTCATTAAAGCAGCAGTTATTTCTATTTCTCCATAATATCCAGTATTATCCACATTACTGTTGCACAATAATATCTGAAGTTCATTGCGGAATCGGCGGAGGCCGAGCCGATTTTAGGCAGTTTGGAATGGAATCGGCGAGATCTTCAAAAACCGCCATTAATGGTGGTGTTTATCAACGGAGAGAGGAGAGAGGGGTGTCAGGAACAGCGTCTAAGGTGGCTAGGGGCTAGCAAGACGCGTGGGAGGCCGGTGGAATGGCTTAGGAGTGCGGTGCTGTCACTGTTGGGTGTATCGCACCTTTTTCTATAGAGCGAGCCAGAGAGAGTCAGAGAGGGGACACGGGAAAAAGAATTTGGAGAAGAACAGAAGAAGGGTCCCAACTGGATTGGTCCAGTTCAGTATTTTTCTAAAATTTGAACGGTCTATTACTTTGTGAAGTGCAAAAAAAATAATAATAAATAAATAAAGTAATGCTCGATTAAAAAAGGTGATGCGAAAGACAGAAAAATTCCAAATTTTATATTCTACAATACTATTTGATATATTATGGCGTTCCAGTGTAATATTGCCATTCTCTTGCCATGTCTGTAAATCAAACTTTTATACATTTTCAATATTAAGATGAGGGCCAGACCCTTATTTTAAGTCAAAAAAAAAAAAAAAAAAAAGGTTCTCAAACAACCTTCTCTTTAAGCTAAGTCATACAATTATTTCACTCTTCTTCAGTTTGCCATCTTTACTATTATTTCATCCTCCTTCTGATACTATTAATATTTGAGATCTTTTCTCTAATTTGGATTCATTTTAATTTGTAGGATACTTTAGTTCGTTGAAAACAATGAATCGAGGAAGTACTCTTTTCTTCATGTGTCTACTTGCTTCATGTCTCTGCCCCTGCTGCTCTGCTCCTACTGAGACCGGTAAGATTACACCTTGTAGCTAGCCTCCCAATTTAATTTAATTATTTAACTTGATGTTTTAGGCACTATACGTAAGGAGCATATTTTTACTTAAGTTGAAGTCCTTTGAAATTAAAATCTACTTGGAGTGTAAATAAAAATCCAAATGAACACTGTTCGTTAATTGTCAGATATCATACATTAGAAGTATAGAACTTGAATAAATTTTCTGTAGAGACCACAATGTTGACCTTCTTCAAACATTCCTGCGGGATCCCCTTGGATGGTTTGATCATCCCAGAGTTTCGTTTTCGGTTTATGCCAGAAGATATGTACTAATGGTTTACATGTCAAAATAGATATTTAAGTACTCAATTGCTGTACCAACTACGTTAGAATAACATGACTGGTGTCATGAAGGTATGAAATACAAGATACTGGTGTCAGGTAGACATGCCTGTCCCAGTCGGGCTACCTATTATTTGAATTTTATCGGGCAGTCAATTGACTGGAGGAATTGTGGTTCTGGATCAGCAAGTGAAATGGAACTTTGCAATGTATTATTGTATTATATTGTTTTCTCTAGTATTCTTTGTGATGGTACTGGAGTTGCATTGCTGTACGTCTATTTCGGCTTGTCAATTGTACAATTCTGGGCAGAGCCAGGAAATTGGCGTGTGGTCCGGGGGTTGTAGGTGTGGAGATGGAAGAAATAGTGATGAATCACAATTTGCTAATTTTGTAATGACGGATTGGAAGTTCTTTCTTCTTTTTATTTATTTATTTTTTTTTCAAGGGGACAGAGATTAGGAGACCATGCGCTGTAGTTGGCTCTGTGGCTCTTTTCACTGGAGGAAACCCCCCATGGCCACCCCCCCACCCCAAATGGATCTTCGCCTGGCCCAGAGTCCAGACCCGTTGATTGTGCTCAATGACCAATTGTAAGAAAAGTCACAATTATGGTGTGAGGGTGGCTATGAGAAATCAATTAGCAAGAGGCGTTGAAATAGTAGGAGGCACTTATCAATTTGATGGATGCATGCTTGTCAGGATTTGCATTGGGAGGGTTGAGAACTTGAGATAAAGAAGACATGTAACATTATTGTGTGCAACATGCAAGGGAAGTGACAAGGTACAGAGGCATATTCTACTTTCCATTAAGATTGTGTCGAGAGCAATGTGTTCAAAACCGGACCGGAGGGTGAACCAGGAGGCTAACTGCGGTTGTAGTGTTGTACCGGGTGGTCCGGCACGGGTGGAGCCAGAATTTAGAGATGGAGGGGGAGTGATAAGTCCAAAATTTTTAAACACTCAAAAAAAATTAAATATATGCTTTGGAAATTTTTGTACTCGCAAGCAACTCTAGTCCATAATTAGACAAAATTGATATTTATTTCATAATAACAAAACATCAATTAGATCCAAACCATGGCTTTAAAATTATAAATTGTATCGGTATCATTGTATTTTAGTATCGTGTATCGCATGAAATTTTTAAGATATGCTAAACAAACTTGAAATTAAAAAAATATGAGCATTTCGAACATCTATTCAATGAATTTCACTAAAAGAAAGGCATCATAATAATTATTTTGAACTACTGAATAATACTATCTGTGATTTGTGTATTCTTTTGAGATATTTAATTAAAAAAAAATTTCTAAAATTCTTTTGAGATGCATAAGGGAGGGAGGAGGCGCCCTGAAGGGAGAAAAGAGAGGAATGAAGGGGAAACGCAGAACGAGCGGATGATGCTGAAGGAAGGAAGGGGAGGGAGGGAGACTCGGAAGAGAGCGAGGGAGCACTCCCTCTAAATGGTGTTGAATGACGCCTTGATGGATAGGGAGAACCAATTTTCCTCCTTAATTTACTTAATCATGTACTTTGTATATCAGTCCAATCTTAAAGTTAAGTCTAGTTTAACTTCAGAAATGATAAGTGCCATGAGTAAAAATATCATCGCGTGTCATCACTCTGAAGGAAAAAAGAAAATCGCGCGTCTCTCCTCCGTCGCTTTTCTTCCGATCTCCTTCCCTTCGCTTCCGCCACTCTCCTTCCCTCTATCCACTCCATCTCCTTTCTATGTCCCATTCTCTTTCATTCCCTTCTATCCCCTCAATCTTTTTCCCTCTGTCTCCATGTGAACTTTGACGCATTATCCAAAAAAACATATATAACAATAAAATGAACACAAAAAATAACATAAATAACAAAATGAACATATACAGCAACAACATAAATACAAAAATAAAATAAACAGTTTAAATAAAATGAAGTAAACACTTATAAGAACTAAATTGAACATGTACAATAAACAAAGTGAACATATTTAAAATCATAAATTGATATAATAAAATAAAATGAACACTTATTGCATAAAAAATGAACACATATAGTAAACAAAGTGAACATATAAGAGAACAAAGGAAAACGCATAAGAGAACGAGGGGGAGAAAAAGTATTCACCGTTCTTCCAAGAAAGAAGGGATGAACGAAAAATTATGCACTGACCTATAAATTTGATAATATGCACGGACTCATCAATCTTCCAAGAAAGGAGAGTTGGGTTTGAGATCTATCATTCTGGTATTATGTACGCTAAGAAAGGAGAGTTGGGACTGAGATCTTCTGTGGCGATTTTGTGTGGTCGAACAATCATTAGATGTACGAATAATGAGATAGATCCAAAGGTAACAATAAATCCAAGAATCAAATAACAGATCGAACGGTCCGGAAATTTCAGAGTCAAACTCTTAAGTTTTCTAATTATTTGTTTAGCTTAAATTTAATTTACAAAATTTTATTTTGACTATTTAATATAATAAACTTATAATTTTTGAAAAAATTTCATTAAATTTTAATTTTATGGTCAGTAAATGCATCATCACCAGAGGTAAACCCGCACGATCCTCATACTCGGAGAGAGATTGTCGTACCAGGTTACGTCGTGGTGCTCGGACTTGTTGCTATTTGGGGAGCTATTGTCATTCTCTTCCTCATTTATTGGGTATGTGGAAGAATCAGAAGAAACCGAGCCGGACAGAATGTTGATCCGGAGATAGAGCTACAAATTGCACCACCAATTCATGCAGCTCCGACCGATGGCCTTGAGCTTACGGCCATTGAGTCCTTGGCCTTGAGCTTACGGCCATTGAGTCCTTGCCAGTGGTAGCATTTCCACCATCTCCTCGCTGGCCGGATGATGTACAGGACCCGACTTGTACATGGTGTTTGGATGATATTGCTACGGGGATGGAGATTCGAGTTCTTCCTTGCCGTCATTACTTCCATCCGACTTGCATTGACCCTTATCTTCTGGTGCGAGCCTCGTGTCCCACATGCCGTCGTGTAGTTGCTCCAGCCTAGTATCAGGTACCATTTTTTCTTTATCTTTAATTATATTTACATGCTGTAATCTGACTTTATTTACTGGTAAGAATAAATTTCTAGCCTGATTGTATTTGATAAATGGATAGGTGTAGCATACCCCTTGTCATGAAGTTGTGAATACTAGATGCAATTCTTAAACGCCAACATGGTAGCTGTAGAAATCGGTCATTAAGTACAAATCAAATTGGTTAAGACTTTATGAAAAAAGGGAGTAGGGATATTTTGTATGTTATGACTTGTACCTGCTACTGCCCATTCCTCGAGGGTCGGTGTAAATGTCAACATAGTGATTCGATTGAAAAAGCACTGTGTAGCATTGACTTTGTGATAATAGATTAAGTCAGATCATAATTAGTTAATTTAGGTCATAATTTAACTAAAATAACCCCTGAATTGGTAAAAGTTAAAAGTGAAGGGTCTCATTATAAAAATGTCATCTTTAGAAAATAAAGGAGGGGGGCATTTCTGGAAAAATGGGAATCACACCTTGATATCTGATGATACTTCCTTGACATGGCCTTGTTGCAATGTTCCCGTGATTTAATTTCTTATCTTTCTTGTTTGACGGTTGCCAGCTTGCTTGTTTTGTGCAAGATCTGTATGCAAAAGTTTCTTAAAAAGATCTGTAGTTACAATCTTGCAATCATATATATATTTGTTTGGGACTAGAACTTCATAAATTGAATCAGTCAAGTAATGTCACCCATTGCCTTGAAATTGAGTAAGCATTTGTCCTGTGATTATTATACTGTGATTTTAAGAGAAACAAGGACCAAACAGTGAAATGCGAGATAGATTGTTTATGGGGTTTAAGACAGAATTCTGATACCTAATATCTGTTATCTTCACTGTTCCAAATTTCTAAAATTGCATGAATGGTAGTCAGAGATGTTATGGTAGTCCCTCTGTGTGATTATACAAAACTAACGTATTTGCTGCAAGAAATAGATGGTAAGATGACTGTCTACTTTTCATATAATTTAAATGAAATGTGCAAGGAATTTGAAACCATTTCTTAAGTGATGAGTTGATGTGACTTACAATAACAAGTCAATTTTGGTGTTGGTTGTTACAGGCTACTGTATAAAAATCAAAGACCTGGTTGCATAAATTAAATTGTGTTTTATAAGCTTTGTATATTCAGTAATAAGATAAAAATTGAGGGATTTTTCTGTTTAAAGTCTTACAATTAACTTGTGACATCAACAGAAAATATTTACTGTAATGCAATGTGATACTCAATTCTCTGGATTGTGTCTGAAATAACAAAAATGATATGATGAATTCATGTATGGAGTTGTTAGCATAGTTTTGCATTGTATCTTCTCTTATGCTGACTTGACTTTATTCCTTGTTTCAGGTATCGAAGGAGAACTCGAAGACAATTTGAATACAGTAATAAAATCTGTGTAATAAATAATTTAGCTTTACGTTATAGCTTGTAGTTGACATATCAAGTTAGTCTATAGTTATGTTAGTTTAAATTTCATGAGCTGTTTGGTGATACAATTTGTGTCTCACGGATGATGTAAACAATGGTTAGAACTTAGAACGCATAGTGGTACAGAAGAGTTGGCAATTTGGTTTATGGATTATATGCCTGTACAACCTTTGTTTAAACCGCATATTTTCAATTACCTGAATCTACCTCACTGGTACCGAACTTCTGAACCACCGTACCAGCCTAATGGTACCCCCACCATTTGAGGCCAACGCAACAGAAATTAATTACAGATTTGTGCTCTTCGTTCCTCCACAATGTGACAGAGCTTCTGTCAGGTGTGAGTAATGCAAGGGTGGATGCAGGCAGAGGTGAAGAGGAATTAGCCGTTGGAGCAACAGCTTCAGCTAAAGGGAATAGAGCTGACGGTTCAAGTGAATGGACTGACATGGGCAGGACAATTAAGCAGCTGGGCCACTGCAGGAGGGGCCCAAGAGATAATAACTGACTATTCTCAATAACTGGTGACTGGCACACACTACAGGAACTGAAGCAATGGCATCAACCTTCTAACAATAGCATCGATTTTTTATCATTTGCATCCGAAAAAAATGGATGCCTACAAAAAAATAAAATTTATGCCACTTGCATGAATTATGTTGATGCTAATAAGAGTAATGGCATCAAAATAGTTGATGCCATCATATTTTACTCGATTGCATCGATTGTGTGCATGCTATTGATTTTCGGTTGCATCTACATGACTTATGCTAATAAATACTATTTTTTTATACACAATCGATTGCATCGATTGTGTGCATGCCATTGATTTTCGGTTGCATCTACACGACTTATGCTAATAAATACTATTTTTTTCCTTTATTTTTTTAGAAGTGACCCTCTTTTTTAGTTGGACCGATAAGCTCTCTTTATTTATTTTATTTTCTGTTCCATGCCTTCTTATCATGACCCAGAGCCACATGTTATTTGCACAAATAATAGCCCACGAAAGTATCCCAGTATTTTTTTTTTTTAGAGAAGGCTAGACAGTGGCTATTGTTAGAAGGTTAATGCCATTGCTTCAGTTTCCTGTAGTGCATCTGCTCGATGGATTCGATCCTGCCCGTTCGCCTCCACGGCTCCACTGAGAATTTCCTTTTGCTCCTGCTTCTCTGTGTGAGTGACTTGGTAGCTTTCGTGTTGCTTTTTCCTTGCCACTCAGATTGTTGTTTTCAATCTATTTTGTTACAAGCGCACCATGAAACGCTACATCAAACCCATCGTATAAGATGAGTGCATAATGAAGAAGGATGCCACGTGATGAGTTCCATTGATTCTGAATGGACGGGGATTACGTAACCCAATAAAGATCAGGAGGGAGAAGGGTACGCGGTCTGCATGCTCCGAGTTCACCTGCCGATCTGTTTAACAGGACCTTCTACCTTCTTCTCCCATTGTGTGTTCCTGACGGGAATTGCTCAAGCCACTCCCCACTTACTCATTATTCACTCTTTCATTTGACCAAAATATCCTCATTTTCTATTTGATTTTCTTGGACTTTAGCCTTGAAGATAAGAGTATTTTGGTCAAACGGGCGAGTGATTGAGTGGTGCATTTGGCATATGGAAGATTAGTAGGGTTAATGGTGTAAGGTTAGTATTTTTTGGAGTTAGAGAAATAAAATGATGAGGGTAGTAATTTGATAAGGTTAGTGCCAGTTTAAGGTTAGTGAATGTTGTTTGGCATTGTATGTTGAGGTTAGCACTTTAAGGTTAGTGACAAATAGCTATAATTATTATTAACTATTATTAATTAGTAGTTATTAATAATAATTAATTTTAATAATTAAAATTTTTTGTTATCATTATTATAATAACTATTATTAATTATTATTATTATAATTTTTATGTTACAGAATATTAAATGTATACAATTATTGTTATATACTAATATTAAAATTTATTATTAATTATTATTACAATTATTAATATTATTAATTATTTTATCATTATTATTGTAATTATTATATTAATTTTTACTTTTAAATTTTTATAATTATTATTTAATTAGTACTTATTATTTATGATTAAATATTAATTAATATTAAGTGTTATGAATTATGGATTGTTTTTTAGTAATTCTAACACTAATTAATTATTAATTACATAATAAATAATCATTATTAATTATTATAAATATCAAATTAACACTAACTTTCGAGTCGCTAACCCGACTAACTCATCTCTTGAATGAGTTAGTGGATTAGCGAAAAGTTAGTGCTCATTTGGTGAATTGAGGTTAGTTGGTTAGTGCTAACCTCAATCCACTAACCAGTACTAACCTGCACGTGCCAAACGCGCGAGTGCCCTGAGCAATTCCCGTCCCTGATGCTGTGCCTTACTCTTCTTCTTCTTTTTTTTTTTTTTGAGGCCCGTAGGCAGTGTTTACGGACTCCTCTACCGAGGGCATAACAATTCAGGGAGAGAGAAGAGAGAAAGAGAGGCCGACGGAGCAAGGGACCTGTGCACACTCGATCAGAAACCCATCATTTAACCATCCGCGGATCTAGCTTTCCCACTGTCAATCTGTGGTCTCTCACATAACACACACATCCGAACACTTTGGGCGGAGCAACAAAATCATTAGAGCCAAATAGCATCTCACGTGGTATCTTCGTCCCTAGTACTCTTGATGGCATTCTGTTGATCAGATTAGTCGCTGTCATAACCGCCTCACTCCACAAAAATTTCGGTACGTTCATTGTCAGCATTAATGAACGTGTCACTTCTAGTAGATGCCTGTTCTTGCGCTCAGCGACTCCATTTTGGGCTGGGGTATCTGGACAGGAAGTTTGATGGAGAATTCCTTGCTCTGACATAAAAGTAGCAAACTCTTTGTTGACATACTCAGTTCCATTGTCTGATCGAAGGACCTTCGGGACCTTCACATGTACTCCAAATTGAGTTTTCACACAAGCTGAGAAATCCTTAAAGCATTTGAGTACTTCAGATTTCTGTTTCATCATGTATATTAAGTCATGCGCGAGTAACAGTTAATAAAGGTAACAAACCATCTAAATCCACTAACAGAAGTAGTAGCACATGGTCCCCAAACATCAGAATGAATAAGTGCAAAAGGCTCCAAACTTCTTAAACCAATCATTTTATAACTAGAACGAGTATGTTTTCCAAGCTCACAAGCATTACAAAATAATTTATTCTTGTCTACTTTATTCAACAAATCAGGTTCCAATCTATTTAAACTATCAAAAGATAAATGCCCCAATCTATTATGGTGCAACATGATCTCTGCTTCAGTCCCTTTATCAATAGCAGCAACGAGCATAGCAGCCTCTTTATCCAAGTACCAGAGTCCATCACGCCTGTTGCCAGTCCCAAGTCTCCTTCCCGTTTCCTTTTCCTGAATGAAACACATATTTTGATAAAAAAGAACGGTGCAATTCAACTGATCAATGAGTGAGCTAACAGAAAGTAAATTAACAGGAAAAGAAGGAACATGCAACACAGAGGGCAAGGTAATACATGAATTACAAAAGACTGAGCCAATACCCTTGATAGGTTGGGATGTACCATCAGCAGTTTGGACTGTTTCAAGTTGTGTTTGTTGATTAGGACAATATTCTACAAATTCACTGGATGATCCTGTAATATGACTAGATGCACCTGAATCTATAATCCAATCAACATGAGATTTAGTAGATGCAAAAGTCTGTGCCTGAATACCTTTAGTCACATGAGCATAACAAGCAACATTACCAAAGTAGGCATTGTCATCAAACTCATCTGAGACCATTTGCTTGCCTTTAGAACTCTCCACTTGAGACTTGAAGCAACGCAGTTCCTCCAGTTCTGTCAATTCTGCTCCAGTTACCTCTGTCACGGCTTGGGACTCCTCTGTCACAGCAAGATGAGCAACACTTCGACCTCCACGTCCTCGACCTCCTCGTCCCCTGTATCTATTTCCACGTCCGCGACTACCATATCCACCTCTCTGTCCTCCACCTCGGCCACCACCAAATTTGCGAGGCGCAGGACAATTGAAACTGAGGTGTCCTTTCTGTCCACAGTTGAAACAATCTCTGTCATCTCTGATTTGGGATCCAGGAACTGCCATTGCCGAGCGAACCATAGATGAGGTTTCAGATGCCATCACCTTCTGTCTAATCTTCTCTTCCTCCATCGAAGCAATAACCTCATTCAACGATGAGAGAGATGACAAATGACATATTGCCGCCCTTCTTGCCTCAAATTTTGAGTTCAAACCCTTTAGAAAGCGAGCCACACGCCTTTTTTCAAGGTATTGCATTCCACAAAGAACATCTATTGGATCTTTCAATGACAAAGGATCATAGTGATCCAAATCAGCCCACAAACGACGCAGTTCTGCTGCATACCCAAGAACTGATTTCTCCTCCTAGACAGTAGAATCAATTTTTTCTTCCACATCCAACATCATCATCACACTCCCAGCTCCAGAGTACATCTTAGCCAACGTCTTCCAGATATCTGTTGCGCTTCTGATGGACTCCACCATTCCAGATATGGTTGGAGACACAGATGTCAACAACTAAGAAACCACTAGAGAATTCAGATGACTCCATCTTACCCACTCAGCACTCGTCTTGTCCATACTACCCGACTTGTCAACAGGTTCACTGTACTCTCTATTCACATATCTTTCGAGTCATTTCATCTGAAGGCTCAGCAACGTCCTTCGAGACCAACTCAAATAATTTCTCGTCCCCTCAAACTTGACATCATTAGGCAATAGCTCTATCTTCTGTGCCACCTGCGACTCTAACACAGATCCGGAACTCTTACCGGACACATTCTCCTCAAACTTCACATTCAACAATCTGGCCATATTTTCCATAACGGCCTGTAAATTCTTAGTAGTCACAGGTTCATCCATCTTAACTATCAAATCAGTATCTCAAACACAAACACAACTAGAGGACGAGATCAATCACTCCTCAAACACAAACCGTGCGGACGCACACGATCACGGTTTCAGCATCCACCAGAACAATTGTCAAAAAGAAAGGAGAGAGAACACTTGAATAGAGAAGCCATAACCATATATCACAATCAGCACGGTTGTTCACGGGTCACACACGATATGCAACAGATCTGCAACGGGGAGCACTTCACGGTGTTGGCGCGGTGCAGGGAAGAGAGACCTGGTGCCTGGTGTTGGCGCGGTCCACCAGACGCGTGAAACTGCTGGTCTACACGCGGCTCACAGGTGCACAAGCTGAAGCCCCTCCTCTGGTCCACTCGTGGTCTACAGGCAGCGGAAGGGAAAATGCAACGGAAGAAAAAGAAAAAATAGCGGAAGAGAGAGATTAATGGCTGAGCGAAGAGAAAAAGGATGTAACGAACCAGAGGCACCGCCGTCAACCTAGCTCTGATACCATGTGGAATTAGGTTGAAAAATAGAGATAATGACCTCTGTACAGACGCTCCCTTTTTATATTAATAAAAAAGTTTCTCTTTTACAAATATGACCCTAGACTTCTATAAATAACTCAATACCATAGATAACCTATACCATAGATGATTAATTACCATAAAGATAATTCTAAATATAACTCAACAGAATTAAATTATCCAACAAATGAATCATCTCATGACATCTCGAATGTCAGAATTTTGACCTTTGACATTTTGTTTTCTTTTCTCATAGGCGGATAGGCCTACAAGCGCAGCTACATACGAGGGCCAAGATTATCTATGAAAATACCAGTCCTGTGAGGAAATGCATGCACAAAGTTTCGAAGGTATAAAAAGATCCAGTTTGTTAGGAAATGTTATTGTTTTTTTTAATAAGCATATGTTCATCGTATATAAGTATTAATGACGTTGACTAATATGAGATGATTGCTTATGTATATTAAATAACATACAAAAAGAATGTCAATTTTTCTTTGTATACATTTATTCCAAATTATTACATGAAGATGCCTTTTTAAATAGAATGAGCTTTGACTAATCTGAATATGATTCCTTATTGTGTGTTAAGAAAGATATAAAAGAGTGTACACATTTCAAATGTATACAGGTGTTTCTGATTATTATATGATGATGCCTTTCTGAATAGAACAGCTGAAGATATAATAAAGGGTAAAATAGAAAATTTTAAGCAAATATTTATTTCCTACGAGTAACAACTGGACACACTACTACTTCAAAGAAATAACGTTTGATCTTCCTTGCAAAAAAATTTCTATATAATTGTTGTTACTTCTACTTTACATTAAAGCAAATTATGAAGTCATTCTTATTGGGTTTCTTGCGAGAAAAAAATATTCTTGGTTATGCAGAACACCTTGAAGGTTTTTGGATGTTAGTTGTTTATTGTTCTGATAATTTTTAAGCATTTTGATTGTCAAAATCAATGTCAGGTTTGGCGTCAATCACACTCTCTTTTAGGTGGCATATCTAACCTTGCAGGAGCAGCAATGTGCAGGAGGTCGAGAATAGGACTGTCATTAACATGGACACTGATATGCAACATACTGACTGTAAGTTCGATTCTTATAAGTACTTAGCAGAACCATATTTAAACTTACTTTGTTTCCATCAATTATCCTTATTTTCGGTTTAGAGAATAAAATGCTGTTATCGAAAGGGCATACTTTGTGTATTCTTTCAAACTTGAGGTGTTGTTCAAATGTATATTTTCAGTTTCGGTCTTTGGGATGATATGATTCAGATCTATATCAGTAAGTCTGGCTTTATATCAGTATTTTTCTACAAGCAAGTTTAGTATTCTAAAATAATGTATGTTAACAACTCAACACTCTGAAATAAGATCAACCATCTATGCATTATAATAAGCTAATATTGTATATATAATGGTAGGATTGGAGTGTCTATTACAATACTGTTAATTTAGTTTTGCATCTATTTTTCTTTCTTTCTGATTCCAACTATACTCTCATCTTTTCATATCATTGCAGCAGTAAGAATTTGTGCACAAGTAGTCAAAATCTGCCATTCTACAAATCCAAAATATTGGATGACAAGGTATTGCCTATTGAATTGAATTTGTTTTGCTTCTGGACTTGCTACAATTCCTGTATCTACTTGCTGTTTCTAGGGACCGATTTGGCTGCTTCAAATTTATAAATGTATGCTTGACTTCATGTATCTTGCTATGATTTCTTTTTAGGTTTCAAAATTTCAAAGTGGAGACTCTGCTCATTCAATCCTCTATTTCATGAGTGTTCTCCAAAGTATGTTGATTTGTGGTTGGTGGCATCATATTAGTGTCCTTTACGTTTTCTTTATTCTCATCAGGACTATGGGATACTAATCAATGAATAACAACTGTATAATAAATATGGAACTATGCAATTACCTTATTTATATATTTCTTACAATCTCCTCAGCAACGCTTCAATTTCCTTCTTTTTGAATTTCACTGAGAATTAACTATGGAATTAGCCTCTTTATTTGGACGGAAAAATACAACAGCTTATTGTTGCAAATTTCAAGCAATGACTGTCGCCTTTACTTAGGTCTCGGTTCAAATTTTAATATTTTAGCATTTTAGCATTACTGGTGTAATACTTTAGTTATATGATCAATAGCCTTTTAAAAATGCTCATACTGCTACTAATAGCTAGTTTTTTTATTTAATTTACATCTAATTAAGATCGTATCCTAGCGATTATATGAAAGAAATCACTTACTATGATTTTGAAAAGCAGCAGTTTTGAAATTAAAATTTGACTTGGTGACTAGTATTCTCTTTTATCCAATTTTATTACTTAATTACAATTATCAAGATTTTTAATCATAGTTAACTACTGTATCATCTAAACTGGCCCAGTTATAATTTCGAAATAATTTTATAAAGATTTATACCCCAAAACTTTTTATTAGGCAAATTTAAAGACTGTTTTAATTTGAAAATTTATCGGACCGAAATCGGTCAATTGGATTGGTTTAATCTCCCAACTTATTTTTAAATTAAATGTCTATAAAGACTCCCGGCCGGGTTTCGAACCTGCGACCTCTCACTTGAGATGCATTGCTCTTTGTTACTAGACCAAGAGCTGGTTCTCAATTTAGTGGGGAATATGAAGATGAACAATCCGCAAAACTATTAATTTCATAATACTTCTCCTTGGATGTTCATCTATCATTATACACAATTAATATGATACTTCAGGATCGATACTAATATGGTACTTCTTGACCATTTTATCTGCCTCATTAAAAACCTTACCAAGAAAAACTCATTGGGATAAAAACTTGGATAAGGAAAAAATAGTACAGTGTGTATAATACTTCCTCTCATTTAATATTATTGGACATCCTTCAGTCGATATAAGACCTATCTTCTTCCTGAGTTGTTAAAAAATATTTGTTGGCAAAGATTTTATGAATAGGTCGGCCAGATTATTGCATGATTGGATTTTTTGAACATTTATTATACCATCCTTTTGTAGATCATGTGCCCAAAAGAACTTTGGTGCAATGTATTTAGTTCGGTCTCCTTTGATGTATCATTCTCTAATTTGTGTTATACAAACTGCATTGTCTTCATATAATATAGTAGAATTTTCCTTGATATTTTCGAGCCCACATTCTTCTTGAATATTTTGAATGATTGACCTTAATAAAACACATTCTCTACTTGCTTCATATAATGCAATGAGTTCGGCATGATTTGATGATGTGGCAGTTAGAGTCTGTTTTGTCGATCGCCATGAAATTGCAGCTCCACTATAAGTAAATACATATCCTAATTGTGATCGCGCCTTATGCGGGTTTGACAAATATTCTGCATCTACATAACCACCAACTAGATTGAATTTTGAATCCTTTTGATAGTATAGTCCCATATCACGAGTTCCGCAAAGATAGCGAAAAACGTCTTTAATTTCATTCCAATGTCTTCGGGTTGGTTTGGAACTATATCTTGACAATAAATTTACAGCAAATACAATATAATATCTGGATTGTTTGTTGATCTGTTATAAAAGTTGCAACAAATGATAGAATAGGTTTACAACATGAAGTTGCCTTAATATCTCATTTGGAGGTAATGCTTGACATGATTTCAATATTCTCTAAGGGCTCGTTTGGATCGTATGGGAATAAGGAAGGAATAAGGATTTTAGGGATAAAACGTTGGGAAGTGTGTAACTTTGTGAGAGAGATTTATATCTAGAAAGAAGCTATTCCTAGGAATAGGCTATTCCTAGCCCATCCAAACGACCCCTAACAGCTTTATACTTTCTGAAGTTCAGATGGTTGCTTCGTGTGCTTCAATAACCTATCAGATGCAAGAGGAACCTTCTAGAGCAAATGAGGTGCTTTTGCTTGCAATTCTACTAACCTTATAAAGTCTTTGGTATTTTTAGTTTAAAAATAATAGTTATTTTATTACATTGTAGCTTTTATAACAGAAACTTATGGGATTAGATTTACGCGTAGATCAGTGATGGAGGTTGCTGAGCAATTCCTGTGAGTTCCCTACCTTCTTGGTTTCTTGAGGGCCGACAACATTCTTTTCGCAATCAATTTGGACTGCTCCATTAGTAGAAAAAAAGTAGAGATCAAGGTAGAAACCACGACTCTTTTATCATCAATAGCAACGGTACCACAAGATACCAAACTACAAGTCAATAGGATTAACAATCTGATAATATTTAGATGGTTCTCTTTGTCTCTCTCCCCTCTCTCTCCCCCTTAATCAGTGGGGATTGAACCAACTATACTTGCCAAAATATATTTCTTTTCCATCTTTATATTCTCCTTTCTAGACAAATTTCAGGCCGATGCATGGGATCTGGTGCATCTCCAGTATTTAGTGAGTTTTTAAATTCTGTTTTTGTTATTTCTATTATTAATTTATGTTCCGAATAGCCTAATACTACAATGAAATTGATCAATTTTTTCAGCTAAATGATTGAAATGCGAAAGCTACAGTATAGAGATGGAAAAATTGAAAACATTTTTTGTTCACATGATTTTTTAGAAATCAGTTATTATAATTAATAATGATAATCTTTCCAACAAATCAGTACATTGATACCTTCCTCCCTTTCTAGGTTGTTTTATCTATGCTGGAGTGGTTGCAACTTCGAATTGAATATTTTAATGGTATGAATTGTTATTTTCAGAAAATTCGATTACTAATTAATGGATCTCTATTGGAGATGATGGAACAAAAAGATAATTTGTTGTTTTAGATGCATGGCGGCAATGCTCATGCTTATCAGTTTGATACCAATGACTATGGGATCAATTCAGAAAATATTGATTACATTAACTCTTATATTTATTGAATATGCCATAATTGTAGGATTATTGAAAAGGTACATATTCTTGGGCAAAAATATGAGACGATAATTGGAGGAAAAGTAATCATGGAGCATGTAAAGTTTATGTTCTTTCTAAATGGTATAGAAATATCTATATGTAAAATTAAATTTATTATTATTGAACTTTTATATTGATGTTTTTATATATTTACTGCATTTGAAAATATACACATTTCGATTTTACAAAATAGTGAAGGTCTGTGATTTGCTAAGTACTTTTCATCTCAATTTGAAGTTTTACTCAATGTGCGGTACCAATACTGCTTTATCATTGGCAATCTTTCGATAAAACTAGATTGAATATCTCACTGTTCGATAGAGAATGAAGATGTATACATCTCCACTAAACAATTTGTGCCTAATAACTTCTTACGTATATGTTCAAAGAAGAAATTTGTGCTAATATTGTTGATTTTTTTCTATGGATAACAATTAACTTACCCGTAGTGATATATTATTTTGGTAAATAACTGGGTCAGATTGAGAGCTTAGTAGTAAGGTCATTAAAGCAAGAAGGTGCATTTTCTTATACAAATTTGTTATAGAATTGAGAGAAGATACATTTTCTTTTTTCTGTTAAAAAGAAAAATAAGAGGGTCAAAATGAAATATTCCAGTTTTCATCTTTATTTAAATTACAATTTCTTTATGCTTATTTATGGAATAATAGTATGAATCAGTGTGTAAGGCCATAACTTCTCCTTTTGTGCAAAATAGTTTGCATTGTTTTCAGATTGATTTGCGTTTCTTTCATTCCCCAATAAGTTTATTTTTCCAGCTATATTGTATCTTTTTCTTAGGTCAACTTTAGGAATTCATGGTTCTATGGCGAGCCTAACAGTCTTTGGCGATCAACATTGTCTAATAATAGGTTTGTTTTTGTTATTTTCATCAATAAGTTTGTTTAGCTACAAGGCTATCAACGAGTTTTTCCTTCATGTTAATCTTTTGCTCACCATTATTTTCTTGATGATCAACTGGCATATGAACTTCATTACTTTTACCAGAATATAAATGTGAACTAAATTGATAGTATGCATCTTGATTATATCCAATTAAACTAACAAAACTTCTTTAATTTATTTTTGCTTTGTTCAAAAGGTGTATTGTTTTTTCTGCTCATATATCCTTCAAAAAAAGGGTTATTGGTGTTTCTAATTAACAATATACCTATTGATTTTGGTTCCAGACAAGGTCCACACCTAATATCTATCATTTTATAATTGTTAGTGCTCCTTGCAAAAAATAGGCCTTTTTCTTTTGCATCCGAAATTAAACTGTAGTGGTAGAAACTAAGATATGTTTCATATATTTTTTTCAGGAATCAAGAGATGACCCCATAAAGTTTGCTATCATACAATCTCATATTTTTATTATCAGAACTCACACTTCCGTTGAAATAACAATATATATTTCTTTGTTTACTTACATATTAGATTTTATTTTTGTTATTCTATTACGCTACATGTCCATTGATTGTCTTGCAAAAGATGTAGTTGTGATAATGAGAATACTGACTGGTATGTTGTTAGTACCGATCCTATACAAAATTTATTTTATTAAAGAGCATATATTTGTCAGCTCATAATTTGAATACCACGTGTGAAATGAAACTTTTTTTATTGCATTGCGTGTACGTTGTTGCCAATTAATAGAACTTCCGAATAAAATTGATAAATAGCTACCATGAAGTTTTAAGTAAAAATATAAAATATAGCTGGCGCAATGCGAATACCACACTATATATTCTATAGTCATGCTTACAAACTAAGAAGCACACTACAAATGAAGACATCGTGCCAGTAAACCATCACAATCAATTTCTTACAAATACATAATTACGTGCCAACCAGCTAATACAACCATCAATATACAGTCATGTTTATCGATGTTGGCATCAAAAATTCTCCGTTTCATTCTATGGTAATGATCACACACGATGCATATATGTTTATAAAAAACGTTTGATAACATGTTCATACTAATAACTCTTATAGTTTTTTCGCGCTTCATGCAGATGAAAATGAATCGCACAACGCTCATTAGAAAATCGTTTTGCCGCATATTCAGATAGAGATGCATCGCGCAACGCGCGAGAACAGAACTAGTAGATATCAATGTTATGTCATGGTAATTCTAATGTGGTGATGAAACTGATAAAAAAATTAGGCCAAAGAATACAGAAGAGAGAGAATAAAGAATCGGGCAGAGTTCTAAATCAAAATGAGAACTGGGTAGCTCTGTGGTTCAGATTAAAGAAGGGAAGAGAGAAGGGCAGCTCACTTAATTTAAAAAAAAGGGTAGAATCCTTCAACGACTCGTGTGGACCAGTCTGGACCTATGTGGTCTGCACATGGGAGCTATGCGACCCGCACAGGGTCTAAACCAGGCAACACGGCCCTTAGTTGATGGTTCAAGTCATGATATTTTGGTTTCTGACCGGTATGAGACAGATCTAGCTGTACCTAAACTTCTGAATCTTAGTCGTCGCTTGTTGGTCACAATATTTGATCCATAACCTAGTCTAAGGCCCTAATTAACTCTCGACTTTCGTTTGTTGGCTTAATTATCCTAAGTCCACAAGTTGGTTTTGTAAGGTATCTAACTGGCTTTTGCCTAATTAGAAATCTCCCCCTTTCGGGTACCAATTGGTCACCTTTCGGCTCCTAATCTACCTCAAGTTGCCTACTCAATTCGATTAATCAATTTACACATTTAACCAAAATTAAGCGTTGTTATTCACCTGATAGAAGGTTCAACAGAATCAATCAAAATAGTAGTATGGTCATTTCAATTGTCCAATGGTATAAAATTAATTTTTATTATTTTGTAATGGAAAAAATTATTTATCATTTAGTGATGACAATCTATAATTTTAAGTATTTACAATGAAATAAACCTAAATTACCTCTTAAAATAATTATGTCATAGTTATTATATTTATATTGGCTTTATATCTTCAGTTTTTAAAAATTGATTGTGGGAGATTTAATTCCTGAATTTGAGATTTGGACATTAATATTGCTGTATGAAATTAACATTTTTTTATCTGTTTAAATAAATAATTTAAAATTTAAATGTATCAAGACATTAAATGCATCATAAGTACTGTATCTAATATGGATATATATATTTATACACGTACCATAAAATTCATAAAATTACTATATGAAAAAAAATGGCATGCATGTATGTATATTTGAAGAAAAAAACTATAACTGCCACTATATCATTTCTCGATTCATTTCATATTTAAAGATAGAAACAATTAATGCTATTCTATCATGCATGTGTCATTACTAAATCCATTAATTTGAGACAACGACAATATTTTTTTCTTGTGTATATATATAATATAAGGGTTAAAGCGCTCGGTTTGTAGTGGTCAATTTTCATTCTGGATGGCTTTTAAGAGCATTTTAGTTTTGTTGTTTTGTTTGTGTAACATTGCAACCAGCCTAGCCGGCCCAATCACGCATGTAATCTTTCATACCCAACTTTAGTTTACTACTATAAAATAGGCATATATATTCTTTACTTATTTCATTTTCATCTGAATAATTCTGCATTTTTTTTTGTTCGTAATTCTCTACAGTATGCCGGATATTCCACATACGATGGAGATTATTATGGAGGTCAAGCTAGAACTAGTGCATGGGGCGTTCCTAACATGAACCCAAATTCTAGATATGAAGTCTCATTAACTCTCGTCAGCTTCAATGGTCACCCCGATGGTAGCCTCAAAAGTTTTGCAAGAGTAGGACTTCATGTAAGTAACACAAGATTATAATTTACATTAATATTTTACTTCACTTGTTAATAATTAATTAAGTGGAAATTTTTTGTTAGCTATAGTAATCCCTAGAAATCTACTTTTCAATTTTGAGTCAATTGAAGTATGATATATAACTAAAGAATTAGAAGATTCTACTATAATTTTCCCTAGCTATTATCATTTTGTTTGCAATATGATTTGATCGAATAATAGAAAGAGGCTACTGTACACAAGTATGACGCGGCCTGCGCTTCTACATTTTCATGCTCTGAAATAATTTTAAAAATAATAATCAAAGGTTGTTCTGTTGGAGTCGAGTACTTGAATCTCAATATAAACATACAAAGTTTGTCAAATAGTAAAGATTAAATTACGTTTCACTGATCTAAGACTGACTTTATCAGATTTATAATATCATTCCTTTTAGCTAGTCAAATTGTCAATTATATTTTTTAACCGTACAATAAAATGAATATAGTCTTCTCTCAATTTCACTTTTAACCCTGTCAAATCGTAAGTCGTAACCACTACGAATTTCTGATAATGAAGACATTTAATATTTGTTTTCAGGTCAAAATTTTCTTTGAAAGAAAATAGTTAGTTTTTCTTTGGCAAAATTGGCTGTAGCCACATCAAATCTTCTCCATCCATAAATAACCTCTCAAATTTTTAATTTTACATATAATTCCTCGTAATCTTTACGGTTATATATGTCTTTTTTTTATTATTATTACTTGTAAGAATGTTTAAAAAGGAAAACTCAGCTGTTTAAAATTATCATAAAAGTTCTTCATGCCATAAGATTTGATACACATGCACACATTAACACATTGGTATCTTCTTCGTCGCCTTTCTCAGCAAAGGAACAACAGTTACACCCTGATCGGAAGGAAAATTAATTTAAAAAAAATGATTCGAAAGGGGTCTAAATGAGAAGAGAGGAGTTCACAAATCCATTTTTTTTAGGAATCCCCAAACAGGATGTATGTCATGGCCGTGCAATTATTGTCGATTTATATTACATTTATAGTATTAATTAAAATCTGTGAATACATTTTTTATAATTAAAAATAGTTTTCTATTTTTTCATTTTCTATAATTAAAAAAACTTTTCTATTTTTTCATTTTCTATAATTAAAAATACTTTTCTCTTTTTTAAATATATTAATTAAAGTTGTATTTTTTAAACATATTAAAAAAATTGTATCAGTCATTATTTAATTTAAGAATTAAATATATTTCGAAATCTAAGATAGTTCATACATAATTGTTACTTGACCTCTTCAACTTTTGCATTAAATTCCAATACAATAAATTTTATAAAACTGAAATAATAAATATAATCTAAGTTGCAATAATCATTGCAAATGATAATCAATATTAAAATTTTAAGAAAATTTTCAAATAATGAAGCTCGGTTTGTTGTAACAAATTCGATAATTAAATGTTAGTAAGAATTTCAGTATCGACCAAAGCTCGATGTGTCCCTCTAGTAAGAATTCTATTAGTATGTCGATTTGATAGCGGAAAAGAAAGAGTTATCACTCAAAATCCAATACTAGTAACAGGGGAGGATATTTGGTCCTAATTTTATACAGTTGAGTTTTCTTTTTTTAATATTGTTCAACTGTTCAAAGTAATAAAAAGAAGTTATATCCTTCATTACGATTATTAAAGGGATTATATCCAAAATTATGGATGTGAGGAAAAACAGACAAATTCATCCCTATTTAATTTCCTTTCCATGAAGCCCTTCTCTAACTGTTTCAAATTTAGATTTCAAAAACGACTTCAGCGTACGGGACAACCCGAACACCGAAGTGTACTCTAGCCAAGCTCTACACACGAGCGATGTCCTTTATCACTTTATCTTCTTGATTTTCAAGGAGATTTCAATATGGAGAACAATTTGAACGATTCAGATTGATTGTTTCAATTTTAGACTTCAAAAACGAATCCAGCGTATGGGAACAATCTAGACGTGTGTACTTTAGCCAACCTCTACACACACGAGTGATTTGTCCTTTGTCACTTTATCGGACACAAGCACGATATTTAAAGCAATTAATAGCGACATGGAAAATACAGATTAAAAAGATTATTAAATAATAATTGAGAATATAAAAAATGACATCAAAAACAAAAATGTGAATGATTATGCAAAACAAATTTGAAGATGTAACAAAAAGTTTATACTGTAAGAGTCCTATATTAAATCTCATGTAGATAATAAAAACATCATGAGATTCCACACCAAATAATGAATATTGCAGAAATTCGTAGTAGTTGAACACACCTTTAATGATATTTTATTGGCACACTTTTTTTTTTTTTTTGGAGAAATCTCACCTAGGCTGTTGATGTTTGTAAGACAGTAAGAAAATGCCAAATTATCAATTCTAAGTTGGGACTGGCGAACTTTATGTCGTCTACGAATTAATTATAATTTACATATCATTTTTCAGGCCGCTGAAGTTGGCTCAAGTCTTTCATTACAAGATCTTCAATCCATTTTAATTATTCACAAAATCCTTAATTTACATAATTCACTTTAAAGCACATCATGTATAAAAACAATGCATGAATACGAACAACCCACATTCAAGTTTAGAGATTCAAATACCTTCTTATTGAGTGTCATATCAAATTATTCTAACATTTTACGATGGCAGGTCTTTCCATGGTTGTATCATGACACCAAATTGCGATTTTTCACATCGTGGAGGGTAAGTTTATTTTGTATTCTTTATCCTTTTTGTTTCAAAATTTTTAAACAAGTACAAATTAATAAGAATAATTATTTGTATCTATTTT
The DNA here is from genome assembly GCA_027562975.1 of Rhynchospora breviuscula. NCBI lineage: Eukaryota > Viridiplantae > Streptophyta > Magnoliopsida > Poales > Cyperaceae > Rhynchospora > Rhynchospora breviuscula. The sequence goes on along the minus strand of CM050400.1, from coordinate 13,192,102 downwards.
CAGGATGGTAATTCACACACTGGATGCCCCAACACTAATTGTCCAGGTTTTGTTGTTTCAAATTCATCAATAATTTATCCGGGTCAAGCTGTCTCTCCCCTATCTCAATATGATGGAGAAGATCGCTATATGACATTTAGTATAAGAAAGGTGACGCTATTTTCATTTTTTACTTAACATTTTATGACTTGTGCTTTTCTTGATAAACTATAATAAAAACGAGGCCAATAGTAGAGGTCTACAGAAATGAAAATTCACAAGAAATAATTTGTAAAAAAATTAAAAAATTAGGAAAAAAATACCAAGAGAGGGAAACGAAATGAAAATGTGCATTTGACATGTGGGAACAAACGTGAAACTTTTGAAATTTTTCAGAAAAAAAAGTTGGTATTAACGCAAACTTTCTTATTAATTTTGATATATAATAAAAATATACTCGTTTCATAATTTTTCGAAACTCTTATCACAAATTACATTACATATTGACAAATTAGTATATCTTATATTATGTAGCCTTTGTGGGTAAATTCAAATAAAATCAGATAATATAACAATAAATAAAATAAATAATAGGAATAGAGTTATCTAGATTGCACTAGGCGCTTTCCTTAAGCGTATCATGTCTCAAACATGCAAGAGGAATCGCAACCAAGATAATATGGAGAATCGTCACTCGTTGGGGCACGACCTTTGGAATGATTGATGAAAGCCTCCAAAAAATACCCAGTGGAAACACTTGATATGTTGAGAAAATATTTGAAGGAGTGATAAAATTAGATTTTGAGATAGAAAAATTATTTGATTACGTACTTTGAATTGGATTTCCGATGTCATTTCTTTGTAAAGGACTTGTATGTATAGGCATCAATTAAACAACGACTATGAATCCAAAATAATTAATGCATGAGTTATCTTCCAGAGAGATTTTGTGAGGAAATCACTATTCTTAATTGGTCCACTACGCAATGAATAAGTAGATAACGGTCGAATGATTAATAGCAAATCAAAACTGACATGAGCCCATAAGCATTTCATAATGATGTATATAACTCATGGTTTATGTACAAACGGTTAGTGAAAATAAAAGGCATTGATGTTGATCAAAGTAGTGGTAAATTAGTACTCAAAGCAATAGAAAATTATCAAAGAAAATTTTGAGTTTTCTATAAAATATTTAACAGTCTTAGGTTCAAAATTCAAAAACATCGCCTTAGAAACTAACTATATCGATGGCATTTAAATTCACAAAAAGAGCACAAGCTTTACTTTTACCAAAATTTAAAAATAATAAATAACGTACATGATTTTGTTGGTATTTGTATATATAGGATCCAACGACGCAGCTTTGGACTGTATACCGTGAAGACTACAACACGAGTATGAAAATAGGATGGTGGCAAAAGGGGATTTTGGGAGGCTTAGAGGAGAAAGCAGATGCAGTACAATGGAGCGGTTTTGTTTCGTATCTCGACAGCGACACAGGTCCTTCGATGGGTAGCGGCCATTTTCCTCGGGAAGGTTGGCACAAAGCAGCGTACATGGCTGATCTTAAACACTTCGATCAGACTGGAAATGTTTATAGTCCGAGCATATATGATCTGGCAATGGACGTTGATAGGCCGGATTGCTATGCCGTTCTGCCTGCTGCTGCTTTTTTCCGTGAGATTGGCGACAGACACAAATTTTATTATGGGGGACCCCGTGGCTGTAAAAATTAAGGTTGAAATTTAGTCAACTCAACTAATATCGAATAAAATACTAGTGTTGAGCAACATGTATGTCAGAGGCCGTAACAAAAGGTGACAATGAATTTTGGTCTCTATGTCTGTCTGCGAGATTTTATCATACATACATATATACATACTATATACAATTCCTTTCATCTGAGCTGTCCCTCTTTCATCTGAGCTGTCCATTTTCCTATTCCCACGAGCCACGATGGATTAAATCCATCCCGTTCCCTTCCACTAAAAACTTTGGACCTTCTTATTGCTGGTAGGATCTTTCATGGCAGATTTTCATATTTCTCTGTGTGGCAATTGTCATATTTTCATATTCCTATTAAAAGCATGCAAAGCAGTAACAATGGAAACCGCTAAAGGAAATATATACAAAAAAAAAAAAAGGACAGCTCCATGTGGGTGGTTTTGGATCGTTTATAAATACTCCACACGTTCTTCTGTGTAACAAGTTTTATAGAACTATACTGCTCGTTTTAGGTTCGCCGCACACAAGGCTATACAGTGAGTTTCGTAGAAGGGAAGAGAACTGAAAGGAGAGGAAAATGGCACATCACCGCATATACGCACACTCCTTTTCTTTTCTCCTATGATTTTATTTGAAGGCACATGGTGTCATACACTAGATTTATACTTATTTGTGTACACTTCCTTCATGTGGCCCCTAATTTGTGTACACCATTTGATTCGTTGTTACATTCTACTCACATATATTGATTATATAAATTTACCAAGTTGGATTGAATATATAAAACTACATTATTAATTTATTACTGTAAGAATATTTTTATTAGAAAATTTACTTTGATTATATTTTTTTTAAAAGTTACTATTTTGCTGTATTTAAAAAATTTGAGCATTCATTTTATTGAATTTCATGTCGGCATGGTACTCCATTTTTTTTTTTATGTAGCATGAATTTTTTTTATATATATAGATAGAGCTTTCTATTAAATATTGGTTGTACAAATTTATTTCGAAAAAAAAAAAACACCTCTTAAATGTTGATATGTCAAAACAACAAATGATTGTTATTTCATCTGCAATGATTTTAAGATTGTTCTGTTTATCATTATTATTTAATGTTCTATACATCAAAAAACACCAAATAAAGCTACAGAAATGCACCCATTGTCATCTTATAACCAATTTTTTTTTTCTCATAACACTCAATTTCCTTGTTATATCAAGTATAATAGCACTCAATGCTTTGCGTACAAAATTTCGATGATCAATATTTTTTTAATAAAAAATTCAAGAATTAACGATTGGCTTAAGTCCAACATGGCAACATTGATCGTCGTGCGTGCGAAGCATGGTACTATAGCTAGTTTTATTCCAATTCCAATATATCCAGATTTAGAGTAAGTTATACACGCTACCAAGAGCCACGTGCTTATCGCACTCTTTTGGCATCTGATGATGTGCTACGGTGGAAGGGGGGACTATATCATTTCAGTAATCCTCTCCCCGTGAAAGTAATGTTTTGAAAACCGAATCGGCTATCAAACCGGTAGAGCTATCGGGTCGATGGTCCCTGTTGAACCGGTTATAAAAACCGGATAATATAATTTATATAAATAATTTCATAAGTTAAAATACAAAAGCCCATATAGCCTAGTGAATAGAGCATGTGGTTATTACCTTAGGGTATGTTTGGGAAGGACGCGAATACCACGTTCGCGAATAACCTGTGTTCGCGCGATCCAAACGTGAGCGGAATACGAACATCCCATTGTTCGTGCGTGTATCCTGAGTTCTGGATTTTTGGAGAACTTGGGAACACGGATTGTGGGATATGGATTTCATTTTTTTAATATTATCTGGGTTCGAGAACCCACGTTCTCTGCAGAACCAAACATAGCCTTAGAGAACCCAAGTTCGATTCTTGGTTTGCTTCTTTATTTTTCACAATTTCTTCAAAAATACAGAACCAAAGACAAAAAAACAAATTAAAAAAATAAACCAGAGGTCCGGTTCACCGGTTCTATTAAAAACCGGACCGGACCGGATCGGTCGGTTCGTTGTGGGTCACAAACAAGCTAAAAACCGGCTCAGTTTGGACCGGACTAGAGTCCGGTTCGCGGTTGAATCGGTCGAACCGGACCGGACAAAACATTGCGTGAAAGAAAATTTTAGTGTACGGTTCAAATCCATAAATTTAGAATCATTAGAGGCGACTTATTCCTTATCGAGGGACAAAGATGTATGTAACGCAATAAGAATGAGGATTCTTGTGCCATTATTTTCAAAATTTTTGTAGATAAAAATTAGGCATTAATTTGTTCACCTAATATTTCATTATAGAATTTTAATTCAAGTCCAACTATAATTAACTATTGTATTTAATATGTAATAAGACTATAAGAGTAACTAAGATCTATATATTCGTCAAGTCAACTCATGTAAGTGTCGGCATGCATGAAATTTAAATTTAGTAGTTTTAAATAGGAATTCTTAACAATCACATCTTTGAAGGAATAAAAAATTACCAACAAAAGTGTTCATTGTCAGTAGTTATATGATAAAATACTCCTTTCATCGAAATATTATTTTTACAAGTAATGAAAAGATTGAATTCAATTGAAGAAGTAGTGAAAAGATAAAAGGTCGGAATTATTAGTATAGCAACGTATTTAGACCTTTTTGCCTCGTATGAATTGACTATTAGTGTAAATGACCATCTTTACAAATGGGTATTATTTTCTCAAAAATTACCATCCCACAGTTTGGCAATTATTATTATTTTGTTAAACACTTATGTTATTTTGTTTTTTAAAGTTCTTTAAATATGAGATTTTAGAATAAAAGCATTTCAAAATTTTCAACTTCGTTTTCAAATGAGCATGGTATCTAGTGATAACATCTATACAGTAATTTTAGGTTCAAAGATATGCGACAAAATTATTTTTTAGTATCTAAGATCTCAAGTAGAAGATAATTATTAAAAAAAAGAAGAAAACGCAAAGTCCTCGTATTTTTATCTTTTTGGCAAATTCTATAGCAGATGGATATGTCCACTGCATATATATATATATATATATATATATATATATACACACACACACACACACACACACACACACACACACACACACACACACACACTAGTGGTGGTCGTCGCGCGTTCCGCCACCTAATTTTCCTCTTGTATTTTTATTAAATTTTACTATTATAGTAGTTTTTATTTGTAGTTTAGTTTATTACATCTTGAAAATCATAGTGCAAATACATAAATGATGAAAAAAACAATAAAAATAAGATCAAAGATAGGAACATAAACGTTAAGAGAAGTTCAGTAAGAGGAACTATTTGGAAGACATTATAAATTGAACTAAATTGAACCTTCATGTACATGTTAATTAACCATAAATTCAACCTTCATGTACATATTAGTGCTTTCTCTCCTTACAACTCAGTTAGCAACTTAGCATACCTGAAATTGCATAGAGAAATTTTGCCCAACAGGTGGATGAATTTGCTAGGTTTTCACTGAACATGGATCTAATAAGTCCACAACTTTTAGACATTATGATTTGCGTATATCTACTTTTCATGTCTTAGGTGTATTCTAGGCAGTACATGGTAGGCCAAAATAGTGAGTCAGTTACTACATATCAGAACTAAAGAACCGTATTAAGAGAGACAGAGAGAGAGAGAGTAGTCCTGTATCCCTAACTAACTACTCAGCACTGACAAAGAAATATGATTACCATCAACCAGAAATAAAAGCCTTAAATAAAAAAAAGATGGCATGGTACCAACTCGTTGGCACTGGGCAGAGAAGGCCAGAGTTTCTCTGACAGCTCACTCTCAAATGTGAATGATCATATTGGCTGATGTAAGCAACAGTTATCTTCGGTCCGAACTCATTCATTTCATGCTCATTGTATGTTTCTCTCTAAAACTTGCACTTTTCCTGTATTGTTTGTATAAATTATATTGACCGAAATAAAAATGGTTTTAAATTTGCAAAGAAATGATCAAGATTTTTAACCTTTAAATATGAGCTGAGCTTTCCTGTCAAGGCTAATAGTAAAATGGTTTTGCCAGATCCAGGAGGCCTAAGAGGAATGTCATCCTACAAAGAAATATTATTTTTAATTAAAAGCTTATGCATTCACATTTATAAGTATGAATTTTCAATGACAAAAAACAATACTATTCTTTAAAATATAAGAAACTAATAGTTAATAGTTCAAACTAACAACAATAAGGGCATCAGTAAAATGAAAATAGCATAAAGGAGTATCATCTTACGTCAAGTATCTTACGTCAAGTATCATATGGCATATAAATGTACTAAACTAAAGCTGCTGTTCAATTTGAATTTTGCTGTAAAATAGAAACATTAATAAAGTAAACATGAAATTAACAGATTTAAACTGAATTTGTAATGCTAGTTATCCAGAGTAAAAAATAATTATATGTACCTTGATTGAAAGCTAATTAAAGAGGGGCAAACCTTCCTTCTTAAAGTGTTGATAAATACTTCTTCGATTGTAAACTACTATTGCACCTAAAAAATTTCCCCAGCTGAAACCAACAATAGGAGCCAGTAAGTTGTAAAATATCAATAATTACAAAGGATCATAATGTAAGCCCGACAAATTGATACAATAAGTAAGAGTGTTAAAATATGCATGAACTTACATTTTGGAAGAAGGACCTGAAACTGAATCTGATCCATCAAATAGCACATCACAAAATATGTCCTGATGCGAATGCAGATTGGGGAAAATCATTACCTGAAACATATATATATCAACCAGATAAGCAACATATCTCGTGTCAATTTGTATTGTTCAAAACTTGGAAAAATTGTTGCAAAGGCAAAATGCACCCATACACTGAAACGAATCAGCTCATTTATACGGAGCTTTACATGTAGCCTAGCTCAATGCAATATATTTGAGTTGAACTCTAATCCTTACAACTGCACATGTTACAGAATTATTTTTTCCAAGCCATTGTACCCCTGACCACATGCTGAAACTTAAGTACTGAAATATTGAGTCTCATTTCCAATGTCCTCTATTTTTTTATAAACAACAAAAAAAATTAGGAAAAGAGAAGGACAAAAACAGCATATATTTACAAAAATAAATATTGTTTCCAGTAAACAGGCTAACAGCCTATGATTGATTAAAGAAGAAATATTATATAGAACTGCTTGATGCAAATATTGTTGCCAGCAAAGATTACAAAGTTTTAAAATTCGAGTTTTCCTTTTCAAACTCATTCCATAAATCAGAATCTAATTAACCCATTCCAACTATATAGATATGTTCATGAGCTACTCGAACGACATCTATAAAGTCTCCCATTCTACTCCCAAGTAAGACATGACAAAGGACAGTCATGAACCTCGACTCTGAGATAAAATCTCATTTTTCTTTTGATTACATTTTCAAAATGCGATAAAACTGAAAATTACAGTTCCGACTTTTAGAAACCAAATATTTGTAATATTTATAATTTTTTAAGAAAAAACTATCCGCAAGAAATCGACGGTAATAAGGTGTAAGCAACCATCCAACAATTATCTGACAATAATACAAAGGATAAACTATAATATAATACTAAAACAAAAGGGATTAGAAAACTCTAGCTGGAAATAGAGATAATGAAGATATTTCCTAAAATATACTTGCATAAATAAAGGAAAATCGACACAAAAAAAAAGAAAAAAAATGGAGAATGCTAATCCACAAAAAAAATACAATTCACTGAGCATCCCAAAATACGGCAGGAAAAATCCAAAAATCTATACACAATCAATCAAAATCATATCAGCAATTTGATTTGTGCGCCCTACATGAAAAAAATAAGAAAAATCAAAAGTGAAATTAAGACTAACCAAAAGAGGATCAGTCCAAAGAGGCACTGGGGTACAACAAAAAATAGTAGTAGAGCAAGGAGGCAGCAATCCGTTAACCTCCAACCAAGAATCCTGCAATAAAGGAAGGAATAAAAGTGATTAATACAAAATCGAAACGAAATTAGTGGAGTCTTTGGAAAAAAGGGGCAACAAATTGGAAAAAAAGAGAACCCACAAAAACATCCAAACAAAACTGAGAATAGACAACAGAAATACATAAATTCGCAAATAGACAGACAAATCGGTTTGCGAGGGACAAATTGAGAGAGAGAAAATGAAAGAGGCGCTAATATGCTGGTTATGACTAACCGAAACCATCCTTGCTGGCTCGTTGGCTCATATAATGGACAAATCCCAAACACCAACCATTTTTTTACTATTTAAAGAGAGACAGAATAGAGAACCAAAAAAGAAACAAAAAGGAAAAAGATGAGAGAGACGAAGGTGAGAAAGAATGATAAAATCCATGTGCTACTCTCTATCGGCTTTCTCTTGATGCTTCAAAAATCGAAGAGGCAACGCAAGATAGAGGAGAGGGAAATGGAGAGAGAAGTCTCCGGAACCATCAGATCGAATGGGCAATGCTCCGTACGTGCACCACATGGACAACACACTCTCTACCATGTCCTTTAATTAGTCGAGAAAAGCCGAAAGCGGAGAGAACACAACAGATCGAGCGAATGGAGAGCATATGCGCAGAATATTCTCGAATAGAGCCATCGAAGGGATGAGATGCACCTGATCGGACGGCTTCGATGCAAAAGAAGGAAACAAACGGTGAGGATCAGTTTACTGTCCGAACAACTGTTAAGCAATAGTGCGGTCAACGCTGGAGTCAACATGCGCAGATTAATATATTAAATTAAATGATCTGGCAAATGGCCCGTGGCCGTGGGCATAAATTAACTTAAAGGTTCAGTACAAGCCAACATAAAAAATGAAGCAACTGCCCTAAAGTTACAAACATCTCTAGGAGAGGAAAATAAACAAACAAGTAAGAAAGCTGTACGTGCACACGTCTGATTTTACCAGTAAACTAACCTTTAGCAGTGCATAACTCTGATTTTACCAGTAAACCAACCTAGTTAGTACAACCACTTAACTGAACTTAAGAAAAATAAAAAACCCACAGGCTGCAGTAAAGATAACCTAAATCGGCGGGAAGGAAGGAAAGGAGTAACCCGTCATTGAAACATAAAAAATCCTCGCATGGTTGGCCAAAGAGTGTTCATGTTGCAACTCACCTCTCAGTACATAGCAGCAGAGGAAATCACCATGTTGTTTGAATGTTGCAATAAGATCCAGAATGGTTATACTTATATAGGCCATCCAATCCACTGTCTCTGGTGAGGTTGAACCGTTAATGACATTCGCTAATAGCACCTGGCAATCAGTTTGGAAGATGGCAGCTGACCAACCTTCCACCAGGGCCGCCCTTAAAGAGGCTTGCATAGTCTTGCATTGCCAGCGCTTCCGCATGGAGGGGTGATTCGGCAATACAAAGTTCATGGATATGCCCCCAGTCCCAGTGCAAAGTTCATTCTTTTAAAGCAATGGATATGCCCATCCATTATTCTTTGCATATTATATGTATTTACTTCTGATTTATTGAGTTTATGATAATTAATATTTAAAAAATTAAGCAATTATTCTTAAACAATTAAATACGTTTTATCATATGAAATGTTAGATATTCTAAATCTGATAATATGATTACATATCGAGTTATCTAGGGAAAGTCAAACTCAAGTGAGTCAACTGAGGTTGTTTCAAATTCGAACCCGAATTCAAAATGACAAAATTCTAATGAGAGAGAATAAATTCGAACTTTGAATCAACCTCGCAGTCGCACTACTAATATGCAAACGATTTCGGAGAAATACAAGGATTGATATGAGCTGCTAGTTTGAATTTGGCAGAAATGATAACTTTGGTGAACGTCTCAGATTAATTGTGACCATCGCGTTCCAATCCTTAGTAGTTAGTAGTTAGTACCCATCATCTTTTAAGGGTAAGGATTTGGCTATATATTAGTTGATTAACTCATTCAAGACAGTATACAAAATTTAAGAGTTCCGTAAATCGATAAAAAAATTTAAATATATATGATTGAACTGATTTGAACTTGATTGGAAATTTTTTTTGCAAAATCATAAAAATTTTATCGGATCACGATGTTAATAATTAATAACATCGCTATCCTATCACGGCGGTATATATAACCAAGTAATGACGTGGCCACAGCACTAGTATAAAATATATCTCACATCTCTTAAATTGTTCATGAATTTCTCTTTTTATCCTTTTCTTTTTTTTTTGAGAAAATTCTCTCTTTTTCTTTTTTATCCTAGCAGGTAGTCGTAGAATAGCACACAACTGTCGTCGCACTTGTGGGGACCAATATGTTTTACAATAATCACGAAAATGTATTAGTGATTTTAAACGTGGGACTTATCCTCAAAGCCCAGAATACATATAAGTGTATGTGTCTTGCAAGTTTGGAATCCGACGGACTTTATTTTTTTATTTTTTTTTATAAACTTTTAGATATCTAGTATTGAAAAGTATAATTTAGCTCTGGAGTTCTATTAATTTACATTTCGGTCAATTAGTTAACGTACTAGCCAAGTACAAAAAAATGTTGTACATTTCAAATAATTTAAATATAAAAATAGCTTATAATATGATATATATTATTATGTATAAATTTAAGTTATCAATAAAATTTATAATTTAATATTATTGAATAATTCCTCAAAATTTATAGATATATACTGTTAAGTTTTTAAATTGTTTAGCAAATGATTTTTTTTATGGTCGGGTGACAAAGTACCACACCGACAAATTTTATTTAACAAAAATTATTTAAAAAAGGAGAAAAAGGAAGCTAAGATAAAAAAAATAGTAGAACCTATACAGAAAGAGCTAAAAAAAAACTTATTTAAAAATCTAAAATAATAAAACAAAAAACCGAGAAGCTAGACATGTTTCATCTAAGAGTGTACACATGCAAAAATCTCCTTCATCGCTAGATCTGGAGGAGTGAGGCAGTCAAAGAATATACACCTATTGTGCACCTTCTCTTGTTCAGCTTATCTTTATATGTGTTCACTTTGTTTATTAATTACAGAAACTTTGTTTGTTGTAATTGTTCACTTTGTTTATTACATAGTTTATTTTTGTATGTGTTCATTTTATTTAATGTACATGTTCATTTTGTTTGTTTTATATGTTCACTTTGTAGAGGCTGGGGAATAGTGGCTGAGGCGAGAGATGGGAGGTAGAGACTAGATAAATACAGACAGATGCTAGGAGAGGGTAGCAAAGGTAAGGGATGGAGACAGATTACAGAGGTAAGGGAGAGGTAGGGATGTAAGGGTAGTGAAAGTCAAAAGGGCCGGGCCGGATTTCAAAGGACCGGACTCAACGAGTTTGGTAGAAGGGCCGGGTCGGACCGGATTAAGAAAAGGGGTTAAGATGGACCGGGTTAGACGGGTTTTATTTTTGGAAGAGGAGACGGGTTCTTCAAAAATCCGACCCTTCTAGGTCCTTATCCCTTTTAGTCCTTCTAAAATAATACTAATATTTAAGTTTTTTTAATATTTTTTAGTCTCTAATGTCTTGTCATGATCAAATAGTCACTATGATTGAAGGGTTAGATTGGATTCGGCCCTTTGAAATCCGACCCTTCAACATCCGTCTTTGAAAAAAATAAGATCCGGCCCTTTTAGGTCCTCATCCTTCATAAGCACTTCGAAGGGCCGGTCCGGTTCGGTCCGAATTTTAGGACGGTCTTCCAAAGGACGGGCCAAGGGCCAAGGATATTTGGACTATCACTATGTAAGGGGATGAAGACAGAGATGAGAAAAAGAAAGAAGGAATGAGAAAGATAAATTGCATTGAGAGGAGGGAAAATGAGGGCGCTTGAGGTAGGGAATTAAAAGGAACAGAGCATAGACATGTGGATGCAAGCGGAAAGGTGTGCAGAGCGCTCTTTCCATTTACGCCCTTTCTATTTTTGGATTGGATCTTGTTGGATGACAAAAACTTAGATGACGGTTATGCCTTACGATTTTTTTTTTGGATCAGTTATTTATATTATAATTATTATATAAAAAAAACTTTCAATATCTAAGTATACCCAGTGGCCAGTGACAACTAAAAAAAGCATTCAGTTTATAGTTAATAACGCCCTATACAAAATAATGTTAATTTGGTATGAACCAATTAAGGACAGGAATGGACAAAAAAAATATTAATTTGGTTTTATCCGATTAAGCGGACGAATGAGTCGATAAAACAGATTAGTAAGTCATGGAATAACTTAATTAGTTGTATGACAATTCCAGCGGCAAAAATTGAAATTTAATCGGACCAATAAAATTTATAGACTTACAAATGCTGAAAACCGAAAAATATGCTGGTCTTACTGCTTACAAGATAGAGCGAGGTTGAATTGGGCTAGACAACATTCTTAGAAAAAAAATTGGAGCCCATGAAACTTAGAAAATTAAAACAAAAAAAATTGCTTATTGATAGATACTAGATAGAAAACGACACTGTCACTGAAATCAAGGTCCCACTACTTTCTTTTAATTAAATTTATCAAGGTCCCACTTTAGAGTTTGGATACATTCATATAGTTGACCAGGTCTCTAGCCCTGAGATGAAATGTCAAATGCACTAGTGCACAAATGATCAAAAAAAAAAAAAAATGCACTAGTGCACTACCACTACCAGAAGTCTGCATGTGGGATCCACATTAATAATCCTCACCGTAAAACAATCGAGAAAAGCACGCTGTTTGCTGTTTGAACGTTAATCCGGACACTTGGCAGCATTAAATGAATCTCCGATAAATTTTCTAAAAGGAACCCCACAGCTGATCTTCTCCTAAAATCCGTGCGCATATCGTCGAACGGTCACAAAAGGACAACCATCGCAGAATGTCACGTGCGCATCACGTGAGAAACCTGAGCGCACTCACCTGGCCGAACGATACGGACACAACACTTTCGTCCCCAACGGTCGTGTTGACCAAAAGCATTGAACCCCAGGCCAACGGTCATATTCCTCCCCAATTAATCTCCGTCCGATCTCAATCTAACGGTGCGTATGAAATAACAGGACTGTGCACCGGGATTCTCACCTTTCTTATTGTCGCTCGGTTTAATTCATTGGTCCAAATAGAGACCTGATGGGACCTTAACACTTCGAGAGAGTGAGAGAAAATAGAGCGAGGAGAGAGAGAGAGCGACTGAGCGAGAGAGAAGGGGAGGAGAACGAAGGTAATTGGGCATGGTGAGAGTCTAACTGAGAAAATAGAAGGGGATTTCAAAAACCAAAAACTTGTTTCTTTCTAAAGACTTGATTGTTTTCGAAAAGAAAAAAGAAACCCATTTCAACGTGCTCTCTTCTTCCTCCAATTGGTACTTGTTTCTTCATTTCTTTTTTTTTTTCCTTCTTTTTCTTCTTTTTGGGTGTAATTTGTGATTTGAGGGGTTTCAATATGAGGGCTTCTGAGGGATCAGTGGAGAGCTCAGAGGCTGTGAGAACAATGGAATGGGAAATCCATGGCCAAGGGCTCTTCAGTTGTTAGTAAAATGTTTTTATATTGATTCTTTTCTATTTTTCTTAAAAATTCTTTCATTCTTTCTTGTCAGAAAGTTTTTATTTTTTTTGTCCAAAATATAGATCTATACATAGTTACAGAACAATTCTTTATAATTTAACAAACTGATCAATTCTTTGCACTTCTGACTTGGGTTTCTGTTTCAATATAAATATCCACACTATTTTTTTCCCGCAAAACATAATTTTTCAAACTGTTTTCAAAATCTTAATCAATACTTAGGTCATAGAACAAAGGAAGGGAAAATTGTGTATAAAAATTTAGTACAAAAAAAATTAGATAAAGAAAACAGAGAAAATCTCAGTGCAGAGAGAGGGGGCGAGAGAGAGTTGGGAGCCAGAGACAGAAACAAAAGAGAGATTTCGTGGGAGAGACAGAGAGAGAGAGAGAGGAGCGGAGTGGTCTCCAATTTCCAAATTTATCATAACATAGAGGAGAAAGGATTAACATTACAAGGGAGAAGAACAGAGATAGAGAGAGAAGTAGAGACACAATCACCACACACAACCCCCTTTAACTCGGTACGGAGCAGAGAATGTTGGCTGGGTACCACCAGCTGAGTATAGATCCGGTGGTTCCTCTGCAATTTCAGTCTCGACACTTCGGCATGGGCACACAACGCCTAGACCTACCTCGTGGCTTCTCGACTACGCCGCGGGCTGTTCTGCCCGATCAAAGAAACCCCACTTCGTGCAACTTCCGACCAAGCCTGGTCACGGTGGCCGCCGCCACCTCCTTAGTCTCACAAAAGAGGTTTCTAGAAGATGACTATCATTGTCTGGTCCGTGCGAAGAGGTGCCGAACTGGAGACGATGTGGGTGTTCGATTTGTCGGTGGTGGAACTGGTAATGGGGGACAAGGAGTGTGGTTTCCTCAGACGGAAGGCCGTGAAGGTGAAGGAGAAGAAGAAGAAGAGAAGGTATATTTTGTACCGGGTTCAGCTGGATTTCCCCTTTTGGGCTCAACCAGTTATGGTACAGGCTTAGTGGGATCGGTTGAGACAGAAGGGGCAAGCAGCAAGTCGAATTCTGACTCGAGCTCTTCATCTGGTACAAATGGTACTGAGACTGATACTGAGAGGAGTGGGAGTTTGGCCAGACCAGCTTTTGAGGGCAGGCAAAGAGAGAGTGAATCAGACCGGTACGGTCTTGAGTTGGTAAGCATGGTGGTTGACTGTGTTAACTCAATTGCTATTGGAAATCATGAGGTCCTGAATTACTACTTGTCGCGTCTCGGTGAGGAGGCATCACCTGTGGGGCCCACGCCAATACAAAGGCTGGCAGCATACTTCACTGAGTCGCTTGCACTACGTGTCTCCAAGCTGTGGCCCCAGTGGTACGACATCAGCCCCCCTCGTGACCTCACCGGTGCCGACCACTTGGAAGATGATGATGGTACTGCACTGAGACTTCTCAATGCTGTGAGCCCAATACCGAAATTCATACATTTCACCATAAATGAGCGACTGGTACAGTCCTTTGAAGGAAAAGACCGGGTCCATGTCATTGATTTCGACATCAAACAGGGACTCCAGTGGCCGAGCCTGTTGGAGACTTTGGCATCAAGACCGAACCCACCAAGCCATGTAAGAATAACAGGGGTCGGCGAGTCAAGGCAAGAGCTACAAGAAACTGGTGCCAGGTTGACCCGCCTTGCTCAGTTGAGGGGCATAGAATTCGAATTCCATCCGGTAGTTGACCGACTGGAAGACGTGCGGCTCTGGATGTTGCATGTTAAACGGGACGAGTGTGTGGCTGTAAATTGTGTGTCTGTTATGCACAAGATGCTTTGGGATAGTACTGGAGTGGCATTGCCAGATTTCTTTGGCCTTGTCAAGAGCACAAATCCAGAGATTGTGGTGATGGCTGAGCACGAGACGGGTCACAATGAGGGAATCTGGGAGAAACGGGTCGGTGAAGCGATGAAGTATTATGCAGCTCTGTTTGATTCGCTGGATGCTTGCTTGCCTGGGACCAGTGCGGTCAGGGTTAAGATTGAGGAGATGTATGCCCGGGAGATTCGTAACATTGTTGCGTGCAAAGGGAGTGAGAGGGTTGAGAGGCATGAGAGGTTTGTAACATGGAAAAGGTTGATGGAGGAAGGTGGCTTCAGGAATGAGAGGATTGGAGACAGGGAAATGATCCAAAGCCGCATGATTTTGCGCATGTTCGGCTCGCCGGAGAAGTTTGGGATCGAGAAGCAGAGTGATGGAGAAGGGCTCAGCATCAAATGGGGCGACCAGCCTCTGTACACGGTATCAGCATGGGTTGTAAGTGAAGTTGCAGGAAGTTCATCTACAGCATCTCTGGTGAATTGAAGAAGAGGATGCAGTTCTTGTTTGATATTATTCTTCGGTCTTCAAATACTTGGAAAAGACAAGTGTTAAAAAAAGAGAATGGTGTATTATTTTTTTTTTTTTTCTTTTGCCATTTGTTGTAGGAGATAGGATAGAAACACTGGTTTAGGTTAGAAAATTCTTTATGCATTTAATTGTAATTCTTTCATTGATTTATTTACAAGAGAAGCGTTAAATTCTTTATGCATTTATTTGTAATTCTTACGTTATATAAAAAATATGGCTTCTATATTTAACAAATGTGTTGCTCTTGTTTCCCTTCGATTCAGTATACTTTGGAAGAAATTCTGGATATAAGGAACACTTTAAAACTTTATTTTTCATTATTTCATACATACTATTAATAAACTTTTATTGCATTTGCAACTTTCTTTCTATTGTCCGTATATTTATAAAAATGAACGCTGTAGCCTGTAGATGTGGTGATAATTGATAAATAATTGAGAAAATTGGTTTTATGCCACTCCAAAACAGTCTAATTTTAAATATGCCATCACAAAATAACTAATTAGATATATGCCATCATAAAACAATACAAATTAGTTTTATGCCACTGTTTTCAATTAAAACATATTAAAAAATATTATTTATAAAAAATAAATTATTTTATAATGTCAGATTTTTTTTGGCAATTCCTGAAATACCCTCGCTAAAGTGTTCGCATCAATAATCGATCCAAAAAAAAAAAGAACATTTTGTCTCCTTTCAGACCTTTCTTCCCTTTTGCATTAGTTGAGCGGCGGCGGCGTCGCGCGATACGGGCGAGACGAGCTTCCCTGCTAGAAGAGGAGATAAGCGCACACCTGAATGCTACGAAATTTTGAGCCACCTCCAACTCCGAAGAACGCTCGACACTATCTCCAAACCCTAACTGTGACCTTTCCATGGATCCGCCGACTTGAGTTCTCTTTTCATTTTGCCTCATCTCTACTGAATTTTTTCTTTTCTTTTTTGTTTTCATCGTTTTCTCTTTTGCCCTATTATTTTCAACTATTTTACGTATGTCAATTGCCTTTGCCTTTGCTTCAAAATCCCCCCCCCCCAACCCCGGCATATTTTTTCTATGAACCTATTGTACATAAAATTCAGGAGGATGTATACTTGAGGGCTTATTCGATTTTTTTTGTTACTTTGCATACATATTAGCCGTCATTTTTA
This sequence comes from Rhynchospora breviuscula, assembly GCA_027562975.1. Lineage (NCBI taxonomy): Eukaryota > Viridiplantae > Streptophyta > Magnoliopsida > Poales > Cyperaceae > Rhynchospora > Rhynchospora breviuscula. Next base: position 13,175,336 of record CM050400.1, on the reverse strand, counting down.
TTTCAATAGGCTAGCTAATTTGTTTCCGTGAATATTTTCATTCTGCGTTTGTTGGCTTCACAAGGGACAACTCCTGGAACATTATCTTAGTTCTTTCATATGCAAAGAAGGTTCCATAAAATTGAGTAAAACAAATCTTATTTATGTAAATAGAGATGCCGGTTGCATATCTAAAAGGACAATACGGTCATTTTAATTGGCCGATGGCATAAAACTAATTATCATTGTTTTGTGGTGGTATAAAACCAATTAGTTGTTTTGCGATGGCATATCTCGAATTTCAGACTTTTGGAGTGGCATAAACCAAATTGCCCCTAAATAATTTATTCTTGGTTCAATATTATATAAGTACCAAGTTATGAGTTATGGCAATTAGTGTGGTAGTTGAAAAGTTGACTCTGTACCCGACGTGTTGCACTAACAACACGTACGACTACACCATTGCTACAATAATCCATCACATACTTACAAAATGCCTATTATTTCCACTCTGCTCTCTGAAGTGAAAGGGGCTTCTCACTGTAACCAACAAGTCAACAACTAATAAAATTTCTAGACAATGTTAAACCAAGCAAAGGAAGGTAAAGTTGGAAAAATGCTCGTCTTGTTCTCCTGAAATCATTTCCACTGGTTGATCCGAAATTAAGAAATATTAACGGAATATTTGGTGTAATACGCACCCCTTCAAGTTGTCAACTAGCATTTCTAGGATGGGCCAATCTTATATGGTCCATTTGCCGCAAAAATTATTCGAATTTTAAAAATCAAATAAAAAAATACGGAAATTTTAAAAATACGGTTGCAAGATCGGATTCTTGGAATCCGATCATACAAATCGCTTAGATCGGATTCCAGGAATCCGATCTAAGCTATATATAAATTTTGCTTGTGTCGCTTAATGGAAACCATATGATTTTCTTAGATACTGCAAGTTGACACGTGTTAAAGTCTTCCTTATTTTTTTCAATTGAATACACATAAGAAAAGTTGCAAATAAGTCCCTAAAAATATGAAATATCGTAATTGAGCGTGTGAAGTTATGGAAAAATTCAAGCCACCTAAAAGTACAAAAAGAATTAAATATGCACATTATTGGGAACAGGTCCCAAAAATGAAAAAAAATTGTTTGAAGTTATGGCATATTTAAGTGGTTAGTAGTGTAAAGTTAGTACAGTTAGTGGTGTGAAATTAGTACATTTTAGAGTTAGAAAGGTAGAATTGTGGGTAGTGATTTGGTGGTGTTAGTGCTAGCCTAAGATTAGTGAATAGTTAATCATTAATACTAATTAACAATTAATAAATAGTAATTAATATTTAATAATAAATAATAAGCACTAATTAATAATGATTATAAAATTTTAAAATAAAAATTAATATAGTAATCAGTATTATAAATAAAAACCCGTCGGAGTCCGGATTAAAAATTCTAATCAAAAGCCGACACGGCAAAAAACGATCTTGATAGAGTTAACAATATTGGATTAGTTGAAACAGAAACTCAGTATGACAATATGTTTCCATCAATTGTTGTCTATAGTGTGACCCGTTTTTTTTGAAATGGCAGTAATTGGCAACGCAAACAATCAATACATTCCCTTCTTTTCCTTTCTTCCTGTATTTGGTCTCAGACAAAAGAATCACAAAACCCTATTTTACATTTTCCTTCTCTAATTGCTCAGAAAAATCAGCGATCGGCTTCGATGGAATCCACCCTTCCATGCCTTCCTTCCTCTCCGTCCAACTATCCGCCTGGAACAATACCACGTGAGAACCAGACACACAGCCGTTGTGTCTTGCCACGCCTCCTGATTTCTCTGATCCGCCGCGGAGGCGGAGAGGCCGCATCTCTTCGGTCAGACGTGCAACTTCATGACGGCGACATCGCCTCAACCTGTCGTGTTTGTAGACAGAACACACGGGTGATCTGCCCGCTACATGATGTTTCTTTTGAGTTGCATCTATTACAAAAAATCCATCATCTTCTACTCTGAGCAGTTTAGTGCATCTAGGTTTTAACATCCACTTTTTTAATTTAGGTGTCACAAGAGCAACAACCGATTTTTCTTGTTACAATAATAATGATAAAAATAATTAATAATAATAATATTTAATAAGTAATAATTATTATTTATTTAATAATTAATAGTAATTAATCATTAAAAAAATATTTAAATAAGTAATAATTAATAACAATAAATAATTAAAGTAAATAATAATTAGTAACTAATTAATATTAATAATTCAAAATTCAAAATAAATAATAATACTAATTAATAATTATGGTAATATTTATAATAATCAATAATAGTTATTGTAATATTAATTATTTATTAATAATTTATGAAGATTAATAATAATTAGTAAATAATAATTAATAATCAATATATTTAATATAATAATAATAAAAGTAATTAGTAATTCAAAATAAATAATATTAATAATTATGGTAATATTTATAATAATTAATAATTGATAATAGTTATAGTAATAATAATTGTATAAATTTAAATAATCCTTAATGTAAAATTATAATTATAACGATATTCAATAATAGTTCTTATAATAATGATAATAATAATTAATAATATTTTATTTTTTTTATGTATATCTAACTTTAAGCTTATGAATTTTTTATCTTTTGATAAAATTGTGCAGCTGGTTAATTTGAATAAGAAGACAAATGGCTGCTTTTTTTTATATATCTAACTTTAAGCTTATGAATTTTTTTAATCAGATTTCATTACATTAATACATGGAGTCATGTAGTATTCATCTTTTTTATGTTTATTAAAACGAGAATTTAATTTAATTTACTCACAAAAGAAAAATTAATATTATATTGTATTTCTTCATCTCTAACTTCAACATACTACACCAAACAACATTTTCTAACTTCAATAATGGTTATTTCTATAATGATTAGTGCTAGCCTTTATATCATTATTATAATTTGTAATGTTATTTCTATAATGATAATAATAATTAATAATGGTTTATTTCTATAATTTATAATTAATAATAATAATTTTTGTTAAAATTAATAGTTATTAATAACTACTAAATAATAATAGTTAATAATAAGTATAACACTAGTTGCTAACTGTAAAATACTAACCTCAACATACCACACCAAACAACATTCACTAATTTTAGACTAGCACTAACACCACCAAATCACTACCCCACAATTCTACCTTTCTAACTCCAAAATGTACTAATCTCACACCACTAACCATACTAACCTTACACCACTAACCACTTAAATATGCCATAACTTCAAACAATTTTTTTCATTTCTGGGACCCATTCCCAATAATGTGCATATTTAATTCTTTTTGTACTTTTAGGTGGCTTGAATTTTTCCATAACTTCACACGCTCAATTACGATATTTCGTGTTTTTAGGAACTTATTTGCAACTTTTCTTGTGTGTATTCAATTGAAAAAAATAAGGAAGACTAACACGTGTCAACTTGTAGTATCTAAGAAAATCATATGGTTTCCATTAAGCGACACAAGCAAAATTTATATATAGCTTAGGTCGGATTCCTGGAATCCGATCTAAGCTTTGATCGGTATCCGAGAATCCGATCAAAGCGATTTTTTTATTTAATTTTTGAAATTCGAATTAACAGTAAACGTATTTTTTTTTTTTTTTCGGATCCATTTGCTTCATTTCATTCTCAAAGTCCTTTTCTTTTGCGGCCTGAAATTAGTGGGCCGATAATTATAAATTAGAAATAGAATCTGCGCTCGTAAGTTTATGGAATTAAACCCACACACTAAAAATCATCTAAAACCAAAAGAGACGCGATAAGCACGTCTCTTGCAGCATGTATAGCTTCTGAATTGCTCTCAGTTCTCTCTTTCATTTAGCTAATATTTTCCTCTATCTTCGATATCTTTTGTTGAAGCTCTAAATGACTCGAAAAGAAATATTGTAAGGTTGTTCTATCGGAATAAAATAATAAATTCTTGCATACTCAGAAGACCAAAATTCATGAGAAATGCTAGAGTCCATATATTGGATGGATGAGTTCGTCCAATACGATCGTTTTCATATTTTTAAATTTCAAACGATCGATCCAAACCGTTCAATATGTTTTCCATATTGAAAACTTATAAAAAAAACCAATTTTTACATTTTTTTCTAATTTTTCAAATTTTTTTAATATTTTTTTAGGATTTTAGAAAATCGTTATTATTGGACGATCCAGAACTTTTATATCATTAATTTTCTAAAATACCAAAAAATAAAATAAAAAATAAAATGGTTCCAATTAGAGAAAAGTTTAACTAAAACAGATACAAAATGGGGTTTACGATTGACCAACTTTTCTGCTTAACTTCTGTTCCAAATTGCCTGCTTACTTTCGTATCAGCTAGTTTGTGAACAAGAGTAGTTAGTTACAGACTAACTAGATTATTTCTAAGGTGGCACAGACAACCCGCCTATAATCCAAACGGCTATTCTTCCCTAACTCTAGTTATACACAATCTATCAGTTTCTACTTAATTTACTTAGCAGTTTATCGGGTTAATTATTTTCCCTATGGTCCTTCTTTCGACACTTCAAGTTCCTTCAACTAAACCAATTCAACTTTTATCTGGCCTTATTTTCAACATTCGTTCCTTGGCTTAAATCATACAAGATTATTACTTGGATCTAAGATTTCCCTCAATTTTCATCTGTTGGGAATAGATCTTCATTTCTGGTTTATGATCTAGATCTCATCTTTCGAACTATTGATCCTCTATAAAGAGTTTAAATGTATATAATTGTGATGAAATGACTTAGAATGAATCCAGAAACGATTGAAATGTTCAAATGATACTCAGAATTGCATTATTTGCTCTTTATATGCGTAATTACCATGTATAATCCAATCTTTTTGAAAAAATAAGATATGAATCATATTCTAGACAGTATAAAGAGTTTAAACATAGATTATTATGATGAAATGACTTAGAATGAATCCAGAAACTATTGAAATGTTCAAATGATATTCAGAATTATATTATTTATACTTTATATGCGTAATTACCATGTATAATCTAATTTTTTTAGTAAATAAGATATGAATCATTTTCTCGACAGTATAAAGAATTTATATGTAGATTATAGTGATGAAATGACTTAGAAATAATCTAGAAACAATTGAAATGCTCAAATGATACTCAGAATTGAATTATTTGCACCTTATATGCGTAATTACCTCGTATAATCCAATTTTTTTGAATAAACTAGATGTAAATCATATTCTAGACAGTATAAAGAGTTTAAATGTAGATTATTGTGATGAAATATCTTAAACTAAATCCAAAAAGGATTTAAATGCTCAAATGATACTCAGAATTGCATTATTTGCACTTTATATGCGAAATTACATGTATAATCCAATCTTTTCTAATAAACAAGATATAAATCATATTCTTTACAGTATAAACAGTTTAAATGTAGATTATTGCGATGAAATGACCTATAATGAATTCAGAAACGATGGAAAAGCTACAATGATATTCAGAATTGCATTATTTGAATTTTATATGCGTAATTACCTTTTATAATCCAATCTTTTTGAGTAAATAAGATATGAATAAAATTTTAGAAAGTATAAAGAGTTTAAATGTAGATTATTGTGATGAAATATTTTAAAATGAATCCAGAAATGATTGAAATGCTCAAATGATACTCAAAATTTCATTATTAGCACTTTATATGCGTAATTACCATGTATAATCCGGCCATTTTGAGTAAATAAGATATGAATCATATTGTAGACTGTATAAAGAGTTTAAATGTAGATTATTGTGATGAAATGTCTTACAATGAATCCAGAAACGATTGAAATGCTCAAATCATACTCAGAATTGCATTATTTGTGATTTATATGCGTAATTACCATTTATAATCCTATCTTTTTGTGTAAATAAGATATGAATCAAATTCTAGACAGTATAAAGAGTTTAAATGCAGATTATTGTGATGAAATGTTTTAAAATGAATCCAGAAACGATTGAAATGCTCAAATGATACTCAGATTTGCATGATTTGCAATTTATATGCATAATTACCATGTATAATCCTATCTTTTTGACTAAATAAGTAATGAATAAAATTCTAGACAATATAAATAGTTTAAATGTAGATTACTGTAATGAAATGTTTTAAAATGAATCCATAAACGACTGAAATGCTCAAATCATACTCAGAATTGCATTATTTGCACTTTAAATGTGTAATTACCATGTATAATACAATCTTTTGGAATAAACTAGATATAAATCATATTCATTACAGTATAAACAGTTTAAATGTAGATTATTGTGATGAAATGTCTTAAAATGAATCCAAAAACGATTGAAATGCTAAAATGATACTCATAATTGCATTATCTGCACTTTATAAGCGTAGTTACCTTGTATAATCCAATCTTTTTCAACAAACTAGATATAAATCATATTCTTTATAGTATGAACAGTTTAAATGTAGATTATCGTGATTAAATGACCCATAATGAATTCAAAAACGATTCAAATGCTGAAATGATACTAAGAATTGCATTATTTTCACTATATTTGCCTAATTACCATGTATAGTCCAATCTTTTTTAGTAAATAAGATATGAATCGTTTTCAACACAGTATAAAGAGTTTAAATATAGATTGTTGTGATGAAATGTCTTAAAATAAATTTAGGAACGATTGAAATGCTAAAATGATACTCATAATTGCATTATTTGCTTTTTATATGCGTAATTACCATGTATAATCCAATATTTTTGAATAATAAGATATGAATAATATTCTAGACAGTATAAAGAGTTTAAATATATATTATTGTGACGAAATGTCTTAAAATGAATGTAGAAACAATTGAAATGCTCAAAATGATACTCAGAATTGCATTATTTGCACTTTATATGCGTAATACCCTGTATAATCCAATCTTTTTAAATAAACAAGATATAAATCATATTCTTTACATTATAAACAGTTTAAATGTAGATTATTGTGAAAAAATGACCTAGAATAATTTCAGAAACGATTGAATTGCTCAAATAATACTCAGAATTGCATTATTTGTACTTCATATGCTTAATTATAATGTATAATCCAATATTTTTGGGTTAATAAGATATGAATCATATTCTAGAAAGTATAAAGAGTTTAAATGTGGTTTATTGTGATGAAATGTCTTAAAATGAATCCAGAAACGATTGAAATGCTCAAATGGTACTTAGAATTGCATTATTTGCACTTTATATGCGTAATTACCATTTATAATCTAATCTTTTTGAGTTAATAAGATATGAATCATATTCTACACAGTATAAAGAGTTTAAATGTAGATTATTGTGACAAAATGTCTTAAAATGAATACAGAAACGATTGAAATGCTCAAATGATACTCAGAATTGTATTATTTGCACTTTATATGCATGATTACATTGTATAATCCAATCTTTTTTAATAAACTAGATATAAATCATATTCTTTACAGTATAAACAATTTAAATGTAGATTATTTTGATTAAATGACCTAGAATGAATTCAGAAACGATTGAAATGCTCAAATGATACTAAGAATTGCATTATTTGCAATTTATATGCGTAATTACCTTGTATAATCCAATGTTTTTGAGTAACTAAGATATGAATCATATTATAGACAGTATAAAGAGGTTAAATGTAGATTATTGATATGAAATGTCTTACAATGAATCCAGAAACGATTAAAATGCTCAAATGATACTCAGAATTGCCTTTTTGGCATTTTATATGTGTAATTACCTTGTATAATCCAATCTTTTTGAATAAACTAGATATAAATCATATTACTTACAGTATAAACAGCTCAAATGTAGATTATTGTGATGAAATGACCAAGAATGATTTCAGAAATTATTGAAATGCTCAAATCATACTCAGAATTCCATTATTTGCTCTTTATATGCGTAATTACCATGTATAATCCAATCTTTTTGAGTAAATAAGATATAAATCATATTCTAGACAATATAAAGAAATTAAATATATATTACTGTGTTGGAATGTCTTAATTTGAATCCTGAAACGATCGGAATGCTCAAATGATACTCAGAATTGCAATATTTGTAGTTTATATGGGTAATTACCAGATTTAATCCAATCTTTTTTAGTAAATAATGTATAAATCATATTCTAGATAGTATAAAGAGTTTAAATGTACATTATTGTGATGAAATGTCTTGAAATGAATCCAGAAATGATTGAAATGCTCAAATAATACTCAGAATTGCATTATTTGCATTTTGTATGCTTAATTACCATGTATAATCCAATCTTTTTAATTAAATAAGATATGAATTATATTCTAGACAGTATAAACATATTAAATGTAGATTATTGTGATCAAATGTCTCAAAATGAAACCAGAAATAATTGAAATGCTCAAATCATAATCAGAATTGCATTATTTTGCATTTTATATTCGTAATTACCTTGAATAATCCAATCTTTTTGAATAAACTAGATATAAATCATATTCTTTACTGTCTAAACAGTTTAAATGTAGATTATTGTGGTGAAATGAGCAAGAATGAATTCAGAAACGATTGAAATGCTCAAATAATACTCTGAATTGCAATATTTGCAGTTTATATGCGTAATTACCATGTATAATCCAATATTTTTGAGTAAATAAGATATTAATCATATTCTAGACAGGATAAAGAGTATAAATGTACATTATTGTAATGAAATGTCTTAGAATGAATCCAGAAACCATTGAAATGCTCAAATGATATTCAGAATTGCATTATTTGAATTTTATATGCGTAATTACCATGTATAATCCAATCTTTTTGAGTAATAAGATATGAATCATATTTTAGACAGTATAAAGTGTTTAGATGTAGATTATGTGATGAAATGTCTTAAAATGAACCCAGAAACGATTGAAATGCTCGAATGATACTCAGAATTGCATTATTTGCATTTTATATGCGTAATTACTATGTATGATCTAATATTTTTGAGTAACTAAGATATGAATAATATTCTAGAGAGTATATAGAGTTTAAATGTAGTTTATTGTGATGAAATGTCTTAAAATGAATCCAGAAACGATTGAAATGCACAAATGATACAAAGAATTGCATTATTTGCACTTTATATGCGTAATTACAATGTATAATCCAATCTTTTTCTGTAAATAAGATATGAATCATATTCTAGACAGTATATATAGTTTAAATGTTGATTATTGTGATGAAATGTCTTAAATTGAATCCAGAAACGATTGATATGCTCAAATGATACTAAGAATTGCATGATTTGTACTTTATATGCGCAATTACCTTGTATAATCCAATATTTTTTAATAAACTAGATATAAATCATATTCTTTACAGTATAAACAGATTAAATGTAAATTATTGTGACGAAATGTCATAAAATAAATCCTGAAACGATTGAAATGCTCAAATGATACTCAGAATTGCGTCATTTTCATTTTATATGCGGAATTACAGTTTATAATCCATTCTTTTTGAGTAAATAAGATATTAATCTTATTCTAGACAGTATAATGAGTTTAAATGTAGATTATTGTGACGAAAGGTCTTAAAATGAATCCTGAAACGATTGAAATGCATATGTGATACTCAGAATAGCATTATTAACATTTTATATGTGTAATTACCATGTATAATCCAATCTTTTTAAGTAAATAAGATAGGAATCATATTTTAGACTGTATAAAGAGTATAAATGTAGATTATTGTGATAAAATGTCTTGAAATGAATCCATAAACGTTTGAAATACTCAAATGATACTAAGAATTGCATTATTTGAACTTTATATGCGTAATTACCATGTATAATTCGATCTTTTTGAGCAAACATGGTACGAATCATATTCTAGACAGTATAATGAATTTAAATATAAATTATTGTGAAGTAATGTATTAAAATGAATCTAGAAACGATTGAAATGCTCAGATGATACTCAGAATTGCATTATTTGTAATTTATATTCGTAATTACAAAGGATAATCCAATCTTTTTGCATAAACTAGATATAAATCATATTCTTTACAGTATAAACAGTTTAAATGTAGATTATTGTGATGAAATGACCTAGAATGAATTCAGAAATGATTGAAATGCTCAAATGATACTCAGAATTGCATTATTTTCATTTTATATGCGTAATTAACATGTATAATGCAATATTTTTGAGTAAATAAGATATGAATCATATTATAGAGAGTATAAAGAGTTTAAATGTAGATTATTGTGATGAAATGTCTTAAAATGAATCCAGAAACGATTGAAATGCTCAAATGATACACATAATTGCATTATTTGCAATTTTTATGCGTAGTTACCTTGTATAATACAATCTTTTTGAATAAGCTAGATATAAATCATATTCTTTACAGTATAAACAGTTTAAATGTAGATTATTGTAGTGAAATGACCAAGAATGAATTCAGAAACGATTGAAATGCTCAAATAATACTCTGAATTGCATTATTTGTAATTTATATTCGTAATTACAATGTATAGTTCAATGTTTTTGACTAAATAAGATATGAATCATATTATAGACAGTATGAAGAGTTTAACTGAAGATTATTGTGATGAAATATTTTAAAATGAATCCAGAAACGATTGAAATACTCAAATGATACTCAGAATTGCATTATTTTCAATTTATATGCGTAATTACCATTTATAATCCAATATTTTTGAGTCAATAAGAAAAGAATCATATTCTATGCAGTATAAAGAGTTTAAATGTAAATTATTGTGATGAAACGCCCTCGAATGAATTCAGAAACGATTGCAATGCTCAAATAATACTCAGAATTGTAATATTTGCACTTTATATGCGTAATTACCATGTATAATCCAATCGTTTTGAATAAAATAGATATAAATCATATTCTTTACAGTATTCAACTTAAATGTAGATTATTGTGATGAAATGACCAAGAATGAATTCAGAAACTATTGAAATGCTCACATGATACTCAGAATTGCATTATTTGCAATTTTTATGTGTAATTACCATGTATAATACAATCTTTTTGATCAAATAGATATAAATAATATTCTTTATTGTATAAATAGTTTAAATATAGAATATTGTGATGAAATCTAGAATTGATTGAAATGCACGAATGATACTCAGAATTGCATTATTTTCATTTTACATGCGTAATAACTATGTATAATACAATCTTTTTGGGTAAATAAGATATGAATCATATTCTAGAAAGTATAAAGAGTTTAAATATAGATTATTGTGAGGAAATGTCTTAAAACGACTCCAGAAACTATTGAAATGACCAAATGATACTCAGAATTGCATTATTTGAATTTTATATGCGTAATTACAGTGTATAATCGATTCTTTATGAGTAAATAAGATATTAATTTTATTCTAGACAGTATAAAGAGTTTAAATGCAGATTATTGTGATGAAATATCTTCAAATGAATTCAGAAACGATTGAAATGCTCAAATGATACTCAGAATTGCAATATTTGTACTTTATATGCTTAATTACCATTTATAATCCAATCTTTTTGAGTAAATAAGATATGAATCGTATTTTACACAGTATAAAGAGTTTAAATGTAGATTATTGTGATCAAATGCTTTAAAATGAATCCAGAAACGATTGAAATGCACGAATGATACTTAGAATTGCATAATTTCCATTTTATATGCGTGATTACCATGTATAATCCCATCATTTTGAGTAAATAAGATATGAATCATATTCTAGACAATATAAAAATTTTAAATGTTGATTATTGTGAAGAAATATGTTAAAATTAATCCTGAAACGATTGAAATGCACGAATGATACTCAGAATTGCATTATTTCCATTTTATATGCGTAATTACCATGTATAATCCAATCTTTTGGAGTAAATAAGATATGAATCATATTCTTGACAGTATAAAAATTTTAAATTTATATTATTGTGATGAAATGTCTTAAAATGAATCCAGATACGATTGAAATGCTCAAATGATACACATAATTGCATTATTTGTACTTTATATGCGTAGTTACCCTTGTATAATCAAATCTTTTTGAATAAACTAGATATAAATCATATTCTTTAAAGTATAAACAGTTTAAATGTAGATTATTATGGTGAAATGACCAAGAATGAATTCAGAAATGGTTGAAATGCTCAAATAATACTCTGAATTACATTTTTTGCAATTTATATGCGTAATTACAATGTATAATCCAATCTTTTTGAGTAAATAAGATTTGAATCATATTCTAGACAGTATAAAGGGTTTAACTGTAGATTATTGTGATAAAATGTCTTGAAATGAATCGAGAAACAACTGAAATACTCAAACGATTCTCAGAATTGCATTATTTGCGATATATATGCGTAATTACCATTTATAATCCAATCTTTTTGAGTCAATAAGATATAAATAATAGTCTATGCAGTGTAAAGAGTTTAAATGTAGATTATTGTGTTGAAATGTCTTAAAATGAATCCAGAAACGATTGAAATGCTCAAATGATACTAAGAATTACCTTATTTGCACTTTATATGCGTAATTACCTTGTATAATCCAATCTTTCTAAATAAACTAGATATAAATAATATTCATTACTGTATAAATAGTTTCAATGTAGATTATTGTGTTGAAATTACGTAGAATGAATTCATAAACGATTGAAATGCTCAAATGATACTCAGAATTGCATCATTTGCAATTTAGATGCGTAATTATCATGTAATATCCCATCTTTTTGAGTAAATAATATATCAATCATATTATAGACAGTATAAAGAGTTTAAATGTAGATTATTGTGATGAAATGTCAAAAAATGAATCCAGAAACGATTGAAATGATTAAATGATACTCAGAATTGCCTTATTTGCACTTTATATGCGTAATTACCTTGTATAATCCAATCTTTTTAAATAACAAGATATAAATAATATTCTTTTCAGTATAAATAGTTTAAATATAGATTATTGTGTTGAAATTACCTAGAATGAATTCAGAAACGATTGAAATGCTGAAATGATACTCAGAATTGTATTATTTGCAATTTATATGCGTAATTATCATGTAATATCCAACCTTTTTGAGTAAATAAGATATCAATCATATTATAGACAGTATAAAGAGTTTGAATGTAGATTATTGTGAGGAAATGTCATAAAATGAATCCAGAAACGATTGAAATGCTCAAATGATACTCAAAATTGCATTATTTGCACTTTATATGCTTAATTACCATTTATATCCAATCTTTTTGAGTAAAGGTGATATGAATCGTATTCGACACAGTATAAACAGCTTAAATGTAGATTATTGTGATGAAATGTCCTAGAATGAATTCCGAAACGATTGAAATGCTCACATCATAATCAGAATTGCATTATTCGCAATTTATATGCGTAATTACAATGTATAATCCAATTTTTTAAATAAACTAGATATAAATCATATTCTTTACAGAATAAATAGTTAAATGTAGATTATTATAATGAAATAACCTAGAATGAATTTAGAAACGATTGAAATGCTCAAATGGTACACAGAATTGCATTATTTGCAATTTATATGCGTAATTACCATGTATGATCCAATATTTCTGAGTAATTAAAATATGAAACATATTATATAAAGTATAAAGAGTTTAAATATAGCTTATTGAGATGAAATGTCTTAAAATAAATCCAGAAACGATTGAAATGCTCAAATGATACTCAGAATTGCCTTATTTGCATTTTATATGCGCAATTACCTTGTATAATCCAATCATTTTGAATAAACTATATATAAATCATATTCTTTACAGTATAAATGGTTTAAATGTAGATTATTGTGATGAAATGACCTAGAATGAATTCAGAAACGATTCAAATGCTCAAAAGATACTCAGAATTGCATTATTTGCACTTTATAGGCGTAATTACCATGTATAATCAAATCTTTTTGAGTAAATATGATATGAATCATATTCGAGACAGCATATAGAGTTTAAATGTAGATTATTGTGATGAAATATCTTATAATTAATGCAGGAACGATTGAAATGCTCAAATAATACTCAGAATTGCATTATTTGCACTATATATGCGTAATTACCTTGTATAATCCAATCTTTTTTAATACACTAGATATAAATCATATGATTTACAGTATAAACAGTTTCAATGTAGATTATTGCGCTGAAATAACCTAGAATGATTTCAGAAATGATTGAAATACTCAAATGATACTCAGAATTGCATTATTTGCTCTTTATATGCGTAATTACCAAGTATAATCCCATCTTTTTGAGTAAATAATATATGAATCATATTATAGACTGTATAAAGAATTTAAATGTAGATTATTGAGATAAAATGTCATAGAATGAATGCAGAAACGATTGAAATACTCAAGTGATATTCAGAATTGCATTATTTGCACTTTATATGCATAATTACCATGTATGATCCAATCTTTTTGAATAAACTAGATATAAATCCTATTCTTTCCAATATAAACAGTTTAAATGTAAATTATTGTGATGAAATGACCTAGAATGAATTCAGAAACGTTTGAAATGCTCAATTGATACTCAGAATTGCATTATTTGCACTTTGTATGCGTAATTACCATGTATAATCCAATCTTTCTGATAAATAAGATATGAATCATATTATAAAAAGAATAAAGAGTTTCAATATAGATTATTGAGATGAAATATCTTAAAATAAAACCAGAAACGATTGAAATGCTCAAATGATACTAAAAATTGCCTTATTTGCATTTTATATGCGTAATTACCTTGTATAATCCAATCTTTTTGAATAAACTAGATATAAATCGTATTCTTTACAATATAAATGGTGTAAATGTATATTATTGTAATGAAATGACCTAGAATGAATTCAGAAACGATTGAAATGCTCAGAAGATACTCAGAATTGCATTATTTGCATTTTATATGCGTAATTACCATGTATAATCCAAATTTTTTGAGTAAATAAGATATGAATCATATTATAGACAGTATAAAGAGTTTAAATGTAGATTATTGAGATTAAATGTCTTAAAATGAATCCAAAAATGATTGAAATGCTCAAATGATAACTCAGAATTGACTTATTTGCATTTTAGATGCGTAATTACCATGTATAATGCAATCTTTTTGTGTAAATAAGATATGAATCATATTCTTTATAGTATGTAGATTATTGTGATGAAATGTCTTAAATTGAATCCAGAAACGATTGAATTGCTCAAATGATACACATAATTGCATTATTTGCACTTTATATGCGTAATTACAATGTTTAATCCAATGTTTTTGAGTAAATAAGATATGAATCATATTCTAGACAGTGTAAACAGTTTAACTGTAGATTATTATGATGAAATGTCTTAAAATGAATCGAGAATCAAATGAAATACTCAAATGATACACAGAATTGCATTATTTGCACTTTATATGCGTAATTACCAAGTATGATCCAATCATTTTGAATAAACTAGATATAAATTATATTATTTACAGTATAACCAGTTTGAATGTAGATTAATGTGATGAAATATCTTAAAATGAATCCAGAAACGATTGAAATGCTCAAAAGATAATCAAAATTACATTATTTGCACTTTATATGCGTAATTACCAAGTATGATCCAATCATTTTGAATAAACTAGATATAAATCATATTCTTTACAGTATAGTTTGAATGTAGATTATTGTGATGAAATGACCTAAAATGAATTCAGAAATGATTGAAATGCTCAAAAGATAGTCAGAATTGCATTATTTGCAATTTATATGCGTAATTACCTTGTACAATCCAATGTTTCTGAGTAAATAATATATGAATCATATTATAGACAGTATAAAGAGTTTAAATGTAGATTATTGAGATTAAATGTCTTAAAATGAATCCAGAAAAGATTGAAATGCTCAAATGATACTCAGAATTGCATTATTTGCAATTTATATGCGTAATTACCATGCATAATCCAATCTTTTTTATTAAACTAGAAATAAATCATATTCTTTACAGTAAAAACAGTTTGAATGTAGATTATTGTGATGAAATGTTTTAAAATGAATCCAGAAATGATTGAAATGCTCAAATGATACTCAGAATTGCATTATTTGCACTTTATATGTATAATTACCATGTATAATCCAATCTTTTTGAATAAACTAGATATAATCATATTCTTTACAGTATAAAAAGTTTAAATGTAGATTATTGTGATGAAATGACCTAGAATGAATTCAAAAACTATTGAAATGCTCAAATGATACACGGAATTGTATTATTTGCACTTTATATGCTTAATTACCATTTATAATCCAATCTTTTTGAGTAAATAAGATATGAATCGTATTCTACACAGTATAAAGAGTTTAAATATAGATTATTGTGATGAAATGCCTTAAAATGAACCCAGAAACGATTGAAATGCACTAATGATACTCAGAATTGCATTATTTCTATTTTATATGCGTAATTACCATGTATAATCCAATCTTTTTGAGTAAATAAGATATGAATCAGATTCTAGGCAGTATGAAGAGTTTTAATGTATATTATTGTGATGAAATGTTTTAAAATGAATACAAAAAAATTTGAAAAGTTTAGGAATAAATTTCCGCCTAGGAATAGGCTATTCCTCAAATTCCTAAGCGATCCAAACGGCCCACTAGAGAGTATAAAGAGTTTAAATATAGATTATTGTGATGAAATGTCATAAAATGAATCCAGAAATGATTGAAATGCTCAAAGGATACTCAGAATTGCATTATTTGCATTTTATATGCGTAATTACCATGTATAATCCAATTTTTTTTTAGTAAATAAGATATGAGTCATATTAGAGACAGTATAAAGATTTTAAATGTAGATTATTGTGATGAAATGTCTTAAAATGAATCCAGAAACGATTGAAATGCTCAAATGATACTCAGAATTACATTATTTGCACTTTATATGCATAATTACCTTGTATAATCCAATCTTTTTGAATAAACTAGGTATAAATCATATTATTTACAGTATAAACAGTTAAAATGTAGATTATTGTGATGAAATTACCTGGAATATATTCAGAAACGATTGAAATGCTCAAATGATACTCAGAATTGCATTATTTGCACTTTATATGCTTAATTATCATGTATAATCCAATCATTTTGAGTAAATAAGATAGGAATCATATTATAGACGGCATAAAGAGTTTAAATATAGATTATTGTAATTAAATGTCTTAAAATGAATCCAGAAACGATTGAAATCCTCAATTTATACTCAGAATTGCATTATTTGAAATTTATATGCGTAATTACCAAGTATAATCCAATATTTTTGAGTAAATAAGATATGAGTCATATTCTAGACAGTATAAAGATTTTAAATGTAGATTATTGTGATGAAATATATTAAAATGAATCCAGAAACAATTGAAATGCTCAAATGATACTCAGAATATCATTATTTGAATTTTATATGCGTAATTACCATGTATAATCCAATCTTTTTGAGTAAATAAGATATGATCATATTATAGACAGTAGAAAGATTTTAAATTTTGATTATTGTGATGAAATGTCTTAAAATGAATCCAGAAACGATTGAAATGCTCAAATGATACTCATAATTGCATTATTTGCACTTTATCTGCGTAATTACCTTGTATAATCCAATCTTTTTTAATAAACTAGATATAAATCATATTCTTTACAGTAAAACAGTTTAAATGTAGATTATTGTGATTAAATATCTTAAAATGAATCCAGAAACGATTGAAATGCTGAAATGATACTCAGAATTGCATTATTTGCACTTTATATGTGTAATTACCAAGTATGATCCAATCTTTTTGTATAAACTAGATAGAAATCATATTTTTTACAGTATAAACAGTTTAAATGTAGATTATTGTGGTGAAATGACTAAGAATGAATTCAGAAACGATTGAAATGCTCAAATAGTACTCTGAAATAAATTATTTGCAATTTATATGCGTAATTACAATGTTTAATCCAATGTTTTTGAGTAAATAAGATATGAATCATATTCTACACGGTGTACAAAGTTTAACTGTAGATTATTATAATGAAATGTCATAAAATGAATCCATAAACGAATGAAACACTGAAATGATACTCAGAATTGCATTATTTGCACTTTATATGCGTAATTACCAAGTATGATCCAATCATTTTGAATAAACTAGATACAAATCATATGTTTTACAGTATAAATAGTTTGAATGTAGATTATTGTGATGAAATGTCTTAAAATGAATCCAGAAACAACTGAAATGCTCAAATGATACTCAGAATTGCATTATTTGCACTTTATATGCGTAATTACCAAGTATGATCCAATCAATTTGGATAAACTAGATATAAATCATATTCTTTACAGTATAAATGGTTTAAATGTTGATTATTGTGATAAAATGACCTAAAATGAATTCAGAAACAAATGAAATGCTCAAAAGATATTTAGAATTGCATTATTTACAATTTATATACGTACTTACCATGTATAATCCAATGTTTTCGAGTAAATAAGATATGAATCATATTATAGACAGTATAAAGAGTTTAAATGTAGATTATTCAGATGAAATGTCTTAAAATCAATCCAGAAACGAATGAAATGCACAAATGATACTCAGAATTGCATTATTTGCACTTTATATGTGTAATTACCTTGTATAATCCAATCTTTTTGATTAAACTAGATGTAAATCATATTTTTTACAGTATAAACAGTTAAAATGAAGATTATTGTGATGACATGACCTAGAATGAATACAGAAACGATTGAAATGCTCAAATGATACTCCGAATTGCATTATTTGCAATTTATACCCTTAGTTACCATTTATAATTCAATTTTTTCGAATAAATAAGATATGAATTGTATTCTTTACAGTATAAACAGTTTAAATGTAGATTATTGTGATGAAATGAGTTAGAATGAAATCAGAAACGATTGAAATGCTCAAATGATACACGGAATTGCATTATTTGCACTTTATATGCTTAATTACCATTTATAATCCAATCTTTTTGAGTAAATGAGATATGAATCGTATTCTACACAGTATGAAGAGTTTAAATGTATATTATTGTGATGAAATGTCTTAAAATGAATACAGAAAAATTTAAAATGTTCAAATGATACTCAGAACTGCATTATTTGCAGTTCATATGCATAATTCCCTTGTATAGCCCAATCTTTTTGAATAAACTAGATATAAATCATATTGTTTACAGTATAAACTGTTTAAATATAGATTATTGTGATGAAATGACCTAGAATGAATTCAGAAACGATTAAAATGCTCTAATGATACTCAGAATTGCATTATTTACACTTTATGTGCTTAATTACCGTGTATAATTCAATCTTTTGGAGTAAATAAGATATGAATCATATTCTAGACAATATAAAGAGTTTGACTGTAGATTATTGTGATGAAATGGCTTAAAATGAATCCAGAAACGATTGAAATGCTCCAATGATACTCAGAATTGCATTATTTGCAATTTATATGCGTAATTACCATTTATAATCCATTCTTTTTGAGTCAATAAGATATGAATCATATTCTTCTACGCAGTATAAAGAGTTTAAATGTAAATTATTGTGATGAAATGTCCTTAAATGAATCCAGAAATGATTGAAATGCTCAAATGATACTCAGAATTGCCTTATTTGCAATTTATATACGTAATTACCTTGTATAGTCCAATATTTTTGAATAAACTACATAAAAATCTTATTATAGACAATATAAAGAGTTTAAATGTAGATTATTGTGATGAAATGTCTTATAATGAATCCAGAAACGATTGAAATGCTCAAATGATACTCAGAATTGCCTTATTTGCAATTTATATGCGTAATTACCTTGTATAGTCCAATGTTTTTGAATAAACTACATAAAAATCTTATTCTAGACAGTATAAATAGTTTAAATGTAGATTATTGTGATGAAATGTCTTATAATGAATCCAGAAACGATTGAAATGCTCAAATGATACTAAGAATTGCCTTATTTGCACTTTATATGCTCAATTACCTTGTATAATCCAATCTTTTTAAATAAACTAGATATAAATCATATTCTTTATAGTATAAACAGTTTAAATATGGATCATTGTGATGGAACGACCTAGAATGAATTTAGAAACAATTGAAATGCTGAAAAAATACTCATAATTGCATTATTTGAAATTTATATGCGTAATTACCATATATAATCCAATGTTTTTGCGTAAACAAGATATGAATCATATTATAGACAGTATAAATAGTTTAAATGTAGATTATTGAGGTGAAATGTCTTAAACTGAATCCAGAAACGTTTGAAATGCACGAATGATACTCAGAATTGCATTATTTCCATTTTATATGCGTAATTACTATGTATAATCTAATCTTTTTGAGTAAATAAGATATGAATCATATTCTTGACAGTTTAAAGAGTTTATATGTATATTATTGTGATGAAATTTCTTAAAATGAATACAGAAACGATTGAAATGTTCAAATGATACTCAGAATTGCATTATTTTGCACTTCATATGCGTAATAACCTTGTATAATCCAATCTTTTTTAATAGACTAGATATAAATTATATTCTTTACAGTATAAACCGTTTAAATGTACATTATTGTGATGAAATGACTTAGAATGAATTCAGGAACGATTGAAATGCTCAAATGATACATAGAATTGCATTATTTGCACTTTATATGCTTATTTACCATTTATAATCGAATGTTTTTGAGTAAATAAGATATGAATCGTATTCTGCACAGTATAAAGAGTTTAAATGTAGATTATTGTGATGAAATGTCTAAAAATGAATCCAGAAACGATTGAAATGCACGAATGTTACTCAGAATTGCATTATTTCCATTTTATATGCGTAATTATCATGTATAATCTAATCTTTTTGAGTAAATAAGATATGAATCATATTCTAAACAGTTTAAAGAGTTTGAATGTATGTTATTGTGATGAAATGTCTTAAAATGAATACAGAAACGATTGAAATGTTCAAATGATACTCGAAATTGCATTATTTGCACTTCATATGCGTAATTACCTTGTATAATCCAATCTTTTTTAATAGACTAGATATAAATCATATTCTTTGCAGTATAAACAGTTTAAATGTACATTATTGTGATGAAATGACCTAGAATGAATACAGAAACGATTGAAATGCTCAAATGATACACAGAATTGCATTATTTGCACTTTATATGCTTATTTACTATTTATAATCGAATCTTTTTGAGTAAATAAGATATGAATCGTATTCTGCACAGTATAAAGAGTTTAAATGTAAGTTATTGTGATGAAATGTCTTAAGATGAATCCAGAAACGATTGAAATGTACGAATGATACTCAGAGGTGCATTATTTCCATTTTATATGCGTAATTACCATGTATAATCCAATCTTTTTGAGTAATAAGATATGAATCATATTCTAGACAGTTTAAAGAGTTTAAATGTATATTATTGTGATGAAATGTCTTAAAATGAATACAGAAACGATTGAAATGTTCAAATGATACTCGAAATTGCATTATTTGCACTTCGTATGCGTAATTACCTTGTATAATCCTATCTTTTTAAATAAACTAGATATAAATCATATTCTTTACAGCATAAACAGTTTAAATGTAGATTATTGCGTTGAAATGACCTAAAATGAATTCATAAACGATTGAAATGCTCTAATTATACTCAGAATTGCATTATTTGCACTTTATATGCTTAATTAGCATGTATAATTCAGAATTACCATGTCTAACCTTGATTCGTTTGGCAAACTCAAGTGATGTAGATTAGTGCACTAACCTCAGGAAAAGTGCTAACCCCACCTCACCAAACGCACCTGCATTGGGTTAATAAGGTTAGTGGTGTAAAGTTAGTACTTTTTGGAGTTAGAGGGGTATAGTGGCGATGGTAGTGATTGGTTCGGGTTAGTGCTAGTCTAAGGTTAATGAATGTTGTTTGGTGTGGTATGATGATGTTAGTACTTTAAGGTTAGTAACAATTAGTACTATAATTATAATTAAATATTATTAATTAGCAGTTATTAATAATAATTAATTTTAATAAAAATATATTATTATTTATTATTAATTAAAATGTTATCAATTATTAATTATTACTACCATTATTAAAAAAATATTATTAATTATCATTATTATTATAATTTTATATTAAGGATTATTTAAATTTATACAATTATTATAATTAATAATTAATTATTAATTAACTAATTGATATTAATTATTAGTTACTAATTAATATTAAATATTACTACTTATTCTTAATATTAATTATTATAAATTATTAATTACTATTAATTATTAATTACTATTAATTATTATCAATTATAATTTATTATTAATTATTAATTATTAAATATTAATAATTAATAATTATTAATTATTGTTAATTATTAATTATCATTATTAATACAAGATTAAAGCTAGCCTACGAAGTGGTGAAATCACTAACCCACATCTTGGGAGAGTTAGTGGGTTAGCATTTGGTTAGCACTAACTTTAGCTAACCTCAATTCATTTGATGAGTTGTGGTTGGTTGGTTAGTTCCACTAACCTTAGCAATGCCAAACGTGAGGCATGACATTCAAACTACTCGAAATAATTTAAGAACAACACGAGGAATTAACATTCAAATCAAAATTATAATCAAACAACGTGATATGTAATCTTGGCCGCTTCAGGATTTAACATCATTTTAATATTTTTTTATTCCAAAAAAGTTAATCATACTTAAAATAACGCATATCACATGATTAATTAGATCATGATTCGTTTAGCTAGCAAATTTGAAATCTCTAAATTTCCCATAATTTTACTCATGTGGAATTTCAAAAATTTAGTTATATTAATAACATTATTGTGTAAATTTTAAAATTTAATAAATAATGAATTATTTATTAAACTCATATATACACTAAACAAATTCATAGTGTAACAATTTTTAACATCGAACTATAATATGCTATAGTAAAGAACTTGTTGATTTATTATATTTTTTATAAACATCCTGCCCGTGATGGTGCTAAAAAATGAAGTCAACAACTACTTATATCGTAAATCATTTGGTTTAATGCCCCACCTTAATTAATGTTTAGTGGTTTTCTTTCTTTATACCTGTGATACCCTGAATTTTTTACTGTTTCTGAATTTATTTTTTTATATAAAATTGGGTGCACTTGCTTGGTTTTATTTTGAGTAATTTCTTTGCATGAAATTAAAATTTTAAACCTACTGTTATTCTGAAATAGAAATATTAAAATTTCTAGTTTGCATTATAAAGAGTTTAATTATATTACTTATGTGGCATAATTAATTTTTAGGCAATGAACTAGGATTTTTGATTAATTGGTTGAGACATTAAATTGGAATATATATATATATATATAGAGAGAATGGATAAAATACACTGATGTGTACGGATCGTCCCCGTACACATCAGTCGTTTTTCAAGATCCGAAATTTAAATGGTCAATCCGAACCGTTCAACTTGTTCTTTATATTGAAAAACTCTTGCAGACCAAATTTTACATTTTTTCGAATTTTTTTGCTATATATTATGATATTTTCAAATTGGAGGGCCTGAAATACTCCAATTATAGTGTTTTTTGAAAATATCATAATAAATAGCAAAAAAATTCGAAAAAATGTAAAATTTGGTCTATCTAGGTTTTTCAATATGGCGAACAACTTGAACGGTTCGGATTGACCGTTTGAATTTCGGATCTTGAAAAACGACTGATGTGTACGGGGACGATCCGTACACATCAGTGTTCTATATCCATTCTCTCTCTATATATATATATATATATATATATATATATATATATATATATATATATTCGGAAATAAAAGAGGACCAAACCTCTCTCTCTCTTTTTCCTTCGGCTCCAACAGAGAAGAAATCATCTCTCCTCTCTCCAAAACTGAAACCCCACCTCTCAAACTCAATCTCCCCCATTCCTCCACCGTTTCACCGGATCAAAGTATTTTCTCGGGATTGAAATTGCTAGGTCAAGGACGAGCATAGTACTTTCTCAACGAAAATATGCATTGGACCTTCTTTCGGAGACGGAGATGCTGGGCTGTAGGGTTGTCCCTACTCCTATCGAGCCGAATCAGAAGACGTGTGCTGAAGGGGGTGACTCGGTAGATAAAGAACAATACCAAAGACTAGTTGGTAAGCTCATTTATCTATGCCATACGAGACCTGATATTTCTCATGCAGTGAGTGTGGTGAGTAGATACATGCATGATCCGAGACAACAACATTTGGATGCTGTTCACAGAATTCTCAGATATATCAAGGGGAGTTCCGGAAAAGGACTGTGGTTCAGAAGTCATGGGCATCTGAGAGTTGAAGGCTATTGTGATGTTGATTGGGCAGGTTGTTTGGATGATCGTAGATCTACCACAGGATATTGTGTGTTTGTTGGAGGCAATCTTGTGGCTTGGCGGAGTAAGAAGCAAGATGTGGTGGCCAGATCTACAGCTGAGGCTGAGTACAGGACTATGGCACTCAGCCTATGTGAGTTGATGTGGGTGAAAAATCTCCTATCTGAATTGCGCGTGTTTCGAAGGGAGTCTTTACAACTCTGGTATGACAATAAGTCAGCAATCAATATTACAAACAATCCAGTTTAGCATGATCTCACTAAACATGCGAAAATTGATCGTTTCTTCATCAAAGAACAACTGAATAATGGAGTGCTGACTTTGAATTATGTGAAATCAGAAGAACAGTTGGTTGATTGTCTAACAAAGGGTTTGGGTTGTAAGCAGTTTGAGAGTTCTTGTAACAAGATGGGGATGATTGATATCTATCGCCCATCTTGAGGAAGAGTGTTGAGTTATATTAATTATTATGTTATTTATAGAAGTTATGTTATTAATTATTATGTTATTCATAGAAGTTATGCTCTCCACCATATCCACCAGACAATTAATAACACTATAAAAATAACTCCCAAAACTCCCAACGCCCCAACTATGATCCAAATGTATGATGATATACCATGAGCTCTATGTGGATGATGATGACTGAAGAGAAGTGGCGGTGATGATGCAGTCTCATTAACACCATAGTAGACACCAACTGATAAAGTAAAGTTACAAAAAATTGATATAATTCACATTTAGTCATAAACAAGACAAATTAATTTGAATTCGGCTTGAATTATAATTTGGACGTGAGTAAAAGATGAATGATTTGAAATCCGACTTTTCATCTGATAATTCTCGAAAAATCAAACTAGTTCAAATTTTATAAAATTTCAAACTAATTCACGCCCAACTCGACTTGTAATCCAAATAAAATCAAAAGCGGGGCAATCTGAAATCAAACTCTTGATTCATCAAAATTGTCATTTTAGCAAGAAAAACGTAACTCGACCTGAATTTTTTTCCTTCCGAATTTCGAGGTCAAGGATACAAAAGAAGAGGTTGCAATATCCTTATCCAATCTGGTATGGAACAACTACAACCTTTGAAGTTTGAACTTATAATTGCACACGACTTAAAAATATGATGCGACTCTGACCTTTGACCCGTTGTGGTTGTGGCTTCGGCTTGTTTGGACCTTGGATGGACCTATAATAACTAATCGAGCCTATATAAAAAGATTCTCTCCTTTTTAGGCCCAGTAGAATTTAAATGGGTCAATAGAAATTCAGGGGTTTTAGTTGTGGGTGAATTCTTCATTGAAAAGAAAAAAAATGGACCTTTAACACGATTTTTATAGTAGCCATAAATCCGAATTTAGATTAGACCAGAATTTTAAAAATTATGCTGAGCCTTAAAACTGAATGGGCTGAGAGAAGTAAGGAGAAGCTGCAAGTGACATTTTGCACGATGCTCGTAATTACTAATTACCAAGAAAAAATTTAGTGCGAAGATCACAAATTGCGGTCCTCTTCTTTCAGAGCACCTTTCTAAAAAAGTATTATGTTTTCGGACCTCATCTGTACATATTAAAGTTATTAACTGTGGGTTTCTATTTCTAAACTGGAGACAAATTGAAGGGGACCTCTCATGTGCTACATGATCCTAAAAGAAATATAGGGATAGGGATTTAATATTTGTGATGGCTTTTGTTGAGAATGGTAAATGGTTTCCAGTCCATTTGTGGAATCCACATTTTGTGCAAGCTACAGAAATAGTTTCCTATGAATGAATAAATATAATGAACGAGCCCCCACATTTAAATCAAACAATATTATTAAAGACTTACAAAAGAAAAAAATATATAATATTCTAAATCTAACCAGTGTATTTTTCCTATTTCCTACAAGAAAAAAATACGCCGGTTTACTTGTTACTTTTTATTTTCCTCTTGAGTCGTGAGAACAGAATTCCAAACAAGGCAACTCCAACCCCCTCAAACCTCAATTTACTGGAGATGCTGTAAACAAACTTCCGGCTTTTTCACTTGTAGCCCACGTTGATACCATGTCGAGAGGCCGGTACACCATTTAATGCTGAGCCCTTCCCCATAGCCATGCCTCATGACACCATCTTAATGGAAAGCATAACATGTCTCTATACCCTGTCACTCAGTCACTACCCTTGCACGCAACAAGGTTACATGTCTTCCAACAAATGTCTCCTTGATCTTTAGATTCTCAACCTTCCCAATGCACATCCTCACAAGCGTGCATCCAGGAAATTAATAAAAGCCTCTCACTAGCTGGTTTCGGACATTTACCACAAACAGTGAGTTTGTACCAGGCGCAGATTCAGTTGGGGGTTTCGAGACCCCTAATGAAAATAGCCACAGATCGAGAGCCAACTACAACCCATCACAGTATTAGCAAATCGTGATTCATCCCTAGTTCTTTCATCTCCGCACCTCCAACTCGACCCAAACGCCAATTTCTGGGCTCCACCCTATTTTGGACTTTGGACTATTGACAAGCCGAAAAAGACATACGGCAATAGAACTCCCGTACCATGTTAAAGCATACTAGGAAAGACAAATTGACTGCTGGGTGGAATTAATTTGAATAACAGGTAGTCCAATATGGCCAAGCATGTCAAACTGACACCAGTATTTTTTACTTCATGCCTTCACTCACATAGTCCTGTTATTCTAACATGCTTGGTAATTAAAGCAATTGAGTAAATATCTATTTTTATTAGGGTCATGCTACGGTGGACACCAAAATTTTTACAAAATGCTCAGCGATAAATCACAGCCGTACAAAATTGGAGGGGTAAAATCGGTATATCCTACTTCTCTCTCCGTCTCTCCGTCTCTATCCGTTAAGCACTGAAAAAAATGAAAAGATTTTATCGGAGAAGATCGGAACCAAAATCGCATCTAAATTTTTTTCCATACATTCTTCCTCCTTTCTCCCTCCTCTCTTCCGAACAAAATCTAAAAACCTGAAGCGCCTGCTCCTGTTTTCCTCCTCGCCGCCTGCTCCATTTTTCGGCTCGTCCTTCCCTTCCCCTCGCCGCCTGCTCCTTTAGTCTCTCTGTCTCTCTCCATTCGGCTTGTCCTTCTCCGCCTGCTCCTCTTTTCCTCCTCGAGGTAACTCATTGGTTTCTGACTTTTTTTAAAAAAAATTTAACGATTTCACTAGTTTCACTTGTATTTAAAAAAAGGTTCTTGCTCTCACCTATCTCGTTTGCTGTCCTGCGACCTTCTGCACATTTTTGTTGCATTTTCATAAACTTCAATTTCGCGTGATATTTCATTGCCGTTCTCAGGTCTGGTTCTGATGGGTTCAGCCAAGAACAACTTCTCATTTCCTTGTTGCTGTTCTTTTCGTATCCATTCGGGGTAAAAAATTAGCACTTCAAATTTGGACTCGACGATGAATCTAAAAACCAAGAGAACACAACATGCCTGGGGTATCAGTTGTCATGCCTTTAAAGGGACTTTAATATTGTAATGTTAATTTTGTAATTATTGGATTCTATTTTCAAAGTATGCACTGCATTACAACAATTCTTGTAGGTATTCCTTTCTCTGTTGTTGGACAACTTTCTGTATCCAATTTCTGCATTTCGATCCCACTTTTCACAATCCATAAATTGGTCAGGCATACGTTACTATTTGAAGGATGGAAAGATAAGCAAGGTATGCTTAGTTGTTTCTTTGTACACCTGTTAGCCAAAATCTATTTATGTTTTCTATAATTGTGCTTGGTCAGTTAGATTCCAATTTGTTAAACTAAGGATTACCATACTGGATGACAATAATGTGCCAATGAAGGTACAACATCAATGTTGTCCTGTGATTTTTTTAGCTCACTGAATCCTTTACAACATCAATGTTGTTCTCTTAATATCAACGTTGTCCTGTGATTTTGAGCTCACTGAATCCTTTACAACATCATCTGTAGCTGTGTCATGGTACAAAGCCTTCACTAAATTTACAAACCGCCTCCTAAAAGTGGGCATCCTGGTCATGTTAGCTACTATCCCTTGCAACCTGTTTAGAGAAGTACAGTGAAGTAGTGATGTCACTAAATTGTAATTAAACCAAAACTGAAGCCCCCACGGTTCTCAACTGGTACATTACTTTTTTTTCTCAAGGGCTATGTTTGGCAAGGTTGGCGAACAGCTAGTTTGCGAACTAGTCTTGTTCGCATGAACCAAACAACCAAAAAAATTTGATGAACTTAGAACAAGTGCCTTGTTCTCAATCCCACCTTTTTGTGCGGACAATAACTTGGGAACAAGAACTGGGAGGGAAAACCAATGCTGTTCTATTCTTTATTCTGTGCTTGTTCACATATTTACCAAACATAGCCAAGGACTATATCATAAATTGAAAATGGAAAGTTCAAACTTCAGTACTGTCAGTGACATGGTAGCTTTCAATTGCAGTTACAAATTTATATGAAGCAACTTTCCTGGGCAGATGGGGATGCAGCAGCTGGTAAATGAAGGAAGGCAGTTCTTGGATGTGATTAGGGGTGTTTTAGCAAATTTTAATGAGTGATTTTACAAGCACTGTCTTTTTACTTTGGTTTGATTGTAATGTTATTTGGTGGGGGATTGGTTTGTCTGTCTTTTAATGAGTGAATTCATCCGAATTGCCTATTTTCTCAATTGTGCAAAGCAAGCAAATTGGTACTGGTACCGCTGTTTGGGTACCACTGTACCACCGCTCACAATGGAAGTTGTACCGCTTTGATATTGTCTGTTTAATCAACAACTTTGATATTGCCTATTTAATAAACCACTTTGATATGCAACGGGCAGCAAGGCAATGGACAATTGATTCTTTCCCTTTCAAAATATATCAAACGGTGGCCACTGAGTTGTCAATAAATATAAAGTATTTACCTTTTATAAATTAAGATGGGACTCAATTAAGATATTCAATTCACTTTGGTATTGCCTTATCATATTCCATAAATATACCAAACGTGTCACTTTCCAACCAATTAGTTTCCTGACATATGATTTTTTTCTCTTTCCAACCAATTTGTTGACATATGACTCTTAAGGATTTATGGTATAACAGATCTTTCATTAAGTTGAAATATAAATTCAGCCATTTATTTAACTGCAAATCTGGCCTAAAGAAAAAAAAATAAGGTATGAAACTATCAACGAATTTTTGTAAATAGAAAGATATGTAGCAATTCGATTATAACAAATCTTTCATTAAATCCAGCTGATAAGATTATAGGTTGATATATAAATCTAGCTGCAATATCCAATTTTGATATACTCCACTCGGCCCCAAACGTGTCACTTTAATATATTTAATCAACCACTTTTCACCAATTTATTGCGTCTTCCATATGTCACCTTGATTAACAATTTGACTACCATCGAAAATTATTATAATCCAATGAACAAAATTAAAACAAATTTAAAATGGATTGTTTATTCAAACGTGTCAAATGGATTGTTTATTTTCCTTTTAAAATGGATTTTCTATTTTCTTTTTTAAAATAAAAAATGAAAATAATCCATATAGGCTGTTCATTTCCTTTTTTTTTAACAAAATGACAAAGCGAATTCAGCTGGTCTGTTCGTTCATGTTTAAAAGTCGAATGCTTTAATTTCAAATAGATTTTCTATTTTCTTTTTTTTTTAAATAAAAAACGAAAACAATCCATATGGACTGTTCATTTCTTTTTTTTTTTTAAACAAAATGACAAATCGAGTTCAGCTGGTCTGTTCGTTCATGTTTAAAAGTCGAATGCTTTAATTTCAAATGGATTTTCTATTTCCTTTTTTTTTAATAAAAAACAAAAAGAATCTATATGGAATGTTCATTTTTTTTTAACAAAATGACAAAGCGAGTTCAGCTGGTCTGTTCGTTCATGTTTAAAAGTCGAATGCTTTAATTTCAAATGGATTTTCTATTTCCTTTTTTTTTAATAAAAAACAAAAAGAATCTATATGGAATGTTCATTTTTTTTAACAAAATGACAAAGCGAGTTCAGCTGGTCTGTTCGTTCATGTTTAAAAGTCGAATGCTTTAATTTCAAATGGATTTTCTATTTTCTTTTTTTTTAAATAAAAAACGAAAATAATCCATATGGATTGTACATTTTTTTTTAACAAAATGACAAAGCGAGTTCAGCTAGTATGTTCGTTCATGTTTAAAAGTCGAATGCTTTAATTTCAAATGAATTTTCTATTTTCTTTTTTTAAATAAAAATAAAAATAATCCATATGGACTATTCGTTTCTTTTTTTTTTTAACAAAATGACAAAGTGAGTTCAGCTAATCTGTTCGTTCATGTTTAAAAGTAGAATGCTTTAATTTCAAATGGATTTTCTATTTTCTTTTTTTAAATAATAAAACAAAAATAATCCATATAGACCATTCATTTCTTTTTTTTAACAAAATGACAAAGCGAGTTCAATTGGTCTGTTCGTTCATGTTTAAAAGTCGAATGTGTATTATTTCTAATGAATTTTCTATTTCTTTTTTTTAAATAAAAAAAGAATCCATATGGACTGTTCATTTCTTTTTTTTTAACAAAATGACAAAGCGAGTTCAGCTGGTCTGTTCGTTCATGTTTAAAAGTCGATTTCTTTAATTTCAAATGGATTTTCTATTTCCTTTTTTTTTAAAAACGAAAATAATCCATATAGACTGTTCATTTCTTTTTTTTTAACAAAATGACAAAGCGAGTTCAGCTGGTCTGTTCGTTCATGTTTAAAAGTCGAATGCTTTAATTTCAAATGAATTTTCTATTTTATTTTTTTAAATAAAAAATGAAAAGAATCCATATGGACTGTTCATTTCTTTTTTTTTTTAAACAAAATGACAAATCGAGTTCAGCTGGTCTGTTCGTTCATGTTTAAAAGTCGAATGCTTTAATTTCAAATGGATTTTCTATTTCCTTTTTTTAATAAAAAACAAAAAGAATCCATATGGAATGTTCATTTTTTTTTTAATAAAATGACAAAGCGAGTTTAGCTGGTCTGTTCGTTCATGTTTAAAAGTCGAATGCTTTAATTTCAAATGGATTTTCTATTTTCTTTTTTATATAAAAACGAAAATAATCCATGTAGGCTATTCATTTCTTTTTGTTTTTTAGCAAAATGACAAAGCGAGTTCAGCTGGTCTGTTCGTTCATGTTTAAAAGTCTAATGCTTTAATTTCAAATGGATTTTTTTTCTTTCTTTAAATAAACATGAGAAAAAAAAATCCATATGGACTGTTTATTTATATTTTTTATAACAAAATAACAAAACGAGTTCAGCCGGTCTGTTCGTTCGTGTTATAAAATTCTAATGCTTTAATTTCAAATGGATTTTTTATTTTCTTTTTTTAATAAAAAATTAAAAAAACCATATGGACTGTTCATTTCTTTTTTTTTTTAACAAAATGACAAAGTGAGTTTCAGCTGGTCTGTTCGTTCATGTTATAAAAACATAATGCTTTAATTTCAAATGGATTTTTTATTTTCTTTTTTTTAAAAAAAATGAAAAAAATCCATATGGACCGTTCATTTTTTTAAAACAAAATGACAAAGCGATTTCAGCTGGTCTGTTCGTTCATATTATAAAATTCGAATGCTTTAATTTCAAATGAATATTTTATTTTCTTTTTCTTTTTAATAAAAAAATGAAAAAAATCCATATGGACTGTTCATGTTTTTTTTAACAAAATGACAAAGCGAGTTCAGCTGGTTTGTTCGTCCATTCATTTTTAAAAAAAAATGACACAATGACGTTCACTGGTATGTACATTCATTTTTAAAAAGTCAAAGGTTTTAATTTCATCTCGACTGTTCATTTCTTTTTTAAATTAAAAAACCAAAATAATTCCATCTGGACTGTTTGTTTTCTTTTTCTTTAAAAATAAAAAACAAAGTGGCGTGTTAGTCGTATCGTGTTAAGTCATGTCATGTCAAAACGTCGTGTTAGTTTATACACGGTAATATATCTAGCCTAAAGACAAAGATAAGGTATGAAAATATCAAGGAATTTTGTACTTGATTGTGGTTTTTTTTTTTACTTTTTTTTTTGCAAGTAATAACAATTTTAAAAAAATGTAGCGCAACGGAATTTAATTTTGCATTTCTCTTGCACTAAAAGCTGACTCTAGGCTTTCAACAACATATGGCTCACTAAATATCACCAAATGGGACGTTAAGGAAATAAGGGAGGCACCAAAGCAACGTGATGGTTGCTCATGTGGTTTATTTGCGATGAAGTTTATTGAACTATGGAATGGTTCTATCGAGACAACTAATTTCTCACATGTTGTTATCTATTAACTTATCTCTTCCATATAGAAATTATTTTGTTTTATTCGTTCTTAGTATTTAATGTGCATTATATTTTGCAGATCAATCCTGAAGTATTTCTGGTGTTTAAAGCCCTTAGGCAAACCACTAACGAATGGTGGAGAAACAAAAAGCTTACTATTGCATTAAGACCAAGATGCCAATTTACGTTTAGTGTCAATTTACGTTAAAGACATATAACGTTTACTGGAAGTATCAATTTTCTTTTTGATCTAATATCATTTACCGGAAGTATATGTGACTTTTCTTAATCAAATAAGTAATTAATTTTCTTATTTCTACTCATCTGTTTTGAGTTTTATACTTTGCATGTTGCAATTTTGTAATTGACGCACTACCGCTGAATTTTGCAATTTTGTGGAACCAGGCTTCACAAGCATCTGGTGTACCACTATACCGCTCTCTGGGTAGTTTTTTCATTGCTTTCCCATGAGCAAATTTGATTGATTTTTGAAGCATGTGTTATATTGCAATTTTTCTTTTCTGGTGTTTAAAGCCCTTAGGCAAACCACTAACGACCAAGGTTGGTACAAAGTTCCAATAAGCAAAACTAGCGGTAATGATATACCATCCTTTTACACATATGACTAAATTTCATAAATAAATGGGAGTTGTACCGCTCTTTCAACAGAATTGTCCCTCATTCATATGGTTTCATATCGAGTTGTCAATAAATAGAAAGTATTTACCTTTTTAAATTGAGATATTTAATTCACTGCAATCTGGCGGCTTAAAGATACTAAATGTGTAACATATTTTCGTGAAAAATCAGCGCTAGATTAATGACCATCTGCTTTTATTAATTACCATCTATATGATAGTATTGACGGACACAAATCAGAGATAAATTTAAACAAGATGGCATCACTTTAGCCGAACAGATTTTATAGCAAACAATTGGAAATAAGATACTTGCAAATTTTAACAAGATAACATCATTTTAGCCGAACAGATTTTATAGCAAATTTTAAGATACTTGCATGCTGGAGATTTTATTTATGGCCTAACAGATTCACATCCGGATCCACTAAAGAAATATGAACCCAACAGGCCTATGTACTTCGATAATCCTTTTCCTTTCATCACTTTAGCCCTTGTAACATTTTTTGAGTTTAAACAAACCCCTGGGTTCAAGGCTCATGTCACAAACAGCATACCAGTATAGGCTCTTTTGTACCAGAGATTGGCACCATGAACCTATTGGGTGTATCCCAGCTGCTCCTTTTCTACCTCTTGTATTCAATATCCATCACCAGTCTGCACCTCCCCCATTGTCATCTACCAGCATCTCTCTTGGATTGGAGGCATCATGGCCTTCACTTCCTTCTTCACTGTTTCTGTCCATAATCTAGAGTCTAGACCAATAAAATAACAAGTTATGAATTTTAGATTAGACTATCAAAAGGCACATCTGTGGCATAAGTTCTAAATGATAACCGACCTGTCCTGGTATAGTTGGGTTAAATTTGGACCTGGAGTATTGACGAGTAGTGCGGTTGACGGGTTTAGATTTTGAGCTGGATCATCAACCCGTTCCATGACAGATGGGTCACGAATCACATGCATTGTTATACTTTGCTGCTCTGAAGCTAGATAAATAAATGTGATAAAAGTATACAATTTGATCCACTGAACTGTCTTGATAACAATTGTACTGAATTCTAAAGTATACATGTTCCTTAACCAATTTCAAAATAAGCATCCTCAATCATCAAATTACATGGTTTGCGATAAGACTTTCTTTTAAACCAAAATGAAAACTGAATTTTAAGGTTGGGGGATGAGAACAAATACCTCAACCCCAAACAAAGTGGTAAACTGGTGCTTTCTGTCCAATTTGATCAGGTTGTAACAGTTAAGCAAGATTGACATAGCATATGAAACATAAACTTCTGTAGTTGTAAGCTTCAAGTTGTGTGTTTGCAATATGAACATTAACACAGGAAAGCAGATCAGATTACAATGATCTAACCTTGAATAGAATTAGCTTTGACAAGCTGAGCACAATCTTCAAGCAAACCCTCGCTCATGTCATCCATTGTTTGGCCTTTGTTCAATCTCACATAAACATGTGCTGATGACATCTCATCAACATGAAACCTACATTTTAAGAAACCTTTATTAACTTGACAATGGACTTTTACAAACTGAGGTACTATGTCACTGTACAGACATGCTGGTACAGCACATCATCTGGTATGCTTGCCTGCACGCAAACCACCAAATTACTTGATATTCTGGTACATAAGATATATCTTGTAAATTTCCATATATTAAGAATACCCTCTGTATAATTAAATCATTAAAATTTGACCTTCAAAAAATTAAATCGTTCAAATTCAAATTTGGACTCAATATTTCCAACAAATTCTTAAAATATTTTGCATTCCTGACAAGTCAAATTTCACAAGAGTAGGTCACTAACTCCCCTTCTCACTGAAAATAAATTTACCTCTGAATTTTGGATAACTGGGTTTGCTTCCAGATTGCTTGACTGGTTTTGTCGGTAAAGCATCTTAGAAAAACAATTTTTAATTTAAAAGATTGAAACAGAGTTAAGAACCATGCTCATACTGCAATCTATGCTTTGAATTAGGAATTCATTACCTTGCACTAGCAAATTGGAAGATGCTTAATCGAATTTGGAATTCATTTCCTTGCAATTGCACTTGCAAATTTGAAGATGCTTAATCGAGTTCCAATAATGAAGCTGATTTTCTCCTTAGTGAAGACGGGAAATTAAGTAGGCGGAAGCTATGGGGGCGGGGGAGCTTCCTCTCCCCGGGACCACCTCAGGTCGAATGAGGCAACGCCATCGAATTTATACTCGGTGCAGATCCGAAATTTCGAACACAGATCGTTGCTAGCTGGGTGAAACGGTGTAAGAGACTGAGGAGAGGAGAGGAGTCGGGAGAGGATGACAGCGCAAGCGGCGGCGGCGGCTGCTGCGGCTGCGGAGGTGGGTTTGCGCGGGGAGGTGGAATAAGAGAGGCGAAATTGGAATTGGAGAGAGAACGAAGGATTTAATTTGGGGGAAGAGAGCACTGGGAAATGGGAATGGTTGGTAGCGGAGAGAGAAGTCGAAGGGAGAATTAGATGGACAATTTTGCCCTTCCGTAAAAAATTTGCTGTTCAACTTAATGGAGATAATCAGATGTGCGCAAGTTTAGGATATTGTCACGACCGTCCGATTGATATGAAATGGACGGTCAGTATTTTTTGTGTCCACATTAGAATTTTCCTTTTTATTATGCATAAACCGTTTGATTAAGTTTTTCTGTTAGAAACGCAGGTGAAAACTCTGGGATGATAATCCTTTAGGCGCCATCCAAGAGGATCCCACAGAGATATTTGAAGGAGAATAGGAGATCAGTATATTGTGGTCGCTAAATGAAATTTATTGAAGTTCTAATGTATGGTAGTATTACCTAATTAGCAAATGTGTCAACTTGGGTAAAACTATGCTTCTTACATGTAGTGCCTAAAGATCAAGTTAAAAAAATTAAATTAAAATGGAGGCTAGCTAGCTATAAGGTATAAACTTACCGGTCCTTGTAGAAGTGGAGCAACAGGGGCACAAACATGAGCCAATAAGCAGAGATAGGAAGAGAAGAGCTTGAAATCTGCTCCTTTGATTCATGCTTTTAAAGGAACTGATGTCTCCTGAGTAAATAATCCAAATTGTCTTTTAATTTTTGAACTGTGTTTATGTTTTTTTCCTTTTTTGTTTGTAGGACAAAGAAAAGGAAAATATCCAACATAGGACCCAACCGTGAGTGTCTTAATTAATAAAATTTTCCATCCTTTAATTTATGCTAAAATATAAATTGAATTATATGCCAAAAATGGTACTCATCGTGCACAAGTTACAATGCTTCAATATCAGAAACTTTAATATATATCTAGCTACAAACCCTGCATGGCTGAATGATTGCTTACTTTGGTTTAATATTTAAGGCTTAATGGTCTTGATGCAAATAGCAAAAGGTATTGCGTGCAATAGTTTTTGTAGCAGGTGTTAAATTATTATTAATTATTATTTTGTTAGATACAATTATGGCTTTTATTCAAGTCGGCCAGCTGTAGAAACCATGTGGGGTGGTATTAGCACATACTAGGGAGGTATACTTGGACTCTTGGAGGTACCAGTATATTGGGCATCAGAGCATATATCGATATACTAAGCCATGTGAAGTGATTACATGCAAAAATAATATATTATGCTTACTAATATAAAGTATTAAAGTACTTTCAACAAATTAAATTGATATGGTGGACAATATATTGCGCGCATATTGCAGTCAGCATGTAGAAATTATTTTAGCCTTTAATTATCATTACTCTTCCATCTGTGCAAATTTTTACTCTTCCAACAACTTAGAAGGCAGCTTAGATATATAGTATGGTGGCTTCCAAGTTCCGATATCCCATTTGCTTCGTATGGAATTTTTTTTTTTTTTTTTTTTTTTAATAAAAGAAGGGGTCAGGCCCCAAACTTTTTCATTGATAAAAAATGAAAGTTACAAAGTACAGCGAGGTGCTATAAAGCTAACGGACAAAAAACAAAATTCAAAAAAAAAAAAAAAAAGAGAGAAACAAATTAAATCACCTTTTATTTGAACTAGGTCATTCATAAATCATATATAAACACGAAAAAAAAAAGAAAAATAGAAAGTGAGACGAGGCGCACCAGTCCAAAGATATCATTAGTAGGGTTCCTTGAAGCCCCATTTTGAGCCGCATCACCAACGAGTCTTACGGTTTCTTTGAAGGTAACACAAGATGGCATTGTACGGTTTCCTTGGTCGTCGGGAATGATCTCCACTCGACCATGGCGCCAAACCGCAACACAGGAGTATGTCGCGTCAAGGTCAATTTCGATCGCCGGACTCTCGCTTCTCCCAGCCATGGCCTAATTTTGATGGTTACACTAAGCGAAGTAGTTCTATGATAATGAGATATGTAGGAAAAGAGAAAGAATGCTCTAGCTCATTTAATTTCTTCCGAAATTTTCATTAGAATAACTTAAAAGTTGTTTCCTTCTTTTTTTTTTTTTTATTTATGCCCGTAGGCCACACCCACACACCCATCATTCCATCCCAGTGGGACTCGAACTCCTGCACTCCCAAAGGGAATGCTTATGGCATAACCACTGCACTATGGCTAGGGATGAAAACGGATCGGAAATAAGAAGTGAAGAATAAAAACAGTGTACGGAAATAATAACTGGATTAGATAAGAAATTCGAAAAACTATAATTAATTGTTTGCGCTGAAAGGAAGAGGTGCATAAATTAGCGCCTCTTAAAATAAGTAGCTACTTAATTACTCTGAACCAAGCAAAATCAAGAAGTGAAGAACTATAGTATTAAATCTATTATACAAAATAATCATAAAATATCAAACTCTCATACTAATTAAAAATTGACAACCTTATAATTATGGATAGGAAATAATCGAAACGAAAATAAAATGTTACATCATGCTAAAAATTTAGGTTGTTACATATTGAGGACAAGTAAAATTACCCCATTGGTTGTACTTTGAAGTAGATCCTTGAGTTCAAGCAATATGGACCTAGATGTGGCTGAGAAATGGGTGATGAAGAGATGACCACAACTCTGTTGTAGTGGTACAATTAGCCATTTTGAGACATAATTGAATCAAAGAGAGATGATCTGAGCCAGCCTAACAGAACTGTTTGCATCATCCAAGATATTGGAGATTGATTTTTACTTTTTCGCTAGAAATAATGGTTTGAGCAGGTGGAGGGGTGGAAGGATCAACGAATTTAAAGAGACCGTAACCATGGAGAAGAGGGGCAATCTAACATTGCTAGAGTAGGTAATTTGAGATATTTAGTTTGGTGGAGATGGGAATATTTAGTACAATTATAGATTCAGTTAAAGAAATTTTGATTAGTAGAGAGAAGGTTTCACAAGGCTGATGTATCGTTAGTAGACATGGTTGATTTGAGAATATCTAGCTTGTGCTTAGAGATGGTACAGAGAAAGTTTGAAAGTTTTGATTTTGGAAACTTCGACGTTGGTGCGCCGATATCTTTGAACTTTAGTGTTGGTGCTCTGATACCATATGAAGATTTTAATGAAACATAATTTATTTCGTTTTATTTCTTGATGATCGTTTACAGAAAAGCACACTTGTTTATATAATAAGATTACATGACTATATTAAGCAACTCCAAATAAAAGTTTCTAACTAGGCATTACATAATCCTACAAAATATTTGCTACAAAATTTTTTCATCAATTGCGCCAGATATTTTCATTGTTGCTTGTTATTTCCATGCTTTGAAGATATTGAGATATGTGATCACAGCAACTCTTTAAATATTTGATTTTTTGCATTATTATTCTCATATGTTTCCACAGTTCTTCTTTTGTGATGAAGTTTTCACTTGGGAAATGTATTAGTAGGATATTTTATGGTTACTTTGCAATTTAATGAAATGATGGTTGTCCTGCTTGGATGACTTCTTTGGTAAATAATAATAATAATAATAATAATAATAATAATAATAATAAATATATAATAATAAATAATAACAATAACAACAACAATAATAACAATTTATAGCAACATAAAGCAACAATAGTGCTATAATTAGTGCACTTCAATACACATATATACCACGACCTATAATAAAATAAATAGGACAAACACTCCAATATAGATACGAGCACAATAATAACAGCAAACTTCACATGATATATGAAATACAAAATAAAAATGAAATGTCAACTTGTAAACAAATATAATAATGAAGAATAGAATAATAAAGTAGATTGTAATATCATACCAAATACTAGACTGGAGTGATGTCAACTATCTGGCGACACATGGAGCATGTAGGCTGCAATAGGAGATGAGTCTGAATGCACGTCGGATGGAAGTAGTGGCGGCATGGAAGAACTCGAATCTCTAACATATCCTCCCAACATATCGAACATCTTGAGTCTAGCTCATCATCTGGTCCTCGAGGAGGGGGTGGTTATGGTATCGCGGGCAAAGCCTCAATGGCCGTAAGCTCGAGGCCATGAGTAGGAGGTACATGAAGTGGAGGTGGAATCTGAAGCTCAGGATCAATAATTTTCCCTGCTCTATTATGTCTAATTCTCCGGCATATCCACAATTAGGATTAAGAAGTATGCTGTGACTACAACTCCCCATATACCGATGGCCTCAAGTATAATAACCAAAGATTTAAATAGCGAATAACGGATTCATAGTAGACAACCTCAAGTCATAGCAAATAGCGAATAGTGGCTATTTTGCGGTCGCTATGAGATCATATACATCAGATACATTTTTTTAGTTAAAAATTAAATATATTATTAATTACGTTATATACATATTTTAATAGTTTAATTAAATATATGCAGTTCATATATGCAGTTCGTATATGTAGAAATTATATGCAGTTCATATTTTAATAGTTTAATTTTATAACTCTTTTGTCCATTTTGATTCCGCTTATGGAAAAAGCTTGAGAATAGTGACACTGACGATTGTCAATGTGAGTCTAATGTAACAGTAGAGCTTATTACAAGCTGAATTTGGTAAATAAAATTATTAGGTTTCCGTACATAATAACACAAGGGTATTTTAGTCTTTGCGTATCATTCTAGCGTGACTTGCAATTTGCAAATAAGAAGTTTATAACTTGTATAAAGCAGCGCCCGGAGAAGACAAGAGAGCAGACTGCTACTAAGGGGTCGTTTGGATGGGCTAGGAATAGCCAATTCCTAGGAAGGAATAAGGATTTTCGTTGGGAAGTGTGTAACTTTGTGAGAGAGATGAATTGTTTATATTAAAATTTATGCTTGGAATTGGAAAATCCCCAAATTCCGGCACCATCCAAACAGGCCCTAAAGTATTAATACGAGTCGAAAGGGGAGAGAAGGATCCAATACAATCAAGGACGGACCCAACGAAGCCTGAGGAACGCACTCACATAGACAGATACAAATCGAACGACATTTATAGCCTACAGTATCAAGTTAATTAATAAATCAAATATTGAAGTAAATAAAATACAGTAAATAATAAATTTAATATAAAATAATACTTTTTAACCTAATTAACAATACTATTGCATAATACACTTTTTCCAGAAAATATTTTTTAATCTGTGTCGTTCCTCCTCCATAAGGAAAGAAAACTTAAAAAAGAACATTCTTGAGATAATTAAGATAAAGTACTTAGTTGCAACTTTATTCTTAATCGAAATTTTATTTAGAGTATTTAATCAAACCATCCTTATGATTTATTTGTACTGATTGGTACCAAATCTAACATTACAACTCAAT
The DNA here is from genome assembly GCA_027562975.1 of Rhynchospora breviuscula. NCBI lineage: Eukaryota > Viridiplantae > Streptophyta > Magnoliopsida > Poales > Cyperaceae > Rhynchospora > Rhynchospora breviuscula. The sequence goes on along the minus strand of CM050400.1, from coordinate 13,134,154 downwards.
ATGCGTGTATGCTTCTATTAACAATTTTATAAAAAACCTCAATACTAGATTTTTTTTTCCCCCTAAAATTCTTACAAGATCCAACATAAGGATAACGGTAAAGCCACACTGCAAAATCGGCTTGAGTTTCACAAAAATGTTTTCATGCGTTTGCTAGAGTTTTTAGCAGAACCCAAACCCGTTGTTATACTCTATTGCAAATTATATCTAGCGTGAACCCTTAAAACAAGCTTTTCGAACTAATAAAAGTTAAATTTATGCTTTCCTAGTCAACTAGTATTTCTAAACAAAGAAATGTTAAATCTATGCTTACGTGCCAATTCATTAATTGAATAGAAACGAAAAGACAAATTAATAAGGGTAATTGAAACTCGTGCGCTGGGCATACATCAGGGATGAAAAAGAGAATAAAGAAAGATTTAAAATAATCTAGTATTCAGGGGACGAGTTAGAAAAATAATTTGAGGTGGGCCAAAATGAAAATTTGGGTTCTTGAGGGAGCCATTTTGCATATTTATTGAGATTTACACTAATTTACCTTATAATTATTAATACAATTAAAAAATCCAGGTTCATAAGGGTCCTCACGCAGTCACGCTGGCTCGGCCCCCGCTAGTATCTAAGGAGCATAAAAGAAAGAAAATTGATTACTACCATCGCTTGCCATCGCTCAAGGGAGCACACTCCTTCCGAGTGGACCCCTCCCTCCGAAGCGCTCTCCTCATCCTCTCTCACCCAGCCAGCGACAGTGACTCCCATCCCTCCACACACACTATCTTTCTTCGCTCTCTTCCTCTCTTTTGCGTTCTATGTCCTCCTTTTCAGTGAGTTTTTATTTTACTACGGTATTTTCGATATCTGATTTGTGCTTCTTTCTCCCCCTCTCACTTTATTTCCTATTTGGTTTATGTTTCTATTTGTTGATCTTGGTGTTGTAAGTGTTCACTTTATTTTCTATATATGTTCACTTCTTTTCATTAGGTTTGTTATATAGATGTTCACTTTGTTTATTATGTCAGTTCTCTATTTTTCTATAAGTGTTCACTTTGCTTATTATTTTAGTTCACTATTTTGTTATAAGTGTTCACTTTGTTGATCTTTTTATATTTGTTTTTATTAAATGTTCACTTTGTTTACTATGTATGTTTACTCTACTGTTATAAGTGTTCACTTTGCTCTTTTATCCAGCTAATTATTATATATTTTTAATTTGTTAATTTAAATGTTTAGTTTGTTGTTATTTATGTTCTTCTTGAAAAATCGAAATAGTTTTGATGAGGGGAGAGAAATCAAGAGAAAGGAGAGAATCAAGAGAAATGAGAGAATCAAGTAGAGGAAATCTTGAGAGGAGAAATGGAAAAGGAGTATTAGGAGAGGGGAGGGGAGGGTATAGGAGGGGAAGATTGCGACAAGGAGAGTGAGAGATACGGAAAAGAGCACGCGAGAAGGAACGGAGAGAATATAAGATGAGCGATGGCGAACGATGACAAATCAAACGATGACAGTTAATATTTCTGTAAAAGAAAAGCCTAGAAAAAGGCTTTTAGAGGCAGAGCATATTTGGATATTTACAAGCGAGTCGAGACCGAGAAAAAAATACACTGGGAGTTTATAATTCACAAACGAGAGGAGAGCACATCATTGAAAGGAAAGAACTTAAACCTAGGCACCTATTGACAGTAATTGAGATTACACTATTATATGGAAATCAATAAAACTCATATATTCATCTCTCTTTTTCAATACGTTTTAGCACCAGTGGCGGAGGGAGGGGGAGGCCGGCGAATGCCAGGCCTCCCTAATAGTTGGATTTTTTTAATCACATATTAAATTAAACTAATATAATCAAATAAAATTGTTCCCTTAGCCCCCTTCGGCCTTAGCTCAAATGTAAATTTTGAAATCCATCAACAATATAAGATTTAAATCATAAGTCAAAATAGCATCTCAATTTGACAATTTTAATTAAGTTTTTCTAAATGAACTTAAATTTTTTAACTGAAAAAATTATCATGAACATATTATCATAATTTATTGTTTATCAATTTTTTTTTGCAATCGAGTGTCATTAATATGTTATAAAAAATTAATAAAATATGAAACATTGTAGTTTTCAACTTGATGAAACATATTATCATTCGTTTTTTGCTTTCTGAGTTCAAGAGAAAAAAAACACGATGAACTCCGCGCAAACACCTTTCTTCTTGCGCTCAGACTACATCCGAACTCTTCTATCTTTGTCTCGACCCCCGCTATTCCTCTATTCTGGCTCCGCCACTGTTTAGCACCTATCCAATCCAAGTCCAAGCACCTTAAGATTCAAATTTTATGGGCTTTTAATCTAACAAAAATGAATTTTCAGAAAACAAATCCTAATTAATTTCGCCCTGCATATACAAATGAAACAGGGCAGTACACATGGTGAAGACGAGCAAGATGAATGCAGAGATAGTTTTTAAAAACATTATGATTAGAGTATTTCAGGCCCTCTAATTTTAAAATATCATAATAATAGCATAAAATTTGAAAAAAAATATAAAATTTGGTCTCCAAGGGTATTTCAATATTGTGATCAACTTGAACGGTTTGGATCGACCGTTTGAATTTTGGATCTCGAAAAATAAGTCGATAGAAAATCGATGGCACGTGCCATCGATGGCGCGTTAGCCATTCTCTATAGGATATATAGAATATATATTGTGAACCATGATGCATAGAGAGCTCCGTGCACCATGACCGTTTTACTATTAACCAATCTAAATTGACAAGTCTAACTTAACCAATCCAATCTATATATTGAAATCTCATAGCAAACAAAATCTTACAATTTTTGAATTTTTTTACTTTTTTTTTTTTGAATTTTTTTAAGCTTGCAATTTTTTGCTACAAATTAGAGTATTTATAGTAAAAAATGGTAAGTTTTAAAAAATTCGAAAAAAATAGTAAAAAAATTTAAAAAATTTAAAAAATTTGTTTTCTATGAGATTTCTATATATAGATTGGATTGGTTAATTTAGATTTGTTAATTTGTAAAATCACCGATCAAACGATCATGGTGCACGAAGCCCTCTATGCATCATGGTTCACAATAGATATTATATATATAAAGTTTTGCTATGGTGAGTTGCAACTCACCAAATGGTCGGTGAGTTGCGATCAACACTCCTAAATCTACTCCAAAATGACCGATCCAAACTGTCCAATATGATCTCCCTATTGAAATCTCCATCCAGACCAAATTTTACATTTTTTTTGAATTTTTTAAGTATTTTTTTGAAATTTTAGAAAATCGTTAATTTAATTAGTTCTGAACCGTCCAAAAACAACAGTTTTTAAAATTCCGAAAAAAATACTTAAAAATTTCAAAAAAATATAAAATTTGGTCTGCATGGGGATTTCAATAGGGAGATCATGTTGGACGGTTTGGATCGTTCATTTTAAACTAGATCTAGGAGTTTTGATCGCAACTCACCGACCCTTTGGTGAGTTGCAGCTCACCATAGCAAACTCATACCCTTTGGTGAGTTCCTACCCCTATGTTCCTACGTCATGGCTCCGGTACATGAATTGCTAATTTTCATGTGCTCCTATCGATCGCCAACTCCTTGGAGATGTTCCAATCTTTAAGGTCTCTTTTCACTGCTTCTTCCCATATCAATCTTGGTCTCCTTTTGCCTCTCCGTGTGTTTTCAAAATGAATGAGAATTCCGCTATGCACCGGTGCCACCGGATGTCTGCATTGGATATGTCCAAACCATCTTAAACGATGTTGGATCAGCTTCTCCTCTATTGGTACAACCCCAACCATATGTCATCATTTTTAATCCGGTCTCTCCTCGTATGACCGCAGATCCACTGCAACATACGCATCTCAGCTACACTTATCTTCTGGACATGTCGTCTTTTAGTAGTCCAACATTCTGCGCCATACAACATCGCAGGTCTTATCGCTGTCATATAAAACTTGCCTTTTAGCTTCTGTGGGACTTTCTTATCGAATAAGATGCCTGATGCTTGCCGTCATTTCACCCACCCTACTCTTATCCTATGACTAACATCTTCATCTATCTCGCCATCGCTCTGCAGCATCGACCCCAAATATCAAAAGGCATCTTTCATAGGTACTACATGTCCGTCTAAATAGACAGCTCCATCTTCTGGTTGTACCCCACTAAACTCACACCTCATATACTCCGTCTTAGTTCTACTAAGCCTAAACTCTTTGGACTCTATAGTTTGTCTCCACAACTCTAATTTTCTATCAACCTCCATCCTACACTCAACGACTAGCACCACATCATTAGCAAAGATCATACACCAAGAAATCTCTCTCTGTATATCCTTCGTGATCTCATCCATCACTAAGACAAAAATATACGGGCTCAAAGCTGATCCCTGATGTAGTTCTAATTTAATAGGAAAGTCGCTAGTTACGCTATCACATGTTCTGATGCAAGTAACAGCACCATCATACATGTCTTGGATGACGGTAGCATACTTGGTGGGGACTTTCTTCTTTTCTAGTGCCCACCACATGTCTTTTCTTGTTATTTTGTCGTATGCTTTCTCTAGATCAATGAAAACCATATGTAGATCTTTCTTCTACTCCTGATATCTCTCCATCAATTGCCTTATGAAAAATAGACACAAGACAGTTGTTGACCTACCAAATTTTAAGATAAATGGAAAAGAGTATGTCCCATTGTATGATTCTAGGGAACCAAGCTATTCGCTGCACAAAAGAAAAAAGACTAACCCTTTTCTGATTATCGGTTTTGAACAAGGAATGGTTAGTGCCTAACTAAATGCTTCCAAGTTCCCTGTTGCAAGAATTTCAAAAGAAGAACAAATTGGATAAGAGAAAACAATCATGAAATTAAACAAAAGTCAAAAGTCGTGGCCGAAGAAGCCGTGGCCGAAAAAAAAAAAATCGGCAAGTGCATGCAAACAATCATGAAATGGAAAATATTAAATTGGGTTTCAAGCCAGGTGCTACTTTGCGTACTTTATCTGAGATATGGCAATATTACTTGGAAAAGTCGATTGAGTTTCGAATAACTCAGGTTAATTAGTTCAAGAGAAAGCCGTGGCCGAAAAGGAATGAATGATGTTGAAAGTGGTCATTTGTTTCTCCTCTTGATAAAACCTGTCGCTATCCTAACTCCAATGGAAATATAATTGAATAGGCATCTCATGCAAAAAAAAAAGGTGCACGCTAGCCAAAGGGAATACAACAGAGAAGGCATTAAGTTACACTATTATTTCATACATATGAGATTTAGTATTAGTTTATGCCTTAATGAAGGGTCATGTTTGATGGCCATAACCGAACTCAATAGACCACATGGAAGATGAAGTGAAAAATAAAAGTACCTCTTAAAAGGCTGCGCCAAGTATGAGAATTTTTGTGATTTTTTGAAGATAGAGACAGTATGTAAAGATGTCAGATGAAGATATTGGTGGTAGCATTAATTAAATAGAAAATGCTTAAACTAATTTAAGGAATGCAAATGTGGGAAGTTATCAAAATTGGTTGAACCATATTGATAAAATGCTACGAATGACATAATCATAAATAATGCATTCGAATAAATCACTGGGCCTGCTTTACCAGAAAATAGATGTGCAGAAATTAACCTGTATATTTATGGTAATTGAGCCAGAAAGAAGAAATTATAGCGCTGATGTTAAAATAGCCTATAAGAGATTGTCAAATTAAACAATATTCAAATTCCTTGTCTTTTAAGTAATGGACTTGGGTTTGTCTAAAAAATAAAAAAAAAACAGGCCCTGTTAAAAAAAGGAACTAAAGCCCAAACTCACAAAATGACGGTGATTGTAGAGATGAGGAACAGAGAGATATGAAAAAGATTGTCGCTGAAGAAATCATCCGAAGAGGAGCATTTACTGTGATAACCACCCACGTTCTCACCAAAATTTGAAAGGAACCAATCAGACTCTGCCATGTCAGAGCATGACAGCTGTCCATATAAAAAAAAATGACCGCCAAGATGGTTATAAAAGCAAGAGGGATCTGCACGGAAAAGGAAGAGGCATCTGTTGAGAGAGGATAACATTAAAAAAAAAAATGCATAGAGAGAAAAGAGAGAGATCTACTGTGATAGAGAGTTGATTTGTTTGTTTTAGTTTTTCATAAATTCCTGTAAGCAAGAAGCGTGTTCCGTAGATAAAAAAGGAAGAAAAGGTTTGTAAGAGAAGGTTTGAGTCTCTGAAAAAAAAAATATGATGAAAGTCATGAAATATTTGCATTAGTCTATCTGATTCATATGCGTTTATCTTTTTTCTTCTTTTATTTCTGCATCATTTTATTAACTGTGCAAAATACAAAGTATTTTTCCTTTCTTTTCAAACTCAAACTTGGTCGACATCTGGACCATCACTGTAGCCGGGCTTGGTGTTGGTTTAGGCAAAGATTAAGGATGAGACTTTAATAGTAAAATTGATTGTAACGTCTTTACCTCTCTAATTGTTGTTCATGACTCTATTCCACAAAAAAAAATGTGTTTAGTTATCTTCTGAGTCATTGTTGTAGCCAGCTCAATGATGGGTTGGATGAGAATTAAACATATAAACCATAATACACTTTACTTGATTGCAAGGATCTGTAGCCGGGCTTGGAGCCCTTGCAATTAAGCCTATCCTAAATTAAGTTTCCATTATGAAGACCATGATCCCATAAACATGATCTCTATAGTGGAAAATTAATGAGGGAAATGATGAAAATCACAGTCATGAATATACAATTAGAGAGGCAGATTTGCTGCCGAAATTTACATAGAGAAATCATGTTATGTTTCTTGCATTAGTTAAATCTAAAAATGTTTCCTGATAATTTTCTGGTACCAGAAAAAGAATTCTGGATAGTTTGCAAAACTATTTTTATTTCATTAACGGTTAAACGGAATCAAATGAAATTTTAACTATAGATGAAACATGATGTGAAACCTCCTGTAAAAGTTTCAGAATTTTTAGAGGGACGGATTAATTATAACGAATTTTTGAAATCAGACAGAAATTGAGTTTCAGAAATCTGTACCAGCAAACTGTGCCAGAAAATGTGTCTGAAAGTTCATACCTTACAACCTTTGAAATTGATATATAAAAATTCTATAAAAATTTCTGTAACTGCCTGCAGATGTTTAGTTTCAAATCTGAAAGTTTCAAGTCTTAACTGAAAACAGAGAATAAATAAAAAAATAAAAAAAACTGCAGTGTGGTCTATCTCTCTCAGGAACCTGATTTCAGAAAGTTTTCCTGAATTGCAAAAATCGTGTAAAAATATCAAACCTACTCAGAAAAATTCATACTAGATACCAAAATTTCCCTCTTGAAGTGTAGTTTCAAATAAATTAAATCTCATGTCAAAATTCCAGGCAGAATAAAAACAGTCATTCAAACAGTGACCAAAGGTTGTGTTAATTGATAAAACTGTGTTTTCAGAAAATGACCCTGAGAAACAAAGCCCAAAACCCAACAAAACAAATTCCGAAAATTCTATAAAAATGATATTAAAAGTCCTCCCTGAGTCTTCTTTCAAATGAATCTGTTTCAAAATTTTTGATAATCAAAGAGACCTTTTTTCGATTTTAAACTGATTAGAGGTCCGGTTGGTCTGTCCAAAATACACAGCCCATAAAATTTGCAAATTTGTCCAAATGTCAAAATACATCAAAATTCATAGAAAACTCGAAAAACCTCAAATAAGATATCCCAAAACTCAGAAAATTCTAAAGATTTCAATTTCACTGATCATCTGATGTCAAAATCATCTAAAGATTGGTCAGATCCGACCCTGATCATTTTCATCATAATGCATCATGTGAAATTCAAATTAAATTGAAATTTCTTTAGAAATTCCGAAAAGTTCACAAAACCAGTGTGACTCCAATGTTTGAAATTTGTGATAAAATTCTGATTTGAGTTAAAAATCAACTCAAATTGACACAAATGCAAACCAAATTTAGTCAAATTTCGATTTGAGTATAAATTGACTCGAATTGTGTCAAATCCAAATGAAATCTAACTTAAGTATCAAATACACTTAAGTTGTCTAAAATCTAGTTCGAGGCCTCAAATTGTCTCGTACTAACCTAATTTGAACCTAAGTTGATTCAAATTGACAAAAATAAAATTATAATTTGAGTTCAAATTAACTCAAGTTATACCCAAACAAGTGCCAAAAAAATTAAAAGCGGTCTAACTGAACCAAAGTCCCAGTTTGATCACAAGTTCCCTCGTCACCTAAATCAGCGACCCGCTTTGTAGTTAGTGTGCGAGTTGCAAAGTTATTGTGCCTGAGTAACCAGTGCGGTTACACTCTTGACCCTAACTTTGCGAAGTCCTCGTTTCTAAGTCAACAATATGCTCTGTACTTAGAACCCAGTACTTCATGGGATGTGAGAACAAATAACTCAAATCCTAAATTAAATGTCAAAAGTGAGGACAAATATCTCAACTCCAAAACAAGGGGTATTTAATTGTCTAATGGACTGATCGACGATTTATCGCTATGGTTCAAGTTAGATTTGAAAATCTCAACTTACCATATACACCCCTAAAAAAAACAAACAACACATGTATAATTACACAACAAATTGCATTTCACAATTCTTTTAGTCTAGACACATAATTCTTCAAATCACTTAATCAGAGGTTCTTGCGGTTATTCCCGAGGTAATTAACAGTAGGGGCTTGCGCCTGCTGGAAAGAAAGAACTCACAAAATAATAAACCTTCGCGTGAATAGAAATTCATATGAGTTCTTCTCTCTTCATTAAGAAAGGACTTATATCGAATTGTGACACACGAAGGGTATCTGAATAGATCTTTCCCTTTCTCGCGGACATTTCAGTTTATTTTTTTCCGCGGCGAAAAAAAAAGGTCCAGACAGATTCTGGCACGCCCGGTGGGACCTCTTTCTCCTCTCATCTTTGGAATTTGAAGACATAGGCTATAAAGAGTTGTATAATTTCCTTGCGAAATGCTAACAATAACTTTGAGTGTTGCATTCTTTGAAGGTAATGGCGCTTTTCGGTAGTGACGCTTTCACTGCTGCTGTTGCTGGAAATGGTGTTTTCCTGGTGGGCTCCTTGCCTGTTGCCACATCATTCACTCCGGTGACCCCTGTCACCCATGTCAACACCGTTCCTGTCATCATGGAAGAAGAAGAAGATGACGATATTCTTTTCATCACTGAACAAGGTAGAGCCAACAATGTCATGGCCACTACCCCTATCCCAAACAAGTGCCCCAAGCGACGCTTTCGCCCAAACAAGGCTGCCTCTGCCTCAACCGCTCATGTTCAAGTGGCACGGGTTAAGGCCCCCAAGCGTAAAGTTATGGAGGTCTATCAGAATGAGTTGGTGATACAACCCCAACTCCCGGTTAGCAACTCTTTCGCACCACTCAGGGTGGTGAAGAAGAATTCTCCCAGGGCATCTCTTCGCACAACGGGAGAATTGCCAGTTATTTACGAGACTCGGTCTGTCCCGATTCAAAGAAGGACAATCCAACCTGTGGAAGTAATCTATAGGACTTACCAAATTGTCAAGAATAAGAAAGGAGAAAGAAGTGCTAGAGCTGTAATTCCACCAAGTGGCCAATATAAGCCGCCTCGCACTTCAGTGCATGATAGGCTCACTTTTCCCTCACAGAAATGGAGAGAACATCTGCCAGCTCCTAACACAAGAGGGGGGCAAAATCGAGTGTACCATGACAGGTCATCAATATCTGTCAAGGAAAAGTTGACTTTTCCCACCCGAGGAGGAAGGGTCAATCCAATTCAGGGCTCAAGTTACAAAGAAGGCATACCAACAACAAAAGTATGGAGACCTAAACAACGGAAGGAGAAAGTGTCCGATCTACGAGAGAAATTAGATGTTGTCCAGTCTCACTCATCTCAAGGAGCTAAAATGAATGGCCATAAGGAGTTTGAGACACACAAAAGAGTGGTAATTCATGGTGGACAACCACAAGTCGAACAAACGACTTATTGACAGATCAATAAGAGGCAACGGGTCGCTTGGCGAGAGAAAGCACCAGAAGAACATGCCACAGTCTACATGATATATGTTAGGAACTCATTCCATGTGCAATTTAAATTTTTATTAACATTTAACAAACAATTAACAATTGCTATTATACGGATCTAGATAATTATGCAAATTGACACGTTTAAGAGAACGGTAGAATGATTACCTCTTCTAGTCTCGTAACTAGAAGGCTCGACCTTTGCTTAGAAGTCGATGGGGTGCTCGTCTCCACCACCACGTCGCTGGCCTCGAGTCCACCTAAAGTCTTAACCAAGTTCTAGGCTCTTGTGCTAGCAAGAGCAAGAACAACGCTAATCCTTTGTTTAGCCTTCTCCAAAATTAACTTCTTAATTTCGTGGCTAATATTCAACACATGAATACCTAGCAATATGCACTAAGGAGATAGAAAAATTAAATCTGAAATTTTTCCTCTTTTTCTTCTCTAAGTGGCGGCCAAAAAAATGGAGGAGAGAGATTGTCATGCATACCCTAATTTCCATATATATATATAAACGTCCATCCCTTTTTTTTTTAACAAAAAGGAGTTTATACAAATTGTTTTGGCCGGCCACAAAAAATTAGAAAAAGGCTTAAAAGCCCAAATTGTCATGTACAATTTAGTCTTTTAATTATCTCTTTAATGATTATTTAAAACTAGGCCCAAATTGACTAATCAAATGGAAGCCCATATATTTAATATAATTCATACAATCATATTAAATTATGTTGAATAAAATTAATTATCAACTCATTGATAATTATTTTGGGATTAGCATATACATTAATTTATTTCTATATGACCCCTTTGATTTAATTAATTATGATGGTTCGCAACGGTATATAATTAATTAATCAAACTATCATATTTTTATTGCATTCACTGCTGCAAATAAATAAATAATGCACTGTTGGTTAAAACTTTATTTGTGTGACCCTTTGAGGATTTATGTTATGTTGGCCATGAAAATAAATCATTATTTATTTCCAATAATCATAAGCGGTATCTAGCAACACGTTATGATTTCCAATTCGCATAAATAAACACTGTACCAATACACTGCTTCAATCCTGCATAAGAAATGGTATCTTATTGTTTTGAATTCTTATGTCACATGATATCATCGTATAATTCAAGATAGGAAAATGTCATTCTTGCAGATTATACGTTTCTCGATCTAGAGATGATTGTATAAGTTGCTAGCAAACAATCCATCTCCATCAAGGGGCCCAGTAGATATCATCACTCGTTAGGTGAACTAACGAGGGACATACGGTTGTCTTGATGATCAGTTTCTCCCCGCACAATTCAAGAGAACATAAATAAAGTCCGTATAGCAGCCCTTATCAGGAATCAGCGTTAGACGATATTTATAGAACCTATCCTCATGTGGAGAAACTGAACCATCTCAAACTCAGAATCAAACACGTATGAAATAAATAATGACACATAACACAATCCATATATTTATTTCATTGGGTCATGTCCTGTACTATGTTCCAGTAACATATACATATACAATTAAGTTAGTAACTCTTTACTTATGATTTGTAGAACTTAATCATCACTTAACTTGTATACTAGTCTTGTCTGATAATTAATGTTCCTTGTTAATTATCAAGACTATGGACAGTTTTGATTTATTATTGTCATTTAATCATAAATGAAATACAGTGATCCACAATTCAGATCCTCAACCTGAATGAACTGTCAATAATAAAATCCAGGAACAAATGATCAAATATCATCAATAACATAAACTATAGAAGTAGCCATAAAATGATTGGCTTCTAGGACATATCTCTAACAATATATGTAGTAGAAGAGCCTGAAGAATATGCCACTGTGTGCATGGCTAACACTAGATCTACCAATAGGAGTGAGGAGGATCCAAAAAATGATGAAACCTCTACCAGTGGTCCAAAAGGGCCTCATGACCAACATGAAAAAGACAAAGACAAAGAGGACGGTGATGGAAATTCTAATAAAGAAGATGAGGTAACTCGACTGAGAAAAGAATTAGAGCAAAGAGACCAGCAGATAGCCTCCTTACACTTGGAAAATGGAAATGCCACGAGACTATGCATGGAGCTACACAACTTCCTAGCCAAGAAGGGTCTCATTACAGAAATGGCTCATGGAGATACTGGCCCTGTTGTCAATAATCTTGAGTCTCTCAAAACTGACCATGAGGAGTTAGGAAAAGATACCACTAAAGCCAAAACCGATAGTGGGAAAGCTAAACAAACACTTCGAAAGGAGAAGGAAGAGCCAAATAACACCTCTTGCGAAGCACCTGAGTTGCCAGGGGTGACGAAGCAGGAATTGCAAGAAATGATAAATCAGCAATTACAGGCTGCAGGGGCAGGGCATCTTGTTCGTTCTCTGAGGCGATCAGGGAGACCATATCCTAAGGAGTATGACTCTATCAGATACCCAAATGGGTATGTCATCCCTAAATTCAGGATGTTTGATGGACTAAATACGAAGAATGTTAATCCTGATCAACACTTGGCACACTTTAGAGCCTCGTGTGGTAATTCTGCGGGAATTGAGGAACTACTCCTTCGTCAATTCTCCCAAAGCCTCACAGGACCGACGTTTGATTGGTATGCATCCTTGGAAGATAATAGCATCAAAACTTGGGATGACATGGTGGATGCATTTCGGGCTAAGTTCATCACTATCAGGAGCAAAGTGACCATTGCTGATGTGGTGAATGAAAAGCCTAGAAAGAATGAGTCAATTGTAGAATATGTCAACCGATGGAGGAGTTTGAATTCCCAATGTGATTATCCAATCCCTGAAAAAGATGCAGTTGATCTCTTGATGAATAACATGGAAGATTGGATGAAACCGTTCTTAAGCACTCATGACATCCATAATTATGAGAAGCTAATCACCCATGTGTCTAAGCTTGAATCATTAGGTCCAAGTGTGTGTTCTGAGTACTTTAAGAACAAATATAAGAAGGAGGATGGTAAGAGGGCCAGTACCAAGGCAGTCCAAACTTCTCTAAGTTCAGTTCGTAATTCAAGCGCCTCAAGTAGCAAAAGGTAAGGTAGCAACAATGTGGAAAATAGTGATAAATCCAAGTTCACTAAGTCAACCCTAATTGATCGAATGAGTAAACCATACTCATTCAAGAAAGAGAAGACTGCTAAACTCTTCAGGGCAGCCTTAAAGAAGGGTCTTGATCTCCCGCATTGTAAAAGACCAGATGAAATGGACAAGTCAGATGACCCAAACTATTGTCCCTATCACCGAGTGTTGGGACACACAATTGAGAATTGCTATGTATTCAAAGACTGGCTAGAAAAGATGATACAATCTGGAGACATTGGCATTTATGAAGATGCTAAGCAGAATCCAGCACCTCATGCTCAAGCTAACATGATCTCTCGTACAATCTTTGAAGAGGAGACTGAATCTACTGAACCTTGGACAATCTATTTGACCAGAAGGACAAAGAAGATGCTCCAAAAATTACAACAAGAGCCTGAGGTTAAATAGAGAAATGAAATGACTCCAGTAATACCTCCTTAATCAAAGGAAAAGCCAGCTCGCCCAGTGATCCTTAAGAAAGTGAACCAAAAGAAAAAGAAAAAGAAGCCAATGGAACCTGTAAAAGAACCAGAGCTCACTATAACAGAAAAGCACATACAAGAGATGGAGGAGTATGAGCAAGGTGTACCAACTCCGCCCATGCTTGCAGATTTTATTTCAAAGGAAGATTTGCAACATCTCTTGGGGATAAGCGATGAGAACATGGATAAAAATGAAGGATTTGAAAAGAAAGATGATGAGATGGCTAAAAAGAAAAAGAACAAAAAGAAAAATAAGAAGAATAAAAAGAAAGACCAAAAAGAAAATAAGAAAGAAGATGAAAAGAATCAGAAAATTGAAGATGAACTTTTTTTGAAAAGTTAGACTTGTGTTTCGAAAGCTATATAGCCACATCTAGCTCTTATGTTGACTCTGACGAAGAGTTTATCTTCCTTAAGAATAATATTTCCGGTGCAGTACTCGGAAGCGATTCAGAAGAAGATGAAGGAGAAGAGTCGAATCTGCCTAAAGGGATGTTCAACTCTGATGAGGAAGGCAAGCCATGTGAATCTCCGCTCAGGCACCCATATTCCTGAAAGGAAAATGCCTAAAGAAAGTGATAAAGACAAACAAAAGGAGAAGAACAAAACGAAAGCCAAAGATATAGAAAGCGGAGCAGGACCAAGTGATAAATCCAAGAACAATATAGGAGATTACAATGTGTTGGCTCATTTGCGCAAAATTCCAGCATTGTTGAGTGTTTTTGATGCTTTAATGATGTCACAAGATTTGCGTGAATTGCTCATTCATGCGCTTCAAAATCCTGAGAAATTTCAAACCTATTTTGCTGAAAAAAGTATGCAAGAAGCCTTGTACATTGACCAAACAGCGGCTATAACCTTTGATGACAATGATCTACTAGTTGGCACATTAGAGCACAATCGACCCTTGTATATCACAAGATTAACAAGCGGGTCAAAGGTCAATCGCATTTTGGTTGATCCTGAGTCATCTATCAACATTCTCCCTTTGAAAACACTAAGGCAATTATCCCTCAATGTCAGGCATCTATCAAAGGAGAAGATATCAATCCTCGGGTTCAATCAAAATTCCCAAAAGGCCCTAGGTTCAATAACTTTGTCTTTTCGATTTGGAGAACTAGACACAGAGATCAAATTTTATGTCATTGATGCGGAAACATCTTACAAGGCGTTGCTTGGAAGACCATGGTTGTATGAAAATTACTTGGTACCATCAACCCTTCATCAATGTGTCAAGTATATGAAGGATGACAAACAAAAAAGGATTAAAGGAGATATTCACCCATTTGCTGTACATGAGATTGGCCTTAGCGATGCGAGATATTTTCTAAAATCATCTCCTAAACCTGAACCATTGAAAAAACAATCTCCACAACCTCAAACAGTAGAAGCGAGTCGGGTTTTGAAGGAAAAGATGATGAAATCACTTCAAGTCGCCAAATCAATAAATACACCTAGCAATATTTATCAAAAACCAAATCCCGTGATCTTACTGGGAAGTGATAGCGATTCTGAAACCATCAAGGATGAGGATATTGATGCCGAGGTAGCCGATTATAGCTCTGATGGTAGCAAAGAGTTGTATAATCCAACTTCGTTAGTTGTTGAAAAAGTACCTGACAAGCATTCTAAAGATTTACCCCCAAGAGAAGTGAATCAAGTCAAAGGGCTTCATACCTTCTTTGTCCCGCCAAAGATTGAATATGTGTCGGGACGAGAGGTGGTGCATAAAGGGATTTTATTCTACAAAGCTGAAAATATAAATCCCGAAAATAAAGACACAAATCCTAAAAATTGGAATAGATGGTTGATAGATGACAACACAGCAGAAGAAATGGTAAGGGTTGAAAGTCAAGGATTCTATGGAAAAGAACTCATGCCCCTCTTTGAGAAAGCTCATTGTTTTGACTCAATTACAAAGTCAAGAGCCAAATTGTTCGAGAAGTTATGGAATGGAACTTCTCGAAAAGTGATGGGTGCTGATGGAAAAATGAAATGCACCCGAGGATTAGGGTTTGTAGATGATTTTGAAGATAGAAACCTCTCGAGGTTATATAGAGATTTTCAAATCATTGGCAGCCGAACACGTTCTGGTTCATCGGTAGGCGACAAAAATGAGTCATACTTCTCTTGCCACATGGCGGGAGAAGAATTAATTGAAGATGATGAGCAATTTATATTAGCTGCAAAGAATGCACCTAAAGAACTTGAAGAAGGCGGGCAAAACACAATTGATGAGCTACTCGAAATCAATTTAGGCACAGAAGAAGAGCCTCGACCGACTTTCATCAATGCATCTCTTTCACCTAGCAGAAGAGAACAACTCAAAGCATTTCTTATGCAGTATATTGATTGCTTTGCTTGGAATTATAATGAGATGCCTGGTATAAATCCTGAGGTAGCTGTACATAAGTTGAAAATCGACAAAGATGCTAAACCTATCAAGCAAGCACCTCGAAGGATGAGGGTAGATTTAGAAGAAAAGGTCACTGCTGAAGTTAAGAAACTCATTGATGCAGGATTCATTAGAGAGGAAGAAAATCCCGAATGGATAGCAAGCATAGTCCCAGTCAAAAAGAAAAATGGACAAATTCGTGTTTGTGTGGATTTTAGGGATTTGAACAAGGTCTGTCCTAAAGATGAATTTCCTTTACCAGTGACAGAAATCATCATTGATCATACTTCATCATATGAGATATTCTCGTTTATGGATGGATATTCTGGATACAATCAAATCAAAATGGATGAAGCAGATCAAAAGCACACGGCATTCCGTACACCAATCGAAGTGTATTGCTATAAGGTGATGCCATTTGGACTTAAAAATGCCGGGGCAACATATCAGCGGGCCATGACAAAAATATTTGATGATTTGATACACAAAGTGGTCGAATGCTACGTAGATGACTTGGTAGTCAAAGCAAATTCACTCGATGAACATCTTCAATACTTGAAGATTGTATTTGATCGGTTAAGGCAATATGCTTTGAAACTTAATCCATTAAAATGCGCCTTCATGGTCTCATCAGGAAAGTTCTTAGGCTTTGTTGTCTGACATAGAGGGATTGAGATTGACCCTGACAAAATCAAGGCGATCTAGGAGATGCCTCATCCCAGGAACCTAAAACAACTCAGATCACTTCAAGGAAAATTGGCATACATTAGAAGGTTTATTGCCAATCTACCAGGAAGAATAAAACCCTTCACAAGGCTCACCAAAAAGGATATCCCGTTCAAGTGGGATAATAAATGTCAGAAAGCATTAGATGACATAAAGCAATACCTCCTTAGCCCGCCAGTACTCTCGGCACCAATTCCGAAAAAGGCCCTCATCCTTTACACAACTGCATTAGATGGATCCTTAGGGGCATTAGTGACACAAGAAAATGAACAAGGCAAAGAGAATGCACTCTACTACCTCAGCCGTATGTTAGTGGGGGCAGAACACTCCTATTCACCAATTGAAAAACATTGCTTAGCCTTGACATTTGCAGCTAAAAAACTGAGGCATTACATGTTGGCACACAAGGTCATCCTTATATCCAAGGTAGATCCACTAAAGTATCTCATGACTAGACCTATGCTCACGGGTAGGCTAGCAAGATGGGCAATCTCTTTGATGGAGTTTGACATCACATATGCTCCACAAAAAGCTATTAAAGGACAAGCATTAGCAGATTTCTTAGCGGTACATCCAATTCCTGATGATTCTCCTCTCACATGTGAGTTCCCAGATGAAGAGACATTACATGTTGAGGAAGGTGAGCCTTGTTGGAAGATGTTCTTTGATGGCGCGTCATCTATACAACCAGCCGTTTGGCCACATCTTCCAAGGTTAAGGGCCGGGATTGGCTTAGTCTTCATCACACCTGAAGGAGGCATCATTCGTCATTCATTTGCCTTAACCGAGCCTTGCACAAATAATGAAGCTGAATATGAAGCATTGATAGCTGGATTAGAGATAGCATTGAAATTGGATATTAAGAGACTTTGAGTGTATGGGGACTCTCAATTGGTTCTTAACCAAGTTGAAGGGATATTTCAAGTTCAGAAACAAGAGCTGGCAAAGTATCATGAGAAAGCACTTGAATTAATAAAGCAAATCCCAATTTCTTTTGAAAAAGTCTCAAGAGCTTCAAACGGCGTAGCCGATGCGCTTGCTCGAGTAGCCAAAGAATTATGTGAACCCAATAGACAGGAAGTGCAGATAACTATCAAAAATCGCCAATCACTGTCTCCATATTTCATGGGAGTAGAAGAAGGGTCAAGTTTACTCTTAGAAGAAGACCTAGATTTTGTTGAAGATAAGCAAGAAGATGCTCTTGCTAGAACTCTAGTAGTTGAAGAAAAAGATGAATGGAGACGATCTTTTATTGACTACTTCAAACACATGACTTTGCCTGAGGGTAAAGCAGCTCAAGAACAACTCAAGAGACGGGCTCTTCGATATGTCTATGTCAACAACACTTTATATAGGAGGTCTTATGATCAAATTTGGTTACGGTGTGTCTCTCATGAAGAGGCTCACCAAATTATGAAGGAAGTACACTCAGGCGTGTGTGGTGCTCATCAATCAGGACCAAAGATGAGGCTCAAGATCAAGCGTTTGGGATATTATTGGCCAACAATGATAACAGACTGTGAAGATTATGCCAAAAAGTGTCACATGTGCCAAATTCATGGGGATTTCATCCATCAACATCCAAATCCCCTACACCCAACCATAGCCTCTTGGCCTTTCGACATGTGAGGAACTGATATAATAGGCCCAATTGACCCACCATCTTCCGGGGGGCACCGATTTATATTAGCTACGACAGATTACTTCTCTAAGTGGTCTGAGGCTGTGGCACTTCGTGAAGTCAAAACTAAAGATGTGATCAAATTCTTCAAAACTCATGTCTTATATAGATTTGGGACACCCAGAAGGATCATTTCTGATAATGGAACTGCTTTCAAGAGTGCCAAAGTGTACGAGTTCTCACATCACCATAAGATAGATTGGAGATACTCATCAATCTATAACCCAAGAGCAAATGGGTTAGCTGAGGCATTTAACAAGACATTAATATGCCTCCTCCGAAAGATGGTTGGCAAAAATCATCGAGATTGGCATGAGAAATTGCAAGAAGCACTTTGGGCATATCGCACCACTTATCGGACGCCAACACAAGCAACTCCATATTCCCTAGTTTTTGGGGCGGAGGTAGTTTTACCTCTTGAAATTGAAATACCATCTCTAAGGGTAGCCATGCATACAGAAATGCCTCTAAGTGAATGTGCTCAACTGAGACTTGATGAACTTGATGCAATGGATGAAACGAGGCTTGCAGCTCAGCAAAATTTGGAGCTATACCGAGCTCAGATGGCAAGAGCATATGATAAATTGGCAAGACCTCGTACATTTCGCGAAGGAGAATTGGTACTTGTGCTTAGACGGCCAATTCTTGGCGGGCATCATGGCCCAAAATTTGCACCAAATTGGGAAGGTCCATATATTATACAGCAAGTGTTTGAGGGAGGGGCATATTTTCTAGTAGACCAAGAGGGAAAAGGGGTGATGCCTCCTATAAATGGAAGATATCTGAAGAAATACTATGCCTGAAACTGACAACACCGAGTCATGGAGCTTTATGTCCCTGGAATAAAAAAGAGCGTCTTGCCTTAAACAGGTCCCATAAGGCGTCTCTTTCACATAGAATTTCCTAACTCCACAAATTCCACAGCCAAAATTCCACATAAAAATGGTTAATTGTTGGAGTGCGCCATAAGTCAACCAACACCGGTGTGTTCATCTACCGGCATGAAAGATGAACAAGTTTTGTACTTTGTACTTTAACAAGGTATGATCTTGGTCGCTCTTCAGAGCAACCTTTCCATTTTACAGGTATTGGAGCAGCTGGAGCTTTATGTCCCTGGAATAAAAGAACGTCTTGCCTTAAATAGGTCTCATAAGGCGTATCTTCCACATAAAATTTCCTAACTCCATAAATTCCACATCCAAATTTCCACCTCAAAATGGTTAATTGTTGGAGTGAGCCATAAGTCAACCAACACTGGTACGTTCATCTACCAGCATGAAAGATGAATAAGTTTTGTACTTGGTACTTTAACAAGGTACGGATAAGTGTTGGGATTCATAAAATCAAGTTCAAAGATTCAAATGTCTAAACACAAGCCCCAAAGAACCAATAACCAATGGTGAGACAACAACAACAAGCAAGAATATGAGTCATAATAATTTGCCTCATATGTCAATATGCCGAAACCACAAAGATCTCAAATATCCAAAGACCAATAGCAATAAAGATACATAATAGAAGAAAATACATAAGTGAAGCTAAAAGACTAAGGAGTAAGCTGGTCCCGGAGAATCCTAAGTCCCTTGTGAATGTGAATAAGAAACTCTCTAGCCTGACCCCGGTGGAATCTCTCCTCGACTGTCATCTGCTCATTGTGATGTCGTGTGGTCTCATACTCAATCCAAGCTGCATGAAGGGAAGTCGAAGCCTCTACTATCTGTCGAGATATATCCTCAGCTTGTCGAACCCGTGCTAATAAATCTGAGTCAAGGATACGAAGGGTATCTATAGGAGCCCGCTGAGCTCTAAATTCTAGCAATTGTGCACGAAGCTCGGCAATCCTAACATGAACCTCTCTCTCAATGTGCCAAAGTCGAGAAATGTCAGCCTCAAGTGATGCTCATCTCATGGACCGGGCGGAAAGTGCATCAGAGCGGCGCACACACTCACCTTTCAGATATTGATGCTTGAGAAAATGCAAGTGATGTCTGCAAGGCACTAAAAGTGACACCGCGAAGTCGTGAAAATGCTCATCAAACTCGTTCCATGGAACCATGTGAAACACACCCCAATCGAAGGGTTGCCAGCCGAAGCAAGTAGAAGCACATGCAAGAGCTATCTTATGAAGCATAATGGAGACCTCAGAAACCACGAATCCTGCATCAAGTACCATAATGTTGGAACAAAGGAAGAATAATATGAAGGAAAAGGAAGAGTAATATGAGACTTACTTGTAGAAGAGTCGATCTCCCGGGATGGTACGGGATCTTCATCAGATATGTGGACACACCTCATGGGCTCTCTGGGAACTTCCTCGACATCCATCTGCAAGTCTGAAGTAGGGGAAGCCTCAGATGAAACATTGAGGCCATGACCTAGAAGAGGCAAAGTCAAAATAGAGGGTGTGGGATGTGTCTCAGGAATGGCAAAATCGAAAGTGAAGTCCTCAGCCATGGTGTCCTCGGGGATATGATCATGGTCCTCAGGAACAAATACAGGAGAAGGCTCTCGAGTAACTTAATAAAAAGAGAGATAAACAATGGAGCAATTACAGCTTGAGTATATCAATTGTAGACTGCAAGGAAAAGTAACCGCAAAGAAAAGTAATACCTGACTCTGAAGCGACTTGAATAGGCGAATGACTCAGAGGAGGAGTAAGGTCCTTAGGAGGAGTAAGATCTCTAGAAGGGTCCTCGGGGGCGATTGGTATAGTGCCATCTGGAGATGTCTCATGAACCTCAATATCTGTATCTGTGTCACTCTCATCCTCAATAACTACAAAATACAATGAGAAAATGTAGAGTAAATAACTTGCAATGAAGAAGGAATAAAGAGAAAGGGATCATACAAAAATGAAGTAGTAGACCTGGGGACGGATTCTGAGGAGGATTCTCAGAGGCAACTGACATGTCATCATATAATAGTACATCTTGATTGTCAATATCATCATAGTAGTCGTCCTCAACAACTATGACGTGAAAGAAGGAGTTTAGAACAAAGTTATCAAAAAATGAATAATTAAAAGAAAAATAAGAGAAGGAAAATAAACCTGGAGAAGGAGGAGTATGCATGACATAAGGTTGCATCAACTCTTCTTGATTCAAACGAAGGATGTCACTATCCACACCTACAAAATCAGGTGGCTGGCGAAGACCGGCTTTGGCAGTCACATACTTCCTCTCTTGTTCTTCCTCCTCGGGGTACACAAACCTCCTAAGTTCGTCCCATTTCCTATCATGATAAGACTTCAATAAATTGCGATGCGCTCGGTAATAGGGGGCAGTGAGCTCAAGATACCGTGAAGCATGAGGAATAAGAAACTCAACTCCAGTACCCAATCGAAGAATGAAACGCCAACAATCAGAAAAGGTTCTCAAGTTAGGAGATAGTCTCTTGGTTGGAAGAAGTGTGCTTGCTATAACTTGGCTATACCCAAACTAATGTGCACAACGCTGTGGGTAGTAAAGCTCCAGAATCAGCCGATCACCCAACCTCAATGGGAGAAATGCCTCTCGTATACTGATCAAAAACTCAGCATCTCGGTATCGCTGATAAGACTCACGTGCCAGTCGAGGAGTCGCCCCTGGATGCTCAAAAAGAGTGTCTGTGACTCGCCAATTCGTGTCTCGAGATGAATCATGAGATAAAACACGAGGATATTTAAACTGACCGACTCCTCGACTCCAAACAAACAAGTAGTGAGCATCTCTCGCACGCGGATTAGTGACAGACACTCCTGCAAGCTCTGCCAAGAGAGGCAGCTTCTTCCTTAACTCCTTAGGCATAGCAGGAATATAATGACCTGGCCAATGTGCATGTATCCAAGCGTGAATCCAATGGAGTGAGACAACTACTCCGCTATATGAAGGATCCCTACAAGAGGCGATTTCTCTCAAAGATCTATATACATTGGCTAAAGCTGGTATAGCCAATGAAACTCTATGTCCTCTGGCTAGATAATTGGCCATCATGAATGTCTCAGGCCTGATCACGCCTGCTGGCTCAGCTGGAACCATGAAATAACACAACCACCAAGCTAAGAAAGCTGTCAAGAAGGTCTCGCGATTCACCTCAAGAGAGGACAAATTAGACAAAGTATTACCAGAACCACGTCCATATATTGAGTCATCTTTACCTGTGCCTAATGGATCTTTAACACTTGCGAAAGGAGCACCCTCACCTTCCACTTTATTCATGAAGTAAGAAATCCAAACATGAAAAGGGACTTGTCTTCCTCCCTTGCCTCATCACTTGTTACTAATCATGCTGTAGATTTCAAACACCTTACGAAGAGAAGAATGAAACCACTTGTATCCATCAGGACGAGTTCCGAAGAGATACTTTTCTCGAGGTGAACACTCTTCATAAGGCAAACCAAAAACAGGCAGCCCTGATAATTGACGCATGTCCCATAATGTCATGGTCATCTCTCGATCCTCCACAAAAAGTGTATTAGTGGGATAATTCCAGTTACTCATAAAGCCGCGGAAGATAGATGGGCTATGTGTGTAACTAAACAAGGAAAGATAGACTGCTTCGTAGATACCGGCCTTCCTCAACATTTTTTCTTCATGAGATAAGACATATTTAGTCCACTCAATTTGGCCGGTGGTCTTATTCAAACTACCTTGACAACCAAGAACCCGGGGGCTCCAAGCAAGAGCATCATCTTGGCCACCATTGATCATAGAAACACCCAAAAGTCGTAGAGAAGGAGACTCAGCACGACGGTCAGTAGGTAGAAGGGCAGTAACACTGCTATCACCTACGCCACGAAGATGGTTATCGGTGCCTCGTTTTGGAAAATCTGTAAAAGTCTGGGTATTCACTGAATCTGTCAATTTTGGAGGATCTTGGTCGGGATGGAAGTTAGGATATTCTCGAGATTGAAGATTTGGGGTTATGTCATGACGAGTAATTCGCCTCCTAAACAAATCTCTACCTTCAAGCATACTAGCGTGAAGATCAGGTAGATGATGAGGGTGCAAACCCTCATGTAAAGCTGCAGTGAGGTAATCCTTAATGAAGTTCTCAGAAGGTTCATCCACCTCCATATTCAAGGGACGACTCCAAGAGACCATGGTGACTACAAACAAAATAAAAGGAGATTGGTTGTAAATTTCCAATAAATTCAAAGAGTCAGGACAAAAGAGAATCCAAAGTACACCAAAATGAGATGTTCGATACAAACTCTCACAACTCATTCTGGTGGGGGCATTTGTTGACCTACCAAATTTTAAGATAAATGGAAAAGAGTATGTCCCATTGTATGATTCTAGGGAACCAAGCTATTCGCTGCACAAAAGAAAAAATACTAACCCTTTTCTGATTATCGGTTTTGAACAAGGAATGGTTAGTGCCTAACTAAATGCTTCCAAGTTCCCTGTTGCAAGAATTTCAAAAGAAGAACAAATTGGATAACAGTAAAAATAAATATGCAAGCCAATAATATAATTACAATCATTTGCCATCATAACATTTATAAAATAATATAAATGAATTAACCTAGATTATACCCCACCAAATCAAATCAGATACCATTATTTGATGTAAAGTGCACTGTATTTAAGTATAACAACACTGTACTCCATCTAGTATTTAAGCAAATATTTCAACCCCAGATGGAAAACCAACTGATAGATTTTCTTCACATAGCACTTCTCGCTTTTGTCACTTCAATACCTAGAACCCACAACCACCGTGGAAACAAAGCAAAAATAGAGAGTGAGAAATAAATTTCTCAGTGCAGTTTTTAGTTCCAATCACATGAACATTAACTTTCACATTTAGAATTAAAATACACACAGAGAAAATGGATATAATAGTAATTAAACTTCAAACATGCCATAAGAAATGATGAGCCGACTAATCAACCAATTAAGGCAAGTAATATAGAAAATAATAACAAAGGTCGACTGTGAAATTGGTTTCCTAAATAATTGCTCTAAGTCTGGTATGACACAGAGCAGATGACTCACCAGGCTACAGACGGCCCACCAAAACCCACGTTCGTCTCACCACAATCCACATATGTCTGTGTCGGCTTAAACAAATCCTAACCAGTCAAATGCAATCTATCATTGGTCTGGTTACAACACCCACATGGGCCGCGCACAATCACATTACCACAATCAAATGTAAAATCAAATACAACACAAGATCATACTTGTTACACAGACTTGACCCACCCATACCCCATCTAGATTCGGACATACTGGGCCTTGTGCAAGAGCGCTACACTACACAGCGGTCTGGAAGCTTGGTAGCTAACCGACCCTAGACGAAACCTTGTCAATCTGATACTCTGGACAAGTAGTAAGAAAAATCCACATGCACATAATCCACAAATAATCAATCGAAATACCATACAACATATTCACAATTCATATGCAATTAATAATAAGATAATCATAATATAATTAAAAAGATCAATTGCATGCTCAAATAAATGCATACAATAAATAACAACATGCACAATTCATGTATTAAATTCATAATAATGAAAATTAAAGTTCATGTGAAATCCGCACCTGACAAAAGTGGAAGAAAATCGTGATCTACCGTGGTTCGATCGTCTCAGCAACTTCGTACTAGTCTTCTCGCTGTCAAAGTCTAAGGTTAACCAAAATCCCAAAATTAAACCCTTAAACTCCATAATTTTAATAAAAAATTCAGATTTGACAAAGAATATAATTTGCTTCATAACTTCCATGTTAGCTTGTAAAACAATGAGGTATAATGTCCAAATGCATCTACAATATAACCATACTAAGTAGCATTGTGTATTTCTATCTTTCATGTCAAAATTTATGAATAATGTAATGATTGCTTGCTGTCCAAAATTTGACCATATAGTATTTTATGTATGCAAGTCATTTAAATACACAAATTTATTTCCTAAGCTATAACTTCATGCACCTTATAAATATGAAGTACAAGAATGAAATTTTATGCAAATCTTCCAAAAAATTCACCTCTTTTTCAAATAGGCCAGATTTTAAAAGAAACAAAAGAAGTATTTATGCAAAATATTAAATGCTCAAACAACACAAAATCATGAATGCATTTTCAACAAATTATCACTTGCATTAATATTCTCAAAATCTTCATAAAATCCCTCAACTTATAAAATTTCAGAAATTAGTTGAAGTAACTAGAAATGCCACTTATTACCATAAGAATAGTAAAATTTCATCATGCACAACCAAAAACCTCAAAGATTGTTAATAAATTCGAAATGGTCATAATTTTCAACCCAAAATCTGAATTTTTACTTAAAAATTCGAAATTAAATATTTTTAACTTAAATAAAATTTAGATCATGAATTTTTGTTGCATGCAAGGTTTAAAAATTGTCATGGTCTCTAAATACAATATAAATCTCAAATAAATAGTTTATACATACTATATTCACTCAAAGATACTTAACAAATTCGGATTAATTCAATACAAGTTTAAGACATTAGGGGTGTGTTCGGCACCTCCACGAACAGGCGGACGAACAGCGGCCCACAAACAAGTTGAGGTCGGCCCACGAACAAAATCAAGTTCGTGAAAATCGGGGAACTAGGAACTAGGGAGAAGTTCACGAACTACGGCTGTTCGTGGGTTGTTTGGTTTGTGCGAACAGCGCTAGTTCGCGAACTAGCTGTTCGTGACACATTCCAAACACACCCCTAGTTATTTACCACAATAACTATAGATTCAACCAAAAATCACCATTTTTTAACCATGCAAATGGAAAAAATCGAAATAAATGATGGAAAAAGAAAAACTTACATGAATACTGCTCAAAACCGAAAATAAATAACTTGCATATTCATCTCTTGACTTCTACTATCCATTTTCTATTTTTTCGAATTTTTCAGAATTTTCTCTAATTTTTGTGATGGGTTTTGTGTAGGCCGAACTAAGAAACAAAAAAGAAATTAATGGAGATGGGCTTTGGTCTTCCCATTTTTGTTTTTTCTTGGACTTGTACGGTTGGGCTATGTTTGGCAAAACCCAGGACAACCCACGAACACAGAACCCACGAACCCACGAACCCAGACCCATTAATAAAAGCTTTTCTCAGTTCGCCGCCCCTAGTTCGCAAATTCTCCAAATTTTTGGAATCCATGAACAACGCTTGTTCACCTCCATCACATAGTTCGCGAAGTGTTTGGTTCGCGCGAACAGCTGCTGTTCGCGAACAGGCTGTTCGGAAGAGCTGCCAAACATAACCCGAGAAGGAGGAGTAAGAGAGAGAGAGAGATTGAATTAAATAGGTTAATTCAATTAAAGTGGGAGATAGAGAATGAGTGGGAGGAAAAAGTATGTGCATCCAAATTGAATTCAATATGCTATTGATGATATGGAATGTGCAGAAATTATTTTTATGACATGATTATACAAATGAAAATTATATGTATGCATTACTTATTTAATATGTAGGAAATATATATTGAAATATATTATTTGTATTTATTTATTTTAAATAAAAATAAAGTAAAATTTTAGAAATGTTACAAATTATATGCAATTATAATACGTACATCTTTATGTCGATATTTTGGATATAGGAATTATATATGGTGCACTTAATGTTCTCATACATTCTAAAATGTAAATTATTTTTTCAATATAACATAATTGGTAGGGCTGTACAACCAACGGGTTCGAATTTTTTTTATCAATATTTCAACACAACCCAAATTATATCGAGTTAAAAAATTTCTTTAGTTAACCCTCCCGTAACCCAACCCAACCCATATAAATTTTTATCTACGGATTGTTATGGGGTTTCAGGTTAAACGGGTTATGATTTATATGGTACATAAATAAAACTAAAACTGACAATATTAATTAAATAACTTGACAACTGCTAAGTGAATTAAGCAATAGCTTAGTTGTTGTTTTTTCTTCTAATAGATGATACTTCTATTTATTTAAAACAAATCCAATGAATTTTGCAAGCAAATTAGAAATAAGCACCGCGAATTTTGCTAATTTTGCAATCCATGTCCATATTACATATTGTCTAACAGTTTAACACTTTTTAAACTCAAAATTAAATAGACCTTTAGATTGATGCTTTTATAAGTAGTAGAGATAATTTTACCGGTATCTTCATATCGACGTTTTCGAGCTCTAACGCAACTAGAGAAGTAATAATCTAAAGCTAGATCTATTGGAATAAAATAAAATCTCGCATATAGATTATAGACAGAGAAAACCAAAATTTATTGTCACTTTTTGTTACTTCTGACATACATGTTTGCTCAAACACTAGTATTTTATTCGATATTAGTCAGTTGAGTTGACTAAATTTTAACCTTAATTTCTACAACCACGGGGTCCCCCATAGTAAAATTTGTGTCTATCGCCGATCTCACGGAAAAAAGAAGCAGCAGGCAGCACGGCATAGCAATCCGGCCTATCAACTTCTCTCATCAGATCATATATGCTGGGACTATAAACATTGCCAGCCTGATCGAAGTGCTTGAGATCTGCCATGTACGCTGCTTTGTGCCAACCTTCCTGAGGAAAATGGCCACTACCCATTGAAGGACCTGTGTTGTTGTCGAGATAATAAGCAAAACCGATCCATTGTACAGCATCTGCTTTGTCCTCTAAGCCTCCCAAAATCCCCTTTTGCCACCATCCTATTTTCATACTCGTCTTGTAGTCTTCATGGTATACAGTC
Organism: Rhynchospora breviuscula; assembly: GCA_027562975.1. Taxonomy (NCBI): domain Eukaryota; kingdom Viridiplantae; phylum Streptophyta; class Magnoliopsida; order Poales; family Cyperaceae; genus Rhynchospora; species Rhynchospora breviuscula. Next base: position 13,106,031 of record CM050400.1, on the reverse strand, counting down.
CAAAGATGCGTTGCCGGATCCTATATATACAAATGCCAACAATATCATGTACGTAATTTATTATTTTTAATTTTACTTTTGTTGTAAAATTATGTAATGCTTGTGCTCTTTTTGTGAATTAAAACGCCATCATCAATATAGTTAATTTCTAATGCGATGTGTTTGAAGTTTGAACCTAATGATTCATAGTATAAGACATGGTAATCTTGTCAAAATGTAATTTGTGATAAGAGTTCCGAAAAAATTATTGAAAGAGTAAAATTTGATAATTTATCAAAATTAATTCGAATTAATACCAACATTTTTTCTGAAAAAAGTTCAAAAGTTTCACCTTAATTTGTTCCCACATTTCAAATACACATTTTCATTTAGTTTCCCCCTCTTGGTATGTTTCCTATTTTTAATTTTTTTTACAAATTATTTCTTGTAAATTTTCATTTCTGTAGAACCTCACCATGTATGATGACCTCTACTATTTGGCACATTTTAATTATAGTTTATCAAGTATGTTTCCTATTTTAAAATTTTTTTTTACAAATTATTTCTTGTGAATTTCATTTCTGTACGTAGAACCTCACCATGTATGACCTCTACTGTTGGGCACATTTTAATTATAGTTTATCAAGATAAGCACAAGTCGTAAAATGATAAGTTAAAAAAGAAAATAGCGTCACCTTTCTTATACTAAATGTCATATAGCGATCTTCTCCATCATATTGAGATAAGGGAGATACAGCTTGACCCGGATAAATTATTGATGAATTTGCAACAACAAAACCTGGACAATTAGTGTTGTAGCATCCAGTATGTGAATTATCATCCTGAAAAATAGATACAATAATTATTCTTATTTACTTATTTTTAAATTTTGAAAAAAAAGAGAAAGAACAAAAAAATAAACTTACCCACCACGATGTGAAGAACCGCAATTTGGTGTCATGATACAACCCTGGAAAGACCTGCCAATCAATAAAAAGGTTTTGAATCTCTTGAATGTGTGTTATTCGTGTTCATGCATAGTTTTTATACATGATGGGATTGAAAGTAAATTATGTAAATTAAGGACTTTGAATGATTATAATGGATTGAAGATTTTGTAATGAAAAAGACATGAGCGAACGGTGGCTCTTCAGCGGCCTGAAAAACGATGTGTAAATTATATAATTAATTCATGGGAGATATAATGTTCGTCAGTCCCGACTTAGTTTTGATAATTTGACATTTTCTTCCCAATCGCTTGTAGGTATGATTTCTCCCTAAAAAAAAAAAAAAAAATGGTGCGCCAATTAAATATCATAAAGGCGTGTCAACAACTACGAATTTCTGCAATATTCGGTTATTTAAGTGTGGAATCTCATGATGTTTTTATTATCTTTATGAGATTTAATGTATAGGACTTTTAGGTGCGTTTGGTTGTCCATGAAAGAGGGAGGAGGGGGAGAGATGGAATAAGGAGATGGCTGAAGGAATAAGGAGCTTCTTCTCTCTCCTCTCTTCTTTTTCCTCTTCCATAAAGTATAAACTTTTTGTTTCATCTTCAATTTTGTTTTGCATAATCATTCACATTTTTGCTTTTTGATGTCATTTTTTTTATATTCTCAATTATTATTTAATAATTTTTTTAATCAGTATTTTCAATGTCGCTATCAATTGCTTTAAATATCGTACTAGTGTCGATAAAGTGATAAGGGACATATCGCAATTTTGGATGTATATATTTTCTATATATCGGAAGTAGATATTAATGTGTTAATGCGTGCATGTATATCAAATCTTATGGCATGGAGTGTAGTTTCGTGCCAATTTTATACAGTTCAGTTTTTCTTTTTAAACATTGTTATTACAATTACTAAAAAAAAATAATTAGTTTTATGCTACTATGATTTTTGTCAATTAGAAAAATGACATTCTTAAATGGCTAATTAAATTTATGCCATCATAGAATTGCTAAAATTAGTTTTATGACACTATTTATCTAGAAACATACTAAATTCTAAAAATGCCATTACCAAAATTGTCATTCTTTTTATTAAATGGCCAAATTATCCCACACTAAAAACACACCCTTTAAAAAAAAAAAGACAGCGCTCAGGAACAACTTTGATAGCATTAAAGTAGAAATAGTTATAAATACTAGTCAACTCTTTGTTTAATGGAAGCCGACGGACAGTTTTTGCTTCCCTTGTGATTATGAACTGAATGGGATTATTTGGTTGAACAGTAATAAATTGTGAAACTTATAAGTTCTTTTTGTCATGAGTATTCATGTTGAACTGTTACGGGTTTTATTGATGGGAAAAATAATCAAGTCTACAAAAAGCATTATAGTTTAGTGGTCCACAATTACTTACATGAAACAAATCGCCATAAAATATTATTACAAATAAATATTAAAAACTTAATATTTTTATTTTAAAATTAAAATTATGCCATTGTTAGACGACTAATTAAATTTATGCCACTATTTTTATGCACTAGTGGCATAGAATAGTTTTGTTATTTTCTAGCGCCATAAAACTAATTATTACAGATTTATAATGGCGTAAAACCAATTATATCTTTTGTGATGGCATATCACTAATTTTTTAGTCTTATAATAACATATTTAAAAGGGGAAAATTGTCATATCAATTTCTGATGGCATAAAACTAATTTCTATTATTTTATAGTGACATAAAAATAATTTGTCATTTAGTGATGGGATATCTCTAATTTCAAATATTTACAGTGGCATAAATCTAAATCACCCTAATAAAAAATAAAAAAGTACATACATAACCGTAAAGATTAAGAGGGAATATATCTTAAATTAAAGATTGCGATGTTATTTATGGATGGAGAATATTTGATGCGGTTATAGCCGATTTTGCCAAAGAAAAACTAATTATTTTCTTTCCAAAAAAAAATATGACCTGAATAAATATTTAATGTCTTTGTTATCAGAATGTGGTAGTGGTTACTACCTAGGACTTACGATTTGACAGGGTCAAAAGTAAAATTAAGAGAAAACTGATAATTCTAAAATACCGTCGCACCCGATTTACATGTGATATTCGTGTGATTCACATTCGATACTTAACGTGGTGAATTTTGTTACATTTTTTAATGTGTTTGATAGGCGTTGGATTCATTCTTAACTATGTTTTGGATACATTTTTAGATTATAAAATTTAAAAAACTAGAATGTATTATATTGATAAGTTATTGAATTAAAAATAATTAAGAAACTTGAATAAGAAATGTGAATTAGAATTTGGAGAATTGTTTGTTCATGAATAAAGAGATACTGTCTGGATAGTGTGAATGTCACTTTATTCGATTTGACCGTTACGGTCAGCGATACGCGTGTCGGATCCATGATTGAGTGCACGTTATCACAACGATAGCTCTATATATAAATGCTTAGAGAATGTTCGAAAACCTCTGTGGGACTAAGATTCCGCTCTGCAAACCGGACGCTTGGACAGACATCCAAATATTAATAGAGGAATCTTTGAATGGTGCGGCCCAATAAGATTTGTAATCTAAAATCACTAGCAGCCCAATTATATTAAATATTTTTCTAACATGGAAATTTTGGAATATTTGACTTATGGACTCCGGACTCGGTAGGACATAGGAGTCTTTGAACATTTAAATAAAAAAAATAAGTACCATTAATACTAATACTTGTATTGACGAAAAAATCTTCAATAGTGCAATAATATTTACTTAAAAAAAATATTTTTCATATTTACCAACTCTCATCCGTATCCGTATAGGAGATTTTCGAAAAATTAATAATATTTATTAAAAAATATATATAATAATGATTTGATTTTGTTTTGAACAATTTTTCATTATAAGAATGGATGCAAATAATATAATAATAATTTATATTCATAATAATAATAATAATTAATATAACATTTAATAAATCACTAAAAAATATTAATTAATAAGTCATTAAAATAATAACTGATAATACTTAGAATAAATAATTATAATATTTATCATAATATTAATAATAATATTCAATCTAATAATAATTATTATTACATGATAATATAAATAAATAAATATTTATCATATGATTCCAAATAAATGTTTATAATGATACTTATTATTACACTATGTTTATTATTATTATTATAATAATAATATACTTATAAGTATAATATAATAATTATTATTGTTACCGTTATATTATTAATATTAATTAATAAAATAATTAGCTATGGATTAATTAATAAATTAAATTAATATAATATAATTAACAATATAGTAATATTATTAATAATATCTTAGTAATATTGAACGATTAATTAAAAAAAACGTAGTATGTTAAAATGACGGAATCTAATCTCCTTATTATTTTATTCTTTCCCCGGTCCCAGTCCCCACCCATGTGACATTAGCTCAAGAATATAGGAAAATGATTATTCTATTATTTTTCCTCAATCTCTCTTCTCTCTCCTTTCTCTTGTTCGGACTAATTCCAGCAAAATGCTCGAATTAGAATAAAATGTTGGAACTAGGTCTTATTCGGAATTGCTAGTTTTAGAGTTTGCCAATTAAACACATTTTAGAACCAGCGAAATAACTTATTCGGATTCTTGTTCTTGTTCCAACAAAATGTTGGAACTAAATTGGAACAAGCTAACCATCCAACAACAAATGATTGTTTTATATTTTTTTTTGTTCTTATTCTTAACTAACCACCCAAAGAACATCTCTTAATTTATAAATAGGTCATTCTTCACCATTTCTTATTCACCACCCTTGTTCTTGAACAAATTATTCTATTCTTATTCACCACACTTCCAAACACTCCAAACTTGGGTGCTGAACAAATAAGCTATTCAGCGAATAAGCTTATTCATAACGTTGCCAAACACACAATTAATACACTTTTTTAGAGTTGGAATCCTTGGAATAAGACCTTATTCGGAATTATTTATTCTAAAAGATGACAAACACATCTGAGAGTAAGGAGAATACAAATAAAATGAATCTTGTTCTTGTTCCAACAAAAACATGAAACAAGAACAAGAACAAGCCTTGTTTTTGTTCTAATTCCACACCACTTCCAAACATACCCTGACAAATACACTATAGTGGTCTTCGAATGTAGAAAAATAAATAAATATTTATTATATACAATGTGATATTATTATTATTATTATGTATATACTTCTGTATTCATGTTGATAAGTGGTCTTCATATATATATTCCAATCCGATTTAGGACTTAATTTCACTTGAATATATGCGTCCTAACTGGGGGCGGATCCAAATCGTGCCAAGTCCAGGCACTTGCCTGTTTTTTAAAAATTTAATACTGAATTAGTGATAATTAATTGGACAGTGCCTAGACTATTTGTATGGTGCCCGAGCTTGATTGGTTTTGTGCCCGATTACACCTGTAAATTCGGTACGTAATCATTTTTTTTCTACGCTCCGCTCAGCATATTCACCGGATTCGCTTTTTTCCGCTCCACAATCCGCATCCGTTTTCTTCTCCGCTGCGCATCCGGATAGATATTATAAGAAAAATAACGAAGCTGGTTGGTTTAGGAAAGAAATTGGCACGCTAATTGGTTCCAGCGGTCCAAGTAGTAGAGCACTTGTCCCCTTCCCCTCACGTCTTGAATTGTTACTTCAGTAACTTTTAGATTTATTTATTAACATATCATATAAAAAATCATTTTCCACTTAAATTAATGGTACAGACAAAATTAGCAATTTGAGTGAACTATTGATAGTTTTTACTTCTGTGGGTCCACATGCATTTTTTTTAATTAAATTTCCATCTAGTTTGTTTTGAATTTGATTCTAAATTTTCAGAAAAGAAACTATTATTAATTACTTGTCTGTATGTTTTAATGGTCTTATTTTCAAATATAAAGGACAACGCTTTTTAAATGGTTATACTTAATGAACTTAGAAACTCTTATGCGTACCAATTAGGAGTTTCATAATTGAATGAGATGGGTGACCTCGCTCAAAAGTTTGTTGCAAAAAAATCATGGTTTATTTTTGGTGTTTTAATTAATCAAATTATTTTTTTTTTCCAGTTGCAATAGCAAATCTAAATCAATTATATGAAAAAATATAATTTTCTAATTAATAGTGATTTGGTTTTAAAAATAATATTTAAAGTTAAAATATTTTTTGAAAAAAAATCTGAATCCGCCCCTGGTCCTATCTTAATTCTGATAATTTAGGAAAACTAGGTACTAATATTATGGCCTCTCTACTTTGTTACAGGATCTATGTGATGCAACGACTCGAAACAGTGGAAAAATCACATCTCAGACCATGACTTGTGACCCACCAGCCTCTTTGGTGACCCACAGAAGGGCCTAGCGGGTAGCAGATGAGACTGGCAACACCGAAGAGCCCAGCGGGCCGCTGAGAAGAGAGAAACTGCTTTCCAGAATTAGATCAGAAAGTTTTACATACATCTCTACATGTTTAATTTGAGACAAAAACATGACCTCAATTGCATGACCTCCACTTTTAGAAGATCGACTTGAATATATGACCCCAAATTCCACGATAGAGGGGTTCACAATTTGAGAGAGTTCACTACTATTGAGAGCAGCAACCAGATGTGTTCAGCGGGTCGCCATGACTCTTAGCAGACCGTTAAAATAGTCGTAGAGAGCAGAAAAGGAGAGATTTTGGAATTCTACTGTTGTAATCTTATTTCTCTTTTTTGTTTCTTTATTTCTTAGATACATATGATTGTTTTGTGATGTATATAGATGAGTAGATTCTTGATTAGGGGCTATGGCTATGGACCTTTAAGTTTATATGTTATTATGAATAAATATTAGTTTTTATTTGATATCTTTGTGTTTTATGTCTTGCTTTATTTGTTATAATTCATCTTGCAAATTGTTCTAAGTAGATTCGGTATTTATCCGTTAAGCAAAGGCCACACTTAATTGTAAGGTAGTTAAACCCGACAAAAACTTAGATTAAATAGTATTATCTTGTATGACTTGATGGTAGAGGGTAAAGCCAAGACGAAGAACAAAAAATAGCGAAGTCTTTTTTGATGGAGAAAGTCTAGGATATCAAAGGTTTGAAAGATATAAACTTGTAGGAACTACACCAAGAAATAAAAAGTTGAAATCTAGGAACTATAAGAGAATAATTGAGTTAACTAATGGAAACTTTTCATGTAACGAAAGTTAGGATTAAGGAAACATAGTTAAACAATTAATCTACACATGTAAATTGTCTCATAAAACCAGTAAATCGTTGTATCATCACTAAACCTAGCGGCCGCTTAACACTGTCCAGCGGGTTGACTATGCCAGCCAATAGTTAGCGACCCACTATTGGTGTTATTGACCTTAAGATCTAGCAGGTCGCTACCAAAGTTAGCGGACCGCTAGAACATGAGTAAACTGAAGAAGTAACTGACCTGAACCCCTAAGCCTTATTCAATTAGTTTAAACCTCTCTAAATTCAAATTGTTAACTTAGAAATTTTATTACTACAACTGATAACTTTTAGATCAATGACCAACTATTATTTCTTGCCCAATTGTATCCAAATCTAGTTAGTTAAATAAGATAAAAACATGATGATCAAATAATCGTCCTTGTGGTTTGACCCCAAAATACTTAGACGATGATCGTAAGGTTGCAATATAATTTAGGTATATTAAGTATAAATTTAAGGGCACTGAGACCACATCACTTGTTTTTTGAAAAATGGCATATCCCTCATCCGTGTCAAACATCCTAACCCGCACGGTGCAACATAGGAGGAAATTATATTTATTTATTGTACGATTTAAAACTATAATTGACTAGCTAGCTAAAAGGAATGATATAATAAATTCAGTCTTGGCTCAGTGAAACGTAATTAATTTAGTCTTTACTATTTGACAAACTTTGTAAGTTTATATATCGAGATTCAAGTACTCGGCTCCAACAGAACCTTTGACAATTATTTTTCAAATTATTCTAGAGAATGAAAATGTAGAAGCGCAGACCGCATCGTACTTGTGTAGTTGCCTCTTTCTATTATTCGATACATTAGTTATGTAATACAATTTGATCAAATTTTATTGCAAACAAAATGATAATAGCTAGGGGAAATTTATAGTAGAATCTTCTAATTCTTTAGTTGTCATATCATGCTTCAATTGACTCACAGTTGAAAAGTAGATTTCTAGGGATTACTAACTAAAAGTTCAAGAAAAGTTTCCGCTTATTGTTAACAAGTGAAATAAAATATTAATATAAATTACAATTTTATGTTACTTACATGAAGTCCTGCTCTTGCAAAACTCATAGGGCCACCATCGGAATAACCATTGAAGCTGACGAGAGTTAATGTGACTTCATATCTAGAATTAGGGTTCATGTTAGGAACACCCCATGCACTAGTTCTAGCTTGACATCCATAATAATCTCCATCGTATGTGGCATATCCGGCATGCTGTAGAGAATTACGAACAAAAAAAAATGCAAAATTATTCAGATGAAAATGAAATAAGTAAAGAATATGCCTATTTTATAGTAGTAAACTAAAGTTGGGTATGAAAGAGTAGATTACATGCGTGATTAGGCCGGCTAGGCTGGCTGCAATGTTACACAACGAAAACAACAAAATTAAAATGCTCTTCAAAGCCATCCAGTTTGAAAATTGACCACTACAAACCGAACGCTTTAACCCTCATATTATATACACAAGAAAAAATATTATCGTTGTCTCAAATTATTGGATCTAGTAATGACACATGCATGATACAATAGCATTAATTGTTTCTATCTTTAAATATGAAATGAATCAAGGAATGATATAGTGGCAGTTATAGTTTTTTTCTTCAAATATACATACATGCATATAATTTTTTTATACACAATAATTTTATGAATTTTATGGTACGTGTATAAATATATACATCGATATTAGATACAGTACTTATGATGCATTTAATGTCATGATACATTTAAATTTTAAATTATTTATTTCAACAAAACATAAATGTTAATTTCATAAAACAATATTAATGTCCAAATCTCAAATTCAGGAATTAAATATCTCCCACAATCAATTTTTAAAAACTGAAGATATAAAACCAGTATGAATATAATAACTGTCATAATTATTTTAAGAGGTAATTTAGGTTTATGTCATTGTAAATATTTAAAATTATAGATTGTCATCATTAAATGATAAATAAATTTTTTCCATTACAAAATAATAAAAGTTAATTCAATGCCGTTGGACAATTGAAATGACCATATATACTACTATTTTGATTGATTGTGTCGAACCTCCTATTAGGTAAATAGCAACGCCTAATCTTGGTTAAAGGTGTAAATTGATTGATCGAATTGAGTAGGCAACTTGAGATAGGTTAGAAGCAGAAAGGTGACCAATTTGTACTCAAAAGGAAAAGATTTCTAATTAGGCGAAAGTCAGTTAGATACCTTCGAAAACCAGCTTGTGGACTTAGGATAATTAAGCCAACAAACGAAAGTCGAGGGTAGCATAGCTGTGACCAACAAGCGACGGCTGAGGTTTGGGTGTTTAGATACACCTAGATCTATCCCATACCAGTTGAAAACCAAAATATCATGACTTGAACCGTGCTGCCCAATTTAGACTCTGTGCGGGTAGCATAGCTCCCATGTGCAGATCGCATAGGTCTATGATGTCCCTAATAATAGGCCTAGAGGGGGGGGGTGAATAGGCTTAATTTCAAGTTTACAAACCGGTTTGGTCAATTCTTGGTTCAATTCAACAAATCGCTCAACCAATGCACAAATAAACAATCAACAATAAAGTAAATAGATAAGAGTGAGAGAGAAATAACACACGATGTGATTACGGAGTTCCGACCCGCTAGGAAAGGCTAGCCTTAATCGTACATCTCCGGAAGTTTCGCAACCACTGAAATGGGTGCGCTCCGTTCTATTCCACAAAGAATGTGTCTACAAATGTAAACTAAATCACCTTGTCACAAGACTCTCAAGGTAGATTGGCCTAACCTCTAATCTAGTCCCTAAACTCTCAATGAATGAGGCTCTAAATCAAATCTCTCAATTGATTTGGCTAAAAGCACACAAAGGGTTTGATTTAAGCACACTAGTCTCAAGAAATTATCTAAGAAATGCTCAAAGAACAAGAAATGGATGATCTCAGGTGTTTAGAGCTCAAGGGAAGGTGTTTAGCAAGGTTTTTGATCAGCCAAAACAGCCCAAATAGGTCTGATATATATAGAGGGTGCCAAGAGCTCCAAACCAGTCAAAATATTAACCAAGCGTTATACAACCTCACCAAGTGTTATAAAACATTTGAAAATAGCCGTTAAATAAAACAAAATCCGACAAATACGTTGGAGATTGTCAGAAACGTTATACAACATTACCAATGGTTGTATAACGTTTGAAACAGTGGAGTTTAACGGTCAAAAAGTTGTCAGAAACGTTGCACAACCTTAGGAAACGTTATGCAACGCTTCAAAAAGTAAGTTTTGTGTAACGCATGATAATGTTAAGAAACGTACGACAGAACTACCTCATTTTGGCTAAAAATTCAAACGTTAAAAAATTCGTTCTAAGCGTTCTGTAACGTTTACTTTTTGTAACGTTTATAACGTTAGATAGCGTTGCACAACATACTGTAGAAGAAGTATGATTTGTTTGAAATGTTGTGCAACCCTACCAAACGTTATACGGCCTTTGCCTGAAGCGTTACACAACTGAATGAAGTGTTGTGTAACGCATGAGAGCTGATTTTGCATTTAAGTTCATAATGAGGTGTTCTGTAACATTATGGAACCCTCTCAAGGGCCGTGTAACGTTTAGTGAAGCGTTACACGGCCTCATATAGTGTTATATAACGTTACACACGAATTTTGAGCATTTTACTTAAAAAATTTAGGAGATTAGTTTAGAAATACAACCAATTAATTTCTAGACTTCCTAATTAGTCTTCCAGGGTCTTGTTAGACTCTGTACAAGCGCTATACATGATTTTGCTATCTTGTTCCATCCTAAACTAAATTAAACACTTAGAAAAGAGATTAGTAATATATTGTGTTGTCTTACAAATCAACAAATCGAGCTAAAGACTTGTTTGATACAACAGTCTAGACTAGTTCACATGAGTCATTGAAGGATTCTGCCCTTTTTTTAAATGATGAAATGAGCTGCCTGTCTTTCTTCCCTTCTTTAATCTGAAGTTCTGAACCACAGAGCTGCCCGGATTTCTTTTTTTTTTTTATTTAGAACTTTGCCGGATTCTTTATTCTTTCTCTTCTGTATTCTTAGGCCCAATTTTTTTTATCAGTTTCATCACCACATTAGAATTACCAGGACATGACATTGATATCTATTTATCGCTCGCTATCTTGCTTTGCTTTTCCCTCTCTAACACTTAAAAGCGGAGAGGAAAATAGAGTGACATTTCAATTTTGGGGGGGTTCAATAAAGAAGGAAAGAAGGCAACGAGAACAATTTCAAATTAGGGGAAATCTATTTTATTGCCTAAGCCTGACCTGGCCTTGATGCTGCGCTTAGATCAAAGGGAGAAGAAAGAATGAACCACTTATCGGAAGAACAATGAAGCAGAGAAAGCATAAACATAGAATTTCTGAAAAAATCATGTCTGAGAAAGGGGAAAATGAAGATTGTGGAGCGACAAAGGAAGTTTCGCGAGGGAGGGAGGGGGAACAAAGATTAGGAAGCGGCATATGCAAAGGAAGCAAAGCTACGAGGGGTAGCAGACTTGGAGGGAGGGAGAGGGTAGGACCAATATCCTCTGTAGAGACTTGCTCTCTACATATTCTCTTCAGACCGTCCGAGGTCGTCCGATCAATGATGGATGCCCTGCGATTAATATCAGGTCCGTCGAGATTCGTATGGTCCTGAAAAATCTGCCCATCGAGATTAGATAAGACGGTCATAGTTGAAAGATTTGCATTATAGGTTTTTTTTAAAAAAACTTGCAGAAAGAACCAGCTCTTAGTCTAGTGGCAAAGAGCAATGCACCTTGAGTCGCAGGATCGAAATCCGGATGGGATATCTTTCATAGACATATAATTTAAATATTAGTTGGGTGGCTTAGACCCCCAATTATCTTAAAAAAAATCTTGTAGAGGAAACTGGTTCGTTCTTTCTACAGGTCGAATCCTACAACAATAATTCGTGCAACAACTCTCTGACATTGCCAGAGCACCCTTTGTCACAGAAAATCAGAGTAATTAACTTGATTTACTAGAATTGTTGTGTTTATAATGTAAATTCTTGAAATATCTCAATTCTTGTCAGAGTTGACCGTGATCCCCAATTCTTATTCCCTTGAATAAGGTAAATGATACCGTCTTTACCTCCTCTTGTATCAATCCAGCTGAAACACCGTTTCATATAGCTGGAATTTGAGATAATCAAGGTCAAAATCTGATAAGAGTAAAGAAATTGCTGTCAAATGTTCTTTAGAAATGGTGCATCATAAGTTAGGCATGGACAGTGCATTTGCAGAAACTACTTTATCAAATTCAAGATTTCTGTTGTTACTTGATATAAGCATGTAAGACCTATTTGCAGAACCTGTGATAAATAGGTACAAGGAGGTGTGTTAAGTTGAAATGCAATATGGATTGTTTATTTTATTGTTGATTTCTAATTCTTAAGTATACAAACCGTGTTGAATTATTCTCTTCTTGATAATTTCACCTAATTGATTCCACAACCTGGCAATAATATACAGTTCTTGAAAGTGTGAAGGTTGCTTTGCGATTGTACTGTTAGAATCTCATTGAAAGTTACATACAGTAAGGTCATACATTGTTCAGTCCTTGTTAAGCATTGTTAGTGAGAATTAGAACTAGAGATGCAGTAATTAACAATATAGGGAGTGTAATTATAGCATGACTCAGTTTAATTGGATAATACTTATTCCACATTACTACTCTTATTGATGGTCACTAACATTAAACCACAAGGCATGAGACACCGTCTCAATAATACCACACAATATACATTTGGATCTGATCAGAGACACCGTCTCTACTCCTTGTCAGATCCCTGAAAGTAAAAATAACGAAATAGAAGGGGAGGTGCTGTCCAACTGAGTCCAGGATTTAATTAAAGATAGAAAATGTGTACAAAAATATTATTGCTGGTATGTTTGGCTATTGGTATATAATTTTCCATTCTCCTTTTAAACTCATGTCTTATAATGAATCCCTTTATATCATTTTCAGTCTTGGTAATTGTACTAGGTCCAGTTTAAGATTTCAGCAAATGATTCTTATGGTATACAAAGTTTGCGTTATAATTGTATTTGTCAAAGTCTTATTAAGAATTGTACAGTAAAGCCACATATCATGCTATTCCTGCTAAAACTTGTTGATGATAATTAAAAATTAAAGTGTGACAATTACTAATACAAACAGTATAATAAAAATGTAACCTAACTTAATCGAGCAGCACTGCCCTCCAATTTCTCTCTTTTATCTACTGCCACTAAGTCACAAGGCATGAGACACTGTCTCAATAGTACCATACACACCTCATACTATGATCTGATCGGAGACACCGTCTCCATTTCTTGTCAGATCCTTTGAAAATAAATAACAAAATAGAGGGGAGGTGCTGCCCAATTTTTGTCAGGCCTTGTTTCTGTAATTTGTTTAGAACTTAAGGTTAAAGTGCATATAAAAGTGAAGTTTAGTAATGATGCATCACTCTGACCTGATATGTCTGTCTGTAGCAAATCTCAAATTTCTATAATATGGCTATTAAATAGCATCACTTAGGAATGATTTGCTGGTTGTTTATATGTCCCCGACTCCCTGTTAATGTACCAATGTGGATGTGTCTATCTCGCAAGCTTAGGTTAAAGCATATACAGTAAGAACTTGAGATGAAATTTGTTTTGTAGCTCTGAACCTCTAAGCATGGCTGTCGCATGAACTTGGTATTAGTCTAATAAATGGTAGTGCAATCTCCAGTTCACTTTTTTGATATGTTCAATTTAATCTATTGAGTTATAGTATATTGGAATTATAGCATGTTAACCTGTTTGTGTAATTAATGGATGAAGGTCAGCGTTGCATATTAGGAAATAAGCTTTTTTCCTTCCCATCTACTCACTATCACCAAGTTGCACGGCACGAGACACCGTCTCAGCAATGCCACACACAATACACACTGATCTGACTGGAGACACCGTCTCCACCTTTGTCAGATCCAAGAATTAAAACAACAAAGATAGGGGGGAGATGCTGCCTGATTTTTGTCAGGAATTATTTCTGCAATTTGTTAAAAAAAAAAATAGGACTGAAATGCATAAGAGGAGTAAAGTTTGTTAAAATGCATCATTCCCTGGCATGACATATGTGTGACTTAACTTCCAAGCGTCATAATAATGTAATCAAATAGCATCTTCTGAAGCTGATCTATGGGAATATCTGTTATTATTAATGCTTTGCCAAAGAGTCATGTAATTGGGAGGTTACGTTAGAAACAGCAATTCTTGTCTGCACATATAATTTCATATTCTTTTATTAATTCGCTGACTGATTTTTCCTTTCTTTGTAACAGGTGCCTACAAAGAACTTGAAGCTTTCAATTTGGTTGTATGTAAATAAGGATATTTATGAATTTATTATGAAAGATTGTATAAATTGTACATTAAATTATGAATGACATACCAAACAGAGCTGTATTTCCTTTAAAAAGATAGACACATGTGAATTGTTGTTTGTAGTATAAATGATGCATATTTGATTATGAAATTCGTGAAATAATGAGATGTTAAATGATCAAATTTCTAAGTAGAAAGTATAAAGTGTTAAGACTTACTACTGGATATGAATACTGTACAGTGCCACGCACATATACAGAGGTTGCATTGAATTTAGTATGGTGACATATTGAATTGATATTAAGTCAGTATTAGGTCTGTTCACCTTAATTTCACCATTATATCGGTTCCCCCACTGTACCAGTTATACTGCTGTACCGATTTCTACTTGGTACCATGTTAACTAGTGTGTAGAGCAATCAAGTGATCTTGTCACACTCAAGCTAAGGTAAAATAGAACTCCTGTACCAATATTTCACTGTACCCAACTTTTCTTTTTAAGGACGGATGTACGTTGTGACATATGAGTTTTAATTTAAAGAATAATATATATACATGTTATACAACGTTTGTTTATGATGTCAATTCTACACCTCCAGTTAGAATAATAAAATGAAAAGTGCTAAGATAGTGTGTGCCTCGTTAAATTTACGAGATAGTATAAGTATTGTCCAATGCTACACATGTATATGGTGGTGGGTAAATGTGTAGAAGTTTGGTAAATTCCGATGTAATACTGAAATCTGTTTTGTATGCACCAAAGTCCCACTCGACACCTACTGTCCTACTGTTCTAAGTGTATATCTGTACCGATTCCCTCTCTGTACCGACCCCACTACTGGTACCTATTGCCCATCACTAGCTCACTAAGGCTTACATCTGCTCCCCATACCAGTCGCTTACTTGTACCTGTTCAGTGAGCAATACTCATCCCTTGTGCCAACTGAATATCTGTACCAGCCCTTATACCTATACCAATTCCTTTACTGGTATCTTTACTCTACACTGCTTCCTAACTTACCCCGTACATACCACTGTACCAGCCACTTGTACCTGTACCTAAACCACTGACTCTCACGCCAAGTCCTGTACCTAAAAAAATGTGTAAAAGTATAATTGATCAAATTCATTTAAACTCACTAAAACAAAATTTAAATAAAACAGAATAAAATTTCTCAAGATAACCTCAAACATAGGAAATTTGTGAAAATAACCTCAAAACTTCAAAAACTCAAATAAAACAATTATAAAATTTTAAAATCTAAATAAATAAAGTACTTTGATATTTTGATATAAAATTTTGTCAAATTAACAACCTTTTCGAATTGAATCGTATAAAGCGATAAACACAATAAACCTTTTCATAAAAGGGATTTATAAAAGAATTTCAAATAGAAAATAGATAAAGCATAAGTAAAAACAAAATCAAAAACAATTTCCAAAAGACTATTTTTAAATAGTTTTTTCTCAAACGAGTATTTTCATAAATAAAAAAAAAGAAAAGAATTCAAAATTTCTCAAAAGACAAAGTCAAAAGAGTAAAATTGTAACAAAGCTATTTTCATTAAAACAAAGAAAAAAAAAAAAAGAAACCAGGGCTCAAACCAAAGCCAGAAACCCTGAAATCCAAACATAAAATCCAGAAGCCCTTGAAATTCAAACTTAGAATCCAGAAACCCTGAAATCCAAACTTAAAAGCCAAAAACTCTGGAACCTAAACAAAAAATCAAATGCTAGAAAACTTGAAACTAAAAAAACCAAAGCCAAGTTGTAAGACCTAAATCTGAAACAACCAAAACCCTAGTGTCCAAACCAAGATTAGGCTCTAAAAAACCAAAAACACTCAAAACCTAGGAACCCCCTAGACCCAAATTCCGAACCAAACTCAGATTCTGAACCAAGACGGGATAAACCCAAGCCTCTACCACAAATCTAGAAACTAAAACTCAAAGACGGGAAGGCTGAAAACAAGAAGCACAAAGCCAAATTCAAATCAGAAAACTGAAACCTAAACCTCGTTCTCACAAGAAGACCGCCTAAGAGGTCCCGAGAACCAACTCTTATTAAGAAGGCCGCCCAAGAGGCCCTTAGGGTTGTAAAAGAACCAACTTTCACAAGAAGACCGCCCAAGAGGTCCCGAAGGTTGTAAAACTCCTTTTGCTCTCACAAGAAGGCTACCTAAGAGCCCCGAGAACCAACTCTTATTAAGAAGACCGCCCAAGAGGTCCCGAGGGTTGTAAAAGAACCAACTTTCACAAGAAGGCCGATCAAGAGGCCCCGAAGGTTGTAAAACTCTTCTTCGTTCCTACAAGAAGACTTACCGTTGTCCCAGGAACTCACTCTCAACAAGAAGACCAGCCGTTGCCCCTGAGAGCTATCAAATAGCTTCAAACGACTTTAAACAACCTTAGACAACTTCAAGCAACTTCGAGCCACTTCAAGCGATTCCAAGATCATTTCAAACGAAAAACTCTTCTCTTCTAACGGAAACTCTCTCCTTTTTAGACAAAAACCAAAACTAGTCTTCGTTTAGAATCTTTAGAAGTTTAAGGGTACTTAATTGGGTCCCATCAATTAGGTATGGTACCATCAATTAAGTCCAATTTAGATCATAATGAATAAGTCCTGCACGAACACAATAAACATTTCTGAAACAATCCTTTCTAGCCATTACGTATTCCTTAGACCCCTTAATCAGCCGAATTTCTCATTGTCTTTCAATCTTTCATCACCATGTCTTCTCCTCTTTCATCCAAGCGCTTTAGAGAAACCCCTGGCTCCTCGGCTATTCGCCTAGACCCCATCATTCCTGACTGGACCTTCAGCCCTGACAATCGCTATCTTTTCCGAGATGAGATCGTTTTTCTCTCCTACTACAACGACATGGGTAGTGATAAGCGCCCTGTGGATGATTGTTACTATTTCCGACACATGAGGCGTATTCCTGTGGAGCAAGTGAACCTCATCAGAGGTTGGTTTGATACATGGAGCCTAGGCGGCCTGGCAGATTACGACCAGCCTTACCATCCTAAGATAACTCGCCTCTTCTATGCCAACCTCAGGCTTTCCTTCAACCACTTTGGGTCTCCTTCTGCCACCTCTTACTTATTTGGCCGCCATCTTTATATCACGACAGGCGATCTGGCCAATTTCTTGCAAGCTAACGGTACCCTGAATGGCTCAACTATTTATGCCTATCAGCGCTGGCCTCAAGGTTTTGGCAGTTGCTAAGAATGTCGTCAATGGTTCAGGGCTGCAGCAGCTGATGTTGAGTTGGTGTTCACCGAGCATCTGCCTGCTCTCCATAGGTGCTTATCTTCCTTGTTTATTTCTTTTCTTTGTTTCTCCATTGCTTGTCTTTCAACCCTCTTCTTCTTTCTTCTTTCCTTACAAACTCTTGTTCATTCTTTCTAGGTTCCTCTTTTTGGTGATCAATGACATTATCTTTCCTAAAGGAGTGATGACTCATTTTGCAAGTCCTGGGACCCTATTTTACCTTCGCAATCTTATCCAGAAGCAATGGCCAATCAACCTGGCCTACATGATCCTCTTCCACATGCATCAAGTGGCCATATCAGACTGAAAACCACTTTCCTATGGCCATCTCATTGAGGCTTTAATGCTTAGGGCTCGCATCCAAGTGCCTGAAATGCTGTGGGGCAATCGAGTTTCTGATGCTGACGTGGCGCATCCTTTCAACCTTCTTTCTTCTTTGCCTCTTATTGGATGGGTTGAATCCTCCATGGACATGTTGGTGCCTGACCCCAATTAACCCGTGAATGACTCTATCCTGCTTCCTAATGCTGCTCCTAACCAATATGGTCTTCTAGGGGCAGATCTCCCGCCGGACGATGACTCTATTGCACCAGCTCTTGAGGCCCCTGCCTCTGCTTCAAGTAGGGCTCTTATTGACCAGCGATTTGGGGAGTTGAATGCCCGTCTGGAGGTTTTAGAAGGGATGCTTCAAGCCATCACTACCGCTCTTAACAATATGGCTGGCGGTGGAGATATGGCAGTAGCTGCCCCAGAATAAGTGGGAGTTAGCTTGTTTTCTTTGCCCCTGTGTCACTTTAGGATCCCTTCTATGTTTTCTCTAGTCTGTACTCTTAGTTTGTATTAGATTACTCCATTGTTAGGCTCCTCTTGTATCAAACTTTTCTTATGTACTGGTTGTACTGGCATACCCCTTTGAATGAATGAAACTCTATATCCCATTTCTTTCTTTGCTTTACTATTTCTTTTAATTGCTTTGTGCATTTTACGGCTGCCCCAGCATGGTCATTCATCAGCCTGTGTCCCAGTATGGTTGTTTATTAGCACTTGCCCTAGTACAATTGATCATCAATCTACGCCCCAGCATGGTTGTTTATCGGCTCTTGCCCCAGTATAACTGATCATTGGTCCTTCTCTTGTGATGGCCTCAGTAACATGAGCGGTATCCGTAATAATTTTACGCCCTCGAGAATCCTAAGAGTCCGTCATAGGCCGCAAAATAAAGTTCCTACACTACATTTTGGCTAGTGAATTTTGTGGAGTTAGGGATATCTCACTTATCCTCACATCACTCCTCCTCTCGTTCCTCACATCACTTCTCACCCTCTCATTTCTCACATCACTTCTCACCCTCTCATTTCTCACATCACTCGTCATCTCACTGGGCCTAGGCACTCATTGTAATGGCACTCAATATCGGCATTGACACGGATGGGCGCTAGGGACATGACGAATGTGGGTGGTTGAGCCCTCAGATACCTTCATAGGGCGGTGCCTTAATGCCTTCAGACGCCACAAAGGCTTAATCTTCATTAGGCATAGGTGTTTTGAAAAACCACAAAGGCTCTCCTTGACACGGCTTCGCGTTCTCCGGAGCTCGAAAGCTCCATCCTCAACCGCGGATTATGACATAGGATAAATATCACAAAGTGGGGCAAGTCTCTTTCCAAAAACTTGCCCCTTTATTGGTTAAGGTTTTGGATTTTGGGTTCCGAGTTAGAAATAACTGTAGGGTTTTGGATTTAGGCTGTTTGTGTTGATGTAACGGCTTTATTAGTTTTATTCTAAGGCTTTATTGATTTTATTCTAAGGTTTTATTGAACTTGCTACATGTTTTTTTATTTGATAGGTTTGATAGGTTTGGTTGTCATGCTTTATTGGAGTTTGGGGTTTAATAGGTTTTTGTTGCTATGGCTATGGTTTATGAAGTGGCTTTATTGACTTCTATTTGGCCTTTTTATTAGGTTTTATTAGGTTTTATTCATGATTCTATTAGGCTTTGTACATGTTTTCTAGGTTCAATATGTTTTGGCTGTCAAGCTTTTATTGAAGAGGGTATACCTTAAGTGTAGTATTTCTTAAGGTATCTTCCGTTGATCGGCGGGATCGAGCCTTCTCCCTCTTTGTCCACAAGTTTATAGGATCCTCCCTCATAAACATCTTTGATAATGTATGGGCCCTCCCAATTTGGAGCAAACTTCTGTCCGTGATGATGCCCGGTGATAGGCCTTCTCAAAATCAACACCAACTCTCCTTCTCGAAAGGTGTGGGGCCTTACCATTTTGTCACAGGCCTTTGTCATTTGGATCCTATACAGTTCTAGACTTTGCTGGGCCGCTAGCCTTTTCTCATCCATGGCATCTAGTTCGTCTAATCTTAGACGAGCCCGTTTATCCATTGGTAGGCCAGCATGCATGGCTACTCTAAGTGAAGGCAGTTCAATTTCTAACGGCAGTACCGCCTCAGATCCAAATGCCAAGGAATAAGGAGTTGCTTGGGTAGGGATTTTGTAGGTTGTACGATACACCCAAAGCACCTCTTGGAGTTTCTCATCCCAACTCCTATGATTGTCTCTCACTGTCTTCCTTAAGAGTTTGATCAATACCTTGTTGAAGGCTTCAGCTAGGCCATTAGCTCTTGGATTATAAATAGAGGAATACCTCCATTTAATCTTGTGATGATGAGCGAACATGCTGATTTCTCCACTTTTGAAGGAAGCCCCATTATCTGATATTATTTCCCGCGGAGTACCAAAACGGTACAACACATTGTTCTTTAAGAACCGGATGACATCCTTACTCTTAATCTCTTTCAGGGGGACTGCTTCAGCCCATTTAGAGAAGTAATCAGTGATTGCCAAGATAAATCTGTGTCCCCTTGAAGATGGTGGATCAATGGACCTGATTATATCCATACCCCACATGTCAAATGGCCAAGCTGCTACCGTTGGATGTAAGGGGTTAGAATGTTGGTGTATGAAATCACCATGTACTTGGCACATGTGACACTTCTTAGCCTGTTTTTCGCAGTTTGCAATCATTGTAGGCCAATAGTACCCCATCCTTTTGATGTGAAGTCTCATCTTGGGACCCGATTGGTGAGCCCCACAAAACCCTGAGTGAACTTCCTTAATGATCTTCTGGGCTTCTCCTTGGGACACGCATCTCAACCATAGTTGATCATACGACCTCTTATACAAGGTATCATTCACAAATACATATCGAAGAATTCTTCTCTTTAGCTGCTCTCTTTCAATCTTTTCTGTAGGAAGGATATGATATTTGAAGTAATCCACGAATGGTTTCCTACAATCCTTTACTTCCTCTACTTCTACTCCCATTACTTCATCAGGGTCTAGTAGCAAATCTATTTCCGTCTCCCATTCTTTTATATCCACAAAGTGGTGGGCATTCACCTCTTTCTCAATCTCTAGGAGATAAGGAGCCAAGGATCTTCGATTTCTTATGGTGATTTGCACTTCCTCCTCATCTGGTTTACTTAACTGAGTAGCAACTCGAGTCAAGGCATCCGCCATGCCATTAGAAGCCCTTGACACCTTTTCGAAGGTGATCTTCGAGAATTTAGCCATTAATTCTTGAGCTCTTTCATGATATTTCACCAACTCAGGCTTCTTTACCTCGAACACTCCTTCAATTTGACTCAAGACTAATTGAGAGTCACCGCACACTTTCATTTCCTTTATGCCCATGTTAATTGCTAGCTCCAGCCCGGCAATTAATGCTTCATATTCAGCCTCATTATTTGTACATGGCTCGGTCAATGCTATGGAGTGGCGGAGGATTCCTCCTTGAGGAGTGACAAAGACTAAACCAACTCCCGTCCGAATTCGAGGTAAGTTAGGCCTTTTGGCTGGTTCTATCGATGACGACCCATCGAAAAACATGGTCCATCCGAGTACTTCCTCTTTTTCTAGACACAAAGCCTGTTCGTCTGGAAATTCACAATTCAGCAGAGAATCATCAGGGACTGGGTGTGCGGCTAAGAAATCCGCCATCGCTTGTCCTTTTATTGCTTTCTGCGGCGCGTAGGTGATATCAAATTCCATTAGAGCTATAGCCCATCTTGCTAGCCTTCCTGCTAACATTGGTCTGGTCATCAGATATTTCAATGGATCCACTTTTGATATCAATGTAATCTTATGAGACAGCATGTAGTGCCTCAATTTCTTCGCGGCGAATACCAAGGCTAGGCAATGTTTTTTGATGGGACTATAGGATTGCTCGGCCCCGACCAACATACGGCTCAGATAATACAATGCATTTTCTTTGCCTTCTTCATTTTCTTGAGCCAAGAGAGCTCCTAAAGATCCGTCTAAAGCCGTAGTGTAGAGAATCAATGGCTTGCCTTGAATAAGCGCTACGAGGACAGGTGGTTTGAGGAGATATTCTTTAATACTCCAAGATCATTTCAAATGAAAAACTCTTCTCTTCTAACGAAAACTCTCTCCTTTTTAGACGAAAACCAAAACTAGTTTTCGTTTAGAATCTTTAGAAGTTTAAGGGTACTTAATTGGGTCCCGTCAATTAGGTCTGGTACCATCAATTAAGTCCAATTTAGATCATAACGAATAAGTCCTGCACGAACACAATAAACATTTCTGAAACAATCCTTCCTAGCTATTACGTATTCCTTAGACCCCTTAATCAGAGGTTCCCGTAGACAACTACGGGGTAATTAACAATAGGGGCTTGCGCCTATTGGAAAGAAATGACCCGCAAAATTAACAAACTCTCATAAGAAGCGACTCTTGTTCTGGTTCTCTTGTCGTTAAGAGATACTCGGCGCAAAGATCGAACCTTAAGGGGGGTGAATCTAAGGCTTATTCTAATTTTTCGAGGAAACCTTTTCATTCCTCGAGGGACGACGAAAAAGCCCACACAGTTAATAACAAACAAAATAAAAAATATATGCTTGTAAGATTCAATTGATACGTTAATAATTAAAATAGGCAATCAAATTGTAAGATTTGACTGAGATATCACGTACTACATTAAATTGGAAAGATATAATGGTAAGATTCAGTTGATATGTTACTTTTTTTTTCGATTTTCATTCAAGCACTACATCGTTCATTCACGGGCTACATTAAAAAAAACACTAAACTTTTTCAGAAGAACCCTTCTTCTCCGTTGTCGTTTAAGAAAATATTGTATAATTAGTAATTAGTTATGCAATTTTTTTGTGACAATTGACATGAGAAGATATTGTATGATTTTATTATATTTAAAGTATTATTCAATGTTGCACTTTATTAATATATTTATCTGATATTATTTATTTATCTCTATTGTAGAGTTTTTTTCATTGAGTTATTAACATTATTGTCCATTTTCTATTGTTACCCTACCCTTACCGTTAATTCTTAACGGGTAAGGGCACGATACGGGTAAAGTCAATTTTTAACGGATAAGGGTAGGATATGGATAAAAAAATTTTAAATGGGTACGGATATGAAAAATGTCTCTACCATATCCCTAGCCATTGACAGTCCTATAAATTCTTCTTCTCTACAAAGTTGACGACGTAGGCCCCTACACCTATACCTATGTCCCTTCCCACTCCCTTTGTTTAATGCTTTAATACACCTTTTTCTCTCTCTCGTTTCTACACAGCTCTCCTCTATCTCTCTCTCGCACAACTCTCATCCTCAGTCGAACCAGTCGAGAGCCCCACCTTTCTCCCTTCTCTATCGACCTCACTCACTTTTTTCTCTCACCCGACTACAACATCACCTATCACTGTCTCTTCCCTCCTCATTCCTTTCTTTCGCTCTACTCTGGACTGACATTGAAGGAGGACGCTGACAGAAATCAAAGAACTCAACCTCGTCTCCTCTGCTTGTCATCTCAGTTTGACTTTTTTTTCTCTTTCTTCTTTGTGAAACACTGAATCAAGTGCATAAGACAATTCAAACAAGCTAAGAAGAACCAATAAGAAGCAATTTTTCTTGGGAGAGTTCTTCGAACTCTAACATGGAAAATAAGAAATCAGTAAGAAGCAATTTGAATTGAATAATATTTTTTTACAAATATGACTGATCGGTTCCAAACGTGCTGGGTCAAAATTAATACCTTAAATACCAATACTAATCCATTTGCAGTTTGGCTTAAGGGTCGAATCACAAAAATGGAACTATTCCTTTCTAAGTTTATCTCAAACAATTCAATTAAAATCTAAGGGTAAAACAATTTAAGGTGGGGTTTTTTTTAGTATTTTTGGTTAATTCAATACTAAAATTTAAAGATACATGTATAACGTCACAAACTCTAGAGATTAGGTAAATCCAAACTAACTCAAAGATTTAAATCAATTCAATTCAAATTAGGGCAAAGGTATCAAACTTTTTTTTTAATTCTATCAAGAGTAGAACGGTCCGTTCCATCTATGGAACGACCCGGTCTAACTCATGTTAATCTTTGGAACAGCTCGTTCTACTCTGGAACGCCCCCTCTCAGGTGGTCCGTTTCAGAGTCAGACTGGTTCGTTTTGAAGGTTAATGTTTGATTAGTTAAGTTATTTGGTTTTCTAATTATTCGTTAATGCGAGGATTGCAATTAAACAGAGATTGGCTTAACTCTAACTCTCGTTCAGGTCAAGTAATCTAAGTCCAACCATCTAACTTCCAAATTACCTAAACTTCAACTCTCGTTCCTTGATTTAGGTTGTTTAGTTTAACTCTTGGATCTAAAGGTAAATTCAACCTCTCGGTATGAATGAAGTCGTGATCTCTCGACAACTTGGTCTAACCTCTTGGAAATTATCTACCTATTAGTGTTATTAATGTGTTCAATCCAAGTTAATCAATTTTAAGTCCAAACTATTAAACGTGGCCATTCGCTTAACGAGACAATCAATTCACAAGTACCAAACACAATAACAATCATGCAATTCAATAGCAAGAGATAAATCACAAACTACTTTAATTAACAAACTAAAATATTCAAAACATATCAATCAACATAGATAAAAAGGTTCTCAACCATAGTCCTAAAAATACGACTACTCCATACTGATCATAGCAACACAGTAAGTAGAATTCATCATAAATACAATCAAAGAGAATAAAAAAGTGAAGATGCAACAAATCGGCACAATATCTTCTCTAAGTTGCTGCTCTACCACCTCTAGAACGACCTGGTCTAGCTCTGGAACAGGCTGGTCCACGTCGTCTTTTGGTGGATGTGTCTCGAGTCAAATTTAAAAGGTGGCTAAACCCTAGAAATTCGTGTCCCCTTGACTTAGGGCAGGGAAGGGACTTATATAGCACTTCAGGGAACCGACTTGGTGTAAAAAGCACGTCAGGAGTTGTCTTGTATTGGAGAAAACTTAGCAAAAACAGCCTCTTCAAAGATGGAAAGTTTTTTGAACTTGGAACGGTCCGTTCTAGATGTGGACTGGACTGTTCCAAATGAGTATGGCTGCAGTCTGAGTTGATGTCTTCGGTCGCTGTCTGGACTGGTCCGTCCTGCCGGCAAGCTGGTCCGTTCTATTTCTCTAGAAAGCTGATCCTTTATCGATTTTTCGTGCTGATTCATCGATGATCCTGCAAAATAGATGCGGGGCTATGGCTGCACCTTTATTTGTACAAAATGATAGTGAATTAAATTAAAAGCACACAAAAATAAATATAAATAAGGCCGAAATTGAATTGAAATATATGTATGAAAAATCCCCCATCAGTGACAAGACAGAGAAGTGAATCATTTAAATTTGCCATCCCACTTTGAATAATTTAATTAATATTCTTTGTGCTTTTGATATTTGACTCAGTGGAACAAATGAATTACGATGCTATTCCAAGTTGACAATGTTACCAGCGATGCAATTATTTTAATAATTGTTATAATAATATTATAAAAATTATATGATATTTTTATTATTAATTATTTTATTATTTTGATTGTTAGTATTCAATAATTATTACTACTTTTTATAATAATATTATTATTACAACTAATTTTAATATATTATTATTATAATTAGAATATTATTATTAAAATATTACAATATCACAATATTGATTATTTTTATAATATAATGATTATATTCTTACTATTACTTATTTTATTATTCTGACTATCATTATTATATAATAATAATTATTACTTTATTATAATATTGTTATTAATTATTTTATTATAATATTATATTATTACAAATACAATATTAATTATTTTTATAATATAATTATTATGTTCTTATTATGACTAATTTTATTGTTCTGATTATAATATTAAATAATAATGATTATATTTTTTAATATTACTAGCAAACGAGCCCACCCGACTGTGGGAATAAGAAAGAAAATTTGAGGCCATTTTGTTAGATGGCGATTTTGGTATGGTGAGAGAGGGTTGATTTGTTTTTCTCTTTCTTTTATTGTGCACACAAATTAAGAAAGAATAAGAAATAAAACAACCATCTGCACATATGTTAACATCTGCTAACACGGTCTAAACGAAAGGTTTAAACATTTTATCTCATTATTAAATCTACACCACTGATCTCATCAAATCATAAAAATGGACGGTCCATATTACATTGGGTAAACATTTGTTTGCTCCTTTCGGTTCAAATTTTGGATAGACCTTTCTCTACGTGCTTTTATAAGTAGTAAAGATTATTATAGTATAATTATTATTTATTTTATTATTTTAAATAATAATTATTTTATTTTACATTATCAAATATTAAAATAAATGAAATAAAGAATAATAATTCAGAAATTGATTGGAAAAATAAAACAAATGATTATTTCATTGTCAATTTTTGTTACTTCTGACATTCAGGTTGCTCAACACTAGTATTTTATTCGACATTAGTCAGTTGAGTTGACTAAATTTTAACCTTAATTTTTACAACCACGGGGTCCACCATAATAAAATTTATGTTTGTCGCCAATCTCACGGAAAAAAGCTGCAGCAGGCAGCACGGCATAGCAATCCGGCCTATCAACATCTATCGCCAGATCATATATGCTGGGACTATAAACATTTCCGGCCTGATCGAAGTGTTTAAGATCCGCCATGTAGGCTGCTTTGTGCCAACCTTCCCGAGGAAAATGGCCGCTACCCATCGAAGGACCTGTGTCGCTGTCGAGATACGAAACAAAACCGCCCCATTGTACTGCATCTGCCTTGTCCTCTAAGCCTCCCAAAATCCCCTTTTGCCACCATCCTATTTTCATACTTGTGTTGTAGTCTTCACGGTATACAGTCCAAAGCTGCGTCGCTGGATCCTATATATATACAAATGCAAACAAAATCATGTACGTAATTTATTATTGTTAAATTTTGGTGAAAGTAAAGCTTGTGCTCTTTTTTGTGAATTAAAATGCCATCGATATAGTTAGTTTCTAAGGCAATGTTTTTGAATTTTGAACCTAAGGCTGTTGAATATTTTATAGAAAACTCAAATTTTTCTTTGATAATTTTCTATTGCTTTAAGTACTAATTTACCACTACTTTGATCAACATCAATGCCTTTTATTTTCACTAACCCTTTGAACATTAACCATGAGTTATATATATCATTATGAAATGCTTATGGGCTCATGTCAATTTTGATTTGCTATTAATCATTTGAACGTTATCTATTTATTCATTGCTTAGTGGACCAATTAAAAATAGTGATTTCCTCACAAAATCTCCCTGGAAGATAACACATGCATTAATTATTTTGGATTCATACTCGTTGTTTAATTGATGCCTATACATACAAGTCCTTTACAAAGAAATGACATCGGAAATCCAATTCAGAAAAGTAATCAAATAATTTTTCTATCTCAAAATCCAATTCTATCATTCGTTCAAATCTTTTCTCAATATATCAAGTGGTTCCGCTGGATAATTTTTAGAGGCTTTTATCAATTATTCCAAAGGTCATACCCCAAGGAGTGACGATTCTCCGGATTATCTTGGTAACGATTCCTTTTGCATGCTTGAGACATGATACACTTAAGGGACAACGCCTAGCGCGATCTAGATAGCTCTATTCCTATTATTTATTTTATTTATTGTCATATTATTTGATTTTATTTGAATTTGCACCAACAAAGGCTACAAAATATAAGATATACTAATTTGTCAACATATATAGTATTAATTAAAATCCGTGGGTGTCGTTGTCCGCTATTTGTTTGCTCTTCCGACACGGCATCTGAGCCCTCCATTTCTTTGTTGCGATCTATCTGATCAATTATCTAATTTTGAGCGATTTTTTTTCCTCTTTCTCTTCTCTCTTCCGACGCCTCTCCAGTCTCTAAGGTTTTCTTCGCCTCTTTGCAGCCATCTCTTCCGCCAACCCCTCCTACCTCCTCCTTCGCTGAGTGCTGACCCCGGCACACTCCTAGCCCTCCTTCGCACCTCCACAAATCCTCCCCTTGACTATTCGTGGCACCTGATTTCCTCGATCGATGAATTCTAGATTTTCTTTATTCCATCGTCGCCTCTCCAGATCCTCCTCGACGCACCCTCTTCCCACCTCTCCCTCATTCGGCCTCTCCACCTCCTTCTGTCGACTTCACCCCACTCTAACAGAAAACCATCGCCCTGGCCCCTCCTACCTTCTCCTACGTCGACTTCTCCCCACCCCAACAGAACTTTCCTGAGCAGAGCAATTGATGAGGTAATTTATTAAATCTCAAAAGCTAATACATAATTACTGTTTTTTACTGATATTCTTCTAAGCTTTGATTTTATTTTGCCTCTTTTATATTTTCTTTCCTATAGCTTTGTGTAATTTGTGTTGGATATGATTTCTAATTTTTCTTTGCACCTTTTTGTATGGCAGCACAACTCAACAATTGTAATTTTTTTTTGGGTGCTTGATACATTCAATTTTTGAACATGCGAATAAATAGTAGTAAGAATCCAAAGCTGATGGAGTCAACCATCTTATTAATGTTTCTGTTTTGCATGAAATCAAACATCCATATCATGGGATGATCGATGGTCTCATATTCTCCATGGGGATGGGTAGATGGAACCATGGTTCTGAAAATCGGAATCGGAATCGGAATCGGACAATTGGTCTAAGGAGTTGAATCGGATGAATCGGAAAAAATCGGTTGAATCGGATGAAAACTCGGATTTTTTTATTAAAACATATTTTATGCTTTTAAAAATCAAATAAATTATGGAAAAAATAGGAAAAATATTTTAAAAATATCTAAGTTAAAAATTAAAAAAATTGAAGCATAAAACCAACCAAAATATGAAAATAATACAACAATAGAAGTCTAGTAGTGACAATGGCAAGGAAATTTCAAATTTTTTGAAAATAGAAGTTATAAAACAATTGAATTGAGATTTTATAATCAATAAAAAAAATACTTTTTGGTAAATAAAAATTAATAAATATGCATTCGTTAAAATATATTAATGTATCAGTTAGGATAGTAGATCATAAATTTTATAATTTTTCTATATATTTAGATCAATTTCTAGATCAATTTCCTTTTTGTTTTAAATTGATTTCAGTTATAGAACAATATAAACCATCCGATGTGATTTTAAATGAAAAAATGAATTAAAATGGACATCTCCAGTCCCTAACCCATCTCCTTCAAGCTTCAACCATCTGTTTTTTATTCCCGTTCCCTCCTTTGTTTTCCGATAGAAGAAAGGAGGCCGCCGAAACAGTAACGAAATGCACCACCTGAGCTTCGTGGAGCTTCTCCCGGCGTCCCCACGCATTTTCCCCGCCCGTACCACCTTAGATTGAGTTCTCCACACCTCCTTCTCCATTCAAGAACGTCATTAATGGCTTTTTTTAATGATTTAATCCGAATCCGCTCCAAATCCATGAAAATCGGATCGCCTTCCGCCGATTCCGATCCGATTCGGCCGATTTGAATCGGAATCGGCCGATTTTTTGAACCATGGATGGAACATAAATGCCAATCGCTTGGGGGTTAAATTATGGCAACCAACATTATTTTTTTTCCGATTTCTTTATGTTCTAATGGGCTAGCAACTTAAAAGAATGTATTATATAATACAAACAAGGTCTGATTATGATACATAGCTACAAAGTATCATATATGGGGATCAAATGTCTGATTTGCTCATTGAAATACAATGCAGGAATTGTGCCGGTATCAACACAGTGCAACTGTGACAATATGCAGGCGGTACTGACAAATGTAGGAAGAAGATAAAAGAAAAGCTGATACCAGAATTCAATCGCCATATCACAACCAAAGCTAAAGACAAAAATATGTAGTGTCGATCCGACAACCCTTGGGTACATGTAAGAAAATAGGTGGTGCGGCAAAAATAAAGAGTGCAGAAATGGAACATGACTTGGTGGGAGCAGTTTTCATACTTCTGAGGCGAGGCCTCAAGGAGTGCCCGATTATCTTCTTTTGATTAGGTTTCTCAGAAATTTAGTTAACCTGGAATCAGGATCAGTCCATCATCGTTCTTGCAAGCTCTACGAAGAGCTCAGGTTATAGATGACTATGATTGTAATTTGTGGATAAACATGAAGTTTACTGGCAATTACCATAACTATTGATTGCATATATATTAGTTGTTCTCATCTATAATGCGGTGCAATAAAGTTTCACCTTTTCTGTCCAATGTTCCGGTCTTTTGAAGATATATTTTTTAGTAAAAATTCAAATTTTTTTTATATTTGCCTGACAAAATTAGATTTTTTTGTTAAAATAAACAGATTTTTTTTTAAACCATGTTCAAATATAATTTTATGAAAATTTCTAACAATTAGACTGAGTGTTTTATAGTATTTAATCAAATTATTAGAAAATATAACAATTTCTAGATGATTTTTGTTTCACGGTCCCAAGAGTTGTGTAAAGTTAATGTTGTACAATTTCTGATTTATAGAAAATTTTTAAATACTAAAATGTATGAAAATCAACATCTCTTTTTGTGGTTGATTTTTCTCATTAAGGTCGATTTTTAGTGTCAATAATCCACATTGCAGAAAAAAAAATGGTGGGTTAATGAAAAAAAATATCTAATTGTCTACTTTCAACATTCCTATACATATTTTAAACATTTTCTAAGTTTCAGTCATGTTTCAAAATTCACTTCACATAATGATAATGAATTTTCCCAATGAATAAGTACAAGATTCATGATACCATGTACTATAGAGTCTCATGGCACACAAAAAAATCTGCTAAGGCGCGGCAAAGCTGCGCTTCCCCACCTAGTGTAATGAAATTTGTGATAAGAGTTTCAAAATTATGAAAAGAGTAAATTTTTATTATATATCAATATTAATAAGAAAGTTTGCGTTAATACCAACTTTTTTGCTGAAAAAGTTCAAAAGTTTCACGTTTGTTCCCACATATCAAATACACATTTTCATTTCGTTTTCCTCTCTCGGCATTTTTTTTCCTGATTTTTAAATTTTTTTACAAATTATTTCTTGTGAATTTTCATTTCTGTAGAACCTCACCATGTATGACCTCTACTTCGGCCACGTTTTTATATTATAGTTTATCAAGAAAAACACAAGTCATAAAATGTTAAGTAAAAAAGATAATAGCCTCACCTTTCTTATACTAAATGCCATATAGCGATCTTCTCCATCATATTGAGACAGGGGAGATACAGCTTGACCCGGATAAATTATTGATGAATTTGAAACAACAAAACCTGGACAATTAGTGTTGGGGCATCCAGTGTGTGAATTACCATCCTGAAAATAGATACAATAATTATTCTTATTAATCTGTACTTGTTTTAAAATTTTGAAAAAAAAGACAAAAAATACAAAACAAATTTACCCTCCACGATGTGAAAAATCGCAATTTGGTGTCATGATACAACCATGGAAAGACCCGTAAAATGTTAGAATAATTTGATATGCCACTCAATAAAAAAGGTTTTTGAATCTCTTGAATGCGGGTTGTTCGTATTCATGCATTGTTTTTATACATGAAGTGATTGAAAGTAAATTAAGGATTTTGTGAATAATTAAAATGGATTGAAGATCTTGTAATGAAAAGACTTGAGCCAACTTCAGCTGCCTGAAAAATGATATGTAAATTATAATTAATTCTTAGACGACATAAAGTTCGCCAGTCACAACTTAGTATTGCTAATTTGGCATTTTCTTACTATCTAACAAACATCACGTAGCCTTATAGGTGAGATTTCTCCAAAAAAAGAAAAAAGTGTGCCAATAAAATATCATTAAAGGTGTGTTGAACAACTACGAATTTAGGCAATATTCATTATTTTGGCGTGGAATCTCATGATTTTTTTATTATCTACATGAGATTCCACGCCAGTATAAAACTTAAACTGTATAAAATTAGGACCAAATACACTCCCCTGTTACTAGTATTGGATTTTGAGTGATAACTCTTTCCTTTCCACTGTCAAATTGACATACAGATAGAATTCTTACTAGACAGACACATCGAGCTTCACTCGATACTGAAGTTCTTACTAACATTTAATCATCGAATTTGTTACAACAACCCGAGCTTCATTATATGAAGATTTTCTTAAAATTCTAATATTAATTATCATTTGCAATGATTATTGCAACTTAGATTATATGATATTATTTCAATTTTATAAAATTTATTGCATAGGAATTTAAAACAACAATTGAAGAGGTCAAATAACAATTAAGTATGAACTACCTTAAATTTTCAAATATATTTAATTCTTAAATTAAATAATGATTGGTACAACTATTTTTAATATATTTAATAAAAAAATATAATTTTTATGAATATATTTTAAAAAGAGAAAACTATTTTTAATTATATAAAATGCAAAAATAAAAAATGATTTTTAATTATAAAAAATACGGTCACAGATTTTAATTAATACTATGAATTTAATATAAATCAATAATAATTGCACGGCCATGGCATACATCCTGTTTGGGGATTCCTAAAAAAATGGATTTGTGAACTCCTCTCTTCTCATTTAGAGCCCTTTCGAATCATTTTTTTTTTTTTTCCTCCTTCCTATCATGGTGTAACTGTTGTTCCTTTGCTGAGAAAGGCGAGGAAGAAGATACCAATGTGTTAATGTGTACATGTGTATCAAATCTTATGGCATGAAGTATTTTTATGATAATTTTACACCGGGGCTGATAACCATCATTCCTGAGATTCATCATTCCCATTAGTTGGATTAATTGCATTCTGAAAAAGGAAAGATGATGATGGAATGATGGGGATGAGCATTAATAACTGCTTTCTAATTTCGGAATGCTTTCCCCACCATCCTGGGACTCATCCCCTCTCTCCCTCTCTATTTTCATTAATAACTGTCATATGCACAACTAGAACAATTAGTTTTTTTTCAAGAACAGTCAGTAACATTTGTTGGAGTTATGTCCTAGAAGTCAATAGTTTAATGACTTAAATTTTAGTTTATATTATTGATGATATTTGATCATTTGTTCCTAGAGTTTATTATTGACATATCATTCAGGTTGAGGATCTGAATTGTAGATCTCTGTAGATCACTCATTAGAATGACAATAATAAACTCAAATTGTCCATAATCTTGATAATTAACAAGGAACATTAATTATCGGATAAGATTAGTATGCAAGTTAAGTGATGATTAAGTTTTACAAATCATAGGTAAGGAGTTACCAACTTAATTGCATATGTGTATGTTACTAGAACATAGCACAAGACTTGACCCAATGAAATAAATATATGGATTGTGTTATGTGTCATTATTTATTTCATATGAGTTTGATTCTAAGTTTGAGATGGTTCAAATTTTCCACATGATGATAGGTTCAATAAATATCGTCTAACGTTGATTCATGATAAGGGCTGCTATACGGACTTTATTTATGTTCTCTTGAATTGTGCGGGAAAAAGTTGTTCATCAAGAAAACCATATGTCCCTCATTAGTATACCTAGTGAGTGATGATATCAGTTGGGCCCCTTGATGGAGTTGGATCGTATGCGTGCAAACTAGACGATCAACTCTAGATCAAGAAATGTATAATCTGCAAAAATGACACATTCCTATCTTGGATTATACAATGATATCATGTGACATAAGAATCAAAACGAGGAAATATTTTATTTCTTATGCAGGATTGAAATACTATAATAGTATAGTATTTGTTTATGTTAATTGAGAATCATAACGTGTTACTAGATACCGGTTATGATTATTGAAAATAAATAATGATTTAATTTCATGGCCAACATAACATAAATCCTCGAGGGTCACACAAATAAATCTTTAACCATATAATGTATTATTTAGTTTATTTGCATTGGAGAATACAATATATAATAAGTTGATTAATTAATTATATACCGTTGTGAACCGTTATAATTAATTGAATCAAAGTGATCATATGAAACTTAATTAATGCATATGCTAATACAATAATAATTATCAATAAGTTGATAATTTAGTTCAACAATATTTAATATAATTATAAAAATTATATTGAATACATAGACTTTGATTTAATAAGCATAATTGAGCCCGAATTGAAAGCAACTTGAGAAGACAATTAACAAATAGATTAATGGACTAATAATACATGTGATGTAGCCCATTTAGGCCTTGTTTATGGCTGACTTTAGAGGGGCAAAATTGTTCTTTAATCATTAGTTAATTAAAAGGACTCATTAGTGGGTTATATGAAGGAACTCAAGGAGAAATAAAGGAATATAGCTCTTCACTTTCTCTTCTCTCTCTTCCTCTCCCAATTAGAACGAAATTACAAGGAGAAAAAGTAGTTTTTCTGCCATGTAATTGTTCATTCTCAAGTTAATTTAGGTGCTCATGTGTTGAGCAATAGTTTCTTCTTATTAATTGTTGATCAATCGAAGAAGAAAACAAGTATTAGCTTCATCTTGAAATTTGCTAGTACAAATTATTAGAATTTGGTTAATCCTTTTGGTGGACTCAAGAACAAGGAGTAGGAGGTGTTGGAGAGCACGCCACCGATTCCAAAGCCTTGGTCGAGTCTCTTCGTTGCGATACGAAAAGAGGTACAATCTGTTTTCTCTATCTCTTGCACTAATTTGTCTCTCCAATAGATCATCTTCTTTTGCTTGATGTTTAATTATGTTAAATGCGATTTAAAATTAAAAGAAGCACAAAACTAAGTTCCTTCAACATTAACTAGAACAATTAGTATTTTTTTCCAGCACAATTATTTTTTTCCAGAACAACTAGAACAATTAGCTTAACAACTAGAATAATTAGTTTACCAACTAGAACAATTAGTATTTTTTTCCAGCATAATTATTTTTTTCCAGAACAACTAGAACAATTAGCATTTTTCCTCATCCCATCATCCCCTCAGATCACGCATTTTCAGTTTTAGTCCGCGCGTCCCCTCAGATCAAATTTCCTAATTTTTGTCATCCCAACATCATCCTGACAGGATCATCCCAATCCAAATCCTAATCGTGCTCACATCATCTCCATTTCAGTCAAAACCACATCGTTACTGTGCAGATTGTACGACTCGTAAAACTTCACTCTCGTGATGAGATTTACTGTATCAACCAGTATCAAAATTACATTGCTTACTAATGCCACGTGTCCTAGTATCAACCAGCATCCTTCGCAATTGTTGTAGTTAATTCAAGTTAATATAGCCAATTATTCTTGTTCTAATTAATATGATAATTGTTCTAGATAATGAACATAATTGTTCTAGTTTTTTCGGTAAATGTCCTACATATATAATAATTGTTCTATCTAATTGTTCTACTTAGTAAATTTAATTGTTCTAATTAATATATACAATTGTTCTAGTTAATATATATAATTATTCTAGTTAAAATACAGCTAAATTGTTCTACCATAAAGATAAGAACAATTATCAGAGGCTCTTTGTTCTGGTTAATTAATCTACGTAAATGTTCTAGTTAATGAACCTAATTATTCTAGTTAAAATACAAAGAAAAATATTCTAGTTAATATAAAGTAAATGTTGTAGTTAATATATTTTACTATACTAGTTAATAAATCTAATTGTTCTAATTTTTCAGTAAATGTTCTACATATATAATAAGATCAACACAATTGTTTTGTTAATATGGCTAATTGCTCTAGTTTATAAGGCTAGTTGTTCTACTTATTGATGACCATACAAGGCAAAAGACATGTCATTGATCTCTGCGAGGGTTATCATTAGATAGAATATTTGTTGTTATAAAATTCGCAATAGTTTTATGAAGCATATACTGTATCATAAAATTAAGTGGAGTGCAGAATAAAAAAGAACAACATGTTGGGGATGATGAGGGATGACAGAATAAAGATTCATTTATTTAGGATGAGGGATGATGAGGGAATTCCTGGACAAGTCTTTCCAAAAATAGAAAAAAAATAAATGCATTAAGGAGTGATGATGGGGATGATAGAATCTTAGAGATGATCTTAAGCAATTCCCATTTTAAACAGCTGGGGTTTTCTTTTTAAACATTGCTACAAGTAATAATAATAAAAAAAGGACATATATAACCGTAAAGATTACGAGGGATTATATCTAAAATTTAAAATTTGAGAGGTTATTTATGGATGGAGAAGATTTGATATGGTTACAGCCAATTTTGCCAAAGAAAAACTAACTATTTTCTTTAAAAAAAAATTTTGACCTGAAAACAAATATTTAATGTTTTATTATCAGAAATTCGTAGTGGTTACGACTTACGATTTGACAGGGTCAAAAGTGAAATTGAGAGGAAACTATATTTATTTATTGTACGATTAAAAAATATAATTGACAATTTGACTTGCTAAAAGGAATGATATTATAAATCTGATAAAGTCAGTCTTAGTTCAGTGAAACGTAATTTAGTCTTTACTATTTGACAAACTTTGTATGTTTATATTGAGATTCAAGTACGCGACTCCAACAGAACAACCTTTGATTATTATTTTTAAAATTATTTCAGAGCATGAAAATGTAGAAGCGCAGGCCGCGTCATACTTGTGTACAGTAGCCTCTTTCTATTATTCGATCAAATCATATTGCAAACAAAATGATAATAGCTAGGGAAAATTATAGTAGAATCTTCTAATTCTTTAGTTATGATATCATACTTCAATTGACTCACAATTGAAAAGTAGATTTCTAGGGATTACTAGCTAACAAAAAATTGAAGAAAAAATTTCCACTAAATTATTGTTAACAAGTGAAGTAAAATATTAATGTAAATTATAATCTCGTGTTACTTACCTGGAGTCCTACTCTTGCAAAACTTTTGAGGCTACCATCGAGGTGACCATTGAAGCTGACGAGAGTTAATGAGACTTCATATCTAGAATTTGGGTTCATGTTAGGAACGCCCCATGCACTAGTTCTAGCTTGACCTCCATA
This sequence comes from Rhynchospora breviuscula, assembly GCA_027562975.1. Lineage (NCBI taxonomy): Eukaryota > Viridiplantae > Streptophyta > Magnoliopsida > Poales > Cyperaceae > Rhynchospora > Rhynchospora breviuscula. Next base: position 13,068,812 of record CM050400.1, on the reverse strand, counting down.
ATAATCTCCATCGTATGTGGCATATCCGGCATGCTGTAGAGAATTACGAACAAAAAAAAAAAATGCAAAATTATTCAGATGAAAATGAAATAAGTAAAGAATATGCCTATTTTATAGTAGTAAACTAAAGTTGGGTATGAACTATGAAAGAGTAGATTACATGCGTGATTAGGCCGGCTAGGCTGGCTGCAATGTTACACAACCAAAACAACAAAATTAAAATGCTCTTCAAAGCCATCCAGATTGAAAATTGACCACTACAAACCGAACGCTTTAACCTTCATATTATATACACAAGAAAAAATATTGTCGTTGTCTCAAATTATTGGATCTAGTAATGACACATGCATGATACAATAGCATTAATTGTTTCTATCTTTACATATGAAATGAAATCAAGAAATGATATAGTGGCAGTTAAAGTTTTTTTTCTTCAAATATACATACATGCATGCCATTTTTTTATACAGTAATTTTATGAATTTTATGGTACGTGTATAAATATATACATCGATATTAGATACAGTAGTTATGATGCATTTAATGTCATGATACATTTAAATTTTAAATTATTTATTTCAACAGAACATAAATGTTAATTTCATAAAACAATATTAATGTCCAAATCTCAAATTCAGGAATTAAATATCTCCCACAATTAATTTTTAAAAACTGAAGATATAAAACCAGTATTAATATAATAACTATGTCATAATTATTTTAAGAGGTAATTTAGGTTTATGTCATTGTAAATATTTAAAATTATAGATTGTCATCACTAAATGATAAATAATTTTTTCCATTACAAAATAATAAAAATTAATTCAATGCCGTTGGACAATTGAAATGACCATACTACTGTTTTGATTGATTGTGTTGAACCTCCTATTAGGTGAATAGCAATGTCTAATCTTGGTTAAAGGTGTAAATTGATTGATCGAATTGAGTAGGCAACTTGAGATAGGTTAGAAGAAAAAATGTGACCAATTGGTACTCAAAAGGGAAAGATTTCTAATTAGACGAAAGTCAATTAGATACCTTAAAAAACCAGCTTGTGGACTTAGGATAATTAAACCAACAAACAAAAGTCGAGGGTTAATTAGCCCAATAGAGACCTTAGACTATGTTCTGGACCAAATACCGTGACCAACAAGCAACGGCTGAAGTTTAGGAATTTAGATACAACTAGATCTATCCCATACCAGTCGAAAACCAAAATATCATGACTTGAACCATCAACTAAGGGCCGCGCTGCCCCGTTTAGACTCTGTGCGAGTAGCATAGCTCCCATGTGCCGATCGCATAAGTCCAGACTAGTTCACACGAGTCATTGAAGGATTCTGCCCTTTTTTTAAATGATGAAGTGAGCTACCTGTCTTTCTTCCCTTCTTTAATATGAAGTTATGAACCACAGAGCTGCTCGGATCTCTTTTTTATTTAGAACTCTGCCCGATCCTGTATTCTTTCTCTTCTGTATTCTTAGGCCTAATTTTTTTATCAGTTTCATCACCACATTAGAATTACTAGGACATGACATTGATATCTATTTATCGCTCGCTATCTTGCTTTGCTTTTCCCTCTCTAACACTTAAAAGCGGAGAGGAAAATAGAGTAAAATTTCAATTTTGGGGGGTTCAATAAAGAAGGAAAGAAGGCAACGAGAACAAAATTTCAAATTAAGGGAAGTCTATTTTATCGCCTAAGCCTGACCTGGCCTCGATGCTGCGCTTAGATCAAAGGGAGAAGAAAGAATGAACCACTTATCGGAAGAACAATGAAGCAGAGAAAGCATAAACGTAGAATTTCCGGAAAAATCATGTCTGAGAGAGGGAAAAATGAAAATTGTGGAGCGACAAAGGAAGTTTCGTGAGGGAGGGAGGGGGAACAAAGATTAGGAAGCGGCATATGCTAGGGAAGCAAAGCTACGAGGGGTAGCAGACTTAACCCCTCAAAAATAAAAATAATAAATGATGGTTTTGAACTTGGAAGGAGGGAGAGGGTAGAACCAGTCTCCTCTGTAGAGATTTGCTCTCTGCATATTTTCTTCAGACCGTCTGAGGTCGTCCGATCAATGATGGATGTCCTGTGATTAATATCAAGCCCGTCGAGATTCGTGTGGTCCGTAAAAATCTGCCCATCGAGATTAGATCAGACGGTCATAGTTGAAAGATTTGCACTGTAGGTTTTTTATAAAACTTGCAGAAAGAACCAGCTCTTGGTCTAGTGGCAAAGAGCAATACACCTTGAGTCGCATGATCGAAATCCGGCAGGGATATCTTTCATAGACATATAATTTAAAAATTAGTTGGGTGGCTTAGACCCTTAATTTATCTTAAAAAATAATCTTGTAGAGGATACTGGTTCGTTCTTTCTACAGGTCGAATCCTACAATGATAATTCGTGCAACAACTCTCTAACATTGTCAGAGCACCCTTTGTCACAGAAAATCAGAGTAAGTCTTTGGCACTGATCTTCTATGGAAAAATACGGTTACTGTTCGGACCGAATAAGGGTTCACTCGGACCGAACAGTAGATGTGCAAACTTAGATCCAATGCACTGGAGCTGTATTTGGTCTGAATGAATGTGGTTTTGTCCGAATAGAAGCACCGACCTAGCATATTTGGCAGGATAAAATTGTTATTTTGTCAAATCCTTTCAGATACGAAGGTTGCTTAAGAAATTGATGTGTTTTCATATTAAAGAGGATCTGATGTGTGTCAGAAGATATGAAAATATGAAGAATAAAGACAAGATTGTGTGATTGGATTTTATTACCAAAAAGGTTGATTGCCTTATGTAATTTTTAATGCCTATTTATTCTTATCTTCTCCCTCAATGTAAAAATGAACAGAATATTAATAAAGAAAAAAAAATGTGTATGTGAGTGCGGAAGACATGGGTACCAAGTTGGTGCCGAACCTCGTTAAATTTTGTGTCGTTGTGTGTGTCTTTTTGTCGTGTATAATTGTTATATGGTATCAAAGCGTGGTTCGTTCTAATGATGTGAAAAACTTCAGCCATGGGAGACATAGAAGACCAAATCGAGACCAAGACAATCATATCTATTCAAACACAACCTTTTCAAATAAATATTGTATGGGCTTTTTCGTCATCTCTCGAAGAATGAAAGGGTTTCCTCGAGAAATTGGAATAAGCCTTAGATTCACCCCCTTAAGGTTCGATCTCTGCGCCGAGTATCTCTTAACAACAAGAGAACCAGAACAAAAGTCGCTTCTTATGAGGGTTTCTTAATTTTGCGGGTCATTTCTTTCCAATAGGCTCAAGTTCCTATTGTTAATTATCCCGTAGTTGCCTACATATACCTCTGATTAAGGGGTCTAAAGAAAATACGTAATGGGCTAGGAAGAATCGTCTGTTAAAGTGACTTAATTGATGGTACCAGACCTAATTTACGGGACTCAATTAAGGAACTTCAAAAATTCTAAAGACTCTAAAGGGAGAGTTAGTTTTGGTTTTCGCTAGAGAGGTAGAGTTTCTTCACTTGGAGTCATTTCGAAGTCGTTTAAAGTTGTTTACAGTCGTTTAAAATTGATTAAAGTTGTTTAAAATCTTTACATTTGTTTAAAGTTGTTTTATAGTCATTTAAGGTTGTTTAGGATCGGTTGAAATTATCTGATAACTCTTGGGGCAACGGCTGGCCTTCTTGTGAGAGGGAAAAGAGTTTTACAACCTTCGGGGTCTCTTGGGCGGCTTTCTTGTGAAAGTTGGTTCTTTTACAACCCTAGGGGCCTCTTGGGCGGCCTTCTTAATAAGAGTTGATTCTCGGGCCCTTTAGCGGTTTCTTGCGAGAACAAAATGAGTTTTACAACCTTCGGGGCCTCTTAGACGGCCTTCTTGTGAAAGTTGGTTCTTTTACAACCCTAGTGACCTCTTGGGCGGCCTTCTTAATAAGAGTTGGTTCTCGGGCCCTTTAATGGCTTCTTGTGAGAACAAAATGAGTTTTACAACCTTCGGGGCCTCTTAGGCGGCCTTCTTGTGAAAGTTGGTTCTTTTACAAACTTGGGAGCCTTTTGGGCGGCCTTCTTAATAAGAGTTGGTTCTCGAGCCCTTTAATGGCTTCTTGTGAGAACAAAATTGAATTTTTCAGACATGGAGGAATCATTTGATAAGAATCCGATTTTAAGTCATCTGAGATTGATCTCAACCCCAACGAGGGATTTTTCCTCAAACAAAGAGGTCTCGGCTTTATCTCTGGATTTCGTGTTTCGACTTTTAGCCCTTTGACATTTCTCTTTGGATGTTGGTGATTTTCACAATTATTATTCACTTTGGCCTTTCATACTTTTGGTTTTTAGAAATTCTTTTTCTATCGTTCGAAAAAATACTTATTCTCGAAGATATTCGATTTTTGAAGATATTAGTCATGAAATCATTTGCTATTTCGAAGATATTTAGGTTTTAGTTTTGAAAATTTTATTAAAAGATATTTAGTGAATTTATTATTTCGATTTTGTAATTTTGAGAATATTTGTATTTGAAAATACTTGGCTTTGAAAATATCATCTTTGAAATCATTGATATTTTGAAGATAATTAGCTTTAGTTTTAGAAAATTCTATTAAAGGAAAATGATTTATTATGTTTCTAAGATTTATGAAATTCACCTTTATAGTAGAAATACTTCAAAAATACAAAAGACCACTACTTTGACATAATTTCATATCAAAGTATTGTGAATTCGGTTTATTTTGATTTTTAGAATTTTGTGGATATTTTATTTGTATTTGTCTGAGTTGTATACTATTTTTAATTGATTTTTAAACTTTCTGCTGATTTGGAATTTTCTGATTGGTCCATGTCAACAGTCCGGACTGAGGTGGCTGTTGGGCTGGCGATGAAGTGGCACGGCAGAGTTTAAGTGCTGGGCTCATCTCCTATTTGGGCCTAGTTAACTTATGGGCCGACATTTTCTTTCTCCTTCCTTTAAATGAGTTTTGGTGTAATGGGTAGCTGACAAGTCTAGCGACCCGTCCGTCACAGAAAATCCGACCGTTCATTTGCAGTCGACAGTTATTCAATTTAATCCCTGCAAGTTTTGTTTTCGTATTTCCGGCGATCACCGTCGATACAATTGCTTGGACTGGGCCGATTAGAACCGTTACATAGAGGGGAACACGAAGGTATGTTCAATTTAGGTTGCGTTGTTCTAATTTTGGCCGAAGAGCCAAGTGTGGTACGGCAGTGAATGAGTTTGGTACCAATGGTGCAGGGAAGAGGTGGTCTGGTGTCGAATCCAATTGAAGAGCTTAGATTGTATCCAAAGGAGAGTTGTCTAGTTGCACAACGTACGCAACTATGTTCTAATGCTAATTGACAATCCAATTTTTAAGTTGTGCATTCCTTCAATGGCTCGGATTTGAGATGTTTATTAGCAAATTTTGTTAGCCACCTTTTAACTATTATACAACATTGGATTCTACAAAGGAGATTGGAACTTGTCCAGCACCATTACGCCAACTAAATTTCATGTTGCTTTTATTGACTTGTACCACATATACATAACACGGTCTTGAGTGCTTGCCATAGCTTTGGTGGCCTAAAAGAACATCATGTATAACTATGATAAAGGTTAAATACTCCCTGCACATGAGCTACGTTTATTTAACAGTCCACCCCTAAGCTCCTCACTTACACATCAAAGTTCGTGCAAGGCAGTAGTTAAACATATGGTCATTTCAGCTATCCAGTACCACTAATTGGCCTCTCTCACAGGCTTATTTGGCATGCTCCAAATTACATGTATTGTTATTTATATTCTGGTCAGCAACAACAATTAAAACGCCTTCTCTTTTACTACTTCCTTTAACAAGGCCAGAGAAGTAAATTTGTCATTTCAAGAATTATCCAGTAAATGGGAATTATGCAGGAAGCAATTAAAAAGAAAGCGAAAGGATTAGATCCTGACAAGAAGATGGACTGCTATCATCTGGCAACAGCCTCTTACCACTTTACAAATCAATCCCTAACTTTATTTTATTGTTAAGCGTGCAAGACCAGATGTAATATTGCTTCATGATTAGTCAAGGAACAAAATCTAATATAATGAACTACAAGAAGATGCAGCACTTGATAACTCTTAGCAGATCAGTCCTCACATCACTTACTATTTACACAGATTACTGTCCAAATCACAGTCAACTACTGAAACTTCACACACTATACTAGTTATGAAAGACAAAGCCATGGCTGGTCATAAGCCTTTTAAAGAAAGGAACTTCAAAGATTTCAGTTTAATGATACAATTAGGTTCAGTAAATTGAATACTTTACATTAAAGTTCAAGCAACTTCAGATTTCGCAATCTATCACGATTACATGCTGTGCAAGAACTTAATTGCACATTTTTAACATTAATCTGTACAGAAACTTGTGTTAATATGTTCTTTTTTAGTTCAAGTTATGTGCAATTTCAATCTAAAGTGATTTCGACAGCATTTCATTTCCTTTCTCGCTGATTGAGATGCTTCCTCCATCCATGGCCGAGGCCAGGTGGAGGTAAGCTACCAGGGACTGAGGAAACCCTCAGCCGAGGTAAAAGAAGCCAGGGAATGAGGAAACCCTCATCCGAGGCACTGTGTAAACCAGGGACAGGAGATGTCTCCAGCCGAGGTGAGTGAGTGTGTATGAGAAGAGGTAGAAGGAAGAAAAATGAAGAAAGAGGAGAAGACGATGTTTAATTCAAGAGAATCGATCAAGAAGAACCTTAATTTCAATTAAAGAAACGAAATCAACTAAGAATTAACAGATCTGCAATTGCATAAAGAAGAACCGATTCAAGATTTCAAAGATCGCAACTTTCTTGATTAAGCTCCGAATTCGTATTACAAACCTGCTTCTTACCTTTATCTCTTATCTTTACCTCAATTACAATCAGGGAATTGCTTTAGGAATCGTTTAATTCCTTTCTTCTAAGCTTGTCTTCTAACTGTTTGTAGTAATGTCTATTACAATTATTCTACCTAATTTCAAGAATGGAAATGGTAGCTAGCCTAACGTGTGTGTGTCTGTTCAATTGGAAGAACTGTGTCAGCAGACCCCTTGAGCTTGGAAGAAGGGGGTATTTATAGGCATTTGGTGAGCCTCCTGACCTCCTCTGTAGCATTTGCTTGTCCAATCTTAGCCTTTGATTTGGGAGCACACGGATCGCCCTCCCATCCGACTGCTCTGGTGACGCCAATTTGTGTTTCTTCTTATTGGTCAAACGAGGCTGAGAGGGAGAGTTGACTCTGGCGGTTACGAGTTTGTTGTAACGCCCCCTTTTCCTTCCTCGCGTTTTCTCTGGATCCACATCCTCAGCAGCCGGATTTTGGCTGCTCCAAGCAGCCAAAATTTGTTTTTTTTAATATTTTAACATTTTAAAATTCAAATGTTGAATCCAAACCGTTGATCTTGTTCAATTTTACGGGCGATGCATTTTCATATAAGTTTTATGAAATTTAGAGTTGATTTGATACTAGATCAAGTGGTTAACAAATGAACGAATCTGGTTAATTATCACTGATTAATTCTAATACGTTCATAATTTGATCACTTAATCAAGTACCAAATCGACTCCAAATTTTATAAAACTTATATGGAAACACATCGCCCGTAAAATTGAACAAGATCAACGGTTTGAATTCAACATTTGAATTTTAAAATGTTGAAATATTAAAAAAAATAAATTTTGGCTGCTTGGAGCAGCCAAAATCCGGCTGCTGAGGATGTGGATCCCGTTTTCTCTTCTTTTCTCTTCTGAAGAAGATGGTCTCTTCATTCCAAGGTCCCAGCGATCAGTGAGAGAAATGAGCGGGTCCCCCTTGTCGGGTTTAATGAGAGCCATTCCCAGCGACTCTGTGTATGGTTCTGGCTGCACTTGGTTTATAATACACCGCGCCAATACTCCCCATTGTGATCAGTGTTTGGCTCACACACCGAGTCCATTTGATGTGTATTCTGAATGGGGGGAATTTGAATTTCGTTTCTTTTCTTCTCTCTTGACTGCAGACCTGGATGCCTCCATTTTCTGTGCATTTCTAGTAATTTTGCTGTTGATTACCTCCTTTCTTTCACTTTTTTTTTTCATTCTCTTTGTTTCCATTAATTCAAACTATTTCCCTTGCTTATTCTCAGTCCGTTGTTTGATGGATTCATTGCACACAAAAATGAATTTAAATAAGGCCGAAATTGGATTGAAATGTATATATGAAAATCCCCCATCAGTGACAAGAGAGAGAAGTGAATTATTTAAGTTTGCCATCCCACTTTGAATAATTTAATTAATATTCTTTGTGCTTTTGATATTTGACTCAATGGAACAAATTAATTACGATGCTATTCCAAGTTGACAATGTTACCAGCGATGCAATTATTTTAATAATTGTTATAATAATATTATAAAAATTATACGATATTTTTATTATTAATTATTTTATTATTTTGATTGTTAGTATTCAATAATTATTACTACTTTTTATAATAATATTATTATTACAACTAATTTTAATATATTATTATTATAATTAGAATATTATAATATATTATTATTAAAATATTACAATATCACAATATTGATTATTTTTATAATATAATGATTATATTCTTACTATTACTTATTTTATTATCTTGACTATCATTATTATATAATAATAATTATTACTTTATTATAATATTGTTATTAATTGTTTTATTATAATATTATATTATTACAATTACAATATTAATTATTTTTATAATATAATTATTATATTCTTATTATGACTGATTTTATTATTCTGATTATAATATTAAATAATAATGATTACTTTCTATAATATTACTAGCAAACGAGCCCACCCGACTGTGGGAATAAGAAAGAAAATTTGAGGCATTTTGTTAGATGGCGATTTTGGTATGATGAGTGGGTTGATTTGTTTTTCTCTTTCTTTTATTGTGCACACAAATTAAGAAAGAATAAGAAAGAAAACAACCATCCACGCATATGTTAACATATGCTAACACGGTCTAAACGAAATGTTTAAATCTTTTATCTCATTATTAAATCTACACAACTGATCTGATCAAATCATAAAAATGGACGGTTCATATTGCATTAGGTAAACATTTGTTTGCTTCTTTCGGTTCAAATTTTGGATAGACCTTTCTCTACGTGCTTTTATAAGTAGTAAAGATTATTATTATTTATTTTATTATTTTAAATATTATTATTAAATAATAATTATTTTATTTTACATTATCAAATATTAAAATAAATAAAATAAAGAATAATAATTCAGAAATTGATTGGAAAAATAAGACAAATGATTATTTCATTGTCACTTTTTGTTTCTGACATTCAGGTTGCTCAACACTAGTATTTTATTCGACATTAGTCAGTTGAGTTGACTAAATTTCAACCTTAATTTTTACAACCACGGGGTCCCCCATAATAAAATTTGTGTCTATCGCCAATCTCACGAAAAAAAAATGCAGCCGGCAGCACGGCATAGCAATCCGGCCTATCAACTTCTCTCAGTAGATCATATATGCTAGGACTATAAACATTGCCGGCCTGATCGAAGTGTTTGAGATCTGCCATGTACGCTGCTTTGTGCCAACCTTCCCGAGGAAAATGGCCGCTACCCATCGAAGGACCTGTGTCGCTGTCGAGATAATAAACAGAACCGCTCCATTGTACTGCATCTGCTTTGTCCTCTAAGCCTCCCAAAATCCCCTTCTGCCACCATCCTATTTTCATACTCGTGTTGTAGTCTTCACGGTATACAGTCCAGAGCTGCGTTGCTGGATCCTACATTTACAAATGCCAGCAAATCATGTACGTAATTTATTATTTTTAATATTAAATTTTGGTAAAAGTAACGCTTGTGCTCTTTTTGTGAATTAAAAGGCCATCAATATAGTTAGTTTCTAAGGCGATGTTTTTGAATTTTGAACCTAATTAAGGCTACATAATATAATATATAGTAATCTTGTCAACATGTAATTTGTTATAAAAGTTTAGAAAGATTATGGAAAGAGTAAAATTTAATTATTAATCAAATTAATTAGAAGGTTTGCTTTAATACCATTATTTTTTTCTGAAAAAGTTCAAAAGTTTCACTTTTGTTCCCACATGTCAAATACCAATTTTCATTTCGTTTTCCCCTCTTGGTATTTTTTTTTATTTTTGTTTAATTTTTTTTTACAAATTATTTCTTGTGAATTTTCATTTATGTAGAACCTCACCATGTATCGCCTCTACTATTGGGAACGTTTTAATTATAGTTTATCAAGACAAGCACAAGTCATAAAATGTTAAGTTATTAAAAAAAAAAATAGCGTCACCTTTCTTAAACTAAATGCCATATAGCGATCCTCTCCATCATATTGAGATAGGGGAGATACAGCTTGACCCGGGTAAATTATTGATGAATTTGCAACAACAAAACCTGGACAATTAGTGTTGTAGCATCCAGTATGTGAATTATCATCCTGAAAAATAGATACAATTATTATTCTTATTTGTACTTATTTTTAAATTTTGAAAAAAAAGAAAGAACAAAAATAAACTTACCCTCCACGATGTGAAAAACCGTAATTTGGTGTCATGATACAACCCTGGAAAAACCTGCCACGCAATAAAAATGTTTTGAATCTCTTGAATGCTGGTTGTTCGTGTTCATGAATAGTTCATATACACGATGTGATTGAAAGTAAATTATGTAAATTAAGGACTTTGAATAATTAAAATGGATTGAAGATTTTCTCACGAAAAGACTTGAGCCATCGGGGGCCCTTCATCGGCCTAAAAAATGATATCTAAGATATTAATTAAATCCCGTGATTTTTTTTTCTATTTTTGACCGTTTTTTTACATTAGATAAATTAGATAAATATAGTTTTCTATAATTAAAAATAGTTTTATTTTTTATTAAATATATATTAAAAATAGTTGTGTCGATCATTATTTTAAGATAGATCATGTTGAATTATTATCATTTAAAAAACATAGCGCGGCGAAGCTAAGGTAGTTCATGATGAATTATTGTCATCTAAAAAAATATAGCGCAGCAAAGCTGCGACTGCCATAATATCTAGTGTAAATTATTATATAATTAATTCGTGGGCGATATAGCGTTTGCCAGTCCCGATTTAGTATTGATAATTTGGCATTTTCTTCCTATGGCCTTAAAGGTGAGATTTATATATAGAGAGAGCGAGAGAGAGTGTTTTGCTATGGTGAATCGCGTTAAAAAACTCTTAGATCTGGTTCAAAATGATCGATCCATACCGTCCAATACGATCTCCCTATTGAAATCTCCATGCAGACCAAATTTTATATTTTTTTTGAAATTTATAAGTATTTTTGTCGGATTTTTAAAAACTGATATTTTTGAACGGTTTAGAACTAATTAGATTAACGATTTTCTAAAATTTCAAAAAAATACTTAAAAATTTCGAAAAAATGTAAAATTTGACCTGCATGGAGATTTAAATAGGGAGATCGTATTAGATAGTTTGGATCGGTCATTTTGAACCAGATTTAGGAGTTTTGAGCACGACTCACAACCCCCTGGTGAGTCGCGACTCACCATAGGATGGTATGTATTTTGGGACTCACACAATGAGGAGACAGCCGGTATTGGTCTCGAGACCACTCGACTCATTTTCCAAACGCCGGCCAGCACACGTGGCATGAAGCACATGCTATAGTGAATAGTCTATCCCATAGACATATGTTAAATTCACTGTACGAGTTAAGACCTAGTTGCAAACATGTGTCGATGGTGTCGACCACATCCATTGCTACTAGTCCTGAGAGTCTCGAGCCAACTCCTCGAGTGTCAAGCAAACTCTCACCTCGGCTTCAATTGAGCTTCATGAATTGTGGGGAGCAAATCTTGCCGACTCGTCTAAAAGAAGACAAATCTCATCGTAGTCCTAGACTAAGGCGACAACGAGTTTCGTCTGCTCCAAGCGGCTCCTTAGTCCTCCTTGAGTAAGCACAAATAACTCGATGTGTAAGAGGTGATTTCTAGTGTGAACGAGACAATCTATAGCTCAATGACATACTACCATATATACTAGAAATTCTGTCAATTCTCAGTTTCATTCCAGAAGATCCGTCTGCTCTGTCAGTTCGTCTGAAGACAACAGACGCTGATATTTGATCAGGTCTCTGTCTGAGTCAATCCTTATTCAGAATTGACGTCAGATCCATACAGATAATACTTAAATCAATCATAAATGAGTAATGACTAACTATGCATAGAATCAGTGAAACAATCAAACTAAACCATATAGTTCGAATTTTAGGGTTTCACACATATCATATTGACCAAAAAATTCAGATAAATCAGAAAAAATGGCTTAAAGGTACCAATTCTATGGACAAAAGTCTATATGGCTCTGATACCAATGTAAGAAATGGTGTATAATCTAAATCCAGGGTTTAGATATAATGAATTGTAGCGAAAGATGATCTAGCTTGGAATTTTGTCATTTATCGATCTCTTTCAAGCCTTCCTCTTCAGTACTCCTATACACCAGTGGAATACTACCACATATAGGGCAGTAGACACACTATTCAAGATGCAATCTGCTCTGACTCATCACAAGTTCTCACCACAAGCAGGATATGGTAGAACTCCCTCTCTTTCTTAGTTCTCTCTTTGTTTCTGGACAGAATAGAATAGACCTCTGTCTCTCTGGAATAGACTCATCAGATATACAACGTATATCTGATGATTAAGGCGTCCATAGGCGAAACGTCACCTGTCTGGACTCTAACGCAGACGGTCCATCTGGAACCCCAAACGGTCCGTCTGAATAAGTCTCCACATTATCTAACATTTACAATTAGCCACACATTAAACTTTTGGTAATATGTTTTCTCTTCTACCGATCTTTCAATAATTCATGCAATATATCTTTTAGTTGACTTATTAAGTTTATTTGAACTTTCTTTCTTCTCTTATTCATCATCTTGAAGAATTGATTGAGGTGCGTTTTTATTTAGCTTGATAACCAAATAAAATGTTCTAACAGTATTGCAATATACTAAGTTATAATTGACCTATGCATTAGATTTTTTATTGTTGTTTTACTCGTCTATATTTTTGGATGTATAAAGGGATTTTAGGTATTCCACGCAATTGTTTTAATTTTTTTTTAGTGATTTAGAGTATTGTACATTTTTACAACAACAATTTCCTTCACTTTTTTTTTAGTCATTGAGATCATAAATTATTCAAATTTATTTTTTCTAAAAAAAAATGTGAACCTCTATATTTTGTGTTATGTCAGGATTGTTCTTCTTTTGCAATTATCTCAGGCTAATTTCTATTAAACAATTAATTTCATGTTTGTAGGTTTCACACTGCAACAATTTGTTTAAGAGGTCTGATATATTTATTTTGCAGTAACTTAAATTTAAGTTAAATTAGGAAATTAATGCATTCAATTTAATGTATGTTGCATTTTTCTGATTGAACTATATAACAATGAACTCATTCTTTTATAATATTGGATCTGATACTCCAACCTTATTTGCATACAAACAAACTAATTTCACTACAAAGGAAACATTGAAAAAAAAATTAATTTATGATTATATATTTCACACCAGCTTTTTCATATAATTTAATGCGATACGTGCTATTTGAAAATATTATAGAGCATATGGATCTATTTTGTCTTTTATATAATTAAATCTAGAAGCTGTTTGCCAATTTCAATACAAATAAAAAAGATTCCTGCTATCTATATAGCCATTTTGTTCTTATGGATGATTAATTAATTTAGTTTATGAATAACAATTCTTAAAAAAAATTTATTACCAAAAATATATCGATAGTGAAATTAGATGAGGACATCTTATATGTTCTTCCATCAATTGTGATGCATGATGCTGTTAAAATTGTATGCATAGTTCTCTTTGTACGCACTTCTTTTCGAAATGAATTGAAGTATGATTTTTTGATTGACTGATGCTAAAATACATGTTTATTGGTACAAACTAATTTTTTCTTAGTTTGTTGTTGAAATTTTTACAAGAAGGTTTCAATGAAATGGAGTTGTGTACCAGTTTTTAGTGCGAATAGACAGTTCCAGAGATCAGAAGTATATTTTGTAAAAATCTAATTTATTGTGAATATGTTAATTATTTTGTTTTTCTAATAATTCGTGATATATGTTTTATATAGTGGGATAATAAAATCGAGAAAAAATTTATATTACTGACTTGTAATTACACAATTAGTTTCAATTGACTAATTTTTTACTTTTACTATTTACCTCAACTTCCATCAATGGCTCTTCAGACTTTTTCCCCCTTATATTACTTATGCTCTTCTCTAGCTATTTCCGTCACGGTTTACTCAATTTTTGTGTGTGCACATGTATATTGACAGATATGTTTTACTATGCCTTTAAATTAGATACTATATGTATATCATATTTATTATGAAAGAAAGCTCGGTATTATCATACTGAAAAAAATTATCGTCACAACTTAATAATCTAATATAAGTGCTTTCTTAAAAATCGAAAACACAACTATGTTCCTACTGATATTATAAATCGGATAAATTCAGTCTTAGTTCAGTGAAACATAATTTAGTCTTTACACTTTGACAAAATTTTTAAGTTTATATCGAGATTCAAGTACTCGGCTCCACAGAACCTTTGATTATTATTTTTCAAATTATTTCAGAGCATGAAAAGGTAGAAGCGCAGACCGCATCATACTTGTATAGTTGCCTCTTTCTATTATTCGATACATTAGTTATGTTATAAAATTCGTTAAAATCTTATTGGAAACAAAATGACAATAGCTAGGGGAAATTATAGCAGAATCTTCTAATTAATTCTTTAGTTATCATATCATACTTAATTGACTCGCAGTTGAAAAGTAGAATTCTAGGGATTATATACCAACTAAAAATTGAATAAAATTTCCACTTATTGTTAACAACTGAAATATAATATTTACATAAATTATAATTTTATGTTACTTACATGGAGTCCTACTCTTGCAAAACTTATGGGGCCACCATCGGAGTAACCATTGAAGTTAACGAGAGTTAATGTGACTTCATATCTAGAATTAGGGTTCATGTTAGGAACACCCCATGCGCTAGCTCTAGCTTGACCTCCATAATAATCTCCATCGTATGTGACATATCCGGCATGCTGTAGTAGAGAATTAGGAACAATGAAATGCAAAAATTATTCAGACGAAGGAAAAAGAAAATGAAATAAATATAGAATATACCTATTTCATAAAAATAAACTAAAGTTGGGTATGTAGGAGTTGATTACATGCGTGATTAGGCCGGCTAGGCCGACTACAATATTGCACGACCAAAACAACAAAACTAAAATGCTCTTCAAAGCCATCGAGAAAGAAAATCGACCACTACAAACCGAATGCTCTAACCGGCCCTTATATTAGTTTGGATATATATATATAAGAGAAAAAAAAAATAATGTTGTTGTGTAGAGTTTTTGGATGTAGTAATTAATGATACATGATACAGTAGCATTAATTATTTCTATCATTAAATATGAAATGAATCAAGAAATGATACAGTAGAAGTTCTTTTTTTCCCCGAAATATATATACAACAATGTCAACTTTTTTTATAAAGTAATTTTATGAAAATATATGGTACGTGCATGCATATATGTCGATATTTGATATATATAGTTTATGATGCATTAAGGTCTTGATATATTCAAAATCTAAATTATTTATTTCAATAGAATATAAATGTTAGTTTCGTACTGATATTAATTACCGTATCTGATCAAATTTTAGGAAGTAAATATCCATCTATCTCAGTTAATGTTTTAAAAACCGTCGGATTGTAATAACTATATATGATATAGTTATTATTTTTATTAGTCATACTTAGGTAATTAATAAGGGCTGGGTCTAGGTTTCAACAAAAGCAAATGACTCTTTTTTTTTTTCTTTTTTTTTTTCTTTTTTGAGTATGAACAAAAGCAAATGACTCGCTTAGGTCAAATGCCACCCGTCTCAAGGACAAAAATCCTCTGCAGAGGCCAGAGGACAAAAATTCTCAGCCGCAGAATAAAAACGCTGCAAATCCGTCCGATTTAATCTCTGACGGTTAAATTTTTTAGACCTATCAATCTGATCACTCATCATAGATCAGACGGTTGTGATGAAACCGTTGCACTCTGCAGTGTGGCAAAGGATGTGATTCCCCCGTCTGAACCCAGAGGCCAGAGGGGACATTTCTTTTGCGTGGGTATTGGAGGGAGATTAAACCAATCCAATTGACCGATTTCGGTCCGATAAATTTTCAAATTTAAACAGTCTTTACATTTGCCTAATAAAAAGTTTTGGGGTATATATATCTTTATAAAATTGATTCGAAATTATAACTGGGCCAGTTGAGATGATACAGTAGTTAACTAAGATTAAAAATCTTGATAATTGTAATTAAGTAATAAAATTGGATAAAAGAGAATACTAGTCACCACTCACCAGGTCAAATTTTAATTTCAAAACTGCTGCTTTTCAAAATTACAGTAAGTGATTTCTTTCATAAAATCACTAGTATGCAATCTTGATTAGATGTAAATTAAATAAAATTTTTTGTTACAGTATAATATGTAGTATATATGGAAACAAACAAAACACAGACATTTAATAAATAATATAATAGGTGAAAATTAGGCCACAAAATAATCTTCATTATGCAAAGAATGAACTAATTAAAATATCAGTTGTATACATTGTAGTTTCACGATTATTGAAATGTTTTGCTTTTATTCTCTTCGATTCAGTATACTTTGAAACAAAATTGAAGGAATATTGTCACAAGCTCAGCTGAATGAAGCTCAAATTGAAGGAATTCAAGCGGTAGAGATAAGATTTGAGAGAGAGGAGAGAGAGTTGAGATAGAGTGTTCAGGGAAAACCGAGAGAAGAAGAGAGAATTTGATTCAGAAATATTTATTATTATTCTTGTTCTTATTACACGCCTCTTCCCTTATATAAGAGAAGGCATCTCAGTAGTCAGTAATAATCGGAAAATTACTGCAAAACAACAATCGTAATTTTGAATAGAATGGTAAATGTTTTTTAACAGTCTAACTAAATTAGTTTAAAAGATCCCTGGCCAGTATGGCCACTTGTCAGCAGTGCAAGTTGCCAGTTATTGAGAACGGTCAGTTATTATCTCTTTGGCCCCTCCTGCAGTGGCCCAGCTGCTTAATTGTCCTGCCCAGGTCAGTCCATTCACTTGAACGGTCAGCTCTATTCCCTTCAGCAGAAGCTGTTGCTCCAATGGCTAATTCCTCTTCACCTCTGCCTGCATTCTCCCTTGCATTGCCACCTGTATCTCCACTTCCATCAGTATCTGTTACTGACACCTGACAGAAGCTCTGTCACATCATGGAGGAACGAAGAGCACGAATCTGTAATTAGTTTCTGTTGCGTGATTGCGTCGGCCTCAAATGGTGGTGGTACCATTAGGCTGGTACGGTGGTTCAGAAGTTCGGTACCGGTGAGAGGTAGATTCAGGTTATTGAAAGTATGCGGTCCAAACAAAGGTTGTACAGGCATATAATTTCATAATAAACCAAATTGCCAACTCTTTTGTAATCACTATGCGTTCTGACCATTGTTCACAGCATCAATGGGACACAAATTGTATCAGCTCATGAAATTTAAACTAACAATAACTATAGACTAACTTGATATGTCAACTAAAAGCTATAACGTAAAGCTTAATTATTTATTACACAGATTTTATTATTGCATTCAAATTGTCTTCGAGTTCTCCTTCAATACCTGGAACAAGGAATAAAGTAAAGTCAGCATAAGAGAAGATGCAAAACTATGCTAACAACTCCATACATGAATTCATCATATATAACATTTTCGTTATTTCAGTCACAATCCAGAGAATTGAGTATCACATTTTATTACAGTAGATATTTTCTCTTGATGCTCATTTTGTATGTTGAATTGTAAAGGAGATCTATCTATTTTATAACTACAGGAACTCCTAAACACCCTAAAATCACAAGTTATGTGTAAGACTTTAAACAGAAAAATCCCTCAATTTTTATCTTATTACTGAATATACAAAGCTTATAAAACACAATTTAATTCATGCAACCAGGTCTTTGATTTTATACAGTAGCCTGTAACAACCAAC
Source organism: Rhynchospora breviuscula (assembly GCA_027562975.1). NCBI lineage: Eukaryota > Viridiplantae > Streptophyta > Magnoliopsida > Poales > Cyperaceae > Rhynchospora > Rhynchospora breviuscula. The sequence goes on along the minus strand of CM050400.1, from coordinate 13,050,637 downwards.
ACCAAACTTAACTTGTTATTGTAAGTCACATCAACTCATCACTTACGAAATGGTTTCAAATTCCTCATGCATTTCATTTAAATTAAATGAAAAGTAGACAGTCATCTTACCGTCTATTTCTTGCAGCAAATACTTGAGTTTTGTGTAATCAGTTAATCACACAGAGGGACTATCTAACATATCTGACTACCATTCATGCAACTTTAGAAATTTGGAACAGTGAAGATAACAGATATTAGGTATCAAAATTCCGTGTTAAACCCCATAAACAAATCTATCTCGCATTTCACTGTTTGGCCCTTGTTTCTCTTAAAATCACAGGACAAATGCTTACTCAATTTCAATGCAATGGGTGACATTACTTACTGATTCTATTTATGAAATTCTAGTCCCAAACAAATATGATTGCAAGATTGTAACTACAGATCTTTTTAAGAAAGTTTTGCATACAGATCTTGCACAAAACAAGCAAGCTGGCAACCATCAAACCAGAAAGATAAGAAATTTAAATCACGGGAACATTGCAAACAAGGCCATGTCAAAGGAAGTATCATCAGATATCAAGGTGTGATTCCCATTTTTCCAGAAATGCCCCCCTCCTTTATTTTCTAAAGATGACATTTTTATAATGAGACCATTCACTTTTAACATTTTCAATAATCGAATCACTATGTTGACATTTACACCGACCCTCAAGGAATGGGCAGTAGCAGTACAAGTCATAACATACAAAATATCTCTACTCCCTTTTTTCATAGTCTTAACCAATTTGATTAGTACTTACTGACCTATTTCTACAACTACCATGTTGGCGTTTAAGAATTGCATCTAGTATTCACAACTTCATGACAAGGGGTATGCTACACCTATCCAGTTATCAAATACAATCAGACAAGAAATTTACTCTTACTGGTAAATAAAGTCAGATTGCAGCATGTAAATATAATAAAAGATTAAGAAAAAGTAAAGTCGAATTTGGTACCTGAGACTAGGCCGGAGCAATTACACGGCGGCAATTGGGACACGAGGCTTGCGTCAGAAGATAAGGGTCGATGCAAGTCGGATGGAAGTAATGACGGCAAGGTAGAACCCGAATCTCCATCCCCATAGATATTTCCTCCAAACACCATGTACAAGTCGGGTCCTGTACATCATCAGGCCAGCGAGGAGATGGTGGAAATGCTACCACCGGCATGGACTGAATGGTCGTAAGCTCCAGGCCATTGGTAGGATGTGCATGAGTCGGTGGTGCAATTTGTAGCTCTATCACTGGATCAACATTCTGTCCTGCTCGGTTTCGGATCCTTCGACATATCCAACAAATGAGGAACAGAATGCCGATAGCTCCCCAAATAGCAAAAATCCCAATCCCCACAATATAATCTGGTACTACAATCTCTCTCCGAGTATGATAATTTATCGGGTCTCCCGTTGGTGATGATGCGTTTACTGGCCCAAAAATTAAAATTTAATGAAAAAATTTAAAAAATTATAACTTTATTATATTAAGGAGTCAAAATAAAATTTTGTAAATTAAATTTAAGCTAAATAAATAATCATTTTTGGCAGTGGGCCCCTTTAACCAGGGCAATCTCCCTCCCCTCTCTCTTCTCTACTTTTCCCTCTCCCAAGCGCTAATTTCGTTCCTCCCTTCTTTCTTGGCAGAACGGTGAATACTTTTTCTCCCTCTCATTCTCTTATGTGTTTCCCTTCGTTCTCTTATATGTTCACTTTGTTTATGAATGTGTTCATATTTGTTGTAATAAGTGTTCACTTTATTTTATATATCAGTTTATGATGTTATATATGTTCACTTTGTTTATTGTACATATTCAATTTAGTTCTTATAAGTATTACTTTATTTTATTTAAATTGTTCATTTTATTTTTATATTTATGTTGTTGCTGTATATGTTTATTTTGTTTATTTATGTTATTTTTTGTGTTCATTTTATTGTTATATATGTTTCGTTGAATAATGCACCAAAGTTTATATGGTTTAAAATCATGCGTCAAAGTTCACATGAAGACAGAGGGAAGAAGATTGAGGGGATAGAAGGGAATGAAAGAGAATAGGACATAGGGAAGGAGATGGAGTGGATAGAGGGAAGGAGAGAGAAGGTCAAAGGAGAGTGGCGGAAGCCAAGGGAAGGAGATCAAAAGAAAGGCGACGAGGGAGAGACGTGCGATTTTCTTTTTTCCTTCAGAGCGATGGTGCGCGATGATATTTTTATCGATGGCAACTATCATTTCTGATGTTAAACTAGGCTTAACTTTAAGATTGGACCGATATACAAAGTACATGATTAAGTAATTAAGAAGGAAAATCGATTCTCCCTATCCATCAAGGCGTCATTCAGCACCATTCAAAGGGAGTGCTCCCTCGCTCTCTTCCGAGTCTCCCTCCCTCTCCTTCCTTCCTTCAGCATGATCCGCTCCTACTGCGTTTCCCCTCCATTCCTCTCTCTCCCTTCAGGGCCTCCTCCCTCCCTTATGCATCTCAAAAGAATTTTAGGAAATTTTTTTAAATTAAATATCTCAAAAGAATACACAAATCATAGATAGTATTATTCAATAGTTCAAAATAATTATTATGATGCCTTTCTTTTAGTGAAATTCATTGAATAGATGTTCGAAATGCTCATATTTTTTCAACTTCAAGTTTGTTTAGCATATCTTAAAAATTTTATGCGATACACGATACTAAAATACAATGATACCGATACAATTTATAATTTTAAAGCCATGGTTTGGATCTAATTGATGTTGTGTTACTATGAAATAAATATCAATTTTGTCTAATTATGGACTAGAGTTGCTTGCGAGCACAAAAATTTCCAAAGCATATATTTAATTTTTTTTGGGCGTTTAAAAATTTTGAACTTATCACTCCCCCTCCATATCTAAATTCTGGCTCCGCCCTTGCCGGACCACCCGGTACAACACTACAACCGCAGTTAGCCTCCTGGTTCACCCTCCGGTCTGGTTTTGAACACATTGCTCTCGACACAATCTTAATGGAAAGTAGAATATGCCTCTGTACCTTGTCACGTCCCTCGCATAGTTGCACGCAATAATGTTACATGTCTTCTTTATCTTAACCCTCCCAATGCAAATCCTGACAAGCATGCTTCCATCAAATTGATAATTGCCTCCTACTATTTCAACGCCTCTTGCTAATTGATTTCTCATAGCCACCCTCACACCATAATTGTGACTTTTCTTACAATTGGTCATTGAGCACAATCAACGAGTCTGGACTCTGGGCCAGGCGAAGATCCATTTGGGGTGGGGGGGGTGGCCATGGGGGAGCGCATTCTCTGGATGGTTGTATTCAACCATCCAGTGGACGTCTTTCGATCCGAGCCGTCTGATTTAATCTCAACGGTTAGATTTTTTCGAGCCTATCAATCCGGGTATCATGCACGGGGCATCCATGTCCATTGAGATTAAATCGGACGGCTGAGATCGAAACCATCCACTGGATGGCCATCCAGAGGATGTGATTCCGTGGCCATGGGGGGTTTCCTCCAGTGAAAAGAGCCACAGAGCCAACTACAGCGCATGGTCTCCTAATCTCTGTCCCCTTGAAAAAAAAATAAATAAATAAAAAGAAGAAAGAACTTCCAATCCGTCATTACAAAATTAGCAAATTGTGATTCATCACTATTTCTTCCATCTCCACACCTACAACTCCCGGACCACACGCCAATTTCCTGGCTCCGCCCAGAATTGTACAATTGACAAGCCGAAATAGACGTACAGCAATGCAACTCCAGTACCATCACAAAGAATACTAGAGAAAACAATATAATACAATAATACATTGCAAAGTTCCATTTCACTTGCTGATCCAGAACCACAATTCCTCCAGTCAATTGACTGCCGGATAAAATTCAAATAATAGGTAGCCCGACTGGGTCAGGCATGTCTACCTGACACCAGTATCTTGTATTTCATACCTTCATGACACCAGTCATGTTATTCTAACGTAGTTGGTACAGCAATTGAGTACTTAAATATCTATTTTGACATGTAAACCATTAGTACATATCTTCTGGCATAAACCGAAAACGAAACTCTGGGATGATCAAACCATCCAAGGGGATCCCGCAGGAATGTTTGAAGAAGGTCAACATTGTGGTCTCTACAGAAAATTTATTCAAGTTCTAAACTTCTAATGTATGATATCTGACAATTAACGAACAGTGTTCATTGGATTTTTATTTACACTCCAAGTAGATTTTAATTTCAAAGGACTTCAACTTAAGTAAAAATATGCTCCTTACGTATAGTGCCTAAAACATCAAGTTAAATAATTAAATTAAATTGGGAGGCTAGCTACAAGGTGTAATCTTACCGGTCTCAGTAGGAGCAGAGCAGCAGGGGCAGAGACATGAAGCAAGTAGACACATGAAGAAAAGTGTACTTCCTCGATTCATTGTTTTCAACGAACTAAAGTATCCTACAAATTAAAATGAATCCAAATTAGAGAAAAGATCTCAAATATTAATAGTATCAGAAGGAGGATGAAATAATAGTAAAGATGGCAAACTGAAGAAGAGTGAAATAATTGTATGACTTAGCTTAAAGAGAAGGTTGTTTGAGAACCTTTTTTTTTTTTTTTTGACTTAAAATAAGGGTCTGGCCCTCATCTTAATATTGAAAATGTATAAAAGTTTGATTTACAGACATGGCAAGAGAATGGCAATATTACACTGAAACGCCATAATATATCAAATAGTATTGTAGAATATAAAATTTGGAATTTTTCTGTCTTTCGCATCACCTTTTTTAATCGAGCATTACTTTATTTATTTATTATTATTTTTTTTGCACTTCACAAAGTAATAGACCGTTCAAATTTTAGAAAAATACTGAACTGGACCAATCCAGTTGGGACCCTTCTTCTGTTCTTCTCCAAATTCTTTTTCCCGTGTCCCCTCTCTGACTCTCTCTGGCTCGCTCTATAGAAAAAGGTGCGATACACCCAACAGTGACAGCACCGTCCTCCTAAGCCGTTCCACCGGCCTCCCACGCGTCTTGCTAGCCCCTAGCCACCTTAGACGCTGTTCCCGACACCCCTCTCTCCTCTCTCCGTTGATAAACACCACCATTAATGGCGGTTTTTGAAGATCTCGCCGATTCCATTCCAAACTGCCTAAAATCGGCTCGGCCTCCGCCGATTCCGCAATGAACTTCAGATATTATTGTGCAACAGTAATGTGGATAATACTGGATATTATGGAGAAATAGAAATAACTGCTGCTTTAATGAGGCTAGACCACATACTAATAGGCAATGTATATCAGATATAAAAAAAAAGTGCTTATGTGTTGGTCAGGCATGTGGAAAGCAACACTCAAGGAAGAGGTTTGGAGCTTCTGGCCAGATGAAATCGCTGTACCAAACCAACTGGAGGATAGGGAAATAAGGACTGATGGTGAAGCTGAAGGGGGGCAATTTATGATACATGCTGCTTAGAACCCAATTATGTTTTGTTTGTTTTTCTTTTCTTATGTCAGATAGTTGTAATAATTGGGCATTAAATTTGTTTCTGTTGATAGGATCAGAGAATGTGAGATAAAGGGGCACTGGTACTTGGATGGGTACCAGTGCCGAGTATCTTGTTTGATTTTTTAAGAACATTTGTAATTCTGGTATGCTTTTCAGTGAAATGGAAAGTGGTGGGTATTCTACCCACTTATTTCAAAAAAAAAAAAAAAAAAAAAAAAAATTCCCGCAATGAACAAGAGACCCGTTTGAAAGATAAAGGAGGATTGTTGCATATTACCTTGGTTAAGACACTGTGTGGAGGGCATTCAGCAGGCTGCAGGTTGTACAACGCTAACAATTGTGATCTCCACAGAGAAGTCTCTTGATGATTGTTTGAGTGGCAGATGTGCTTGTGCAATTACCTGAACTAGTGTTTTAAATAAACAAGCGTAATGAACAAGTCAAAGGGAGACTAAACAAAGTAGTTCCTTCTTGTTATTTTTGTTTCTGACGTGACGTGCACAAAAATTATAAAATAATAGTATTATCTTTTTGCAAGATTAAACAAAAATTAATTAATTTTATCGTGGGTTTCTATTTCGAAACTGGAGCTGACAATTGAAGCAGACCGCTCATGTCATGTGCTACGTGATTTTAAAGAAATAGAAATAGAGATTTAATATTGTGATGGCTTTTGCTTGAGAACGGTTCCCTGTCCATGTGTGGAATGCATATTTCGTGTAAAGTGCAAACAACTACAAAAATAGTTACATATGATTAAAATTTATGAAAGAGCGCACATTTAATTGAAACATTTTTAATCAGACGACTTTCCCTCGTAAAAAAAAAATTTATTAAAGAATCACAAACGAAAAAAATAATATTCTAAATCTAACTAGTATCCCCCCCCCCCTGTTTGCGGGAGTGGGTTTAGGATGTTGGAGGCAAAGTCGTGGAGGATTAGGAGTTTGTCATTGGCCAGTCAGAAGAGATCTTGAAAAGTGAAATTGAGTAAACCGAGCCCCCAGTTGTGGAACCAAAACAAAATTGAGTGTCCATTTCCCACAATGAACAAGAGACCCGTTTGAAAGATAAAGGAGGATTGTTGCATTACCTTGGTTAAGACACTGTGTGGAGGGCATTCAGCAGGCTGCAGGTTGTACAACGCTAACAATTGTGCTCTCCACAGAGAAGCCTCTTGATGATTGTTTGAGTGGCAGATGTGCTTGTGCAATTACCTGAACTAGTGTTTTAAATAAACAAGCGTAATGAACAAGTCAGAGGGAGACTAAACAATTAAAGTTCCTTCTTGTTATTTTTGTTTCTGACGTGACGTGCACAAAAAAAAATATAAAATAATATTATCAGTATTATCTTTTTGCAAGATTAAACATTCTTGCGAACTTTCACGCTAATTTAAATTAATTTTTTTATTTATTTTCATTTGCCATATTGAATTATAAGAATTAATGTTCTTATTTGAAACATGAAATGATAAGTTTGCAAAAGAGAACGTTACACAATATAAATTATATTCAAAACTCAAAATTAATTATAATAAACTAAAAATATCATCAACTATTGTACATCATAAACAAAGAATCCAAATCAACAAAATGTACATTAATAACACAAACTTCTATATAATCAAATCTACATAACATCAAAGCATAAATTAGTAACTACTAGCAGCAGAGCCCACTAAATGTGTGGGCCGACTTTAATATGTGAAAATATTATATGACATAGATATATTGTCCATTTTCAATATTAAATATCAACATTGACTTGATCGGCGTTGAAGGCATTCACCGATTTAAACAAATAGCATCAATGAAAGTAGACATGTGAACAGCTAAAAAAATAATTCGTTAAAAATAAATATGTTTCTCAATAAAAAGTTTCACATATTAAAAGTATATCATCTCAAACATATAATACAACATGACAAAATTCTTTAATCGCTCTTGCGTCATTGTTGTAATGAACAATGATCATACTCAAGAAGGAGACTTAGTTTGTAAAAATTATAATAAATTAAAATAAAAAACACGAATGTGCTCGATAAAAATGACACGGGACACACATTGCTTTTATTTTTTTAATATCGGTTTATTTTTTGAACTTTTATTTATTTGTTTAATGAAAAACATTCTTATGTCTAATCGTAATAAATAGGGAAAATTTTTTCTGTACCCTCGTAACTGCGAAAATTGAGAATTTACCCTCCAAAAGTAAAATCTCCTGATTTTGCCCCCCTGAATTTCGAACCCCTTTTGTATTTACCCTCCTGCCATATTTTATATTATAAATATTTGTTAAATAATAAAAACAAAAATACTTGACCATTATACCCCTAATTCGATTCTAACCCATTTGTCGAGCTCAGTGAATCGATCCAAACAAACCCAATCACGATCGAATCTAACACCTCTCTCTCGCGCACAAACCAGGAGAAAAGAAAGATAAACCCTAAACTCTTCTTCTCTCGCAGAGCTCACTAAATCTCACCCAATCCAAAACCAAGAGAACCTAATTGAACCCTCCTCTCGCTGGCGAACCCTAGATCGAGTTTGCATTTCTTCATCTCGCACCACATCCATCGCAGCCTCCGTCTTCTTCTTCTCTGAGGATGAACCAGCCTCTAACTTTAGTGGTTAGTAGAAAAGTTGCGAGTAGAGTACTAATTATTGCTGGCTTTCCAAGTAAGAGGAACAAATGAATCATGAATCCGTTGTCCCCCATCGCAACATCTCGCATTGTCTCTGCCCAGGTTCGTCTTTTTTCTTTTCAATCTACTTCTCTTTGAGGTTGTGAACGGCTAATTTGTTGAGCTTAATTCTATATGTTTCAGTTAATTGTGATTCTTGTGAATAGCCTATATTTTTCAGTACAATTTCTTATAAAATTGTGATTCTTGTAAAATTGCTATATCCTATCTATAGCCTATCTGTTTCAGTAGAGATGAAATATTGGTTTTATGTAAAATTGTGATTTTGTGATGGAATATTGGTTTCAGGACCCTTTTCATGCCGTGGCAGTAGCCTTACACAAAGCCATCAGTTATGTGTGCGAGCTACAATTGCCTGGTTCTATTACAATTGAGTTCTTTTCTGATTGTCTCAATCTGTTGGAGGCAGTAAATCAGCAAGACAGCTTATCTATACCTTCTTGGAGGGCAGCTGGTACAGTCAATGCTATCATTCAGATTTTGGAGGAAAGGAGACAGGTGATGCTGGTAAGACATGTAAGGAGACAAGCGATAAGCATGGCGAATGATCTAGCGATTATGGCTAGAAGGAATCAGGTTGATTATTATTGTGATCCACTCATGGCATGCCAGCAAGCAGTAAAATTGGATGAGGTTATTGATGACCGGTTTTTCCAAAGGGTGCCACAACAACCACCTTGATTTTTTTTTATGTTTCTTTTACTGGTGCAGTAGGTTAATTAGCTGTGGGAGCAGGGGTATTTATTTTCAGTTTTTTATCTTTTTGCTGCTCTTTTCTGGATGAGCTAAAGATTTGTGTCAGGTCGTACTACTTAATTTGCACCAGTCTGTTGTAAGAGAAAACAGTGTATCTCGTTTATTTATATTTCAATGCATTGCAATCTACGGGTTTTTTTCATGTATAAGCAAGGTGTATAAGCAATACATTTTTTTTCAAAAATCTTGCACCAAATGTTCATGCGTCAAAGGCAAATACAGACACAACATTACATTTCTTGCACCAAATAATTAAAATCATGCACAAATTAACTCCAACAATGATCATGTACCAAAGACAGATTAATTTGCATTAACAGATTCAACGGCATCAAAATTCAATGGCAGCATAACAGATTCAACATACAGATTACTAGCATAACAAGTACAAAAAGGAATGAAATGTTGCCATACAGATTCAACATACAAGCTATAATGAAATGCCATACAAATTACATACATCAACCCATCAAAATAACAGCATAACAGATTCAAAATATAACGAGGTCTGTCCATGTTTCAGTTGTTTCCGAATCGAATACACAGTATGCAACTAGATGCAACCAATTGAACCCATCAACACCACAAGAGGTCGCCAACTGCCCCTTATACCTGCTTGTTTCAAAGAATAGAAAGGAAAAGGAAATTTATTAAATTATTATTGAAAACAATAAGCAGTTGAATCATGGACTTGTTTATATCGCCTATTGCTTTTCTAGAACAGTAAGTATATAGGTTTACAAAAGCGAGTTTGTATAACAGTTTAATAGTATCAGGGATCAGGGACTTGTTTGTACCAGTTGTTCTCAAATGCAAAAGCAATTACAAAACCATAGCAATTTTTGTACCAATCGTTCTCAAATGCAATTATAGAGCCAATTAGCATTGGTGTAAAGTTAAACACATATTTACTCTAAAGCATTGATCTATTTACAGAATCAATTATTCTAAAATAAACAGATTTTAACAATTTACTCTAAAGCTCTAGTGCAAAGTAATAAACAAAATCAGTTTGGCTAGCAAAAAGATATTTTTCCTTTACAATTTTGGAGCAATGACAAATGATAAATACTATGTCATACTACTGATAGGAAGCTCCCTCACAGTGGTCTAGTAAACAAAAAAAAATACATTTTAAACACTAACCATGCGTCTATGCCTTCTTGAGGCTCCCTCACAGCCCTCAAGGATAACTATGATTTTGAGGATTCTATTGCAGCTCTAAATATCAGAATCAATAGCAATCAGACATCAGATAACATGTAAATATATGTTTAGACCTATTACAGGGCAATGACAATTGTGTCAAATGTTATTCTTTTTTTTTATAAACCTAGAAATGACTCATATTGTTACTTTAATTTCACAGGGCAATAACAATTGTGTCAGTGGTTGTAGGCCGAGCATTTCACTATATTGAATTTAGAATGTATGCTAATATCCTACATCTAATTAAGTAAGAAAAAATATTGGGAATGGTTCCATTTGGTGCCGTTTGCCTCTTGGTATTCCATTTAGAAAAATTAATTAAATTTGTTGCAATTGGTTCCCTAGAATGTTCTTGCAAAAAAAAAAATCGAGAAGCGACCATGGAAGTAAAAATTAAACACGACAAAAGAAAAATCGAGAAGAAAATGCTTCGTAAAGAAAAAGAGAGAGGGTTTCCGATGCTCGACTTGTCTTCCCTTCTACTTGTCTGGGGGGCGAATGCTCGACGACACTGAATGAGAGAGGGTTTCCGATCTGCTCGAATGAGGATGCATGGCGGAGAGTGGCAAGACGATGGAGAAGCGACGAAGGAAGGCTGGGTTTAGAGTGGAGAAGGTTTGCAGTGAGAGGTGACGGAGGCGATGGAGAAGGCTGTTGCGACATCGTTTGATCAGTGAGAGAGAAGAAGAGGTGAGAACAATTTTAATCGAGTGGGTTCGTGTTACTTGGTTTGATTTGGGTTAAAATCGAACGGGTTGGTCCAAGGGTATAATGGTCAGAAAAAATAGTTTTTATTATTTAAGTGTTATTTATATTGTATAAAAAAGGCCAGAGTGGCAAATACAAAAACAATATGAAATTTAGGGGGGTAAAATCAGGAGTTTTTACTTTCGAGGGGCAAATCCTATATTTTCTCAGTTTTGAGGGGTACAGAAAAAATTTTCCCTAATAAATATTGTGTGTTTGGCAGCTACCAAATAAGAATCTCGTTCGAACAAGTCTTATTCGCGCGAACTAAGGAACGAATAGTCCAAATAAGTTGTTTAGATGCTTATTCCTGTTCCACCTATTTGGGCGAACAAGAGCGAACAAGAAAATGAATTAGAGGAGAGAGAAACCGACCCATCTCTATTTGAATAGCCTATTCAAACACAGATTAATGGGATTATATTAATTGTTTTTTTAAGATCGTCTCATAGCTGCCATTAGTTGATTTTCATGTACATAGTGATTTCTCACAATCTAGTTTAACATATTAATCACAATCTAATTTAAAAAGGTAAATACAATTTTTGAATCAGCCAATGATCTTGCTTATCTTTAAGACTCAATCGCCCATTTCTGTTATATTACATTCCAAATTTTCACGGTAATTGTTTTCATCATCTTTCTATTTATTCCATATTTGTTCCTTTGATCCACTCCTTGCTTTATTAGGCCGATGATATTGACTTAATTGGAATATATGGAAGATATGGCTCTAATTGGTGGCATGAAATGAATAGAATTAAATCAATAGTAGATGGAGGCTGGACCTTCCTTTTTGCTTCAAAAAAAAAAAAAAAAGAGAAAAGAAAAGAATTAAATCAATAGTAAAATAGAAATGGATCTTGCGCCATTTAAATTTCTCCAAAAAAGGTAGCCATTTAAATTTCTGCCAGAAAATGAATAGCGGATTATATGGAAAATCATTTTTCTAAACTATGCAATTAGGTGATAGACCTTCACGTCATATTGGATACATGTGTAAACATCTTTCATGCACTACTAACCAAACATTGCTAAAAGGAGCAGACTGTGCACGGTGAAAGGCCCTGTAATTGATTCTTTTACACATATTGCTTATTGCTTTTCCTTTACCAGTAACACAAGTAAAGCCCTCAATTAGCAAGATTCTCTTAAATAAGCGAAATTGTAAAATCTGTTACTTATTTATTACAAGAATTGTAAAAGCTGGAGCATTTTCTTTTTTCCTTTCCTTTTTTGGCGTCATATTAGAATGAAGGTCCATTGACTATTGATTTTTCAAAAATAATTTTCTGAAAAATACCATTGGCCGAACTCTAAGCACTGTTACCATTCTAAGATTTTAATCAGCAAAGATTCTATCTCATCCATCTCAATCTCAATCTCAAAATAAATTATATATGCTGGAAGTTTTTATATATGCTAAGTGACCTCAGTGAATAAAAGTAATTATTTTAGCTGATCACCAAAAATGTCGATATGGAGATAGTAGGGGTAATTGATTTAATTTCCGAATTTGCTTTTATTATCTGAATCTGAACATTAATGAAAAAGCCGATATGTTAATCAATTGAGACAAAATAAGCAACTGTTTAATGAAAATGCAATTCTGTCAAGATTATCTTGAGAAGATTGTATACCAAGTAAAAAGGAAGATAGTTTTCGAGGAAGATATATATATTTGCAGTCATTAATATTTATTATTTTCATGTAATTAATTCATATTCAATACGCCAAGTTATTAACCAACAATTATGGTAACAGTTCATCTCTTTCCCTTAATAATCAAATACCCAAATATTGAAAATCCCATCACTTGGATCTCATCTTGTTCGATTGATGAGAAGATACATAGGAAACGAAACTTTTTTTGATAACCAACAATTACCGTGTAGGTACGAATTCATAAGTACTTCAAATTATCTAATGATATAGTTCAAATTCGTCAACTTATCAGCATAGTATGTTTTAATAAGTTGCTTACAGGGCTTGAACTAAAACATATGGTAAACTGCCGTCCATGTCAGTATAACTGATTAATTAAACTATTCTTCACATTGCATATTTCAGAGATCGCCCATACCTAATTGATTTGAAAGACCAGCAATCAACTATTCCTGAAACTGCAAATATGTTAAACACTTCGCTTAATTAAAAGGAAAAAAAGAAAACATATAAACAGAATAAATAATTATACCAACAACGCTATTGCTTGCAGTATTGGCCACTGATGCTGATAACAAATAAGTTTAATGTTATAGGAATATATATATGTGTTATATATATGGCTGGAAAACTTTTCATTTAATTTGTTCTGTATAAATCTTGTGATCAATGTAAATGAATCTAGTTTATCTCTTTGTTTCAATGTAAATGAATCTAGCTACCTCATTGTCGTCAGTTACAAAATTGACTAAATAGGCGACCTGCATGTATCCAAAATTAAAAGATTAAAAAAATGGACACTTAGCTAATCAAACCCAATAATCTAGTACATAGAGAAGCTGTATTTGTAAATATTTTGAAAGTACATCTGACAATTTTTAAGTAAATTGCAGAACTACATAGCTAACAGCATAGTGAACTTTTACCTTTTTGAGTCGATTTAACAGATAGATCTTAAACTACTTCACACCACAACCATTTGATTGGGGTCCATATTGTGTGCCTTCTGAAAAATATGGAATCATCTTATATTACACATCAAATTACAAAAATGCAAGCTGTACAAAATATTTTTCTTTGTTGTCATGGAAACAAATTCTTCCTTCTTCCTCTTTACCAACATCAAGTACACCATCTGTAATCCTTGACGAATCCAACTATTCACTCATCAAAATCAAATCAAGGGTTCCAAACAAGCAACCTGTATCCAAAAACCCAAAGCACTATTTGTGATTCTAACTTTTTGTGCACAGAATAAAAACCAATAAAGTGAAATAATCACAAGCTCATATTCGAATATGAGTTTCTATAAATTTGACATCAGTGTAGGGCAACAAGATTGTACAGGTCGGATTTAATATTTCAGTGTATTAGATCCAATAATCCCAAACCTGCTCGGCTAGGCTTTATTTCTTTTGATTTACATAATCAAGTTTGCCAAAAAAAAAATGCGCCAATTGCTACTGGATTTATTTGTAAACAAATAACATAAATCACAAAAATGTTATTAGGATACAACAGAAATTAATGAGAAAATAAGTAAACTTTTTACAGTAAATTAACCTGGTTGATGTGATTCACTCGGTAGCTGTTCAACTCCAAATGAAATTTTGAAATTGTTTGAGAGGAAGCTCAATCTGCAAGAAATTAGAAACAAAAAAAAAAAAAACAAAGGAAAGATGCAATCGATAGGTGAAGTTTAATTAGGGGATAGAGGAAATGGAGAATGACTAAAAGAAACTTACCAAGAAGAACTTGTTTCTCGATTCTTCGACAAACATTGGATTGTAGACTATTCGATATTTAATCTAAGAGATTAACAAAAATTTAAGGACCAAATCCAAAGATGAAAAAAAAATAGTAAAAACTTACCTTGTTGGAAGAAATCAGCTGAGATCCGTGCATCAAGCCATGGACCGCAAGAAAAAGAACTGTATCAGCATCAGATATTTCTATAGAAGGGGACTGAAACTGAAAGGAAGAACTCACCTTCATTTTGGATCTGTCGCAGAAAGGCATGCGACAACGAAGTGGTGGTTGAGAGGAGGCAGATGTCTGTGTCAGTGGGTAGGGCACCGGAGGAGAAAGAGATCTATGAGGCGGTTGCGTTGGAGTCAGACGACGGGAGTGACTCGGCTGACGCGAGTAGTATTGAGAGCGGAAATCGTGTTCCGAGCAGCACTGAGAGGAGCGAGATCGTCATGAGGAGGTGGTATGGCGCATTGAATCCAGGTCGTGCTGGATCGAGGCGGCTCGAATCGGGGAGGGGTGCGGCTGCGATCTAGGTTTTCATCGATTGGGTTCAGGTGGAAAGAGAGATTATGATAGAGGCAATCTGGGTGATTTGATTATGATGAAGGGATATGCGACAGAAATCAAATAATGGGAAGATCTGTTGAGGATGAAAGATATGTTGCCATATCGAGAGCGAAGAGGAGATCTGATCGCCGGAAAAACCCTAGAGCGGAGAGGAGGGTACAGGCACAGACGGTTGAAGTGTTAAGAAAAACCTAAACCGGAGGATTAATGAACTGTGGGCTGAATGAAAAATTTTCATGAAAAACACAAAAAAAAAGAAAAAGTCACGGAGTATCGAACACTGGTTTTACGCTAATTTCAGCCAGCGCAATACCGCTATTCCGGTCCGACAGCGAAAGTTAACAGGTCTAAATGAAAGGTTTAAATCTTTTATCTCATTGATAAATCTACACCATTGATCTGATCAAATCGCAAAAATGAACGGTCCATATTGAATTGTGTTAACAATTGTTTGCTCCTTTCGGTTCAAATTTTGGATAGACCTCTGAATTGGTACTTTTATAAGTATATAATAATATAATATAATATAATATATAAGTATAGAAGTATAGATATTGCTTATTTAATCAAAACAAGGGGCGTGAGAAATTTCTTATTTCAGGAGGTGCCACGTCCATCCTTGCCAAATTTTGAGAATCCATGAAATGCACCATCCTCCTATGGCAAGCCTACCTCCGAGTGATATAAAAATCTACATGATATAAGAGAAACAGAATTAGGAATAAGAAAATATTAAAGCCTTTTGACTTTCGTGTACTGCATATTTCTAATTTCTAGTTTCTACATATTTAACATAATTTCATAAAATGATTTTATCACAAATGGTAAATGACCCCTCTTCCTTGATAACGGAATAGTTGCTTGTTCACTAACCTTTTAGGTGGTGAAGGAGATGTGCATATTTCTAATCTCCAGCTCTTCCCAATCCACTTAATCAGGCTCTGGCTAGTTACTATATATCATCTTTCTTATCTGTATTTTTTATTGAAAGAAAAAAAAACAAGTCTTATTTGTTAGTTACTCATTCATTAGTCATTTGTGTTGGTTTTCACTGCATCAAGTGTTACTCTTAACTCATTGACCTAATGGCAATCCAAACACAACCAAGACTTCGAATATAAGGCTCTGACATTAATTATAATTGATATGTTGAAGACAAATCAATAGCTTTAGGTATTGGTTAAAGAATTAAAGCCACATAGCCTCTATTTACCTTTACTAGCGGGATTTCGCACGTTGCATGATCTATGTTTTGACAATAATTTTTTCATTTTTCACAGGCAAAGCATTCTCTGTCGGTTCAACATCTTACTCTGGTTAGTGAGTGGTTTCATCCTTATGTGTGTAAGTGTATACCCTCAATAAAGTAAAAATCTAAAAATCATGGTTAAATTTAGAATTCATATAATTGAAGAAATGAAACATAGGATAAGACTGAAAGCATTATTTAAACAAAATAGCAGTCAGTTCAATAAAACAAAAGTATTACCTGCACCAAGCAACTTGATGAAAGAACATTTGATTGAGGCAAAGCAAAATTCTTATTTAATCTAGGAAACTAGAAACTGACATTTGTTTGGCCCATATGGCATGATTTGGCAGTATAATTCCACATAGTATAATTTATAAAATGAATTACATAGTTGTGCGGCGGTACAATTCCATCACTAACAATATATTCCACTCCCACATTGCGTTGTTGTTTTGCCAATCATTGACAAATTAGTAAACTAATTAAACCCAAATTTATACTACTCCCTTTCCAAATAGTTCAACTTGCAAAGCTTTATACATCAACAGTTGCTTTTGCTGTAAAGCAAGACATGACCAAACAATGTAAATAATAAAAGATTAACATACAATCAATATAATTAAAAGATATAGTTAACAACTTACATGCAATCAGTTGAAATCACATGCAATGTCTGCAAAATTCATCAACTATGCAAGCATTAATTATCTTAAAATAAAAAATGGCACTGCATTTTTATTTTTTAAAAATGTAATATGTTATGTCATAAAATGCAGTTACGTAAGGCACTTATATTATGCGGATACAGGCAGGGGCAGGCATAGGCCTGGCCTATGCCGCGAAATTTTTTTTTAGTGTTAAAATATTAAAAATACAGTGGTAATTCGGTTATCTAATGTATGTGGCCTACTCTAGTATTGAAATTTCATGTTACTAATGTCTAATTGAAGTCGTCCTCGACAACTCGGCCTATCCTATCCTCCAATCCTGGCTCCGCCCCTGCTTATATAGTTTACTTGGAAAGACGCACCAACCCTTCCTGTTTATACCAAGTGCTCATATTGCCTATTCTGATAGTGCCAACTGCTCATAGGCACATATTGCCTATATCTGATAGTGGGTGTCTTCATCTATGTGTATAACCTTTTGAGCAAAATCAATAGTTTTGCCAAAAGACTATGTTTCTAAATAAGAGAAATACAAGCGTAATGAACAAGTATACATAGATCAAGCAATTTTGCTATCATTCAACAAATACACTTAGATCAAGCAAAATATGACAAATTTATCCTTCCTTTCATGAGATTTAGTTTATTTTTTAAAAACTGATTTCATGACTATCGGTATCAATTCAAATTTCCTTGTCATGAATTTCTGAACAATTAGAAAAAACAAACTTAAAATGAGAAAGTAACCTTACATTATGAGGTTCAATGGAAGTAAAATTTTGAGCATTTGTCAGAACAGGAGAAGCACCTGCGCCTGCCAGATGCAGCGATACCACAACTCATGGCACCACGGATGACACATTATCATAACACAAATGAATTAATTTTACTAAATACAAACAAAATTACAATTTGATTCTCATATTTTATTACTTTTTCTGTAAGCTTTGTTTCCCTTGGTTTAGCAATTGCTCTTGAAAAATCCACTGGCCTACTTTTTATGTGCAACGTGACTCTAAAAAAAAAAATTTCTTATTTAAACAAGAAACTATTCATCTCCTTCCACAATATATAAAAAAAAAGTAATATTCCTTGAATTTGAACAAGCAACGATAAAGATATTGCAAGGTGAAATAAGTTCTTTTCAGCTAGTTTTTTTTTTTTTTTTTTTTTTTTTTTTTTTTGTGGCATGATGTACTTCTCTGCCATTGATGACAAATGTATCAGACATGTAAAAAAAGTATAGATTAATTATTATTAGATATGTTAAAAAATGTTCAAAAACAGAAGATGACAAATGGAGATTTAATTTGAAGCACGCATCTGAAAACTTTAATTTTATTAATATATATGTTAATTTGGGATATACCTTAAATGAAGTAAACCTACGGTCAATCAAATGAAGAGACAACTATGCTTTACATACCGATTAATTAATAAGAACGTTGCAAATTAATAAATGCAATTCAAGGAATCATGGAACGCTTTGTTTAATAGGAAAAGTATAACTACTAGAAAAAAAGACCTTCTGTAACGGATCATCTGTAATGGTTATAACAAAACCCGTTACAGATAGTTAAAAATTAGGGCGCTAAAAAATATCTGATTCATCTGTAACGGTTATTTTCAAAAAACCGTCACACATTTCCCGTCACAGAAGAAAAAAAATCTGTAAACCTTTCTATAACGGTTTTTATATAAAAACCGTTACAGAATCCTTTCTAATCTGTAACGGTTTTTAAATAAAAACCGTTATAAATTAGATATTTCAAAATTGAAACGGTTTTTTAATATTAACCGTTACAGAACTCCTTTCCTCCTCTCTTTATTCTTCTCCCGATCGAGCCCTTCCTTATTCATTTTTTCTGCCTCTCTTTCCTCCTCAAGCAGAGATCATTCCTCGATCTCTCCACCTCACCGCCCAATCCGATCTCCGTCACCATTTCGTGCTCTGCCTCTCTCCCCACGTATGACCCTACGCTCGAGCCGTCCGTACTTGGAGCTCAGCGCTTTCTCGCAAATTCCAACGCCACCTTCGTCACCTCCGCCTCACCCTCGACCTCTCCATCACACCCGCCTCACCCTCGACCTCTCCATCACACCCGACTCACCCTCGACCTCTCCACCACGCTCGAGCCGTCCGACCCCACGCTGATTTTCTTCTCCTTCCTCTTTTTCCTACAAACCCTAGATCTGACTTTTCACCCTCTCGCCAAGACCACCACTCGCTCGTCAAAAGAAGATAAGTTGTCAGGAGGAGACAGTGATGAAGCTGGATTTTCGAGATTCAGGTTTGATTTCGTTCAATCTGACTTCCTTTTCGTCTTCAGGATGTGATGCCGATTGCGACTAGGTTCTTGATCTGGTAACGCATACAAGGTTTGCCTTTTTTGTTTTAATAATTTTCTATCTTATTTTCAGGGAAAGAGGCGTTTTGAGACAGAACCTCATGTTGGCCCTTTTGGAACTAAGGTAGGTTTGGTATTTTATCAATCTGACTATATTGATACGCTTATTTATCAATAATCGATTTATTTAAGCTTCTAATCTTCTTGTTGCTTTGGTCTGTCTTTCGCCTCAAAAGTGACCAGCTAGATCCTTCTTGTAACCGTGTCATTGATGTCATCAAGAGCTACCCTAAGGTCGATCCTTCTAAGGTATGGAGAACACCGTAGTTCTGACTTCACTTTTATGTTCTTTCTCGAGATAATTGGCTTACTTTCTGCATTGTTGCAAAGATAATTATAAGTTTGGGGATTTGGAGGAATTTGAACCATGGGCCAGTGAGTTGGTGTCCTAAGTTGTTGTAGGAATTCTTTTTTTTTTTAAGTTTTCTATATTAGCAGGCATAGTCGAATTAGGATAAGAAATTTTGTATATTGAGCTTAGTGTAAGAGGGATCTCATTTTTTATGGGGGACAAAAAGAAATTTTCTATATAGGAATATGTTATAAACTATTAGAACCAAAATGCATAACCAAAATGTATATCTAAGTAAAATACAAATTGTGGTCTTACTTCTCTGTTTGATTTGTTTTGTTTATATTCAATCCTATATGAAGTGCTCTCTAGAACGGTTACATACATGATGCACAATACCTAAACAATGTGATACCAAATAGACCCAGTACCAACATGAATAATTTAATTGAGAATTTAAGGTAGGATTATGAAGTTCATAATATTCAGTTGATGCAAATCTGGCACAGATTCTTTACTGTCGGTATGTTCAATACCTGTGCCAAGCCCAACTTGCATTTCTTTGGGCTCTGAAAAAAGAAATGCCTGTTCATAATCACAAGTTTATTCTTGATTTCTGATGCAGATGGCAAAAGATCAGTGACCAGAGAAGCATAGAACAGATATTGAAGCAAGTCTATGCCGATCACTCAACAGATGTTAACATCTATCGAGATTTCTCATGAGGCATTATCTAGGTAAATCACCTATTTTCCCTTCTAAATTTAGCGTAAAAAATGGTTGGTGTGTTGCTATTTTGTTCTTATACATCTATCTAGATTTCAGAAAATATGATCTTTGTCAAATTTCAGAATGAGACTGGTCTCTAGAGTATCATGCGTTTATATAGCTTTGTAGTTATAGTTGAAGTAATCGCATATTGTTATTGTCAGACTGAACCCTGCATCTTTAATTATCTTCAAAAAAAGAATTGCAAAATATTTTACCACAGAGATCGGCAACAGAGAAGAATAGTAAAGTATTTTTTTATAGTCTGATCAAGGACAAAACTAATATGATTCTATTTTGTAAATTCGAGCAATTACAGGTTGACATAGATTGTCGAGCAAACAGAAACCGTGTCGGATGGATGAAAGCCGTGGTCGAGCGACCGAAAGTCGTGTCGGATGGATGAAAGTCGTGGTTGAGCGACCGAAAGCCGTGTCCGATGGATGAAAGCCGTGGTTGAGCGACCGAAAGCCGTGTCCGATGGATGAAAGCCGTGGTCGAGCAACCGAAAGCCGTGTCTGATGGATGAAAGTCGTGGTCAAGCGACTGTTATTTATATTAGTTTTACATTATTTATATGCATGATTATGATTGTCTCTAGCACAAAAATATTATGTTATTTATATTAAATCTTTATTGTTGCACGTTTATATGTTGTAGTGATGGTAGCAGAAATGATTTTTTTTTTAAAAAAACAAGAGTTTTGTAACGGTTATTATATAAAACCGTTACAAAATAAAATTTATTTTTTTAAAAAAAAACAAGAGTTTTGTAACGGTTAATATCTAATAACCGTTACAGAAGCTAGCATTCTGTAACGGTTATTATATAATAACCGTTACAGAAGGTTAGCTTCTGTAACGGGGGCTACAGTAACGGTAGGATAACCGTTACTAAGTCCTTTTATTAACCGTTACAGAAGGCAAAATTTCGGGTAGTGGATCGTACATAGAATTGAAATCAAAATCTGAAGGAATATCCAAAGCCAACCGCCTGTTATTATTATTATTTTCTTTGTGGCACATATGTCCTGATTGTTGCATCTGCACCATCCGTCTATTTCAGGATATCACTGATATATCTCTTTCTGATCAATTAATCAATGACTCACTCAAACTAATTAAATTAGCTGAATAAATTTTTGCTTTTATCAAACTAACTGCCCTCTTGATTTTTGGATGCCCATTAATTCCAAAATAAATTAGTTTGGACCAAATTAGCATACATTGCATTACCATTTGCAATTATGCTTGCCGCCTGTCCCACATCTGTTATGTTATGAACATTAAAAAAGAATAAACTAGTAAATTGCCAATGAATTTTTTATTGATTGATGTCAACATTATAGACGTCTGAGTATCATTCTGGCTATCTTCATTAGGCATGCATGTGATTAAGTACTAATTATACGGTGGTTTAGAACAAGGGAAAATGTTTGGTGACAAATGAGCATGCCTCTTATTAACTCAAACATCCTTTCCTTCAAATTTGAAACTTCAGTGTGCATGAAAACCAGGCACAAGTATTTGTGAACTATACTATACACTATACTATAATCTTCATTTTGGATGACGTCAGAAAATGAACAGTAAACATCTGCCTTTGAGTCATCTGATTTTTATAGCAGAAATCGAACTACGCCACAATTCAGACTCAATATTTGATGCTTTCAATGGTGTAGAGGGTCGTTATTCCATTGAGATAAACCCGATTGAAAATACTGCACGGAGTTCTACTCTGGAACTGCTATACAGCTCGACATATTCATGTAGTGGGTCCTGCCACCACTGATTATCTATAAACGGTTTCAGTGTTGTAAACTTGTAGGAGGAAACAACAAAATTTTATGGTCCACATATAGAAACACAAATGATTATACAGAATTTGATACAGAGGACTTCTCAAAACTAAATTGTTCCTTCTCTACCCTCTCTCTGTCGGGAACAATATGAGAGTGCACTGCAGTGTTCATCCGAACCGTCCGATGCCCCGTGATTAATTTCATATCTGTACGGTCCGTAAATCTTAGCAGTTGAAATTTGATCGGACGGTTCTTGAGTGCAGCAGAGGATATTTATCCTCTGTCGTGGCCCTCTGGGAACTTAAAAAGTAACTTTCTTTTCTCCCTCAAATACCAATCGACACGTGAGATAACACGTTTTTTCGATGTCCACGTAATGTTCTACTCGTCACAAGGAGTCTATAGAGATCAAATAGTAGTCTTTTGCCAATTCGGCCTCCAATTTTGTTTTCCTTTGAAAAACAACATCAAAACAATTGGAAGAAAAAAATATTATTTAAGCAGATTACAAATCTTTCATGAGAGATTTTAGGACGAATTAATTCTTGGAATCTCTTGCTCGACTGCTCCAAGACAACGCAAACTCAGCGACCAGGAAGGCTCTGGCGTTGGCAGCTTAAAGAAGCCTCATTGTTTTTATTTCTAATTGAACTTGGATCAGCTCTTAGAAAGTTGAGTTAAGCCATATTTGCTTCCAATATTTCAAACGAATTTGTTTAACCAAATTAAAATTCGAGTCTCTAATAGCAATATGTAAGTTGAGACTGATTATCGGATTAAGATCAGACCCGTCCTTTGACTTAGCAGAGGAAGTTTTAACAATATAGAGAATTTTACTAATATAATCAATTTACTCTTAGAGAATGTAAATGAAGTAGGATATATGAAATAATGATATATGCTTCAATTAATATATCTTTATCAAAATATATAATAAAAGGATGGGAAAAAGAACGAGAATATTGTGTAGAGTATAATTAGTTTCGAGTAAAGAAATTATTGAATCTATGAAGCTTATATGGCATTGAGACCAAAAAAAAAAAAACTTAACGAACGCAAATAATTATCAAGCTTTGGTCTCATGTTTTTTCAATGTTTGGGCCATCTCCTGGAACGTTATTACGATACTAACATCATCAAGCATCATGTTGTTTCCTGCATGGTTCTAAAAAATAAGAATCGGAATCGGACTCGATTGTTGGTGGAAAGAGGCGAATCGAATGACTCAGAATACAAAATTTGTGCACTTAAAATTCATGAATACAAAAAAATATTTTCTATAAATAAGTTAAAAAACAAAGATTGGAATTATAAAAATCATTCAAATAAAAGTATATAATTAAGATGCTTTTCTGACGTTTCAATTTTTTTCAGAAAATAAAAAATTGAAAATAAATATAATATACTTAGTAAAAAATAAATTTTTTATCAGTAAATTTTCATTAAAACACTATCATATCTCAGTAAAATTTGACGTCTTTGATCGAATTTTGCATCAAGGATGCTTAAATTTTTTTTTTTCCAATTTTGAAAAATCTGGACGGTCAAAAAAAAAAAAAAAAAAAAAAAAAACCGGAACTTGACTGGTCCATTTCGGACCTTTCCCCTTCATCTGCTCTTTCCTGTCTCTTTATCGGGTTAAAAATTAAAAACCTAATGGAGCCGAATTACCCCAATATGAGGGCGCCACCTACTGAATCGTATCCTCTGCAAACCTTTAAAAGGGCAGACCTTTCATCCGGACCATTGGATTGTGATCCAACGATGCGCACAAAAAATGAAAAAATCACTACTCTCTCCAGCCTGCCCGCGATTAAACAATCTGCTCTCTTTGGGTCCGTGTGGCAGTGATAAGTTTAGCTTGACTCTTAGATCAACGAGCTAACATGTGGACCATACATTGCCAAACAACTTTGAGATCAACAGAATAAGCACTTCCTCCCTAACTTTGTCATAGCCCCTCCCTAACTTTATTTTGTCTCTGACGATACAAAAACAGGTTGAAAAGAGAGAAACGGGTCTTGCCAAGGCACATCGAAATGAAAAAAAAAATAGATAGGTGCTGAAGGAGAAGGAGATCCTGCCGTCCATATAATTCGATACAGAGAAAACCAATTTCTTACAAGAATTACCAACTAAAAAATTTTCTATGAAGAAAATAAGATTGAGTTATAAAAAAAATTGTCAGAATTCTGTAATAGTAGTATATTTTAATTCGTAGTTATTAGTTTTTTTGGTCTAATAGACATCATGAAATACGTCTCTTCTTATCCAGCTCCCTGTAACAGTATCTTGTTGGTAATTCTTGTAAGAAAGAAAATCTTGTCTACAAAGCTAAGTCCGACTTTTAATTGACATAATAGAGATTGAACTTCTTTTAGGCGAGATAGTATTGATTACTATATATTAACTCGACAATATGACCAAAAAAATTATTATTAAAATAAATAAATGGACACACGTCTTAAACTCAGATTATTCATTTTTTCGAGTTAAAGCATTTTGAAAATCTTGTCGCAAATAAGAATCAATAATATTATTTTGTCTGTAAACAGTAAACACGTCTGATCGAACAACAATATATGCGTGAACTTACTAGTTAATTTGAAAATTCCTTAATGAGATAAAAACGGGAAATAAGTTTCTATTTGGTAAATTTACATTATATAAAACTAGCAGCAGTGCCCATCCAATGTGTGGGCAGACTTTAATATGTGATGTGTGAAAATGAAAAAATTATTTGGCATCGATATCTTGTCCATTTTCAATATGAAAGTTCTACGTTGTCTTGATCGTCATTGAAATTAGTTTGCTATTTTGGTTTTAAAAAAAATGAATAGACCGACTGAAATTGGTTTGTTATTTTGGTATCTAAAAATAAAATGAACAGACCAGCTAAAGTTACTTCATTATTTTGGTTAAAAAAATGAATAGACCTGTTGAAATTAGTTTTTTTTTTATTAAAAAAAATGAGCAGACCAGATAAAGTTACATTGTTATTTTGGTTGAAAAAATAAATATACCGGCTGAAATTAGTTTGTTATTTTAATTTAAAAAAAAAGAACAAACCAGATAAAGTTAATTTGTGAATTTTTTATATAAAAAAAAAGAAAACGAATAGACAGGCTGAAAATAGTTTGTTATTTTAGCTTCATCCCTGTAACAGCTTTCTTTGATTGTTTGTTGTTTTACTGGTATGTAACTTTGAGATAGCAGACCTCCTGTAACTAATTCAATTTTTTTTTTTCTCAATATACCAGCAGCTGGCACTTCGCCATCTTCCTTCGAAAAGAAAATAGTTTGTTATTTTGATTAGAAAAAAGAAAATGAACAAACTTTATTTCTTTGTTGCACCAACGTATCAGATTTATGTTTTCCCTTATCAATTTTAAGTCATTGCCATAACAACAACTAACTGTTAGCTACAAGCTGAAATAAAGGTAATAAAATGAACAAGAAAAATGAGCAAACCTTGCACTATATAAAAAATAATATTAATCTAACAACCCGTTTATATGTATTTTTAATCTAAAATCATATAATTGTGTTTTATTCAACTTATTTATTAACCTAGAATTGTTTTATTTATTGCACCATAGTTAATTTTATTTAAAATCAGAGTTTATAATTTTACAATTTTATGATTAGGTTGTGCAATGCATTAAAAATATATTAACGTTCTGAAATTATTTTGTTGCAGATGATTTCATTTAATTGTGATACTTTGACTTCAGACATAGTGTTTAAAGATAGTAATAGCACATTTTTTTATATATTTTCTATTATTCTTATTCAAGTTAATGAAGTTTGTTATTTCTTTTGCTAGTCGGGGCAGCAACAACTTCCGTTTATTTTGTATCAAATATATATATTGACATTTATACCACAATCTTTACTTTCAAATATTATGGCCTTTTCTTTCCTCTTTGGATTGATGTATTTTTAATTAGTACGAACAGGAAATCAAATTTTGAATTGACCAATGACCTTTTTCAACTCGCAAGCTCCATCTGACCCTTTATTTTTTTAACTTTGTTATATTCAAATTTCCACTGCACTCGTTTCCATTCTCTCTCTCCTCTTAAATGGTAATGATAATCGGTTTCTCCATATCTTACCTTCTTCGAGCCGAATTTAATTTGAGTAAGCTGGAACATATATATCATTATTGATTTCCTCCCTAATGGGCTTCAGATTTTTCATTTCCAATTAATGCCTTTTCTCTCTTAATTAGATTCCATGTTGAGTTGTTGACCGAATAAATTACGCCACATGAGCTGCAGCCAAATCATTTTTGCTACTCTTGCGTCTCTTCCATTTTTGTTATACAAAGAGTTGTCTTTCTGGTTTAGTTATTAAATGTAGTGTCTCTATCTCTCTCTAACTATGATTGGTTGGAACAATAATAATAATATTATTATTACTATTATTAATAATAATGATGATGATAAATTTGGATAAAAAATAATAATGGTAAACATTTGAAACGTATTCCGCTGCCAATTGATTCTCATTTATTTTCTTCCTGATTTCTTTCCTTTACCTTATTCCGATTATGTTTCCTAGCTGGTACGTGTACCAATTATTTTCTTTCCCTCATCATTGCAGCATTCCGTTTCTTTTGCTTAAAACAAAAATAAAAGATTTTTTTGCTCAAAACAAAAATAAAAGGAGGGGAGAGACGTTTATTTTCTTTTCCTTCGTATATGCCTTTGTCATAGTAATATTATTATTTTCGATATTACAAAACGATTAATTGTGTTGGAAGCTAATATTCAGAAGATATTTAAAGCAAGCTGATCATTAGGTCATAGCAATATAGCTTCATATTTATGAGTCTTTTATGTGCGGCAAATGAATAAAATATCAATTTCCTACAATATGAATAGCAAATTAAAGGAAAACACACTAAAATATGTTGTACTTTAGATGAACTGGTCACAACCTGAACCAGATGTACCAGTCGGTATTGGTGATACCATACCATGGACATAAAAGGTCATTTTTTTTCATATTGAAGCAAATAAACATAAAATTAAAGAATAAAACAAATTTTAAGCAGTTGAGTCCTTTGTCACTTTTGCTGCTTAAGAGGGAAAGGCAAAGAAATTCACAAATTGGATGCTGAATCTGAATCTTTATAGAAAAGTAAAGAAGTAGGAGAAGCACATTGATGCATAAAGCATATAGAAGGCAAAATCCCAAAGCTGAAAATTCAGAAGATAAATTACAACTAATATAGCTCTATAAATCAAAGACATGGCATAATTGTCATAAATGCGCTAAAATGGGCCAAAAGGTCAAGTGTTACTGTCCCTGACCCTTTCTCCCAACAAGGTATAATTGTAACTATTAAATTAGAACAAGGAAATTAGGCAGTAGATCATGATTGATGGACTGAAAAACTAAAATCTACACGTACCAAATCTGATATGAAACATTTTAATGTTAAATCTAATTAAAGGTTATGCACCTGGTAGACAAAAGATGTAATAGCAAAATAAAAGAAAATAAACGTAGAAATAATGTTGAATGGAACTACGCATACCTGGCCAGCAAAAAAAACCTTGCAATTTCATTCTGCCAGACCGATACTGTTCAAGCTGCTTTGGATTTGCTGCAATTACTTTGTCCACCAGTGCTTCTATTGCTGCTGGGTCAGTAATCTACACGTTTCCAATATACATCATCAAAATATACAACATCACATTGTGAAATACAGTTGCTATACTACATCAGAATATACTACATTGTATTTTATTGTACTGTTGTATAGAATGATAAGAATAGGGGTATTTGGTAAAGATGGAACACGTAGGATGTAGCCGACTTGCCAATTCCAAAATTCTGCAGGGTCATGAGGTGATGCATGTCATGTCGATATTTTGAATGATATACAAATTAGCAAGTACATGCAAGATGCGATCACTTGACGAGTCAACATGTAAGGACATACCTTTACTAGTAAAACTATAATATGCTTTGTTGTAGCCAGTACTTCAAACTTAATTGTGCAGCAGGCTTATAAATACCTTTCTTTGATAAAATTTTGAGATTTGGCAGGAAGTTGTCTGGTGCTTACAGTTACAGATGATGTACCATTCAGGTACAGTACATGCTTATTTGTTGGTATTAATTTGAAAAGAATCAGCATAACTGGACCAAATCCTTTTCCTCGATCAATCCTTGTATTGTTCCACCTTTTGCTATAAGCTCATTTAGAATCTAGACTTTGATGAAAAAAGAAAAATCTGAATTATGGATCTAAAACTGGAATTGATAAATGATACAGAATTTTATTAGTTCCAGAAATGCATGAAATTGCCTATGGTAATGGTGCCTTTATTAGTCTCAACTTCAATTCATAATATACATGAGATTGATAATAGTAGCATTTTAATGCAGCCTTTGACTTTGGTGGTTGTTGCTACTTGTGATAACCAAAATAAAATAATATCAAAAGAAATGGGCAGATATGAGAATTGTCCCTTGTATTTTTTCATGAAAGTTAGCTGCAATTTGCCAAATTAAATGAACAAAATCAATAAATAATTACTTAATCGAACAGATAAAAGATACCTCCTTTCCAATCTTGCCACTTATGGTCCCTTCTTTAATGGAGGAAATAAGCTCAGCTAGCTCCTTTGCTGTCAGCTTTATTTCTTTTATGGACACCTTTTCATTCTTTAAATAAGCTGCAATATCTCCCATTATCCAATTGGCTGCCAATTTGGCCTCTGCACCGTTTTGAATGCATGAGTCAAAATAATCACACACCTAAAAAACAAAAGATGGTAAAAATATCAGCAATTTTTTCAATCAGCAAATTGTCCCTTCTGTCAAGAATACTTTTTCTCTTAGCAACAAGGAGAAAAGTCAACATATAAAATGTGCTTGTGAAGAAATTTATAATTACATCTAAATATATGTAAAAGTCAACATACCCAGGTTTCTGTGAATTATTTATGTTAAACAATTCAAAGTAATCAGCAGCATAATGAAATTGAGACCTCAAATTCTTCAAATCCTGCAAATATATAAAGCTGGAATCAAATAAAAAATTGCAAAAAAAAAAAAATCAACTTTAAGGAGTTTTTGACACTGGATACAATATATGAATAAAATAATAGAAGGATAAAAATAAGAACTTAAAATGGTGAACTCAATCGAACTGAGGGTAGAGAAATTTAGCAGGTGAAGTTGCAAATAAAAAAAATCGTGAGTACCTTCTTCAGAATTAGGTTTCTCTTCCTATTAGGAGCAAGTGAAGAGGGAGAGAAGAGGAAGAGTTGCAAATTACTCGCATAACAGCGTCATTGGAACTGTTCACTGCCACCACCGCTGTGGCCGTCATTTTCTTGAAAGATTTGTTGATTATAGATGAAACCCTAGAGAAGGATATCTGATATGATATCAATTGGAGGCGGTGTTCTAATTAGGGCATATAGAGAAAGAAGAAAAGGAATGAGGCATTTCTAATAAATGCCGATTATATTTTCTCTAGATGCGATTAACACTATGTTTGGTTCAGTGGTAGAGGATGGGAGGGAAAGAAAAATATAAAGAGGGAAGGAAAGGGATGTGATGGAAAGTGAAATAATTTTACATTTCTTGTTTGGATAGAAAATGAAGGGAAAGAAAAATTAATTTTACTTTCCTTCGTATCTCTTGTTTGGTTGGATTATTTAAGTGAAGGGAAAATATAAATTTTTGACTAATTTACCCCTTACCCTTTACGTCATTGAACAAATAAAAAGTACCAAGTTCGCATAATTAAAATAATAAGCAACGATATTTTTACCGTACACGTACAAAGTGCAAATGGCCTTTATATACCGTACCGTTTATACTTTCATAAAGTCTTCTTTTGGTGAGCAAACAATATGTAACAAAATATAGTTTTCATGCATGTATGTCTCCAAGAAAGAAAATTGCGCCAGCCAGGGGTATCACAGTCATTGTGAATATCGGCGATTTTGCACGATTTCTTCTCTCCTTCTGTCTCCTCCGATTTGGGGGGGAATTAATTTGCATAGGAAGGAAAAAATCGGAGGGAATCTAGTCCCTTCGCTAAAAAATTCCCATCGCGATTTCCTTCCAACCAAACAGAAATAATTTCCGATTTTTACCTCCATTCCCGTCCCTTCCCAGCCGCTCCCTCTCAACCAAACAGTAAGAGGAAGGGAGGACTGAGGAGGGGGGAGGAGAGTTGAGCGATTTTGATTTCTTTCTATGTTTGTGTCAACCTGACTACACTCCTAATTATTGCATTAATTCTTTCCATCCTAGCTAGATGGAGAACGGAGGAGGGGGCGCAGGAGAAGAGAAAGGAAGCCAAAAAAAAAAAAAAAAAAATTATGCGAAGATTTTTCGAACTTGCGTGCTTTAGATGCGAAAGCAACAACTCTATCGACCAGCGACATGACTCTTGTGTGTCAAACAGTCTGATTCTTTGTTAGAAATACAAATCTAAACCGCACATCATATCAAATTGTACAGATCAATGGTTTATAGTTGATATTAACACATGTTTCAACTTCTAATTGCTAGAATATTATAACCTTTCTGAAGGTGCTTTTATAAGTAGTATATATAAATAGATAAAATAATTCTGAAAAGTATAGCATATAAATTGTATATATAAAACAAATATGTATAACGGTTAGTTTGTCTTATTCCGATAAGGACATAATGAAAATTACACAAACGGTTTAATTTTATCGCAAAAGTCAGACAAAGAGATGTTACTGGAAAAAAAAACAAAAAAATTATCATCATGATGTATCTTGATTTTAATATACTTTTTTTTTATGAGATTGTCAGATAAGAACTCATCAAATAAAAGAACCACGGCCGAATCATTCCTGAATTATTATTTTGCATTTCAGCTGCCAACTGATGAGCTTGTTTTCATAAAAATAAAATTATGTTTGTTTCTTTTCAAAAACCATCTAGTCTCTAACACGTCTTTCTATTTTCGGAAGGAGCATTTGTTTATTTGAACCAACCTCATTATCCACCAACATAGTTTATTGAACGAATCAAATAGATAATTTTCATTTTCCACTTCAATCTACCTATTTCTCCATGTGGAGGAGGATTTTATTATTTTATTATTGCTACATCAGTTTGCGTTCTGAGAATCATTAATATTTTATGCTTAAATAAATTATTTCCACATTTATTCAAATAAATAAATGAGCTTTTAATTTTTTTTTTGGGTACAGCGTAGCAATGAATCTGACCGTGAATATGGCCATGTGAAATACTATAATCAAATGGATAATTAATTGCCACTTCTTTAAATGGATAATACTATATGATTACTTTATAACATAACATCCTAAATATCCAAAGTGGCATAAATATGGACGTGTGAAAATATAGAACTGCCAAATTAAGCGATGTGTGTGGAGTAAAAACTAAACGTGCACGGTGCCAATTTAAGTGAAAGCGATGAGATTAAACTGGCGTAAGCAATCACTGGTCCCACTCTAGTGCTCCAATTATTGAAGAGGACCTTTAATTAATTATACTTACCCTTTCTGTTTACAAATTACAACTTTACAAGCAATAACCCATCAAATTTCGTGGGGACATCTTCCACGTATGAATAAATTTCTGTGATTTTAGCTTTGTCATGTGTCGTGTGATGCTTGAATTGAGATCATACAACTTTAAATTTGGAATCAGAAATCTTAGATGATTTTTATTACATATGACCCATTTATTTCATTATAACATAATAATACATGTTAACTATTAACATTATTTTGTTTATTTTAACGCTTTGTAATTTTAACAATTAATTTGTCCATATCTAAAACATGTTTATCATGTTAGTTCCAACAAGAGAAGATAAAAAGCATAACTAGTTTACAAGAATATAATAAAATGTTCAATTAATTAGTAAAAACAAATAACTCATTGCCTTCCATCTAATTTTTCTTAGAAATAATGAAATTGCTCTACTAGTCTTTAGAGTTTAGACTCAGTGTTGGGCTGTTGGCTGCTCAAGCCTCAAGGTAACAACAAGAGGGGAAAAACTCTCTGCCACAGAAAATCCTGGAAAAATGACACTATTGACGTCTCCTTCCATCACTCCTCTCTCATTGGCTGCTCAAATCCTCGTCAGCTCCAACTTCTAAGAATCCAAAACCTCTTTTTTAGGTGGGATTCTCCACAGATACTATTACCTTCCATCTCAGATTCCTTATCTGTGACCTTACTATATTACAATATATCTCTTTAATTAGAGAGATTGAGAGAACGAACTTAAGCTTCTCTCATGGGGAATTCCATGGTAGCCTGTTCAGGTCATGGCGAGAGACTTGTAACGGCCGCGAGAGAAGGTGACGTGGCAGAGGTGCAGAAGCTTCTACAAATTAACCCTGGCCTCGCTAGATACTCCACCTTTGGTTTGCTTAATTCGCCTCTTCATCTCGCTTCCGCTAGAGGCCACCATGAGGTACGTACTCTCTTCTCTATTCTATGGAGTTTGCGTTTTTCCTCTTTTTTTTTGAGTTATTTATCTCAGAGGCAATCAAAAGGTAGCTTCATCTATTGCAAACATATTCTGTTTTTTTACTTTCGTGTAAGATATTTCGAATGATGATAAAGTCATAAAACATTACTTTTCCTTTATCAGAAAAAGAAAAGGTTCCGAATTAAGGCCTTTTTTTTTACGTTTTTTTGGGTACAACGGGTAAATTTTTGTCGGTGTTTGGATATTATTAGATAATTTATTGGCTTCTATATATACTCCTAGTAGTGTTCATCAAGTGTTTGATACTTGGTCTCAGAGAAGTTTTAGTTTTAGATGGGTTGATATGTATTGGTCAACTGTCACCTTCGGACCTAGGCTAGGCTATCTTTCTTTATTGCACAAGAAAAAAAAAATAAAATGTAACATTTTAGGGACTGAAGATTATTAGCTAATTAACCCGTTGTGCTTGATTAAAAATTGATGAAAGAGAACTGATGGCAGGTTGTTGCGTTGTTGCTAGAGAATGGAGCAGATGCAAATTCAAGGAACATTTATGGACAGGTAGGTAAATGTGATTTTTAGTCACTTTAGTACTGAGGTGACTTTTTGTTACTTCTATTGGCAAATTATTTTCTTTATTCAAATAATCAAATTTTGTAACCTCATTGGCATTTTCTTTTCTATTGTAAGACTCCTTTGATGCAAGCATGTCGCGATGGGAATTGGCAAGTGGTACAGAGACTATTAGTTTATAGAAGCAATGTAAGCTATTCTATTCTATTATATTTATTTTTTGCTCTGTTACAAGTCTTAGTGTGTTGCCCGATACCTTACCAAAGCAAACCACCAAAAAGCAAAAAGTTCAAAATATACAATTAGGTACCAAAGGTACAAAAAAATGAAGCAGAAAAATTCTATTCTTATTTTATTTTTCCTATTCTTGTGAAGGTTGACAAAGTAGAGGGTTTAGGCAACAAAACTGCTCTCCATTTCGCAGCTGCAGGCGGTCATGTCAGATGCATTCGTCTCTTGGTGTCCGATTTCGGCTCTGCTACCTCTACTGGGATCTCCATTTCTTCCAAGAAAGAAGCTACGGACACAAAGCACAACAGGTACATTTACTAAAATTTAGGCATTGTAGCATTTTGTGGGCACAAAAAGGAAATTCATAAATATAGAGTACTGCATTGCCTTTTGAACAGTGAATTATGCAACTTCATCAACAAGCCGGCAGGTGGTGGCGTCACTGCACTTCACATGGCAGCCATGAATGGTCACTATGAATGTGTGCATCTGCTTGCGGACCTCAACGCGAATATCTCAGCACAAACTCTTCCTTATGCCTCTTCTCCAATGGGCTCAATTGGTATGTTTCTTTTGGGAAGTGATTCTTATCTCCAAACATGCATCCGACTATTGTATTTGCAGAAGTCTTTGGCTTTGTTTTAATAATTTCCTTTTTGTAAAATAAAAGGGTCTTTCCATGAGGAAACACATTCATTTTGTTTGAAATATTAATGTCTTGGTAATCCCCCAGCTCATCCATCTGATGTTTATGACTTTATATTGGTACTTGGGGCTCTCAAGTTTGGAGTATCTCCTAACCACCTAAGCTACTGGTTGTAATTGATGCTAACCTTTTGGAGAATCCACATATTGTTGAAGTGTTATTATTGAATATTTATTTTTGCTTTCCAAATTACAGGAGCCGGTAGTACCCCACTTCACTTTGCGGCAAGTGGCGGGAATGCTAAATGTTGCCAGGCAAGTAGCCATTCTGTAATATGTTGCAACCAGAATGAACACATTCCAGCTTGCTGCTGGTTAATTATGTTCAAGTCCCATTTCATATCTTCCTATAATCCCAGTCAAATATCAAAATGTCAGTGAAAATTAAAGCTCGTGTAATTGGCTTAGAGTTCCATACCCCTTTATAACACCAAGTGAATGTCAAAATACAAATAATTGAGCTGAAAATTACAATTGCTTGTTGGTGCAGATTCTAATAGATAGAGGAGCCAGCAGATTGGCTAGGAATTGCAACAGGTACATCTTATCTGGCATACTTGTTACAATCTATTACTGGTTTATATTTCTATACATGTAGTATAAGACAATTCATCTTAACAATTTTATGTGCCTTTCAGCATTCTTTCGGTGTTTCTGTATTATAGTAATATGTCGTTACCAATATATTTTATTGAAAATCACTCATTCATTTGTTCAATTTTCTGTTGCCAGGTGGCTTCCACTTGATGTAGCTACAATTTGGGGATGCCACTGGCTTGAGCAAATATTATCACCTCACTCTGTACTTATGGTCCCCAGATTTCCTCCATCGGGTTACCTCTGTTTGCCTCTCTCAAGTGTTTTAGACATTGCAAGGTACATGATTTCTGGTTTTGTTAAAAGCACCTGAGGTTTAGAACATGTTGCAACAAATACCTGAAACTATTTGCAATTATAATTACTAAATCAAGGTGAACCAGACAAAACTGACCGAATTACCCTTACCGAATTCATCATAATAAAATTGTGCAAAAAAGTTATCAAAACATTTGAATCTGATTTCATGTTAGTTCATTATGAGATTAGTAAAATTAAAGGCATAATGCTCATTGCATAGTCTAATGGTCGGGTGATGTTAGTTAAATTTTTAGATATTTTTTTGAGCTAATGAGCAATAAATGATTTGCCATTTGCAAATATCATGAAATGTGGAGCATAATTTGTAGAGCCCTCTTCTGTAAGTTCTTGTATGAGCTGATTTGTTAATCATTCTTCTCCTCTTTTCTTATTTAATCCATAGAGAATGTGGCATGCAATCAAACTCCTCTTGTGAAGACATTGACAATGCTGATAATGATGTCTGTCCAGTGTGCCTTTATAGATCCTGTGATGTGGCTGCTGAAGGTACACTCTCTCTGTTTATTCCCTTTAGTTCACAGATTGTTTTATTGGGTGCAAATCTGCCATATAGGTGGGCCAGGTTCCCTCCTGGTAAGGTCATGGCTCAATTAAGTTCTCAGGTCTGTTCAGTTCTTGGCAGTGTATAGTGTCATTCGGGTTCCATCCAGGTTAGGTCAGGGTTAAGGTAGGCAGAATTTTTGCTAGAGTTTCTTCTCTCGTACATACTTTCAGTTCAGTTGTCCTAGTGTATGATTCATAAGCTGACATTAAAATGCAGAATCAAAAGTTTATTCTTAAACTCTTTAAGACACCATCTTTATGCATGGTAAACTAGGTAGCCATCATTTCAAATAAGTTTGGCAAAATATGATCTGATTTAAAAATCTACTGTCTATCTGAACCCTAATCAGATCTTTTATTTTCCAAGAACAATTCTGTATCCAATCATGCTGTCTGAGCTGATTAGCAACTTGGAACCCTAAACCAAAATTCAGAAAAAAACAAGTGAACCATAACCTAAATCTTGCCCTCCTGACCTGGTAGTTTAACCAACCCAACCTGATTTGATGCAGAAAGAATTCAACCACAAATAAAAAGGATTTCATTTTTTGGGATGACTCAAAATGACCTGGATTCCAATCCCGGGTAAGTGGGACCCAAACCAGGGACGAGACATAGCTGGCATACCTGAAAATGAGTTACAAAATGACCTTATCACCAGTCCCCCTCCTCTTTAGCACCAATGTTTGTTAGTGTAGATTCGAGCAAATTCTTACTCCTTTTCTTCTCATTCAATCTGTTTTCCATAATTTTGCATGGTGACTAACAATTGAATGTTCGTCCATAATTGACTTAGTTCTTCTCTCTTCTTCAGGTTGTGAGCATGAGCTTTGCATTAGATGTGCATTTAATCTTTGTTCTACAATGCGATCGAACGATTCATTGGCTCCACCTGGCACAATGCCGTGCCCTCTTTGCCGGGCATCCATACAAGCTTTCAGAAAATTACCCTCCTTACAACCAAAGAAACCTGACTTGAATCCTTGTCTCTCCAGTGGAAGTGATAAACCTCTAGTTGCTTGTAGGACAGAATACCGACGCAACTCAAGTAGTGTAGTCCCATCAGAGGCTGTTACATCTGTTCCTTGTACCTCTATCTCGTCTTCTGCAGTTGTCTCCTAAACTTGGAGGTTTTCTATTTGCTGTAGTCTAGCAGGAATTGATTGATCAAAATAGGTTTTAGAGGGTGCTAAGAAGATACGATTGATTTAGTGCAAGTCATGTAAATAGTGGCATGAGTATTTTGTACGACCATTGATTGGAAACATTCTTTGTTCCTTTCCTTCTTTATATTGATGATACATTGATACTAGTCTGGTATATCTCTAGCATTAATTCTTTTGTTGTAAATAATATTCCTTACAACAAATTATTGCGATAATGTAAATGTTCTTTTATAAAAGGATTGTACAAATCATGCGACTTTTCTTTTACTTGTTAATTAATTTTTAATTGTTGTATGTACTCCTGTAAAATGAGCTCTGAACATATTTCTTAATAGCAAGTCTTGCAAAATCTGCATATATTGGCTATGATTTTGTCTTTCAAATTATGTAAAGATAGAATTTCAGAATTGTAAAAAAAAAAAAAAATGCACAAATCAGTATCTCAAATGTTGAGTAATCTAATTTTTTTTCCCCTGATTATTTGGTCTGCACATCCATGGACACAAATTATGAATGTTACAAAAAATTTCCCCTTTCTAACAAAAGATGGTTGGATTTAATAGCGTAAAAAAAATTTTGGAACCAGTTTAATAGCCTAATTTTTTTTAACAAACAAAAAACAAAAAGTTCACCAGACCGGTCTGTAGACCAGCTTGGTGAATCATCAAAATTAACTAATTTTGTTTATAGGTACTGTTCCTACAATTAGCAAAGGTAATTGTAACTGCTCAGAAAAGTTACAATACAATTAATCTCAGCAAAACACATTCGACGATCCATTTTAATATTTCATACACTCAAAAGAAAAACGGTTATATTGAATTGAAATAAATTATTATCCATTTTTGGTAATTACTATTCACCATCCATCCTTTCACCATCCAAACCATTCAGAGCGCTAATCATCCAGTGCGTCGCCCCTCCCTTTGCGCTTCGCCCTTCCCTCCCTCCCCTCCCTTCCCTTCGCAAGTCGCCCCTCCCTCCCTCTCTCCCATCCCTTCGCGATTTGTTGCCCTCCTTCCTTCTGCGTACCCCTTCATCCCTCCCTTCCCCTTCCTCTCTCATTCCTTCTGCCACCTATTTCCTTCTCCTCCCTCCTTCAACGTGTCTATCATTTAGTAACAGTAAGGGATTATTTAATATTTATAAATGTTCAATTTGTTATAACAAAAGAGTATCTAATGTTTTATTCAATTAGTTGTACTAAGAATATCTAATAGCCGTAAATGTTCATTTAGTTATAACAAGGGAGTATCTTTTAGTTGTAATTGTTCGTTAGTTATAACAAGAGAGTATTTAATATCTATTAAGTCAGCAATACTTATAAATAAGTTTCCAATAGGTGTATATGTTCACTTTTTTATTGTATATGTTAACTATGTTATTATATGTGTTCATTTTGTATGTTAAATATAATCACTTTATATATATGTTCGGTTTATTTTTGTAAATGTTCACTTTATTTGTTGTATGTGTTCACTTTGATTCTCTTTCTTTATGTTCATTTTGTTGTTTATATTTGTTCACTTTGTTGTTGTATATGTTTCTTTTGAAGAAAGAGACATAGTCCACATGATAGAAGCAGAAGGGAGTAATGCTGAGATAAAAGGAGAGAAGTGGAGTCGATGGGAGAAAAGGCAAGGCGGAAGATAGCAGAAGGGGGGGGGGGAAGGTGGAAGGTAGCGGAAGAGAGGAAAGGAGACTAGATGGAGGAGAAAGGCGGAGAGAGACAACGGAGAATGACGGAGGAGAGGAGAGGAGAGGGGAAGCAAGGCGGAGGTGAGGTTAAGAGGTGGCATAGGTGAAAGAAGAGGCGTGGAAGTGATACACAGGTGAGGGAAGGAGAGAAAGATAATAGTAAAAGGCGCGGGAGGAGGAAAGGGAAGGAGCAAAAAAAAAGAGGGGAGCAGAATGCTATTGTTTTGTTGGATGATTTGGATGATTTTTTTATGGATGGTACATATCAGCTCCGTCATCTTTGTACCACCAACACAATGCTTAGCTAAACAGAGCTGATAACCGTCATCCAAGAAAAAATCATCTGCGTCATCCACAATACATTTTTCTGCAACCATCCCTCTCTACGCCCTCCCTCTAACCCTGGCTTCTCTCCCTCCCTCTCCGCGCGCTCCCTTTCTCTGCGTCCTCCCTCTACCCCTGGCATCTCTCCCTCCATCTCCTCTTTTCTAATTTCTTTCTTGCAACTATTATTTTTTAAGATTAACACTTACAACAACAAATTGAATACTTACCACAACAAAGCGAAGATACACAAATATTGGTTAAATAAAGAAACAAAATGAACACATACAACAAATAAATTGAACAGATATAGCAACTAATTAAACAAATATAACAAACAACTTGAACTCAACAAAAGATAAAAATAATCTTATATACATAAACAAAGTGAATATATAACATAAATAAATTGAACAGATATAACAAACATGTATACTCAAGCAAAAAGATAAAAGTGAACATTTATAAAACATATATAATAAATAAGTTGAACAGATATAACAAACAACTTGAACTCAGACAAAAAGATAAAAATGAACTTATATACATAAACAAAGTGAATATATAACACAAATAAATTGAATAGATATAACAAACAATGTATACTCAAACAAAAAGATAAAAGTGAACATTTATAAAACAGATACAACAAATAAATTAAACAGATATAATAATAAATTGAACAGATATAACAAACACCGTGAACTCATAAAAAAGTGAACATAAACAAATTGAGCATATATAGCAAATAAATTGAATAGATACAAACAATTTGAACTCATGTAAAGAAAATAAAGGTGAACATATATAAAACAAATATAACAAACAATTAAACATATATAACAAATAAATTTTTGAAGTAGATGGAAGAGAGAAAAAAGAAAGGAAGGGCCAGTGAGAAAGGAAAAAACAAATAGAGGAGAAAAAATTAAGGAAAGGAGAAGGGAGAAAGAAAGAAGGAAACGGAGGGAGGGAGTGAAAACTCACTAAGGAAGAAATAAAAAATGGAGAGACGCTGAAGGGAAGGGAGAGACGCGCCTGGAAGCGAAGGGAGGGAGTAGAATGCGCAGAGAGGGAGGGGAATGCGCTTTACTTGAAGTGAAGGGAGGGAAATGCAAGAAAAGAGAAGAGAGCGCTATGTAGATGGCGCCGATGACATTTTGGTGGATGGTAAGTAGTAATTACCCTTAACTAAATACGATCCCCTATAAAGTAGTCCAACCCGGCTAGAATACCATGGGCCGGACTGAGTTCTTTGGGTAATACTATATATTTTAAGTTTTTTTTTTGTGTTTGTAGAATGTATAAACCTGCTTTAATGAAAGCCGGTAGCCATTTCAAAAGGTTGAATTTGGAATTCAAGTTCGGTATGTTTTTTTTATTATTATTTCTCTTTTCTGTTGTTCTTTTTCTTTATTTTATAGAAAGATCATAAATTCATAATACAAATACGCACTACCACAAAAACGTCTATCAGTAACCCCCTTTTTATAACGGTTTTCGAAAAAATCGTCACAGAAGTCGTAGTGGCAGCGGTGTAAATATTATCAAGTTCATTCAGTAACGGTTTTTATAAAAAAAACCGTTACAGAAGAACCGTCCGGAAAAAAAAAATTTTGTCAACTCATTTGTAACGGTTATTATCTAATAACCGTTACAAAAAGCTTCTATTTTGTAACGGTTATTAGATAATAACCGCTACAAAACTTACATTTTAAATTCTTAACGGTTATTATCTAATAACCGTTACTAAATCTCCGTAAATTAATAGGATTTCTCCCTGCTCGCTCTTTTTAAGTCAGTAAAACCTAGAGTCTCTCCATCCCGCCTCTCTCATTCCAAATTTTTCTAAGTCCCACTGTACCCTCTCTCTCTCTCTCGGCGGCGACTCACGATCCGGCGATCTCTCTCTCTCTCTCGACGACTCACTCTCAGGTACCTCTCTCTCTCCGCCTCTCTCTCACTCTCTCCGCCATCTCTCTCTCTATCTCGGCCGTTTCTCTCTTTCTCTCGACCGTCTCTCTCTCACTCTCTCTGCCTCTCTCTCTCTCTCGGCCATCTCTCACTCTCTCTCTCTTTCTCAACAGGTCCTCAATCGAGACCCCTCGACAGCACCTCGACTCCCTCTCGACAACACCTCGACTCCACCTCGACTCCCTCTCGAATAGACCAAGCTG
Organism: Rhynchospora breviuscula; assembly: GCA_027562975.1. Classification (NCBI taxonomy): domain Eukaryota; kingdom Viridiplantae; phylum Streptophyta; class Magnoliopsida; order Poales; family Cyperaceae; genus Rhynchospora; species Rhynchospora breviuscula. Next base: position 13,009,705 of record CM050400.1, on the reverse strand, counting down.
ACAATCGGTATTTTCTTTCCTCTCTCTTTCTCTTGATTTTGGTTGTTGTAACTGAGATTTAGTGTTGTTTTGTCTTGTATGTATCTTTTGTGACTGAGATTTTGATGCTTAATAGCTAAAACCCAAATCCTAATTTTGTATTTTCTTACAAAATTGAAGCTTAATTACTGATATGCATGCTATATATAGATTGATTGATATATGTACCAGTTGGTACACTTATTTCGGCTAGCAACAGGGGCTAGCCACAGAAAACTGAAATTTTTTTTTTTAATAATGATCTTTTGTAACGGTTATTAGATAATAACCGTTACAAAAGCCTTATATCTGTAACGGTTATTATCTAATAACCGTTACAAACAAACAAAATAAAAAAAAAAAGAAGTTCGTTTTGTAACGGTTATTTTATAATAACCGTTATTAAACCATGGTAATCTATAACGGTTATTTTATATTAACCGTTACAAAACTCTCGTCCATTGACGGCAAAATTGTGACGGTTAATATAAAGATTTGTTACGGGGGCTACTGTGACGGGGGCATAACCGTTACTATTCGATTTTATTAACCGTTACTGATGGAAATATTTCGCGACGTCAACATTTCTAGCAAATGTATACTATGAATTCGGGTCAAATCAATAACTAGACAAGTTCCCTGAAATTTATCTCCTCATCCTATGAATTCTGAAATTTCTACAAAATGGTTCAAAGAAATTTTTATGTACCACCGCCAACAAAGAATATTAGTTCCCTCGGTGACTCAAATTATCATGCCAAGTGCATAGTCAAATTGGCAATGTATTTGTTACACGTCCCTTGTTTCATTTTGTTGCAAGTTTTGTGCGTCGTCGTCTGATCTAACCCGGTTGGTGGACAGGAAGCTAACAGAGAGCAATTAGTGGCTCACAACACAGACGTGCAAAACTAATTTTGGATGCAAATCACTTGAATATGAAGTTTTTTTTTTATTTGCATGTAAATTATTGATTTTTTCCAACTCAAGAGAATTTTTTTATTTGAAAACTATTAATCTTGATCATTAAAATAAATTTATATTAAAATCTAACATAGAAACATGACCTATAAAGGAGCAATGTTATTCATATATAAGATGATCACATTTTGGCATATTCCATAGAAGTAATTAATTTTTTTTACCTATATCTACTAGAAGATGTTTGTCCAAATAATGCCATACCCATACATAATCAAATTTTCTAGTACAAATAGTAAATGGCTCCATCGTATAATGTATAAAACAAATTTGAAAAAAATGCATGAACTTAGAGCAAAATTACCGCTATTCTGAAAATGAAAAAGAAAAAAAAAAGTGGTCTTTAGAATTGAATGGCTCATGAATAAGAATAAAAAATCAATAAATTCTCCTAGTTGCAACGGCTGATACATAAGAAGATTCAAATTGAGAATTTTTCAAACAAAGGAGCCCGTATAACGGTCTTAGAAAGTTTTTTTTTTAATTAGGTTTGAATAAGTCTTGGAATGGTTCAAGTTGAACCAATTTGAAGTTCAGGTGCTGTTCTGTTCTGAGTTCTGACCATTTCAATGTCAAACGGGAGGTGCTTTCTGTAAGTTTCCCCGCTGATGCTTATCCTTTTCTCCGTACTTTCTCCCAAACAAACCCGACCATAGTCCATAAAATCACTGATCCAATCTCTCCAGTCCAAAAGTACTGGAGAAAACAACTTTATTTGCTTACACAAAAAAAAAAAAAAATGGAGAAAAGAAAACCCGAATAAAAGAAATCAGAAATTTGAAAGTAAAGTAAGGTTCATTTTCTTCAATATTTATTGAAACAAATATTACCATTAGAAACCACATAATTTTTGCATTAGTATACAATATACACATATTTACAAACATGTCACACTCTCACACTCTATCACTTCACTATGCAACACAAGCGCCGGCCGCACATAATGAGATACAAGTTACAACTAATCCAATTGACTTTTTTCGTGGTTTTAACTAAACCAAGATTTAACAATTAATGATTGGGCCCATTAAGTGGGTCCCAAGTTTCAGTGAGAGCAGCTAAGCTGGGAGAGCTTTCAAAGTTCCAATCCCGGTTCATTGCATGTCTCACGGGCGAAGAAAGAGTCGTAAATAGCAGCCCACAAATCCAAACTTTTTAAAAGCCTCAACACATCTCAATCCACAATTCTTTTTCCCTTTCCTATTTCCAAATATTTTCCACGTAAAGTCTCATCTCCTACCAAAACTAGCCACGTCAGACCAGGCTCCACGGTTCCTCTGTTCCCACACCTCTGCTGCTGGTCCTGCAACTGGTATGCCGATTGCCACACGGCACCATCCCGGCTGAGGTTGAGGTTGAGGCTTAGGCCGTGCAATCTCCAACCGGTCAACTCCTGGCCCCACCACCCTCGCTGCCACATGGACATACCCGTGTCCCTTGCATCCATCTCTTGGGGACCGCAATGCGTAACTCAACCTCCGTCGTACCGCCGGTGGTTTGTAACCGTCCATTACATCACTTGCACAAATTCTGCACCAGCCTATCTCTGCCGGGCCCAGAAGCGGTCTCTTTGACAAGATGCTGATATTTACACTGTCACTCGGTGAGTCATTCTTGGAATTACAAGCAGGTTTGAAGAAGGACCGGCTTAGAGGAACATGGAAGGTATGGTTGAAGGTCGGGTTGCGCGTTCCCGACTCGTCAATACCGGTACGAAACTCGGTTAAGGCAGCAAGAGAAGACGAAACAGTTACATATGGCCTGAGCCGGAACGGGAGAATGGATGAAGGCGATTTGAGGGATTCGGCTGAGAGAACAGTTAGTTCTAGTGCAAGTTTCTCTTCTTTGTCGTCTATTTGCTCCTCCTCCTTTGGCATAGTGTGATTGAGTTGGAATGAGAGGTTAATATTTAATAATTTGCATGCAATATATACATGGTACATGTAGAGAAAAAAGGAGGAGGGAAAATGGGAGGGAAGTTTACATGTTTTCCAAAGAAGAAATTGCGAAGAAATGGAGGTTGTATAAAGAGGAGGCTTGGCGCGTAAATTCGTCGAGTTTTCTCTTAGATTTCTCTGTGGAAGTCTGGAACTTGGAAGACGTACAGAAAGAGAGAGATGAGAGCGAGAGATGGTTCGGTAATTTTAAATTTGTACGGTGGGTCCTTTTGCTGAATTACGGTCGGCCCAGTAGGCCTAAAGGGAAAGCACCAAAATAAGTCCCTTTTAGTTCGGAATATTGATTTGCACAAGTTAAATATTGACACATCAAAGCAAGGTTACCGCTCTGGGACCCGGATTCTGTGTAGCGCGGCACAGGTGTAGCGCACCATCCAAGCCGTCCGATCTGATCGGGACGGTTAAATTTTTTCGGGCCTTATAATCTGGTATAATTCACGAACCACCCATCATAGATCGGACAGCTCAGATGGTGCGCTACACCTGTGCCACGCGACACAGTGATGAAGGTTTGAAACCCGGTATCAAATAAATTTATAACCTTTGTTCTACCTCACTAGTCGTTTTGGTAAAGCTAAGGGTCGAATCCAAAGAACGGTACAATTGATTACCAGACTTTACTTCCTCACGAAAGCTAGACAATTAAATTTTTGGGATTTTATGATTTAAAAAGACAATATTAAATAACAGTTGAAATAAAGAAAATAAATAATAAAATATTTTTGGGTTAATTTTTGTATTTTTCTGGACTCAAACAGATGCAAGAAAATGTCCGATGGTTTTGGGTTCATTTAATTTGGCTCTGGGACGCTGTTGTCATCCGTTTTCACGTGTAACAGCAGAAATTTCGGTCCAAAATATATAAATTTCGGACCGAAATTTATATATTTTTGGCACCGAAATGTGTTCCGACTCTCTGTTTTGACTTGATATTTTTATGCAAGGTTATGTGAAGGTTACTTGTCGACCAGACCTAAGTTCTAGCCTCAGCCGTCGTAATTTTGATTTTAGACTTGGGTTTGAAACTCGATTTTTACCACGTAATCAACTAATTCTAAACTTTCGTGTCGGAATTTAATCAATTAAGGTCTTTGTATTGGATTTCCAGAGGTATCTAAGTCCTTTCGGATCAGTAAAAACTACACCTATCGGTCGATTAGTTAACCCCTCTTTCGAGCGTTTGGCTTACCTCAATTTCCTAATTAATTAAAGGTTTGATATAGTTTAATGCCCTAAAGACGCTGCAGTTCATCAATAGGTAAACGATGAAGCAAACAATTAATTTAACTAAGCATAGAAATAATTCACAACACATCAACATCACATATAAAATGTCAAATCATATCAAGTCATCACAAATACCAAATTAAACTACTATCTAACCTTAAGACATAATTAACTAGTCTAACATGTTTACAAGACAAACAACGAATATCATGCAAGAAACAACATACAAACCCATCGAATAACGAAATAAAAGCATGATAAAGATAACCAAACGGCCCTTTAGCCTTTACTCCTTCTTCTAGGGTGAGGAATCGATGAAGAGCTGATCAACCTTGCTGCCGTCGCATCCAAAGCTACTGCCCTTATGTGGTTTTCTTGGAAAGAGGTGGAATCCCGCACCTTTCGGCGCGAGAACGGTGGTGAAAAAGGTGAAAATTGGTCTAAGGAAGGTGGAATCATTTTCTTTCTGTCATTTCGTTCATATATGGCCAAGAGAGAGACTTGGGAGGCAGGCTAGGTCAAGAAAACGCGTCTCCCTTTCATTTTCTTTTTTGGACTTGCTAAAATTTCACTTTCCATACATGAATTTCGGACCGAAATCTGGAAATTTCATTTCCTTTTTTGGACTTGCCAAAATTTCACTTTCCATACATGAATTTCGGACCGAAATATGGAAATTTCGGTCCGAAATCAGAGAATTTCGGACTAAAATTTCAGAATTGAGCACTGATAGTATTTTGACCATAATTTCTTCATTCGGACTCCGATTGAGGTGATTCAAAGATCGTTGGAAAACTTAGGATGAGCTCTACAATGCCATGAATTCTGTTTAGTCATTTCCTTCTAAAAAATTCTCTTTTTTGTGCAATTATTGTGTCCAATCCACCAAATTCCTACAAGACAAGTCAAATTCCACGGCAGTATCCAATCTTGACAAATATAATTCAAAAGTACAGTAAATATCATTGGTTTGAGTGTTATTTCGGTGCTAAGTACGATAAAAATGTATATATAAATAAGAGATATCACACAGGATCTCGATTTTATCCCTCTGACCCTGTCCAATGAAATAAGAATTGGTCCAAATTAATAAAAATTATGGATACAAGTATGCAAAATGTAGTAAATATATATTACTACACTATTATGTAAAATATGTAGCAGATCCATTTAATTTTTCACAAATGAATTTAAGCACATATCAAAAATACAATTTATAGAGTATCTATCGACTATATTATTTTAAACTCTAAAAAAGAGTACAAACATATGAATTTCTAAGTATTCATTTGTCCAATATAAAATTAGTCATCCTTGAAATAAAAAATAATAATTTGAGAAATCTTTTGGCATACTATATTCTACTGTATTAACAATTTCATGCACAATAACAACAACTTAATTATATACCAAGACACAAAAAGACTCAATTGGTAATTTATTCATTGTGCTAAACGTATAATCGTTGCTTATATATTAGCAACGACAACAAATAATTTTTTTTTTTAAACAAAAGAAAGAGACATATATATATTTAGCATGATTACATGAAACAGCCGTGAGATAAAAGAAAGAGACATGGCGGATCCTGTCCCGCACAATCCAGTGACAACCGAACAAATTATTACTGGACAGGAGCGAACCGCTCGATTGGGACCCAAAGGGGTAACCGTACCGGATACCAAAAGAAATTCCGGTAATATCGGAAACCGAAACAGTCGTATCTGATATTGTGAGACTAGATACAGAAAATTTTCGGAAAATACTCGATTTCGGTCAACTGACTGGTACGATATTGAAACAGTCGTATCTTATTTACACTTGTTTGCTTTTATTAAATCCAAACTTTTGGAAAACACTGCCTACGGGCTTATGACAAAAAAAAAAAAAAAAAAAAAAACTTTCTGAAAACACATTTGAACTTTTGATTATATATCTAATTTGTTTCTCGATGGTTTAAAAATGATTTCTAATTACAAGTAGATGAAATATTGTTAAATAATAATTTTAGGAGAACCAGCTCTTGGTCTAGTGGCAAAAAGCAATGCATCTTGAATGAAAGGTCGCAGGTTCGAAACTCGGCTGGGGAGGTATTTCATAGACATTTAATAATTTAAAAATAAGAATAAGTTGGGAGGCTTGACCTCCAATTTATCTTAAAAATAATAATAATAATAATTTTAGAACTACAAAAGTAATAGATTGTAATAATAAGAATTAAAAATTTTTGTTGGTTGTAATTTGGAACTATTAAACATTATCCCCAAGCAAAACATACTACCAAAAAAAAAAAATTATCCCCAAACAATTCTCATCTGGATGATTTTGATCGGACAGTGCAGCCAAACCTGCCAGACCTATAATCATACACTACACATTGTTAGGACCGTAAGATAAACAACAGAGACATCAGACCCCACCACAACCTCTCCCATACAGTTGGAGAGAATCCGAAAACCCAACCCGCTCCCCAAACCCAACTCTTCCGGAGCAACTTCCCTCCCACCCACTTTTACACAACCAACCCAATTCAATTCGATCGGATCCAACTTCCAATCTCACACCTCTTCTCCTCTCCTCTCCAGCCCGACAATGCACATTCCGGCGATCCCACCTCTCTTCCTCCACCTCCTCACCACCATTCCTTCTCTCCTCCTCTCGCACCTCCTCCACTTCCCTTCCTTCTCCCTCTACTCTCTCTGCACCTACATCTACCCCGACTCAGCTCCTTCCTCCACTCCTCGCGCCGTTCTCCGTCCCGCCAACTCCAAACCTTCCAAGCGCAACTCTTCCTCCACCCCTTTCGACACCACTGCTGCGCAGCTCTATCGCCTCCGCCTCGACCACTCCGCTCTCTCCTCTCGCCACCGTTTCCCTTCCTTCCACCTCTCCCTTCTCCTCTCCTTCTCTTTCTCCCTCCCTTCCCTTCTTCTCCATTACTTCAACTCTTCCTCCCTCGCTTTCTTCCCTTTTCTCTTCGTGTCCATCTCAGCCACCTTTCTTGTAGTAACGCTCGTTCGGCTCTCCCTTGAGAAGTCGGCCTCTCGCCGATCTGAGAAGTCCTTCTCTCTGTTCGCATTCGTTGCTTCTCCGATTATCTCTCTTATTCTTATCCAGTTTCTCTCTATAAACCCTCCTCCAGGCATTGCTTCGGCATTTACTGGCTTGATCTCCGCCCTTGTTTTTATACCTGCCGCGCGGTTTTCACGCTGCTTCTGGCTCGGTACCGACCAGTTGAGGTTCGACTTGCCTGTGCTCTCATGTTCGTCGATTGGGCTTGTGCTGTTGTATAGTACAGCACTGGTATCTCTTGCTTCCCCGGCACTGTTTCTGAAATCATTCCTCCCGCCGTTTTTTCTTGCTACGGCTGAGGCTATACAGGTTCCGGTTCTGGCAGTTGCAGCAGTGTTGCAAATTCTTTCTCTAAGAGCTATGGTTCAGATGTATGTCAATGAGGCGGTTACTTGCTGGTAATGTTCATTAATTTTATTGTTATACTGGTTTACACAATACTACTAATTGTCTTGTGTTTCTAAATTGGTACCACTTCAGTCTGTATTGAACTAAAGTGAAAGGGGTTCATAGAAATCCACCGGTACAAATTAAGTATGGCATTATGCACTGTTCAGTGAAACTAATCTGTAATCATTGCACTAACTGGGTGATCTGATGCCAATATATTGTTTAACGTGTTCTCATTACAAATGCATGTTTACTGTACCAGAATATATATTTCTGCAATAATCTGGTACAACTTCCCAAACTAGCATGTACTAAATCTAACATGATTGCAATATGCCCTTTTTGATGACAACATTATTAGTTAGATTTTCGTTCTTAAAATTCAATGAAGAATTAAAGGCTAGACAAGCCAATGACAAGTCTCGAGGTATCAATACTTAGCTGGTAGCCTGAGATGACTAGTATTTACTGGTTAGGCATCTAAAACTTTGTCAAGGGACTAAAATTTGCGATATTGTCAGGTATCAACAATTGCATGTTACCCGGATCTCTGATTTAGATTATGCGCGTGCCAAGATGTTTCTACACAACCACCACCTCTGTACAGTTGCCACACAATTGTTTGCACCCCCAGCTTTGGTGCTTCTGCTTCTTGGGTTGTCTCAGCTGAGAGGTAACTTATTTGAGGGCGTTGAAATTTTTCAAAGTTCTGCAGATTTGTCTGATATTGTTAAGGAGATGGCTTTGTTCATGGCTTGGTGGGTGATGTTTTCTTGGTCAATTGTCACTATGGCAATTCTTGCTTGTTACCGATACGGTTTGTTGCTTATTTCCTGATTTTTGGTCCTTAGATTTTGGTAGGCTTTTTTTTTTTTTTTTTTTCTTTTTCAATTGGGCTTTAGGGTTAATTTTGATTCATGAAGCCATGAATATAAGTTTTGTATCAATTTTGATTTATTTTATTCTTAGCCAACTCCTATACCTTTTTCAATATATGCAAGTCCACTAGCTTTAAGAGCTGAGTATATCCACTAAGTTGTATCTGCTCACCTCTTAATTTTGTTTTCCCTTGAGTGCTATATACTTTTGCAAGCCAAATTCAATGAGTCACTAATAAAATCACTAACTTCCATGCCAGAAACTATCAGGTACGTGTTTCTCTTGCTATGCTGAGTACTAATGTAGAAATCATCTGACATAGCAGTCCCAACTTGTATAATTGACAAGTAATTAGTAATACTCCAAAAACCTGGTTGAATGAAACTTTCACAGAAAACCTAAACCTAGTTTGCACTTCCAATTTATTGAGTCATCACTATAGAAAGATAGAGAGAGATCCCTCAATTCTACCAATTAATTCAGTTCATGTGTACATTATTGCACGCGAAAGAAAACCTGATTGCTTCCAATCTTGTATATTTGGTTTGTAAATGAGTTTTATCTTGTGCAAATTGAAATTTGCAGTACTAGTTTGTAGGATACAGCTTCTAGCTGCACTCTTCTTTGGAGGATTTTTAATGATTGAACTTCCCAAAAGTTTTAACAAAATCTACAGTATGCAACTTATATTTTAGCACCAGGCATTGTACCAAAAAATAAGCATTATATGAATATATGGAATTTTTTTGAAGAAAGAGGGAGGTCTTTGATGAATATATGGAATTAAGAAACTATTTTTAGACATGTATGCATCAGAAATATTAAGGGATTGTTCATGTTGTTCAATTATTAGTGACAACGAATCCCAATCATCAGCTGGAAGGCCTGAATTTGGAAGATAAACAATTTCATTTAAATTAGAAAAAGACGTGTCATAAGCATGTTTTTCAGGACTGCACGAGTAGTACTCAATCATACTGCTATTTCTTGACTATCAGAAGACTTAGATGGTTGGTATGGCAACTCTTATCTAGTATAGTGTTTTAACTATCAAACCACTATTTTTTACCTTTTTCACCTAAGGCTTTGCTCCAGAACAAGGAAGTCGGAGCTAAGGAAAGGAATGGAAGAGAAATCAAAGCTAAAAAAGTAGAAGAAAATGTAGTTCACCTGCTCCATGTTATAAAAAACATACATGAGAGTAAATCGTAGTAACCTTATATTAAATAGATAAAAGGACAATATTGCCCTTTGATTTGAATCGGAAGAGTAATGTTGCAGTTATAAATGAAGGACATTATTGGAAAATAAATTTATTTGCTAGTCGTTACATCTCGATTTTGGGGATAACCGATATTCTCTCTATATTAGACTTTGAAGAACTCAAGTTTTCTTCTGTTTCCGCCCATTCAACCAGTAGCAGCTCTTGGAGCAAGAAAAAACTATTAAACTCCCTTACCTTTCCGCCGACTTCCTCCTTCTCGAGCAGGGCCTAAAGAATAAGTTAGTTCAGTCCTTTCCTTTCAATAACCTAGCAACCTACATATCGTCCTAGCCTTTCCCACCATTACTAGGAATTGAAAATTTGCTAGTGTTTGTGAGCGCACAAATGATCATTACCTCTCGGGCCATGATTTCAGGGCTGTGAGAAGAAACGTGTTATTAAGATTGCAAAGAAATTTATTTACCTTTCATTAAGAGAATGATTTCAGAACTATTTTATTCTTTCATTTTATTAAATAATATGTTTGTTTTTGGTCTAAACAAATATATTCTAATGAGTTATGATTCGTATTTAACTCTTTGCTGTTCGGATGAACAAGTTTCCACTGCTGATGCAAAGTTTGTAATAATTCAAGAATTGCTTGGTATTGAACGCACTGTGTACATGCTATTTCAGTTACAGTTAGCGAGACTTCATTAATAGCGTCTCGTGATTTTGGAGTGTCATCTGTTGCAAACAGTGGCCCAGTCCAAGGATCCGCTGGAGGAAGAAAGAGCAGAAGATGGGCCGCTGAGAATTCTGGGCCACGAAAAGAAAGATGAGACAGTGAGACTCACTGGTGTCAAATTTAAATGAGGTGGGAAACAAACATCAAATTTAGATTACAAATAGCCTCGGCATAATGACTCCACATATTACAAATGTAACATGTCAGATCAGTTTTGAATTCTGAATTCCTTACCTCAACACAAACTATTTCAAACACGTCAAATACCATAGGACACTCTTTATAATTGCTGACAGCGAATTTAAAATGTATAACAAGACGTAACTGTTATCTCCTCAGAGCTTAGCATAGCAGTTAGATCAAATCATAAAAGATTAAAAGGTATCTGACACTGACAGATTTAAAGCAAGACAGCACGCATCGCTTATGAGAGATGAAACTAGTTATGCTTAAATAATTCGAATTCAGTCCGACACAAGCTAGATTTGTTGACGTTGGTCATGAGATGCTGCAGAATTAGAAAAAAAAAAACTATATTTTCTTATTTATTATAAAAACATCTTATTTGAACAGGCTTCAACTCCAACTGTGTTAACATCCATAGTAGTTGATCACTGGATCAATTCTGAAGGCCTGCTATGTGCTTATGGCCCAATATTGAAGTTGCCATATAAGAATAAGATCTTGGTTATTTTTCTCAACTATTTTATGAAAATAAGTTGTAGTTGGGGTAAAAATATGCACTATTTGCTATAACAATAAACTGGAATATATTTGATACAACGAATCTTTATCCAAACTAGGTCGTGCATGATGGTGGTTGAGATAGAAAGAGACACCCACGTGGCAGGTAATTAGCGGAATATGACCATCAGAAATTGGTTTAAAAACAGGAGTCTAACTAGCTATCTAATAAGCAATTTATTATTAAAATGAAGACCAGTGTCTAGTGATGCCTGATGCCAAACCAAGATTAGCTGAGAATAGATCCGCACCTCCCTAATTGTGTCCCCCTGTCAATTCTAACTCAGCTTTAGATTCAATGTACAAACTGTGTTTGTAATTAGTTATTTTCAAACTTTGTGTGCCATAAGCAAGGAAATTTGCGTCATCATCAACAACTTTCGCACAAGTTTTCAACTTTAGAAGCTAACAGTGCATTTTGCAACTATTTTTGTAATTAACTTTTTGTCATTCAATGGGGAAAAAAATTCATATTTCTACACAACTATTTCCTGGTTCTATAATTATTACTTACTGAAATGAGGTTAGCTAATGCATTTATGTTAGCAATTTGGCTAAGAATGTTGATTGTTCAAATCTTGTATTATTTTTATATATATACATATATTGAAACGGTCAATCTTAGCAATTCAATGTAAACTATATATCGAAATATTGCAGAAATCAAAATTTTGTCATTTTAACTGATTGTCCAAAATTGTAAAAAAAAAAAATAATAATAATAAATTATTGCATATCAACTAGGGCCATCTTTTAGTCATAAAAAACAGTAAAGATGTATAAAATTAAATGAACTGGATCCTTCGGACATGAATTACATGATTTGGATTGTTTATGTAACAGATGAAATATGGGAATGCTAGTATACTGACAAATTCAAAGTTTTTTTTTTAAGATAAATTGGGGTCAAGCCTCCCAATTTATTTTTAAATTAAATGTCTATAAAAGACTCCAGCCGGATTTCGAAACTGTGATCTTTCACTCTAGATGCAGTGTTCTTTGCCACTAGACTAAAAGCTAGTTCTTATCAAACAAATTCGAAGTTGCTAGTAATATACATGTTGAATCATTTTAATTAGCACATTGTTTTCTTTTAATTTTTTAATTATTTTATTTTATTTTTACATTGGGCATAGATTTTGGGTGTTTTGACAATTTATAATTTAGTGCATTTAGCCCCCTTTATCTTTACTGTCAATGAACAATAGATACCTTCTGCGGTAGGATACCAAATTTTACTTGGGTATATGGCGGTTCCTTTACAGCTCACCAGTGAACAATTCATGATTACCTTAAAAATGGATAAATAAGGAATAACTGGTGGTTAGAGGGATAGGGATTAGATTCGCAATTAGTAGCGAATCTTCTTCACAAACATATATTCTCTGTTTGGAGAGCAGGTGACAAAGAATGAAACAAGGAAGTCCTGATCTCCCAATTTTTTAGTTAAATGGATGGATAAACCCATTTTCACAATCACGGACATTTAGTGAAAAGACCTACCAATAATAATCGTTAATGCTCGCACCCTACCTCCACTACACCAGAAAACATTTTTAGCACCGCCACAATAAGACCGATTTTTAAAAAATCCGGTTCAAAAAATATTCAGTGGCAATTTCGAAATTGTCAGAATTTTTTTTAAGACCGTTTTTTTACAAAAACCGGCCCTATAGAATTCTCAAAAATCAATCGAAATTGCTGTTTTTTTTTCGGACCGGTTTTTATAAAAAACCGGTCTTAAAAATATACTTTGTGAGACCAGTTTTTTATAAAAACCGGTCCTAATGAGATCACAAAATAAACCGAAAATTCAGTTTTTATTAGGACCGGTTTTTTATAAAAAACCGGTCTTAAAAAGTATGTTTTTAAGACCTCTTAAAAATTGGCAGATTTTTCTTTTTAACTCCTCCCCTCTTCATTTTTCTTCTAAGTCCGAACTATCCCTTCTCCTCCTCTTCGATCCGCCCCTCCCTACTCCGTCCACTTAAACCGCCTCCCTTCTCCTCCTCTTCGAGCCCCTCTCTGCCGCCTCCTCTCCAAACCTTACCCCCTCTACTCTCGATCCGAGCCCCTCTCCGCCTCTCCTCTCTAAACCCGACTGCCTCTCTCCGCCTCTCTTCTCTATTGCGGCACTCCACCTCTACTGCCTCTCTCACCACAGTCCTCTCTCTCTACCGCGCCACTGCCTCACCCCGACTTCCTCTCCGCGACTGCCTCCCCTCTCACCACAGTCCGCCTCTCTCTCTACCGCGTCGCTGCCTCACCCCGACTGCCTCTCCTCGACTGCACCTCTGAGGTAATTTCAAAACCAAAATTAGATTTTGACATGAGAATGACATCAAGATGAGAGGTTGAAGTAATTGAGGTCAAATTCTTTAGAAATAGCATATCATGAATTCAACAGTGAATGAGCAATACTTTCTGTTATGTGATTATGAGATTAGTTGGCACTTGGTAGTTTTTCAGTATGAAGTTTTTGTTTTCCTAATGAAAAGGAACTGGTCTTGATGAAGTAGGATTTTGAGGCTTATAATTGTTGTTTTTTGTTTTGATGATTATATGATATGTGATATATAAATGCATGATTGCTGTGAATGTGAATATTGCATGAATATTATGGCTAGCAAAAATGGGGCTAGCCCAAAATTTTTTTTTTTAATATTTAATTTTTAAGACCGGTTTTTAACTAAAAACATGTCTTAAAAATAGTATTAAGACCGGTTTTTAAGTTAAAAACCGGTCTTAATAATGAGAAAATTCGAAAAAAAAACAGAACCATATTTAGACCGGTTTTTTATAAAAAAACCGGTCTTAATGTTGTTTTTTTAAGACCGGTTTTTTATAAAAAACCGATCTTACAGATGCGTTTTCTTTTTAGATCAGAATCTGTCTGGTTTTTAGCACCGCATTTTTAAGACCGGTTTCTTATATATTTTTAACACCACATATTATTAGCACCACCTCCAAACCGGTCTTAAAGACCATTAATTAACAAGTCTTAAAAATAAAAAGTGGCGTAGTGCTCGTTATTCTATTTAAATTAAACTATTCAAATATTAAATTTTAAATAACAATTCCGAACCATATATTAGGGTTTTTGTTGTGAGAGCATTGCATGCATAATGATCTTGATCAAAATATGTGCATTATTCGTGACGTAAAAATGAATAATTCATTTTTGTCACCAGAAATTGAAAATTTTTGCTATTTATGACTATTGAGAAAGAGGCTCATATGAAGAAAAAAACAAGATTTATGAAATGAGCATGGCGCAAAAAAAAATAACAGTGAAAGTTTATCTATCGCCCAGAAATAGTCCATAAATTTCCCAACGAGCCCACAAATGTTGATGCACCAAAAAACTAAACCTCGTACAATAACCGAATGAATTTTGATGTGTCAGAAGTCAGAACTATAAATTATGAATAAATTCATTTTTTATGTAGATTTTTGTTCCTATATTAATTATTTTAATTTATTCACATATCTAAACTACCACAAAAACAGGCATATATAATCTCTATATATAATCCTCTACACACCCGTTAACATTTTTTTTTTTTTTGGCAAATGCATAAAGATATATACGTCAAATAATTAATACACATGAAATCCTGCTAGCATACATTAACAGTGTGTTCCAAGCGTCTATTAACGTTTTTTAATCAATTCCGGTATATATAATTCTGAACACATGAAATCCGACTCTCTTGAGATAATGAAGGTGCCAATAATTGGGAATTGATTCAGACAACGTCAAATATGATCCGAACAACTTTTATGATCTATTATGATTTATGACAAAAATATCCTTGATGCTAAGGGTGTTGAGATGAATATGTTGTTGGAGCAGGAAGATATTATTGCCATTTAGAAAATATGATGTTGCTCGGATCAAATCTAGTGTTGTCCAAATTATTTTCCTAGATAAACATGCAAGTGACTCGCTACATAGATGCATACATATCCCTCCACACACTTGAAGGTTAATTTTCAGATGCCTAGCTACAAATTGAGAAGTGAGAACAAAAGAACAAAATGAGTGATTGGAGCAAAAATGGTTGCACATTTAATTTGTACTTGCAAAATATTCAAATGATTTCCTTCAATTTGTACTTTGGCGTGATTTTGCTTTAATTGGACGGTATTAGTGAGTGCTCTTACGCAAGACCACGTGCTTTGCATTTGTCAGTGGAGCTAACGTGCTAAACTATGACAACTTGTGTTTGCACACTAAATTCTTTCTTCGTGGACACTGCAGAAAAGAAAATGACCAAAACTCTAATATTGTATTATCACAAATTTAATTATGAAACAAACCATTAACTTAGCACAGTTTTGGCAAGAAAGAAGGCAACGTAGTTCTCCTGTTCACGGTGTAAAATTTTCCATCATATTACCATATATGTTAATTGAATTTAAGTCCTATTTTGTAGAACAGTTTTATATATATATATTGAAATCTCCATGCAAACAAAATTTTATATTTTTTTGAAATTTCAAAGTATTTTTTTCGGATTTTTTAAAAACTGTTGTTTTTGAACGGTTCAGAACTAATTAGATTAACGATTTTCTAAAATTTCAAAAAAATAATTAAAAATTTCGAAAAAATATAAAATTTGGTCTGCATGGAGATTTCAATAGGGAGATCATATTAGACGGTTTGGATTGATCATTTTGAACTAAATCTAGGAGTTTTGATCTCCCTATTGAAATTACCGACCCTTTGGTGAGTTGCAACTCACCGTAGCAAAACTCTATATATATAGATCTAGTTTAAAATTGTTAGGAAGTGCACAAATTTAATTTTTAGACTAATTACTCTTAATTAATCCTAATTAAACTAAGTGCAAAGGAGATCTAGTGCAAAAGCCATCCAAACACACAAGAGAAAGAGGGAAAAAGGGCTACCTCTTGCGAACTTGTAATCGCAAGGCTCGAATCCGTCGAGTCGAGGTTGTGCGCACCACCACGCGTGTCTCGGCCTCAAGTCCACCAAGGTATTAACCAAAACCTCGATCTATGCTAGTAGATGAGAGGTTAAGCCTAATCCCTTCCTTCCCTTTGCCTTAATTAACTATTTAATTGGATGGAGGCAAGAGGTGCTCAACACATGAGCTTAAGAGAGCAATGGTGGAGAGGAAAAATTCTAAAATTTTTCCTTTAATTTTCGTCCAAAATATTAGGGAGAGAGAAAAAGGCAAGGTGGCTAGGGTTTTGGCTCCCAAAGTGGTCCTTTTATAGACCAACCACTCTCCCAAAAAGTTGTAACTAATTTACAACTATGCCATCACTAGGGCAGCCATAAAATGGGCCTAAATGGGCTCCATTAATTATTTAATTGGTCCTCTAATTCAATTAATTAGTGGCCCAATTAATTGCTCTCAAGTTGGACCTTTAATTTACAATTTAAATATAGGCCCGTTAGCTCAAATTAATTACTTTAATTAATTCATGTTGAACAAATTAATTATCAACACTTTGATAATTATTTAAGGATTAGAATATGCATTAATTTATTTCTATATAATCCGTTTGACTTAATTAATTAATTATGACGGTTCGCAACAGTACATAATTAATCAGTCAACATATCATATTGTTGCATTCCTTAATACAACCAAATAAATAATGCACGCATGGTCAAAACCTATTTGTGTGACCCTTTGAGGATTTATGCTCTGTTGGACATGGAAAATAAATCGCTATTTATTTCCAATAATCATAAGCGGTATCTAGCAACACGTTATGATTCCCAATTCGCATAAATAGTGTACTGCTACAATATTTTTAATCCTGCATAAGAAATAATAGTATTTCCTTGTCTGATTCTTATGTCACATGATATCATCGTATAATCCAAGATAGGAATGTGTCATTCTTGCAGATTATACGTTTCTTGATCTAGAGATGACTGTATCAGTTGCTAGCAAACAATCCATCTCCATCAAGGGGCCCAAACAGATATCATCGCTCACTAAGTTAATTAATGAGGGACATACGGTTTTCTTGATGAACAACTTTTCCCCGCACAATTCAAGAGAACATAAATAAAGTCCGTATAGCAGCCCTTATCAGGAATCAACGGTAGACGATATTTATTGAACCTATCCTCATGTGGAAAAGCTGAACCATCTCAAACTTAGAATCAAACTCAAATGAAATAAATAATGACACATAACACAATCCATATATTTATTTCACTGGGTCGCGTCCTGTACTATGTTCTATAACATATACATATGCAATTAAGTTGGCAACTCCTTACCTATGATCTGTAGAACTTAATCATCACTTAACTTGCATACTAATCTTATCCGATAATTAATATTCCTTGTTAATTATCAAGATTACGGACCTTTTAGATTTATTATTGTCATTTAATTATAAATGAACTACAGAGATCTACAATTCAGATCCTCAACCTGAATGATCTGTCAATTAATAAATCAAGGAATAAATGATAAAATATCATCAATCACATAAACCATAGAAGTGGCCATTTAATAATTGGCTCCTAGGACATAACTCTAACAATCTCCCACTTGGCCTAGAGTCAATCAACAGCGACTTCTAGCCAGTGCATAGTACTCAATGTAATATCCAAAATATACATGTCTCATACTAAAACCTCAAAAGATAAAAGATACAACTCAAAGCCACTCAGGCATACGCCTAATCCCCATGGATGCAACGTGCAACTCATGTGCGGCTCGAGATAGAGGCTTTGTCAGAGGGTCCGCTGTGTTCGCGGCACCGTCCACCTTCTTGACCTTGATCCACCCGTCATTCACAAACTGACGGATGAGATGGAATCGTCGTAGAATGTGCTTGGTCTTTTGGTGAGACCTAGGCTCCTTGGACTGAGCTATGGCTCCCGTGTTGTCGCAGTAGAGATCCACTGGACCTGAGATGCTTGGAACCACCTCCAGCTCGGTCAAGAATTCCTTGATCCAAACGCCTTCTTTCGCTGCTTCACCCGCCGCTAAGTATTCTGCTTCGGTGACGGAATCGGCCGTGGTATCCTGTTTGGAACTCTTCCAACTCACGGCCCCACCATTGAGCAGATATACGAAGCCGGACTGTGACTTCGCATCATCTCGATCGGTTTGGAAACTAGCATCGGTGTAACCACTTACAACGAGCTCTTGGTCTCCACCATACACGAGGATGCTATCCTTTGTTCTCTTGAGATACTTGAGGATATTCTTGACTGCGGTCCAGTGTGGCATACCAGGGTTAGCTTGGTATCGACTAGTCACACTAATCGGATGCGCCACATCGGGGCGAGTGCATAGCATGGCATACATAATCGAACCGACCACAGATGGATACTTGAACTGATTCATGTACTTTCTATCTGTATCAGTCGTCGGACATTGAGTCTTGCTCAAGAATATGCCATGTGACATAGGCAAGTAACCCTTCTTGGAACTAGCCATGTTGTGTTTTTCCAACACTTTGTCAATATATGCATCTTGGCTCAAGCCTAACAACCTTCTTGATCTATCTCGATAGATCTTGATTCCTAGGATGTAGGCGGCTTCGCCCAAGTCTTTCATTGAGAACACCTTCTTCAATGAATCCTTGACTGCATTCAATTCGGGGATATCATTCCCGATCAAGAGTATATCATCAACATATAGAACAAGAAACACAACCACGCTCCCACTAATCCTCTTGTAAACACAAGGTTCCTTCTCGCTTTGAATGAAGTTCAACTTCTTGACCTCTTCATCAAAGCACTTGTTCCAACTCCTTGATGCTTGCTTCAATCCATAAATGGACCTTTGAAGCTTGCACACCTTGTTAGCATTCTTTGGATCCACAAAACACTCGGGTTGTGTCATATACACATCCTCTTCCAAGTTTCCATTTAGGAAGGCAGTTTTGACATCCATTTGCCATATCTCATAGTCGTAGAATGCGGCAATTGCTAACAAGATCCGAATTGACTTGAACATGACGACTGGCGAGAAGGTTTCTTCATAGTCAATACCATGAACTTGCTTGTAACCTTTCGCAACTAGTCGTGCTTTGTAAATGGTCAAGTTGCCATCCATGTCGACCTTTCTCTTAAAGATCCATTTGTTCTCAACGGGTTTTACTCCGTCGGGAAGGTCAACTAAGGTCCATACCTTGTTCTCATACATGGATTGCATTTCGGATTCCATGGCTTTAAGCCATTCCTTTGAGTCGGATTTTTCCTTCATGTCCTTTATGGTCAAGGGTTCGTCATTCGCAATGACGAGAACGTCGTGCAAACCTAAGTATCTTATAGGTGGACGACTTGGCCTTGCCGATCTTCGTAGGGTAGACGCTTGAGGTTCTTGAACTTGTTCCACAACGATTTGCGGACTTAGTTCTTGAACTTCAAATGTGGGTGCAACTTCAACATCATCGACTCGCGATATGTTTGAGTCTTCAATTGAGGGAGCTTGCTCTTGAACCTCTTCTTCTACAACTACTTGTGGAATGGGTTCGACTACCACCTCATTTGGCACCACATTGGGAACAACTAGATTGCCTACTTGAGGCATCTCTTGTTGCTGCGGTTCTTGAATTTCTTCAATCACCACGTTGCTCCCACTACTTCTTCTTGAGAGAAACTCCTTCTCCAAGAACTCCGCATGTCGTGCAACAACTATCTTGTTCTCGACACGGTTGTAGAAGTAGTAACCCTTTGTTTCCTTAGGGTATCCTACGAAATAACATTTGTCCGATTTGGGTCCAAGCTTATCGCTCATTAGCCTTTTCACATAAGCTTCACAACCCCAAATCTTGAGAAAAAGCATGCTTGGTTTCCTACCAAACCAAAGCTCATAAGGCGTCTTCTCAACGGACTTTGACGGAACACGGTTTAAAGTAAAAGCTGCGGTTTCTAATGCAAAACCCCAAAACGATTTAGGCAAGTCGGTTTGGCTCATCATCGATCGAACCATGTCTAGCAAAGTTCGATTCCTCCTCTCGGATACACCATTCCATTGTGGTGTTCCCGGTGGAGTGAGTTGTGGAACGATTCCACACTCCTTTAGATAATCACCAAATTCGTGGCTCAAGTACTCTCCACCTCGATCGGAACGCAAGACCTTGATCTTTCGATTGAGTTGGTTCTCAACTTCATTCTTGAACTCCTTGAACTTTTCAAAGGATTCAGACTTGTGCCGCATCAAGTAGATATACCCGTATCTACTATGATCATCGGTGAAAGTGATGAAGTATGAATAACCTCCTCGTGCACAAATGCTCATAGGTCCACACACATCGGTATGTATGAGATCTAACAAGTCGTTTGTCCTAATCCCTTTGTTAGGAAAAGGCGCTTTGGTCATCTTTCCCATCAAACATGATTCGCATGTGTCAATTGGCTCGAAAGCGAATTGATCTAAGAGACCAACGGTTTGCAATCTCTTAATGCGTTTCTCGTTGATATGACCTAAGCGGCAATGCCACATTAGAGTCGTACTTTCATGTGAAATCTTACGTTTCCTACTGTCACGTTCAACACTCAAAACATGTTCGCTAGAATCAAGCACATAAAGACCATTCAATAAATGCGCAACACCATAACAAACATCATCACGCAACAAAGTACAACTTTTGTTCTTTATTACAACACCAAATCCATCCAAGTCTAAACAAGAAATAGAGATAATGTTCCGAGTGATACAAGGAACTACATAGACATCTTTGAGTTCCAAAATGAAACCAGAAGGCAAAGTTACATCCACATTCCCAACGGCCATAGCGGAGACACACGTGCCGTTACCGACGCGGAGTTGTACTTCGCCTTTCTCGAGCCGCCTCCTACTCTTTAGTGCCTGCACATTTCGACAAATGTGAGCACAAGAACCGGTGTCAAAAATCCAGTCTGTGTTAGAGGTAGCGAGAAGGGTTTCAATGACAAATATACCTGAGGTAGAAGGCTGGACGGTTCCCGCCTTCTTGTCAGCGAGGTACTTGGGGCAGTTCCTCTTCCAATGGCCCGTCTTGCTACAGTAATAGCATACGGTCTCGGAAGTGGCCGGATTCTTCTTTCTCTTGGAACCCTCGGGAGCTCCCTTGGCCGGACCTTGGGGCGTCACCGGGCCTTTGCCCTTTCTAGTTCGACGGGTCTTTCTTTTCTTGCTCTTCTTGCTCTTGTCACTCACCGCAAGAACATCTTTGGGGCCCTTCTCTTTCTTGAGACTCTCCTCCGTCTCGACAAGCATGTTTTGGAGATCATCCATGCTCTTGTCCATACCATTCATCCGGTAGTTCACAACAAAACCGGTGAAGCTGTGAGGGAGAGAGTTGAGAATAAAGTCTTGAATCGCCCCTGACGGGAAGGGCGTATCAAGCCTTTCAAGCTGCCGAAACAACCCCGCCATCTTCATGACGTGTGGCCCGACTTCATGACCCTCCGCCAATCGAGTATTGGCGACGGCCTTGATGAGACGAGCCCTTTCGGTGCGGGCCTTGGTTTGGAACATGTTCGAGAGACGAGAGACCATTTCAAACACTCCTAGACCACTATCCATGAACTCCTTTTGGAGTTCTGACTCCATGACAGCGACAATCAAGACGGACATCTCCATGTCGTCCGTGACGTGCTTGTCATGTTTGTCCTGATCCGCTTTAGGGGCATCCGACTTGGGAGCCGCGGGGACGGGAGTGGTCAAGAGATATTCCTTCTTTTCAAACCTAAGGACAAGCCTAAGGTTCCGGTGCCAATCCAGAAAGTTGGCACCGTTGAAGGCGAGCTTCTCTTTCTCTAAAAGAGAACGTAGCGAAAAAGACGAGGAAGACATCTACAACAATTTTCAAATTAAAGGTCAATTAGTTTATGTTTTGTTTTAATTTCCAATAAAGTAAAACTTTCACTACTTTAATATAAGTCCCTAAAAGTAATGAATTTCCAAGACCCCCACTTTCGTTGAGATGATGCCGGCGTCGGCACAACATCAAAGCAACTAATAATGAGGTAGGTTCTCCTTAACCAATCATACAACTTTATGACTCTTGGTTCGCGTCGCGAACTTCACTCCAATGTCCAATCCGATTAGGGTCCATTGTTAAGTAACTCCTCTCTATTTGCTCCTTGCAAATCCGATTTACACCCCGACTACCTATGGTGGACCACGATGTCCGCGTCGGCGGAATGCATCAATGGCCGAACATAAGGCGTGAAGGGGATAGAGAGAAGGAGAGTGATTTGGCTCAATCGTTTGGGACAAACAATTATGTGACTCTTGTTTGGTGGTCGTGTAAGCATACACCCATACCTATCCTATGACATTCATAGCATTCACAAACATTCACATAATAAGCATCTCAAGCATTGTTGTGGGTTTGTATGGCTCCCGCTTGCATTAGTTTTCGCCGCATCTCCATGTAGCAAAACTAATCTAACCTTTGTCCCTCCCACTAAATTCTATATGGATCTAAATCCTATATAAAATAAAGGAACAAAATTACATGTGTAAATTTCTATTCCCATCCTAACCTTAGGGGCATGCAAGCCACACAAGTTACACAAAAATTAATCAAAATTAATTAATGGCACCAAAGGCCTAATTACACACAATCACACATGCATTCAATTTACAAACCACAAGGCATTGAATCATGAGCCATACTAAACCCACATCCTCCTACAAAACAAAGTTAGCACAAGTCTATCCGCTAGTGTACTTTGTTTATAATTAATGACTTTCAAGTGTCTTTGCGTATTATTTGCCATTCGCAATTTCCGTGTATAAATGCTCAAATTTCAAACAACCAAACTTGTTTAAATTCCTTTTGAAAACTTTTCAATCATCAAAAAACTGAAAGGAGATCGCACAAGGAGTATCCTAATTACTTTTTCAACTAGTTTGAATAATTAGATAAATAATACTTTGATAAAAAAATATCTAATGGGACACGACAAAAACCACAGTTTTCGGTCTCCAAAAATTATGAAATAATTTATATAAGCTCCTTGTCTAGATTATAAATACCAGTCAAAATTTCAGGAAGAGATCATATACCATCTGAGAGAATCAAAAAAGACAAATCTGAAACAAGTGCGCGAACGCACCGTTTTGAGATATTCTGTTTTTCTTCTCAACCATCCGGTCTGAAAGATCACCTTCCATCCAGTTTTTATACATACAATATACATAGAAAAACTTGTTTAATCTATTGGCTAACTATTCATGAAAAGAAAACCACTAAGTTCTGTTTAAGAAATTCAAGTTACAAGCTTAACAATCGACTAGACCTGTACAGGAACAGACTATCGACCGAAAAGGTTTGACCTGGTTGAGGTACCAAACTTCCATGAAAAATTATGAAATTAATTTTCCTGGAATCCTAACTTAAAAATAAACAACTCTATTCAAACAATTTTCCAGAAAGAGTTCTCAGTTGGTACAGTTTATTAGAACAATCAGTTTGCTCAATAAACCAGATCTGACGAGATCTTTCTTTTCATACTTGAAAAACCACGAATTAATCTGAACCATGCAACATTCTATACATGTCCAGAAAGTGTTTCAAGTCCTCTTTAAATCTAGCCAAAGAACACTGGTACTTATATTCAAAATATAAATCTTTTAAGCCATTCAAACAGAACAGTGCAAGCAGAAACTGGTTCTGCGCACCGTTGCCATTTTATTCACAGTAAATCCATACAATTTCAGAAAAATGTGAATCCAACGCCAAAAGAACCACAATCCACAGATCTACAACTTTCTAGTTGACAGAAAAAATTTCCAGAGAACATTTCATAGCGAAAAACGCATAACAACACAGAAATTGCTGTTTCCAGACAGCAAGCAATAGCATCAACTCTACTAATCCATTAATTAACCAATTTCTCTTAATAAAGTGTCAAAATAACTTAAGCACAACCTGGCTCTGATACCACTGTTAGGAAGTGCATAAATTTAATTTTTAGACTAATTACTCTTAATTAATCCTAATTAAACTAAGTGCAAAGGAGATCTAGTGCAAAAGCCATCCAAACACACAAGAGAAAGAGGGAAAAAGGGCTACCTCTTGCGAACTTGTAATCGCAAGGCTCGAATCCGTCGAGTCGAGGTTGTGCGCACCACCACGCGTGTCTCGGCCTCAAGTCCACCAAGGTATTAACCAAAACCTCGATCTATGCTAGTAGATGAGAGGTTAAGCCTAATCCCTTCCTTCCCTTTGCCTTAATTAACTATTTAATTGGATGGAGGCAAGAGGTGCTCAACACATGAGCTTAAGAGAGCAATGGTGGAGAGGAAAAATTCTGAAATTTTTCCTTTAATTTTCGTCCAAAATATTAGGGAGAGAGAAAAAGGCAAGGTGGCTAGGATTTTGGCTCCCAAAGTGGTCCTTTTATAGACCAACCACTCTCCCAAAAAGTTGTAACTAATTTACAACTATGCCATCACTAGGGCAGCCATAAAATGGGCCTAAATGGGCTCCATTAATTATTTAATTGGTCCTCTAATTCAATTAATTAGTGGCCCAATTAATTGCTCTCAAGTTGGACCTTTAATTTACAATTTAAATATAGGCCCGTTAGCTCAAATTAATTACTTTAATTAATTCATGTTGAACAAATTAATTATCAACACTTTGATAATTATTTAAGGATTAGAATATGCATTAATTTATTTCTATATAATCCGTTTGACTTAATTAATTAATTATGACGGTTCGCAACAGTACATAATTAATCAGTCAACATATCATATTGTTGCATTCCTTAATACAACCAAATAAATAATGCACGCATGGTCAAAACCTATTTGTGTGACCCTTTGAGGATTTATGCTCTGTTGGACATGGAAAATAAATCGCTATTTATTTCCAATAATCATAAGCGGTATCTAGCAACACGTTATGATTCCCAATTCGCATAAATAGTGTACTGCTACAATATTTTTAATCCTGCATAAGAAATAATAGTATTTCCTTGTCTGATTCTTATGTCACATGATATCATCGTATAATCCAAGATAGGAATGTGTCATTCTTGCAGATTATACGTTTCTTGATCTAGAGATGACTGTATCAGTTGCTAGCAAACAATCCATCTCCATCAAGGGGCCCAAACAGATATCATCGCTCACTAAGTTAATTAATGAGGGACATACGGTTTTCTTGATGAACAACTTTTCCCCGCACAATTCAAGAGAACATAAATAAAGTCCGTATAGCAGCCCTTATCAGGAATCAACGGTAGACGATATTTATTGAACCTATCCTCATGTGGAAAAGCTGAACCATCTCAAACTTAGAATCAAACTCAAATGAAATAAATAATGACACATAACACAATCCATATATTTATTTCACTGGGTCGCGTCCTGTACTATGTTCTATAACATATACATATGCAATTAAGTTGGCAACTCCTTACCTATGATCTGTAGAACTTAATCATCACTTAACTTGCATACTAATCTTATCCGATAATTAATATTCCTTGTTAATTATCAAGATTACGGACCTTTTAGATTTATTATTGTCATTTAATTATAAATGAACTACAGAGATCTACAATTCAGATCCTCAACCTGAATGATCTGTCAATTAATAAATCAAGGAATAAATGATAAAATATCATCAATCACATAAACCATAGAAGTGGCCATTTAATAATTGGCTCCTAGGACATAACTCTAACAAAAATGACCGTTCAAAAACAACAGTTTTTAAATTAGATCTAGGTAGATCTAGTTTGAAATGACCGATCCAAACCGTCCAATATGATCTCCCTATTGAAATCTCCATGCAGACCAAATTTTATATATTTTTTAAAATTTTTAAGTTTTTTTTTTTGAAATTTTAGAAAAGCATTAATCTAATTAATTTTGAACCGTTCAAAAACATCAGTTTTAAAAATCTGAAAAAAAAACTTAAAAATTTTTAAAAAATATATAAATTTTTGTCTGTATGGAGATTTCAATAGGTAGATCATATTAAACGGTTTGGATCGGTCATTTTAAACTATATTTAGGAGTTTTGATCGCAACTCACGGACCCTCTCGTGAGTTGCAACTCACCATAGCAAAACTCTCTCTCTCTCTATATATATAGAGAGAATATCTATTGTGAACCATGATGCATAGAGGTCTTCGTGCACTATGATTGTTTGATCGGTGATTTTGCAAATTGACAAATCTAAATTAACTAATCCAATCTATATATTGAAATATAATAGCAAACAAAAATTTACAATTTAAAAAAAATTATTATTTTTTCGAATTTTTTAAAGCTTGCCATTTTTGCTACAAATTAGTGTATTTATAGCAAAAAAGACAAGCTTTAAAAAATTAGAAAAAAATAGTAAAAAAATTTAAAAAATAAAAAAATTTTGTTTTCTATGAGATTTCAATATATAGATTGGGTTAGTTAAATTAGATTTGACAATTTGTGAAACCACCGACCAAAACGGTCATGGTGCACGAAATATTATATGAACCATGGTTCACAATAGATTTACTCTATATATATGACAAACTTCCAAAAATTTTCAAGAACTTCATTAGTGGGAACTTGAGAAGTTTATAACATCGTTGTTCGCACTGGCTGATTTCAATCTAAATTATCTTCTTTTATGTTTTATAATTTTGTCCTAAATAAATGACAGATTAAAATTTCAAAAAGATTTTGGAGTATCTCATTGGGTGCAAAAACATGTACGTGTAGCAAAGTTCATGCGATTTTTGTTTTTCGGTGACATATACAACGGAGTCAAAGGAGAAAATATGGTCAAAAAGAGTTCTCTCGATCTCGTCATGACCTTAGTTTTGTTATCTTAGTCCAAATTAAAAAGGTTCAATTATTGGCGGCCCACCCCATTCATAATTTCATAACATAAAATGACAAAAAAAAATGAGGATTTCTTTAGTTATTACCAAAGATTAATTGTGCGCGTGATTTATCAAATAAGGATGCAGATAAATGTACAATGTTTCTAGCATGGACACGTCCAACTGTGTGGCTTGCCCATGGCCGACCCGTAAGAAGAACAAGAATATTAGTCGGACCATACAACGAGAGGTTTTCCAAAATAAAAAAATCCTTCTCTCCACTCTCATTTGAGAATGAGAATACAAGGATTTCTCCTTTCATAGAATATCTTAATTCTGTTGTAGAAAGTGATCAATCAAATTTTGAATTCTATCCTATATTCTCTCCGTTATTATCTATATATGTGTCAAAATACTATGTATTTGCATATTATGACTAGCTGGTGTTTTGAAAAACAAAGCATAAGATTTGAGTTTAGTGGGAAAGGGTTTTCCTTGGATTTGAACCGATAATTTTTGGTTTCGCAAATCTTTTTCTATCATTCGAAAATACATCCTATATAAATGGTTTTCGCCAATAATGAAGGCATAAATGGGTTCCATATATACTTACATTGATGAAATTATATATAAAAACTATGAGTAATGTTAGAGTCAAATATGTTTGACACTAGAGTTAGTCAAACATGATCGGGTCTTAGTTTTTTAGATTACAACGATCAATTCAAACTGCTCAACTTGTTCTCTATAATAAAATTTTTTTAGAGATCAAATTTTATATTTTTTAAATTACTTTATTTTTTGAATCTTAGAAAATCTTTAATCTAATTAATTTTGAATCCTCTAATTTAAAAAAATCCAAAAGATAGTTAATTATTTTAAAAGTATATTAAAATTAGTCTAAAAAATTATTACTAAGATCATATTGAGCGGTTTTGATTGGCCGTTTAAAATTTCAATAGATTAGTCTTGGGTCGCGTTTGACTATAGCATTACTAAGAAAATGATTAATTAATAATAATATATAACAACTGTATACATATTTTTTGAATTTCATTTGGCGATCTACAATACTAATAATTTTGTTAACTGAAAATAACATTATATAAGAAATATAAAAAAATAAAATTATAAACATTTGAAAGAATATATCATTCGGTTTTGATCGATGACTAATGAATTTCAAATATATGAAAATCATTACCCAACTTATTATTTAAACCATGTAACTATTTCCATGAATTTCATCTCTTTTTTTTTCATTTGGATAATCATTTATCAGTTGTTACGGTTGTCATGCAATATATATATATATTTGTGATTATGTTCCTTGGTTTGTAGTTTTTAGTTGGAACTTAAATAAAGTTATATAAGAAACGTACAATTCTCTAAACCCAGCAAATAAGTTCGAATTTTAAATTATGTTGATAAAATTCACAATTTCTTTTCTATAATCTCGGATATAATAACTATATCCAAGAATGTATCACCTCTAAATTTAGCATGTATCCAGCTCTTATAACGTTGATCGATTTGATATGTGACTGGATGTCAATCGGTAGGAGAAATGATAATAAGTTTTGATTTTACATCTAAAATGAAAAGAGCATTGATTAAAATAATTAATTTTTTTTTTCAATTTGGAAAGAAAACACAGATGGAAAACTTTTATCCCCTAAAATTTTTTAAATATTTTAGTTATAAAAATTTATATTCTTATTAAATTATGTTTGTCATGTTGACATGTTGATTTTAAATTTTGTTTAGTATAAATATTTTTAAAATTTTTAGCATCGCACGTATTGAATGGAAAAATTACGTTTTTCAGTAGGTGTTTAAAATTAATTTGATTGGAGCATATGTTTCGGTTCTATATGAGGGAAAAAATTCACCGAATGACAAGCAAACTTCCACAAATGATCGAAAGGAAAGAAAGACAAAAAATTATTTGATTAGGATCACGAAACTTCCCAAATAATTACAAAATTAGGTATTGATAGGATTGAAATAGTGAACTAGCACCTTTTTACAGGGACCCAAAACCTGAATATCAAAATACATAAAATAGCATTTTTAATTTTCAGAAACAGTGAAAGGTTTTTTTTGGACAAACTAGACAGAGGCTATCTAGCTAACATAAGCAAAAAAAAAAAAAAAAAAAAAAAAAAAAAAAAAAAGAAAAGAACGAAGAGAACAGAAAAAGTTTTTGTCTAAAAGCTCCAACATCTAGCAGTATCTAACAGCCCCAACTTCTAGCAGTATTTCATAAAGAAAGTTGCTTCTCCTATTATCCAATCATGGATGACACTCATTGGTCTGCTTTCTTGTCGAAACACTCTGTTGTTGCGCTCTAGCCATAAGCCCCAAAAGGTGGTTGCTATAATAGCTTCCTTGAACTTGCTATCCGTTGTCAGGCTGAGCATGTGAATCAAAGCTTGAGAGCAGTTGCTGGTCTGATACACAAGCGAAGTGCCGATTGTATGACTTAGCTTGATCCACAGAGCATTGGAGAGATCACATGAGAGGAACAGGTGTGAGGCAGTCTCCCGTATGTTTTGATCACACATTACACACTTCTCCACAACAGATATGTTTCTTCTAAGCAATTGTTCCTGAGTCAAGATTCGGTTATGAACAAGCAACAGCAAGAAGCATTTTACAGATGGTGTTACCTTAATTGACCAAATTCTTTTGAGAGGAAATTTTAGTTTCCCAGCTGTAATGAGGGCCCTGTATACTGAAGCAGCTGAGTATTTGCCATTTGAAGTCCAACGCCATTTCAAGCTATCTTTGTTAGGAGTAAAAAGCATGTTTGAAGCCGTGTGAAAGGTTAAGATGCCACAGGATCTCTACCTCCCTATTTGAAACATGCTCCAATGCTCTCTCTCTATTTGGGACCATTTGTTGCGCTGCAGTGCACAACCCCAGCTAAGATTCTAAACCCTGTGTGGCGGCTACCAAATCTCCTAATGTGGGGCGAGTTACTTGACATGTGATAGCCCCTTGTGTTGTTCTCAGTCAGTGAAATTCTGTATTATGAGCACATCCAAATTAACACTAAATAATCCGGATTTCCAATTAGAAAGGAACTACTCCCCAAAACACAGCCTGAAAACCTACTTGCTTCCCACCCTCCCACCTGCTTTTGATCTGATTGGCACTACTTAAGCTTAAATTAGACTAATGATTTCAGCACCGCACTTTGAAAAAGCTAGCCGATCAGATAATAAAATGTTGAGTTAGTGCGCATTGAGAAAGATGGCTCGAATTACTAGACAAAACAGTAATTGTCAGTGACATAAGGCACTATTATTAGAGTTTTTTTTATTTGTTATTTGTTATTTTTGCAAATATATCCAATAGACTGTGAAAATATATGGCACTTCAAGATTGGAGATTTTGTTAAAATGTTATAGATGCAAAGATGGATCAATTAACCATTGCACAGATATGAATTTTACTTGAATAAATAAGAGCATATGAGAAATTATTATCTGAAATAAACACCAGATGGTACTATGCAATTAAGGATCCAGACTCAATTTTATCTGTCAAAAATTTGGGGTAGCATGAAACCAATTTATGAGAGGTTATGAAAGAAAAAGCTGGATTATTTGGTCCAGTGGTTTGTTTATTCCGCGCAACTAAGTGGTCCTTGGTTCGATTCACGTAGAGAGCATTTATTTTCAAATTTCTTATAACAAAATCGTTGGTTTCAAACCAACCTTCAAAAAAAAGAGAGGTTATGAAAGAAAGAAGGTTTTCTTCCAACGTGGGGATGCACTTATATTCCAAGAGAGGACAACCAAAATAGCTGATCAGATTTATAAATTTGCAAGGATAAATAGAATTAGTTGCATGGATTATAAAATGCCCATGTTTCCTATGATGTTTTAGGGATAGACAGTCAACAAATGTAATGTCTAAACTCTAAACTCTGTTTAATGAAATTTGTGCTCAAGAGCTTTTAGTGGCAAAGAAAAAAAAAAGAAAAGAAGGTTTGCTTCCTACCCACCCACTGCCTCATAAAAAATGTGCACACACTAAAATCACACCAAATATTTTTATGTCAATATACTTTTAATTTGGCGCATTATAGAGTAATTTGACCAGCACTTTGCCTACTGACTAATTAATAAAAGCCAGGAAGGGAAAAGTTTAAGCATTATTAGCCAAAGTTGTAACTATCAGTAAAGAAAAATAATGAATAAATTAAGCCAATCGTGGGGGGTGATTAGTTAAATATATATTTTCTGAGATTGCAAATCTATTTTTTTTTGGTAATTTTCACTTAGTGGGGGAAAAGTGAGACAAGAAGCTGAGTTGTCTAGACAGAGACCTGTTGTCTTAACGGGTTGGATTTTAGTGATATATCAATACCCATTTAGCTCTAACAAATCTTTGAACAATTACAGTGTTAACCATTTATATCAAATAGCGCTGCCATACTATTAGGAACCTCAAAAAAAAAAAAAAAAAATGGCCTTTCCCGCAAAGAAAAGCTTTTTGCACCTTCTTATAACGATCTTATTTAGAGGTGAAGTTAGTGTTTTTTTTTTTTTTTTTTTTTTTTTTTTTTTACCATAAGAGGTGAAGTGTTAAACAAACAACCAAATTTATTGTTTAAAAGAAACCCAAGATTCAAATCATGCACTTCATAACATATTATTGCTGAACTTCATTATGGGCATGCTCTGAAATGAATTCAGTAATCTCCGTATGCTTTGGTTGGACATTGGTTCCCTAAACGGGTTAATGGGTTGCGCTCCTGTTTTTCTCTAAGCATGAAAGTACATACAAGGAACAAAAATGCTGAAGAGTAGGGAGCAGATCTTTGCATTGCTAGCAAGTAGCAAGTGGCATCTGTGTCAGTATACTTAGTACCATCCTGAATTAATTGATTAAAAAGTTTACTAATGAAAAATTGGATTGATTTCTAAAAGCTGATGGCTATTACTCTATCTTGGTCCACACAATCATTAGGCTATAAAGCATAGAATTGTGGGTTATATTTGAATTTGGAACGCCAACTTGGACCCGATAATTACATGCAAAAATTTTATATACAAATACAATACAGCATTCTGGAAAATTATTTTTATTTATTGTAATACAAAACATAGATTTCACTAAATTTGTTTTTAATCTTTCTGTTGCATCTAAAAATTAATATATGTTTTTTTTCGTACTAATCAGTATCCAAAAAATCATTTCAAGAGATTTAATATACTATAATTAAGAGAGATGATTTATTGTGATGGTCAGTAAGATTTTTAATTTGACACCAACCACTTCTTTCACCCCGCATATTCCCATGCAAATTATAGTCCCGATTCAGTCTCTGCTAAAGTTTGGTACTTTTAAGATATTTTGGTCTGTTGCATCTCTGCAATGTAGTTTTTGTATGTCTTGAAATCAGCAAGTAGCTGCAAATTATAATTATTTTTTAGATAATGACTATAATACCATTTTTTTGCAATTGATGATTTCTGTTATAAATAAATTCGTTAAGTATATTTTATTTTCTATGGATTCTAATCGGATAACAAGTCTGATCAATTCACCCTCAAATCTTTATTCATTAAGGAGGTGTTTGGATATGAAAGAATTTAGTTGTGCACTTATTTTAATTTTATAAATCATATTTAATATAATTAAACAACAAGCACAACAATATTGTAGAATGACATATTTAGTGTAATGGAGGGAGAAAACGGTTTTTACCTATTCTTGTCTCGTAATAAGGACGATCGACTAAGGCTTTGGAATCGGTGGCGTGCTCTCGAACACCTTCTACTCCTTGTTATTGAGTCCACCAAAAAGATTAACTAAATCCTAATAATTTGTGCTAGCAAATTTTAAGATGAAGCTAATATTTGTTTTTTTCTTCGATTAATCAACAATTAATAAGAAGAAACTATTGCTCAACACATGAGCACCTAAATGAACTTGACACAGCAAAAAACTAACTTTTCTTCCTTGTAATTTCGTTCTCATAGAGAGAGGAAGAGAGAGGAGAAAGTGAAGAGCCATGTCCATTTGTTTCTTCCTAAGTCCCTTCATATAACCCACTAATGAGTCCTTTCAATTAACCAATAATTAAAGGACAATTTTACCCTTAGAGGGCCAGCCATAAACAAGGCCTAAATGGGCTACATCACATGTATTATTAGTCTATTAATCCATTTGTTAATTGTCTTCTCAAGTTGCTTTCAATTCAGGCTCAATTAGGCTTATTAAATCAAAGCCTATATATTCAATATAATTCCTATAATTATATTAAATTAATATTATTAAACTAAATTATCAACTTATTGATAATTATTATTGTATTAGCATATGCATTAATTAAGTTTCATATGATCACTTTGATTCAATTAATTATAACGGTTCGCAATGGTATATAATTAATTAATCAACTTATCATATATTGCATTCTCCAATGCAAATAAACTAAATAATGCACCATTTGGTTAAAGCTTTATTTGTGTGACCCTCGAGGATTTATTTTATGTTAGCCATGGAATTAAATCATTATTTATTTCCAATAATCATAAGCGGTATCTAGCAACACGTTATGATTACCAATTAACATAAACAAATACTATATTATTATAGTATTTCAATCCTGCATATGAAATAAAGTATTTCGTCGTTTTAATTCTTATGTCATATGATATCACTGTATAATCCAAGATAGGAATGTGTCATTCTTGCATATTATACATTTCTTGATCTAGAGTTGATCGTCTAGTTTGCGCCCATACGATCTAACTCCATCAAGGGGTCCAATAGATATCATCACTCACTAGGTCTACTAATGAGAGACATACGATTTTCTTGATGAACAATTTTTTCCCGCACAATTCAAGAGAACATAAATAAAATCCGTATAGCAGTCCTTATCAGGAATCAACGTTAGACGATATTTATAGAACCTATCCTCACGTGAAAAAGTTGAACCATCTCAAACCTAGAATCTAACTCTAATGAAATAAATAATGATACCTAACACAATCCATATATTTATTTCATTGAG
Organism: Rhynchospora breviuscula; assembly: GCA_027562975.1. Taxonomy (NCBI): domain Eukaryota; kingdom Viridiplantae; phylum Streptophyta; class Magnoliopsida; order Poales; family Cyperaceae; genus Rhynchospora; species Rhynchospora breviuscula. The sequence continues at coordinate 12,975,672 of CM050400.1, read as the reverse complement.
TCAAGTTATGTGCAATGTTACGATAACATCCACATATGCAATTAAGTTGGTAACCCTTTACCTATGATTTGTAGAACTTAATCATCACTTAATTTGCACACTAATCTTTCATGACAATTAATGTTCCTCGTTAATTATCAAGATTAGGGACCTTTTTAGAGATATTATTGTCATTCTGATAAATGATCTATAGAGATCTACAATTCAGATTCTCAACCTGAATGATCTGTCAATAATAACTCAAGGAACAAATGATTTAATATCATCAATAACATAAACTAAAATTAAGTCATTAAACTATTGACTTCTAGGACATAACTCCAACAAAATCGCCTAAGAATAAATTAAGAATTAATTATTCGGAGTAAAAAATATAAAATATTATTCTTATACGATCAAGAGAATAAGTATTTTTGAGATCTAAACACATTAGGAATAAAATTTATTCCAGATGCTGGACCACTTAAATATAATATTTTAGCTCCAAAATATTTATTCTTCATCGTTTATGATTAATATTTTTTACTCCTAATAATTAATCCTAATTTTATTCTTAAATGATACAAACGCACCCTAATGCAGGATATTTCATCATTTATTCGTTACTTCTTTTGACCTCTTTTGTCCATATATCCTGTTTCAACAACTACGGTGAACCAACGAAAATCATCCAGAATCAGAAAGCAGCGCGTATTAAAAATTAGAAAAAATTAAAAACAATCTAGACGTTCAAAAGATCGGGTCTGGAAAAACAATAATTTGTCAAGGGCATATTGACTATTGAGCAATCGAACAAAAAAAAACTCATTGCTTTGTGAGATGAACAAAGATTTAAAGCGCAGTAGTGTTGACCGCGAGCAATGCTCTATAGTGCCCTATTAGGTAGCTCGGTTTGTCTTATTTAGGACACAAATAATTTTCAAAGTTTTGATTATTATTTTAAAATAGGCCCCTGGGACTGGGTACTGGGTACTGGGTAGACTTTCTCTAACTCTAATCCCTTCAATCCGTGTTTTTTCTTTTTTGAAGGTTTAATCCGTTTTTTTTTTCAAACCATATTTCTCTTTATCCAACAAAGTTTGTGTTGTTAAAACCAGGAGACACTATTTTTAGATACTTATCTACCTTTCTATTTATTTTCTGGAACCACTTGTTTCAACTCTCATGCTCATTTCTAAAATCTTCCTATGAAGAACTTGATTTAAAATTTTGGTCTTAGCACCTCCGCCAGTATTTAAGTTCTCAGCGAAGAAACAAGGAATTGACCATGTTTATGACTGTAAAATACCTTATTGGGTCAGCAGGGCCTAGTGGGTTCGGGTCGAGGTCCACCGCAGAGGAGGTAACGGAAGCATGTACCCACATTAGCTCCATCACAGCCATCATCACCGGTAAATATATACACTGCACCATTTCTTATCAAAACGGAAGGGAAAAGCACTATCATTATTCATGCATGCATTGTACAATCATAAGCAATGATTATACACTAAGATATTGTGAAACTAACTGATGTTTAGGTGATCAGTAGACAAAAGATTGAATAGGCAGGAGAGGTCATGACAAGTTGACAAAAGCTAGACATAAACCTTTCTTTTTTTTTTATTTTTTATTTTTGAAAATTTTAAACATTTTCAATAGGAGCTACATCTGGTATTGGGGCAGAAACAGCACGCATTCTGGCAAAGCGTGGAGCACGGCTTATACTGCCTGTTCGCAGCCTGACATCGGCAGAGGAGATGAAAGCTCGTATATTTTCTGAGTGCTCCGGATCAGATATCATTATTTTGCCTCTTGACCTTAGCTCTCTTGCTTCGGTTCAGAGCTTTGTATCACGCTTTCTCTCCCTCGGTCTTCCACTCAATCTTCTCATGTATGAAAGAGAATTGTTTTCTTTAAATAATCAGCTTGCTATATTTAGTAACTATTTCAAGGAGGCCTCAATCCTTATATGATTGATATATGTATATCTTGGAGGGTAGATCCAGTGATTATTGAATACTCCATTTAATATTTCATGTTTACCGTTTTCAGAAACAATGCTGGAAAGTTCCCTGACCGGCATGCAGTTTCCGAGGATGGTATTGAGATGACTTTTGCGACCAATTACTTAGGTTTTAGCTATTTTCTTATTTTTATCTCGTATCTGCATGAATTTATCTAAAACTTATACTTATTTTGGTATTCACATATTACATGTTTTTCAGGTCATTTTTTACTTACAAAGCTTCTCCTTGAAAATATGGCTGAGACGGCCAAGGAATCGGGTATTGAGGGACGGATTGTTAATGTTTCTTCCACCGTCCACAGCTGGTTCACTGGTGATGGAATCCAATATTTGGATCAAGTTACTCACAAAAAGATGTACCTAACAATCTAAAATTTTCATAGAAATTTATTATTTTTTTCTAACGCTAATTAATATCCAACTTATATATATATACATTTAAGAATTTTTGGTGAACAGAACTGATGTATCTTTCCTCGTTTGTAATTTACCAGACCATATGACCCCACAAAGGCCTATTCGTTCTCAAAACTTGCCAATGTTCTCCATGCTAAGGCACTTTCAGAGCGAATTAATGTAAGAGAACTTATTATATATTTTCGTGTATGTAATGCAGTTAAGTTATTTGATGCATCATTTTATCTTGAAATGATTCTAATCATAATAGTTTGGTTGACAAGGAAATGAAGGCAAATATCACAGCCAACTGTGTCAATCCTGGTGTTGTAAGAACTCACCTAACCCGGGACCGAGAAGGCCTGATGACTGGTACGAGTGATATCCTTCACTGAACATTTTTTTAGAGTATAATTTCTAGAATGCTTAAAGTTCAAGCTGTTACTTATAGCTTGAACATTGCCATTGAATTTATAGAATCTTGTTTTGGTAGTTTTGTTAAACAAAGTCACTGTTTATAATGCAGGTCACATAAAATATATCATATTATCATATATGTCAACATTGTGAACTTGACTGAGACTGAAATTTTTAGTATATTCTGCCCGATACAGATCTGATGTTCTTTATTTCATCAAAGTTTATCAAAACAATACCACAAGCGGCAGCCACCACATGTTATGTGGCAGTGCACCCGGCAATGACCGGCGTGTCTGGCAAATACTTCTCAGACTGCAATGAATTGATGCCATCGAATCTGGCATCAAACAGCAAGGAGGCATTGAGATTATGGAACTTCTCTGATAAATTAATAGCTGAGAAAGCGCAAGTTGGCGTCAAATCCTTTGTGTAATTGAGTGTGCAATAGAATTATTTTTTTTCGGTTAGGGGGGGGGGGGGTAAAAACTTCCTTTATTCTGATGTTTCCTGATGAATGAATTACAATTCATCTTATAGGTGATTTGTACCGTTGGTTGGTACAGCAACTGATACATTGTACACATATAACGGTTCGGTTGCCAAAAAGATAAAAAATTAAGTAGGTGACGAACATTTGTTTCCCTAATGGCTCCCTATTTTTCTTTCTAAGCATACGATGATTATTTCTGTGGCTAATTAGTCCCTACTCTGAATGTTATTTTTCAGATTTATATTGGTAGCTACTGTCAATATGAAAGTTTGAATGCTTGGAAAATGCAACAGTAGAACTTTTAGGCTTAAGAAGTTTCATTCTTCCTCCAAGAGAAAGAACTCTTCTTTTCTAACCGTAACCGGACAATTCCTTTAATTGTAGCAAATAAATCAACAAAGAAATATCTTTTAATCTATATCGATTTTTCATCAACGATCAAGTTATTATTATTTTTTTCAAATATCACTAAATTAAATTGATGCATACCAACATTCTATCTAAATGATAACTAATATATGTATAATTTTATTTTTAGATATTGAAAAATACTATCATGTTTCAGGATTTTCAAAATAAAATCATTTTTTAATATATCTACCGTAGTTAAAAACATATAAACGGACAAGTTTAAATTGTTTATTTGCTAAAATAACCACCACAATAATTTTGTATAAATTATTTCTTAAAATTGTATTTGGGTTTATTTATCCTCTCCATCATTTGGGGATATGGGTGGGGGACCAGCGCTCCAATGTGGAATCATGTGGTTTAAGTATAGGCAGGAAAATATAATAGCTCCATTTGTACTTCAAATGGTTTTCTATTTGCATGCCAACAGGAAAAGTTTCTAAAGTATTATTTTCTCTACAAGCACAAGCTTGACTGTGGACTATATATATAATATATATTTTTTATAACAATTGAATTGAACCTTTTATATATCACTTGCTTTTGACGTTGTATAATTGTTTTCCAGAAGGTAGCGTAATTAATAAACCCTGCACCTTAAGTATATTGATCAATATATTGCAAAATATTTGACTATTTGTTGGTCAAAAGACCTCCGCGAAACAATATAGAAAGTGTAACCTCTCTTAATGAACGAATTAATCAGAAAGCACATGACAGTACATGTGTTGTCAATCATCATGATTTAATTTGCATCAATTGCACCAGTGCTCAAACCATAATATTTGATGAAGTAGGTTATGTAGTTATATTTATCTGTTGTAATTATTACGGTTAATTTAAGGGAAAAAAAAAATCATGTCATGATCACTCTACCCCACTGCATATTATTTTTAGTGTGATAAGCATAATTAAGCTGTCAATTTGAAAGTAGTTAAATTCAGAACAAACTAAATATTTTCTTCCAAATATCTAATATGATTATTTGAGAGTTAATAATGGTCTCAAAAGGACCTTGGTTGATTTGATTAGCTTAAACTTTTTTTTTGCTTTTTTTTTGTAAGTTGAACAATTATTGAATCATTACCTGCAGAAAGGAGGCGTATGATGTAAGTACAATTTTTTTTGTTTGTTTTCAGATGGTCCCAAAATTTTTTTGAAGGCTCAGATGGTCCCAAAATTGAATCTTATCTTCTTTATTTTAGATCAAATAGAGTGAATGGCACGGAAGCTTTACCTCCGCAACTGAAACATGCTACCTAAATGAACATTTACATTTAGAACTAGCAATCTCGATCATCTGTGGCGGTTCGAGACGACATATGGTGTCACACTCAGATCTGAACTGAAGATGTTGATTTGATTTGTTAATTTGGTTTCATGGGAATCTTCTATTAGTGATCTACTCTACATGGTCTGGGTACCTGTAAACACGGTTTACAAATACCTGCTCGTTAACACAGCCTGGAAAATTCAAGCTTCCTTCCCTCCCACCTCTGTTTATTCTATTTTGCCACAATTAATTAGAGTATATTTTACCTAATTATTTCAATATTCACTTTGTTATTTGATTTAATCATTAGATGAATATATAAATAGCACTGTTGGAGTTGTTCGATGTTTCTATTTCTTCAAATCAAGCCTAACGAATGGCCCAATTTTACTGTTTTCTCTTTCAATGAATAAAATGAAATTTTATTTGAAGGAAACCTCTGAATGTATAGCTAGTTTTATTTTCTTTTTTCTTTTTTGTTAGGCACGAAAATATGCTTCAAATTTTTATCTAACCCCTGCTTTTCGAACAGAAATACTCAAATTTCTCGATTCAAAATAATTGACACAACTATTCCTAAACCCACATCAGAGCAATGCAAGTGTTAGCATGTGATCAAAACTTGTGACAATCTTCAGAACCATTTTATGCAAAATAAAAAGTAAGGATTAATATGTAAAAGATTCCAGCTTTTTTTTTTTTGTGAAATATGTAGAAGTTATAAATGATATCACTACAAAGTGGAATCCAACCTCAGATCCAAACATGCCAAAATATTGCTACTTGTCACTGACATATTGTAGCATCCATTTATCCATGCGAAGATTGAAATTTCCCAATTCCTTTTTCCCCCTTCCACCCACAGTGGCACTTCCAATTAAAAAAGAATGCGCGCACACTATCACCACGCAATAATTAGTAGCTTAATTAAGTTATCTCCTATCTAATCTACTTGTGTTGCACTTGAGAGAGCAATGCAGTATTGCACTTTGCTTGCTAAGAAGAGGCCAGAGGAAAGAAGTGTTAAATTAGCCTAAGTTGTAACTATCAGAGGAGTTAATTAATGGTAATAGCCAGTCGTGGGGTTGATTAATTAATTATTTTCTTAGATCTCAAATCTATAGGTGTTGGTAATTTTCGCTTAATGGGGGAAAAGTGAGACAAGTAGCTGAGTTGGCTCTGAAAGGGACTGGCAGAGGTAGAGATGTTAACGGGTCAGATTCAAGTGGGCTTTTATTGATCCAATTATTAGCATCCAATTACTCATCATGAAGTAGTATAGGCAAAATAGCTATACAGCGGTGCGATTCGTTTAATAAGATAATTTCCTTAAAGGTAAAATTTAAAAAAAAAAAAATACTAAATTTTGTTTTCGATTAATAAGGGAATATGGTTCTTAGGTAGCTAAGTTGGGCTAGTCCTTCACCGGAGATCATTAGCATATATATATATATATATATATATATATATATATATATATATATATATATATATAGTGTGGATTCAATCAAAGCACTTTGACCGAAGTTCCGGTTAAATCCCGTCAAATCTCAATTTTAAAAGTTCAAATGACCGATCCAAACCGTTCAATATGATCTCCATATTGAAATCTCCTTGCACACCAAATTTTACATTTTTTTTAATTTTTAAGTATTTTGTTTTCAAATTTTTAAAAACTACAGTTTTTTAAGGATTCATAACAAATTAGATTAACGATTCTCTAAAATTCTAAAAGAATAGTAAAAAAATTCAAAAAAAATATAAAATTTGGTGTGCAAGGAGATTTCAATATGAAGATCATATTGAACAGTTTAGATCAGTCATTTAATCTTTCAAAATTGAGATCTGACGAGGTTTAACCGGGACTCCGGTCAAAGCGCTTTGATTGAATGCATTGGTTTTTTATAACAAGAAATAATATCAAAAGTCTCATAAATTAAGTTAGTTATCTGAAAATTCTCCGAATATAGTTGATCAATTTAAGCACAGCATGAAAAAAATTCGTAATGGCCGGATTGCAGATGACTCATAATCCAACTCCAATATGCATGCCTCAAGTTTTGTCTCAAGTCTCAACCCGAATAAACAGACCCGAATCAAGTTTTATCAAAACATATTTATGAAATAAAGATGGAAGTTGAGCCTCTCAATTTTAAATATGTATTTAAAAAAAAAACTTTCAGTCAGCATTTAAATCTACAAGTTTTACTTGAAAATTGTTGTCTTTATAGTGACACTAGTTCTTAATAATAAATAATAATAATTTAATCTGCATGCAACATAAAATCTGAAATGTAACCCATTGAAAATCATACTAATTATCCAATAACAGTATTGACCCGAAAGAGAAGTTATCAAAATTTATCCGAAGTTTGTTTTAAACCTGAAATAACCTAATTCGAACAGCCTCTGTCGCCTCTGAACATGATCATGTGGTATGAGGGCCGTTCAAGCGTGCAAGTAAATATTCAATTTGTTAAACAATGGGAGGCATGCAAGCTGCAGCTCGGTTGTGTTTCTAGGAACAAGCAAGTGGCCTTTTGTGGGTATCTTACCTAATTAGGCGCGTATAATTTACTGGTGATTAGATTAGTTAGTTTACCAATTTATATTATTTAATTAACAATAATATTACTCTATCTTGGTCCCTCTGGCACTAATAAGTTAAGTCTTACCGGGCACAAATGTGATTCAGAACAATTAATTTCTATCCGAAACCAAACCGTAAAGTTTGAGCAAAATTTTTTTTCCAAGTACAAGCTCAGTATATAATATTGTTTGGAAAAAGAGAATAATTATACTAGTATATATAACTCCAAAAGAGAAGTCAGGAAAGATACATGAAAAGCACTAACTGCCTCAGCCTAACTGAAACGAATATATCTTAAGTTGGTTTGAACTTTGAACCCGTATATTTACCGACCCATTAATTCCTTACCCAATCCGTTAAGATACATCTTGCTACCTCTAAGGTTACTTTTAGAGAAGGTTCCAAATTAGTGATGCATCAAGCCACGCATTGAATGTTATTCAATTGGAGGTAACCAAACCCCATTAACCCCATGAGATGAACAAATGAAAGGATTTGCTAGTAATTTGCACACCCACACACATAAGTCCAAGATTTCCCTTGAAAAAGGAAAGCTTTAAGGCACCACTGGCACTAATATATGTTGACTCCAACCAATCAAACCCCTAGCTCCCTCTTGGGTATCTTGATTTGTCTCATGCAGCACGAGCATTTATTTAAGTTTTCTATTTTATTTACAAGGTGGGTTCCCACAACCTAGCCTCTCTCTCCAATTTCTCTCTTTTTTCTGTCTTTTTCCACCATATTCTCTCTTTCTCCAACAGATTTTTGAGGCGCTCTTGACCCAGGAGACACACTATATATACCCCCTTTCTCTTCCTTTTCTCCAGCCACATCTCTCTCAACCTCTTGCTTAAATTTAGACATCTCATGATCTCTATCTTCATCTCTATACATATTTCTCTGTACCTGCTCAATATCTGATCCCATATCTCCAAAAAGAGCACAAGATATATAACCATGTTCAAGCAGCTGAAATATTTTATTGGGTCGGCTGGACCCAGTGGGTTCGGGTCGAAATCCACCGCAGAGGAGGTAACCGAACCATGTCCTGACCTTACCCCCATTACTGCCATCATCACCGGTACGTGTTGAAAAACTACAGGGTATCATTGCAATACAATACACAAACCACTTCGCCACAAAGAAAAGCAAACCAATACAAAACAAAAACGCCTAGTACAATTATATCAATTAACAAATTACACTCTGCACCATCCTCAGTCAATATTAAACAAATAACCGTACCAAGATGCTTTATGAAACTAACACAACTTGATGGTTTGGTGGATTTAGTGATCAGTATCCAATGATTGAAAAGCGTAGTGTTTCAAGCACAATTGGAGTAATCAAATCTGTATAGTGTGACAAGTTGTCAACAATCATACCTAACCTAATTTATTTTTCCCTTTTATTTCTTTTTGTGAATATCAGGTGCAACTTCCGGTATTGGGGCGGAGACAGCGCGTGTTCTAGCGAAACGTGGGGCCCGGCTAATACTGCCTGCTCGCAGTCTGAAGGCGGCAGAGGAGGCAAAGGCCCGTATAATTTCTGAGTGTCCTGGATCGGAGATTATTATCTTGCCACTTGACCTCAGCTCTCTTGCCTCCGTTCGAAGCTTTGTGTCGCTTTTTCTCTCCCTTGATCTCCCACTAAATCTTCTAATGTATGTATTAATGTAAATTCTTTCATTAATAAGATATTACATGCTAATTTCTAACACTTACTTCAATTAATATTTATCTTAACATCTCTTGCATGTGATTTCAGAAATAATGCTGGAAAGTTTTCTGACCGACATGTGGTGTCTGAGGATGGTGTTGAGATGACCTTTGCAACCAATTACTTAGGTAATTAATTATACATTTATACTTCTTTCTCTTTCTATTTTTTGTCATTTCATTCTTTTTTGTTACTTCTCTATTATCTTTACCCGTCCTAATTTTTCCCTTCTTGATTTTTCTTTAGGTCACTTCTTGCTTACAAAGCTTCTGCTTGAGAAAATGGCAGAGACGGCAAAGATGACGGGAATCGAGGGTCGGATTGTTAATGTCTCTTCTACTATCCATAGCTGGTTCACCGGTGACGGAATCCAATATTTGGATAATGTCACTCGCAAGAAAATGTAATTAACCTTCAATAATATTCTTCAATCATTATACTATACCTCTAAAACAATAATCATCTAAATTGAATTAGCAGTATATTGAGTTAAACTCACAAAGTGAATTTTCTTTAATAATCAACAGTCCTTACGATCCAACGAAGGCCTATTCTTTCTCAAAGCTTGCCAACGTTCTTCACACTAAGTCTCTATCAAAGAAATTAAAGGTATCTTCAATGATTGATTCATTTTGTACTTACTTACATATATTATAATATAGTACATATGCTGTAAGCATTGCACTTCTAAGTTAGTTGATGCATCTTTTTCTCTTAATTAGTTTTTTTAATGTTAATGGTTTGGTTGGATCAGGAAATGAAGGCAAATGTCACAGCCAATTGCGTTCATCCTGGTATTGTACGAACCCGCCTTACACGGGACAGAGAAGGTCTAATAACTGGTACGTACAACATTTTTCATGGTATCTTATTTTTTTTCACGAAGATCCTGCACTTTGAACTTAAACTTTTCAGAAGCACCCAAAGGTTATAACAATTTGTCTATAAAAATCTTACAAAACTACCCAAACTTTTATAATATATTTGCAATTTTGCATTATTAGCTTCTCTACAACACTGAAGCTGACATTTAATTGTTTCCATCCATTTGTATACAGATGTGGTTTTCTTTCTTGCATCAAAGCTTCTTAAGACAATCCCTCAAGCAGCTTCCACCACATGTTACGTAGCAGTGCACCCGGCACTGGCAGGTGTATCCGGCAAATACTTTTCAGACTGTAACGAATCGACCACATCAAAACTTGCATCCAACGACCAGGAGGCCTTGAGATTATGGGAATTTTCTGATAAATTAACAATTGAGAAGGCGATTGTTGGTTTCAAGTCTTTCACGTCTCTCAGAACAAAGCAATTTATCGTGTAACAACTAATATACTCAAATTTAGTGTTTAGATTTATGTACAGTGAAATTATTTGTTGCTCTTGGAGCACTGTTCAAATCAGTGGTGAAAAGGGGGTTTGTTGTAATTAGAAATCCAAATCCGGTGGCGCGCAACACAGCGTGTAGAGTGGTACAGGACCGTCCAATCAGATCTGGATGGATGAGGGAGCCCCGTGCATGTAACCAGATTGTAAAGCCCGAAAAAAATGAATCGTCGAGATCTGATCCGACGGTCCGTGTCGCGCGCTACACGCTATGTCGCGCGCCACAGGATTCGGATTGTGTAATTAGTAGTACTCCTTTACTCCCTTTTGGTAGATGCTCCAGAAGCAACGCATAATTTCTTCCATTGGTGAGGGTGAGCTTGTAAATTTTTTTTACGAAATCCAAGTTTTTTTGTAACATGTAAATGTAAATGTACATAAGATCGATGGATGTGTGACATGCGTTTGCCAAACTTAATGCTTTCATAAATGTTACAAATCTAAGTACATTTGTGATAATGGTGTAAATTGAATTAGATTCCTGTGCCAAAGACAGCATTAAACCGTATTTTGTGGGCCCAATCTGACAACTACAATCAATGCGTGACTAATTAAATAATAACTTGTATTTTTTTTTAAAGTTCTTCACAACAGAAATGAAAAGATATAAGATAAAGTTAGTTATAAACTCATAATTAATTATTCAACGACATCTATATCTAATTAATTTAAAAAAAAACTGCATAAATTATTTATCAGTTTTAAAAAGCTATGAGAAATACCTTTTTTTTTTTTTTAAATCCTCGCTAGCTCTTGTATTTTGTTCCGGTTGTGTTTTGTTTTGCGGAACAACATAGTGAGGGGAAAAAAGATGAGATGGTATTCATGCAGGGGTGCGCTGACAAACGTCTTGATATCTTCCGTGCATTCTTTTATTATGTTTCCTTTTTTCAAATGCTTAGTCAAATGCAAGAGAAGAGAAGCATGTTATTCCTCATGGGCGTTTATCTTTTATTATGATTTTTTTCCTTTCTTTTGGTCAAAAGATTAAAGGGAGGCAAACAAAAATATGTGTTGCCGTCTTTGTCCTTTTTTTGGTCAAAAGTGTAATTGTCAAATGTGGTACTTATTTTATAAAAACAATAGAATTAAGCACGGTGGGAATTACAGTGAAGCAAGGGTGAGTTTTACGAAGTAAATCTGAAAGTTATGATTAATTGAGAAGAAACCCAATATCGCATATACATATTATTAGAGTCGATCATTAGAATTTCGGAATTTAACATAAAAAGAAAATCGGGATACTACGCAATCAATAACCTACCACATGGATAATAAAATGCATGGTGTTGAGGGGTGCATATCAGCGTCTGTGTGTATTCATGGTAACATGTTCTTCTTAATTTGGAATTCCGGCGTCATTGACTTGATTGTTTATGCGTTTCAACTTATGATTTACCAAATCCACATGGATATATATGAAATTCTTTTGGGCCGAAAAAACTACCACCATATTTTAAGAGAAACTGTGTTAATTTGGTATTTTCAATATATTTCTGATCCAACTTTTGACATCTCATACATATAGTTTTGACATGAAAAGATTCTCATCAGATCAATTTATAATTAATATATATCGCCTCAAGTTGATAAAGTTTTGCTTTCCATGCTCGAACAAAAAAAAAAAAAAAAAAACAACAACTACAGCAATTATTGATGTACAATAAAGGCAACAAACGAACTAAATTTAATATGAGTAGTTTATACGCATATTGGATATTAGTCCAGAGCAACAAATATTAATTAATCAACTAACAATAGCTGACAAAAAATATAAGTCGAAAAGGAAGTGTTTTTTTTTTTAATAAAAGGAAATGGATCGAATGGAAAGAACGTAACCGTTACCACCATATTTTAAGAGAAAGTGTATTAGGTATTTTTCAATTTATTTCTTTTGACATCTCATACATATAGTTTTGATATGAAAGGATTCTTATCCGATCAATTGATAAATAATATGTATCTCCTCAAGTTGTTTAAGTTTTGTTTTCCTTGCGAAAAAGTTATCCAGTTGAAAAAAAAAATACAGAAATAATGATGTACAATAAAGAACTAATTTCAATATGATTAATTTATATACATATTGGATTTAGACCAGAGAAGCAAATATTAATTTATCAACTAACAAGTTACAATAGCTGGCACCCGGCAATAATTTAAGCCGAAAAGGAAGTGTATTTTTTAATAAAAAAAGAAAAGAAAAGAAACGGAAAGAACACTAACCGTTACCTGGTACTGTGCCTTGGAAAGGTTCTAATCAGACGGTTGAACAGGAAAAACCGAAAAAAGGCGGAATTTACAAAAGTGACCCTAGAAAACATCATTATATAAATCTTTTCATCACCAATAATAATAAAACGCTTTTCTCAGAACAGCCTTAAAATCCATACTACTTGTGTGAACAAAACATCATAAAACTATGTCATCAAGTTGTTTTTATTATTTTGTTTATTTGTGTTATTCAATTGTTATCCCTCTTCTAAATTTTGCCTTGCTCTTACAGGGAGGCTAGTGACTTTGGATAAACAAAAAAAAAAAAAATAGAGAAATACCAAAATGATTTTAAAATGACGACTATAATAATAATATAATTTTGATTGAAGTGGTAAGGGAGTCATTTTGCAACATAAATTTTTTGCAGCTAAGTTATAGCAATATTTATAATTGGTTGGTTGGTATGGGAATATATTCATGGTGTTTGACACTATTAGAGTGGTAATAGCAATTTTGAGGTTTTGCGGGGTGCACATGAAATCCCACAAAAGAACAAAGAAAAACAAAAACGTAAGTCGGTTCTTTTTCTTTCCTTTATACAATTTGACGAATAAGATATTGGTTCAATAAGAGCAATTTGTCAAAGATTTAGTGAGTGCCAACAGAGAAAAAATAATTGAGGTATCGGACGGTGTATCATGAACTCATTGATTATTACATACATAGAGCAAATAGATTACGAGTTAATGATCCAAGTACCAAACGCGAGAATAAAAAAAATTATATATTGGTCTTGTTAAATGACTCGCAGTTTTGTCACATTACACCAAAAGTCGTTGTACCTCTTCCAAAGGTTCAATCATTGAATTTTTTTTTTTTTTCGTTTTTTCCCCCTCTTTCCAAGTGTCAAGTTCTTCGTTTTATTTTCAGCCTAAAAAAGGGCGATATTTTCTTTATTTTGCTTTCAGTTTTTTTTTTTTCAAAATTTTTTTTGAGGCACTTGCAATCACAACATGACTCGTTATCTTTTCATTTTTATTGTTTATACAAATAAGCCACGGAACAAAAATTCTTAGTCATAAAATTAATTATTTTTAAAATATGATTAGAAAAGCTTTAGAACCTTGAAAAGATTTTTCTAACAATCAATTTAGGATTGAACATATGTTGATGGGGAAAAATATATATATATATATGCATTACTAGTCCTTCCCACATTGCCAGTGGGCCAGTGGCTATACACTAAAAGATGCACCCGAAAAAATTAAAACTAACGTTACTGTTCATACGAATATCGAAAAAAACGTTTAAAAATTCAAAATTTTAAAACTAACGTTGTTAGATCGGCAATCGGAATGCCGATATTGGAAATTGCTTAGATCGGTAATTAGAATGCCGATCTAAGCTTAGATCGGCATTCCAATTGCCGATCTACGCTTAGATCGGCATTCCAATTGCCGATCTAAGACTCCCCCTCCTATATAAGGCGACAGCGACCCCTTCCCACCCCTCTCACTTTCTCTCGCGCGAGACCACTCTCCTCTCCACAGGTATGGTTTTTTTTTTCTTTTTTATATTTAATTTATTTATTTAATTTAATTAGTTTAATTAGGTAATTAATAGAAAAAATAGAATTAATATTGAAAAAATAATTTAAAAATTACTAAAAAATCAGAATAAATATAAATAATTATAATATGTAATTTAAAAATTTTTTATATAATTTAATTAGTTTATTTATTTAATTTAATTAGGTAATTAAGATAAAAAAATAGAATAAATATTGAAAAATTGATAGAATAATTTTTTAAATGTAGAAAAATTTTTTAAAAAGAGACAAGCAGCGCTTCTAGTCGAGGTGAGTTTTTTTTAATATTTATACATTTAATTAATTTATTTTATTGAGAAAATAGGAAATGTTGTTGTATGAGAAAATACAAAATGTTGTTGTATGAGATTGAAAATGTTATTGTATGAGATTGGATTGAAAATGTTGTTGTATGAGATTTGGGTTTGTAATTAGGGGGGATTTGGGTGTTTTTTTTTCGGAAACACTCTAGGTATAGGGGAGATGCTGCCGAAATTTTATTAGATTTTTTACATTTTTAATTTTTATTGCAGTGTAATAAAAATGCCACCGAGAAGAAGAGTACCAGAGACATCAGAGGCACCACCTCGTAGATCTACGAGGCTTCATGGAGATGTGGGCGCTTCTACATCTATCGATGCCGAGGCTTCTACATCAGCCGGTCCTGTTGTTCCCCCCGGTCCTGTTGTTCCTCCCGGTCCTGTTAATGCAGATCGTCTTTTGCATTTAGATGGGTTCAAAGTTCGTGGCACTGGTGTAAGTTATTATTGTTCTTTTATTTTTTTACTTATATATTTCTATGTTGGTATTATTTTTTAAAATAATGAAAAAATAAATATATACAGAATTGGAGGGCAGTAGTACATAAGGCTCAGATGTCACGTACTGCTGAGGTGGACGAGCGTCTGATGAGACTTGGACTGATACATTTCATTCAGTTGGGTCATATGCAGCTCGATCATTCGCTTTTGCAGGATCTGGCCATGTTCTGGAGGCCAGAGACCCACACTTTCTTTTTTCCGCACGTTGGCGAGATGACGGTCACTCTAGAGGTTCGTATCAATACCTATTTGTAATTTTATTTTTTTGGAACTATATATATGTATAAAATTTGAACTATTTGCAGGATGTGGCCTTTTTGTACGGTTTACCTACGAGTGGTAGAACCGTTACTGGACGGACCGATTATGACGCCATACAGTTACTTCAGGATTTTGCGTTGCCGGAGGATACAGACACGGAGATAATTCAGAAATGTTTCAGAGAAAAAGAACAGACGTAAGAAGGTTTTTTTAAAAAAAAATTTATGTTAATTTTAAATATATATAATTCTTACAATCAAATTACATTATAATGTAATGCAGGAAATCTTATTCCGTTAGATTCACGAAGCTGCGTAAGGTTTGGGATCAGATTGGGGGACCTGGCACAAATGATGCAGCGAGAATCGATAGATACACACGCGCTTGCGTGCTGGAGATTTTTGGGTGCGAGTTATTTCCTGACGGCACGGGTGACTCGGTTCCATGTTTCTATCTGCAATTATTGCAGGTTAGCCAACAAATAATGAAAAAAAATCACGCTTATGATATTCGTAAATATCTCACATTTATTCGTAAAAAAAAATTAATATTTGCAGGATCTTCATTCTAGTAACTCGGTGCAGTACAATTGGGGTGGGGCCACTCTTGCCATGCTATACCGAGGCTTGGACACTGCCTTCATTAATAATAATATACATGTTGCTGCTCCTTGGGTGCTCTTGCAATTGTGGTCGTATGCAAGACTGCTACTTAGTCGGCCGAAGATCATTCAGGATTTTGATGGTTGGGGTCTACCCAATATTGACTCGTGTCCGCCTTATGGGAGGTATGTTAATTTCATTTTAATTGAAATTTTAAAAATATGTTTTACTTGATTTTAACAAACAACAAAATGGAAATGCAGGAAGTGGACGACGAGACAGAAATCGAAGAAGGTGACCGGCCCTACTCGCGGTGGGATAGAGTATGCAAGGGATGTCTGCATGAAAATGAAGCCTGAGCACGTCGTGTGGAGGCCTTATGATCACATCAGGGCCCGCATGCCTCGTTGTGCCCAGGTTGAGCAGAGGATGTTCCTTCTACGCATCCCATGCATTCATTATTGGGCTGTGATGTGGCACCACGTAGATCGTGTTATGCATCAGTTTGAGCTCTATCAGACAGTTCCCCCACCGCCACCTCAGGTATATTTAACTCTTCATATACTATTTCATTATTTAATTCTCGCAATTACATTTTGTTGATTAACTGTCATTTGAATAAAACAGGCTTGGTCGAGAATGGAGCAATTGATGGGATATCACCATAATACCTATCGAGGCATTGATTGGCAAGAACTCTTTCGGTCTGAGGTCAACATGTGGACGAACACTAATGAGGCTAGGGTGGTAGAGGAGCGGCCGTGGAGCGAGGATATTTGGACCGACTACCGACGCTGGTTGAGGGTACATGGAGGTGCGCATCTTGTGCAGATTCCTGAAGGGGCAGCGTCTGGTCCGGCTCACGACCTGTCGTACCTTCGCGAGACGCCTGGTCACATGAATTTGGTAAGTTATATTAAGCAAAATTTTGTGCCTAACAAATAATTCAGTAGCTAACAAAAATTGAACAGGTCAAGCATACTTTGCGGGAGGCGTTGCGAGGATGTGCATGGGCTGTCACGAAGGGATTTCGTCGCGCTGGGAAGAAATTGCTGAGGGGGTGCAGCACGTCTTTGGATATTGTTGGCGAGCCTCATCGATTGCCTCGACTCTTAGAGTCGAAGGGTCTTCATTCAGACATCGAGTCTATCCCTGATACAGATGATGAGGATTATGCACCAGAGCCGGGATCTGTTGAGGAGCAGCAGTTTATGCAGGTATAATACATTTTTTAATCACTTTTATTAATATTATTGTTATTTTTATGCTTAATATTCTATAATTATTTTTTATTATTATTATCTGTAACAGCATGATTTCAGTCTGCATGATTGGGATACATTTTTCGATGTTCCACGACCCAGTCAGCCTCTTATTCGGAGCAGACGGTCACATTCCCAGTCTCAGACCACAGAGCCGCACCCTCCACCCCATTCCCAGCCGCAGACCACAGAGCCGCAGCCTCCATCCCATTCCCAGCCCCAGACCACAGAGCCGCAGTTTACTCAGACTCAGTATCCTCCACCTCCACCATATACTCAGTCTCAGTATCCTCCACCTCCACCATATACTCAGGCTCAGTATCCTCCACCTCCACCATATACTCAGACTCAGTACGGAGGAGGGTATAGTCAGCCATTTACGTCTAGCTCCACACCTATCTCTCAGGCGGATGCTTATTACCAGGCATACGGTACTCCACTACAGGACCCATTCACACCTATGTCTCACCATCCAGTCGGCGATTCTGGAGCCTCATCTAGCAGACCGCCTCGTCATCGCACTCCATTGCCTCCCCCCCCTCCTCCCCCAGGACTTGCTCCAGGCCGAGAGCCTCGAAACTTGCTTGGTGCTCCATGGGATTTATCTCCTTCTCAGGAATGGTACCGTCGTGATGGACGTCAGTAGGATAGTGTGATATTTATTGTGATATTTATATTTTTGTATGAGAGTCTTATGATTTTATTTCGGACTTCTATTGCTATATTTCTATTTTGTGTTATGATATTTCGGACTTCTTGAGTTTTTATTTCTATTTTGCATAAAAAAGTTCAAGAAAATTCATAAAAAATCATATGATCTATTGATTGAGTATTAAATAAAATTCCAGAAAAGTATTTCTCATATTGGAAATTAAGGCTGAATATCGTATTAAATATAATTTCGCCTCTAAATTTATCCTTTAACGATGTAACTTTTTCGCACTTTCAGAAAGACTTTTCAACGAAACATTTAAAAAAACGACAAAAATAATCAATTAATAACTATCAATTAATAATTAATTAGATTAATATAAATTAATAACTATCAATTAATAATTAATAATTAATTGTATAAATTTACATTAATATAATCAATGATAACTATCAATTAATAATTAATTAGTAATTAAAATTAATTATATAAAAAAATTTCAAATTACATATTATAATTATTTATATTTATTCTGATTTTTTAGTAATTTTTTAATTATTTTTTAATATTTATTCTATTTTTTCTATTAATTACCTAATTAAACTAATTAAATAAAATAAATAAACTAATTAAATTATATAAAAAATTTCAAATTACATATTATAATTATTTATATTTATTCTGATTTTTTAGTAATTTTTTAATTATTTTTTCTATTAATTACCTAATTAAACTAATTAAATTAAATAAATAAACTAATTAAATTATATAAAAAAAACACGTGAGGGGGGAGGAGGGTCGCTGGCGGCTTTTGGCTTAGATCGGCAATTGGAATGCCGATCTAAGCTTAGATCGGCATTCCAATTGCCGATCTAAGCAATTTCCAACATCGGCATTCCGATTGCCGATCTAACAACGTTAGTTTTAAAATTTCGAATTTTTAAACGTTTTTTTCGATATTCGTGTGAACAGTAACGTTAGTTTTAATTTTTTCGGAAGATGCACATTATTTTGGTAGAACAAAACTCGGAGAGCCCAATAGGCCTATTTAGGCCCAAGAGATCAACAACAGAAAAGACAACAGTATTGTTGTTGATTACAACTTCAATACTCAATTTGGGTTGCAGATTTTTCATAAATTTCTTAATAATGTCTGATAAGCAAACAATCATTTGAGGACGCAACAGTTCCACTTGGTACCATTTGCCACAACCCCAGTACAAAATCTAATTTTCAGAGCATCTGATCTCCATCTCTACACTTAAAAAAAAAAAAAAAAAAAAAAAAATGCCTATTTTACCACATAAGCAACTTCAACAATTTTTATTCAATAATTTCTTTCTTTCTTTTTTTGTCCATGAAGTCATTGAGGTAAGGCATTTGAATTTCTAACAAAGCTGCTCCGTTTCATTCCCATGGCTGCCTCTATGAGGAGCAAATAATTATTGCTTTACTGTCATGTGAGTTCGGATTTTCTGTCGTTTTCTTTTAAGATTTCTAACAAAATATTGCATTATTATTTCCATAAGCTTAATAATATGCACGATCGGTGACAGCAACCATCACTCTGTCTTTTGGTTCTTTTCCTCCTCTCTTCGTGC
Organism: Rhynchospora breviuscula; assembly: GCA_027562975.1. NCBI lineage: Eukaryota > Viridiplantae > Streptophyta > Magnoliopsida > Poales > Cyperaceae > Rhynchospora > Rhynchospora breviuscula. The sequence continues at coordinate 12,955,975 of CM050400.1, read as the reverse complement.
CTCTCTCTCTCTGTTCTGACAACTATTCCAAGCTAGGAGCAGCCGAACATACCCTTTGATGGTTGATTTTCATTTCCAAACTCATAGATTTCATCCCTACTCAACTCGATCCGTGCCTTTCCCTCTTTAGTTTTTATTTACACATCTTCATCTCTTCGATCTGCTAACCGTAGACGTGATGCCCAGCAAAAGTTGTGATGGGAGCCAACTTTGAAGAATTTGTCTTCGGTCATGGGAGTGCCGATGTTGCCAGAGTTTGTTTTTCTCCCCTTTGATCTGTGATTTCTTTATTATTCTTCTATAATTTTCGTTAGGTGAGCAATTTTCCTTTTCAGTTCTTATGATTCTTTTTGTCTTTTGAACCTGAATTGCTCGGAAAAAAAACGAAGGGATCAAATCTCCGTAGGCCTGTTTAACGTGCCCAACGGCAACAGAATGTGCCATTCCGTTTACCGTTCCGTTCTATTAACGGTATGATCATTCCATTTCGTTTTCTGTTTCATTTTAGAAAACGAACTGCCATTCATTCCGTTATACGTTCCGTTTGGACGGAACAGAACGGAACGACGTTCTTTTATACTAAAAACTGCATTATTTGTTGAAAGTTGAAACGGAAGCTAAATGACTCGTTTACCGTTCCATTTCGACAACGGTATGTCCTCTCATTTCGTTTACCGTTTCATTTCTTTGAACGAAATAAATTTCTGTACCGTTATACATTCCGTTCCAACGGAACGGCACGGAAAACGTATAACGATTGTCCTGTCGGCAGGCCTACTCCTCCGTCCTTTGATATTCAATTTTGGTATATCAATGCATTTCCTTTTTCTAAAAAAAAAAAAAAATTATCCCGCTATATTATATCTATGTTTACAAATGCTTCTATGATGTTATAGCTATGTTTACGGATGTTGCCACGCTAATTATATATTTTTTATTTTTCTATAGACCTTGGGTGGTTGGAGAAAGGAAGATGATGGTTTGATTTCTCAATTTTTTAGACACTTAATGCATATTGTTACATCAAGTTTTAACATTTACAAATAAGAAGAAAAAAAAAAAAATCAAAACTAAAGAAACATTACCATATATTTGTAGTATGAGGTTAGGGTCTTCAAGAGGCCAATAACATATGAGTAGTTGTTGTGTGGCGTTGCGGTATGACATTCTTTTGCATAAATGAAATGTGCATGTCGTTAGTCTTTTGCAAATTAAGCTATCGACTTGCTGTTAATGTTCCTTTAACTTTTGCATGTTATTGGTTGATATTTGTTATATATTCTATGGTAATAAGCTTTTAATATGTGCAATTTGGTGCTACAGGTTATACACAAAAAGAGCAAAAAGACATTTGATTTTCTTTTAACTTTTCCTCAGCTACAGATTAGGTATGCTCCTTTATGTTTGTCTATTGATGATAGTATTTTGTATAGCTGCATAGTAATAATTTGCTAGAAATGGATGTGTTGATTTATATACATATAATGATATAGTAATAGCTCAATCACAAGTCTGATTCTTATATATATGACAAGTCCAATTAATGAAGTTGAGGAAAATTAAATTACCATAAGAACTTATTAAAATAAACTTGATCTAACAATATATACTGATTAGAAAAAATATATTGAAATGAATGGTTAATTGATCAACTGTTCTTTGCAGAATTCTTCTATCATGACGAAATTACTGAATACTTTGTTTGGTTTATGATTTGAGTAGATTGTATCTTTGCTTGAAATCAAAGGAGAGATGCTTATTTGTGTTTCATTATTTCGTTGAAGCGAATGCGTGTAGTTCCCATATTTGATTGATCATCTATATTACAAACTCAATTCAAAGTTCTATAGGTGTACAATTTAGATTTGGGGACTAATTTGATCACATTAAGTATTGATTGAAAAATGAAATATTTCAGACATTCGTTGTGGAAATTATGGCCAAACAACTGTTTCACCTAAGCAACAACTTACTATGATCCTTTCTTCATTTTTTGGATTTTCTATTTATTCATTAAATAGTCCAATGAGTTGTTCTCATCTGACAATCGAGGCATCATGGTGATTTAGTTTTTACTTTGTTCATTGCTTTGAGCAATTTGACTTGATTTAGATGATTAATGTACAAAGATTTTTAATTTATGTTGTGTTGCTGTAGTACTAATTATATAGTACACGCAATAGAAAGTATTGTGATCTAGAGCGTCTATTTTTCGGGATGTCATCTCAATCTCTTGATCATTGATATCTTTTTTTCCTCTCTCTTAGTCTCTCTTTCATTTTTTTTTCGCCCAGTGCAGGTCCAAAGACCATGTAGGAATCTTTTTTTTGAGGGTCGGTCATGTAGGAATCTTGATGTTGCTTTCTACTATATCTTCACCACCTCCATCCTGGCATGCTAAATAGGTCGCGATTATTATAACACAGAGGACCTCAATAATTTTAATATAAATTAAGATTTTTTTTTTAATAAGAACCAAGCAATTATTCGTTTATAAAATGCGTAACTTTCTCTTCCCTAATGACCCGTTTTATAAACGTATAAAAAGCCCCTTTACGCGTTTTAAAAACGGGTAGGAAGGTACTTTTAAATCCCTCCTGCAGTTACGTCTTTTAAGGCTAGCCAGCCCTGGTCAGCCCTTCCTATCCGTTTATAAAATGCGTAAAAGCCCTTCCAACGCGTTTATAAATGGGTAATTAACTCTGTTTTTTTTTAAACCGAGTTATTAGCGTTTTTTTTTTCACGCCGTTTGCGAGGCAGAAGTATTTAGATTGTGTGGTTCAAAATTTTAATATATTGTAATTTGAATTATGTATTTTTTTAATAAACCGTATAATTTTAATGCATTGTAATTTCGTGGATTGTATACTTTAATTTAATTATTATTTATTCATACATTGTATGTGTGCTGTAATAAAATATTTTGAAGTCTTCTAATAAAGGTTACAAATATAAATAACACACATAATGTACAAAACAAAAATTAATATGCAAAGCAAAGCAATTCATAATAACGAACCGCATAACATTACAATAAAAAGTAATTTAAATATTAAATATTAAATAGTTATAATTTAACACACAAAATGAAAAAAAAATAACTACTTAAAGAAAACAAAGCACTTAGATATTTTGGGTGTCCGCATATTGTAGAATTTCATCTCACCATAGGTCTTCTTCTTTCTCTTTCTTTTGTTGTTGGTGGCTCACACTAGCGTTGTCAGCGAATTGAGCGGTTTCGTTCCAGAAAGTTGCATCAGGTTGCTGACTCACACCAGCATTGTCAGCGAATTTAGCGGTTTCATTCCAGAAAACTGCATCGACTTCTTGTTGTTCTATCTCTGTCATTCTAGCTGCTGCAATACTTCTTTGTTCATCTCTCTCCCTGTGCCATCTCAGGCTCTCCCTGATTTTTTTTTTCAATTTCTTTTTCCTTCAACTTTTGCATCTCTTCGGCAGCCTTTTGTGCCATTTTCATCTTTTTATCCGCCTCATCTCTTTCTTTCTATTTCTTTTATTGTTCATCCCACCAAGCTTGTTTTTTGTGGTCATCGTAGTGGTCACGCAAGATGGTCTCTTTGTAATTGAAAATCTGACCACACTTTGTACAGGTCACTGTGTGGTCTCCATGAAAGTTGTAGATTATTTCATAAACGGTCCAGTGTGTTTTTTGTGCTGAATATGGTTTTTCTCTTGGTGTTTGTTGGGGGATCGGATTATGTTGTTTGTAGCAATCTTTATACCAATAATAACTCTTGGGTTTGTTCAGATTTTCTTCGTGTTCCCGCGCTCTTTGCTCGAGGTACTCATTTCTTTCTCTTTCTTCGCCACCATTAATGTGCCACTCGTAGTGTTATTTTAAGAGAATTCCGGCCGTGTCTTCCTTGATATTATATTTGACAGTCTTATAATATTGCCGACATATTGCAGAATAATCTCCTCTTTCCATTTCAGCTCTATTGGGTCTGGAATGGTGGAAACATGGCCAGTACTCAGTAAACATGAGGTCAATTGGGTACTTTGGCTTACTATTTGAGTTAGAACTATTTTCTTTCTCCATGATATTGAACTTTTCAGGAAGAAGAATTGAGTGGGTGTTGCATATTCTGGTTGATGAAAGGTGGTTTTATAGACAATTTTAGACTTAGAATCACACAATAAAAAATTAATTTCACGTGATGCTTTTTCAGACCACGCATGTCTTTTGACAGAGGGCAGATGGGCGTCAGTATACTTTTTAAGACTTTATCAGACCACGTCTGTCCTTTTACAGATTTTATCAGACCACGTCTATCATTTTGTAGACTTTATCAGACCAACCCTGTCCTTTTGCAGACTTTATCAGACCAACCCTGTTCTTTTACAGATTTTATCAGACCACGCCCGTCCTTTTGGAGATTTTATCAGACCACGCATGTCCTTTTTGCAGACTTTATCATATCAGCTCACTGTCCTTTTAGATTTCTAGCGCAAAATGTTTGGTACCCAGAGCTGTTTTTTTAGTTCAAAATTGTACAATCTTGGTATTTTGTCAATTTTTTTGTGAGAAAACGGTTTGTCAAAAAATTTTGAAATTGGAGTATGGAAAAATAGGTCCGACAGTGAGCATTGTGTAATTTTTTGAGATTTTTTGGAACTTTCGTCGTTGGATTGCTAGCGCAAAAGTTCAGGTACCCAGAGCTATTTTTTTAGTTGAAAACTGTACAATTTTTGTGCTTTGTCAAATTTTTTGTGACAAAAGGGTTTGTCCCTAAATTTTGAAATTCGACTATAGAAAAATAGGTATGGCAATGAGCATTGTGTAATTTTTTGGAATTTTTTAGAACATTCGTTGTTGGTTTTCTGGCTTCCCGTATTCGTTGTCCATAAAATTTCAGGTGTGTTTTTTTTTTTTTTTGTTTAGTGCTTTTCAAATTATGAAATTGAAAATAACATCCAAAAAGTACATAATAAATAGTCAAGTATATAAAAGTATCATGGCATCATAAATAGTACAATCCATCAGTACAAGTAAAAAACTACAAGTCCATCAGTCCATCATAAACTAGAACTACAAAACATGACATAAAAACTACCACCTCCTACGTGGTCCAGAGGGTGAGAATCTATTACGCTTGCTTACTACACGCTTGTCTTGTCTGTGTGCCAGACATGGACTATCATCATCCTCGGTGCTCTCGTCCTCCTCCTAAATATCAGTCTCACCACCACCGTCCTGAATATTAGTCTCACCACCACCGTCCTGTCCACCCTCCTGAGGTGTCTGTATGGGCACAGATTCACCGTCCTGACCAACCTCCTAAGGAGTCCCTAGAGGCACGTACTGTCCCTCATCATCTACGGCCGTCTGTAGCAATGTAGTGAATGAGTCTGTCCCTCCCATACTACCCAATAGGGTACCAAATGATGGAACAGTGGAAGGCGTACAATATGCTGGGACAATAAATGAAGACGAAGCATATGGTGGGACAGTAAATGAAGGCATATCAAATGATGCAAAAGTAAATGGTGGATGATGGTGGTATACTGGCATGTGAGCAGCGAAAATGTCAGTGGGACCCTGGGACATCCCTGCAAATTAAGAGGTCGATGCTGATGCGCTGTGCATGGAAGGAGTAGGACCTGAGGCTGTCACCTGAGTAGGAACTGATAACCGTGGTCCTAGTATATCATCCAATCATCCAGTATTCAATCTACCATCCTTTAAGATTTAAAAATACAATGTCAATAAAAGTAAAATATTTTTTAAAATTTAAACTTTGATGAACAAGTACTAACCGGCTGCACAATACCCTCCGCCTGAAGGTTGGTGGGGACAGTCGGATGTCCGGAGGAAGACTCGTCCTCAGAATCTGGTATCTCCTCAATTTTTGTTGCCAGACGCCGTTGCTCCAACAAGTCCTCCATCCTGAAAAGCATAGATGCATCCTCTAACTGCGCTCGACAGTTGGTGAGGATTGCCTTTCCTACCCTTCTGCACCCCTTCCTGACGACCAGCCCCAATGCATGCAGTGCATTCTTCAGTGCAGAATTTCCCTACAATAATTAAATTCATGAAAATATGAAATCGTTGATTAATCATAAATTATGTATTAATAAAATAATACGAAGTTGTACCGTATAGCGAAGTCTGGATCTCATGTGTGTGTACTGCCTCTGACTGATCGGGAGTCGGTCTCTCCGTCAGATGCGTGACTCGGTCTCCTCGCGGGGTGTAGGCTTTTCTGAGCCACCGTATTTCCATAACCACCTGAAATACTTCAGGGTGTCCGTAGCACTCCAAGGTCTCTCCTCGAGTTGGCGGTCGGCTAATGCGTTCGGGGCCCACTGTGCATATAATCTTCATCATCTCGATAAGTGCCGTGCTGGAAACCCAACAGGTTATGCGTGATGTCCCATCTCTGTTAAATTCAAGTAATTATTCCAATTACAGTTTTATGCGTTATGTCCGTATTTTATTTTCAATCAAAGTTTTACATATTATAAATATGAAGAGATAACAAACATACCACAGGAAGCGGGGGAGGAGTAATTTGACACAGTCCGAACTGATGCCTACAACGCTCGAGGTAACAGTAGGAAATTATGTGGTAGAATAGGAGCGGCATCCGAACATGTCGCTCAATGGAATCCTCCTGTGCTACCCGCCGCATCAGAGCTTGGTCTTGTACGTACGGATACCAGTTCACATCTTACATATCCAAGACAGCTATCTAGTCCCGTGCGTTCTCCACAGCCCCACGGTGGTGGCTCCCTAAGAAAGAACGAGCCTCACCCCATTTCCTGCAAATATTATGCATTGTAATTTATGTGTTATAATTTTGAGAAAATATTATAGGTTCTAATTTTGAAAAAATATTATACCTCCCAAACGGCACGCATGAATCTATACTAGGCTGTCCTAAGTCGGTGATGGGAGCAACTGTCGGTCGACAAACTGGAAGGTACGACCATGCCCAAAACAACAACAGCATCCAAGGTCCGGTGACAGTCTTGAAGCACATGGCGGCACGATCAAGGGCACGATATAGACTTGCAAGAGTCGCACCTCTCCAATTGAATTTCGGAACTTCATTTAAGTTGTCCTGCCAATAAATTCAAATAATAACATTAGCATTAAAAAACATAATTATTTATTAAAATATCTTACTACAAGTAGATTAATTTTAATAGGCTCCTGGTGCCGGCACCCGCCCGCAGTTTTCTCGCAACCATTTCAACTTGATATTACGATGGGCACCCCTGAATTATTAATTTACAAATAATCAATACAATTATATAATACAAAAAAAAAATGTAATTAAATTCCTTTTTTTTCACTTACGCTTCTTCGCTTGTTTCTCTAGCCCAATTTCCCAAATTGGCATGAGGAAAAAGCTGCGCACGGATCTTTTCCTCCCAAGGCCCTTTGGTATTTGATGTCTATCAAATATATGCATATTTTGACCATACTTAGCACCAAAATGACACTCAAACCAACATAATTGCTCATGATTAACTGTGTTTTCCAGGATTTTGGTACTGGCGCCGCCTCTATCTTTATTTTGTAGAATTCTCGTGGAAATCGAAGACTAAACGCGCCGAATAAGAAGAATGGAGCCCAATTCTCAGCCGGACGACTCATTCCCGGCCCAAACAGACGTGCCTAGGACCAGAGAAGACTCTCATGGGCCAAGACAGATCAGATGTCACGCGAAAACCTTGGTCCCAACCCAATTCATCTCGCCAGAGCCAGATTTCGGTCCGAAATGGCTTCATTTCGGTCCGAAATCCATACATGGAAAGAAGATTTTGGAAAGTTTCGGGAATGGAAAGAGCACCTCTTGCCCTAGCCGCCTCCTGACCTTCCTGGGGGCAGTATTTAGGCACTGATTTTCGTGCAGAATGGGTTCCACTTTATTCCCACTTTTAGATACCATATTCGGCATTATTTCGGCGTGTTTTTGGCTCTTTCGACGGATTTCTTCAAGAGGCAGCAGCGTTTGCGTGCGACGGCAGCGACTTTGACTCTCCACCTTGACTCCTCGGCCCTAGAACAGCGAGTATTAGCATAAGGATTCCTTGGTTTCATCTTTTATGCCTTTATTTCATTGTTTTATGGCTTGTATCTCTATTTTTCGCATGATACTTGTTATTTTCTGTTTGAACATGTTAGGCTAGATTTTATGATGTCTTAGGACCAGTTAGTAATTTGATTTAGTACTTGGATTGACTTGATGAATTTATATTATGCTATGTGATTTGTTTAGTTGAGAAATTATTATTTTTGCTTAGTCAAATTGATTACTTGTTTGATTGCTATCTATTAATGAACTGCAGCATTTATAGGATATTAGACAAGAACAATTAATTAATTAACTAAGTATTTGAGGTAAGCCAAGCACTCGAAAGAGGAGGCTAGTTCACAACCGAAAGGAGTAACTTTTATCGAACCGACAGGACCTTAAATACCTCTAGAAATCCCTCTAAACAATCTTAAATAACTAAAGTCCGACACGAAAGTATAGGTTTAGTTATTCACGTGGTGAAAACCGAGTTCCTTACCAAATCCAACCCAAAATCGCGACAGCTGAGGCTAGGGTTTAGGTCTGGTCGCCCAGTACCCTTCACATAGTGTTGTGTAATTTTGCCAAGTCGAAACAAGGAGTTTAAGGTTCGTTTCGGCCCGACTTGTATAGATTTCGGTCCGAAATCTATACATTTCGGTCCGAAATTGTTCTCTGTCTTGGTGAAAATCAAGATAGAAGCGCTTTAAAGCTAAATCAAATGAACACGAAGTCTTGAGACATTCTATTGCTTCTGTCAGAGTCCCGAAAAATTGGCGCCATTGCCGGGGACGATTTTGATATCGATTACTTATTTTAGTATTAAGAGACTAGATTCTTTTGATTTTATTTAATTTTTCGTTGTTTCCTTTTGTATTTCAGGTTGAGAACTGGCTGGAAAGACTAAGAAGACCAAGTCAAAGCCTCAGATTTCACGCAAATACTTCACTAGAAGGCTTGACACAGATCCAGAGCTCAGCGACCAAGCGAACCCGAGCTCTAGCCACTCCGTGGATCAACCAGCGCTTCGACCAGAGCCCATTTCGGTCCGAAATCTATACAAAACAGAGGAAACAACAGGCAAAATGGCAGGGAACGAAGGGCCAATCAACTTGGAGACAGAGGCCCAGCGATTGGAGGCCCTAAGACTCTAATTGGACCAGAGAGAAGCTCGTATCACCGCCGATCGGAATACTCTTGCAACTCAAAGGAGAGATTTCGAAGCCGAGCGGCGAAGATGGACACATGAGGACGAGGCAAGCAACTACAACTCTGAGGACGAGGAAGATGATGATCAGAACAGGACACTCGGAGAATTCGGAGCTCCTAATGCCAAAGACGTGGGCGGACCTGTGGTGATTCCAGGCATCGAGGCCAACAATATGCAGATCGCCCCCAACCACGTCACACTTGTGCAACAGAACCCGTTCTATGGAGATGACAAAGAGGATCCCCATGCTCATTTACAAACTTTTATTGATTGCACTAAATTGATTAAGTTTAATGGTGTTTCTCAACAAGCGATTAGGCTATTATTGTTCCATTTTTCCCTTAAGGATAGAGCCCAAAAATGGTATAAAACACTAAAAAATGGGTCAATTCGGTCTTGGGATCAAATGGCACAAACCTTCTTGGATAGGTATTTCCCCGCGGACAGATCTGATGCGATTAGAAGGGAATTAAATAACTTTGCTCAAAAAGAGAAAGAGTCAATGAGAGATGCGTGGGAAAGATTTAGGAATTTGGAGAACTCTTGCCCCCATCTCGGGATTCAAGAGTAGATGCTTATTAAGTCTTTCTATGGTGGCCTTTATGATAATATTAAAATTAACATTGACTCTCTTTCAGGGGGTGCATTCAAGCGTCTTGATGCGGCACAAGGACGTGATCTGCTCGACTATTGTGCAAGGAACTACACGTGGTATCCTATGCCAACTCACAGACGTCCGAGCAGCTCTAAACATCAAGTCCATGAGATCACGATAAAAGATGCGAGGATAGCCGAGCTCGAGGCGGAATTGGCAACTTACCAGTCAGTTCAAGGCACCCACCTCAACTCCAACAATTGTGGCGCGTGTGGCGAAGAAGGGCACACCTCAATCGATTGTCCGCTCGCGAAAACTGGCAACGGAGGGCATAAAGTCAACTCGATCAACAACGAGCCCTCCTATTTTCCAAGACACATATTCAGTCGAAACTATTCATTGAGTGATGGGGAACAAGCAGATTGGGAAAACATGAACCACCCCAAATATCATAATAATGTGACAAATAGACCATATGTGCCTAGGAACCAGTACAAGAACACCAACCCACCAACTTTGTTCAAAAATGCTCAATTTAATAACAACAGTCATGACCAACCCTTTCCAAAGAAATCTGTTTACAATAGGGACGGTATACCACCAGTTGTTCAAGACTTTATGCATGAACAGGACAAATTTAATCAAATGTTAGTTGAAGGCATGGAGGAACTTAAAACTAATTCTGGAACTTTGGCCAGGTTGGAGCAAATGATGGAATCGCACTATTCAAGGCAATAAGGCAAGCTACCAAGCCAACCGGAGGTGAACCCAAATGCTCAGTGCAAATCCTTGCACACCTTGCGAAGTGGCACACAATACAAGGACCCACCTACGCCATCTGGAGCTGAGACGCACGCAACCAACATGGGCGAGAGGACCGGCGAGCAAGAAGAGCCAGTTTTGGAGCAAGTGCTGCCTTTCCCACTTCTCGAGGGCGATGTAGATGGGACGGGGCCTCAATCCGGTGCACCAGCAGCTGAAAAGGCGCAGCCAGAGCCCCCATTTCGGTCCGAAATCCCTACATTTCGGTCCGAAATGACAGGTCCAGATGGCGAAAAAGTGGTTCTAGAGAAGGAGAAAAAGGGCAAGTCAATTCCAGAGGTTCCCTATCAACCCCCTGTTCCCTTTCCTAGGAGGTTGACCAGAGAGAAGGAGGATATTCAGTTCAGGCATTTTTGGGAATTGTTAAGGAAAGTCCATATCACTATTCCATTCTCTGATGTGTTCACTAAGGTACCTATTTATGCTAAATTCTTGAAGGAGTTGTGCACTGGAAAGAGGTCCTTAGAGGAGTTGAAAACTGTGGCCTTGACAAACCGAAGCAGTCAGGCTCTACAAAGCAAGATGCCACCAAAGTTAGAAGACCCAGGAAGGTTCGCTCTGCCCTGTGTGATTGGAAATTCTTTCATCAAACAAGCCTTGTGCGACATGGGGGCAAGCGTGAGCCTGATGCCTAAGACAGTTTTTGAGAGGATAGGGTTTAGAGATTTGGTGCCTACTGATAAAACAATATAGCTCGCAGACTCCTCCAAACGCCTACCCATGGGCGAAATCAAAGATGTCCCTGTGCAGGTTGGAAAGTTCTTGATGCCAGGTGATTTTGTTGTGATGGACATGGAGGAAGACAGAGAGGTCCTTATCATTTTGAGACGCCCATTCTTAAGGACCGCAGGTGTTATGATGGATGCCAGAGACGGCACGATCTTGGTCAGAGTGGGGGGGGAGACACTTCGTTTTTCCATTGAGCAAGCCATGAAGTGCCATAGTCCCATCAATAACTCACGCTTCATGATCGAGGAAATCGAGCCCACAGTTGAAGAATCGCTCGAAGATCAATATGAAATTGCTTTAAATTCTTACCAAAAATTTCTCTCTGATGTGGAGGAATCCATAGGAGTCGAGGAGACCATGGAGGAGCTAAAATACGACCAAAACAGTGATGAAACACCTCTGTCAGGACTCATTTTGGACCGAAATCCGCCCATTTCGGACCAAAATCTGTCCCTGGAGGAGATCCGAGCAGCAGCAGCAGAGGATTTTGGTCCGAAATCAGCCATTCCGGTCCGAAATGAAGTACCCCAGGTCGAATTAAAGCCCCTTCCAGCGACTCTCAGGTACGAATTTCTCGGCCCAGATCAAACCTTTCCAGTTATTGTTAATTCTGGACTGGATGCAGATCAAACAGAGAGACTTTTGGTGGAACTACGAGCTCACAAGGGTGCGATTGGTTATTCCATTGATGATTTGAAGGGTATCGATCCCTCAATTTGCACTCATAGGATTCTCTTAGAGGAAGGCCACACACCATCCATAGAAGGGCAGAGGCGACTCAACCCCAATCTCAAGGAGGTGGTCAAGAAGGAAATCCTCAAACTTCTCGATGCGGGCATCATCTATCCAATCTCTGACAGCAAATGGGTGAGCCCAGTGCATGTGGTGCCCAAGAAAGGAGGTACAACAATGGTCAAGAACGAAAAAGATGAGATGATTCAGACAAGAATGGTGACTGGATGGCGGATGTGTATCGATTATAGCAAGCTCAACACCGCGACTCGAAAGGATCACTTCTCACTTCCATTTGTGGACCAATTGTTTGAGAGACTTGCTAATCATTCTTATTTCTGTTATTTAGATGGTTATTCTGGTTTCTTTCAAATACCCATCCATCTAAATGACCAAGAAAAGACCACTTTTACCTGTCCTTGTGGTACTTATGCCTATAGGCGTATGCCTATAGGCGTATGCCTATTAGTCTTTGTAATGCACCAGCGACCTTCCAAAGAGCCATGATGGCAATTTTCTCGGATTTTATTGAAAAAGAAATGGAAGTGTTTATGGATGATTTCTCTGTTTATGGCGCTTGCTTTGATTCATGTCTAGCTAATCTTTCTAAAATTTTGCAGAAATGTGAAGAGATTAACCTGATCTTGAATTGGGAAAAGTGCCATTTTATGGTGCAACAAGGAGTCGTGCTTGGACATGTGGTGACTTCAAAAGACATAGAGGTTGATAAGGCGAAGATCGAGGTGATAGAAAAGCTAGATATGCCAAAAAGTGTCAAGGATGTTCGAAGTTTCTTAGGACACGCTGGATTCTATCACCGATTCATTAAAGATTTTTCTAAAATTGTCAAACCTCTAACAAATCTTTTAATTAAGGATAATGAATTTATTGTCAATGATGAATGTCTTGATGCTTTTTTAGATTGAAGGAGGCTCTCATCTCAGCCCCTATCCTACAACCACCGGATTGGAGCCAACCATTCGAGCTTATGTGCGATGCGAGTGATTATGCAGTTGGAGCAGTTCTTGGGCAGCGAAAAGACAAGAAGCCAGTGGCAATATACTATGCTAGCAAGGTACTAGACCCCGCCCAAGTCAACTACACAACCACGGAGAAGGAACTTCTCGCCATAGTCTTCGCACTTGACAAGTTTAGGTCGTATCTTGTGGGCTCCAAAGTGATTGTGTACACTGACCACGCGGCAATCCGATATCTCCTGAACAAGAAGGATGCCAAACCTAGATTGATTCGATGGGTGTTACTTCTTCAAGAGTTCGATCTTGAGATCAAGGACAAAAAGGGGTCTGAAAATTCAGTAGCAGACCATCTATCTCGTTTGCATTGGGAAGAGGAACAAGATAATGAAATTCCCATCAATGACTTCTTCCCTGATGAAAAGTTATTCTCTGTGCAGGACAATTTCGGACCAAAATCTGACCATTTCGGACCGAAATCCGACAATCTGGTGGCAGAAATCGTGGCGACAGCAGGCATTTCGGACCGAAATCCAGCCATTTCGGACCGAAATGGAGGAGAAAAACACAGAACAGAGGAGCCTTGGTATGCGGACCTGGCTAATTTTCTGGCGAGTGGCTATGTACCTTCTGACATGACTGCACAACAGAGGAAAAAGCTGAAATCGGAGTCGAAGTACTACTTTTGGGAGGAGCCGTACCTTTTCAAGCTTGGAATCGATAATCTTTTTCGAATGTGTGTACCCTATGAAGAGGTTAAAGCCATCCTCGCTAGTTGTCACTCATCTGCATATGGTGGCCATGCATCCTTTTCAAAAACAGCGGCCAAAGTACTCCAATCAGGTTTTTACTGGCCTACTCTCTTCAAAGATGCTCATTCTTTTGTTTCTTCTTGTGATCAATGTCAAAGAACAGGCAACATATCCAAAAGGAATGAAATGCCTCTTAACCCTATTCTTGAAGTTGAAATTTTTGATGTATAGGGCGTGGATTTCATGGGGCTGTTTCCAAGTTCACATGGATTTGAGTACATTTTGGTAGCTGTCGACTATGTCTCAAAATGGGTGGAAGCAATTGCATGCAAGGCGACAGATTCAAGCTCAGTCATTCGCCTTTTCTCCAAGATTATCTTCCCTCGATTTGGTGTTCCAAGGGCGGTGATAAGCGATGGTGGCAAGCACTTCATCAATCGACACTTTGATGGACTTTTGAAGAAGCATGGTGTCATTCACAAGGTGGCCACAGCATATCACCCTCAAACAAGTGGACAAGTTGAAGTGTCCAACAGGGAGATCAAGAGCATTTTGGAAAAGATGGTAGCTCACTCGCGCAAGGATTGGGCAAGCAAACTTGATGATGCACTTTGGGCTTATCGCACGGCCTTCAAGACACCCATTGTCATGAGTCCTTTCAAGCTAGTATATGGGAAACCATGTCATTTGCCAGTCGAACTCGAGCACAGGGCATATTGGGCGACTCGTGCCATCAACATGGATTTGCTTAAGGCTGGAGAAAAGCGAATTCTAGACTTGCACGAATTAGATGAGGTACGCCTAAACTCCTATGAAAATGCTAAATTTTATAAAGAAAAGACAAAGCTTTTGCATGATAGGAGAATTTCGAGAAGAGAATTCAAGGACGGCGACCTAGTACTTTTGTTCAACTCGAGTTTGAGGCTTTTTCCTGGCAAGCTTAGATCGCAATGGTCTGGACCGTTTCGCGTGGTGAAAGTCTATCCTTTTGGCGCTATTGACATTTATGACAAGGATTCGGAGCCTTTCAAAGTCAATGGACAAGGATTGAAGCATTATATCGCCAACGAGGATATGGAAAAGGTAGCTGGCGTTTACCTCTCCGAACCTCCAAAAGAAACGTACCCAATGGTGGTCAAGCTAATGACCTTAAACGAGCGCTTCTTGGGAGGCAACCCAAGACTCTCTCTTTCTTTCTTTCAAATTTTAAAATTTTAATTGTTTTTAACTTTTCATCAAAAAAAAAATAAAAAAAAAAATAAAAAAAATAATAATAATAAAAAAAATCGGAAAATCAGAAAATAAAAAATTGGGAAAATGAGAAAATATAAAAAAAATTAGTTTAATTCTTTTCTTTTGCAGGTGAAAAAGGGTTGATGAGAGTCAAACAGGCCAGCAACTCGTGCTAGAGCACCACTGGCCAGTAAGCAATGGCCTACGCACGACCTCATGCGAGTTGCACCGCCCCAGGCCTTGGAAAACACGAGAAAAGAAGACCTTTTTGGACGATTATGAAATTCCAGAGACTAATTCGAAATTTTCTTTGCATCAAAAATTCAATTATATCTCTCTGTATTTACTGTCCAAAATTCACAGGAACACGAGCAACACAGCCATAAAATATTACACTTGCGTTGCGATTTCAGTCCGAAATCCAGGCTGATTCGAACAGTTTGGGGTTAAAATGAATTGTTTTGTGGGCCATTGATATCGCATATTTATATATGGTTTTAGGCCGGACTTTAACCCAAATCACA
The DNA here is from genome assembly GCA_027562975.1 of Rhynchospora breviuscula. NCBI lineage: Eukaryota > Viridiplantae > Streptophyta > Magnoliopsida > Poales > Cyperaceae > Rhynchospora > Rhynchospora breviuscula. The sequence continues at coordinate 12,940,359 of CM050400.1, read as the reverse complement.
ACTCAAAACCTTTGATTTTATATGTGTTTAGTTTATATTTGTAGGATTTTGGTACTGCTTGGGTTTCATTTGGTTTTGTAGGGACCTGGAACAATTCACTGTAAAATGGGCGTAAATCGGCACGAATCGGCGCACGACGCATGACACAGCCAGTCCTGTGCGACCGCACAGGATCCCATGCGACCGCACAGGCCCATGGTGGCCTTGGATGGTGCCCGCATGACTCAGTTTTGGGCCAGCAAATCCTGTGCGACCGCACAGGCCTATGGTGCGACCGCACCGACCCTCACGTAACTCATTACAGGCCAGATGTCTCATTCCTGGCCCATGTGCGACCGCACAGCCCATTATCCGACCGCACAGAGCTCCAAACCCTACCAAACCACTATATAAAGCGCCCGAATCTCCTCATCTGGGGCATCCATTAATCCATCCATTCTTCCATCTCCTTCCTTGGCGGCGCCGCAACCCGAACCAACCCAGAGCCACCATTCGGCCCCCTGTGCGACCGCACAGGGGTCCCGTGCGACCGCACCACCCCTCTGCCGCCTCGGATCTCGCCGTCTCGACCTCGTATACTTCACCATTCCACCCAAGCATCTCCCTTGCTGATCCAGAAGACGACTGAGGCTTGAGAAGGGGCGTTCGCCTTCCTCTTTCCCTTGGGTTTTGCATGGAGATTGTATCTTTATATTCCTTTGCTTCAGTTGTTTGTTTTAGTGTAATGTTAGGCTAGATTAGCTATGTTCTAGGGATTAGTTGAGACTAAGGTTGGGTTTGTTGATTTGACTTGGTATTTGGTCTCTATTGTGTATTGCTTGCTTGATTGCTATATGATTATGCCTATTTGTGTTTGATTGCCCAATTGAACCTCCTTTTAGGTGAACGGCCGCACCTAACTTAGGCTAAAGGTGTAGATTGTTTAATTGAACCAAGTAGGTAACCAAGGTAGGTTAGGAGCCGAGAGGTGACCAACTTAAGCCCGAGAGGGACAAGTTTCTACTTAGGCGAGAGTCTAGTGGATGCCTTAGAGAATCAACAAGTAGACTTAGGGTAATTAAGCCAACATGACGAGAGTTGAGGATTAATTGACCTAATGGGGACTTTAGGCTAGGTTCCGCACCAAATACTGCGACCAACATGCGAGAGTTGAGGTTCAGGAGTTTAGGTACGGCTAGACCTGTCCCACACAAGCTAGGAACCAAAGTATTGTGGCAAACCGGCACTAACCAAGGGCTGTGCGGTCGCACAGGACTCTCTGGCACGCACTCGTCAACGTTGCGGCGCGAGAGCGACAAACGTTGACGGCCTGAGGCCTGACCAAGGTGGAAACTGAACCCTAGGACATCTTTATACCATATTTTACCACCAAAAACACCAAAAATTGCTATTGTCTTGTTTACCTTTAGTTGATTGTGTTTGTTACTTGTTGATTAAGTCCAAAACCCTTCATTCGATTGTCTAGATTTTGTGAATAAGTAAGGTCTAATACTCATCTTACCGTCCCTGTGGATTCGACCCCGACTGTACCAACGAATAACCGTGCGCTTGCGGTTGTTTTTAGATTACTTTTGGGTATTAGCTAGACTCACATCAAGCTTTTTGGCGCCGTTGCCGGGGACGGTGTTGATATTAGAACTTACTTTAGTAGCGAGAGACTAGGCATTGTATCTTTTGTATTATTTTCTTTCTTAATCAAAAGAACAAAAATACTTCATATCGCCATGTTTCATTTTCAGAAATTTGAGCAAGAAACGGAGGACAATTGGAGTGATGAAGAAGATCCTTTGGCCCAACTCAATGAGAGAGTCGACCGCTTGATTAGACAAAACCAAATTTTGGAGATGGAAAGAAGAGTGAGTCGATTGGAGAACCATTTGAAGAACACACGAAACTTGAGAAGGGAAGGATCCAAGGAAGGATGGAATCGACATCAAATGCCATACACCCACTACTCGAGCCATTCACCATACCATGTGGGTGTATCCGATTCGACATATGGAGAAGAATGGGGAGAACATGAGGCATCAACTACATGGGCTATGCGACATGTCACTCAACCCACTGGCTGGCCCATACAATACTCAGGCGGGCCCACGCAACACACAGGCCGGTGCGGGCAACACGCAGGCAACACAGTGCAGTCCCGTGCGACCGCACAGGATCTCTGTGCGACCGCACAGCCCCCAAATAGGCCCCCAAAACCTCCTGTTTGGCCCGAACAACAACGAACCTGGCACAGCAAGTCTGGTGCGACCGCACAGGATCCCTGTGCGACCGCACAGCCACCAATTTGGCCTCCAAAATCCCATGTTGGGCCGGAACAACAACGAAAGTGGCACCATAAGTCTCGTGCGACCGCACAGCCACCAATTTGGCCTCGACAACCCCCGGTTTGGCCGGAACAGCAACTAAAATGGTCTGGACAAGCTCACTGTGCGACCGCACAGGCAAGAGGTCCGACCGCACAGAGCACAATCAGGGAAGGATACAACTATGGTTTGGCTAATAACTCATGTTTTTCTTTGGATAATGAAGGTTCATTATCTCAACCAGACCCTAGGTTTACTTTTTTTGCTAAAACTTATAGTTCTCAATCACCATTGCAAATGTCAAGTTATGAATCATTGTTTGAAGATTTCATGATTGATCAAATAAAGCAACGTGAGAAACTTCTTGAAAGATTGAATTCTTTGTCATCTAAATTTGATGCTTTAACCACATTTCTAGAAAGAATGTCAAGGACTAAAGTCTTTCAAGAAATGTGTTTCTCACAAAGGCAACATGATGAACAAAATGCAAAGATGGCATTGCAAAGTGATAGAGAATTAAAAAGTTTTAGTTCTCCCAAGTTAATCGGTGTTTGTTATGAGACGGATAGTGATGAAAGCACACAATTTGAAACAAAAGAAGAACAAGAGAAATTAGAAAAACCAAAGTTTGTTGCACCTCCACCCCATGTCCTTCCAATTATCATTCCACTTGATTTAGAATGCATTGACAAATCTAATGAGTTGGAATTGAAGCATCCTCCAATAGGTCCTATCAATGATGAATTCAAGAAAAAGGAAGATGGCGGTACAACTCTCAATGTCGAGGCATCCGACGTGACGAATGACAAGTTCACCAAAATCGACTTGAGCCCTCAACTTGAAGAATGCATGGATAGTGCCGATGCGATGAAGAACAACAAACCGCACATCAAATATCGCATCACAATCGAACCAACCATGATGACAACCAAGAAGGAGTACACCAAGCATGTCTCAAGGGTCTTGCTCAACCATTTTTGGGTGAACTACGATGCATTAACTGGGCGAAAAGTGAAGATAAGATGACAAAAGAGGTGGTCAAGCTAGTGACCTAAAACAAGCGCTTTTTGGGAGGCAACCCAAGTTCAAAAAAAATTCTCAAGTTCTTGGATTTTAGTTTATTTGTGAATTGTAGAGTTAGTTTTGGTGTTTTTTTGCAGGTTTTGACACTCCCTTGCTCGCTGAAAATTTCGGGCACCGCTTAGGCCCGCGGCCGCTGCCGTACGACCCGCACCGAATCAATAATCTATTCCGGCAGATTCATGCATTATGATTTTCTAAGGCTACTGTTCAAATTTCATTTCAATCCGACATTTGGAAGCCTTGCCGATCATCGCCGCAAGCCGCCATCGAAACCGACCAATGGCACGCCGAACTTCGAAAACTTACCGGTCCGAACCAAATCTATTTCGCTACATTTTCTTAGAATCCTATTGTGAGCCTACTGTTAAAATTTGAGGCGATTTGGACAAACGAAACTCGTGCCGACACTTGCCGCAAGTCAAAACCGTCGCTCCACCGGCCGCTGCACCGCCGAACTTCAAAAACTTGCCGGCCGAAACCAAAACCGCTCTGCAACGTTTGTCAAGCATCACCTCGTGCACCTACTGTCCAAATTTGAGGTCGATCCGACAACCGGAGCCCCTGACGAAGGCCACCGCAAGTTCAGCACGATTCCGACCGAGTCATCCTGTGCGACCGCACCGACTTCCTGTGCGACCGCACAGACATGCTGTGCACGATTCCAGCGCCGCTCAGGGCCGATCACCCCACCGATCATTGATTCGGTATGTTTTCAGTTGTTTTCTCTTTATTTCTATTTGTGGTGATGTGTTGCATTGAGGACAATGCTTTGTTCAAGCTTGGGGGGGTATAAACCTGTTTGTAGGATTGCATCATTGCATGAAATCGCTTGTCAGAGATCCTGTGCGGTCGCACCAGACCCCTGTGCGGTTGCACAGGTCAACATCAGTGCCAGACCACTCTCTGGTCGATCCGATCCAGTCCCAACTCAGTCCGAGACAGCTCTGTGCGACCGTACAGGCCCCTGTGCGACCGCACAGACCTCTCTGGTACATGTTCTGCATCATTTAGCTGCATATAATCTCATATAATTTGCATATAAATGAGTTGTGATGTTGTTTGGCTGATTTGGTTCAAGTTTTGACACTGTTTTGAATTGAAAATTGGTTGTGAGATTTAATGCAAAAATTTAAACTTAAGGCATTCTTTTGATTGGTTTTTGAAGCCACCGGCCCAAGGAGATTTGATATTGAATTGATAAAACCCAAAAATTGGTTGCTTTTATAATGGTAAACGCTATTAGACAAAACCACAACAATTTGCCGAGTGAACGGATTTGTGCCCTACATGGATTTGTTCAAAAGAGTATCCTTAGCATGTATTTTTGAGTCTTCCCACCTTCTTTTCCTTCTCTTCTTTTTCTCTCTTTTTATGTAAATTCTTCTCAAAGCCACAATGGCAAATTGTATCCATGTAAAAAAAAAAAAAAACAAAAAAAAAACAAGAAAAAAAAAACAAAACAAAAAAAAAAAACAAAAAAAACAAAAAAAAACAAAACCTTGTCAAGCTCAATGTAAATTCTTATCTTCTCTTTCTCTATTTTTCTTTTTCTTTTTCTTGAAAGACTCACCACGCCTTAACATGCTAGAGATATTTCTTACAAATCTTTGGAGTGTATGGAAATGAACGGGCAAATAATCTTGGTCTTGCATGTTGTTTAACATAGAGAAGCTAGGGTCATTGAATTTTGAAATTGAATCTTTGAGGACCAAGTGCATCATAAGCCATTTGTTTGGATATCTTGGGTGTAAATTTTTGTGGTAAATTTCACAACCATTTCCTTTTAAGTCATGTGTAAAACTTGAACCAAATTGATTGAATTGACATTACAACTTGTAGGCCTTCAAGGAGTTTGAGTTAAGATTTAGGTATTGTCCAACCTCTAAGTTTAGAGTATTGCTTGAGGACAAGCAAGGTTTAAGCTTGGGGGAATTGATATCGCATATTTATATATGGTTTTAGGCCGGACTTTAACCCAAATCACAACTCAAAACCTTTGATTTTATATGTGTTTAGTTTATATTTGTAGGATTTTGGTACTGCTTGGGTTTCATTTGGTTTTGTAGGGACCTGGAACAATTCACTGTAAAATGGGCGTAAATCGGCACGAATCGGCGCACGACGCATGACACAGCCAGTCCTGTGCGACCGCACAGGATCCCATGCGACCGCACAGGCCCATGGTGGCCTTGGATGGTGCCCGCATGACTCAGTTTTGGGCCAGCAAATCCTGTGCGACCGCACAGGCCTATGGTGCGACCGCACCGACCCTCACGTAACTCATTACAGGCCAGATGTCTCATTCCTGGCCCATGTGCGACCGCACAGCCCATTATCCGACCGCACAGAGCTCCAAACCCTACCAAACCACTATATAAGGCGCCCGAATCTCCTCATCTGGGGCATCCATTAATCCATCCATTCTTCCATCTCCTTCCTTGGCGGCGCCGCAACCCGAACCAACCCAGAGCCACCATTCGGCCCCCTGTGCGACCGCACAGGGGTCCCGTGCGACCGCACCACCCCTCTGCCGCCTCGGATCTCGCCGTCTCGACCTCGTATACTTCACCATTCCACCCAAGCATCTCCCTTGCTGATCCAGAAGACGACTGAGGCTTGAGAAGGGGCGTTCGCCTTCCTCTTTCCCTTGGGTTTTGCATGGAGATTGTATCTTTATATTCCTTTGCTTCAGTTGTTTGTTTTAGTGTAATGTTAGGCTAGATTAGCTATGTTCTAGGGATTAGTTGAGACTAAGGTTGGGTTTGTTGATTTGACTTGGTATTTGGTCTCTATTGTGTATTGCTTGCTTGATTGCTATATGATTATGCCTATTTGTGTTTGATTGCCCAATTGAACCTCCTTTTAGGTGAACGGCCGCACCTAACTTAGGCTAAAGGTGTAGATTGTTTAATTGAGCCAAATAGGTAACCAAGGTAGGTTAGGAGCCGAGAGGTGACCAACTTAAGCCCGAGAGGGACAAGTTTCTACTTAGGCGAGAGTCTAGTGGATGCCTTAGAGAATCAACAAGTAGACTTAGGGTAATTAAGCCAACATGACGAGAGTTGAGGATTAATTGACCTAATGGGGACTTTAGGCTAGGTTCCGCACCAAATACTGCGACCAACATGCGAGAGTTGAGGTTCAGGAGTTTAGGTACGGCTAGACCTGTCCCACACAAGCTAGGAACCAAAGTATTGTGGCAAACCGGCACTAACCAAGGGCTGTGCGGTCGCACAGAGGGCCTGTGCGGTCGCACAGGACTCTCTGGCACGCACTCGTCAACGTTGCGGCGCGAGAGCGACAAACGTTGACGGCCTGAGGCCTGACCAAGGTGGAAACTGAACCCTAGGACATCTTTATACCATATTTTACCACAAAAAACACCAAAAATTGCTATTGTCTTGTTTACCTTTAGTTGATTGTGTTTGTTACTTGTTGATTAAGTCCAAAACCCTTCATTCGATTGTCTAGATTTTGTGAATAAGTAAGGTCTAATACTCATCTTACCGTCCCTGTGGATTCGACCCCGACTGTACCAACGAATAACCGTGCGCTTGCGGTTGTTTTTAGATTACTTTTGGGTATTAGCTAGACTCCCATCAGCCATCCTTATTTTACTTGTTCACTGGGCTTATTTAATTCATTCTATACATTTTTTTCTGCAGGCCCAACCCGAAATAGGTGCCCTCTTCCTATTGGATGTGAATTCTCTAACCCAAACCCGACCCACTAATCTAAAATCCCATCTCCCTCCTCTCATCTCTCTCCCATTTGAAAAACCCAGCCACCTCTTCGATTCTCTTCTCTTTTCTAACCGAAACCACACACCTCCACATACTCACCCCACCTCCCTCCACCATTTCCACAGATCGGACATCCATTAAAACCCTCTCGCCACCCTCTTTCCACGGGTATCACTCGTTCCAAGTGTAGCGGCTTCTCGGTGGCCGATTTTTGAAGGCAAGTTGGCGGTTTTGGGGCGAGTTTGGGGCGAAATCGACGTGGACTCGAGTTGTAGCGACCAAGAAGCGATCTCTTTAGCCCCATGTTGCACCTTACTGTTGCCTAGATCATTCCCTCTCTCATTTTGACACGGTTTGCATTTTTTCTCACGGGTTTAAGGTTGGATCTTTGCTCTCTTTCACTTGGGTTCAATTTTTATGGAATAAAAAGAGATTGGAGAAAGGTTTATAAGGATTGTGGAGGTTATATTTGGGTTTACCCGAAATTTCAGTGGGTTTTGACACAAGACAGGGACTTATTTGCATATTTCACTTCTATTTCGGTCCGAAACCTCACCATTTCGGTCCGAAATCCCTCTCTGACCAGTGAATTTTTGTGAGACATGAACCCATTCAAGCGTAGAACCAGATCCCAGTCTAGACAAGGGGTAGAGCCAGTGCCTCTGCCAGTGCAAAGGGACCCTATGGAGTTGTATGACCCCGCGGCCGCTCCATACGAGCGTGAGGCCGGATTCCATATGCCTACCAAGAGGCAATTTGAGAACTACAAGAAGCTCCACAGGCAGTCGTTTGAGAATACGAGGTTAGTTGACTTGGATGTCTTATCTACATTTGGGGTTTTGGAGGAATTTCTGGAATTGACTGAGCGGGTTGGTTTTACACCGGATTTTTGGAGAAAGGATGTCAAGGCCTACAGACGGCTTACTTTTGAGTTTCTCTCATCCTTGGAATTGATCAATCTCAATGGGGTAGACTGGATTGAGTATAGGCTCATGGATAACCATTGGAGGACACCTGTGGACGTACTTGGAGAATTTTTTGGGTTAGAAGAAGGACATCCAGTGATGACAGTGGAGCAGATAGGGAACATGCTAGATAAGATGATTTGTGGTGTAGGATCGCACGTTCTCCGGGCTCTGACACTCTAGGGACACTGATTGAGCACCCTACATTGAGATTTCTGCACAGGTGCATAGCTTCTACGGTTTTTGCTCGTGGAGAGACTGTGAGACGTGCTACTCTTAGTGATCTTTTGCTCATGGATTTGATTCTGAGACCCACCACACAGAAGATCTGCATTCCCAGGCTTATGGTGGATCATTGGATCGAGCAGCAAGATCAGACTAGCACGGGGGCCGTTTCTATGGGAGCCTATGTCACCCTTATAGCCATGGGATGTGGATTGCCTATTCTTTCGAGGACGGATTGCAAGGCATGGTCTAGAGCTACAGTGGACAAGTACAGGGAGATGAAATTCTTTGATATTGTGAGGACCGGTTCTGGTTGTCGGTATAGATGGAACATGAAGAATCGTCCTGGGTTCTTCTTACCTTATCCTCACAGGATTGATCTTAGGGACCGGAGCACTTGGCTGGTCCCACTTGATTATACTGCACCAGCTCCAGACATGGGTGCAGTGCCACGGCAGCAGGTCCCTTTTCAGACTGACATACCAGAGGGATCCCAGAGACACGAGGACCCCAGTGAGTTCCCTTCTTGGTATGAGGAGTTGAGTGGTATGGTGAGGAGAATTCTGACTACCTCCACAGCGACACAGGAGGCAGTAGTTCGCCATGGGCAGCGCCTTGACGAGTTGACTCGCATCACCAATGCGAACAACTTCTTTTTGCGACATGGACGGTGGCCACCCGACTGGGACTCCACGCCATCTTCCTCGAGCGTACCATCGGCTCATTCACCTGGACAGCAGCCACCTGGCGGGCCATTCGACGGCCCCGATCCTCCGCCCTACTGATTTGGTATCATTTCCTTTCCCTCCTTATTTTATTCTTCATGTGATGAATGTATAGTACTAGGGACAGTGCTTAATTCAAGTTTGGGGAGGGAACAGGAAGAAAAGGAAATTCTGGACTTATTGAAAAATTTTTGTGAAAATTCGTCTCTGTTTTGGCCTTTTTTCGAAAAAATTTTATCTCATTTCGGTCCGAAATCTGGCCATTTCGGTCCGAAATCACTCTCTGGAATGTGAAATTTTGTGCAGAACTGTTTGAAAAATTTCAAAACTAATTTTGATGCATGCTTGATCTCTGTTTGGACTTAATTGATTGATCTTATCACTGTTTCACACTGTTTTGAATTTTTAAAGCACTTGCAAAAAATTTTCTCAAGGACTCCTACTTGTTTAAAGGCTTTAAATTGTTTTGTGCACCAATAAACCAAATTGAAAATTAGTTTGAAGGATAAAGAACCTGAATTTGGATGCTTTAAAATTGTCAAAACAGTTTTAGTCGATTCTCACAACTAAACCACAAAATTGGATGCGTTGAGGCCTTTTTTCACCAACTAAACCACAAAATTGGAGGCTTAAAATACTTAGCAAAATGCTTGGGTCCGTAGTGGTCTGCAGCGAAAGAAAAAAAAATGCGTAAAAACCGGACCGACCTCCCTGGTACGACACGTGCCAGTAGCTTAAATAAGGCCAATGACTCGCACAAAAAAATCCTCTAGGGTGCAAAGCCCCACGACTCGACTTGCACAAACAAATTGGTGAAAAATGGAATTGATTTTGAGAAGAGTTCATTATAAAATTTCTGATTTTGACAAAGGACTTTACAAATTTTTGTGAGATATGGAAAAGAACGGGTAATTGAAATTGAGATCGCTTTTGAATTGACAAAGAGAAGATAAGGTTCTTGATTTGAAAAATGAAATTCATTTAGGACTAAGAGAGGCACAAATTCAGTCCAAAAAGAAAATTAAACCCTTGTCCTTGAATTGAATTTTTTAACTTGCTTTACTTTTTCAAACTTGTGTGAAATCCAGGATAAATTCGGAAAATTAGTCTTTCATAAATTGGTTTGAGATGGATTGAATTTAGGTCTAAGTATAGTTAATTCTTTTAAGCTTAGGATCTTGTTTGAGGACAAACAAATGTTTAAGTTTGGAGGGATTTGATGTCTATCAAATATATGCATATTTTGACCATACTTAGCACCAAAATGACACTTAAACCAACATAATTGCTCATGATTAACTGTGTTTTTCAGGATTTTGGTACTGCCGCCGCCTCTATCTTTGTTTTGTAGAATTCTCGTGGAAATCGAAGACTAAACGCGCCGAATAAGAAGAATGGAGCCTAATTCTCAGCCGGACGACTCATTCCCGGCCCAAACAGACGTGCCTAGGACCAGAGAAGATTCTCATGGGCCAAGACAGATCAGATGTCACGCGAAAACCTTGGTCCCAGCCCAATTCATCTCGCCAGAGCCTGATTTCGGTCCGAAATCCATACATGGAAAGAAGATTTTGGAAAGTTTCGGGAATGGAAAGAGCACCTCTTGCCCTAGCCGCCTCCTGACCTTCCTGGGGGCAGTATTTAGGCACTGATTTTCGTGCAGAATGGGTTCCACTTTATTCCCACTTTTAGATACCATATTCGGCATTATTTTGGCGTATTTTTGGCTCTTTCGACGGATTTCTTCAAGAGGCAGCAGCGTTTGCGTGCGACGGCAGCGACTTTGACTCTCCACCTTGACTCCTCGGCCCTAGAACAGCGAGTATTAGCATAAGGATTCCTTGGTTTCATCTTTTATGCCTTTATTTCATTGTTTTATGGCTTGTATCTCTATTTTTCGCATGATACTTGTTATTTTCTGTTTGAACATGTTAGGCTAGATTTTATGATGTCTTAGGACCAGTTAGTAGTTTCATTTAGTACTTGGATTGACTTGATGAATTTGTATTATGCTATGTGATTTGTTTAGTTGAGAAATTATTATTTTTGCTTAGTCAAATTGATTACTTGTTTGATTGCTACCTATTAATGAACTGCAGCATTTATAGGACATTAGACTAGAACAATTAATTAATTAACTAAGTATTTGAGGTAAGCCAAGCACTCGAAAGAGGAGGCTAGTTCACAACCGAAAGGTGTAACATTTATCGAACCGATAAGACCTTAAATACCTCTAGAAATCCCTCTAAACAATCTTAAATAACTAAAGTCCGACACGAAAGTTTAGGTTTAGTTATTCACGTGGTGAAAACCGAGTTCCTTACCAAATCCAACCCAAAATCGCGACAGCTGAGGCTAGGGTTTAGGTCTAGTCGCCCAGTACCCTTCACATAGTGTTGTGTAATTTTGCCAAGTCGAAACAAGGAGTTTAAGGTTCGTTTCGGCCCGACTTGTATAGATTTTGGTCCGAAATCTATACATTTCGGTCCGAAATTGTTCTCTGTCTTGGTGAAAATCAAGATAGAAGCGCTTTAAAGCTAAATCAAATGAACACGAAGTCCTGAGACATTCTATTGCATCTGTCAGAGTCCCGAAAAATATATAAAAAGTAATCCAAAAATATCTTATTAATTATTTCTCTCATTTTTTTTATTAGTATTTAGCTTTCATTTTAATTCAAAACTCTACAAATACTTTTTCTGTCTAGCTTTTAAGAAAGACTAAGTCCGGTACTCATTTTTACCGTCCCTTGGGTTCGACCCTAAGCTTAACTTGAACGACTAGTGAGGTTAGGTCTAGGTACAATTTTATTTGATCCTAGGGTTTAATTCCTTCATCAGTATTCCCTCTGACTGGAGTGCCCTCCGTGCACAAACCATATATAAAAGCCACATCCTGATTACAATTACAAAATAGGAAAAAATTATATAAATTTGTATAATTTAAATAAATTTTAAGGAAATTATATAAATTTCAATATTTAATTTAAATAAATAAACCAAAAAAGTACCTTCAAAGTAACAGTCATCTCCCCGACCGGAAAGTGAAATGTGTGCATCTCTGGACGCCAGAACTCTATCTTCGCTTTCAACAATGGCATGTCAATGTTGACATGCTTCACCTTCGAAATGTGAATAAGGCCGAGTTTCATTAATTGGCCTTCAATCCGATCGTCCAATTCAATACTCCGCTTGTGGGACCTCATTTCCAAATGATCTTCACGCTGCATTAGCACACAAATAATAATTTTATTTTATATAATTTAATTAAAAATATCATAAATTTTATTTTATATACTTTATTTTTTTTCCTCTTTCATTATTTTGGTTATTTTTTTTTTTTATACTACAAATATAAATTATATAGTTAATTATTATTGAAACATCTAAATTATATTCTGGAACATACCTCCTGATAAGACAAACCAACAATGTGCTCATGGTCCGCAAGGAACAAAACTTGTTGGTTTTCCTCGATGCCTTATCGCTCTACCGGATTGACATTATACGGGTTTGGACGGGCGGTGCGACGCCTACGTCTACTAGCGCGAGCTTGACTCGCACCCTAACTCGCAGGCTAACTCGGACCCTCGGTGGGAGGTGGTGAAGAACCGGAAGGACCAATCTCGTCTTGTGCAGAACTCATCTAATTGAAATAATACAACACAATTTTAAACAAAAATTTTAATAATACTAACATCAACAAATAACAATATTTTGACATAATTTGCACTAATGTTTCACTATAATTTCCAGTAATTTGGTCACTATATTTAAATCAATGTAATTTACATAATTTCAATAATTTTCATACAATTTGCACAATTTTCATAATTTAAATATTTTCCATACACAATAATTTTCATACAATTTGCACAATTTTCATAATTTAAATATTTTCCATACACAATAATTTCCATACAAATTCCATAAACAGTTTACTAATTTTTACAATAATTTCAACAACAATTTGCATATAATTTCAATAATTTCCATACAGTCCACTAATTTCACAAAACAATTTACAACAATTTGCATACAATTTCAATAATTTCCATAATTTCCATACACAATTTAATAAAATGTCCACTAATTTTCACAAAAATTTTCGCAACAATTTTCATACAATTTCAATAATTTCCATACAAAATGTACTAAAATGTCCACTAATTTCAACAATAATTTCCACAATAATCTACACAATTTACTTTAATTTGAACTAATTTTCACTAATTGCAAAACCCTAATAATATGAAATTATTATTGGAAAAAACCTCGATATCGGAGTGCGTGCGCGTGTCGTCGGCCGAGCTCGCTTTCGAAAGACGCTGTCGGAGGTCGCTCCTCTCTTCTCTTCTCTTCTCCTCTCTTTTCTCCGGCCGCTCTCTCTTCTCTTCTCTTCTCCGGCCTCTTCTCTTCTCTTCTCTTTCTTTCTCTCTCTCCTCTTCTCTTTCTCTCTTCTCTTCTCTTCTCTTTCTCTCTCTTCTCTCGCGCTGTCTCTACCTCGCAAACGGCGTGAAAAAAAAAACTCTAATAACTCGGTTTCGAAAAAACAGAGTTAATTACCTATTTATAAAACACGTTGGAAGGGCTTTTACGTGTTTTATAAACAGGTAGGAAGGGCTGACTAGTCTTAAAAGGCGTAACTGCAGGAGGGATTTAAAAGCACCTTCCTACCCGTTTTTAAAACCCGTAAATGGACTTTTTACCCGTTTATAAAACGGATAATTAGGGGAGAGAAAGTTACGTGTTTTATAAACAGGTAATTGCTTGGTTCTTATTAAAAAAAATAAATCTTGGTTTGTATTAAAATTTTAGAGGTAATTTTTCTGTGTTATAATAATCGCGGCTAAATAGATTATACAGACTAATTCCTCATCTTTTATTGTGCCATCCTTGGTTCCATCACAAGGTAATCCATTCATTGCTAATATTTATTTTTGGCAATGCTTTCTTAGGAATTTAATAGCTGGCATTAGTACAACTTTACTTTTTTGTAGAAAATATATTGAAAAAATCAGGGTAAAAAGAATAATTGGTAGGTTTCGTATACTGCTTATTAGTTGGAGGAAAGAAATCTAGAACCCCTTTATTTTGTCTAATCTTTCTTCAAAAGTTAGGTATCATTAAATACCTGTTTAATCGGAGGTGTCTGTGTGGTTAAAAAATATATACTTGCTAGAATACACTGTACACACTTCACACTTTTGTATTGGATTGCTTAGATAAAATGATATAGCTCAATTAATGTTTAGAATGAAAATGGAAAGCTAAAAACAGTGTATGAAACTCTTTAGTTCATGGATATTAAATTAAAGATATTTTAAAATTATCAACAAATTATTGTAGCCATGATGTTCACTGAGAAGCCACCACCAAATTAATTTGGAACAGTCGTTGTGAATGGAGCGGATATGTTGGATCAGAGAGAGAGAAAGAGAGAGAGAGAGAGAGAGAGGGAGAGGGGATCACAATGAGAGGAGCCTTTAAAGCAATTGACGAAAATGAAACGTGACTTTATTTAGGGGCATTTTGGTTTATGCCACTTAAAAAGTCGGAAATTTGAGATATGCCATTACAAAATAACAAATTAGTTTTATGCTATTATAAAACAAGTAAAATTTTTTTGTGCCACTAAATCATTAAAAATGACTATATTGCCCTTTTAAATATGCCATCATAAAACATTAGAATTCGATATATGCCATTGTAAATGACTAATTAGTTTTATACCACTATTAAAACATTAAATATGTTTTTTATACCACCGGTTAATTGGCAAAACTAAAGTCTCTCTTCAATATAACGTTAAGATTAACGGTAAGAAGTACAAACGGATTGATCCGTCGATCCATTATTTTATTTAACTGAAATAGAATTACAACTATTTCTTCAATTAGAACTCTAAATTCATTCATTTACAATTTGCTAACCCTTTTTAATTACAATCAAGAATTAATGTACTTTCAGTAAAAACGATACAACCAACAAATTTACTATTAGAAAATGTTGATGTATTTCATTCATTTTGTAAGTAGCACCACTTTCTCTTCATTTTTTTTTCATCAGAGTCCACCCATGCATGACCAACTGGCAGAAGTGTGAAGGGAGCTGACAACCTAAACAAATGTTAGAAGTTGAATTCATTTCAGCAAACACAAAAGAAATTCATTCAAGTAAGATATATTTTGCTACTACAAAGCGGTAGGCTAATAATCCTCTGTAATATGTTCAAAATCGAGTGGCAATAGTGCATACCTCATCACTAGCATTTGGATTGCATCCCTTGACTGATCTTGGAAGCCTTGATGCACTTGAAGTTTTCCTATAATAATACAAGCATATAAATGAGAATTTTGCAGAAAGAACTGGCTAGTGGCTAGTAGAAGTGCAATGAGAGAACCTTTTTTTGATGCTTGAAGATGCATGGTCAGTATTTACTGGTTCCTTGCATGTCCTAGCTTGATGACCAAAATCACCACATCGTTTGCATCTATGCTGCTTCTTTACACCAATCTCATCACTAGCTTTGATCCTTTATTTCCTTGATCTTCCAGCAGGCCTTCGTAATATTGGTGGATGGATCTTAAAATCTGGATTGGTGATAGGCCACTGCATCTTGTCGGGCATTGGTTTGATCGCTCTAGCATATGCCATCCTAAATCTTTCTACACTGAAATATTCATGGACATATTCATGCATATTGGCACCTCTCAATGAACATATGAATGCCAATGCATGGCTACAAGGTTTTCCAGTTAATTGCCACTCCCTACAAGTACATGCACGATGATCGAGGTGGACTGCATGCCTCCATCCTACTCCATCAACATCTCTCCCACTGACCTCAGCAGTATAGTCTCCACTTCTATTCACCCTATAGCTTCCAAGGGCTCAACTACTCTTATTTAGGTCTCCAATTACACTTGGCAAGATCAGACCCTCAAATTTTGAGCCAATTTTCCTCCTACTTGCAAATTTCTTCATAATGAGTTGTCTTATGCCATCCAGCATGTCTACAATCTGCAAGCCAATGATTTGCAAATATTAATGAGTTAACATTGATTTAATGCTTCATGAATAATAAAGAATTTAAAGTTGACACACCTGCAAACCTTTCAACTCCATAATCCAGTTGTTAAAACATTCACTGAGGTTATTATTTACATAATCAACCTTTGAGTGTTCAGAAAACTTGCTTCTACTCCACAAATGATGGTGATTGTTTCTCAAAAATTCGATTGCTTCAGGATGCTTTTCCACAATATTGCTAATGTGAAGGTCAAAACTCTCAATTGTATAGCTATATGATGCTGACCACATATTCTTTTTAAACTCTCTACCACGAAACTTCTTTTTAAAGTTCTTCCATAGATGTCGCATGCATTCTCTATGCTCTACATCTCGAAATACTTTGCTAACTGCAGCATCTATGCCTTTGCCTGCATCAGTGCTGATTGCTAACCCATAAGGTCTACCGATTGCTTTCTTTAAATGTTGCAGAAACCATTCCCAACTGTCGGTTGTTTCAGACTCGATAACACCATATGCAACAGGATATAGCCAATTGTGTCCATCAACTGCAACCGCAGCAGCTAGTTGTCCCTTATGCTTTCCTGTCAAGTGAGTAGAGTCTATTCCAATATAAGGACGACAACCTTGTAGGAATCCATCAATGCATGGCTTAAGAGCTACAAAAGCCCTTCTAAAACAAACCCTCCCATTGGCATTCTCAGTGTCAATTTCCATAAGACTGTCTGGGCATGTTAAAAGTAGAGCCTCTCTGAAACGATATAACAAAGAAAAACTTTCCTCCCATTTTCCATGTAGCCTTTGGAGTGCCATCTCTTTGCCTGCAAACACTCTGCCATATGGGACTCGTATATGGTAATCATCAAACAATCTTTGTTGTATCTCTTTTGGACCTAAGGTAGGGTTTCATCTTAACCAATTCAAAATCTTATCACAAACCCACCCTTGTGAGGCCATCTTCCCTTTGCGTTTGTTTGTGCTAGAACATGTGTGAACTTGTTTGTTCACCTTGACCTACCATAATTTAAAAAGAAAATATGTCAATTACAAGTACAAATAGATAAATAAAATATGAAATTAATGGAACCATATTCTAAAGGTTTGTTACCTTGAAGGTTGTACCATCCTGCAACACTGATCCATGTATCCTCCATTTGCATTCGACATCAGCAGAACAAGCCCTGAACCTCTTCTTATCTGTTTCCTCAATTTTAAACTCATATTCATTCAATATCGCATGCTGCCTAATAGTCTTACGAAAATCTCCTATATTTGCAAATAGCGAACATTCGTCAATGCAAGGTTTTTCCATGTCATAGGAATGAATTGTCTCTCTCAGATCGGACTCCACCCATTCGTCAATTTGTTGTTCTTCTACCTCATCAGATGTATATTCATGATCATTGTCACTTTCAGTAAAAGAATGATAGCTTCTATTACTATACACCTCCTGTGAATCATTATCTGAATTTTCTACATGCTCCTCTGCTCTTAACTTCCATGCCACTTAGAACAGTTGTTTGGCTGGTATCATCTGTACTAGATAGAATATGTTGGGTCAATTGGGGCATGGAATGGGATGGTGTGCAATCAACCATAGCTGCACGGAGCCTAACTTGATTTTCTATACTACACTTATCAAGGAGATTCAATAGCTGCGAATCAGTTTTTAGGTTTCCATATGTTCCACTTTGACTATCCAGATACCATATGCTAAGAACTTGAGTCATGCCCCATTCATAGTATTTTGCTAAGTCATCATTCAGATCAAGAATAGAATACTCATCTCTGTCCACCACCCACTCTAAATCTCTTCCCTTACAGTACACCTTTGCACCACCTTCTGTCTTCTTGAAATACCCCTCAAATGCAACACACAACTTCACTGCACACTCAGAATTAATCCTACAAAAAAATAAATATTTAGACTTCTAGCAATTGTATACCTAGGTATCTTTGTTTGGCTAACAAATCTGTTCTTTTACCAAGAAGAAAAGAAATAATTATTTGTTCTCAAAAGCACTGCATATTTCTCATTACTGTCAGAATATGGTATTAGAAAATTAACACAATGAGTTGGTACCAGTGTCATTCAAGTTTAGGTAAAATCGAGAAACATTAAATTGCATGCACAAAACTACGATTAATACTTCAATTAAAAGATCATAGAACATAGATTTAGTTGTGCTTGATTCTATTGGCTTGCCAAAGTTCCAGTGAGGAACGCATAAAGTAACAACTACAAGAAACCATGCACTACAATCATGTAATTAAAATGACTTTAACTATTGGACTTCTTTGTTTCTAAGTTCTAATTAGAACCATCGATTTTCACAAATTCCCAAATTCAAGTGAGCTTATAGTATCAAACAAATGGCGATAGATCAAACTAGGGTTTAGGGAGAAACTCACATGCTGATTTGTTAAGAAAGAAGAAGCACTAAAATGTATGGCGTGAAGGAGATGTCAGTGGCGCGAAGGAGATGGCCAAAGGAGTCACGGAGACGGCCAGCGGCGTCACGGAGACAGCACGAACGTGAAGGAGATGTGCGGTGGCGTGAAGGAGATGTACGATGGCGAGAAGGAGATGGTCGGCGAAGTCACGGAGATGGCCGACGGCGTCACGGAGGTAGCGCGCTGGAATCACCTCCTCCAGGCTCGCTTAAGAAACGAAGGGGTTTCTTTTTCTTTTTCTTTTTCTTGGAAAGAAATAGGGAGAAACGGAGAGAACAAAGGTTTTTCTTTTTTGTTTTAATCAATCTATGTGCGATGAGTTCAATAAGGGCATTATAGGAATTGTAAAAAAATTTGACATATAAAAATATTTTTTAATATGTTTTAATTGAAAATAATGGCATAAAACTAATTTGTATAGTTTTATAATGGCATATATCGAATTAGTCATTTTGTGATGGCATATTTAAAATTGAGTCGTTTTGGAGTGGCATAAAACTAATTTTCTCCTTTATTTACTGCTGGAAATAAATAATGTTTGAAGTTGTTTTATTTTATTTTCTGGTAATCCTTCGAGGGATCTATTGAGTTTTGTAGTCACCTTAATAGCTTCATAAAATAAGATTTTATTTTTTGGATCCATTAAACTAGACATATATAAACCTCCAAGTAGAAACATATTTGAAAGTATAGGTCGAGAATACAAAAAATAAACAAGGATGTTAGTGCTTCATGGAGAAATGAGCAGTTTCCGGTTGTGCCTAATAGGAAATAGAAATTGTATTGAAATTATGTTAAATGATTCCAATGATGTGGGTCTATTTATAGACCAATTCTAAAGCTATGATAACAATCTCCTAAGTACTCATTTCTTATCTACTTCATACTCTCACCTCTCAATTACAATTCTAATAATCTCCAATATTGAACATCCTCTATATATAATCTCCTACCTAATCAATCTAATACAATCTTATCTGTAACAGTGCCCTTTAGAATCTTAATAGCCTTTTGTAATATTTTTTAAATCACTCATTCATACAATTATTGTTTCTTATGAAGTTAATTATTGGATTTCGGAGAACTCTGGTGATGCAAATTAGAAAGTGCATCATGACTCATTGTATAAATTACTGGAGTCATGTCGACGAAAGGCAAGGGAAAATGAAACTTGTTCTTTCTCAACACCATCATTTTCATGTTCGCTAGCACAGAAAGTCTACTGGTGAATTTTGCACATGATCAGGCTTTCAACAATTTCTAGCACAATCAATTAATATCAGTTGAATGGTGGGTATATTCATAGGCTGGATGTGTTGGACTATTTACAAGTGCGTGCCATTTGGTTCATGTAACGACCCAAGATTCGTATTCGAGGTAGACTAAAATTAGTCGCGACTGACGGATGAGACCGTCATCTATGATGAAATCTCAATTTTCGAGATTTTAATAGTCGATCCGAACCGTTCAATGTGTTCTCCATATTGAAATCTCGTTGGAGACCAAATTTTACATTTTTCTGAAATTTTTTAATTATTTTTTGGTATTTTACAAAATTCTTAATCTAAACAATTCTGGATCCTTCAATAACAATGATTTTTAAAAATCTCAAAAAAATAGTAAAAAAATTCAGAAAAATGTAAAATTTGGTCTCCAATGAGTTTTCAATATGAAGAACATATTGAACGTTCGGATTAGTCATTAGAATTTCAAAAGTTGAGATATAATCGCGACTGACGGGTCATCCGTCAGTCGTGGCTGATTTTAGTCTACCTCTTCGTATTCACAATTATACAAACTATTTTTTGCGTGTCATTTGGTTCACGTAACGACCCAAGATTCGTCTGACAGTTAAACATGCGGCCCATAGTTCCCTTTTGACTAGCTCTTGGTTTTACTAGATTATTAGATTGATAATTCAACACAATAATGCAACACAATTGCTTGCATTTTTATGTTGAATAGTTAGATTGGTCAGTGAACTCTTATCTTCTTCGAGCGGTTCATAATTCAACATAATAATGCAAGCAATTAATATTGTTTGCCACTTTTTCATATACAATATATATATATATATATAGAGTTTTGCTATGGTGAGTTGCAACTCACCAAATGGTCGGTGAGTCACGCTCAAAACTCTTAAATCTAGTTCAAAATACCCGATCCAAACAGTCTAATATGATCTTCCTATTGAAATCTCCGTGCAGACCAAATTTTATATTTTTTCGAAATTTTTAAGTATTTTTTTGAAATTTTAGAAAATCGTTAATCTAATTAGTTCTGAACCATTCAAAAACAGCAGTTTTTAAAAATCCGATAAAAATATTTAAAAATTTTAAAAAAATATAAAATTTGATCTGTATGGAGATTTCAATAGAGATATCATATTGGACGGTTTGGATCGATCATTTTGGACTAGATTTAGGAGATTTGAGCGCGACTCACCGACCCTTTGGTGAGTTGCAACTCACCATAGCAAAACTCTATATATATATATACTACTTATAAAAGCATCCAAAAATAAGGTCATAATAATTTCACAAAAAGGAGTTCAAGCATTTGTTAACATCATTATAGACCATTAATCTATGAAACTTGATCTGATGTACGGTTTAGATCTGTATTTCAGACAAAGAGTCAGACCCCTTTACAGAAAGGGGTCAAGGCGCTGGATGGTTATTTCTTTTTTTATTGTTTCTTAATTTGTGCGCACAGTAAAAGAAAAAAAAATAAATCAACCCTCTCCCATCATACCAAAATCATTTCAAATTTTCTTTCTTATTTCCACACAGTCGGGTGGGTTCATTTGCTAGTATATCTATACTACTTATAAACGCACCCAAAACAAGGTCAAGTGACTCCTTTACAGGAAGGAGTTCAAACATTTGTTAACATCAATATAGACTATTGATCTGTACAACTTAATCTGATGTACGGTTTAAATCTGTATTTTAGACAAATAGTCAAACCTCTTTATAGAAAGGGGTTAAGGCGCTGGATGGTCATTCAATTTCTTATTCTTTCTTAATTTGTGCGCACAGTAAAGGAAAGAAAAAAACAAATCAACCCTCTCCCACCGTATCAAAATCGCCTCACATTTTCTTTTCAATTCCCACAGTCGGGTGGACTCTTTTTGCTAGTATATATAAGAGTGTCCTTCTTACTATCTAGTGAACAAGCCACAAAAAAGTAATTGCTAAATAATTATCGGAAGCTGAGATATCTGCCTTCAACAATTACTATATGGGGACTTCGCTAGCAAGGTATATATATATCAACGCATTTTTTTTTTCCCTAAGCCCATCATGTTGTTTATACTTCCACTTCATGTTGTCGTAAGTAGAATATACTAAATAAAAACATTTACATGTGTTGCTCTGTAAACATCAAGATTTCTTACAGCAAAATATAATTAATTAATTAATGTTGCTCTGTAGAGGGCAAGCAATGAAAACATATGGAGTTTTGCTTCTTCTCTTGATCTATTCTCACCTTTCTCTTCCTAAATCCTCCACGGCATCTACTACAAGATCATTCTCCAGTGAAAGCGACAAACAGGCACTGTTGATCTTGAAGAGGAACTTAGACAATGAAATGCATGTCTTGAGCTCGTGGAATGAAAGCATTCCCTATTGTAAGTGGGAAGGGGTCTACTGCTGCCGTCAGCATCCGCAAAGAGTTTGTGCAATAGAACTTGATTCAAGTGATCTTGTAGGTCCCATCTCACCTTACATTGGAAACCTAAGTTATCTTAGGAGCATTGATCTTAGTAACAATACACTGTATGGCATTGTTCCTTCATCCATAGGTCATTTGCATCGTCTGCAAAATCTTCGCCTAAAATACAATTTCCTAAGTGGAATATTTCCGGCAAACTTAGAGAATTGCTCCCAACTTGTAAATCTATCTCTTGCACACAACCAATTGTATGACAAACTACCATCCTGGCTAGGACATCTCAGAAAACTTGAGTTCATAAATCTTGAACACAACAAATTCACAGGGGGCATCCCATTGTCAATTACAAACCTTTCATTTCTACAAGAGGTCTATCTTGATAATAATAACCTATTAGGTTCCATCCCAAGCGGTCTCGGTCAAATAAATCAACTACAAGATATAGCTCTTGGTGAAAACAACTTTTCTGGTATTATCCCCGAATCATTTTTTAATCTTACAAATTTAGCAGTAGTTGGTTTAGAGGGTAATAATTTTCATGGCCACCTTCCAAGAGATATAGGCACCCGCCTATCAAATCTCCATAGATTGGTTCTTGGAGATAATAAGCTAACAGGAGAAATTCCAGCATCGCTCTCTAACACTTCCTTCATTCGAACGTTAGATTTTGGTCATAATAAATTCAGTGGTACTATACCTATAGAGATTGGTAAGCACTGTCCTAAGTTTTTCAGTGTCGAATCAAATAATATTGAGGCCAAATTTACTGCAGATTGGAAATTCGTCGACTTATTTACAAATTGTAGTTCTTTATTAGTTTTTGACTTGAGCTACAATAAACTTGCGGGTTTATTTCCCAGTGCTATAGCGAACTTAACAAATCAACTCGAACTTTTATACGTTGAGTCGAATTATATTATTGGAGAAATACCTTCGGGGATTGAGAACCTAGTTGGCCTTATTGTGTTAGGCTTGACTGACAATCACCTGACAGGCATCATTCCTACAGGTATTGGAAAGCTTCAACACTTACAGGGATTATACATGGGAGGAAATTACTTTTCAGGACCTATTCCATTTTCAGTTGGCAACCTCAGCATGTTAACTCTTTTCAAAGCAGAGCACAACAACCTAAAAGGATCTATGCCATCAAGCATTGGGAACCTAACTCAACTAACACTCTTAAGCTTATCACATAATTCTCTTACAGGGATGATACCAAGAAGCATGTTCCAAATCAAAGCATTATCAATACAATTAGATTTATCCTATAATTTTTTTAGTGGCATAATACCCAAGGAAGTTGGCTTGCTCATAAATTTGGGACAGCTGATATTGTCAAGAAACAATTTCTCTGGTGAGCTACCTGAAGATCTTGGGAACTGCCAGCTCCTAAACATTTTAGCATTGGATGGCAACTACTTTCAAGGGATTATTTCATCTTTCCTTAGAAATTTAAAAGGTCTACAAATTTTAAATTTATCTAGTAACAATTTTTTCGGTGCTATTCCCCAAGAGCTAGGTTTTCTCAATGAGTTACAAGAGTTGTACCTTGCACAAAACAACTTGTCGGGGCACATTCCCTTGGTGATTGAAAACTTGACACATCTGTACAAATTAGATATTTCTTACAACAATATTGAGGGTTCAGTACCAGATAAAGGAGTCTTTAGCAATTTAAGTGGATTAATACTGGTAGGAAACAAAGGGCTCTGTGGGGGTATATCAGACTTGCATCTGCCGGAATGCCTTGTTGAACGTGATAAGAAGCATTCACCAATGGAGTTGAAGTTAGTCATCTCGATTGTTAGCATAATTTTTCTCTTAGTCTTACTTTTTCTATTTATTTTTATTTTCAAGTGGAAAAAGAAGCTAAGTAGGAAATCTCGAACAAATTCACTGGTAAAAGATGGCTTACTGAAAGTTTCCTATAGTGAGTTGGCTGAGGCAACAAGGGGCTTTGCTGCTTCTAACTTGATAGGTGAAGGAAAATACAGCCGTGTGTATAAAGGACTTCTTGTATTTAATGAGGAAGGGAGTTCAAATCAAGATGCTCATACTATGGCTATAAAAGTATTTGATCTCCAACAATTGGGGTCATCGAAAAGCTTTATGGCAGAGTGCGAAGCTTTGAGATGGATAAGGCATCGTAATCTCATTCGAATTAGAACATGCTGCTCTACTATCGATTATAATGGTAATGATTTTAAAACTCTAGTGTTTGATTACATGCCAAATGGGAATCTACACAGATGGTTGCATCCTGAAATAAATGAACATGGACCATTGATCCCTTTAAGCTTGACTCAGAGGTTAAACATTGCAATTGATGTTGCTGATGCGTTAGATTATCTTCATCACAACTGCCAACCATCGGTGATTCATTGTGATTTGAAACCAAGCAATATTTTACTACGCGAGGATTTGAGTGCTTGTGTTGGTGACTTTGGACTTGCAAAGCTCCTTCCAGATCCGATTAGCAAGTCCTTGATGGAGTCTGAAAGTTCAATTGGAATAAGAGGATCAATTGGATATGTCCCTCCAGGTGAAGTTCACTTAACTCATTATTTAGCCATTTCCATTTTGTTTTAAAAAAAAAAAAACCACTTAGTATTGATTACTACATCAATTTCAGTATATTGACGTGAACTTTTCATTCTTTTTTCAATTGTTTGTAGAATATGCACAAGGAGGTCCTGTGTCAACTGCTGGTGATGCCTATAGCTTTGGTGTCCTGCTGCTCGAGATGTTTACTGCAAGAAACCCAACAGAATACATGTTTAAAGATGGGCTAACCTTGCACAATTTTGTAGAGATGGCATTCCCGGAGAGAGTGATGGATATTATCGATCCAAATTTAATTGCAGCGGATGTTATGGAAAGCAGTGTGTTGAACAAAATGTGCGAGTGTTTGGTGTCTATAGTAAAAATTGGCCTCAGTTGCTCAAAGCAGTCACCGGTTGAAAGAATGTCAATGGAAGATGTGGCCATTCAGCTACACAAAGTCAGGGAAGTTCATCTTGCTAATAGAAATGGCTGAAAGCATACAATTATAAGAATGTGATGAGATTGATATTCAAAACCCAGCTGTACATTTATATTTTATATTTTGGTTACGTACATAAAATAATGTCTTGTATGTCCAGAAGTATATGTTTTTTCCGACTGAAAAGTAAAATATTTTAATGTGCTTGTGAGCACATATTCACGGAAGTTCAATGTTATATGTTTGTATTTATATAATTTGGCAATTGAGATTTTGCAACGAAATACGCACATCTGTGTTGTTCTGGCACTTTTAAATTCCGAAAGTACCCCTCAGAAATTTTGAAGCTTTGACAAACACAGACGCATATTGCAACTTCTTTAAGAGGAAGCCAACCGTCGTTTTATCTAGTTCTCATAAATTCTAATCAAAATGATAACGGTTTAATCTTGGATAGATATCTTCATTGACTTAATTAATGAATATCAAAACAAAAATCAACAAGAATATTGCAAGACAAGCACAAAAATAAACAATTTCACAGATTTATCAGAAGATCAATAATCATTGAATACATACTAGAAACTAATTGTATGATTTTCAACTTCATTAATACCAGTTGTTAATCTCCTTTTGGCAGTCTTAGCACGGTAACACCATACCTCAAACGCCTCACTCAAATCCGGATACCTCCACCTATCAGACCCATTAACCCATTCTAAGATAATCTCGGCTTGGTCATTGGAAGGCAATGCAAGAATAAATGACACAATTGCCCCTTCCATGTTCTCCCATATTTCACTTTCCATTCTAGAGTCTAACAAAGGTTTCATTTTCCTTATATAAGGCAGCCATGTTTTGAGAAATTGAACTCTAGCAAGCGCAGATAGCACCACCGACCCATACCCAACTGCATCCAAGGCCCTACTGGTGATCTCCATTATCTTTGACTTAACCTGCCATAAGCCCAAACTAAACTGTTTGCTCAGTATCACACTTATAATTTCACTTGATATCTCAGCCCAATTTGAGACAAAATCAAGCATGATCTCCATTTTTTGTGAGATGCCGCAAACCCAATCCAGGTCATTTAAAACAATTAACAATCTTTCCTCAGCTAGCTCCTCTTCGTGCTCAAAATCAGAAGAAAGAAAATTCAAGCTGCTTTTGAAGTTTTCAAATAAGTTTTTAAGGCCTATTCGCAGCTCTGATTTGACCTTTTCATCCATCACCACCAAAGGACCGTCTCCATCTTCTAAAAGCATGTATTCCAGTTGCTCTTGAGCAGAGGTCTTCAACTCATCAGAAAATCCAGCAATTGGACTTGTAACAGAAGTTGCGAAACGAATTGCAGAAATAAAAACAGTTTGGGCAGCATGTTGAGAAACAGGCTGCACCCGTGCCAGTACTGGCGCAGCCTCTGGCCCAAGGCTCTTTACCAATTTTACAATTTCCTCTTCTTCTTTTTCATCCCATGGGACAGCCTCGAGGTACTTGATGCATGCTCCTTTAACATCTTCACATCCGAGTGAATTTGCGGCTTTAAGAACACCAATAGTGGATTTCACTGAATTAAGTTCCTCTAAAATTAATTCTTCTGGAATGTAAAGAAGGTTGAGAAGCTTTGCATAGTGGTCAAACTCAAGTGCCGTACACTCAACCTCGATGCATGTGCTGGGCTCAATCTGGTTCTGTGAAAGGCGGTCAGAAAAAAATTTGGAGGCTTTTGCAAGGATAGGAGAGTGGCAGTTGAAATGCTGAGATTTGTTGTTATCTTTTGTTTTAAGATGGACAACTATGTCGCTTGTGGTCTGGTCTCTGAATTTGCATGTTAAGCTAGATGTAGCTTGCTCCATATATGGGATTTATATGCTGATGTTTGGTTTATAGAAACCAGGACAACCCTACATCTCTGAAACAGAAAGGGGAAAAAAAAGTTCAGGTTTACTTGAATAGGAGGAGGTTTTAAGTAATTAACTATAGATGGAAAGATGTTAAAGCAAAATGGTTATGAACTTTACAGTCTATTAACTAACTAACTTTTAGAGGCTTTATAGCTTGGCTTTAATTGAGGCTATTGGAAAAATTATAAACAAGAACTACTGTCCATAGTGGCAGTACCAGTCTACACTGCGCAGTACTAAGACTTATTACTAGGAGACTAGGTCAGTACAAGTACACTCTATTATCGAATTAATCAAAGTTTTTCCAAATTGAAAGTAAATAAATGCTCCCAATTAAATGAAGAGACCCATAAATTCCCTTAAGAAACAAATCAAAGAGAAAACAAGGATTACCTATAAAGATCCTAATAACTCCATGACCTGGATGCCTTTTTAGGTTACGATATAATAAAAAAAAAAAAAATCAAAAAAGGAAACCCATAATTAAGAAACTAGAGTAGCGAAAGATAAGACGAAGAACTCGTACCTAAGTAAGACGAACTTTGAATTGGTTATTACTTGAGCAAATTTGGTATGACAAGGAAAAGAGAAAGAGGAACGAGCTTACGCCGCACAACAGTTAAAACTGTAGTGGAAGGTCTGTGTTCACTGAACAGAGTTGAAAGGGTCTCTGTGCAATTATTTTTTTCGAAGAGGCCATTTAGATATTATGCACGGGGATCCTCGACAGTTCTTTTACGGAGTCGGATCTCTGGTCGTTTTTTATAAACGATCAGGTGGTCGTTTTTAGATCCGGACCGTCTGATTTAATCTCAACGGTTAATTTTTTTCGGGCCTATCAATCCTGGTATCATGCACGGGGCATCCTTAACCGTTGAGATTAAATCAGACGGCCGTGATCGAAAACGACCAGAGGATCTCATTCCGTTCTTTTACTGTACCAAACAGTCATTTCTTTTTTTAAAAAAATTTAAAAATTTGAAAATTCAAATGTTGAATCTAAACCGTTGATCTTGTTCAATTTTACGGACAATGCGTTTTTATATAAGTTTTATAAAATTTGGAGTCGATTTAATATTTGATTAAGTGACCAAATTATGAACGTACTAGAATTAATCAGTGCTAGTTAACCAGGTTCGTTCATTTGTTGATCATTTGATATAGTATGAAATCAACTCCAAAGTTTATAAAACTTATATGAAAACTCATCGCCCGTAAGATTGAACAAGATCAATTGTTTGGATTCAACATTTGAATTTTCAAATTTTTAAATTTAAAAAAAAAAAAAAAGATGGCTGTTTGGCATGGTCTTTAAGGACTATCGAGGATCCGGTTTTCATATCAGACTAAATGCATAAATTTTATTTTATGTTTTAATAATATTTTTTTATTATTATTATTTGCAAGTGAGAGCCCGTAGGCACGGAGGCGTACAAGGACCATTTTCATATTTGATACATTGTTTTTTTTTTAATAATTATCTGATAGGTTGTGATGTCATGTCACTGAGATCCTCAGTTTGAGTCAATTTAATTAGGAGAACTAGGTAATTATGCGGTGGATTAGAATATTAAATCAGACTTATATCTTGATTAATCATATTTGTTTATAATTTTAAATGAACTGTTTGGATTAGAAGTCGGTTCTAAAATTTAGTTCTATAAAGAATTTGCCAACAAATATATATCCGTGAACATTATAATGTGAATAAAATTTCTAATTTGTGACAAACTGGAATATAACACCACCAATCAAGTTAAGATTTAATGCCAATATTAATATCATAATATCTCAATTAATTTATTTGAAATAATAATAATTATTATTGTTGTTGTTGTTGGTGGTGGTGGTTTTTAATTTGGAACATTTTATGACTTTTTTTATTTTCGGAATATGTATCACATATTCGTAATAACATAAAATATATGTTCTTTCAATTTATAATATTTCTTTCATTATGTACCTTTTTTTATTTTTTAGATGATATGAGTAATATATAATATTTAATTTAAATGATAATAAAAATTAAAAATGAATTCAACACACAAATCATTGTCTAAAAAAAGCAATACTCAAAATATTTTTCTATAAAAGAAGGAACATGAATTATACTAATCTCAATTGCAGAAACAATACAACTAGGAGTGTGTTTGATAGATAGCCATATTTGAACATTTGTTTTTTTGCTAATATAAAGTTTTGGAGGAGAAGATGTTATGTATAGTGTGCAGCGGTAGCACTCCTTGTCGAGACAATTATTGGAAAAAAAAATCAAGTGAAAAGTCGTGTCCCTCCGCTCTTCAGTTCAATGAGGCATTACATTAGTATCAAATTGACACCAACATCTAAGAGTAATACAATCTTTTTATAGTATACTTGACGCACCTCATATTTATACATGTTAGAATTATTGATTATGTTAGATTGTTGTCTTTGTGTGAGTTTTGAGTCCCGCAAGTTTTGGCAATGAATCGAAATTAGTACAAATAAAATTATATAATTAAGTTCAATTTTTAATGGGATATGATTAGGAATATTATAAAATGTTTTATTGATCCCGCATAGGCATATCAAGCATATATAGCTCCTACCATCTAGATGAGACAGTAGCATGTACCGGTGCATATATTAGCACAAGACCAACGAGTCATTGCAATTTGGCCCAGATGATCCACATTGATTTCCATTAAAAAACAAAATATATTTTTCATTTGAACGTTATCACTATTTAGAATTATAAAAAGTGCATCTATTAGCCAATATGGATTTCCTCCAATAGCTTATTTTATTACCAAGTTGATACTGATTTTTTTTTTTAATTTGACAACTTAATCAATTTTGAATGAAAAGTAAAAGAGCAGACAGATGTAACACTTGAGAACATCATGTGTTCTTTGCTTTGTCATGCAGTTCTTTTCCCAAAATTGCGTTGTCATACTTAATGGCAGAACTGAACCTCACGACTTCACAATTTGATATACAAGAGCTTATCAGTGTCAGGGTAGAAAAACTTTATATGTATTGGCTATAAATTAGTTTTATCCGTATTTTACTCTTACCCTTCAAGATTTTACTCTTGACCATAAAAGTTAATGGGTAACATACAAGTACTGGATAATAATGGAATAAAATGTAATTTATACAATTTAGCGGTCACTATTAGAACCAAATAAATAAATACTATTTTAAACGCAACATGTACATATCATATATACGGAACCTTATACATTTGCTAACCTCTTAAATAAAAAAAAAATTATGACTAAATGAAATTCTATGAACTATTTGATCATCCAATACTTTTTCTATAACGAATGAACTCTTTATGTTTAATAATCTTGTAGGTTATAAAATAGGGAATTACTTCAAGCTATCCTTCCTAGTACCATCCGCGTCATCCTGACGCCTTCCCTTTCCCTTCCTCTCCCTCACGCGACTCCCTCTCCCTCCCTCACTCCCTCCCTCCAGTGACTCCCTCTCCCTTCCTCCCTCCGGCGATTCTCTCTCTCCTCCCTCCTTCCCATTTGATCTCGTACTTCTCCCTTCTCCTTTGTTTTCTAAATCCTTTGTATTCTAGTCCTAAAGTTGTTATTAAGTGATCAACTAATAAACGTAAATGATCAGTTTGTCGCAACAAAAGAACATCTTATAAGTGCATATATTAGATACGATAAGATATCATCTTATAAATATAAATGATCAGATTGTTATAATAAGGGATCATCTTATAAAGGTTATTAGATATAATAAGTGATAATCTTACAAGCATAATGATCAGTTTGTTGCAACAAATGATCATCTTATAAGTGCATATATTAGATACGATAAGAGATCATCTTATAAATATAAATGAACGGATTGTTATAATAAGGGATCATCTTATAAGGGCTATAAGATATAATAAGTGATCATCTTACAAGCATAAATGTTCAATTAGGTGTAACAAAGGATTACCTTATTAGTGCATTTATTAGATGTAATAAGAGATTAACTTATAATCATAAATGTTTAATTAGTTGCAAGAAGGGATCATTTTAATATAAGCGTATAAGTATGCAAATGTGAGAGATGAGAGTTTAGGAACAGAGGAGAGGAAAGAGAGAGGGAACACATGAGATAGAACAGAAGAGAGGAAGGGGCGCCTATTTTCAAGATAGAGAAGCATGCTGGAGTGGAGAGGGGAGCGAAAGTGAGCGTGAGGAGGGAAGAGAAAGTGAGAAAGAAAAGCGCTGGCGCAAAAATGGAAAGACGTCCTTTTTATTTTTAGACGAAATGGTACGGATGGTAAATCTTGAGATTGCACCTATCAGACCCGTATAAAATATCTCTATCCATATTATTATTCGATAAGCTAAAAAAAATGTTGCCTTATTCGCATTAAGCTACGACAAATGTTTCTATTCGTACTCGTTATATCAAATTTGGAACAGATTGGACTAACAGATAATCGGCTTCCATCAACACTCTTAGACCCCGTTTGTTTCCGCCTTAAGAGGCTATATTAACTTAGTATAACTTACTATGTACTCTCTATGCAACCAAACAGTTGTCACATAAAAGTACATAAGAATGCATAACTTATTATATATCTAAAGAGGTTACATAACTTATGGCAAAAAAATTTCCACTATAAATTTCCAAGTATACTCCTTCCATTAATTTCTCACCAAAACATTTTAGTCTTTTAACATAAATATATGCATGTATAAATTACTCTCCCTTATTCAATAACCAAAAACTCGTTACATTAACACTAGACAAAGCACTTATGCATCCTTAAGTTACGTAACTTCTTACTCCACATTCCACAACCAAACACTTTAGCTAAGATATGAATACTTCACAATTATTTCTTGTACATAACATTGAATAGCAGAAGAAGGAGAGCCATGAGGAAAACATATATTCGGGAATAAGTCTTAAACGACGGGAAAAATCAAATGATCTGTCCGCTAATTCTTTAGGCTTTTAACTATAAGACTTGGATAATTTAAGTACAGCTCTGGCTCTTGGTAAAATCAACACCTTCATTTCATTACAAACTAGTAATGATCATTAGAAATCAATAACGATAACCAGGCATGTTTTAAAGAGCATGCAAAGGAGAGTAATAGACAAAAACATAATAAAAGAGTGCTTAGCGTGTTTCAGAATGAAAATTGATACAGCACAGAGAATCTTCTCTCCTCTCCTCTTTAACCATTTCTCCCATTCTAATTACAATTGTATATGTGACAATAATTCTTTCTAGAGTAGCACTAGTCGAAATAATGTTAGAAACTTAGAATAGAAAATAAATCTTTCTAATGGTCCTATCATCGATAATATGACACCGCATTATCTACTCCAATTAAAGGAGGACCTCATTGAAGCATATGGAAGAGTTGTATACGTGATGAAAAAAGATAAATAAATAAATAAAGGGTTCATAGACTTTAATTGGACGAAAAATAACAAAGAACCATAATAACCTTTCATAAGATTCTGGGTACAACAATCCTGCTTTCCCTCACAAACGGCTATTATAAATCAAGCTGACAATAAGCACTGAACAAATTATCTGATATCCCATTTGGGCAAATGTGAAGCCACCTCCCCAATTTTGAGGACTATTGACATGTGAACTCCATCACTGCCTCTCTCCTACACTTTTCATGACTTGAGGCATATTGATATGCAAACTAATTAGCTATCTTCTACGCTTTTCACCTATTATTTTACAATACCAGATTGATCCAACTAAAAAGGCAGCATCAGACTCAGGCTAAGAAAACAATATACAATCAGATATGGAAATCAAATGCAGAACCGCACTAAACAATCAATAAAATTTAAAAAGAAAAATGAATAACAAAAATTACCATCTACCAAAACAAGCTTTAGTCCAAGAAAGGAACGATGTAACAGTAATTTATCACTGGATCTCAAGAGACTCAAGGACTCTACGGGCTTGGATCTGCAATGCAGTTTGTCTCTGGTCAGGATCCAAAGTCGAACCGAATTGGCTTGCGGCCCAAATAAGGGAGGCACACTTCTCGCCAAATAGTTGCTTTATGTCTTCATGTATGTGTGCTATAGGAGAATTTTCTTTCCCATGCACGTGGCCGATCAATATCAACAAGAACTCCCCACATTTTAATCTGCACAGAATGGAAGACTTTCAGTCTGTATCATATATATACATATTTATTTTTCAATAGAATCTATGCTTGACATTATCATACAGAACTGATGATGAACCTTCATGTAAAGTTAACAAAGAAAACATTATCCAATTAAAGTATAAACCTATGGAGGGGCTTTTAGTGAAGAAATCATTAGTCACCTTATATTTTCATCAACATCTTCATCCTTCAAAATGTCAGCAACTCTCTCCAGACCGTGACATTCATCAAAATCCTGTAGCAAGAAAATAACACCCAAAATTATAAATTGGAATGAGCCAGCCATGTACTGATGTAATATATATGACTAGAATCATTGTTAAAAATTTTATATAAAACCATACTTTTTGGTTAATGGAAGAATCCAACATAAGAGATATTAAGGCATCTAAGCAAGCTGCTCGCGCAAGTGCCCCTCGTGCTGATAATATATTTACAAGAACCTGCATAAAGTTGACAAAATAGCAGAATACATTCATTTATTTTGAAAATAAAAACTAGAGTTTGAGGGTGTTTCACCAAAAAAATATTGCAATAATGTAAATACTTTCCAACAGCAGCAAACATTCTTACTTACAGCTGACACCAAACCACAAAACTCAAGTCAATTATAAAAAAAGACTATATAATCCTCATTGATTTCATATCAGCTTACCCATCACCTCTTATTTCAATTTACAAACCACTTAGGCATTACTTGGTGGAAACCTCAATAATAGTGTTGGTGTTAGATCAAAATATGAAACTACTTGGGATTTATTTGCAGTTTTCTACAATGTCAGATCCAATTACAAGAATAACCCAATACCAAACTTAGTATCATTTAATTTGCAGTAAAATATGTACCTTAATTGCTTTGAATTTTTGTGCTTGTGATGCACATCGACTGTACATAAGACAACAGCCTTCCAAAACCCTAAGTGCGAGTGATACTTCATTATCAGTTGCAGGGCTGTTTATTTTTACCGGGTCCACACCAAATACATGATCAAGTGTCACACTAGGGTTATCTTTTGGCGAACTTAGTGTATTCTGAAATAGAACAGGAATCACTGTTACAAGACATAAGCTGGTTAGTAGAGGCATCACTGTCCAATAGAAAAAAAAATATAAATAAAGCACACAACAATTGATTGAGCGCTACAAAAGATCAAGTCACTTCTTTTATTCCTCTTTTTATTTTTGCCCCTGAAACGATTCATTGTAGATTAGAAAGGGAAACTTTTTAAGTACTGATCAAAGATAAATGTTACTGTAGTAGAATAATGAAATCCAATGTTAATTTGATTATGTAGAAGCTTTCATTCACTGAATCAGAATATAGACAAATTCTAGACACCAAACTGGATTGCAATTCCAATGATTCAGTGTACACTTGCGTTTAACCTTACACAAGATCAATAATCAGCATTTGACCAAACCACAACTTTATATATCAATTCCACGATCACTGTTGCTTCCGAACGAATTCTAAAACTGAAAACCCAGAAACAAATTCAGTCAGAGATAGAGATAGAGGGAAAAGACAAAGACCTTGCAATTCGGGAATAGTTTGGGAATGGCGAAAGAGCCGGACTGACTCGTCGGAGCAAGCGACGGATTGTAAGAACTTGATCAAACCTCTCAGGCCACGCGTGCGCAGAAACGAGAAATCGGCTCTCGCGTCCCGAAGCCCCGACCGAAGCGCGAGCGTCACCTCCCGATAGAGCCTCCGTCGTCCGAGGGAGGTGACTAGATCGCTCACGACCGCCTCCGCCGCTGCGTCGGTCTCAGGCGACGACGATGGCGGAGGAAGGCCGGATCCCGACGGTTCTCCGCCCGACACCGGAGATATCGGTTTCGGGTTCATGTCGGGAGACTTCTCACTTCCGAAACTTTTGGGTTCTCATTTCCTTTGTGCGGTTTATTGAGAGGGAATTTTACGTTCTAGCCATTGAATATAGTTTTAATGATGATTTTGTAAGTTTACATGATGGATCCAATGTTGAAACAGATTCTAAGACATTTAGACACTTGTCAAACAAAAATTGTGCTATGGTGATCTAAATAAATGGGGAAGTGCTATTTAATAATAATATTTATATTTATATTTATATTTACTTGATATAAATAGTGGCTAATTAAATTGATCATTTATATCAAAATAATTAAATAATAATTATTTTCAAAGTTTGTGTTAGATTTGTGTGTTTGGTTTGCTTTTGATAAGGTGAATAAGAAATAAGCTCTATTCGCGTGAAAACAAACAAGATATAAATTATCCGGATACTTATTTATATTCTAATAAAAACCTAAAATATGAATAAAGCCAAATTTCTTATTCACTCCACATCCAAACATCCTATTTAAAAAATATATGAAAACAAATTAAACACCATCCATTGGTCTCAAATGTTTACTTGATTAATTCAGGGGCGGAACTACACATTGTTCAACGTGGGCCCGGCCCCATAAATATTTAAGAAAATCCTTGTATGTCTACAAATTACAAATTACATCCTAATCCTTTCAAATTCAATAGAAAGTTTTAAATTAGCCCCTGCTAAAAACTAAGGGGTCGTTTGGATGGGTTAGGAATAGCCAATTCCTAGGAAGGAATAAGGATTTTCGTTGGGAAGTGTGTAACTTTGTGAGAGAGATGAATTGTTTATATTAAAATTTATGCCCGGAATTGGAAAATCCCCAAATTCCGGACACATCCAAACGACCCCTAAAAGGTTTCCACACTATAGTTCTCAGCCCCCATCAAAATCCTGGTTATGTCTTCCATTGACTTGGAACCAAATAATTATCAAATTACATCGAATTGGATAGTCTTTAAAGCGTCGAAAACGCATCTATTTTTTTTCCCTTCTGTTCTCTTTATCATCCCCTTTCTCCCGGCATTGGATACATCCAAAGATTTAAATAACGGATAGCGGGTTCATAGCGGACAATCTCAAGTCACAGCGGGTAGCAAATAGCGGTCATTTTTGCGGGCGCTGTGGGATCATATACATCATATAAATTTTTAAGTTAAAAATTAAATATCTTATTATATTATATACATATTTTAATAATGTAATTTAACATATGCAGTTCATATATGCAGACATTATATGCAATTCGTATTTGCAGAAATTATATGCAGATATCATATACAGTTCATATATACAGACATTATGTGTCAAAGATATGTAATACTAATTATATATCAACAAATAAGAAATTGCGTAGTTATATTTCAATAAAATAATACTAAATGCATTTATATGTTATTAATTTTTTACTAATTTAGACACAGTAAAAAAAATAAGACATTAAAAATAGATATTTTTTGTAGTATGCTAATAAATACTGCTATAGCGGCACTTTTAGTTTAGCAATATAGCGATCTACCAAGTCACACCACTATAGTGGCGCTATTGCGATCACTGCGGCCGCTATTTAAATCATTAGATACCTCTCATTAAATTATTTTGCATATGGTCTTTTATATGCCTCGGAAGTCGGAGTAAGGCATATGATCTCTAGTGGAAGTACAGTTTTTGAAATAAACTTCACAGTTTTATTAGTACCAGCATTTTCTCTTTTTTCTTTTTCCTTTTTTTGAAAAAGCAGTATCAAATGTTTGATGGACCTATGATAGTTGTGAAAAGAAATTGTATGTTTGGTTGAAGGAATAATAATTAACAAAATGACAATAAAAAGAAGCAGGAGATCTAAAGCAAAAAAATAAATAAATAATAGGAAAACAATCACAAATGCACAAATCAGCACATTTTGTGCAACCAGTGGTACCAACAACCATACAAGTTCAGCGTTGCAAACCTAACGAAAGTTACTAAAACTATAGGAGTAATGCTATAATCAAATATATAGAACGTCAAATACGATTTAAATATCGACCGTTAAAATTTTAAACGGTCAATCCGAACCGTTAAATATAATCTCTATATTAAAATATCTTTGAAAATCAACAAATCTTTTAATTATTTTTTTTCGAATTTTCAAAATTGAAGGGTTTATAACTTTTTAGATTGAGCATATTAAAAAATTCCAAAAAAATAGTAAGCAAAATTAAAAAAAATATAAAATTTGGTTTTCAAGGAGATTTTATTATGGAAAACAATTTGAGCGGTTCAGATCGGCCATTCTAATCTCAAAAAATTAATTTTTATCATGTTGGACAAGTGTATGTGTTATATATGTTGGACAATAGCCACTCCCAAACTATAGAAAGAAACTTCAAAAGCATAAAAAAGAAAAACAAAAGTTGGGCTCTATTCACAGATAAGATTCAAACAAATACAATCAACATCCAAGACAGTGTACCTTTACATGAAGGAAAACAGAGATTGTGCAAATGGCCGAAGACACTATAAATTAACAGTAAAACATTTGAACTACAATAAACTTGTTTTCAGATTTTATGCAAATACAATGTTGAAAAGTTCCATGTTTGCATATATACCCTCAAACTTACATTCACAGATAGATTCCACTAGAGCCCCTTACAAAACCATTGAATTTTAACAGATCAGCAAAGAATCAATTTAAAAAGAGACACAGAGTTGTAAATATTTTACCCATAGTAACTTCTTCTTTTTGGTAAAAACCAAGTTTCTAGGGGGCCATAGCAGAACAGCTAGTTGCATACTTGCAAATGCACCCTTTGAAATGCAATTTTTTTGAAAGCAAGTGTCTATACACAAGGATAAATATGCAAACACATTAACCTTTCAACAGTATATGCAAAAACCCCTAATCTAGAAACGGATACTACAACCAATTTTCCTTGACAATCTTGGATTTCTCAAAAATGAATTTTCCTTCCTTATACTTCTGGGTTTCTTCATAAGCCCGCTCGTACTTCCAGCCCAAGACTTCGCGACAGTCACGGCAGTAAATGTCAGCCACTGTGTGGAGGCCGGTCATCAGCTGACGGTCTTCCTTGGGCCCCACCACTATGTTCATTGCATGGGAGAATAGAAAGGCACGACTGTTCCTTCCCTGGTTATTGGGACATATTTAACCAATAGTAAGCACAAGGCAACAACAAAAATAAAGGCATCTATTCACCAAACTTGGTACTGATTACATACTGATACTGTTATATACTTGTACAGTTATACTGGCATAAGGTCTACATAGAACCAATTGGGTCTGGCACTATTGCGCTCTTGAGATTTGGATTTCAGTTCAAGATTCAGGCAGAGACCACGATTTTGACGACCTGACCTGATTTAGGCTTCAGTTCAAAATTCAGGCACAGGCCAAGATTTTGAGCCACCGAGGGGTTAAACAAATTCAGACAATCAGACCTGATTAATACTTAATAAACAATAACCAGACTAGTTTACAACTAGATTGGAATTTAAAAGAAAAACATTACCGCAATTAGACAATAAGATTTTACAAAGAAACCAATAACAAATCACAAATGCAAATTGCAACTAATTTATTACTTGACAATTTTGGCCACGCAGATCAGACCTGACCTACTCAACATAATAGCAAAAGATTAAGAATGCAGTTCCAAATCATACTTTCCAAATCATACTTTCTTTAGTCAGATAGATTCAATTTATTCTGTATTGAAAAATAATAAACCCAACAGGATGCAACTCGAACCCATCACTTATCCTCTGACCAGCAGGATTTCAAAATAGTTTTGTCAAACTATGTACATTCGTAGGTTATGCTTTTAATTAAGGAGTGCTGACTCATTTGACACAAGATGAACCAAGGGCATCCTGCAGTACTAACCAGAGCATAAATGTTGTTTAAACCTCACAATAAAAGTAGAGTAAACTTGAACCTTTCAGCTAAAAAAAAAAACCAAAGAAATAATGAACCTTTAATTTTGCCCC
This sequence comes from Rhynchospora breviuscula, assembly GCA_027562975.1. Taxonomy (NCBI): domain Eukaryota; kingdom Viridiplantae; phylum Streptophyta; class Magnoliopsida; order Poales; family Cyperaceae; genus Rhynchospora; species Rhynchospora breviuscula. Next base: position 12,901,237 of record CM050400.1, on the reverse strand, counting down.
TTTAAAACACTATAAGCTAGTACCACGTCTCCCAGTTAATTTGAAGCAATATAGACAACTTTGGGATGCTTTATGATCACTCTATTTACTGATGATGATTGAAGATGTATTAAGGGCATCGAACCAAAACAAGAGATCAGCAACATCAAATGCAAAAAGTACCAGAAGATGTTAACCTGAAAAGCCTTGGAAATGATATCATCATGGAGGCATACATGATTTCGGCAATTGGAACAGCTGTACACACGAGGTCCAACTATCTCATTCTCAGCCATGATTCTCAGGACCTAAAATAAATTACCCAAAATTAACTGAAGAAATTAATAAACCAGTCAATAACTGGAGAAATTAGAGAATTTTGATAATCGAATTTCTCTTTGTGAGGATGAACATTTAGGTCTTTATGAGTTTCACCAATGACCTAAATTTTACAGCAAAAAGGATGATTCAAGGCTTATTAACCTTATCCAATGAAAATAGAGACCCCAATATCAAAACCCCCAATGGAAAAAACGATAAGAGGCACAAAATTAGATGTTTTCCAATTCTAGAACTTGTCTCTACTATGTACTAAAAAAAGTAGAAGATTTAGAACATGAACCCAAAACCCAAATGATAAAAACCTCGCTAGAGAGAGTGACCCACCAAGAAATAGCCAAAATTTGGGGTTAATCTCACAAAGAATCGCAATTAGACCACTTGTAAAGAGTGAAATTCCTTTACCCGACAAAATTTGACGCACACCAAAAATGATTCGATTCCTTCAAAGAGAAACAAGGGGCGGAAACAATAAAAGGGGGCGTGGTAATATACAGGAATTCAGAACAAGCGATAGAGAGAGATTAGTACGATAACGAAAATGGAAGATTGGATAACCAAACAAGCAAAGAATACGAAACAATGACCTTTTGGTGTAGCGAAATTGGGAGAAAGAGACAGGTGAGGTGAGGTGGTCGGTGTTTGGGTGAGGTGTATGATCCAAAAAGCACAAGAACTGAATTCAATGATTAATGTAAATGCATTCCTTGTAATTTAATTAGCTTGATTTGGACATAATCTTACTATTTGGAGATTATACGAAACCACAGGATGATGTTTCTTTCGCACAATTTCTTTCTTCATAAAAAAGTTCGAGTTTAGCCACTGTTGTTACTTGGACTAGAAAATTGAAATTGGTTCGCAATGTTTTGGTTGGGCAGAAACCGATGTAAGTTCAGTTTAGGAGTTAATTAAGTAGAGCAAGGTTGGGAGTCACAAATATCACACTTTATTTTTTTTATTTTAAATTTCAAAATTTAAAATATAATAATCCGATTTAAACCGTTGATCTTGTTCATTTTAACAGATGATGCGTTGTTATAAAATTTTATAATTTTTTAAGTTTATTTGATTCTTGATCGAAAGGTCAAAAATGAAAGATTCAAAATTATTAAAATAGATTAATTCTAATATGTCCATTTTTCAACATCTCGATCAAGTATCAAATAAACTTTAAAAATTATGAAATTTTAGGACAACGTATCCGTCTTTAAAATGAACAAGATCAACGGTTTAGATCGGACAATTATATTTAAATTTTTTTAAATTTAAAATAAAAAAGTAAAGTGTGGAACTAAGACTGCCTCCTTCCATCAAGATTTTTGGAGCGCTGCTATTTCACAATAGATTACTCACTCAGGAGGCTTTGCTCAGACGTAACATTGCAGTGCAACTTGGATGTGTTCTTTGCAGCTCTCCACTTCTTGAAACAACAACACACGTGTTCTGTGAATGCAGTTATGCCTTCCAAGTTTGGGCAAAGTTGCATCAGTATTTCCCTTCTCGAATGCCAACAAATATAGCTGATTTTACCTCTCTTTGGCAACATGTTCTGGGAAATCATTGTAGGGAGCCATGGAATGTTAAAGCTGTGCTGAAAATCACAGCTATCTAGGCTATTTGGTTGGAGAGAAACAATAGAGTGGTCAGACACGAGGCCAGAAATGTCGACTCACTTCTACATTGGATCATCTCCCACTAGAGGGTGTGTTTGGCATTGTTAAGTTTAGTAGGGTTAGTGGCGTAAGATTAGTACTTTTTGGGTTAGAGAGATAGAATGGTGAGGGGAATGATTTGATGGGGTTAGTGCTAACTTAAGGTTAGTGAATGTTGTTTGGCGCGGTATGTTGAGGTTAGTATTTTAAGGTTAGCAACTATTAGTGGTGTAATTATTATTAACTATTTTACTATTAGTTATTAACAATAATTAACTTTAATAAAAATTATTATTATCATTATTATAATAACTATTATTAATTATTATTAATTATTATTATTATTATTATTATTTTATGTTACGGAATATTTAAACTAATTATTAATTATTACTTACAAATTAATATTAATTAGTTACTAATTAGTATTAATTATTATTTAATTATTTATTTATTGTTATAAATTATTATTTATTTAAATGTTTATTATTAATGATTAATTACTATTTAAATTAATTATTAATTATTATTAATTAAATTAATTATTTATTGTAAATTACTAATTATTAGTACAATTATTTAAATTAATTATTAATTATTACTTACAAATTAATATTAATTAGTTACTAATTATTATTAATTATTATTTAATTAATTATTTATTGTTATTAATTATTATTTATTTAAATGTTTACTATTAATGATTAATTACTATTTATTATTAAATAAATAATTATTATTACTTATTAAATATTATTATTATTAATTATTTTTATCATTATTATTGTAATTATTATATTAATTTTTATTAATTTTTTATAATTATTATTAATTAATACTTATTATTTATTATTAAATATTAATTACTATTTATTAATTGTTAATTTGTATTAATGATTAAGATTAACTATTATTAGTTTTTAAGTATATTTAATTATTAAATATTAATTAATATTAATTATTATGAATTGTTATTCATTAATTATAACATTAATTAATTAATTAATTATTACATAATAAAATACTATTATTAAATTAATATATAATTATTATAATTAATATCAATTATCATTATCAATATCAAATTAACACTAACCTTCAAGTCGCTAACCCGACTAACTCACCCTTCCGTAGAGTTAGAAGGTTAGACTAAGGTTAGACACTAACCTAACTAATTCTATTTCATTTGGTAAACTAACCTTGGATAATGTTAGTCACTAACCTAGGTTAGCGCTAACCTTAGTGTTGCCAAATGCACCAGAATCTGTATAGGAAGCACTGCCGGCTTTAGCTCAAGCTAGTTTTAGAGCCGGTTTTTATTTTTTTTATTTATTATTTTTTTTCGGTCTGTCAGTTCCTTTTCACTTGATAGCCGCTATCAAGTCCTTTCTAAAATTTTTTTTTATGTTTTACTTTTTCTTGGATTCTTCTCTTTCCCTTTCTTGAAATCTCAGTAAAAAAAATTCAATAGAAAATCAAATGTGATAATTTTAAATTGCCAAAGTTACAGTACAAGAAAGATCCAATTTTCTCATCCATCATATAACGTAAAAAAAAAAAAGGAAATTTCTTGAATTTTAAAATTCAATAGAAAATCAAATGTCATCCCGTTGACTATGCATCTCTGCTAGATCCCATTCCCAGCATCTTTCTCAGCAAATTTCTTAAGTACACTGAAGGTGCAAGAAGCATTTTTATTAAGAAGGTGCATATATATTACTAGGTCTAAAATTCAATAGTGGATAGCATATCATGTTTTCTAAGATAATAAATTAATTAATGACGTGTAGACCATGATGGAAGCTTCGGCCGAGGTTGAAAAATAAGTATAGCATAAACCATCCGGAGCTATCTTATAATTTTATTAAAACCTGAATGTGCTTTTGCCAGATGGCATTGGTAAGGAAATCAACTTTACATATGCTTCCCTCTTTTGGATAGTTGATGATGAATTGATGATTATATTTTTATGTGAAGAAAATTGGTGTACTATTATTTTGTTTTCTCAATATATAGGACCGATTTTTCTTATTTTTATTAGTCGGTCTCGCTGGTGGGCCCCCGTGGGCAGATGGTTAGATTCCAGTTGGAGCTGTGCGCTGGACAGAATAATAGTACACCAATTTTTGAGAAAATAACTTTACGTGGCTGCATTGTCATGGTTTTAATGCGGTCACAACTTTAATTTTGTTAAATTAAAATTAGTTTATCTCAATCAATCATATGAAGCATTAGTTTAATTATTTTTTTTAAATATAATAAAAATATTTCTACCAATCATTATTTAATTAAGAATTAAATATATTTAAAAATCTAAGATAGATATATTTGAAAATCTAAAGTAGTTCATGCCTAATTTATAGAAAAAACTTATCACCTCATACGACATGCGATATGAGCCCTCCAATTTTCATTGATTGATCAATCTGAATATATACCAAAAGTTTACCATTCTTGATTAGAAGCCGTGACTGCATTAGTTATTAATTAACACTAGTTTTTCTTGGTTAAATACATTAAAAATAGTCGTACCAATCATTACTTAAGTAGTTCACGTCTAATCTATAGAAAAAAAAATTTATCGCCTCATATATACGACATGCGATCTGAGCCCTCTAATTTTCATTGATTGATCAATCTGAATATATGCTAGAAGTTCACCCTTCTTAATTAGAAGTTGTGACCGCATTGACTTTTAATTATCACTTATATATATATATATATATATATATTAAAAATAGTCGTACTAATCATTATTTAATTTATGAATTAAATATATTTGAAAATAAAAGGTAGATATATTTGGAAATCTAAGGTAGTTCATATCTAATCTATTAAAAAAATATTATTCGCTCCTAAGACATGCGATCTGAGCCCTTCAATTTTTTTTGATGGATCGATTTGAATTTATGCAAGAAGTTTACTCTTCTAATAATTCTTATAATTACCCTTGTCAAATAAAAGAAAAAAGTATTTTAAATTATAGAAAATGCGGTCACAACTTTTAATTATAGAAAACTATTTTTTTAGAAGTTACTTGTAATTTATGTCAAATTTATATGACGAATTTCTAAAGTAGAAATTACTAATTTTGAACTTACAAATTTTTATATAGAAATTATAGCAAGTTTGAGGAAATAGATTGAATTCTCAATCAAAAAAGCATAACACAACTAACATGGTACTGCCGCCATTATTTCGCAAGTTGGATAAACTTTGCTTTGTGTCCGCTCTTTGATGTCATACTTCGTGACAAATTGTTAGGTCATAAATTTAAATTGCTGTGGTTTAACTGATTTTTTTTAAGTGGTACGTCTAAGGTTCCATACTTCCATTTTCTATTTGCCTACCTTTGCTATTTTACAGCTGGCTCAGGTACCGGTTGCGAAAGAGAGCATCGTTGGGATAGTTTATTAAGTTTCTATACACTATTATGTCAAAAAATGAATTAAAAAATATATATATAGTAGTAAGAGTTGCTTTTTCATTGCGAAAATAAAACGGTAATTTTATCATACTTGGTCGCTTCTTCTACATATATATATATATATATAGAGTTGCTTTCTGTTACATAAGTCTCAACAATTTCGTCTCCATCGTTTAAGTAATTCCGAAACATCACAATTATATATTGTGTAAATTGTTCAAAAATACTTAGAGGTTCTTTCCATAAAACTCATCTCAGTTTGCGTCCAATTTTTTGTAAGATAGTTTTCCAATTGTATGGTTTCGATATAAATGTTGATGGGAAATCGATAACTCATATCGAATACGGAAGCGTGTCAGAATCTCCTCTTTATTCGGGTTTTCTTCGCACCAGGCTTTCACTGCATGGTCTAGCTACGCTACAGCACCGTCTTCAACTATCGCCGGTGAGGATTGATTGCAATCCCGCACTACTCATAATCCTAGTGCCAGACTTGACTCTCACGAGAGCCGAACTCTCTTAATTCGGTGGAATCCATCTCTAATAGAGACTAGGCTTATAGGAGAAGCACTAATTTTAGTGGAGTTCTCTTCTCTCTTCTATTCTGTCTATCATAGTCTCATTGGGTGTGTTTGGCACCATCCGTGAACTAGAAGTTCGCGAACTAGGCTAGTTCGCGAGAATCAAACAACCCACGAATTAGGCTGTTCGTGAACTTCTTGGCTAGTTCGTAGTTTCCCGATTTTCACGAACTGGAATTAGTTCGTGGGTCTTTGTTCGTCCCTAGTTCGTCCCTTGTTCGTGAACCATCCAAACACACCCATTGTGTTTCCCACACACAAGAAATGAACAGATCAAAATATTTATAAGAGAGCACTCTTTTCCCAAACGATGCAAATGACTATGAATCATTATCTAGTTGTCCAGTTATCCCGCGGTCCGCAGCCATACCCTGCGGTCCGCAATGACATGTCGCAGTCCGCGACCGGATCCGCAACATCTCCACTATATCCCTCAAATATTATATGCATATTGACAACTGCAACAAGCAACAAATCGGTTTATTTAAAAAAAATAATAAATATATTCGTTATATACTTATATATTAGATATAAATTTCGGAACAATCTGAATTTTTGTCTATAATAGATCAAATATAGATAAAATTGAATTATTCAGTAATTATTTTTTACTGTTTTGATAAGACTTCAAATTATATATGATATTTAATACACAATTTTTTTATACTACCAAAAAAATATTAATAATTATCAATAACGCTATAATTTTAAAATTCTTTTTAATTTCTTAAATTTAAAAAAATACGGCTTTTGTGTATGTGAATATCTATTTTCATTTAGTATTTTATGGTCAAAGCTCCTAATTAAAAAACTAATTGAGGCTATTAAAACATTTATGTTTTAAGAAGTGTTCTATCGAATTGTGTTTGGTAACACAATTTTACTGAAGTCTTAATATAACGTACTGAAAAACTGGTTTAAAATAAAATGAAAATAAAGAAGGGACGGTACTTTTCCGCTACGTCATATTTCACAAAAATGTGAACACTCTGCCCTTAAACTTTCTGGTACAGTCCCTGAAAAACGGGTTATGGACCAAATTTTGGATATCCATTAAATATTCTCCAAGATGAATCTATTTTGAGATAGGCTAAAATCAGCAACGACTGATGGATGGACCCGTCAACTGCGATTATATCTCAACTTTTGAGGTTCTAATGACTAATCTGAACCGTTCAATGTGTTCTCCATATTGAAATCTCATTGGAGACCAAATTTTACATTTTTCTGATTTTATTTACTATTTTTTTGAGATTTTTAAAAATCATAGTTATTGAAGGGTCCAGAATTGTTTAGATTAAGAATTTTGTAAAATACCAAACAAATGCTAAAAAATTTCAGAAAAATATAAAATTTTGTCTCCAACGAGATTTCAATATGGAGAACACATTGAACGGTTTGGATCGACAGTTAGAATTTCGAAAATTGAAATTTGATCGTAGCTGACGGTCTCATTCGTCAGTCGTGGCTGATTTTAGCCTATCTCATCTATTTTAGAGGGAATGGGACATAAGGTAAGATAAAATGAGACTGCTTACTTGCTCCAGCGTCAAATATATTAGGGAATACATGAAAAGAAGTAGATCGAGCAGATGAAGATGATATACATGATCGATCTATATATTCTCGTGAATTAATCTTATTTAAATTAAGTATTCCATTTTTTATAAAGATTTATATATATGTCAGAACTCCCATTGTTAATTCCTTACCTTACAGGTCCTGCACGGCACCGAACAGCAATTAACGTCTGCTGAGGTAATTATTAAGTTATGTGCAATTTCCGCCTTAAATAAAAAAAAAAGGGAAAAACAACGCGCAAACACACGCTATCAAAACTGAAAGTCAAGCATCACCCAATTGTTCGATGAAAATATTTTTGAGATTCAGAAAATAAATTTTCTTTGCATTTATATTTAAATTATTAAAAAAAGAAACATTTTGCGTTATGTGTTTTAGATTGAAGAATAATTCAATCTATTTTATAAAACTTGCAAAAATTTTCAATGTAAAATATAAAAAATTGCCGTAAAAAAATTTGTCAAAATTTATAGACAAAAATTTGTAAGTTCAATATTAGTAATTTATTTAATAGAAAGTCACTATATAAACTTAACATAAATTTTTTGTAAAAAAAAAAAAAACTTTGCTAATATTAATGATTAGTACGATTATTTTAAATTTATTTAACAAAACAACTATATAAAAGAAAAAAACTATTTTTTTATCAAAAGCCGTGGCCGCTATTAAATCCAACAGCGGCCACGGCTTTTAATATATACCTTAGATTACGTACAATCCGTATCGTGAATTCGTGATAAACTAACAATAGCGGAACAGATCAATCCATTGTATTTGAATGTTGATTCAATAATTGACCAATAGCAACTTGTAGTCGATAAAAGACAGATAATCCAAATTTATTATACAATTACCGAACGTTAACACTCCTATTTCGTAACACAATTAATTCGTCAATCCCATTGTGCTTCTTACATTATAAATAATCGGATAAGCAAACAGGGTGCTTACTTCCATCCCATCAATGGCTATCCCATATAACCTCCTAATACTACTCGTCCCTCTACTTACCGTTCTACAGTCCCCATGGGCGTCATCTCAAGCATCCCCACCCACTTCGTTACCAGATACGGTATGCAGAAATAAATGCGGGAACATTAGTGTACCCTACCCATTTGGCTTTGAGTCTGGCTGCTTCCGTGAAGGTTTCGATCTCTTGTGCAATGAATCCTACCACCCGCCCCGGCTGTTTAGCCGCGACGCTTTCCTGGCAATCCATGAAATCACAGACATCTCTCCAAGAGGGGAGCTGCACGTAACAATGACTGCCACACGTGCTTGTTACAACTCTAGTGGCAGTTATATATCTGGCAGTACCTCCTTTGGCAATACCACCATAGTTCTTACAAGACCATACGTCCTGTCCACCAGGAACAGTTTTTTTGCGGTTGGCTGCCCCATCCAGGGATATATTATTGATGATGCTGGCCTTTTCTTTGGCGGGTATATATTACTGCTTTCTAATTCTTCATTTTAACATATATAATTTATTTAGAATTAGAAGGCCGAGCCAGGATTCCGACTTAGGAGGGCTAGAATTTCGACTTAGACAAACTAAAGTTCGAAAGTTTAAAAATCTAAAAAAACTAAAAACAAAAAATAATATTGCATTATTTTATAGTAGTAATTTTTCTGAACATGAGTTGTTTCAAATATAATAATAAAGAAATAATTTTTTCTTAAAAAAATAGTAAACAAAGATTTTCATATAATTTGAGCAATGTTTTATTTGTGATTTTTTTGACTTTTAAATTTTCTCTAAAAGAAAAAAATTATAATAAAACTAGTTTGAGCAAATAATAAACTTATTAGATTGTATTTGAGCTATATTTATTGTATTTGAACTCTTTTATTAGAAATGCAATATGTTATATATTAACAAAATTTAGTATATAATTGAAAGCTCTTCACACAAATTTAAAATCTTCGAGGACGTTGCCTACTTCTAGTTTAATATAAAACCATGTGATACGTAACGTAAATTGTACTATTTGCATTCTGGTACCTGAAGGGTTCCAAATTAAAATTTTTCCAATGTTCTCATTAAGCTGTGTATGGCAATAAATAGAAGTAGAACGGAACTCGGTATTTTGCTTAAATTAACCGTTTTTCTTATACTTACATGGAGCTAATTGATATTTGATGCATTCAATATGTACTATATATTTTATATTTTTCCATAAAATAGTATCTTTTTTAGAAAAATAAAGCCCCGTACTTTAAATTTTCCCATTAATTTCATTATATCCTTACTAGCTACATTGAACTAGCCATAAACAAATACTTCAAAATTTTCCAGTCTCTTGATCTTTGTTTGCCACAAGCATTCCTCTTCCCTGACCCTTACCAAAATAAGCGGCTTCAGGACAAAAAAATAAATAAATAAAAAAAAAAACGCATGGAACTGAATTTTACTTGGGGCTGAGGATAAAGTGTTGATATTTTTTTTTTTGAAGGCTAGGTGGTGATGACCACACACCAGCAGATTTTATTATAACAGAATAAGTATTACAAAAATATTTACAAAGAGGAATAAAGAGAAGGAAAAAGAAAAAAAAAATAGATTACATGTACATAAAAAACGGAAAAAAAAATAAAGCTAAAAGTAGCAATCTCTCTAAGCATGAGAAGTCCAAAAAACAACAGAACATTTCATCTCCTTTAGCGCGCACAGAGCCCGGTATAATCGTGTTGCTAGAAAAACTTCTAGCATTGCGTGATTTCAATAAAGTGTTAATTTTAGTTTATAAAATTATAATCAAAATGAATGTTGATAAAATTTAGCTATACTAATAAAAAAACAGCATGATTTTTAATTTTGTTATAGTTGAGATGTGAAAATTAAAAAGTAAAGATGCTTTGTTAGGAAAGTAACTGTTGATAATTTTTCTCACTCTCTTTCTCGACTTATGATTTAACATAGACATCGATGAGTGCGAATTGAAACATGAATATCCGTGCTTCGGTTCTTGTACAAACACAATCGGGAGCTTCATCTGTACCTGTCCACATGGAACTGAAGGAAATGCATCTACAAAGGATGGTTGTCGCAAAAAAGAGACTTTCACTTTAGCACTCAAAATAGTTACTGGTACCTTCCTTTTTATCTATTAATGAATTTTCTCAACAAAATTTTAGACAAATACTTAACTTTGATAGTAGAACAACAATTTCACTACTAAAGAAGTATAACTACCAGATGGACAATAGAATTAATTCTTGATATATATATATATGAATTTTGCACTAATAGTATGAAAAGTGCTATAGTCAAGCACGTTATTGGACACGTTTTTAAGTTTCAAATTACTGATTTGAACTATTCATTGTATTGCATTGAAATCTCACAAAAAAAAAAAACCATTTTTTTCAATATTTTATTTGATTTTTTACTATTTCTTTATATTTGTAGAAAATCGATATATGTTATTGTACAGTTGTAATCTTTTGGAGCAATTTTCTAAATATATTAAGAAAAATAAAATTCCGACTCCAGCGAAATTTTAAATTTTAATGTAAACAAAACAATGAGCTGTCCAGGTTGACTACATATTTAAATATCAAGATTTGAGATCCGAGCTTATTTGAAAGCTACAATTGTCAACCGTGTTTGATTTTAATGCTTTTCGTAATAGCAAGACTTTAAAATTATGCAAAAATTTTAAACTCTCTATTTTATTTTGATTGCAAAAAGTATAGTTCAATAAAAAAAAAATTTGTCACGTATAAAAAATTATTTGATGAAATTTGTAGGAGCAAGTGTTGGTGTATTCCTGGTAATATTTTCTTGTTTCTGGCTATATCTTGGAATACAAAAGAGGAGGCTTATCAGGGCGAAGCAAAGGTTCTTTGAGCATAATGGAGGTGTGATAATGCAGCAGCATATGAATTCCTTGAAAAACACAACATTCAAAATTTATTCAGAAGAAGAGCTCGAGAAGGCAACCAACAAGTTTTCAGAAGAACGAGTACTTGGACGCGGCGGCCACGGTATTGTTTACAAAGGCATCTTGGAGGATGGTACTGTTGCAGCAATAAAGAAATCGAAAGTCATGGAAGAACATGAAACCAAAGAGTTTGCAAAAGAGATGTTGATTCTATCGCAAATCAACCACAAGAACGTTGTAAAGCTCTTGGGTTGTTGTTTGGAAGTAGAAGTCCCAATGCTCGTTTATGAATATATTTCTAATGGAACTCTCTATCACTACATCCACGAAAAAAATTTTAGGGCTCATTTTCCATCCGACATACGACTTCGAATTGCAATCGAGTCAGCAGGTGCACTTGCCTATATGCACTCCTCTGCCTCACCACCTATCCTTCACGGTGATATAAAATCTGCTAATATTTTGCTAGATGATAATCTTGTTGCCAAGGTTTCTGATTTCGGTGCTTCAAAATTTGTTCCTAATGATGAGGTTGATATTGCCACATTAGTACAAGGGACTGCTGGTTACTTAGACCCCGAGTACTTATTAACTTGTCAACTAACTGACAAAAGTGATGTTTATAGCTTTGCTGTTGTTATATTGGAGCTACTCACTAGAAAGAAGGCGCTTTATTTTGAAGGGCCAGAGGAGAACAGGAGTCTGGCATCAAGCTTTTGTACAGCCAAGAATGATGGGAATTTCCTTGAAATTTTTGATGCTCTAGTGAGGGATGAGCTTAAATTAGAGGTGCTTGAAGAGATTGGAGATTTGGTCATGCAATGTCTAAGCATGAATCAGGAGGAGAGGCCGACAATGAGGGAAGTTGCTGAGAGATTAGAAATGGCAAGAAGATCTCAGAGGCATACATTAGCTGAAGAGAGGTCTGAAGAGGAAATAGAGAGCGAGCTTGCTTGGCGATTTAATTGACCTTTGTCCAACAGAGAGTGACATGTTCTATAGTTGTACCCAGCTTCAAGTTACCATCTGAAATGGAAGGGACGCAAGTCACGCAACCAATTTAACATTTTTCTGTATCTTTTTGTTTTTTCTGTATCTTTTTGTTGTCTGAATTTGGTTTGGATTAATTAAACAGTATTGGGTTGGTAGTCTATTATTACTTTAGTAACTTGGACTTCGGTTCAGGTTTTAGTTTGCTATTAGGTTTATACTTTTTGCAATGTTTTTAATTAATATCGTACCGGATGTCAAACCGGTTAAGCAAAGGGTACGGAGTTTTATCGGTTTACCGGTTTTACCGGTTTCGAAAACCGGATGACGTCATATTATCTAAAATATTAAAAAATATATTAAACATACAAACATATATATAAAGATCAAAAGTACATATAATCCCTAAACTATAATGGTGTTCGAATTAAAAGTACCATATTATTACATTATGAAAAGTACAAAATAATTTGCATCCATGATTTATGTAAGATTGGATTGAAAATAAAAGTAAATTACATTTACTAATACTGCTTGATTACTAATTTACTATATATAAGTCGAATGTTTCTTTGGTATAATCAATAAGATGGAAAAAACCACAAACTAAGTCAATTACTGAATATGATTCTCCTACCTATTCAATTTTCGTGTGCCACTCTGACATGTGAGAAAGCTATATATATATATATATATTTTTTTTTTTTTTTGATTGATGATCAGCCCGTAGGCGCACACTTCATTAAAATAAAAAAATGTTCTGTTACAATAAAAAATATGTATCATGAAAGGTCCAATCTATTAGGTATCTAATATGTGTGACCCCATAAAATGTACTTGTAATCAATTAAAGTACAATACTTTTACCTACTTTTTTACCAAAAAGGAAAAAAAAATTGAAAAGGAGAAGGTATGTACCTGACAAACTTGAGCCAGAGCCCAGAGGGAGGGTAGAGGCTAAAGGAAAAAAAGACTAGGAAAATTTGCATTCAATAATTTTTGTCTTCTAGCCTCAACGAAATTGGAAAGAAAGTAAACCAATTTTTTCTTGAGAAGACAATAAAGTAAGGAGTCTAGCCAAAAGGGAAAAGGGAAACGAAGACAACAAAATCGATCAGAGCCGATACAGCGGTTTTTCCTGGTTTTTCAAGTAGCCGGTACTACCGGAAATTTCCTTATCCGGTAGGGTATTAAAAACATTGACTTTTTTCTTATTTTTTGTAATAGACTTTGTTTAAAATTTTTAATATTAGATGGTGGCTACCACATGCCGCTTTTGTGTAAAATAAAGAATAAGATATTTTTTGTGTTTTAAAATCCTACTTTACTGAGAATTTCTTCTTTTTTTCAATGTTTCACTACCCTTTCATACATGTTATACAGCTGCTCTATAACGTACATTGTTTCCTTTCATACTTGTGCTGGTAATTTGTAGAGTTATACGTGTTTATAGTTTTCAATTTAAAAAAAGAGGAGCGTTATAATATGCAAGATCAGGCTCCTACCAGTATTTTAGATTTTAATGGTAAAATTTACGTCACATGCATATTACACATTTGAATACTTTTCCTACCAGTATTCAGGACCACCAGCATGTTCATTGGGAAATCAATTTTGTTAAAGCAACCTCCTAGCAAGTACTTTATAAACTAACTAACCGAGAAAGATACTATAATATGATTCACAGAACCTTGCATACTAATTTCTGGAGAAAATTCAATAAGGAGAGAATCGATAAAAAATAAAATATCAACAGAGGCATGCAAAAGGGCCAGCTTGCGACCTTGCAGGCTTGCAGTGAGAAAGAATGCCATGAAACATGGCTTTTACAAAAAGTCCCTTGAACAAACACAAAATAAATGACCTCACAGTCTCCTATCAATTTGACTACCATATTTTATACCTTTGAGTAAGCAAACAATCTTTGAAAGTAATGTTCTCATAGATTAATTGTACATAAATAAAAGAAGCAGCATGGTGGTGTAATGGTGACAAAAAAAGGAAGGTAAAGAAAGAGATGTGCCTGGTGTATCTGAGGGTACTTTTTTCCTTAAGATTAAGATGTATAGAGATAGGCAGCCTATATATGGTGCTTTGTCCCTCTGAGTGTGAGCTGTTGAAGAAGCAAGAAAGAAAAATAATAATAATCCATATCAAAACACAAAAGGGGAGAAAAATTAATAAGCAACTAAAATCACAGCCTTAAAAGATTAGAATAAGTTGGTTCAGTGAAGTGAAACCAGTGAGAAATTTGGTAAAGTTTTGACTTCATTTGGGTTCATAGCCATTATATCTTTTATCTTCAACCAGCATTTCAATAATACATTATGTAAAATTGTAAGATGAATAAGATAATAACTTGATTGGGCTCACAAGTCTTTGGATGACGTGTTATGTCACGTTGAACTGACGTGCTAAACGTGTCAAGCCATATTATAATTTTTTTTTACTGAAAATTTATTAAAATTTACTTAAATAAATTTTAAATAGAAAAATATAATAAATTGTTGAAATCTATTTTAACTCTATATATTAAAACAAAAATTAATGATTGAATAAAAATTATTATGAATAAAAATTATTAAATTTATAATATAAACTCAATATAATTTAATAAATTTTAAATAATATTATTTTTTCGTGTTATTAGCATATACCAGAGCTTGAGAAAGAGCATATCACCGCCGTCTTACAATTGCCTCTAGGTGTCCGATACTGCTTTTTTACCTATGCCTTCCCTTCTGATAAGAAAAGTCTCCTTCCCGGCTACGAAACGAAAGTCAGCTATGACAAATAATCTGCCAAAGGACTGCTTTCTCCGTTCGTAATCTTGCCTCTTCAGCTAATCCTGTAGTGAAATCGTTACAAATCATACAGCTCCTTTTTGGAGTTGAGATAGTCTTCTACTTCTATATCATCTAAAATCCTATCCTCTACCAAATCTTCATAAGATTTAACTGAAGCTTTAAGCTGCTTTTTCCTATCCTTTATTTCCTTACCCACATTCTTACTCCAACCCCTTATCTTTCTCCTCAACCTAGAAATTTGAGTGTAGGATTCTTCCTACCCAAGTACCTTTGGCATTGAAGAATGAGTCGAGCAGTCGTCCGCAAAGCCTACCCTGGGATTTCGCTTATGAGTCAGGAAGAGACGAAGGGTGTAGTATCCGCAGGATCGACAGTGAGAGTCCTTTTTCACCCAAGCAAAAGATGGACCTGAAAGTGAGCTCTATGCGGCAGAGCCTAGTACCTAGAAGAGACTACTCAAGGAAACTGAACGAACGATTCGGGGACTCTATTCCTACACTTATTCTGTAAACCAACAATTAGGAATGTTCTGTTTGCTTCTCTAGATGCGACATCGTTACTAGGATCAAATACAGAAAGAAAACCTCCCGCCTAACTACACGTCTTATAATCCGGATCGATTTCTTAAAGACTAAGACATGAAATAAAGATATATGATTGATGCGCCGATAAGTAAGACATTATTAGATGGTTTTAGTGTAGCGCAGGAGTCTGCTTTAGCCCAATTCCTTGTCCCTACAAACCAATCAAAGTTCTCTCCTAAATAACTAAACCAAGTCATAGGGTGTGTGCTAGTCATGACTAACCTTGTCACTTCCTTGGGTATGTTCAACCAAGTGTTCTAAAAGGCCTTTTGGTGCTTTATCAACCAGATAACGTAAGTCCGATCCAGCGTATCTATGTCGTGCCGGTCTGGTTGTTGCGTTTTAGCCTGAAAAAGCAGGATCTTTCTCTTCTTCTGATATTCCTGGGTATTCCTCTTCACTCACAACAGAAAGGAGTAGTCATTCAGATCGATTTGAAAAAAGCATATGACAGAATAAATTGGAATTATTTACAAGATGTACTTTTGCATAGAGGGTTTGGAATAAGATGGAGAAATTGGATAGGACAACTCTGTAATAGTGCTTATACTTGTCTCAATGTTAATGGTAAAATGACTAACTATTTTATGTGCAAAAGAGGCTGTGAATTCTCACATGTACTTTAGTAAGTAGAAAGATCAGTCTTGAGTTTCATAAGCTGGCTCTCCTCGAGAAGACTGGATTGAGAATAGGAAGAATGGGGATCTTACCGCATCTGAAGAATCAAATCTGACAAGGCCTTGACGGTAATGGCTTACTCCCATTTTGATGAAAACTTCTCGGCGGGAATCTACAATGGTTGTCGGCGCGTAGTGGGCTTGCTTTTTTGGCTTGGGATGCGAGTAGTGCGATCCCAATCTTGCCCTTTGGAATTTGGGAAATGTGCCGTCAAAATGCAGTGCCCATAGGTTGTTGGTTGGACTTGCCCTCTTCTTCGTCGGCACGCAGCGGGCTTTTCAATCTATACCTATTGAAGGCTCCAGAGTCAAGATACCACTGATCAGGAGAGGCAGATATAGTTTGAGCGATAAGCGCCTGAGGAGTAAATGGAGCTGTAGGTGCAGGAGGTGCAGGGGTAGGGGTAGGACGAGGTGTGTAGGAGAGCAGTAGAAGCTAGAGCAAGAGAGAGGTGCAGTATGGATGGGTTATCTCCTTAGTAGAAAGTATCCCTGTTGGATTTGTTTTAAAGCCAAAGGGAATAAACAATTCTAACAAGTCAAATAAGCAACCCAGAAAACATAAACTCGCAGAACCAGCAGTTGGAACGGACCGTTCTGGTCATAGACCGGACTGTTCCAAAACACCAAAAAACTAAATCGAGAGCGGAAGCTTACCTAATTCCATTGCTATGGTCTGAATCTTGATGTTAAGCACTTCTTGATGTGTCCTGACGTGTATGCACCTTCACCAAAGCTGTTCCGCGCATCTAAGTAGGGAAAAAGATCTTCCAAGAGAACAAGACGCGCCCTTTGATGCCTTTAGCCTAAACAAAAGCACTATCTCTCTCTAATCGATGGAATAATTAGGGAGAGGGGCAGAGATACTGCTATCAACGCATGTATGCAAATACTTGTGTGTGTCTTGTCCCTTGGGGACCAACCCCTTTTATTTATAGTGCCAAGGGCTTTTTGGCCACCACACAATACCATATTTTGTCCATCATAAAATAGGTAATGTTTCTAAATATAACCACCTATAAAAGACAACACATCTATTGCACAAAATCTACTATTTCTTTACAGCCATGTTTAGCTTATTACCATAATCAATAGAAACTTCGATACCAAACAATAATCAGCCCATACTTAATTTAGATTGTTTCCATATAGACTCGTTAGCCTATATGGAAATAATCTAACAATCCCAACGCAGCAGGAGTAGCTCGGGTCAACTTGTATCACTTGTCGTGTCGTGTCGTGTCGTATTGTATCACGTGTCAACTTGCATCGTGTTAAGACGTGTATATGGAAGTCTGCTCTAACATGCATGACACAACACGTCGACACACACATATCGTGCTAATTTTATAAACATGTCGTATCGTGTCAACAAGCATACGTGTCGTACCAGCACGCTTATGTCGTGTCATTTTGAAAAACACTAGTTATGTGTTATTGAACGGCTGTTGACTAGACATTAAATAACTAATACTTATCTCGACAAGGCCTCCATTGCTAGATAAAGCAAGAAGAAAATGGTGGCTTGGGGCAGTTTTGTCAAATCTTAGAAACTATTTTTCTTAATTTAAAAAATCGCTAAACATAATAAAAAGGTATATATCCATATCGGTTAGAGGGTATACATCCAATATTAAAAATTGCAGGGTAATTATCCAATTGAAGGAGTGGCAAAGGATTTAAAAAGAGAGTGGAATTCCGGTAGATGGAAAATTATGTAGAGAGAGAAAAATAATTAATTATTACCGTTAAAACGAAATTAGAAATCAAACATTAAAATAAAAAAAAGGAAAAATATATGTGCCTTAGCCCTTAAAACAAGAGGAAATTAATTAGGTGACCGTGTTAAGCAAATGAATACTATATAGATATTGGCGATTGCCCAAACTTTAACCATTATTTACAGTACAGTGCCATCTAATTTCTTCTCCTCAAATCAGACCTTCGTGCCATTTGGTGGATCGATTGTGAAAGAGAGAGAGAGAGAGAAGCGACGATGCACGGTCGCCCGAGAAAAGCGACGAAGCAAGAGGATCCGGCCGCCGCCGCCGCCAAGTCTGCTCGGCTTCGTGAGCTCCAATCTCAGGTCCTCCATTTCCAGCATAATCGCATGTACTAACCTCCTCTCCTCTTCTTTCATGTATTTAGTTCAACCAAATAGATCCAAACTTGAAGCTTCTTTTGTGTATTTAGTTGACAATTCTACTAAGAAATGCAACAAGGGAAAGTTATTTTAAGCATTAGAATTGTTTTCTGTGACATAGATATACAAAGGAGGCAGTTTCAGTTAGTTCCAAGTTGTTGGAGATAAATCCAGAGATTTATACTGGATGGAACTATAGAAAGCTTGCGTTCCAGCATAATTTGAACGAGGTTTCTGATACTGACACTATCAAATCTGCAATTGAAGATGAGCTCAGGATGGTCTGTTTCTTTTCTCTTTTTATTTATGCCATTTATGCCACTATAAAACTGCATACTGACACCATCACAATGTTTACTCTATAGATTGTGTATAACCATTAAAAATTAAACAAAAATGCTAAAATGTTCCTTGTCTGTAAGCTTGTAGCTCTATAGATCAAGTGGTACTTTTTTATATTCTTACTACATGTGTGTTGTTCTTGACTTGTTTTTCAATATTAAGGTAGAAGTGGCATTGAGAAGAAACCCAAAGTCATATGGGGCATGGTACCACAGGAAATGGATCTTAGGACAAAAACTTGTACCAGCTAATTTTGATCATGAATTTCGGCTATTAGATAAGCTTCTTAAAGCTGATGCCAGAAACTTTCATGGATGGAATTACCATAGGTAACTTGCTTCACACAAATTCTTTAGCGTGATTTTATTTGGGAGTTTCATGCTCGTGTTATGTGGCAATTTTTTGTAAAGTAAAACCGAAAATTGCCAATATTTAACATCTTAACATTATATTTCAAGATGTGAATTTTTATTTCTTTATTATAGGTACTTGTTCTTTATGGTTCTGATCTTTTAGTCAACCGTAGGTATCCTTGTAAATTCTCAAAATAACCCACATACCTTTGTAAAATATAATGTATGTTGTAATGGTCTTGTGCCTCAACTGTTCTTTCCCAAACAAATGGCCAAACCGTCCCTGGATTTTACCTCTGCAGAAATTAAAATTCTAGTGTTGGAGGGGAAAATGGGTACATTAAATGGATGAAGAGGGTTTTTGAGGATATGTATATTTGTGTAGTTTGTAGGGAAATATGGTATTTTGAGCTTTTTGAAGGATAAACCAAGATTTTCTTTTCTTGTGATAGTTATTTTTTATGTTCAGGTTTATTGCAAGATTGAAGGATGTCTCAGAGGAAGAGGAGCTTAAATTTACCATGGATATGATTAATACTAATTTCAGTAATTACTCAGCATGGCACAACAGAAGGTCAGAGATTACACATAACAAAAATTCATATAAATATTTTATAGTGGAAAATAGTTGTTTAACTTCAATGTAAACTATAAACTTATCAAAGGCAGCACATCGCATAAATTGAAATTCAGGTACATAATTTAGATCTTAATTTGCATACATAGATTGGGTTAAAGATAGCTTCAACACCTGTTTAGTTCACAGGACATGGAGTTGGAAGGTGAAATGTAGGAGTGGATGGGAAGGGAGATTATTATATTTTCCATCCTTATGTTTGGTTTGTTTTGTGTCCCGCTGGTACACCTCTTTTTGTGGAGTAAATAAATATTAGATTTACGAGTTTAAAACATTTTCCATCCATCCCTTTCCCTTTCCTTCCTCTACCCTCTATCCAAACAAGCTGGTACCTTCAAGTATGAATTTGCATTGTGACTTAAAGGAAGTGAATATTCTGAGTCCACAGGAAAAGCATCTGTCAGTTGCATCTCTATTTCCTAATTCAATTGACCGACAAACTTCTAGTAAATCAATAACAAGGCACAATCTAGTATAACATCTCTAAGAACTATAGTTTTAAGTTTTCTGTGGAATTAGATGAAATGAAATATTTATAATTTTCAAGCCCCCAAAACTTGCATATAATTTTGTTATTTTTTTAAATACCCAGCATGCTTCTTTCCAAACTACTAAGGAAAAAGGTGAAGGGCTTTCATGAAGAAGAAAGTATTTTATCAGACGAGTTCGAACTAGTCAGACAAGCTCTTTTTACAGACCCAAGTGATCAAAGCGGCTGGTTTTACCATTTATGGCTTCTTGATCAGACATCAACCCCTCATAAACCACATTTAGTTTCTTCATGGCCTTCGGACAAATTAAATATTGAAATTTCTGCACAATTCAAGGAGAAGTGTGAAAGGTTTCCAATCATCTTCTGCTTCAACCAACGAGTTGATGGTGTAAATTTGGCCACAGTGACTGTTAATTCAAAGTTAGTATCCAGTGAGCATATCACTTGGAAACCTCTTTCAGCAAATAATTCCAGAAAGTCAAAAATTTGGGTAGCTTTTTTGGAAAATTTCAATAAATATTGTGACAATTCAGAAGGTCTTTCTGTTGAAATTATTGTACATTGTTGCGAGAGCATTGTGCATTTGAAATTTGTTATGAAATTAAGTCATATGTATCATCAAGAGAAGAATAGAGATGGTTTCGAGGAGCTGTTTTTGTGGGACTGCCCTAAATCACAAGAAATCAATCCTTATTTGGTTTCTTATGATCCATGGAGGTTAAGAGTTGAGAGTGTGGAAGAGGATGCAAAGTGGCATTTGGATACTCTGTCAGCTGAGATTGCACTTTTTAAGGAGATGTCAGAATGTGATGAAGACAGGTTCTTATCAGTACCTACACTTGTTATTTAAGTTTTAATCATTTTTATGCCTACCATACCAAAGTATCAAAGTACCAAAATACCCCTTAGAGGTAGCACTCAGTATCTACCTTTCTAATACTTCAAATTTAAAAAAAAAAAAAAGGTATCTTTTTTTGTACAATATGTACTCCTTAAATGGAAGAAACCAGCCCAAGCCAGTAAGCCAGTACATTACCAAAGCTTTCAGCAACAATATTAGAACTTCCTATAGGGTGGTTAAATTAACCTTCAATCAGTAAGCTATTAAAATATAAAGAATTCAGCAAAACTAGTCAACTTTAAATAGATCTGATATCTTAATTATTATTATTTATTTATTCTTTTTTCCTTTGTTTTAGTAAATTTGTGAAACTGACATTGGCTAGACTACTGGGTGCACACAATTCAATAAAATCTGGAGGGAGTTCTTATTTTGAGGAGATGTTAAAGCTATATGATGACTTAATAAAGCTGGATGCACCCCACTATAGATATTACAGAGATGAAAGAAGCCTTGTTTTATTGGATCAGGTAGCATATACCTAAAACCTTTATTGCTACAAATATTTTGGTCAATTGAAATTGCCAAATTTTGGACACATTGTGTATGCCACAAATGTGTACTACTATTAATGTGTATAGTACTAAAAGAATAGCACATTCTAATTGCTCGTGCGGTAATTCAATTTGCTTTTTGTTTTTCTTTTTACGTACTAGTATGAAAATTTAACCATTTTTAATGTAATCAGTCATTACAATAATTTTGTAAGCTACACTTTGATTGGTGCAATGTCTACTTAAATGGTGTATATTGTTTTTCTTTTTTCTTTTTCCACATTTCTAATACTTCATTTTAATCCCTAACCATGTTTTGAGTTTCAATAGCCCCTTTATATTACCATAGTGGTAAGACCAACTTTGGGCGTTGTTTTCAAATGACTCCACTTTTATTGTATAAATATGTTAAACTAGTTGTATATGGCTAAAGTACAATACAAGAATTGAAGAAGTATTTTCTATTTTTATGCACAGATGACTTCTAGCAAAGATTCATTGGTGGAGTATTGCAGTAGATGTGAAAATTCCAGCTTCAGCTGTATTAATCCACAATTATGCATAAATTTTTCGGGATTAAATTTGACCCGAGTTGGCTTTGTAGAACGGCTCTTGTGGGTCCAGATTCTTGATCTTAGCCACAACAATCTCACATCTATATCGGGTAAGTTTGTATCACGCAAATTGCTACAGCTCTGTAATGGCTCACAATCAGTTCCAGACCTGAATTTTAGGATAGGTGTAGGATTTTGTTGATACTTTTGGATAACTATGAATTAAGGAGTTCTCATTTAGCCTTGATTGAGCAATTAGATATTTACATAAGAAATCCCACCCCTAACAAAAGGTGTAGATTGATGAAACTACAACTAAATAAGTATGTATAAAGCCGGGGCTGACCCAAAATTGGAAGGGTTACTTACTGTCAATTTTCTGTATCGAACTGGTCTTGTTTGTCATTTGTATTTGTGATAGTGGTTAGTTTGTAATCTTCCTGTTTCCAGGATTGGAAGCCTTACAACTGCTGGTTTGTCTAAACCTGAGCCACAACCAAATAATGAGTTTCACAGCACTTGAGCCCATTAAAAGTTTGCAATCACTGAAGGTTCTTGATCTATCTTTCAATGAAATTGGGTCCCACCCAGTCAATACTAGTAGGTATCTCTGTTCCTCTCCCTTGTCACACACCTGCAACGTAACTGAAACCATGGAGGAGCTTGCAAGGGAGAATATTCAAATTGGGGACTTCTGGGAGGCTATTTTATTGTTTGAATCCTTGCAATTGGTGCAACTGGACATGCAGGGAAATCCTGTTACAAATGAAAGATGCAGGGTTTTGGTGGAAAAGGTTATTCCTTGTTTGAAATGGTTAGATGGAAAGCCTGTTCGCTAATAGTTTATTTATTTTTTTTAATATATCGCAGGAACTTGTCTGAGAATTTTATGCTCATAGATGCGTTTATTTGATATATAGACTTGTAGTTTTGGTTTAATTACTATCCTTTTTGGTTCTATTGCCATGCAACTTGTACAATTTTGATGTTATTGTCTATTATATAATTTCATCTGAGAGGGTATCTTGGCTATTAACCACAGTATCTATTTACCAGCAAGGGATAAATTAAGTCCAATAGGGTATTATTTGGGTATCTATAAAAATGTCGGCGCGTTCACTACAAATAAGAACAGTATTGTAATATTGTTCTATTCCTAAAGGAGCGTTACTATAAAGAACAATTGAGCTTTTCTACTCTTTTTATTTTAATTTATTTTGTATAAGAGGTATTATGAATTTCAGCACTTAAAGAGTTAAAAAGCATAAATTAATCGAGCAATAGCAGCAACATAATGGCGCTGGTACATTTGAAATCATGATATTATAAATAAAAAATGATAACTGCTATCTGTAGTTTTATCATCACTTGTCATCGCTAAATACAAAGTGAACATATAAAATAGACAAGATAAACATATAGACGATTAAAATGAACACTTACAAACAAATAAGTGTTACCATCACTTGTTCAGATTTTTATATGTATATTCAACTTGTTTGTTTGTATGTGTTCACTTTGATCATTATATATGTTCACCTTATCTATTTTAGCGTGTTCATTTTCCTTTTAGCAATGGCAAGGGATGGCAAAACTATAGATGACAGTAATCAATTTCCATTATCCATTCTACAAAATTGCATTTTTTTCTACAAACTAGTAAATTCTAACAAGAAGTTCGGTACAGTAAATAAAACCGATACAATCAGATACCACCATCAAATCTATTTTACACTACAAAATCCAATATAGAACCTCTCTTTAATTAACCTTCTCCGCTTTCGTTTGAAGTCCCTTCCCTAGTTCCCTTCCTCAGAAAGAATGAAAAAGTTGTGATTTGTGAATTCTGAAGTGTGATCTATTATTGATTGCTATAATGCTATCCAATGCTTCGCCGCGAAGGAATGAATGAAAATGAATCCAAGCGGCACATTAGATGTATATTCTCTCCATTTAAAACAAAACAAGAGAGTATCCCATGGCGGGAATATACGCACTTTCCCTCTCTAGCCTACAGAGGAGAGAGTATCTGTATAGGGACGGTGGTACACATACATCGGGCGAGAGTTGTGTGAAGGTACTTCTCTCTCTCTCTCTCTCCTCTCTCCTCTACTCCCTCCTTAAACCCTAATTTTATGATACTTTGAGTTACGACCACGCTAGAGTTGTGCGAAAGTGGCGATTGTTCTCTCTTTCTTTAAAGGTAGTTGGTGGCTCAAGCGGAGCTCTCCAAGTGCAAGGATTGCGATCCAAGTGTCAGTACTCAGTACTGTCTTTTGTACGGCCCGTAATTTGTATTGATCAAACAATTCAGGTGTAATTTAGTTTGAATTTGCACAAAATGACATAACTTACTGAAGCAGGTCAGGTGATTAGCCTTAATTGGGAGTACTTATGGTCTTGCAATATGAAATTAATTTATTTACTATTATAAAAGAAATGATTAAAACTCTTTAAAATCAGAGATTAGGAAAAGCTGAATCATTGAGTTATAGAGCTTACCAGAATGGTCTATGGCCAACTTTGATAGTTCCTTTTTTGTTTTTTTGGGTCTATTTAATTTAATTAATAAATTTTACTTTAAATTAGGTTATTAAAAATAATTAATGTAATTTTCTTTTTGCTCTCTTCGGAACTCTTATTGCGAGAATTTTTCCTGTTATTATTGTGGATATTTTATGTCATCTGTTTTACAATGTTATTTTTATAGAACCTCACTTTGATTCATATCTCTACATCATAAATCTGGAACCCAGAATTTGCTTTTGCTTGTTACACAAAAGTATTATACCCCTTGTAATTTGAATTAAATCATACAGAATAAGCTTAAATTTAACACAACAATCCCTCAGTTATAAATAACTGTTCAATTATGTATAAAGCCTCATTTTTATTTATGCTCAGCAGTTAACCCTGATTCACCAACATCTTTGTGTTATTGTCTTAACTAAGCCTCAGTTGAATCAACTTGGTCTCAAATTTCTGTAAACAGTGGCACTAAGCATAAAATCAATATGGTATAATTTACAATAGGTCAAAGGGGCAATCCGGCATGTACTTGTTCTTTTGCGCTTAACAAATGTTCTGCATGTTAATTATTTAAGCTTGGACAGGAGTTCAAATCTTATTCTTAGAATCAAGAAAAGTCCAAACCACAGCTAATTCTCCCTTTTTTCTTCCACCTTTTCAGCATATATATAGAAATAAGAGAAACAAATGGTAACTATGAAGAAGCAACCCGCCACACCAAAGGTTATAATTCATCAGAAGTTTGGGCAGAAGGCATGCTACCGAGTCGAGGAGGTGGCAGATGTGGCTGAGAACCTCTGCCCAGGTTTGACTATACCACAACAGACCAAGATCAAATTCCGCTGTATACTTGAGCTCCCTGATCTGACAGTTTCTTCAGGAACTTTCTCTAGAAAGAAGGATGCCGAACAATCTGCTGCACAAATCGCTATAGAGAAGGTAACACATCATAGGCATAAAATCAAAGTGATGCCATTGTTTGGTCTCTGTCTCTCTCTCTCTCTCTCTATTAATTAGTGGTTGATACATATGATCCTACAAGGGAAGTACCCCCTCCTGGCACAGGGAAAGCTGGCAATGCTGTTTATTTCACGTATAAAATTTTGGCAGAACTTTAAAATTAATCATGTTTTCTGTAAAGAACATTAGAAAAAAAAAAAACATTTAAAAATACAAATTACTACTTTAACAATCAGTGCATATGATATATATGGTGTCACAATTTGACTCCAACAAGGTCGCTTATAAATTTTTCTCTTTGATTTAATTAGTTCTTTGCCTTGATTATATTTTAATGTTTGTTTCTAATCATACTGTAGTTGGGTATTGAGGCAAATGAACAAATTCCAACACCAGAAGGAGCCTTTGATGAATTAGTAGCTCGATTAAACATGCTGTTTGCAGATGAGGTTTGTAAAGCTGCCTCCCATCAGTTTGTTTTTCTTCTTGATAGAATGGTATTTTTGGTGTTCAGTTGCTTATTTTGCATGAATCATTTTGACTGGCACTAAAAACCCTAGGCAAGGTAAGTTGGCCAAAAGTATCCCTAATTAAGTCTCTCAATTGTACAATACTGAAA
The DNA here is from genome assembly GCA_027562975.1 of Rhynchospora breviuscula. NCBI lineage: Eukaryota > Viridiplantae > Streptophyta > Magnoliopsida > Poales > Cyperaceae > Rhynchospora > Rhynchospora breviuscula. Next base: position 12,874,705 of record CM050400.1, on the reverse strand, counting down.
TTAAGCATTGATTGGTCATGTAATTAAGCTTTAATTGTGCAACAAGCCAACTTTGCAACAAACCTATAGTGTATTAACTTTGCATCAGTGAAACCTTATTTATGCAATCATTGTATAATTGAGATCCCATTTACCTGAATCGTCCTTTATTTTGTAATCAAGAAAGAGAAGAAAGATGCCACTGTTTGACATATTGTTTATTGCATGTTTTTTCTTTGTTTTTCTGTATAGTTCCTCTTATCAACTCATCCTCTAGTCGGGCATTTTAGAGTGGCATTAAAAAGAGAAGGCAGTCTGTTTGGTTTAGTGCCAATCTCAGCTATAGCCATATGTGATAACAAGGTCAATAGCATATGCAAGTTCATTGATACTCGTGCAGAGTCGGACCCATATTTGCTGTTGTATTTGATCTCCAAGGCTGCCAAAGCCTCTACCTCTCTGCTCACTAGCGATAATGGGTTTTTTATTCAGAAGCAGAACCCAACATTGCCTGAGGCCACAGAAGTGTTGGTGAGCTCTCAGGTCTGTGAATCAAAAAATGTTCAGACAGAAGCAGTGTTCATTCCAGTTGGTTTGAATGAGGAGGTGAAGGGGTTAAAAATTGATATATGTGAGGATGGTTATTTCTTGGATGTAATCGCAAACATTTTAAAAACAAGAGATCCATCTCATATACTCGCTTCAAGGTCAGCATTTATTCAATCTATGGGCTTTGGCAATTTGACAAATGGGACAAATAGCCTTGTACTGGTTATGCACAAAATGAATAACAAAAGGTGTCAGTATTTAGAATGTTGTATAATTCAGGTGTTACTGGTATATAACATCTGGCATTTCACCAGTACTGGATCAGATAGGTATGATATGCTTATAACTGTGGTATGAGTACTTCTTTTGTTTTGTTTCTGATCTTTACATGCCTCCTTTGCAATTAAGCACCTTATTATGCCATAAAAAGGGAACAAAAGAGTGGAAACTCACTGGGTGTCAAACTAGCTCTTATCAGAACAGGTACAGAAAATGTTGCTTATAAATTTTCTAAACATCTTTCATATTGGAGAACAGGACAGTAGGCAAAGCTTCGTCTGAAATGAGGTTCTATTTTACTGCTCCTGAGTGTCTTTCTTCTTCATTAGCAAAGAATGAAGTAGTCAATGCCACCTATTTTGAGGCAGTAGTCAACAAAAGGGCTTCATATATCTCTGGCCAAACTATTTATGGCGATGCCATCCTAGCTAATGTTGGTTATACTTGGAGGTCATCTAATTTATTATGTGAGGATGTGTCTCTCTGCACCTATTACAGGTTTCTCTTTTCTTCTCACTCTCCGTTTCCTTGATTTTCACTTAGTTCAGAGAGGGACTTTTCATTGTGCATATTAGGATGATTAAGTTACATATTTTATCATAGCAAGCTGTTGGGTTCTCATCTTTCACCATTGTATATCTGGTTGAAATGTTGGTACTTCAGTTGATTCCCAGAAAGATTGTATTTTCTAGATGGTTATAAGTTGCTTTATGTACATGTTTTGCTTGTGCCTATTTGCGTGTGAACTCAAATAGTTAAGTTCACAACCAGCATGAGCCAAGTGGAATGGTGCTCTTTAGATAAGAGTGCATTATCTAATCTTAGGTGATGTTCATTGGAAAAAAAAATACTTTTATTAATTGTCTTTGCTAATACAGAAAGGTCTAATTATATTGTACCAGGATGCTTTTAGGTCAGTTACCTGATGGATATTACAAGTTATCAAGAGAGGCAGTACTCACGGCTGAACTCCCTTCTTTTTATTCCCGCGCAAACTGGAGAGGATCTCTTCCAAAGGATCTCCTCTACTTTTTCTGCCGTAACCATAGACTACCTCAACCCATTTTTTTTGTCCAAAAGGTTGGGTTTTTAGAGGACAATGACATCACTTCAGATAACACAAATTTTCTGAGGTGTGAAGTGAGAATTCTATCAAGGAGTGAGGAGCCTTTGATTGTTTGTTCTTTTCCTGACACATACAGAAAAGAATCCGACGCAATTCAGAATTCAGCATTGAAGGTCCTTAATTGGTTCAAAGTATACTTCAGGCAGCTTGACTTGCTGGAAAATGAATTACATTCTTTTGGAATTGCACCTGAAGAAAGCTTCAAGCTTTACCCTAAAACTATTTTGCAGGAATTTTCCCTTTGGACATCTGTTTTTGCAAAATCCCTATGTCACTATAGCAAGCTGAACAGAGTTTTGGAAAATAGGGTGGTTTTGTCGAATATTGAAGGCCCTGATTCAGGTGTAATTCCATCTGTTGGATCTGTAACTTCTGTTAGTTATGAGGCACGATTGCTCCGAGAGGGAGATGATGGTAAGGGATATCTAGTAGAGAAAAATGAAGAGTTTGAATTTGAGGTTGGGTCAGGTGCTGTTACTTACCCGATGGAAGTATGTGCCACACAACTTTCTGTGGACCAATCTGCAAAATTCACTGTTGTACCACCACCCAGAGATGTTATTTTGGCTGCTACAAGCACAGACCCATCTTATTTATCAGACACCCATCTAGGTGAGACTAAACCATTTAAATCTGTTCCATATTAAATGTTGTACAACCTAACAAGGTCTCAAATTCATGCATGGTAGATGCAGTGGCTAAGTAAGATTTTTAGTGATGTTAATTACAGAGATTTTTTTAGGTTTCCTCTGAATAAAGTTGAAATCTTGTGTTTTTAAATATGCTCTTTGGATATCACTGGAGCAGTGGCTCATCACCGGTTAGATGTCCATGATGATATTTCAAAGAGACATGAAATATTATCTCTTTATTCAACATACTTGTATCCTTTGCCTTGAAATATCACAGTATCATGTATGTGTCTGCAATACATCAACTCTCTTATGCCCCGGTGGGTAAAGACATATATTCCTCCTAGTTCTTATGAAGTATTGTAGTCATGTCCATGAACAAATCTACATTTCATTTTAGGTTGTCAGGGTGCAATTTATATTTTTGTGGTTTTACAGGTGATACTTAATAATAATATTTATTTAAAACATGAATAAAAGCATGATTCTTATTCTCTTTGTTTGGAAATATTTATTTTAGAAAATTGGAGGTTAGAGTATGTAGTAAAGGTGTTGCACGTAGCAGCACCAATGGAGGAGAGAATGGAGACAGCATTTTTCAGCCCACCTCTTTCCAAGCAGCGTGTGGAGTTTGCCGTTCACCACATTAATCAATCCCATGCTCTTTCTCTTGTAATAGTTATTTCCCATTTGTGCTTTTAAATCTTAGTAGACAAGTGTGTAATGGCCCACAAATACAGTTCCCTTAACTGTACGGGATGAGCTTTTGGAGTATATTCACTAAAATATAGCATAAAGGTTATAATGAATTACTATACTCTAATCTGTTAGAAGTGATCTTGTATACGGAGGGCATTAAAAACAAAAAAAAAAAGAAATTAAATTGTGGTGGGAAAACCATTTTCTTTATTTTCTGAGATGCAATTGAAGATCAGATAACCGAAAATGAAAAGGATAGGATGGTTAAAATACATAATTGCATGAAACAAGAATTACTTTGCCCTTTAGATTGCTAGTTTTAATTAAACACTTAGGCTACTGAATTGCTAAAATTTTTCCAGTTGATATATGCACCAGTAATAATTTTTGTTTAAAATGATATACATTTCACATAGGTGGATTTTGGATGCGGATCAGGTAGCCTTTTGGATTCATTATTGGATCACAACACTTGCCTAGAGAAGCTTGTAGGAGTTGATATCTCTATTAGGGCTCTCACACGTGCTGCAAAGGTAATTCTCATGAAGCAAAGGACATTCCTATACACCAGCACTAATTTATTCCTGCATGCAATGTTGCATGCCAAGGTTTTTCAGTGTGGATTCATATATGGTCTCCTGGCAACTTTTTCCCCCCTCTTTCTCATTTCTTATTAGAACTTAGACAGTCGAAGCCTGACTTAACACCATCAAGATATGGATGACCCAAAATAAATAAACTTCAAATAAATTGCACAAATTATTAATCTTAAATGCCTAGACTGTGTCCAGGTTTTAGCCTAAATCTTTTATACCTGGCATAGGAAATTAAATCACGTATTAATCTTATTGCTGATGGATCAGGTTCTCCACCAAAAGCTGAGCAAACATTGTGCAATGCGGGCATGTCTAAAATCAGCTGTACTTTATGATGGATCAATCACAGATTTTGATGCACAATTGTACAACTTTGACATAGGCACCTGCATTGAGGTATATCATATATGTAGAGTTTTGGGTTCTACTTTTAATTTACCTGACATGACCAATACACTTTGTCTGACATGATCACTATTTCATTTTACACAAAAAATGGCAAGAGAATGATAACAATGATCAAAATGGTATGATATTTAGAAGTGTTATATATCTTCTTTTTCCTATGCACCATTAAGAAATCTCAGACTATCATGTTTCTCCTTAGGAAACATGAAAGTATTTGATATGCTGTTGAATGTTCCTTAAAGGATCTCTGTAACAGTGGTACCGTGTTTGTTTTCACAAGAAGCCTAACCTCAATTCTTTGTTGCTATTGATCTAGTGTCAAACAGTGCAAATAAAAGACATTATATATTTTGTTGGTGTATTTTGTAAATCATAAAGGCTGTTTGAAATTATTAATAGTCTAGTCAACAACATATAGGTGATTGAACACATGGAAGAGGAACAAGCACAACAATTTGGGGACATTGCATTAAGTAAATTCTGCCCTAAAATATTGATAGTCTCGACTCCAAATTACGAATATAACCCCATTCTCCAGGGATCGAGTTTACCAAACAAGGAAGAAGATCAAGAAGAGGGAGAAAAGCCTGGTCCATGTAAATTTAGGAACCATGACCACAAGTTCGAATGGACCAGAGTTCAGTTTGAAAAATGGGCCAATGATCTTGCCTCAAAACATGGGTACAGTGTGGAGTTTAGTGGGGTTGGTGGTTCAGGTGATGAACCTGGATTTGCTTCACAAATTGCAGTATTTAAAAGAGGTTTGTTGAGAGAGGAGGGGAATAATGGGTCAAGAGGCACGGAGTCATTTTGCAGCCCATATGAGCTTCTCTGGGAATGGTGTGGGTAATAGAGAGAGGTGATTAGGTCTGCAATTCAATTGATAAGAGAGCTGATTTTGTTGGTCTAATTCAGGTTTAATTTAGTTCAATTTAGAATTCAGTTTCTCATTCTGTGGTCTTGCGTAAATAGGCTAATATGCTCGTTTGGGGGTGGTGATTTTCAATTTCAGAAAGGCAGGTTTTGGAAATGTTTTCCATGGCTCATTATGTGGAAAACATATGGAAATAATTAGACAAAAATCATGATCTCGTGCTCATATTCGATCAACATTAGTGTTCTAAAAAAAACACGGCGTGACCGAACACGCCACGACACGGCACGGCACGGAGGTGGTACGACACGGCAAGACACGGACACGGACACGACACGAGAACTTCGCGTGTCGTGTCCTAAAGCGTGTCGTGTCCAACTTTGATAAAATAGACACGACACGACACGGCACGAGACACAGCACGGCACGACACGAAAGACACGACACGTATTACAGACATGCCAAACACGAAAAGGAGATGCACATTAAGCGTCATAGAAATATAATGGATTTCTCAATTATGTACATACTATTAAAATCAATGATTATTAATAGACTTATTTCCAAAGAAAACACATGTAAATAGTTTAAATTGAAAATAAAAATATTACAATACAATTAAGTTGATTCAATAAATAAATCACAAACAAAAGTAGAAGGGTCTAGAGCCATTCGCAAATTAAAGATACAAATTTATCTGTGATTTGTCTTAAAAAGAATGAAACAATTTTTGTCATATCTTGTACTGTTTTGATAAGGATAGTATAAATTATTCATTGTCTTAAAAAATTGAAATAATTTTTTATGGCTCTTGTACTCTCAAATTTCCAATATTCGATGACCAAAAGTATAATTAATTTTAGTTCAATTTAATTTATTTTCATATTTTAATTTTATTAGTTTGAAAAATATACTAATATAATTTTAAGGTAGTAACTCCGTCTATGTTTTCTCAAACATAGCTGGTCCCAAGACCGAAAAAAGAGGAGGGTTACTATAAAATAAAAAATGTTTTTTCAAATCAAAATAAAAAAATAATTTATATTTTAATTCAATGGTAAAGTAGGTTTACTTTCTTAATTTTTGACGTATTGTAGTAAACATAATTTTAAATTTAATAAACAAATTATATTTATGTCAAAAAGTTAAATGTGTTTGAACACGTCACGGCACGACACGTCTAAAGAAGACACGGTACGACACGGCACGAGGACACGAGGCGTGGCGTGTCCTTAGGCGTGTCGTGTCCATCTCTTAGGATTTAGACACGGCACGGCACGGCACGTGAAATATTGAGACACGACACGACACGGCACGAGAGATGATCCAGACACGGCGTGTTTGACACGACACGACACGGCACGGCACGTATTTAGAACACTAATCAACATAGTGTTTTTATTTTTATTTGTGTGTGTGTGTGTGTGCAACATAGCAATCCAACTATTTTCTTACAACTTCCTAAAAAATCCCAAATAAACTTGTGTGAATAGCGTAATATTAGTCACTAGTAATACTGAAAATCTTCATTTGCTTTTTAATTAGAAAAGATCAATACATCAGAAAATCCAAAGTGTGACTGCCGTAGTGGTTCTACACTTTGGTCCTTTGATCATTAGCCCAAGCTCTTAGCATATTTAAGACACGATTTGATGTAATTAGCGAGATAAATTAAGTTGAAAACCAATAGTACTATGAAGGGAAAAAAAACAATAACAGGAACATACTTACAAAGTCCAACATTGAATCTTTTACTCGAAATTGGCTCATCTGTATGTGAAAATGTCGGTATTGACATCAATATACCGGACAACCGTCAACCACAACACCTTTTGCTGTGGGACAAGTTGCCAATGGACATCCATCCAAATCATTTCCCCACCATTTCAAGTTTTTCTTCTCCAAACCTAAGCAAAGATAAATAAATATGGCCATAAAAGGTAGCCCTGCATCTAAGGCGCCCAGATAACACATAATTGCGCCGCTGCCAGCAAGCCCTTTTATACCTGTACACAACATACCCTGACAAGAATCCAACAATTATCCAAGTGTAGTAGTTTTGGTGCTGTAGCAGGAGGCATCATGCTGGCTGTGATCAAAACTGGCATGTTAATCAAAGTAATCCATCTTTGGCTGGGGAATCCTTGGTGGGCCAGCCATACAAGGGCTGGAGCAATGGCCCCAGCTAGGAAGAACCAGTTAACTGCAGAGTAGGTGCCGAGGTCTCCAAATGGCCCCAGATGACAGAGGCATCATAGAACACATGGTCGGCAGGACATGTCCACGGGGTGTCTGGAGGAAAGGAATTCTGTGTTGCAGATGTTTGATATTGAATCCATCAACCACCATGACGTGCCGAGGTATACTATTGCAGCAATCAGTGTGCCCACCACCTGTCATGTATGATTCTATGGTTGTATTTGTTTCCTAAGGGTCTGGCACCACAAAATTTATTAATTAGAGTGAGAGAATCTAACCTGAGCCATGAACATGGTTCGTGGCCTGGGGGGATCTTCATGTAGTGACCGAGTTTGAAGTCTTGCAAAAATGTCAAGGCCTGTGTCACGCTTATGTATCCATATGCTTTGAAGCACATGTTGGCAACGGGACGGCCTGGGTAGAGATACCCCATAATATACTCCGTAATAATGTTCAAACCTGGTACCTGTTTTTATATAAAATCAAATTCATGGGATTAGCTTCATGGCCAGTGATGTTAGCATAAGTTCTTTGTTTTTGATATTTCTGCTTGGACTTGATGTTTTGTAATAAGGCGGCTTTTAAAACTGGCCTTTATATACTGCGTTACTAGATTGTTGGGGAAGGGTTTAGTTTGATCATACGAGGATATGGATTTGGATTGTAAAAACAGTAGATATATGTATTCATGTTTCTATGTGAATAAAAACGGGCCTTTTTGGGCCTCTTTTAAAAAAAAAAAAAAAAAAAAAGAAGCTTCATGGCGAGTGTTATATCGTTTTTCCCTCAAATTTGCTAGCATAAATTGTACCTGGTTGGTTGTTGCTGTGATGATACCTATAGGTAAAGTGAAGAAAATGGCAATTGCACATGCGAGGAGTACCCCCCACCATGGCAACTGGAGCTGGTCAATGTAGTACTCGCATGCAAATATGGTAAGTGCTATGTTAGCAATAAGTATGAACACAAACCACCACTCAGGCTGTTTGTATTTGCTCATAAGCCTTGTGTGCACATCCACCTTCTTCTCTTGGAAAGCCGATTTACTCAGTTGCCAAATCTCTCTGTCATATACCATAATAGGTATATAGGAGGTACTTGAGTTTTCCATCACATTCACGAGCTTTAATTGAGTACAAAAAAGGATATCTACAAAAGAGCTCAATTTTTACCTTCCATGGAATAGAAGAACACGCGTGACAGTAGCTGTGAGCGATGCAAAACCAGCACCATATACCGCCACAAAGAAGGTACTAAGATAAAGTGGCCCGTTCTTCTCATATGCCTCAATTTCAAGATGGAAATTTGAATCAACGATGCTCGTGATATTATATGGGTGGCTGCTAGCAGTAAACAACCCATCTGAAAATATAGGGAATGTCTTGGCATTGTACAGATTAAGCCAATATGCAATCGGGGTAATAATGTACATCATGAGTATAAATCCTGCTGCCAAACCAGTGGATGCCAATGGACTGGGATTTGATCCCTTTGCAGATGGTTCCAGCTGCTCCCATGATATCAGAGAGTGAAGAAAGGGTTCTTCCAAATTGGCTGATGGCTGCTGCTGCTTGAGACATATTAATGGGCTAAAGACATAATTGGCATATTTGGATGTGGTTTCCTGAGATTTACCAACTTTTGTGCTGTTTATGTTGGTCTTATATTACTGTTTGCTTATGTTGGTCTTATATTACTATTTGTATCTGTGACTCTGTGTTACGGTTTTGTTTACTACTCAGTTTGGGAGTTTAGCGTTTATATAGGATAGTGGTAAAGCTATGTTGGAGGTTAACATAATCTGGTATACTGGTATGTTGCTACTTAGGTACGCAAGTAGCATAGAGAGATGCTGCGGTTTTTTTTTTATTATTTTGTTTTGTGTTGGGTCTACATTTTTGTAAGTTTCATTTTATCAAAATGGAACGGGTGGCGCTCCCACCTTTTTTCCAAAAAAAAAAAATCCTGCTGCCAAATTAACCTAGTCACCTCTTCGTTAATTATTTATTTATTTTTCATTATGATAGGAATTAATTTTCCAAAGGAGAATTAAGTTGTGTATAGTATATGTTCAGCTCTAAGATCTTGTTTTTGGTGCCCAATAAAATTCATATTCGAATTTCTTAAAGAGTTCTGAAGTGCATTTTTTTTTTCCCTTTTTGAATTGAAAGTTTTTTTTTTTTGTATAAATGTTATCTTAATGGATTGGTCATGTAAGAAGTGTTTGTCGTCTTTTCTTATACTCAACTCTGGGGCCTTAACTGAAACTGATTGGTCAACCAATGAAAAAATTCCATCTAAAGGGAATGAAAAGTAATAGATTGTACCTCCAATACATATCTGAAAAAAAAAAAAAAGATTTTCGAGGATTAATTCTATACTCAATACGATTTATTACAAATTATAGAAAATAATTTTTTATATTTTTCTAGATTTTTTAAAATTCAATCAAATGTCCATCTGCTGCATGCGCACTCCAAAGTATAGAATTGGATTTTTTTTAATTTTTTTTTAATCTCGGTCTGAATTTGTCTATGTTTATCACGATATTTAATCATAATCATAATGTCAACGTTGCTTATCTAAGAAGATTTTGATTGCGTATGATTAATTAATTATTCAGCCGGTAAAATAACAAATAATAATGCTTGCTCCAGCTTGTTACATGGATTGTTAAGTGAGTCCTGAATCCTGATACAAAGCTCCGAATTTGTCCGCAAACTTTGCTTATTAGGCAATTAGCTAAATTTGGTAATGTTGTTGACAGCGCACAGAGAAGGCCAAGGGGCAAGGGAACAGATAGACCAAGAAAGTCTGGGATATAGAATGTCCACATCTAAATTATTTTTTTGATTTTAAAGTAAGAAAGATTCTGAAAGATTAATGTTTATTTCGTCCTGGTAAATGATGACATTGAGAGACGTATTATTGGATTTTTGTTGCAATTAAAAAAATGATTGATTTAGCGGGAAAAGACCTAGGATTTATATTTTATTTAAGAAATTATGGAAAGGAAAATTAATTAGAATATTCATATTTTAGTATGTATAGTTGGACAAAAAAGTTTGTGCATCACTAAATTAGTAAATTTTGACGAGTACCTAAGAGTTTATGCAGGAAAATAATTTATGAGGATGAACGGCGAACAAGAACTTTCAAGAAAATTTAAAATAATTAAAATAATTATTCTCTAAAAAAGTAAATGAAAATTTTGTAAGATCATAGATGCAGAATTGCAGAGTAGTACCTAAAAAGTGAGACTTGAACCACAAATTATATGGCCACCACATCGCCGCCGGTTCGACCAAGTATCGCCGGAATATTCCAGCCCAACCAAACCCCAATACCTACCATTCCAAGTCATATGCAAAATGCAAATGAAAAGGCAAAAAAAGCATTATTAAGAACCAAAAATATATAAAATAATCATCAATGAAATACATTATGGACCTACATCCATGAAAATGAAAACCGAAACACAAAAGAAACATATAATCCACCATTACCTGTGTAAGTGAGCACAACAAGCAGAGAAACAAAGAAGGTGATGTGCTGCTTGTCGGAAACTCTTATTGCTGTGATAACATGGATTGCATACACCGAACCGGCACCCGAATTCGCAAAAATAGTGATCAGGACATGCTCTAACATGTTAAAAGGCCCCGGATTCAGACTAAACTTCCATTTACTTCCCTCGAAGAACACACGTGCCGGTGAAGCGGCAGCCATGAGGCGGCCAAGTGGTATGACAGCAATCTGAGCAGATATGACAGTAATGGTTAGTGGTTCCTTGCGGTACCAGATGAACTGATTCAGGAGGAGAGTAAGACACATGAGATGGTACCAAGGACCCACATACGGAAAGCGAGAACCGGTTGTGTCGGGTCGTCAGAGACTGGTACTGTCAAGGCGACTTGTTCAATTGGAGAGTTTTCTTCCTCTTCTTCTTCCTTATATATTTCTGTGATGAAGAGGTAGATGGTGCATGCTCCACTGCATGGTTTACAAAATATTGTCAATGGAAGAAATTAAGATGCATGACAAATTAAAGAAAGAAAAAGAGACAACTCACAAAGAGGGATGGTGATTTGGGGGTGTTGCCGTTGTTCTTCTTCCTGCATTGTTGACCGACTTGGATAGCCTTTTTTCCTTTTTGCCCCTTTTAAGATTTTTTAATTCCTTATGTATGTTATGAATCTTCTGACATTTCTTAATTAGTTGGAGATTGTCAGCAGGTGGGAGCTAGGGAAAATGAGCATCTCTTATTGATTGTAATTAATAACGTGGAAAAGATGCGTAAAGCTGAAAGCCATTGTTTATTATTTATTTTTTTTCTCCTCTAGAAGTCAATTGATATTTCTTGATGGAGTTTGAAACTTGACGATTAGATTGAAATCAAATGCGTCCAATTACCTACTTTCCATTTCACCTTACTTCCGTTTATCGTTAACAATAACTATTTAATCATTATATTTTCTTTCCAAATTTGGAGGAATAGCTATGGATATCACAAAATGCATCGGAGTTGACAATTACAAACCAATTTTTCTAGTACAATTTACAATATAATAGCAAAAGATGCCTGGACAAATAAAGAAACAAAATAATATTAACCAATAAAGATATGTTGTTTAATTTATCAGTGATACATATAGATATGCTGCTCAATTTGTTTCCTTATTAGACGGAAAATCAAACATATTGTTGCTTCATCTAGCGATCGATATCCGACCACAAATCAAATCAATCGAACGACACAAAGATCTAGCGTGTAACATCTCTTATATCCGTGCGTTTATAAGAAAGTAGAGATAAAGATAATGTTTATTAATTGAAATACAAATTAATAATGTATATTTATAGAAAGAAGATAAAAAATCTAGACTCAAGGACCATTTTTATGGATTTTTTTTTTATGGATGTATCTTTTTCACTATAATGACGATTTTTTTGACAAAGAAGATGAGGATACTCATATAATGCCGTTTAATTTTGTCCTTCGTATTTTTTTTTATGAGAGGCACTAAAGGTTTTATGGATTGTTGAGTAATATTGGGCGATGAGATAAGAGCAATGAGAGAGAAAGTAAATATAACCGATGAAAATAGTATAAATTTCATTAATTGGCCGAAAAAATGTATACCTTTATTCAAGATTCATTGAATCAAGACATATCCAAGGATTCAGAAAGATTAGTAAGTCTAATAGGCACGTCCTACAACTATACATCTATAGCAATAAAAGAGAGAAAATGGTCCTCGATAGTTGATACTGAGTCTTCCTGCTGAGTAAAATTATAAATCCCCCCCCCCCCCCTTTTTTAGTAAGTTGAATGCCTATGTGAGATGATAGTAATGACGACATAGCAAAATTATAATCTCCGCCTCCGCTTAATTAAAGTCCAAGCATGCAATTATTGGACATGTTGATGGTGCCTAATTAATCATTAATGGCCCTGTAGCAATGTACTCTAGCTTGATATAAATGACTTGCCTTAATTGCTCTCAAAATTAGAACTTTACATGATCGAGAAATCTAACGTGAATATTTAATATTTTAGACACTGGGAGCAAGGAAGTCAACAACATTATACAATACATAAACTGTCATTTTGGTACAATCGAGAAATCTGACTTGTTTTTATTTACATTACTATTTTATTTTTCTTAAATACAATAAAATATATTCATCATGATCTGTGAGTCTGTGATAGATGGTGAGAACCAACAAAATTTGATGTAATATTGGCATGTCGTAGAGAGGGTGACTCATTCCGCTATATATATATACTAAAACTTTTCTGAGATAATAATTTTAGAAATAATTAGAAAACATTTATCTTTTTTTTTTTTCCTCCCACTTGATACTACAAATGATCTCACCAAAGGTCTTACATTTTTTGTTTTCTTTTCTAAATCCATTCAGTTCAAAAGTCATTACTAACATGTGTAAATTAGTTCGGCCGATAAGTTGGACTCATTAATTATTATTAAATTAAACATGCTAATGATTGAGTTCTTGGTAAAGAGAACTCTTCATTTGTCCGTAGAAAAATAAAAAAATTGGAAGCATTAATTGGTACACAAATCAAGAATGAAACTATCAAGGCATAGAAGTTTAACAAAATTAATTTCATAATTTTTATTGCACATGCGTTTCTCATGATATATAATGAGAACAATAATTCATTTTTATCACTTAAAATTATTAGTGAAATGTAGCATATTGTGATGCGTTAAATCACACAGAAAAAATAATAAGTATAACACTCCCTTTTGAAATATTGCAAAGTAAACCAAAATTCTTTCAGCTATTTAACTCTATATTTTGAACATCACAATTATCAGCTTTCAACAATTTAAGCAATATTCGCGTATAATAGTACTTGTATTAATTGGAAAATGCATTTTTCCCTAGTATTATATTTGAATTTTTTTAATTTATATAATGCAACCAATTAATAAGGGACCACCCACGTTGGTGCGTTGGTATGGAATCATGGAGATCACGTTAGTTTATTTTATGAATTAAATATACTGGGAATTAATCATACCGCTGCAGGCTGCAGAGCCTGTTTCTGTACTACAGGCTACAGAAACTAACGTTTCACCATAATTTCGGTCAAAAAAAATTATGACCGAAATATTTTCACCATAAACTTTTAAACTAATGTTTCTGTACCACAATTCGCTGTTTCGGTGATAATTTTTTTAAAACTGAAAAATTGTCAGAAAACTTACAGCGAATTGTATAATTAAAAGTTTTAAACACCATAAACTTGTATATCATCAGAATATTTTCACTATTGATCCAATTTTTTTTCAGTAATGATGCAAATATCCCAAAACGCACCATTAAATAATCGGCTCCACACCACAAAATCAACAATTTATTTTGAAGATATCATTAAATTTTAATTTTACCGTTCGTGCTAGATGTGATTGTACATTCTGTCTCATTACCTCTGTTAAGAATTCGTCAGTCGTCGCAGCGGAATTATTTCATCATCAGATCGATCAGGGGAGGCACGATCCGAGTACCATCTGCACACAAACCGTGCTCCTAAAAGTGTCGATACAGTGAACTCAGAAATCAATCAAGCACAGAAATAAAAATAGACACAAGATTTAACGAGGTTCAGCACCAACTTGGTGCCTACGTCCTCCACACACATGCACACTATTTTTATTATTTTCTAAATAATCTGAGTTGATACAACACAAGGAGAGAAGATAAATAAATAGAAAAAGAATAACTTCTTTTCCAAGATACAATCGGATAAGAAATAGTAGAATATCTAAACGCATCTTCAGATAATCTAATCAGATTCTCAACAATCAATTATCACTTTCTTTATGCATATTCTTTCTTTTTCTGAAATATCTCCAAGGATTTTTTCCTCTTCTCTGAAATAATTTCAAATAAGGTCAGAACTGTCCTTTTCTGTCGGTGCCATGCATTTGATCCGGGTACGACCTTCTGCGGCATCATATTTCAACACCTCCTACATTTTAATTATACGGTTCTTCTATCCATTTTATCTCATAACCTCCAACACTTAATACTGCTTTAGTCTGCTTCTATCCTAGTTCTACAACTATCAACGAAACAAATATAAATACGGCCGGAATAAAGCTTTCAGGATTCAACTCTTTCTTTCATTGGATTTAACGTGCCAAGTTGCTATATCGTTACGTGCTTAAAAATACAAGGCACGTGCTTCATAAATAAAGAAAATCAGGCACACTAATGTCCAACTGTCCTCTGCGTTATAAAATTAAGTATATTCACATTTTTTTTTTTTCCCTCTTAGCTTTTACCTTTTTTTTTTTTGAGAAATAATTATGGCATTATAATTTATTGATAAAAAAAATATGATTTTTGTAATTTGTAATAGAAATAATGAATTTGTAGTTTTGCATTTATATATTTTTTTTAACATTTTGTATACATTAATAGCATTTCCCTTAACTTTAGTTTAAAAATAAAAGAAAAACGGTAAAATAGTTAGTATTAATAAAAGATAAAACGGATGTAAGGTGAAATGAACACTAGTAGCTGGATGTAAAATATTTTGTTTCCAATATTTATTATGTCGTTAAGGCTACACTACAAACTCGGTTTGAGAGGCATCCGACTTTCACGGAAGAGACAAAAAGATTACAAGAATCAGGCAATAAATATTACCTTTACATTCTGCTTTCTACTTTCAAGCTCTAACTACCAGTAAGAGATACTCCGTCTCCCTATCTCTCTCCTGAATAAAATTTCCAAATAAGAACTCCAGGTCTGTAACTGTCAGAACATAAATAGGAAACACAAGTTCTTAGAAAAGGAAAAACAAATAGAAGCTATCTGAATTCTGAGCCAATCAACAATGGAGGAAGAAGAACAACAGCAACACCACAGAATCACCTCCCCTCTTTGTGAGTCATCATCCTCTCTCTCTCTCTTTCTCATTTGTCATGTATCCTTCTTCCTTTGACAATATATTGTAAATCATGCAGTGGAGCATGCACCTTCTACATCTTCCTCACAGAAATATGTGGAAGAAGAAGAGGAAGAAAACTCTCCAATTGAACAAGTCGCCTTGACTGTACCAGTCACAGACGACCCGACACAGCCGGTTCTCACTTTCCGCATGTGGGTCCTTGGTACCATCTCATGCGCCTTACTTTCGTTCCTAAATCAGTTCTTCTGGTACCGCAAGGAACCACTAACCATCACCGCTATATCTGCTCAGATCGCTGTTGTACCTTTAGGCCGCCTCATGGCTGCCACTTTACCAGTACGTGTGTTCTTTGAGGGAAGTAAATGGGAGTTTAGTCTTAATCCGGGGCCATTTAACATGAAGGAGCATGTCCTGATTACTATATTTGCGAATTCGGGTGCCGGTACAGTTTATGCAATACATGTTATCACAGCAGTAAGAGTTTTCTACAAGCAGCATATCACCTTCTTTGTTTCTCTGCTTGTTGTGCTCACTACACAGGTAGGTAATGGTGGATCTACACGTTCTATTTGCACTTCTGTTTTACTTCTCATTTTTTTCTTAATTTCTTTTTTTTTTTTTTTTTTTTTTTTTTTTTTTTGGCCACGTATGTAGATTCATAATTGAATTTGTTATTGATTCTTATATTATGTATATAGTATTTCTATATCCGTGTTGATTTGCATTTTCATTGCTTATGACATGGAATGGTAGGTGTTGGGGTTTGGTTGGGCAGGAATATTCCGGCGATACTTGGTAGAACCGGCGGCGATGTGGTGGCCATATAATTTGGTTCAAGTCTCACTTTTTAGGTACGCAGCTTCTCCTGCTCAGATCTCAAATTTTTTTTCTTTATTTTTAGAGCCTTATTTTTTTTTCAAAAAAATTATTTAACTTCAAGGTTAGAGTTTGTAATTAACCCTTGAAGTTATTTTTCTGTAGAAACTTTCAGATATTTTAAGTCAAACTTTTGTAATGCGCAAATTGTGAAGTGAAAAACATACATTTTCCTCCAACTATACTTACTGGAATATGAATATTTCAATTAATTTCACTTTTCCCTAATTTCTGAAAATGTATATCCTAGCTCCTTCTTTTACCTCTTATTTTGTTATGGTTATTCAAAAAGAAATTAATTAGTATGTCCTTGGCACTCGATGCAATAAAAATCATTTTATTATTTTGTTTTTTTTAAAACTGCCACAAATATCCAATTGGAAGAGTTAGCTGTCATAGCTCATGTTGGGACCTATGTCATTAATTACATACCAGAACGAAAGAAACATTAATCGTACAGAATCTTTTTTATTTCAAAAATACAAAAATAATTTTAGATGTGGAGATTCTCTAGCCAAGAAAAAGTATCTGTACTCACAGACTTATCCCAGATTTTCTGGATCTATCTCTTCCCTTCCCTTGGCTATTATTGTACTGTGAACACTACCAATTTATCTACTTATTACCTAACAAGCAAACTTCTGGGGACAATTTCGGAGCATTGTATCAGGACTCACTACTCGGCCAGCTGGAGCAAGCATCATTACTAAATTTGTATTTTAATTTTTTTACTTAATATAAAAAATTATTAAATTTATCAGACTTGTGAACTTTTGAAACACACCCTGTGTGCATATAAAATTCAAAAAATTATTAGAGCTGTGAATCACACTTTGTAAAATATTAACCTATCGCTTGCACGACTCTGCCACGAAAAGTGAGACACATAAATATTCAGCTGACGTGGATCCATTACAGTACCTTCCCTTCTCTTTTGTCCTTTTCCTGGAACGAAATTTCATTGGTTGACCAATCAATTTCAGTTAAGGTCCCAAAGTTGAGTATAAAAATTAACAAACACCTTTCTCAAAAAAGTAAAATACCATAAAATTGACAAACACCTCTTACTGGACCAGTCCATTAAGATACCATTTATAAAGAACTTTCAATTTAAAAAAGATTTAAATGTGTATTAGTCGAGCGCAAGAAACAAGATCTTAGAGCTCAATTTTTTATTGTACGCACACAAATTTGTTTCCCTTTGAAAAATTAATTGCCATCAGATTTGTTTTTGCTATGCACATTTGCTGTCAGATGAAAAAAAAGGTGAATAAGCGAATTAAAACACCCATTGATATAATAATGGTACAACACTATAAAGTTAGTTTGCTAATTGATATTGACTTGATTCACATTTTAATTATTTGGCATAGAACAACTAGGAATTTCAGTTCTACCTGATTCATGCAAATATATATAACCACAAATGAGATAAAGTTTTATGTTAGTTTTATGTTAAGCAGCTATAAGTGCCTCATTTGACAACTATAAAAGGAAAGTACTAAGTACTTTCTACTGTTTCTGATTAAAACCTGAGATGAAATTTGCTAACAGGATCTGCATTCTGACTTTAATTATTTCTCTGCAGGGCACTTCATGAGAAGGAGGAACGAAGAAAGGGGAGCCTGACTCGCAACCAATTTTTTCTAGTGGCATTTATATGTAGTTTTGCATATTACATATTCCCAGGCTACTTGTTCCAGATGCTGACCTCCCTCTCTTGGATTTGCTGGCTATTCCCACATTCAGTCCTAGCTCAACAGCTAGGCTCTGGTTTGTATGGCCTCGGGATCGGTGCCATCGGCCTTGATTGGTCCACAATTTCCTCATATCTAGGTAATGCATATAAAGATATTGCAATCTAATTCAGTAATTTCAAAGATAATATGCTAATTGTTCCTTCAATTTCTTTCTAAATTTTCTAATAACTTCAGGTAGTCCTCTTGCAAGTCCCTGGTTTGCAACTGCTAATGTGGCAGCAGGATTTTTCCTTGTGATGTACATTATTACACCAACTTCGTATTGGCTTAATCTGTACGATGCGAAGACATTTCCTATATTTTCAGATGGGCTATTTACTGCTAGCGGTCACAAGTACAATATCACCGGCATTATTGATTCAGATTTCCATCTTGACATTAAGGCATATGAGAAGTATGGCCGGCTTTATCTTAGTACCTTCTTTGTGGTGACATATGGTGTCGGTTTTGCATCGCTCACGGCTACTATCACTCATGTGCTTCTATTTCATGGAAGGTAATTAACCTTATAAAGTATGAAAGAAAACTAACCTACCTTCCTTTATTTAGAACTTCACAGGAATAATTAAAAATGGAACCAGAAAATGACTTTATCCCAACAGATACTACACGTGCAAAACTTTTTGATATTTTAACATTTATAAATGTAATTTCAGAAAAGGTCAGTTAACCAGTACTTAAAGAATATACTTATTATTGTCTGTAATAGAGAGATTTGGCAACTGAGTAAATCGGCTTTCCAAGAGAAGAAGGTGGATGTGCACACAAGGCTGATGAGCAAATACAAACAGGTGCCTGAGTGGTGGTTTGTGTGCATCCTTATTGCCAACATAGCACTCACCATATTTGCATGCGAGTACTACATTGACCAGCTCCAGTTGCCGTGGTGGGGCGTGCTCCTCGCATGTGCTCTTGCCTTTTTCTTCACTTTACCTATCGGTATCATCACAGCAACAACCAACCAGGTACAATTTCAGCTAGTAAATTTGAGTGAAGACAATTAGCACTGTCCATGTGGCTAATTTCATTAATTTATTTTTATGTAAAACAGACACCAGGTTTAAACATTATTACGGAATACATCATGGGGTATATCTACCCGGGCCGTCCTGTTGCCAACATGTGCTTCAAAGTATATGGATACATAAGCATGACACAGGCCTTGACATTTTTGCAAGACTTCAAACTAGGTCACTACATGAAGATCCCGCCACGAACAATGTTCATGGCACAGGTTAGGTTCTTCATCACTAATAAATTGTATGGTTTCAGATTCTCAGAAAAGATACATATAACCATGAAGTCCTAATAACCTATTGATGAGGTAAGATCATAAATCATACTTGACAGGTGGTGGGAACCCTGATTGCTGCAATAGTATATCTTGGCACGGCATGGTGGCTGATGGATTCAATATCAAACATCTGCGACACAGAACTCCTCTCCTCTGACAGCCCATGGACATGTCCTAGTGACCACGTGTTCTATGATGCCTCTGTTATCTGGGGTCTCCTCGGGCCCCGTCGTATTTTTGGAAACCTCGGCTACTACTCAGCAATCAACTGGTTTTTCCTAGCCGGGGCCATTGCTCCTCTGCTTGTATGGCTGGCGCACAAAGCATTCCCAAACCAAAGTTGGATTACTTTGATTAACATGCCTGTTTTGATCGGCGCAACTGGCATGATGCCGCCGGCTACAGCAGTGAACTATACAACTTGGATAATTGTTGGGTTCTTGTCAGGGTATGTTGTGTACAAGTATAGAAGAGACTGGTGGCAGCGGCACAATTACGTGTTGTCTGGCGCATTGGATGCAGGGCTAGCTTTTATGGCCGTATTAATTTATCTTTGCTTAGGTTTGGAGGAGATAAACTTGAATTGGTGGGGAAATGACTTGGATGGTTGTCCATTGGCATCTTGTCCCACAGCAAAAGGTGTTGTGGTCGATGGTTGCCCTGTTTATTGATCTCAAGATCGACATTTTTCATACAGGAAGCCATTTGAGTTTGCACCGTTTAGGTAAAAAAAATTCATTTTGGTTTTGTTAATAGTTGCTGCAATTTCTTTTTTCCATTCGTTGTATGTTGGTTTTATAGTGTACTGTACAAAGACCAAAGAGGATGTTGATTCAGTCATTTACCTATTAATATGTAGTTTTATCTTCTCAAGCACGATTTTTTTTCGAAATTCTAACTAATTTAAATTTTCAACGGCAGTTTGTGAACGTCAGATCTATACATATATTAATCCTAACTACATAATTAAGTCACTACAGTGTGACTGACTAATTTGTGCACTGTTGGTGTACAGTGTGACTGACAAGTGGAGCCCATTTGATTTTCTTGATTTTTTAAAATTTAGTCTCTGATTTTTCTATTGGCTAGTCATTTGCTTCCACGTGCACTCTGCCACTCTCACTCAAGCCATGTGATGTGAGTCGCAAGCGCAGTTGAGTGGACCCACACCAAGGTGTAGCGAACATAAATGCTAGCCACAAATTAGAATAGCAGCGGCTGCTACACCTTTGCTCGTCGAGGACTCAAATTAAAGTGCTTCTTAATAGTTTTTTATATGAAGAGTTTTTTCATATAAAATTTTCTGATTACAGACTTATAAAATATTTTAAATAATTTTTCAATCTCATAAAATTTAATCTCCATAATATTTTACCTTTATAATATTTTGAAAGCCGTGGTATTTTGCCACCTGACTCTAAAAAAAAATATAATATTTTGAAAGCCTTACTAAATTAATTTTTGCATGAAATTTTATATGATTTGTCACAAAATTGTACACTATTAAGTTTTGCTAATTTTTTTTTTAAACCTTGAGGTTTTTTTAAATTTAAAAATTATTCTATTTTTAAGATTGTATTCAATTTTAAAATTTTCATATAAAAATATTTTAGATTGTAAAAAAATATATATGAGAGATCTATTAATGTCAAATATTTTAGATTTTTTAAGATTGTATTAAATTTATTAGTATTCAATTATAAATTATTGGCAATTGAAAAAGAATTGATTAGTTTCATTAAATTTGAAGTCTGTTTTCTATATGATACATTAAAATGTGGCTCTTGCAGTTGTTTGCCAATGAGATACACTTGCGTACGTACGGTATCTTAACTAATTAATTGCGCTTCTGAATGATTTTTTGTCAAAAAAACGCCTGATCTTTCCAACACTTTTGTGAGAAAGAGAGGGAAATCAGCCAATCAGGGCATAGATGATTGAATGTTTAGGGGCACACATTGCCACGTGCAAAATACTGAAAATAGAAGTTCGTTCCGACTTCCAACTTTTCTCCAAAAAGGAAAGTGAAAAAGACAGACAAAAAGAAAACGGAAAAATGGGGCGTTGACGTTGACAATTTTGGATCTGCAAAACAGTGCGTATATGTATTAAGGAAAACTTGCCATGTTATTATCTAAACTCTTCCAATTGTTCTTGGAACACTTTTTTATGAACAATCCGAATATAGTTGTGCGCAATACTCAGTCATGAATGATATTGAATATCTTCTTTTAATTTCTAATAAGCTATGATAATTACATTTGAAACTCCAAAGAATAAAACCTTAATTTTAGAGGTTTCACACTTCGGCCCAAGATTTGATCATATTAGATGGAGAGATGATGTAATTGATGACATAAATTATTTGAAAACTCAGTTACCTTCTAATTGTCCTATCTTATCAAATTAGAGGTGTTCCTCTCCTAGATAAAATATCTATAAGAAAGACTGCGATTGTAAGTTAAAACCAACACAGGAAATATACAAACAAAAGGAAGCACTCCAAAGCAATGGAGGAAGAAGAGGTTAGGCAGCACCGCCAAATAAGCACCCCTCTGATCTGTGAGTCATCTATCGCTCTCTATCTGACTATCTCCATTTCTCCCTCTCTATCATCTTACAATATGTCATATCTTGTGTAGTGAAGTATGAGTCAAGTAGTTCTTCACCTGAGAAATATGTGGAAAAGGAAGAAGAAGAAGAAGAGAACTCTCCAATTGAACAAGTTGCATTAACCGTACCAGTCACAGATGACCCAACACTGCCGGTTCTCACTTTCCGCATGTGGGTCCTTGGTACAGCCTCATGTGTCTTACTATCCTTCTTAAACCAATTCTTCTGGTACCGCAAGGAGCCACTGACGATCACCGCCATATCTGCTCAGATAGCAGTCGTACCACTTGGTCGCCTCATGGCCGCTGCTCTTCCTACACGTCTGTTCTTTGAGGGTAGAAAATGGGAGTTTAGTTTAAATCCTGGGCCATTCAACATGAAAGAGCATGTTCTGATCACTATTTTTGCCAACTCTGGTGCTGGTACGGTGTATGCGATACATATTATCACCGCAATTAGAGTTTTCTACAAGAAGCACATCGCTTTCTTCGTTTCTCTGCTTGTTGTGCTTACCACACAGGTAATTGTGAATGCATAAATATCTTAGTTGATTTTATCTTTTTCATTAGCTGAAATACTAATCATATGAGCAGATTTAGGATTGATTTCTTCTAATTAATTTGTTCAAGTTTCTGCTATTTAAATTTCTCAATTGAAAGGGCAATTGTGATTGTCTCATAAGAATAAGAATTTTATATAGATTTTGGGTTTTGGTTGGGCTGGAGTTCTCCGGCGATATCTGGTAGAGCCAGCAGCAATGTGGTGGCCATATAACCTGGTACAAGTTTCTCTTTTCAGGTACAATTGAAAATTAAGCATCTGTTTTCAATATTTTAATTTTTTTTTGTTTGTCATTGAGTTACTCTGTTTTGAGGATATGATATCGCAAATAAATTATAATAAATTTTCTCAAAACATCTGGCACCTACCTACGGTGTCCTCTTTGTCATAAATATATGCACAGAATTTTATATTTATTTTTTTTTATGCAGCCCGGTAATGGTCCCCACTCACACACACATCTAACGGTCCCAAGACTACTTTTTAATAATTGACAAGTACAAATGGTAAACTATATAGAATAATTATTTAAAAAATATGGAAATTTTTTAGCATTGTGGTCATTATACATAGGAGCAAGCATATGCCATAGTCAATGCAGATGAATATGCAACAGTACACCGCCAGAAATATTTATTAATCATTCTTGATGGTTGAGTGCTATATATATAGGATGTGTTTGGATGGAGTAGAATAAGGCTTGAATAAGAATAAGTTCTAAATTTCTTATTCTTGTGCAACTCAAACAACACAAGAATAAGAAATTTGGGCCCTTATTCGTATACTAACAAAACTATGGAATTTAGATAAGAATAAGGATTGGCACGAGATTTTAAAAATTCCTTATTCTTATTATTATCCGGCCTCCATCCAAACACACCCATAGAGTTTTGCTATATATGGTGAGTTGCAACTCACCAAAAGGTCGGTGAGTTGTGATCGAAACTCCAAAATCTAGTTCAAAATGACCGATCCAAACCGTCTAATATGATCTCTCTATTGAAATCTCCATGCATACCAAATTTTATATTTTTTCAAAATTTTTAAGTATTTTTTTGAAATTTTAGAAAATCGTTAATCTAATTAGTTCTGAACCGTTCAAAAACAGCAGTTTTTATAAATCCAAAAAAATACTTAAAAATTTAAAAAAAATATAAAATTTGGTTTGCATGGAGATTTCAACAGAGAGATCATATTGAACGGTTTAGAACGATCATTTTGAACTAGATTTAGTAGTTTTAATCGCAACTCACCGATCCTTTGGTGAATTGCAACTCACCATAGCAAAACTATATATATATATATATATATATAGAGAACTAAAGAGCTCTTAAACGAAAGCTAGTTAAAAATCGTCAAAAAGATAATGCAACTTTTTTTCGCAATTTTTACAGAACAATTGCACTCTACAGTTGCCGTTAAGACTATCGATAGTATACTGAACTTGACTTCCAAGCTGAAACTAGTACGATAGTTTAGGTTTGCACGTCTTTAGCAAGATAAGATATTAGACGTCTGTCCCATTGTTCATTGTCTTATATATTTAGGATACAGTTCAAAGAAGTAATGGACTGAGCAAACAAGAAAAAAGAATTATGATATTTTGACAAAGTCATACACAAACTTTTCAATTGACAATGAAAGGTCGCCTCATTTACAAAATGATTGATATACAGGAACAGGGAATATGTATAATAACTTCAAATTTCTTCTCAGGAAGGAGGGTTTTTTTTTTTCTTTGTGTGTGTGTGTGTTGGTGGGTGGGTGGAGGGGGGGAGGCTGGGGAGTGGGTAAAATGATATCGTAAGACTATCTAATCAATGTTCTCTCACTATAAGAAAGATGGTCTTTACATAGATTTTTATTGCTAGATTTTTTTATTTATGTTGAACATTGATATATTGCTAGATTTATTTTTTTTATTGCTAGATTTAATTGATGTACTAAATCTAAAAATTTTTTAGCAAGACTCAATTTTCTATTAATATCTCCTTAAAAATCTAGCAATTTATTTTTGATAGACTTTCTAATCTTGTAATATCTAGTGTAGCAATTTGAAAAGGTCTAGCAATTTATTTTTGCTACATTAGATATTACAAGATTCACAAAAGTCTATCAAAAATAAATTACTAGATTTTTAAGGAGCTATTAATAGAAAATTGAGTCTTGCTAAAAAAATTGCTAGATTTAATGCATCAAGGAAATCTAGCAATAAAACAATAATCAACATAAATAAAAAGTCTAGCTATAAAAGTCTATGTAAAGACCATCTTTCTTGTAGTGTCTAGTTTATGAAGTTGTATTGCTTAACCTTGCGACACTGGTAAATAATACTAATAGGTGGAGCTACATGTGGCTTTTCTCAGTTAAGATGCTAAATGGTGACCTTAATTCCTGACAGGGCACTTCACGAGAAGGAAGAACACAAAAAGGCTGGCCTGACTCGCAACCAATTTTTCCTAGTTGCATTTGTATGTAGTTTTGCATACTACATATTCCCTGGATACTTATTTCAGATGCTCACCTCCCTGTCTTGGATTTGCTGGTTGTTCCCTCATTCAGTCTTGGCTCAGCAGCTAGGGTCTGGCATGCATGGCCTCGGAATTGGAGCTATCGGCCTTGACTGGTCCAGCATCTCATCGTATCTCGGTAACTTCACCAGACAGTTATTCACTGGGAGCAATTCCACAGAACTCAGAAATTAACACAACATTTTCTTTTTTTATGTACCCCAATTCTTTTGCTAAATGTAGGTAGTCCACTAGCAAGTCCCTGGTTTGCAACAGCGAATGTCGCAGTGGGATTTATTCTTGTAATGTACATTATTACCCCAGCAGCATATTGGCTGAACCTCTACAATGCAAAGAGTTTCCCTATATTTTCAGATGGGATGTTTACGGCAAGTGGGCAGAAGTATAATATCACTAGCATTATTGATTCAAACTTCCACCTTAACACTGAAGCATATGAAAAGAATGGCCCACTTTACATTAGTGTCTTCTTTGTTGTAACTTACGGGGTTAATTTTGCAACGCTAACTGCTACTATCACTCATGTGTTTCTTTTCCATGGAAGGTGAGATCAAATATATTTATCATAAACATATGAAAGGGCCTTTGGATACTTTTGGTTGATCAAAACCACTTCAATAGCATACATTTGATTCAATAGGGCACTCCTTTTTAATTGCATGCAAAATTTAGGAGGACAATGAAACTAAAACCTATCAATATTTTCTCATTTAGTGTAAGTTCCCTAATGGACAACCAACTGATATTGTATATATGCAATAATGGTTTATGTGTAGAGAAATTTGGCAACTCAGTAAGTCGGCATTCCAAGAGAAGAAGGTCGATGTACATACTAGGCTAACGAGCAAATACAAACAGGTTCCTGAGTGGTGGTTTATTTGCATCCTTATTGCGAACATAGCCCTTACTGTATTTGCATGCGAGTATTACATTGACCAGCTCCAGTTGCCATGGTGGGGTGTGCTCCTAGCATGTGCACTTGCCATTTTCTTCACTTTACCCATTGGGATAATCACAGCAACTACCAACCAGGTACTTTGCTTAATTTATGCTTTCTGGAAAACAAAGTAAGGAAAATATGTAACAATTACTTGGTTGCTTGAATCTGTAAAACAACATTGGTAGTAGTCTAGTAGATTGTATAACACCGACAAGATCATATGCTAAAGATGTGCTAAAATCAAGCTTTTAAAAAACTCTATTTTTTTCCATTTTATCTAGGTTTTTGTTCACACCACACAACCGTTTTATCCGTTTTATCTCCATTTTATCACCGATAAATGCTAAATCACCACCCAACCCCTAAACCGCACAAATCGTATTTTAAAACCTTGGCTAAAATTAAAAAATCCTTGCTAAAAAAAACTGATATATATAATTTTTTATCAAAATTTCTGTCTTGTATACAAAAAAAAAAAACAGACACCTGGCCTGAATGTTATTACGGAGTACATCATGGGGTACCTCTATCCTGAGCATCCAGTTGCAAATATGTGCTTCAAGGTATATGGATATATCAGCATGAAACAGGCCTTGGCATTCTTGCAAGATTTCAAACTTGGCCACTACATGAAGATCCCACCAAGAACAATGTTCATGGCTCAGGTTTGCCCTCTCACTAGTTCTTGATCTTCATACATGCTAAAATAGAGAAACAAAAATTTTAAAACCAACAAGATATGTCAAATGTGATAGGTAGTTGGAACCCTTATTGCGGGAATAGTATATCTCAGCACAGCATGGTGGATGATGGATTCAATACCAAACATTTGCAACAAAGAAATCCTTCCTTCTGACAGCCCCTGGACTTGCCCAATGGAACATGTCTTCTACGATGCCTCTGTCATCTGGGGCCTCATTGGGCCTCGTCGCATCTTTGGTGACCTTGGTACCTACTCCGCTGTCAACTGGTTCTTCCTAGCTGGAGCCATAGCACCAGTCTTTGTCTGGTTGGCACACAAGATGTTCCCAAAACAAGCATGGATCACTTTGATTAACATGCCAATTTTGATGGCAGCCACACATACGATGCCACCAGCAACAGCAGTGAATTACACAACATGGGTACTAGTTGGGTTTTTATCTGGATATGTGGTATACAAGTACAGGAGGGATTGGTGGCAGCAGTACAATTACGTGTTGTCCGGTGGATTGGATGCTGGGCTAGCTTTTATGGCTGTGCTGATATATCTTTGTTTGGGATTGGAAAATAAAAGCTTGATTTGGTGGGGAAATGACCTGGATGGATGCCCTTTAGCATCATGTCCGACGGCAAAAGATGTTGTGGTCAATGGTTGTCCAGTTTTCTGATACATACCATTTTTATTTTTCAGAAATATATATGCATGAATTTGATTTACCTTCTCAGATCCTTAAATTTTGTTGGGGTAGTGTAAATAGGTAGTGTTATCCAACCCAAATCCTCTTGTATAGTATTTTAAAAGGACAAATAGAAAAAAAATGAAGTTAAATAATGACGGAAAAACAAATCAACAAAGATGCAGGGAGATGTTCTTTCAATTTTCTCAGTACAATATGCCTGCCAAAATGCTGTCGTGCACAGTATGTGGCCTATAAATAGAAAATCAAAATTAACAACTCACAATTATAAGATGTAATGTCTGAGTTTGGACAAAGTTCCAACAAATGTTCCACATGGCTGTGCAGATCTAAGAAGCCAAGCTTTTATGACACGACAAGACCACTGCAAAGAATGTTAGAAGAATGTTAGATGCTTGTCCTTCTCAACTACTCTCATTGTAAAATGAGTATTCTTTCATAAAAGCACAAATAGATATGTCCTTTACAGCCATTAATTTCATGATCAACATCTACCAAACTTCACTATCTAACAAATCTCCTCCAGATGAAGCAGCACAACAGAAAACCCTAATTACTGTCTCATCCTCCCTTGATTCAAGTAGAGTATAAATGTTCTTGTCCACCATCGATTCTAACATGCTCAGCACCAACTTTCCTTCCTGGCTTATAGCACTACACCAAAAAAGAGCTTTAGTACCGCCCCATTAATACCTGTTTTTAATAAAATCGGTATAAAAAATAGTCAGTGGCAATTTCGTAATTGTCAGGGATTATCTTTAGTACCGGTTTTTTAGAAAAACCGGTGCTAAAATGTTGGCGAAAAAAATAAAAAAACGGTTTATCTTTAGTACCGGTTTTTTAGAAAAACCGGTACTAAAGATACTATTTTTAGTACCGATTTTTAATAAAAAACCGGTACTAAAGATAGACAGAATTTTGATTTTTTGAAAACCCTTTAGCACCGATTTTTTATTAAAAACCGATACTAAAAATAGTATCTTTAGTACCGGTTTTTTTAAAAAACCGGTACTAAAGATTAATTCAAATTTTTTTTTTGGTTTCTGCCGCCAAAACCCTTGACTCAGCTTATATCTTCGCACGAAATTTTCTAAGTACTCCTCCTCTACACAGCCTCTCCCTCTTCTCTTCCAAAACCTAAGCGCCTCTCCCTCTCCACTACCTCTCCCTCTTCTCTCGACTGCCTCTCCATCTCCATTGCCTCTCTCTCTCTACTGTTCCACCTCTCCACTCACTTCTCTCTCTCTATTGCTGCCTCTACTCCTCTCACCTCAATCTGCTATCACTGCTGCCTCTACTCCTCACTGCTATCACTGCTCATTTGTGTAAGACACGTCGATCTCCCTCTCATTTGTGTTAATTTGTGTTTATTTTTGTTAATTTGTATTAATTGTCTAGGATTTGTATTAAACCGAAATAAATCCTAAACCTTAATTAGGATTTCTATTGATTTGTGTTGATTAAATTCGATATGTATTATTGTATGTGATGCGTATATATACCGACTGGTATATCGATATTAATTGATGGCTAGCAAAAAAGGGCGCTAGCCCTAGAAATAAATTTTTTTTTATAATGATCTTTAATACCGGTTTTTAACAAAAAACCGGTACTAAAGATAGTAAATATTAAAAAAAAAGGCAGAGATCTTTAGTACCGGTTTTTAGTTAAAAACCGGTACTAAAGGTCTCCACCTTTTTTGCCGCGATTTCCAGTGCGTTTTTAACACCGGCTTTTTAGTACCGGTTTTTAATTATCTTTAGCACCCCCTATTATTAGTACCGCTTGACAACCGGTACTAATAATCTATATTTAACCGGTACTAATAACAAAAAATGGCGTAGTGTAGAGACATTATTAATGCATCATATTTCACCACATTGGGCACAGTACTCTCTATCATATATTCTAACCTAGCTGCCTCTCACAAATACCCAGTCACACAAGCTCACATAATCAAAGTATCATACACGGGCATAATAACACTATAAAATCTTTTCTTTCTTAGACAACCAATTTATCATTGTGCTTTAAAAATCACACTATGAGGCACTACATTCTTTCATGCCATCCGGTGCGCCCATATCACATGCCTCCTTGACCTTCCTATATTTTGCAGAGAGCATGAGCCACATTAAACAAAGAGTTGAATTGGAAATGAAACATCAGAGTTGAGGTTGAGCATATCGTCAAGCAGGTTAAGTTATTCCTCTACCTTAATTCCCTTACAACAAGCTTCAGTGTCCATCACATCCATTAATCTCAAAATTAAGACCAAGGCATATTATTCCATACATGTGGATAAAACAGCGTATACACAAACATGTCTGATTATCTCGTCAAACATTGCCTGAGCAACTGGCGGCTCAAACCACATAATGGGCGACATGATAGTTGTATTATACGGCACAGGTCAGGCGCTAACCCCATGAGGCATTTGATCAAACACATTGAGAGTACTCTGCAGGCTGCAGCTCCATCACACCACACAAGACTTTCACTACAAGAATACAGGCTTACCGGTTTACACTTTAATAAAACATATTGAACTGAGAGTGCACAGTAGATGAAGAGGTTTAGGAAGTAGCGCAAGAGTAAGAGGAGTCTGGTGGGAGGGGAGGGTGGCAACTGGCAAGTCCAGCGATGGACTGGAGAGGAGGCGACATAGGGGATGAGAAGGTCGCGGTAGGAAATGGAGAGAAGGTGTGAAGGTTGGTCGGAGAGAATAGTTGTTGAGATCGACGGCGGCGGTGGAGGTGGCGAGGTGCAGGGTTGGCGTGAGCGAGGCAGGCCAGGGATAAAATAAAAGCTGAAAAGGAGCATTTTTGCTCTTTTTCGAAGGCGGTGATCGTTGACCAGCTTCGCACAGTAAAGGATGTCGTTGGAGTAGGGAACTGAAGGAATTATCAGTTCTTTGAAGAAAAAGACATATACTGGTAAAGAGATGCAGAGGAGAAGAAAGAGTTTAATCTGTTTTCTTGAGTTGTGTTAATCTTACAGAGTGTTTATTACATATATATAGAGGATGACCTCTTCTTAGAATCTAATTACAGAGCGCTCATTCTCTAATTACAAGCTAATAAACTATGTGGACCTGGTCCACGCTATACACCAGTGAGTCTTTCAATCCTGTGCAGTTGTATTTTGTTTATGTTCAATACGAACTAAAACCTATTCTAGGTAGATAGATACTGTAGAGATTTTTCATATTTGTATTCATTAATTTTTTTTTGTACTTGTACTTTACTTTTATCTGTTACAAAATTGATTTTATTCGTATTCTATCCAAAATATTTGCCTGGAAAAAAATATTAATTGTCCTTGAAAATGTTACTAATTGTCTTAAAAAATACTAATTGTTTTGAAAAAAAAATGAGGTGGGAGAGGAAGAGAAACATAGGTGCTAGAGAGGGGGAGTACACCCTGGATGATAAACCAAAGGCATTATGGAGATGAGCAACAAAAATAGAAAGATAGTTAGCGCTTAATTAATCATATTTCAAAAATAAAAAAAATACGTCATTCAATAGATGATGAGGAAGATAAATTTGATGATGAGGAAGATAAATTCTTGAAATCATCCTTATCACCTCCGTTTCTGATTTTTAATGTTA
This sequence comes from Rhynchospora breviuscula, assembly GCA_027562975.1. Taxonomy (NCBI): domain Eukaryota; kingdom Viridiplantae; phylum Streptophyta; class Magnoliopsida; order Poales; family Cyperaceae; genus Rhynchospora; species Rhynchospora breviuscula. The sequence goes on along the minus strand of CM050400.1, from coordinate 12,843,323 downwards.
GTTTTTCTACTTATAATGTTTTAAAGAAAAATAAAAGAGAAGGAAAAGAGTTCTTTAAATAGTATGTACCAAAAAGCAAAGACCTCATTGATCGATTTTGCTGGAATACTTTCTTCGAAATATTTTTAACTATCTATTTACATATATAGTCGACATAATTAAAATGACTATTTTGGTTTACTATTACTATAGTCGTTATAACTATATCACATAAAAAGAAATTAGAATTTTCCCGAATTTGCAAAAGCACTATACATACACTATAGCTAGCAAAGAATTACTCGCTTAGGTCCTATAGAATACATAACATTGTTTTATTATGCTCTATTTATTATATTCGTTTACAACTTGATATTTTTTTTTATTTTGTATTTCAGATTTCATCTAATAGTTGTTGCTATGATTAGACTAGTATTGGTTATATTGTCTTAAATAGATTGTGATATATATATATGTGCATGACATTGCACTATATATGATGAAAATATATACAAATTGTATATGTTAATCAAATATCAAATTTAGACAGCATATGCAATTTGCATACTACATGTTATAGATGTCAAGTACATATGCAATCTGCATATGCATATGCAATCAAATACCCCCATCAAATCTATACATATTACAAAAAAAAAAAAAAATACGGTAGTGGGTGATTGATGTGTATTATGAAGGTTAATTCTTAACATTTAATCTATCTAAATTTGCACAAAGAGTATACATTAAGAGGTATAAGCATATACAATAGTACGAAGGCGTGTTAGGCATAACATTAATTAGCATCGTTTAGCTTGAAGGCTAAATAATAAAGAAGGTGTCTTCTCCGACCTTCGTGTCATCGCACCATCACCATCACCGATGAACTTCTTAAATCATCTTCATCCATAGGATCATATCGTACCGTACAGTATTATGGTTTTGGGACTCTTCGGTATCTAGGTATTTATTGTCGTAGTTTTTTTTTCCTTATTTGGTGGATATGTTGAAGAACAAGAAGTGATAGCGCATGACATAATACTGAGCTGGAGCTTACAACTGATAAGGTCGGAGATCCTCTGAGCCCTAGCAATCCAGCCTATCAGACAACCCAAAAAAGTTTGTGGATTGTGGAACCTCAAGGCACGGTAGGAAAGGCGTCTCGAGCCCTGTGCCAAGGCCCGACAGGAGATGCGTCTCAAGACTAATATGAGGCTCGAGGGGCCCGAGCCACAAGGGTATCCATGCGGGAAGCCGGATATGTACGACCCTGTAGAAGGCCTGACAATGTCAGAAGGATGTACTATGTATAATAGCCTATAAATAGAGCACCACTTCCACTAGGGAGGGGGTCGACACTTTTGCTAAAACCGCTTTTGTACTAGTAGATTAATGAATAAAATGAAATCTTTCCACTTTAGCCATTGATTTTTCTTCTAAGTTGTGCAAAACACCTCTAATCACTTGACACTCTACACTAGACGGTGACAGTGGTGCCCACCTAAACGACGTCACTCATATATGATACAGATAGGATAAATGGTAAACATATATTATTGAAAACCTATAAAAACCTAATTTTAGTTCCAAAAAAATTAATATTGAACTAATTTTCTTAGATTGAGTTTGGCATGTATGACGTTAGCTTAATTTTTAGATTATTAACTTACAATTATCTAAAAATACTAATTTTATCTTTTGATCCGCTATGTGGTGTTGCAATCGCTTCCTTAAAGCAAATTAAAAGAAAACGGACAAATTTTGCTCCAAAAAAACAGAAAAGAGGATTAAAAAAAATTAGCAACGAGACAACGACAAAGAAAAAAGAGAGAGAGAAAAAAAAAAAAAAAAAAAAACAGTGACAATCTTATAAAGGCTGGTACGGATTTTTAGCAGCGATGGCTGTGTAGTCAGTGGCTAACGCGAAACGCGTCTTGCTATATGACTAATTAACTATCATGTCAGTACTGCAATACACACAATCAAACTCTCCATCTGAATCAGAGAATCCGACAATGGTCAACGAAAGGAAAACATGCCATTATTCAAAAAATAAAAAAAATAAAAAAATGACGCGGTATAGCTACCAGTAGTCCAGTACAGCTTCTCTCTCTTCTCCTTCTTGAGTGGCTGAGATGAGAATATGAGATAACGTAATTACGTAAAGAAGAATCTCTTATTCTCACTCTATTCCATCATTCCAATTCCATTTGAATGGATGCTCTCTCCACTCAGGTGGCCGCCTCGTTCAAGTCAGGCAGCGGAGCTGGCTGTGGCGGCACCTCCCTTCTAACCCCTTCCTCACCTAGAAGCTGTATCTCTCTCCTCAAAACCTCCTCTCTTCCTCTTCCTTCCACTACGAACTTTTCTTTCCACACCAAACCCCGACCCTTCCGATCCAAATCCAGAGTTAATTCTCTCCTTCATCCATCCCCTGTACCGAAAACGCACGATTTTGTTAATGCTTCTTCATCCAATTCTGTTACTTTTCACCACCGTGCTGCCACTGGATATGCCGCGGCCCTCGCTGATGCCGCATGCCGTTCTGGAACACTTGCGGCTGCTGATGTGGATATGCGGAGGTTGGTGCGGCGGGTCAGAGGTGTGGTTTTTGACCCGGCTTTGAAGGAAACAGAGAAGGCTGAGATGGTAAGATACAAGCAGGAACAATTAGGCTAAAGTGATATGCAGTTTTACTATAGAGAACCAAAATAGAAATGTCTAATTTGATTCGGATGGGTCATGTTTGATATGAAATTCAAATAGAAATCTTTCTTTAGGCTCCCCTATAAACTATTTATAATTTGTTCAATCGAGCGTAGTTAAAGTAAATCAGGATAACAAGATAACATGCTGTTAATTACTTAGAATTCTAGCTGTTCGCAAACTGCCACATCATCACTTTTCAGTAAATCAGGGCTGGATTGAACCATCTATAAATAGAACTAAAAGAGTTGTTCACAGCCTAATTGAACAAGTGCAATAGCAATACTTGAGGGCCTAACAGAAATCAACCAAAAAACCACAGAGAATGTCATTGCCTTGTTGGTAATTGAACAATTTGAAATGTTCCAAATATAATAATTATGGTTTTGTGTGATTCAATATCAATAGGCATGAGTTTATACTATCTATGCCTGGTACTGAGATCTACGTGATTAATTGTGTCCCATTGCTTTAGTTTATTTACTGTCACACAAACAGCTTGTATCTATTCTGTATGCAGACAATTTTATTCATTGGACAATACAATGAGATTAAAAAAATAAATGTATAACAGGTGATAAGGGCAACCCGGAGTGATGGCTATGAGAAACATGTCGTGGCACTGATTCGACTTCTGGCAAAGAAAGGGAAATTGGGATTGTTGGAGGAGGTTATGGCTGAGTTTTCGAAGATTTGTGATGAACTTAGTGGCACAAAAGTTGTTATGGTGGAGCTATCAAAAAGCCGAAGGGATGCTTCCGAGTTTGAACGGGTTGCAAGAGAAGTGCAGAGAACAAGTAGTGCTGGCCGTGTCAAGATGCGGCACATCCTTCCTGTATAATTGATCTTTCATGATATTGATATGTGCATGCTATTTTGGTCAACATAGTTGATTTTTTTGCAATTTTGTTTGTGGCTTGGTACGAGATCTGTGTCTTTTTGGCATATGTGCATAGAAATATTTTTCTGATTGTTCAGGGGTAGTGCTTGATTTTCTTACTGTATAATGCAATAACTTATTAACATCTGTTATAAGTTATAACATAATACAGTACACAGTAAAGGGTGGGACTGGTATATAAAGCACCTCATCTTGTTTTATACCAGTAAGAAACAGGAATTATAACCACCATCGGCAAATAAACCATCGCGAGCCATCGCTAAACACAAAGTGAACACATACAACAAATAAGATAAACATATAGGCTAACAAAGTGAACACTTACAAACAAATAAGTATTGTCATCTTTTGTTCAGATTTTTATATGTATATTGAACTTATTTTTATTAAACTTACTTGTTTGTATGTGTTCACTTTGATCACTATATATGTTCACCTTGTCTATTCTATGTGTTCACTTTATATTTAGCGATGGCAGGGATGGTAAAACTGAAGACGGCAGTAATCAATTTTCAGTAAGAAATAGTATATATTCACAGAATCACGGTAATGAAGCTCAATTGTACTGGTTGGGTTGTTTATAGTTAAAGCCTAATATGGCCCATATGTTATACTTCATTGGGCTGAGTTGCATTATTGCATATATATACAGAGTGAATATGGGCTTTTTGGGACCAAAAATTTAGTCGATTCTCCCAGTGGATTTCATGTTGTCAAGCTTCCTTTCAACAGTTCCTTTCCTTCTACAGGAGAATTATTAAACTAACCCATCAAATTTGAGTTAAAGACTATACTTGGGACATTACAAAGTGGGCAATCATGTAGAGAAAAAACAAAAGCTACCTTGGATGCTAAGCAAACCTATGTATAACATATGAAAGAAACATCAACCATGTCCCTTGGAACCAAGTATTCTTTAAAGTGCTATTGCTTTAGAAAGTGGGCAACTTTTGGGTTTTTCAAACCCTGTTTGTGGATCTGACATTTGCAACTAGCTTTTCAAATTCTTCATGGCCACTTTGGATCAATCTAAACACTTCTATTCATCTTTTCCTTTTTAATTGGTTGGAACAGCTATGGTGCATGCTTATTATAAATTCTGTTTAGTGTGTTATAGCGCAATTCGAGCACAAGTTTGATTTCTAAAAAACAAAAGGAAAAGGGCTCAAGTTGGATGTATGTTGACCTTTTGAACTCGATCAAACCTTTTAGAGCGTCTTAGTTAAGTGGTACATATTGATATATCTAAAAACATCTCTAAAGGGGTACATACTGATATATCATATTTTATTAATTGCGGTAACTTGAATATGTTAGATATGTCAATTTGAGTTGTATGTCGGTGCATGTGGTTGTAATTGAAAAGGGTAAAATGGGAGGTCAAATTATTGCATGGGTATGACTAGATAGCCGTTATCTAGTATATCTAAAAAAAAAAAAAAATTTATTGCATGGGTATAACATGGACAAATCACATCACTATGATCATTACTAATTATTAGATGATGCATGCGGATCTTTAGATTAGTTTCACAGTTATATTGACTAGTCATTATTATTTAAATTGCGGTTATAATACTTCATGTCTACTTTTGTAATATAATTATTTAAAAAAGTTTTTCCACAACAAGTACATTTCATAAATAATATTGAGACAAATAATACGTACCGAAGTGTGTGTAATTGAACAAGGCACGTTTCTCTTATACATCTGTATTATTTTTCATTATCCTCTTTGAAAACTACATATCATAGCAACTACAATTCGTACTTGATTTAAAGAATTAGAGCATCTTTCCAGCAGCAATCATCATTAGTTAGTATTAAATAAGGCGCATATTCTTAAACAGGGATTTTCTCAACCAGAAACACTAGCTTGGAAATGGATAATGAGGGAGCACATCTCAACTGCCACATTTGAAACCAGAACAAATAAAGCTTATAATGTGACAACAAATGAAATATTAGATGCACTACAGGATACTAGCTACATGGTGTGGCCCATAACTAAAAGTTATAAAAAAAAAAAAAAAAAAAAAAATCTGATCATGCTCCTCCAAAATTTTGATCTGAAAGTGCGGAGGTCAAAATCATCATTAATTGTAGGAAAATAATTTGAGACTCTCCTTTTAGAATGGACTGTTAGACAGAGGCGACAATCCCAGCTCACAAAAATACAAAGACAGATCTGACAATCTAGATTTTATTTCACAAAAAAAATGACCCATTATGTCTAACTTTAATTTTTACTGGACACAGCGCAATCCTGGCATAGAATCTGAATCAGACAGTCCAAATATGATTTAGACCTCCAATTATTATATTTAATTATTTCCGAAGAGGAGCTTAAACCATATTACCATGGTTTTGATTGCTTGCAATTGAACATTGTCATATTTTGATGCCAACTACTATACATTTACTTCATCAAGCAAAGTGTAATTCAGTGAAAAAAAATTAAAAAAGGGGTGTATTTAATGATAGTGTAAACCGATTCAATAACATCAGATAGCTACAACATTTAACTTTATGAAAAGGAAACAAAAGCAATGTACTGTCATTATGGTATATTTTGGTGAGATAGGTCATGTCGACTGTTGAGTCATTATAAAGACAACACGTTTGTTGAGTGAAAAGAAAATTTCTATTTTTGCAGCGAAAGCTGGAAACAATATTAATTTCCTTACAAAAACGGGCTAGTAAAAATTATCAGAGTAGTTGGAAATATGTGACTTCAAACTAAGTAAGATATATCAATTGGATATTTTAAAGGGGAAATGAGACCATCAGCTGTTGCAGGTGTATAATTTCAAATTGGTAATTAGGTGAAGTACTACTGGTTTCTAATTATTTAAATATTAGTTTGCTAAATTGGTTTTTTTATAAAGTTGAGACGTGACTTGAGAAATGTTGTAACAACAAAATTTTCTCCCATGGTGAACGTGTTAGTTAATGAATTAGTCGTATTATTATATCATATCTGCTTTTGAATAATAAAATATAGACTGATTATATCCGATGGTCGTGTAAGTAAAGGTCCCAGAAATGAATATTTATTTAATAAATATAATAGTAAATTAAATCTATAGATAAATAAATATCCAGAAAGTCCGTAATTTTAATAATGTCCCAAACTCATTTCTTGTTGAAAAAGAAATTTAAGCAAAAAATCATGGATGGAAATCTCTATGGTTTGAATGTTCGACCCTTAAAAAGCAGTGACTTTTACACTTAGGTCCTTCAAGAACTTGGATTTTAAATTATGGTTTTTTTGTCTTAGGCTGGAATTTGAAATTCCATCCTAATAGAAAAAATAAATAGTTTTTTCATGTGTGAAAAAAAAAATGATAGTTCAACCTGAAATTTGAAATTCAGGCTTTTGTAAATCTCGAAATTTGTTTATTATTTCTACAGATTTCGTTCGTTAATTTGCATTTGTTATAAATTCAACCCCAAGAGTCACCTACCCAATAGTCAATTTAAGGATTTTAAGTTATAAAGAAAATGAGTAATTATTATGCGGTCCTTATTTTTTGTAGCTATGTTCAATAAAATTTTTTTTAAGAAATGGTAGAGGCGCCAATAGGTGCAATAAGAAAAAATGAAATTACACATAAATAAAGCTTAAAAAAATGTTTACAATTCAGTGAATTCACAAATGTGATAGGAGCCTAGTTGGGTTGGGACAAAAAGATAGGAATTCTCGGATTTCCCTGTTCACGCCTTTCCCATCTTGATGCTTACTTCTTGACAATTTTTTTTTATTTAAGATCAATTGAGTTCAAGACTCTCAATTTATTTTAAAATTAAATATCTATAAAAGACTCCAACCGAATTTTGAACCTGCGATTTTTCACTCAAGATACATTGCTCTTTGTCACCAGACCAAGAATTGGTTCTCGCTTCTTGACAGTTCTATCATCACCGTTTGAACCATGGAAGACTATTCCAGTTTCATGGCAAAAAAATTGATTTTTTTTTTATTCTACTTCTATCATTCCATAATAAGGACCTGCCACAAATATTTGTTTGAACTTCAGAGAATTCTTGTACGTACGTTACATTGAACAGTGAATATATTACGTAGTACCCTTCACCGTTGGAAGGTATAGAAGTTAACTAATTAACACATTTGAAACCAGTAGAATCACTAAAAAAGTTCAAATCAAGTCTAATGACCAATTTAATTGTAAATTATGTTGAAATACCTAATATCTGAAATTATAGCTAAACTGTTCCAACCGAATTGACAGCTATTTTTTTCCCTTTAAGCGACATTATTTTTTTACCCATATAACATGAAAACAGTAACTAAATCGATTGCTTGCTCAGTCAACATAAGCTTGATTAATATATCTTGAGAAACATTTATATCCTGATCAATCGCTGTGGGCACAAACAAACTCTCTTCAAACCAATCGAATCAAACCTGCTCTAATCATTGATAAAATTCCACTGGAGAGGTACCAAAGTGTAATTAAATTATATTAGAAATGTTGGAAGTAAGTATTTCGGAAAAAAAATTGTTGGAAGTAGGAACCACACGTAGTGGTACAAATTGTGAGCTGGTTCGGTACGAGTGCCTCTTATTCTCTCCGAGCCTTTCTATAATTATGAAAAAGCAAACCAAAGCAAAATAGAAACCCTTGTGGGGGGACCAGCATGCATCTCTCCAACCCCAATTTTTCTCTCCAAAAGCCAAACACCAATCACTCCTATATATGCCCTACCTGAACCAAGTCATCTCTTGATCCTCTCTCTTCCTTTATATAAGCACACACCAAAAGTTACCATTCCTTCCACAATTTCATACGCATACAAAGATAACATGGTTGATAGTAACATGAACAGAGAAAGGGAATACAAGATGAGGCAGGAGATGGAGATGGAGAAGGATTGGCAGGGGGAGGAGGCCGAGACAGACTACGTATTCAAAGTTGTCGTGGTAGGCGACTCGGCTGTCGGGAAGAGCCAATTGCTCGGGAGGTTTGCAAAGGATGAGTTTTTCTTCGATTCAAAGCCGACAATAGGTGTTGAGTTCCAGACGAGAACGGTGACCATAAAACGAAAGCAGGTCAAGGCGCAGATTTGGGACACGGCCGGCCAAGAGAGGTATGAGAGTTTATTCTATGGAAAATTATAGCTAGAAATTGTCATGAAAACTGCAAGTAGTAAGTGTGAACATAAAATGAAATATTATAATATTTACAGACATACAGGATCAAATTTTGGTAGATGTATAGAAGGTAGCTTTTTAATCACCGCGACATAGTAAATGTTTAGGTGTTAGAGAGTAGAGACAACATATAGTACTGCAACTGGCATATATGATACTGACAAAAAAGAGCGATCTGCTTGTGACAAATTGTTTTGATTAGGTTTTTCTTTTACATCAAATCATATATGCTTAGTTGATAATTAGTATATTTTCAATTTATTTTTCAAGAAAAAAATTGTTCTTTTATATATGAATATAGTGTTTTCGTATAATATATATTGTTTTTTTTTTTTTCAAGTCATAATATATAGTGCTTTTTTAACGCGTCTTGCTTATGTACGTAATACGTATATATCTTCTCGCATAAGTTTTTGTTTATAAATATTTGACTACAGCGCTTGAATTAGGCGTGTTGCGCCGCATCTTTTTGTTAGAATTATATCTTCATATATTGTGTCTATAAGAATCAAAGAGCTGTATCCTATTAATTTTGGATAAGCATCGTAAATTTTCTCTAGGATTTTCTGTGAAAACAACTATACTCGAGAAAGAGACAGTTAACTGCCCATCTTTTTTTTCGGAAACAAATTCATTAGCGTGAATCCAAACTCAATCTTTTATTCCTCCAAATTAAAAATTTTAATATATTTTAGTAGTACAAATGAAAATGCAATTTAAAATGATCACATGCGTATGTATAAATTAAGGAGGATCCTTTAAACTCTACATATATTGATCTCATCTTTAATTAACTGTACAGATTAAATTTTGAATGGTTCCGAGATTCCGGGCATGTCATAACTCTCTATTTCAGATCAGATGGCTTATAGTTTATACCGAGTCTGATTATATTCCTACTTATTATTATATCTAATTTTATTGGTAAAAATATTTAGATTTGACGAGGGAAAACCTCAATACGGATAATAACACTTATGTCCACCTCAACAAATTAAGATATTATTTTTCTTATGAAAAAATAATTTTGAAATTTAACTTCAACTGATCAATTTCTGTGCTAGATGAAAAATTATCCAACATTTCTCTTTTTCTTTTTTGTATCATGTGTAAAATGATCCCGTGATCTCATCGCACTGAGGTGCTGACTGCTGACACAATCTTGCTTGGGACCCACCATTTGAGCAATCCTTGTCATTGTTTCGTATTCGTATAGCACTACTGACTATAAATTTCATGTTGATGCGGTTACCCCCGGATTAGCATTTATTGCTTGAGCATGTGCCAATCAGTTTCTTCATTCATTTCAATTTCCAATCAAAATGTGGACTAGGACCCTTTTGTAAGCTAATGTATTGAAATAGAAATAAAATGAGAGTTGAAAGTAGAAATTACTCAATAAACTATTTTGGTAAATTTATAACAAATTTCCCCTAATAAAAATATTGATAACAAATATTATGACACATTACAGTACTTATATTTATCAATATAGTCTATGATCGAATGCAGGGGCGGAGCCACTAGGGGAGCTAGATTCGGCTTTGTTCCCCTATGCTCCAAAATAAGTTAAATTTTCATGTATATTTTCTTTGATGTTCAAAAAATTTCTATAATTTTCTCCTAATTTAAATTATAAACTACTTAATTTAGGAAAGGAAAAGTATCTTTTATGAACAAATTTTCATTTGTTTGTTCAATCTTCAAAATTTTGTCCCCTTAAATATTTTTTTGGCTCCAACACTGACCGAATATGAATCACAAGATCGCCTATCATTCATATATTGTTACAAAAATTTGATTATAGTGATGACTTAATTTTAGAAGCAAATTATAAGAACTAAAATCAAGTTCAATTTAAGTTTACAATTTGATTATTCTAATAAATAGTGGAACTAGAGAATCTTAAACTACTAACAGAGAAAAAAGATGTATAGTTTTTTTTATTTATATTTATTAGAAACAATATATTTGGAACACTGCTTTTTATCAAAAATTAATTTTGACATTAGTTTTTTTTTCATATGCGCATATTTAAAATATAAATTCTTTACGGATTCTTATTAGCATGATACAAACTTTTTATATATTTTTCTAAAATGAAAGGACTACACTGCACAAATTCTAGAACCAAACTTGTGCCACCCTAATCTAATTAATTTTTTTCGGTGCAAGCATTAATTAACTTCTACACATAGGAAAATTTGTTGTGTATTACGTATACAAGGATTACCCACATCCACATGGCAACCAAGCGTTTGTCTTTTTTGAAGGCAAACCAAGCGTTTGTCGACACGAAGTGTCTCTCTTGGGGGCTTCTGTCAATTTTAGAACATTTAAGGGTTGAAAGGGCAATAAAGAGAATGGGGACCAGCAGATAAGGTGCAATTCTGGATCTTCATTCAAACAAATAATTTAATTTAGAAAAATGAATTGAATATGTATAAGGTGTCAGTGGAATTTAAACTCGAAAGCGAAAAATTTGATAGATATGACTCGATTTTGAATTCTCTATCCATTTGGTCTAATAATTTGGTGACAGATCAGGGGTGCTTTAGGCATGGTTTTAATTGGTTTAGTTGGAAGTCAGTGTAGATCCTTGTTATTATTATAATAGAATCTTTCTTTTTAGTGAATTGTCATTATACTAGAATTATGTTGGTACCTTACAAAATCCGTTCCTTTTAATTCCAGCAAATGTCACTCTCAAAATAAATCAAAGAAAGCAAAGCAAATAGTTCAAAGGGACAACTACATTATCCAGATTTAATAATCTTTATATCAGTGTATGACCACATTTAGTTGAATTTAGTAAGATCAAAAGAGATTAGACAATTGTAACGAAAGTGTGCCTCAGATTTAATTTGAGTTGTCATTTTGCGTTATTTTACTAACCTAGATCCAATCTGGTTCAGGTACAGAGCGGTCACAAGTGCATATTATAGAGGGGCTCTAGGTGCAATGCTGGTATATGACATCACAAGGCGGCCCACATTTGACCACGTCGCAAGGTGGCTCGATGAGCTCCAGGCCCACGCTGATGGTTCCATCATAATCATGTTGATAGGCAACAAATCCGACTTGACAGAAAAGCGTGCCGTCCCAACTGATGATGCAATAGCCTTTGCAGAGGAGCAGGGGCTCTTCTTCTCTGAAGCATCTGCTCTTAATGGTATGGATGTGTAAATACTTGTAGTAGATGATATCATGATAATTAGCACAAAATATTCAAATCAAATTGCTGATTTTAAATTTGGCCCTTCATCACTTGATAATCATATAGAGGCAATTTTCCATTGGCAACTGTTTCTGTCACAGCCAGATTGTAAATTTTCCAATTTTCTATGTCATTTTCTAGATGGATAAGAGCATTTATTTAGCTAACTTTTTCTGATAGTACTGATAACTACATGACTCTCCAATGCATAAGAATAATAAGTACTTGCGTGTTTTTAAAGTGTTATATATCCATTAAATTATGGCGCATGCCATCTCTTTTTAGTTTCCACCTACTAATTTTTCGCCACCGCTGTGTAGAGCAGTTGGTAGTGGCACTTGTCTCTCCAATAGGAGGGCATGGGTTCGATCCCAGCTTCAAGCTGGTTGTGCGTGGGTGTGTGTGAGGCTACGGCCTAATATCAAAAAACCTACTAATTTTTCCACTAATGTTTCAACGTGCACCATTAATACTTCTTAAGATAGGACTAATTTCAGAAACAAATTAACAGGTGAAAATGTGGAGAAGGCATTTTTACAGCTTTTGGAAGAGATATACTCGGTCGTGTCGAAAAAGGCACTGGAATTAGATGAAGCACGGCGGCTCAACGGAGGGAGCAACAATGGCGATGTATTGGTGCTGAAGGGGACCCAGCTGTCAGTCCTTCCTGATGTATCTATTATGGAGACGAGTGCTTTAAGAAAAGGAACACAGTGCGCTTGCTCTTGATAACCTCTGTTTTAACCTTTTATTATTATTTATTTTTTTTTTGATTGACCGGATGTATTGTGTTGTTTGTTCAATGGGCGGTTATACAAAATGTTGGTCAAGTAGAATAGTTATGTATGAAAAAAGTATAATTTATACTGTTTACCTTCCGTTATTTATTGCCCTAATTTTTTTTTTTTTAATTGTGCCCTCATTCTTTTTTTATGCAACAATACTTGTGGTTGACACGTAAAAGACAAGATAAACATAGTCAGCTGTTTGAATAAACTAAAGATAAACAACGTGGTCGGCTGCAAGTGCAGGACAACAGTAACAAAGGTCAAAAGTTTGAAATTAAAACATTATCAGTGCGTATGCAATGATAGCATGTTTTACAAGATCTAATCTTTTGCTGTATGAACTGCGTGTGCTGTCTGATCGATCCTGTTTCTCTGTGATGGACAGTTGTGTAAATAACTAAAGCCTAATTTTTGGTCCCAATTAACACTTGTCTGGACTCTGGAGCAACCTAATTGCATGTGAAAGATCTCAAATGCAAACAATCATGGTAAAAACAACAACAACCATAATAATACAATATCATTGTAAAAAAGAATTAATGGAATTCATCTGGACCTCATGCCAAAAAAATCAGTAACAAACGTTTTGAACAGAGCTTTCAATAGCCACCAAGTGCTTTTCTCAAGTATGATTTAAAATTTTTCAGAACAAGATGTCAGATAAACCTCAATACAATACACTGTATAACTATCCCCCTCTCAACAATGACATTCCTGAAGATGCAGCACAAGTTGAAAAATAGCCGAAACTTCAAGAAATAAACCAAAAAAAAAACCCTTAATATTTTTGTGAACCCATCACTTGTATGATTGATTAAGGCACTTACAAAAATCTAAGTATGTAACTATCTAACAAAATGGAATGCCTTCATCAGGTCGGGCTAGAAATTTAAGGGGAAGAGGGCTCGGAAGAAGGCTCTTCATCCTGGGGCTCAGGCTCTCTATTTTGGACCATTCTGGACATGAGGTTGGATATCTCATAGATGGCACTTCGTACCTGAATGTCATCAGACTCTGATGTCCGGGCCCACACTGGAATTTCTGAAGATTGTAATGATCTATTTGCAGCTCTCTTTCCTTTCCTAGAGGACAGCAGAGCCTTCTCCAGGTCAGCTTGCCTCAAGGGCCTGGGCCTCTGGAAAATACAAAGATGCAGACAGTACTAAGAATTCGTATCCTAAAATAAGGTCATAATACCAAAAAATATAATAATAATAATAAAAAAAGGAAAAAGAATACTCTTTTCATCCAACTTGTTAGACTCTGCATGCTGCCTAGAGTCTGGTCAATACATTTAATCAAATTTTAATAAAACAGAAGTATAGCTAGCTCACCAATAAAGAAAGGATACTGAAAAGGGAACAATCATATCCTCAGATTTTAATTACCCATTAAGATGTATAACATTTTCCACCATTCTTAACCCATCCACATAATGTAAAGCATTGAAAAAGTTTATCATATTAACCCTACAAAACTGAGAAATATAGTTGGCATTCTTGCCTTATCTTAAACCTCAGTTTCTCTTTTATGAACCAAACTGACATAGGGAGGAATCCAGATATGAGAAGGTCAAATTATCCCTTTTATTGTGCAACTTTGCAGGGTTACAATGCACATGTTCTAAAAAAAACTACTTACATGGGCTGCTCCCCCTTTCTTTTCATCATCCAAGTACTCTCTGATTGGGAAAAAGGCAGCTTGTTTGCACAACTCAAGTATGTCAGAGCCCGTGAAACCTTCACATAAGCTAGCAATAAAATCATAGTTTATGTCATCATCTACTCTCTCCCCTTTCAGAATTACTTTGAGTATCTTTACCCTTTCACTCTGATCAGGATAGCCAATTTCAAAAATCTGTGTGAACCGCCTGATTATTGCCTCATCTAATTCTCCTGGCCGGTTTGTTGCAGCTAGAACCATCACACGTGCATGCTCTGCAAATCAAATAACTAATTAGTTGATCAATTGATTACAAAGTGGCTTTTGAATAAACTAAAGAAAAGATAATGTTAAATTATTTGGATAAAACAAAATTTGAGTTAGGCTTCTTTCTTAATCTAGAAATGACCAAGTTTTTCTTGAACGTGGCCAGGCAAAGAAGAATATGTCACCGTCCTGTAGTCTTACCCATTCTTTAAATATTAAAACTAAATTTAATGTTACTCAGTAACAAGTAGTAATAAAGCTGAAAAAAAAAATACCGGACTTTAAATAAGCAAAGAACTGTTATTTATGAAATATTAGATGAAGCTGAACAACTCAAACAGACATAGATGAGGTTTGCAAGTGACTTGAACATAATATTGACTATGTTGATACAGATATCAATAAAATCATGAAATTTTATACAGTACAGCAAGAGATAAGGTGCTAGAATCATATCTGATATAGCTGGCATATGGATACCAATACTGATAATGATACAGAATAAATACTGAAAACCAAGGAAATTGAAAAGAAAAAAGGAGTATTGAGTAAATGAAGAGAGAGTCAACTAACGATCAGTGGTGAAACCATCCCACAAGGACATAAACTCAGTTTTCATGTTAGTCATGGCCTCATGGTCAGTGTTACGTCTTTGCCCCAAGAAACTGTCAACCTCATCTATGAATATAATTGCCGGTTGAAGCTTATATGCCAGGCTAAATACAGCCGCCACTGCCACAGCCAAACATAATGAGTTAAAGAATAAAATATAAGAACTGGATGATAGTCAACAAGATATACTGCTTCATTTACCAGTGCAAAAATGATTACCATATATGCAAATAAAACCCATCATTTCTCATACTTGCAACTTTCACTACATGGTTGTTTGAAATTTTTCCAATGATACCAAGTTGCTATATTAATAGTACAAAAGGTTGAATCCATGTTTTTCCCCTCTGAGTCTTAATCACATCAGAAGTCAAGTGGATGAATGTGCAGCACCAAAGTAATATACTAGTCACAGAGCAATTTTAATTGCGCTCATACAAAAATATGGTGGTAATTTAGACATCTGTTCCTTATCTTACCTTAGTTTCAAAAAATTGTTGCCAGTTGAAAATAAAAGTAGAAAACTAAGAATATTTGAATGTTTCTTGAAATTAACTGTATTGAATTGCACCGATAAAACAAAGGTGCCATCAAGATAAGTTGGCAGATCAAAATAACAGATCAGCAAACATTGACCTGCACATGATGATATGGTTACCTTACTGGTACAACTTAAAATTTGTTTACAGTATTATTTAGTTGCATTGTAATGTTTAAAATAAGCCAAACTGAATTCCAATGTGAGTATAAAAATAAAATCAAAGACCACTAACCAAGTTTCTGAGCATCACCAAACCACTTGCTCATCAAATTCGAAACCTTGACATTGATAAAAACAGCGCCAGACTCCTTGGCAATGGCCTTAGCAAGCATAGTCTTGCCAGTACCAGGAGGGCCATACAACAGCACTCCCTTCTGGGGAGTCAGGAGCTTTCCATAGGAGAACAGTTCAGGCCGGCGCAGGGGCAGGATAACCATTTCGTAAAGCGCCTGTTTGATCTTTTCCAGTCCACCGATCGAGTCAAACTCGACGTCAATGTGGTCCGGGTTTATCACATCACATGCAATCACATCCTACACAGTGCATACACAAGTTTTCCCCTAATTACATCTGGAGCCAATTTTTCTGAGAAACTTACAAATTACACTAAGACATTACTTTGTTTTGGTAATTCAAGGGACATTTTTGTCAAATGTGACAAATCTTGCTTCATTTTAAACAAGCTACAGTTTTCCCTAAACACTAATGAAACTAAAATTAATGGATTAAAACTGAAAAACTGAAGGGCAATTCAATTATATTGCACAAAACATGACATTTAGAAGGACTAATTCACAAATTGTCCACTATCCGGTCGATTAAAAGTTAAAACAACAATAATGCCTAATTCAATCAAGAATCAAATTGTGAATTGAAACCTCGTAAGGGGTGGTGTTGACGAGGGGTCGACCGAGGCGCTTGGCAATCTCCTTCTTTTGCTCGAGAGCTTTCTTGGAAGCAGCGCGATTGGGGTCGAGGTGCTTGAGACCAGCGAAGAGAACCAGACAGCTCATAGCTGCGCTGGCGGCGTACAACAACAATTCTTGCAAGAACCTGCTGTCTGGTCCCCTCATCGCTGCCTCCTTTCTCTTCCCTATGGTGGCGCTGGCGGTGTTCTTTTGTAGTGCTTTGCTTGTCGAGGTTTAACTGGTATTTGTTTGCATGGTATTGGTCTATGAGGAGAGGCGTGGGAAAGAGGAAGAGAGAGGAGAGTAGAGGAGAGGACAGAGGAGGTCGTTGAAATTTTATTTCGTTTGTTAATTAGTGGGAATTGGGAAAATATCTATTTGGTTGTTTTGTTGAAGTCGAGGATGCCAGGATGGTCTGGAAGTGGGCCCAGTAGAATGGGCCTTTGTTTCTTGGGCTTCTTCATGAAATGAATGATGTCTTGTGCTTTTGAAATGGGCTATTATTTAGTTAGAGATTCGTTTCCAGTGCTGTAATGTAAGTCTGTAACTCACGTAAATTGTCTATTTAAATTTTAAGATGTGATATTAATTTTCAACAATAAATACCTTATAGAAATACTTTTATAATTAAGAATAATTATAGAACAATATCTTATTCTGAAATTATTACCTCAAAAGTGTTTTGCTGGAGCAACTCGCTACAGCATCTAACAAGAAACATAGCAACAGAGGATCTTCCCTTTTTGACTTCAAGAGTTTGTACTTTGTAGCCCATTTCAGCGGCTGGTTGGAATTGACCAAACCACTTGTCCACTTCTCGACCAAAAAAAGAAAAAAGAAAAAAAAAATGAACATACCATCTTTCTATATTTTTAATAAATACTCTCTTTTATCGCACACGACTCTTTTATTTTGAAATTAGATAGTGCGGAAGTGCGGAACTCTGACTTCAATGCACCTTACGCGACGTCATTTCTCGTTGTTGCTTTCGGACCTGTACGGCTTTGCGTCATGCATTTATGCAAGGGGAATAACTAATTTGATTCCGATACTTTTGGTTTAACTGCACAAAAGTTGTGTTAGTTGAAATGATTCCATTATTTTAGTTTTAGTTAAAATAATCTAATTGTATTAAAATGATTCCATTATTTAGAAAATCTTCTGGTTCCGGAAATTTATATTTCTATTATATTATCCCTTTAATTAAGGCAAAAAAAAAAAAAAAACTCGGATCGAAACGGAAATTATTGCTAAATAATGTGTGCCAGTGTGCGCAATTGGCACTAATAATGCTTGTAACCTATTGATCAAGCCGATCACACATTTTGTGCCAAGCAGTTGGATTCCTTTTCGGTTCAGGTTTACAGTTTTAAAAACTGAAAGAAGTTTCGCCAACTCATTTTAGTTCTTCTTGTTCTCTAATTTGTTGGGGTTGTGCTTTCCTAATTGACTAATTGTGTACCTTGTAAATGATTTGGTTTCAAATGAACACTCCAAGAAAGCCCATAAAACAAATATACATATTTTTTATATGAGAAATATATATTTTTAAGTTAAATAGCAGCCAATGATTCCTATCTTGATTTTCCCGGTTACTGACAGACATCAATGAAACTCGGGAAGCCATAAAAAGGTGAATAAGTATATGAAAAAAATATTATTTTCAGGAGTAAATAAGATTGGAGCTGATTAATTAAGAAATTTTCGAAACAGCTACCAAAGAACAGAAGAACAACACTCTAACAGGGTCCCCTCCCGCTCTCCAGCACGGCGGTTCGTGCACCTAAATTCTCTCGTGAATATTCTGCATAAATTCTCAACACACCTAATTCCTAAAACAATCCAAACAAATCCCGGCCACAATCAGATCTTGTCATGCAAATTCATGACAAGATTGTGCGCATCGTCTAGAAGCCGCCACACATCCAACTGTCCAGCCATGCTATTGCATTCCCGCATTATTTCATCCATGCTGCTGTGATTGTGCACAATCTGCTTCCTCTTCTGCAATATGCATGCTGCAATTGCGTACAATAGCAAGTCGTCAGTAGGTGGGGCCCGCATTCGGATCCGCCCCCAAACCGACTGCCCAATCCCTGCCCGAATAGCAGCCTGATCTGCCCACATCACTTCCCACAAACATAGTGTCTGATCAAAAGTGAGCTCCCTCCTAAACAAAACCAGAACCATGCGATACACAAAAAAACAATCTTCTGCCTTGAGCTTTTCCAAGTGCCGGTACAGCTGTGAGTCTTTATGCTTAATAATCCTAGAAACGATATTCAGCTGCCGTTTTATCCCAAGCTCGTCAAGCCGAAAATTATGCCGAGCCTTTTTCATAAACCCAGCAAAGCACCAGAAGGCCTGGTAGTCCTCTTCCATCACTGCAGCTATGGGAGACAATAAGTCACTCATGCCTTGGCAGTAGCCGATCTCAGGATCATACACAGCATATGCCTCGAGAATCGCAACTAGCCGGGCTGCATGGTACATCATGCATGGTTCCAGGTGCTCATAGTCTCTCAGCCCCACAGACTCGGCTCGTTGGGCTGCCAGTTCGGCTGAGACTGCAGCTTGACTTGGTGAGTACAGCACCCACTCTTGGTGAACACGCACTGCATCCAAGCGAATGATGCGCTGCCACGTGGCAAAGTTCTCTGAGCAGGTTGACTCAAGATCTGGGTCATCCCTCTTGACTGACAAGCTCCTCCTAAACTTGAATGTATGGTTATCAGGCCCAGGTTCTGGGCTCGCTTCCAGGTTTTCAGGCCCGGTCTCATATGACGAGTCTGAGTCAGATGATTCAGAATCAGTCAGGTTTGGATCAACTATAATTATTTCAGATCTTCTAGGGTAAGGATGCTCATTAGCAAAAGAATGTCTCCTGCTTAAATCTTGTGAGTAAGGGGACCCAGGATCAGATGTGGTGGGGCCTTCCTCCATGTTGACTTCATCAATGGAGAGGAGAGTATTTCCTGATAGTTGGTGTAGTAAATGCTTGCACCTTCGCCTTAGCTTTTGATATTCCTTTCTGTATAATGTTTAAAACGTCAGTCATTTACAGTAAAAAGAGATTTGGATTCTTCTATGTTAGCATGTGCTAAACTCAAAAAACAAAACTACACAATTACCTTTTCTTTGTCCTGATTGCATTTCTTTCTGCTTCCGTACTGTTCAGATCATAGCTGGAATGGTTTAAAAATTAGGTCAAATTTAAAAGTGAATATACAACAAAAGGAAAAAAAAATACCCAAAAGATTGAGGTAGCTTAATCATTTGTAAACAATATACAAAATTGCCAACTAAAACATAGCAGACGTTGAATTTGGAAACGTATAAATTGGTGCTGCTTAACCTTGACAATAAATACATCAATTTGCAATGAGACAACAAATAATTAAATTCACAACTTACACTCCGAGAAGGAAAGGCCAAACTTCAGCCCTTATGCTTGGATCTATTCCCTGAAACATCAAATTAGCATTTGTTAGGAACTCAATTGTAGAACAAATACTTTGCAACACCATAGAAAGACAAACTATCTTGTGTCTTCTCCTTAATCTGTTTATAGAAGTTTGCTGTTTAGTTTTGCTCAGTCATAGGGCATTGACTCCTATTGTTTACGTAAGGAAAAATAAAAACATGGCTGGAGCTTACTCTGCTTCGAACTTTCTTAAGGAACTTAACACCTCCATCACGGAACCTGCCATCCAATGTAAATAGGGAATACCACCGCCTCCTTGAAAGTGCCTTTTTCCTTTTTCTTCTAGCCCATGGGGACTTAATGCTTCGTCTGGAAATAAAACCACGAACAAAAAGCACAACAAACAAAATAAGATCAGTGTTAACTGTTAAGATATTTTGGAAGGAAAACATTTCAATATCCATACTGTGTAAATGTAAGTCACTTCAAGCCTCAACTTACTCCCCCTTTACCAAAACCAAAGACCCAAAAATGCTTTTAGGGCTAGAAGACAAGGAAAAGAAATTCCTAAACAAAAGATGCTAACTTGAAGACTTGAAAGTACAGAAAAAAAAAACTGACATACCCTAATCCTACGTCTAAATCCTATGTCAATCAATTGCAATGC
Source organism: Rhynchospora breviuscula (assembly GCA_027562975.1). NCBI lineage: Eukaryota > Viridiplantae > Streptophyta > Magnoliopsida > Poales > Cyperaceae > Rhynchospora > Rhynchospora breviuscula. The sequence continues at coordinate 12,822,475 of CM050400.1, read as the reverse complement.
AGTTTGAGAAATGACAGCTTTTACTAATTGAAGAGAAAGGCAACCGATTTTTAATTTCTAAGCAAGCAATCAAACATTTCCTTACAGATTATACAACTACAAATTAAAACCTCTTCGTCTCCATTTCTCCACACTCTCACCAACGCCTAAAGGAAAAGAAATGCAACCAACCAATTCAAATAAAAGGACTCACCGACGGGAAAGAGGCGAAGGGGAGAAGGGAGACGCCGAGGAAGGGGACGATAGAGAAGAATGAGAGACGACAAGAAGTGACCGGATCCACGACGCTGCGGCCGCGGCGGGTGGAGACCCCGGTGCCGTCGCGGCCGTGCTCGTTCGCATCAGTGCCTTCATCACTTTCCCACTAATTCCTCCCTAATCTCTACTATTTCTTCACTAATAAATAACCAAATCTTCTACCAAAGTTGTTCGTACAAAAAATTAACAACAAAAAAACGCGATCTATTGACTTGATCGTGGAGTTGGTTAATGTTACCTACGGGAGAGAGAAGAAGAGGTGGCGAGGGTGGCAGCGGCCGGGGCAATGAATCCCATCGCCACCACCCCCCCGCTTCACCTCCCGCCGCTGATGCCTCTCTCCGACCACCGCCACGTCACCACCACCATGTACTTCTCCGACCTCAAATCTTCGACCCAAGTACGGGTCGCCTCAATCTTTCTCTCTCTCTCTCTTTCGATTTCACCACTTCTTCTCCTTCTCGATTTGTGAAGCCTCTGTTTTCAGATCAGTAGCGGGAAAAGAGGAGAAGTGAGAGGTCGAATTTTGTGTTTGAAACCGAAGAGACGGCTCCAGAGATCGAACGAGAGAGAAAGAGAAAGAGAAAGAGAGGAGAAATGGCGAAATAAATTTGGGATTTTATTTATTTATTTTTTTGTGTTTGATAATTTGATTAGTGGTTTTGTTAAAGCGAAAAGAGGAAGTTGTTTCAGTTGTCAATCCGGTTCGCATCCGCACCAAACGCGATACGAATTATGCGCCATTTTGTCCTAGTTCGTACTCCGTCGGATCAAAAGATGAACGGTTTAGATTGGATCGGAAAGACGCCTTGAATTATTTAGAGGTCTCATTTGTTCGTGCGATCGTAATCGAACGGTTGAGATGGTATTAAGATGTATATGGCCGTTTATTGGATGAAAAGGGATGCGGAACCCGTTTGACACATTTTCGGATCTGATTAGTTAGTGGATTCGTTCCAAAAAGTTGGTCAGCGAGGCGAGAGAGGGGAAGTTTTGGCTTGGACATTCAAACTGCTTTCTCTTTTTTTAATTAGAAAAAAGATATGCTGCGCCAAGAAGATGTTGGAGAAGTCTCTCTCTCTCTCTTTTTTTTTATTAAAGACCCTCTTTTCTCCGTAATTTCAGAGGTTATGTTTAGGTTATGGTATCACATTCAAGACAAAAATATCATGTGGCTCATTCAATTAGGATCAATCATATATTATTTTGACACGTATAGGCTGTCTATTTTGAACATACAACGGCTTTGTATAGCAAAAGATAAATACATGGATCTATTTTTTCAACATTTAATATTTATTTTCATGAAGGGCTTTTCGTGCATGGACTCACTCTCTAGCTTCTTACTCATTTTATTTGCAATTTTATTTTATTCATTTACTCGTTTTCAACAGCTTATTTATTGTTTATTAGTTGCTTCTCATACATTCGTTTATGAAGTGTATTGACATGTTGGGATTATTTCTTGTATACTAGACTGCCACTAGAAGAGTTGGAATTTTTATTCCTTTGACTGTTTAGGAGTTGAAAGTTGAATAATATCGAGTCAATTTTTATATAAAACAAAAAACACTCTACTATAACTTCGGCTGTGAGGAATTTGCTGGGCTTTTTTTTATCAAATAAGAATCCCTAAATAAGGATTTGTGACCATAAAATAATAATAATAATAATAATAATAATAATAATAATAATAATAATAATAATAATAATGATGATGATGATGATGATTTGTAGACCTACCGTTGGACCGTAAACCCCGGAAGGTTGTTTTAATATAAAAGAAAGTCGAATGCTAATGAGAACTGTTTATGTGTTTATGTTCCTTGAACATATAACAAGGCACAATATTCCGATCTAATTACAAAACAGTCTTTGTAATGGATTATTCAAACGCACTGGCATTGCTTTATTTGTCTGCCTTCTGCTTCGGACCCTTTTACTTACGTTAACAATTTTTAGAAAATTTTCTTTGTTCCAATGAGGAAGGCCAACTTTCCCTTCACATCACACGGAGACAGTGACGGAGTGAAAGCTAGAATTACGGCATAAAAGAGATCAACAAGATTAATACAATGACGAATAATATTTTTTTAAGAGAAAATTAACCAGTGTTCACATTGATAATTACATCTAAGATAAATCATATCGCGAATAATACAAAAATACAAGAACAAAAAATTATGGATCTATTAGTTTGTCAAAATAAATTCTGATGTACTTAAATTGCCAGTATGAAATAATATTTGAATGAATAATTTTTTGTTCTAGTTACATTGCTTAAAAGAAAAGTAGGACTTAATTTTTTTTGTAACACAATCAATAATCTGGAGTTATATTGCGTAAATATGAACAATTCCGTTCGATAATAATAAGATAAGTGTGTCGTACAAATGCCAAAAAATAGTAAAACATCCCTTAGAATTTCTATAGCTGTAATATGCACAAGAAAAAACAAAGGGTGTATCTGAGTCTTCTGAGAGTTATTTGGACCTAGTACTTTATAAGGCCCAATTAGAGACAAATAGCCTAATTAGTCTCTCTAGCGGGGACCCATTTGAGGTGGCATTTCTACTTCGTTCAGGTAGATTTTTGGACAATACTAAACGGATCGGGGTCATAATCTGATTATAAGGCCATCAAGTTCGTTTTTTTTAATAAAAAAAAAAAAACGGGAGTGATAAGCATCATCCATGGGAAAATCATCTCCGTCATCCAATATCCTTTTTCCACACTATTCCTCTTTCCGCGCCTTTCCTCCCCCTCGCTCCCTTCCCTCCCTCTTCGCGCTTCTTTTTCTCGGCTCTAACATATGCACTATGTCTTACTTTTTTAAAATGCACATATACGACAATAAATTGAACAGATACAAAAATAATATGAACAAAAAAAATCAAAATGTATATAAAAAAATGAACATACATAATAAAATAAAATTGAACATATATAACAACTAATTGAACATATATAACAAATAAATTAAATAGATATAACAAATATGCGTACTCGACTACTCGTAAAAAAAAGTAAAAGTGAACATAAATTGAACATAATAACGAATAAATTGAATAGATACAGCAAATAAATGGAACATATATAACAAACATGTGTACTCGTACAAAAAAGATAAAAATGAACATAAATTTAACAGATATATCAACTAATTGAACATATATAACAAATAAATTGGACAGATATAACAAATAAAAGTGAAACAGATATAAAAAATAAAATGAACAGATATGACAAATAAAATGAACAGATTTAACAAATAAATTGAACAGATATAACAAACTTGTTGACTCATATAAAAAGATATAAAGTGAACATAAATTGAACAGATGTAGCAAATAAATTGAACACATATACAACAAAACAGAAAGAAAAAAGAGGTATATGTTTAGTGAGAAAAAGAAAGGAATGATAAAGGGGAAAAAATAAATAGGAGATTTCAAAGAGAACGAAGGATAGGAGAAGGGAGAAAGAAGAAGGGAGTGGATGGAGAGAGGGCAAACTGGCGAAGGAAGGAAGGGGAGGGAGGGGACAGGGGAGACACTGGAGGAGAGAGGAATGTGCTAGGTGGAGAGTGCGCTCGGATGGAAGTGAGGGGAATGCTAGGGGAGGGTAGCGCCTAGACTTGGACGATGTTAATGACAGTTTTTTGGATAGTAAGTAGTAATTACCAATAAAAAATACTATTTAAATTATAAAGACAATCATGTTAGTACTAAAAATTTAAAAATAAACATGCAATTTCGTAGTTCAAAAATCCTGAAATAAATTTTAGGTTCATTTCGGAGTTTCAAATCCCGAAATTGTTGGCGTGGCAACCAATTAGATTACTTTGGAGTTTCAGACCCTGAAATCGCCTTTTCCACAAAAAAAAAAAAAAAAAAAAAAAAAAAAAAAAAAAAAATCAATGCGGAGTCCATAACCCCGAAATGAAATAGGTCACTTTATTCGCATAGCCGTTGGTTGGGATTTAGGTTTTTTTTTTTTTCACTTTTGCACTTTTAATCCTATATAGTTACTATATTTGTTACATACATATAATATATTTAATAATTTACAATAAAAATAAATTGATATTTCATTTCACTTTTGATATATTATATATTATATAAATTTATATATACTATATTTAATATATTTATAATGTATTCAACTTAATTTTTGTATTTAACCATTGGACAGATTCGAATCTAATAATTCCTGCGAGTTTGGTTTCTTTGTTGTGATTTTTCCTGTGGCAGTCTTCTGGAGTGTATATAAAATATCCCATTTTGCTTTTATTTCTTGATCTGATAGTCAAAGAGGCATCTTTTATTAATTATTTCACACTCGCACATGCAAAACACTAATCTCTACTTATTCTCTTGTTCTGCACTTCAGATCATATAGGAACTTTTTCAATTATATATCTAAATGTTATTACCGTTCTCAACTAATAATTAATTCATAGAAGAACCGGCTCTATTAAAGAGTGGGATATTATTTGGGCTGCTACATCGTGGAGTATTTGGAAGGCTCGGAATCGACGTATCTTCTCAAATGTCGACACCTCACCATTCATTTTATTCAAGGAAATTTGCGCTTGTGTTCATTTTTGGAAAACTTATGCCCAGCTAGTTTTTCATTTCTTCTTTTTTTTTTTTTTCCTTTTATTGTAAAGTATTAGGATTTAGATTTCAGTTTTTCTTTTTCTTCCTTTCTTTTTTACTTCTCTTTTGTAATTATTTTTATTAATGAAAATCTGTCAGAGTGGCAATTGCCACCTGGCCCTCAAAAACTTCATGGAAGAAATTGACAGATACTCTGATGCTTACGGCTAAACTCCTCCATATTATTTTATTCCATGTCTAATAGTGGCATCATTTTGTATCTCTGAATTCAATATATGGCAAACAAAAAGGATATTGTACCTAACCAGCTAACCTAAATGCACCCAACTGAGCCTACCTTAAATCACAACTCCAAGACTGTTATGCAAGAGCATTGACTGCTACAGATGAATATACCACCGACACTACAAATGGTTCAAGGAGAAAGAAGTGAACATAAAGAGAGCAACATGAAGTCGGCCGTGGTGCTTTACACCTCCCCTGGTGCCGGCCATTTGATACCGATGATGTCTCTGGCAAAACTCTTTCAAGAACATGGCTTCTCAGCCACTGTTGTAACCTTCAACCATCCCCTTATAACCAATAAGGCTGACCAAGAAGTTTCACGCCTTTCCGCGGCTAACCCGGCTATCTCATTCCATGTCCTCCCTCTGATTACCATGGGTGAAGACAGTTATGCAAATCTTCAGCCACCCGATGTGACATGCGTCATCCTCAGGGCACAAAATCAGAATTTACAAAACTTCATATTGGATTTGTCCAAAACCTGCTGTGTTCGGGTCATGGTGCTTGATTACTTATGCACAGTTGCACTTGATGCAGCTAGACAATTGGGTATCCCCGCTTATTTTCTAACGTCATTTAGTGCATCTTTTGCTGCATTGTTACTCAATCTTCTCGAACTTGATGTAAGTAGTTCTCTTTCGCTAAAAGATTTTGGGAATTGTCCAATTAGTTTTCCTGGTCTACCACCTGTACTGACTTCTGATTTCCCAATACCCCTTACCGACCGCGAAACTGATTCTTACAAAGCTTTTATGCAAACTGTGCCGAGTCTAGTGAAATCAGATGGCATTCTAATGAATACCTTTGAGTCACTCGAACTGAAAGCAATCTCTGCACTTAGAGAAGGGCTCTGTGTGCCCAGCTTTAATATGCCACCGGTCTATAGCATAGGCCCACTGGTCACGGAAAGCCGAGAAAAAGAAACAGAGGAGCAGCATGAATGTCTCGGATGGTTGGATTTACAACCTAAATGTAGTGTTGTCTTTTTATGTTTCGGCAGCCTGGGTGGTTTCCCTGTTGATCAAATCAGACAAATCGCCATTGGGCTGGAGAACAGCGGTCAGAGGTTCTTATGGGTTTTGAAATTCAACACCGAACAGAGAAATGTTTTTAATAATAAATCTATACCTGAATTTGAACCAGATCAAATACTACCAGAAGGTTTTCTCAACCGCACAAAAGACAGGGGGATGGTTGTCAAAAATTGGGCTCCTCAAATCCATGTCCTACATCATGAATCTGTTGGTGGGTTCGTGACGCATTGCGGATGGAACTCCATACTAGAGGCAGTGACAGCTGGCAAGCCCATGGTGTGCTGGCCACTTTATGCGGAGCAAAGTTTGAATAAGGTACTTTTAGTAGATCACGACACAGGGCTAGGTGTGGCGATGGAAGGTTATGATCAAGATATGGTTGTAGCAGAAGAGGTCGAGGCCAAGGTGAGGTGGCTGATGGAGGGTGAAGGTAGCAAATTACTAAAAGAGCGCGCAAAGGTGATGATGGGTAAGGCAGCAGAGTCATTGACAGAAACAGGCCCTTCTTCGCAAATGTTTGTGCAGTTTTTGATCGATTTGGAGAAGTAAAATTTATCTAAAACTAAAATATTAAGTAAATGTTGTCTTTTGGTTCATTAATGTTTTTACATTATTCCTATTTTTATATATGAATCTTAAATTTCTTTTGAGTTATTTGTTAAAAAGTTCGGAATTTTGCCAGTAGTTGCTAACGTTGGTGACTATCTCCTTTTTTTTTTTTTTCTTTCAGGGGATGGTAAGTACCATACAGTAGATTTTATTGGAAAAAGTGATGAAGAATAAGTAAGAAAAGAAAAGAGAAACGATTACAAAAAAAAAAATTATGAAAATATTGTTTCTATTTTGATAGCAATAGGTGTCGCTTGTGCTTCAGTTGTATAGGATCTTAGAAAAGTTCTCATTCTTTTGAATTATAGTTGAATAGGGTAGCCAAAGTAAAGTAGTTGCTAATTATTTAACTGAGGACAAACTATTCTGGTATTCGAACTCTATGCAATAATAATAACATCGATATGGACTAAGCTTAGACCGGTCTGGTTTTGGGGATGTTGTTCATGGTGTAAAACAGCAGGTCAGTGATGGTTCCGTCATCTGTCTTGGTGCTTTTCTTGTTCCAGTGTAGCAAAACATATAATGAAACGCCTACAATTACAAATATATTCACTTACTCGTTTTCAACAGCTTATTCATTGCTCCAACGAGGGAGGCCAACTTTCCCTTCAGATTATTAAAAAGGAATAATTTATTGTTTAAAGCAGTGTTTTTAATACCTACCGGTTACCAGAAATTTCGGATAAACCGGGAACCATAATTGGCTGAAACGGCAGTATCTGGTAAAAAGAGAGGAAATACCGAAAAGTATCAGTAAATACCAAATTTCAATCAACGACCAATAGGAGTGCTGGTACGGCACTAAAAACATTGGTTTTCAGTGAAATAACTAGTGTTAAGATTGATAACTATTAACTCGATTTTTTTTTTTTTTTGCAAATTAATCTTAATTAGATTCAAGATATCATTAATAATACAAAGTCCAAGAAAAAGAGAACCGTCCGCTGCTTAGTTCAGCCGGACATGTACAGACTGGAGTTGCTTCAGGTTAAGTCCCACCTTTCACTGAGGAGGTGTGTGTCAGTGTGATCCTCAGGGTGAATGGATCTATTAGTTTATCAAAATGATATTTGTTGTAGTTAAATGCAACTAGTAAATAACAAGTTCAATGCAAAAAAATAATAATAAATAAATACAAACTTTAACTAACAATCTTAATAAAAAATATTCTAAGAAATAATAATTCTAGAGAATATTTAGGCTTCCGAGAATTTATTTGTGCCTAGTACTTTGTTGGGCCTAATTAAAACCCAGCACAAATAATTCTCTCCAGTCTAATTAAAAGGCCCTCAATCATTGGTGATTTTAAGCACCTTGAGCATTTGAATAATCAGTCTCATGATAATACATTATTACCACATCATTCAACTAAATTTTGTATTTAACCATCAGATATAGATTCTAATCTAAGGATTCCTGCGAGTTAGGTTAGACTTTTTCCTTGGGATAAGTTTTAACGTACATATAAAACATCTTTCTTATTTTATATTATTTTATTCCTTGATCTGAAAGCTAAAAAGGCATCTTTTATTTCACACTGTTCTCGTGATCTGAACTTCTGACCACGTATGTACTTTTTTCAATTATCTAAATGTAATTACTGTTCTCCACTAATAATTAATTCATAAAAATAATTGACTGATGCCAATTCTTATGGTTAAACTCCTAGATAATATTTGTTTCCACATCAATCTGTATCCATGAATTCATGGGGGGACAAAAGGAACCACCTAATACTCATTGTCTTCATTATAGTTTTCTACAAGGGAGGCTGATTAGTCTTACTGGTCAGAATGCCAAATCATTCAAATTCCAAGCAATCTCAAATTTTTACTTGGAATTATGTACCTAAATCTACCGAGCTGACCCTATCTCAGATGAGCACTCTAAGACTCTAGTTATGCAAGAAAAAGTGACTATTACAGACGAATACTCCACCTACACTACAAATTAAGGGTTCAAGGAGAAAGAAGTGGACAGAAAAAGGGCAACATGAAGGAGGCCGTGGTGCTTTACACCTCCCCTGGTGCTGGCCATTTACCAGCGATGTTGTCTCTGGCAAAATTATTTCAAAAACATAACTTCTCAGCAACTGTTGTAACCATCAATAATCCCCTCAGACCTGGTCAGACCGACCAAGATGTTTCACGCCTTTCCACCGCTAACCCTTCCATCTCATTCCATGTCCTCCCAGAGATTACCACGGGTGAAGATTATGCAAATCTTGAGCCACCCGCTGTCATGCGCACCATCCTCCTGGCACAAAATATGAATTTGCACAACTTCATAATGGATTTATCCAAAACCAGCTCTGTTCGGCCGGGCTATCCTGCTTTATTTCTTTTGCACAATTGCACTTGACGTAGCGAGACAATTGAGCATACCAGCTTATCTTTTCACCGCATTTGGTGCCACCACTGCTGCATTCTTCTTTAATCTTCTCGAATTCGACGCAACTAGCTCTCTTTCACTAAGAGATTTTGGGAATGAAACAATTAACTTTCCAGGTTTGCCACCAGTACTGGCTTCTGATTGTCCAATATTCGTTGTTGACCGTGAAAGTGATTCATACAAATTTTCGATGGCAAATATTCGAGGTATAGTCAAATCAGATGGCATCCTCATGAATACCTTTGAGTCACTTGAACCGAAAGCAATCTCTGCACTTAGAGAAGGGCTCTGTGTACCAAGCTTTAGCATGCCACCAGTATACAGCATCGGCCCACTGGTCACCGAAACACAAGAGAATGCAACAGAGGAGCGGAATGTATGTCTCAAATGGTTGGATTCACAACCTAAAGGTACTGTTGTCTTTTTATGCTTCGGCAGCATGGGTGGTTTCCCTCTTGATCAAATCAAACAAATAGCCATCGGGTTGGAAAACAGTGGTCAGAGGTTCTTATGGGTCGTTAAAGTTAATGTCAACATGGATCCCAGAAATATTTTTAATACCTCTATGCCTGAATTTGAACTGGAGCAAATACTACCAGAAGGTTTTCTGGACCGCACAAAAGATAGGGGGATGGTAGTCAAAACATGGGCTCCTCAAATACAAGTGCTACATCACGAATCTGTTGGTGGGTTCGTGACGCACTGTGGATGGAACTCCATATTGGAGGCAGTGACAGCCGGCAAGCCCATGGTGTGCTGGCCACTTTATGCAGAACAAAGGTTGAATAAGGCAGTTTTACTAGAACATGAAACGAGGCTTGGTGTGGCGATGGAAGGATATGATCATGAGATGGTGGAGGCAGAAGAAGTAGAGACCAAGATCAGGTGGCTAATGGAGGGTGAAGGTAGCAAATTGCTAAAAGAGAGCATAAAGGCCACGAAGGATAAGGCAGGGGAGTCGTTGACAGAAACAGGGCCTTCTTCTCAGGCCTTTATGCAGTTTTTAATGGATTTGGAGAGGCAAAAATTAGTGAAAACCAATATTTAATCAAAAGTTTTTTCTTATTATATTAATGTTTTTACAATATTCTTATTTTGTCAATGGTACAATTAATGACTCTTAATATTTTTTTTATTGGGTTTTTAGTTAAAATGGTTAAATTTTTCCTGCAATTAGCTGACTATCTTATGATCTGCTTTTTTGTTTGTCGATAGATGAAGAATATTGCTTATATTTTGCTAACAATAGCTTGCTTGTTAAGTTGTATAGGATTTTAGAAAAGTCCCTCTCTTTTGAATCACTGTTGAATTGGGCAGTCAATGCTAGTAGTTGGCTAGTTGCTGATTAACAGAGGAACCAATTCTGGTATTCAAACTGTTTCCAACAATAACACGGACAGGGACTAAGCTAATAAATTAAGAGTCAATGCTAAGTAGTTGTTCCTAAGACTGAATTGCCAAATGGTCTTGCTTTCTTGGCCTTTCTTTTTTTTTTTTTTTTTGTCTTTTTGAGCGGAACATTGCGGCCTTAATTAGTTTCATAGCAAATTGAGAGTGAGTGTTAGCTTTTTGTTAGATATATTAACTTTGTTTCTCTAATGAAACAGGTAGCATTTTGCTACTTTTCTCTTAAAAGAAAATTGTAACCAATCAATTGTGATAGCTGAGAAACAACGAGGCATACTTAAAAAACTTCGTGCATTCATTGGACGCCTTGGCAATATTTGCTTCTGCACTGGTCAATTGGTTATATTTATATATCCTATATTAGCAGTCTAACGTTGAGGAAAGGTTTGTTTATGGATGGTATTATGTATTTCAAAACTTGGGTTTGCTCGCTGAACACACTGGCCGTGTGGCCAAAAAAAGCTTAGTGGATTCTCTAGAAATGAGAGGCAGTGTCATATATTAAGGCAAGAGTCAGAAATATATATTTAAATAATGTTTCAACCCACCTAGTATGCATTTTTGAAGATTAACAAACCTCTCCCAATTTCCAGATCTCAATAAGTATTCTTATTTAAATAAGCGATACTGAGAAAAGTATCAGATGAACGTAAAATGATAAATGTAAGCAATATATACATTCATCTACAAAATAATCTAATTTAACAATAACCACTCTCATTGCTTGTCATGCGTTTTATCTTCTGTCTTCTTGTTGTTTTCTCGGTTCGTTCTGTCTTATTTCAATTCAAATCATACGGCTCATATTTTGCTTTATCTATCTATCGACTGCTGTTAAGCTCTATTTACTGCGAATTTTGCAAAAAACAGTCTTATTGGCTATGGCTCTACCTGACGATTTTAAGAGACAATTAATAGGGAATAATAAAAAGAACAAACCTAATTTTCAAAATCCGATTTCAACATGCAAAAATAAAGTGGCATGTTAACCTAATTCACCATATTATTTCGCATTATTGGCGTACAGCCCACGGTTTTTCCCATTAATATCGGACTTTCAAATTCATTATTAACAACAAAATTATAAGTCGCGGTCAATTTAATCTATTCACTGCATTATTGTCTAAATTTTGATTTGACTATTAGATAGAGTCGGATCCTCTGAGTTAGGATTCTTTGTGGTGACTTGTTCCTTTGGCAGTCTTTCCGTGTGTATTAAAACATCATCTTTTATTTATTTATTTATTACTGTTATTGTCTTTTATTTATTATATATTGTAGAAACATCAGAGAAGCTTATATATACCTTGATCAGGGCGGAGCCAGAAATTATTCATAGAGGGGACAAATTAGTTATTCATATTTAATTGGAGGGGCAAATTATATGATTTTTTTTTTAAAAAAAAACGAGAAAATACACATAAAAATTAAACAAGTTTTGGACCAGGGCACAATGTCCTATTCAGCGCCCCATGTGGCTCCGCAAGTCCGCATGATTCTGAAAGCTAGAGAGACGTCTCTTATTTCACGCATATACTGAACTCTTTTCATCTATAAAGTTGTTTCAATTATCTAAATGTTATTATTGCTCTCAATTGATAATTCATTATTGGTAATTAATTTGACTGATACCTTTCTTATGCACGAATTCCTAGCGAACAAAAGGAACCACCGAATGCTCCTTTGTCTTCATTATAGTTTTCTAGAAGGGAAGCTCACAAGTCCAACTGGTCAGATCATTCAACGTCAAAGCAATCTCAATCAGTACTGTGTCCATTGAGGGTGGGGCCAGAAATTATCCATTGAGGGGACAAATTATATGATTTTTCTTAAAAAGAAATGCACATAAAAATTAAACAATTTTTGGAGCACAGGACTGTGTCCTATTCAGCCCCCATGTGGCTCCGCCTGATTCTGAAAGCTTAAGAGACATCTTTTATTTCAGGGAGGCATATACTGAACTCTTTTCAATATTTATTCTTGTAATTCTAAACTTCTGCTCATGCATGTAGTTGTTTCAATTTTATTTAAATGTTAATGTAATTATTGTTCTCAACTGATAATTCATTCTTGGTAATTAATTTGACTGATACCTTTCTTAGGCACGAACTCCTAGCGAACAAAAGGAACCACCTAACCTAACCTAACCTAACCTAACCTAATTAATGCTCCTTGTCTTCATTATAGTTTTCTAGAAGGGAAGCTCATAAGTCCAACTGAGTCATATAATTCAACGTCAAAGAAATCTCGATAAGTACTTGGAATTCTATACGCAAACCAACTCAACTGATGAGCCTATCTCAAATAACAATTCCAAGACTATAGTTTTGCAAGAAAATTGACTATTAAAAACGAATATTTCACCTACACTACAACTGGTTCAAGGAGAAAGAAGCGAACAGAAAGAGGCAACATGAAGGAGGCAGTTGTGCTTTACACCATTCCTGGTGCCGGCCATTTGGCGCCTATGGTGTCCCTGGCAAAACTCTTTCAAAAACATGGCTTCTCGGCCACTGTCGTAACTTTCAATATTCATCACCTCAGACCTGGTAAGGCTGACCAAGATGTTTCAAGCCTTTCCTTGGCTAACCCCTCTATCTCATTCCATGTCCTCCCTCAGATTACACTTGGTGAAGATTATGCAAATTTTGATCCACACATTTTGATGCCCACTATCCTCCAGGCACAAAATATGAACTTACACAAATACATAACAGAATTGTCCAAAACCAGCTCTGTTCGGGCTATAATCCTTGATATGCTTTGCACGGCTGCACTTGACGTAGCAAGACAATTGAGTATTCCGACTTATTTTTTCACCCCATCTGGTGCCTCCGCCTTTGCGTTCTACCTTAATCTTGTTGAATTCGACGCAACTAGTGCTCTTTCACTAAAAGATTATGGGAATAATCCAATTAGTTTTCCTGGTCTGCCGCCATTACTGGCTTCTGATTGTCCAATATTCCTTCTAGACCGTGAAATCGATTCATACAAATCTTTTATGAAAAATTTTCGGGATATAGTAAAATCAGATGGTATCCTCCTGAATACCTTTGAGTCACTCGAACCAAAAGCAATCTCAGCACTTAGAGAAGGACTCTGTGTGCCCAGCTTTAACATGCCACCGGTATACAGCATAGGCCCACTGGTCACCGAAACAGGAGAAAAAGAAACGGAGGAGCGGCATGAAAGTCTGAAATGGTTGGATTCACAACCTAAAGGTACTGTTGTCTTTTTATGTTTCGGCAGCATGGGTGGTTTCCCTCTTGATCAAATCAAACAAATAGCCATTGGGTTGGAAAATAGCGGTCAGAGGTTCTTATGGGTCATTAAAGTTAATGTCAACATGGATCTGAAAACGATTTTTAATGCCTCTAGACCTGAATTTGAACTGGACCAAATACTACCAGAAGGTTTTCTCGACCGCACAAAAGATAGAGGGATGATAGTCAAAACATGGGTTCCTCAAATACAAGTGCTACATCACGAATCTGTTGGAGCGTTCGTGACGCACTGTGGATGGAACTCCGTACTGGAGGCAGTGACAGCTGGCAAGCCGATGGTGTGCTGGCCACTTTATGCAGAACAAAGGTTGAATAAGACAGTTTTAGTAGATCATGAAACAAGGCTCGGTGTGGCGATGGAAGGCTATGATCAAGGTATGGTTGGGGCAGAAGAGGTAGAGGCAAAGGTGAGGTGGCTGTTGGAGGGTGAAGGTAGCAAATTACTAAAAGAGCGCACAAAGACGATGATGGATAAGGCAGGGGAGGCATTGACAGAAACCGGCCCTTCTTCCCAAGCATTCGTGGAGTTTTTAATGGATTTGGAAAAGAAAAAACTATCTTAAACCAAAATTTGAGTAAATACTTTCTTTTAGTTATTAATGTTTTTCCTATTTTTGATAGATGACTCTTAAATTCCTAATATTTTGAGTAATAAGTTAAAACAATTGGAATTTTGCTGGTAGTTGATAACGTTGGTAACTATCTTATGCTTTTTGTTTTTGTTTCTGACATTTGACGAAAATATTATTTCTATTTTGTTATTGTCGCTTGTTGTTAAAGTTGTATAGGATTTTAGAAAAGTTTTCGTTCTTTTGAATCATAGTTCAATAGGGCAGTCAAAGTTAAAGTAGTTGCCAATTAACTGAGGGAAATTATTAGTATTCGAACTGCAATAATAACACGGATATGGACATACAGTATTCGAACTGTATTCAAACTGAGGAAAATTAATGATGTATTTCCTATATAAATGGTTGGATACGGGAATTGCTCAGGGCACTCCTACTTACTCAAACATTCCTCCATTTGACCAAAATACCCTTCTTTTTAGTGTTAAAGTCTGAGAAAATCAAATGAAAGAGAGGATATTTTGGTCAAATGGGGAAGTGTTTGAGTAAGTGGGGAGTGCCCTGAGCAATTCCGGTTGGATACATCTTTTTGCTGAATTCATATTTTTATAAGTACTTCCAACTGTAGCTCTAGAAATCCTTCTAATGGGATTCTTATTTGATTTTTTTTTTTAAAAAAAAAAAAATGCCCAAATCCTCACAGTTCAAGGTCGAGTACGTAAAGCCCAAATCGTCATAGTTGAATAATAATTTCTACTAATAAACATATGAATTCAGCAGAAAGATGTATCCAACCATTTATTTAGGACATTGATCATTAATTTTTGTACTTGATTAAATTTCTGACATAATTGTTGACTTCAAATGAAATTTCAAGAGGCATCTTTTCACTAGTTATTCTTGATCTCAAAGCTAAAGAGGATCTTTTATTTCACATTGATACTGAACGCTTTTTGCTAGTTATTCTCGTGATATGAACTTCTGACCATATATGTACTTTTTTCAATTACCATGTAATTACTGTTCTTCACTGATAATTAATTCATGGAAGAAATTGACTGATACCTTAATTGTTATCGTTAAACTTCTAGATATTCTTTTTTTTTTTCCCCATATCTGTCTGTATCCATGAATTCAAGGGTGAACAAAAGGAACCACCTAATGCTCTTGTCTTCATTATAGTTGTCTAGAAGCGAAGCTGACAAGTCTTGGCCGGTCAGATCAAAAGTCCAAGCAATCTCAATCTTTACTAGGAATTATGTACCCAAACCCACCCAGCTAAGCCCATCTCAAATGACTATTCCAAGATTCTAGTTGCAAATCGATGTCCCCAATCGTTCTTTCATTTATTTGTTTGCATAGAACAAACTGATGTACTTGAACATCTATTGCATAGGCGAAGTCATTGCAACTGATTTTTGTTTAGTTGCATAGACATACCTAATGCAACAAAATATGAATTAATATCAATAGAATAAAAAAACTTTTGCCCAAGTGCCTTAATTTGATTAAACGGTTTGTGTAGTGTTTTTTATTAAAGTCGTACTTTATAAAATTAAAATGATAACATTAAAAAAATTTAATTAAAAATTTTCTAAAAGAAAAAATTATATATATATATGATAATATAAATAAATTTGAATTTACAATTTTATGACTCGATTTAAATTTATTTTTTATTATGAAAATTCTGTTTTTAATTTAATATATTATTTTCTTTTGATATGTATCATTTATTCACTTATTTATCAGAAAAACCTACTTTCCATATATATGACAAGTATATTTATTTTTTTAAAATTTTACTTTCTTACAGGCTCTTATAACCAGTCTTTTCAATACCTATCGAATACCAGAAAATTTTGGTAATACCTTGAAACAGTGTATCATGATGAGGCAAGATAAGGAAAATTTTGTTTTTAGCAAAGATTCGATAAAATATAATTCAAGCAGAGGAATTGAACTCTAGAAGGTTTTGAATGGAATTTTATCTTCTAACCAAGAGACTAAAAAGTGTTATGTGTTAAATGTGTGAAGAAGATGTTAACCAAATATTTGTAACATTAACGAAATGTTCTTCCCTTTAGTTTTTGACTTTTTTCCACATTCTTTCCTTCTCTGATTTAATTAGCGCTCTCCAAACTTTCTTCTGACCGATCAGTGATTACAAACTCCCTTCACTCCTCTTTCCCTTCTTCAAGCAACAGAAGTGAACAGAAATTAAGAGGGCAACATGAAGGAGGCTGTGGTACTTTACACCGCTCCTGGTGCCGGCCATTTACCAGCGATGGTATCTCTGGCAAAACTCTTTCAACAACATAACTTCTCGACAACCGTTGTAACCTACGATGATCCCCTCAGACCTGGTAAGATCGACCAAGATGTTTCACGCCTTTCGTCGGCTAACCCCTCTATCTCATTCCATGTCCTCCCTCAGATCACCACGGGTGAAGATTATGCAAATCTTCAGCCACAGGCTGTGATGCTCACCATACTCGAGGCACAAAATATGAATTTACACAACTTCATAACGGATTTGTCTAAAACCAGCTCCATTAGGGCTATCATGCTTGATTCACTTTGCACAGTTGCAATCGACGTAGCTAGACAATTTAATATCCCGGCTTATTTTTTCATGCCTTCTGGTGCCTCTGCTCTTGCATTCTTCTTTAATCTTCTCGAATTAGACGCAAGTAGTTCTCTTTCAATAAAAGATTATGGGAAAAACCCAATTAATTTTCCAGGTCTACCGCCAGTACTGGCTTCTGATTGTCCTATATTTGTTGTTGACCGTGGAAGTGATTCATACAAATCTGCCATGGAAAATTTTCGGGATATAGTCAAATCAGATGGTATCCTTATGAATACCTTTGAGTCACTAGAACCAAAAGCAATCTCTGCACTTAGAGAAGGGCTCTGTGCCCCCAGCTTTAACATGCCACCAATATACATCATAGGCCCACTGGTCACAGAAACAAAAGAGAAAGATATGGACGAGCAGCATGAATGTCTGAAATGGTTGGATTCACAACCCAAAGGTACTGTTGTCTTTTTATGTTTCGGCAGCATGGGCAGTTTCCCTCTTGATCAAATCAAACAAATAGCCATCGGGTTGGAAAACAGTGGTCAGAGGTTTTTATGGGTCGTTAAAGTTAATGTCAACATGGATCCGAGGAAAATTTTTAATGCCTCTATGCTTGAATTTGAACTGGACCAAATACTACCAGAAGGTTTTCTCGACCGCACAAAAGATAGAGGGATGGTAGTCAAAACATGGGCTCCTCAAATACAAGTGCTACATCACGAATCTGTTGGTGGGTTCGTGACGCACTGTGGATGGAACTCCATAATGGAGGCAGTGACAGCTGGCAAGCCGATGGTGTGCTGGCCACTTTATGCAGAACAAAGGTTGAATAAGGTAGTTTTAGTAGATCATGAAACGAGGCTCGGTGTGGCGATGGAAGGATATGATCGTGAGATGGTGGAGGCGGAAGATGTAGAGACCAAGATCAGGTGGCTAATGGAGGGTGAAGGTAGCAAATTGCTAAAAGAGCGGATAAAGGCCATGAAGGATAAGGCAGGGGAGTCGTTGACAGAAACAGGCCCTTCTTCTCAGGCGTTCGTGCAGTTTCTGATGGATTTGGAGAGGAAAAAATTAGAGAAGACGAAAATTTAACTAAATGTTTTCTTTTAGTTTATTAATGTTTTTATACTATTCCTGTTTAGGATTATGAGACTAAGACTCTTAATATAGTTCTTTTGGGTTATTAGTTAAAACAGTTGAACTTTTTTTTTGCACTAATTGCTAAAATTTGGTGATTATCTTATGCTTTTGCGTTTTTTATTTTTTATTTTTTTGAAGATAAATTGGGGGTCAAGTCTCCCAACTTATTTTTAAATTAAATGTCTATAAAAGACCCCCCCCAGCTGTTTTTGATTTCTTGATTAGGTGAAGATATTGTTTCTATTTTGTTAACAATAGGTGTCAATTGCTGTTTAAGCTGTATACGATTAGAAAAGTATCTCTCTCTCTTGAATCTTTTGATCAATCACTGTTGAATTGGGTAGTCAATGCTTAGTATTTGCTGATTAACTGAGGAAACTCTTCTGGAATTCAAACTGTTTCCATTAATAACACGAATACGGCTAAACTTATAAACTAAGAGTATTGTTTTGTCCATGTATTTCATGTTGTATTGAGCTGGTTATTGATGGTTCTGTCATCTGGGTTTGATACTTCTTTTGTTCCGGTACAAGTGGTTTGCAGAGTACTACCTGGTACCGAAATTGGTTAGGTTTTTCTTTTTTTTATGTTTTCATTTGAACTGGTATATAGTGTTTATAACATAAATATTCAATTTATTATAATAGAGTATATAGTGTTTATTTATCTATTATTAATAAGCGACTATATATCTAATAAACATATTTGTTCATTTAGTTATAACAAGGAAGTATCTAATATCTACTAGGCCAGCAATAATAAAGAAGCATCCAATAGGTATATATTCGCTTTGTTTATTGCATATGTTCAGTTTTTTGTATGTACATATCTTTTTGTTTGAGTTCACTTTTATTTGTTTGTGTGTTTATTTTATCTTTGTATTTGTTCATTTTGTGGTTGTATATATGTTCATCTTAAATAAGCAAGACAGAGTCAGGGGTGGAACTAGAATTGACAAATGGGATAGGCCGAGTTAAAATTATTTAGATCTTAGCAATTAAAATTTGAACATAGATTAGGCCCAACACTTCAAAACTATTGATTAACACTCTATTTTTTCATATCTCCAATTAAAAATGCTTAATCATCTTTAATCATGGAATAGGCAATGCCTATGCCTGCCCCCATTGGATTCGCCAGTTCACATGGTGGAGACGAAAATGAGGTTGAGAAAGAGAGGTGGACTACATTTTGATTAACACTCCACATTTTGCGTTTGCATGATGTGAATGCATGGCAAAATAAGAGGGGCCGTATATCATTCGGGACTACATTTTGTATTTAACCATTGGATAGATTCTAATGGATGGATTCCTCCGAGTTAGGTTAGACTTTTTTCTTGGGCTAAGTTTTAAGGTATCTATACATCTTTCTATCTATCTATCTAAGTCTTTTGTCCCAAACAAGTTAGATAGACTAGAAAAAAAAAATTTAGTAGAAAAATCATCAAAAAATAAAATAATATATAAAAGTAGTAGTAGTAGTAGTAGTAGTACTACTACTACTAATAATAATAATAATAATAATAATAATAATAATAATAACAAAACTACACTCTCGTCCGAAAACTATAATGTGACCTACAAACTTATGACATCACTCCTACAAACACATGAATTACTAATTTTCATGTGCTCCTACCGATCACCAACATCCTTCTTTATTTTATTTTATTATTTTATTCCTTGATCTGAAAGCTAAAGAGGCAATTTATATTTCTCACTGATACTGAATTCTTTTCACTACTTATTGTTAGAATAAGGTAGTTGTGTCTTGTTATTTTTTCTGTTTCTAATTCTTGTTATTTTAGTAATTTTTTATTTTTTGGTAACTTGTGAATATAGCATGGTGGAAAATTGGAAACCAGGTTACATTTGCAAATTAGATTTAGGTAATATTAGGTGATTTGGATTTGTATCTTTGATTTACAGAAAAGCAAATAAAAAGTAGAAAAACCCAGAAAATGGTGCGGCAATTTTTGCACCACAAAATTCCTCTTTCTTCTTTTTTCTTTGTTACTGTTTCTGTTCTGGTTCCTGAAATTTTGATCTGACAGTTATTCTCGTGAACTGAATTTCGGACCATGTATATACTTTTTCCAATTATCTAAATGTAATTTACTGTCTCCACTGATAATTAATTCATGGAAGTAATTGACCGATGCCTTAATTCTTAGGGATAAACTCCTAGATATTATTTTTTTTCCACATAAATCTGTATCCATGAATTCAAGGGCGAATAAAAGGAACCACTTAATACTCCTTGTCTTCATTATAGTATTCTAGAAGTGAGGCTGATAAGGCTAACTGGTCAGATCATTCAAAGTCCAAGATATCTCCTTCTTTACTTGGAATTTGTGTGCCCAAACATAGACAGCTGAGCCTATCTCAGATCGATGAGCATTCCAAGACTGTAGTGATGCAAGAACATTGACTACTTACAGACGAATATTCCACCTACACAGCTACACTACAAATGGTTCAAGGAGAAAAGAAATGAAAAGAAAGAGAGCAACATGAAGGAGGCCGTGGTGCTTTACGCCGCCCCTGGTGCCGGCCATTTACCAGCGATGGTGTCTCTGGCAAAACTATTTCAAAAATATCACTTCTCAGCAACGGTTGTAACCTACGATCATCCCCTCAGACCTGGCAAGGCCGACCAAGATGTTTCACGCCTTTCCTCTGCTAACCCTTCTATCTCATTCCATGTCCTCCCAAATATCACTACGGGTGAAGATTATGCAAATCTTCCGCCACCCATTCTGATGCGTACCATCATCCAGGCACAAAATATGAATTTGCGCACCTTCATAATGGATTTATCCAAAACCAGCTCTGTTCGGGCTATCCTGCTTGATTTTCTTTGCACAGTTGCACTTGACGTAGCGAGACAATTAAAGATCCCAGCTTATTTTTTCATGACATTTGGTGCCTCCACTGCTGCACTCTTGTTTAATCTTGTCGAATTCGATGCGACTAGTTCTCTTTCACTAAAACATTATGGCAATAATCCAATTAATTTTCATGGTTTGCCACCAGTACTGGCTTCTGATTGTCCAATATTCGTTGTTGACCGTGAAAGTGATTCATACAAATTTATGATGGGAACTTTTCGGGGTATAGACAAATCAGATGGTATCCTCATGAATACCTTTGAGTCATTCGAACCGAAAGCAATCTCTGCACTTAGAGAAGGGCTCTGTGCACCTAGCTTTAACATGCCACCAGTATACAGCATAGGCCCACTGGTCACCGAAACACAAGAGAAAGGAATGGAGGAGCGGCATGAATGTCTCAAATGGTTGGATTCACAACTTAAAGGTTCTGTTGTCTTTTTATGTTTCGGCAGCATGGGTGGTTTTCCTCTTGATCAAATCAAACAAATAGCCATCGGGTTGGAAAACAGTGGTCAGAGGTTCTTATGGGTCGTTAAAGTTAATGTCAACAAGGATCCGAGAAACATTTTTAATACCTCTATGCCGGAATTTGAACTGGACCAAATACTACTAGAAGGTTTTCTCGACCGCACAAAAGATAGAGGGATGGTAGTCAAAACATGGGCTCCTCAAATACAAGTGCTACATCACAAATCTGTTGGTGGGTTCGTGACTCACTGTGGATGGAACTCCATATTGGAGGCAGTGACAGCTGGCAAGCCGATGGTGTGCTGGCCACTTTATGCAGAACAAAGGTTGAATAAATCAGTTTTAGTAGATCATGAAACGAGGCTTGGTGTGACGATGGAAGGATATGATCGTGAGATGGTGGAGGCAGAAGAAGTAGAGACCAAGATCAGGTGGCTAATGGAGGGTGAAGGTAGCAAATTGCTAAAAGAGCGCATAAAGGCCATGAAGGATAAGGCAGGGGAGTCGTTGACAGAAACAGGCCCTTCTTCTCAGGCGTTCGTGCAGTTTCTGATGGATTTGGAGAGGAAAAAATTAGAGAAGACCAAAATTTAACTACATGTTTTCTTTTAGTTTATTAATGTTTTTACACTATTCATATTTAGGACTATGAGAAGACTAAGACTCTGAATATAGTTCTTTTGGGTTCTTAGTTAAAACAGTTTAACTTTTTTTTTTGCAATAATTGCTAAAATTTGGTGACTATCTTATGCTTTTGCGTTTTTGATTTCTTAATAGGTGATGATATTGTTTCTATTTTGCTAACAATAGGTGTCGCTCGCTTGTTAATTGTATACGGTTTTGGAAAAGTCTCTCTCTCTCTCTCTCTCTCTCTCTTGAATCACTGATGAATTGGGTAGTCAATGCTAAGTAGTTGCTGATAAACTGAGGAAACTATTCTGGTATTCAAACTGTTTCCAATAATAATACGAATACAGATTAAGCTTACAAACTAAGAGACTTGTGCTGTCGGTGTGGTTCATGTTGTTTTGAGCAGGTTATTGATGTTTCTGTCAGCTGGCTTTGATACTTCTTTTGTGCCGGTACAAGTGATTAGTAGAGTATCTTGGTACTGCAATTGGTTGGGTATTTCTTTTTCTTATGTTTTCATTTGAACTGCTGTAAGACTGAAATACTTCAAGAGTTTTAAAAAAATTGAATATTAGTTATTAATTCAATATGCGAAATATGTTATTCCTGTTATCACAAGTTCATAAGTACAGCGGTGTTTTATTTTCATTTTTTATTAATTTGGTAATGCGCTCAAGCAAGCAGAAGCTTCTCTCTGTTTCTTTTTTCTTTCCTTAGTAGCGGCGCCTAAGACTGACTTGACAACTGACAAGTAGTCTTGTTTTCTCGGCTTTTTTTATTTCTAGTGGAACATTGCGGGCTTAATTAGTTTCGCAGAAAATTGAGGGTGAGGGAGTGTTTAGCTTTTTGTTAGTAGATATTAACTTCTGTTTCTCTAATGAAAAAGGTAGCACTAATGCTAATTTTTTCTTAAAAAAAATGTAACCAGTCAGTCCCCAAATATCAATTGTGATATTTGAAAGACAACAAAAAATACTTAAAAAACTTGCTGCATTCATTGGAGGCCTTGGCAATATTTGGTTCTGCAATGAATTGCTTATTATTCAATTCATTATCAATCAAAATAAATTGCTTATTTTGCGAAATCGATCGGTAAGAGAAGACCAACATGGGGCAAGGCGAAATCGATCAGTGAAGAGATAGATTTAGTGAGATTTACGAAATCGATCAGTGAGAGAGGCGGCTTTTAGACTTCAGAGAGACGAAGAAGAGAAAGTATCGTTTTTTGAGATTTGGTTTCCTCAGCTGCGCCTCCTCCTTGGGAGATCGAAGTAGGGTTTACGCTGTTCGTGCGCGAGAAGAGATAGAAGGGTTCGACAGGTCTCGCGCACGACTTGGTGTAGTCGATCGACTCAGTTTAATCAAGTTCAGGGATCAAGTTGGGTGCCAGGGGCATTTTAGTCAGATTTTTTAGTTTTTATTATTCTAATACAAGTTTGAACTTTTGGATGGCAAATGTTCGATTTCGCAAATTTTGGATGGCACACACAAAATTTTCGCGTTGTTTTATCTAACTATTGGCTGCTGACTGCTGTTAAGCTCAGTTCACTGTATTGGTCAACTGTTTTGATTTGGCATGTCTAATAAAACTAAATTTGATTTGACTATTAAATAGAATCGGATCTAAGGATTCCTCTGAGTTAGCTTTCTTTGTTGTGACTTACCTTTGGCAGTTCAGTGTGTGTAAAAAGTAAAAACCATTCTTTTTATTTATTATTATTTTTTTTGTCATTGTCTTTTATTTATTCTATACCTTGATCAAAAAGCTTAAGAGGCATCTCTTTTTTTTCACACTTATACTGAACTCTTTTCACTATTATTCTCGTAATTCTAAACATAGGGTCATGTATGTACTTATTTCAATTATCAAAATGCTATTACTGTTCTAACTGATAATATATTCATGGTTAGTAATTTGACTGATACGTTTGACTCTTATGCACTAACTCGTAGATATTATTTTATTCCATACCTATCTGTATCCATGAATCATTAATTCAATAATTAATTCATGGGCGAACAAAAGGAACCGCCCAATGCTCCTTGTCTTCATTATAGTTTTCTAGAAGGACTGAAAGATGCTGATAAGTCCAACTGGTCAGATCTCAGATCATTCAAAGTCAAGGCAATCTCAATCTTTACTTGGAATTCTGAGTCCAACCCACTTTTGCAACTTTCCAACTATCCAAGACTACCTTTTGCAAGAACATTGACTATTACAGACGAATATTTCACCTAAACTGCAAATGGTTCAAGGAGAAAAAAAGTGTAAAGAAAGAGGGCAACATGAAGGAGGCAGTGGTGCTTTACACCACCCCTGGTGCTGGCCATTTGGCGCCGATGGTATCTCTGGCAAAACTCTTTCAAAAACATGGCTTCTCAGCCACTGTCGTAACTTTCAATCATCCCCTCAGACCAGGTAAGGCAGACCAAGATGTTTCAAGCCTTTCCTCAGCTAACCCCACTATCTCATTCCATGTCCTCCCTCAGATCACCACAGGTGAAGATTGTGCAAATCTTGAGCCAACCCTTCTGATGCGCTCCGTCCTCAAGGCACAAAATATAAACTTCCAAAACTACATAACAGATTTGTCCAAAACCAGCTCTGTTAGGGCTATCATGTTTGATATCTTTTGCACGCCTGCACTTGACGTAGCAAGACAATTGAGTATCCCGACTTATTTTTTCACACAATTTGGTGCCTCTGCCATGGCATTCTTCCTTAATCTTCTTGAATTCGACACAACTAGTGCTCTTTCACTAAAAGATTATGGGAATAATCCAATTAATTTTCCAGGTCTCCCGCCAGTACTGGCTTCTGATTGTCCATCATTCCTTTTAGACCGTAAAACTGATCCATACAAATCTTTTATTCCAAATATACTGAGTTTAGTCAAATCAGATGGTATCCTTATGAATACATTTCAGTTACTCGAACCAAAAGCAATCTCTGCTCTTAGAGAAGGTCTCTGTGTGCCCAGCTTTAACATGCCACCAGTATACAGCATTGGCCCACTGCTCAACAAAACAGGAGAAAAAGAAACAGTGGAGCGGCATGAATGTCTCGAATGGCTGGATTCACAACCCAAAGGTACTGTTGTCTTTTTATGTTTCGGCAGCATGGGTGGTTTCCCTCTTGATCAAATTAAACAAATAGCCATCGGATTGGCGAATAGCGGTCAGAGGTTCTTATGGGTCGTTAAAGTTAATGTCAACATGGATCCGAAAAAGATTCTTAATACCTCTATACCTGAATTTGAACTAGACCAAATACTACCAGAAGGTTTTCTCGACCGCACAAAAAATAGAGGGATGGTAGTCAAAACATGGGCACCTCAAATACAAGTGCTACATCACGAATCTGTTGGTGGGTTCGTGACGCACTGTGGATGGAACTCCATATTGGAAGCAGTGACAGCTGGCAAGCCGATGGTGTGCTGGCCACTTTATGCAGAACAAAGGCTGAATAAGGCAGTTTTAGTAGATCATGAAACAAGGCTCGGTGTGACTATGGAAGGATATGATCGTGGGATGGTGGTGGCAGAAGAAGTAGAGACCAAGATCAGGTGGTTAATGGAGGATGAAGGTAGCAAATTGCTAAAAGAGCACATAAAAGTAATGAAGGATAAGGCGGGTGAGTTGTTGACAGAAGCAAGCCCTACTTCGCAAGTGTTTGTGGAGTTTTTGATGGATTTGGAGAGGCAAAAATTAATGAAGACCAATATTTAAGGAAATGTTTTTGTTTAGTTTTATTAATGTTTTAACACTATTCCTATTTGATCTATACGACTCTGACTCTTACTATAGTTCTCTTTGGTTATTAGTTAAAACAGTTGAACTTTTTTTGCAGTAATTATTAATGTGTTTTTTTCTTCTGGATTAGATGAAGACAAATTTTCAAATACCATACATGAATTGCAAAAATTGGCTATATAGACATCCAATTAAAGCGCACAAACAAATATTGCCAAAAACAACAATCAACACATAAAGCTTCTAAGTGCCCCATTGTTTCTCAAAAATCAAAATGAATCTTTTGATAGACTGACAGGTTACACGACCAATTATTCTTAGCAAGGAAAAAAGAAATATGTGTATGATGCGAAATATCACCGATTGTTTGCGGTTTCACTGATTTTCTGATAAGGTGCAGACCAAGACAACAAGTAAAAATTAACGAAACTAACAATTATTGCTACTGTTTTCTTTTTTTCTTTTCTTAAAGGTGTTCAGATTATTTTGTTACACCGGAACAAGACAAGCATCAAACCCAGATGACAGCACCATCACTAACTTGCTGTTTACACCATGAACCATGCGCATCCACAATACCAGACTCGTATTTTATAAGCTTCCGTCTATTCCTAAAACCACCGGCCCTGTAGTCTCGATGATGAAGGGAGGTAGATGTGGCGGGGCAAGGAAAACGCTTTTGGAGATGTTGATTTTTTTTTCATGGAAAACGAAGAAGGTTGAGGGTCTCACCGCCTTCAGGTTTGAAAATTTGGGTTTATTTCCAAAACCGCAGGCCTGTAGTTCAGAAGAGGATAAACTCTATTTCAGAATGGGATTTCTCTATAAATAAATAGTTTTATTTCAAAAAAAAAAATTAAGGCCAGAGTTGGAAATATATATTTTTTTAAATATATAATTAATTCAACAGAAAATTCAACCCAAGATTTAGCTCAGGTTCCCAATACTCGTCATATTTGGATGGCGGCAGACCTGGAAAACTAATTATATTAGTCGATCATTGAATTTTCTGAATTTTGAGACCGGGGAGTCATTGACAGAAGTAGGCCCTTCTTTACAGGCGTTCATATTAATCGAATAATGAACTAGTTTATAGGTATTTGTTGGAACTTTAAGAGAAGTTTTATAATTTACAAAACACTCGTTTTTGGGCTACAGGGCCTGTGGTTCAGGGAGTAGAACCAATTTTGAAATACACAGAGAGAAAGCTTGTTAGTATTTCTGACCCAGATGACAGTACTATCACTAACCTGCACTATAGGACATGAACCACATTAATTAACAAGCATTCTGGACCAATTATCAGCAAAAGAGTAACGGTATCTTCTTCTAATCCAGAAACAGAAACGGAGAGCATTAGATAGTCACCAACTTTTGCCACTACCAGCAGAGCATTAGATAGTCACCAACTTTTGCAGCTAGTAACTACCACAAATATTCTACTGTTTTAACAACTCAAAAGAGCTATATTAAGAATCATATGTCAAATAGAAATACGGTAAAACATTAATAAACTAATTAAAAGAAACCCATTGCTTAAATTTTTTGTTTTCGATAAATATTATCAAACAACAGTAAGAAAAATGAATGTACAGAGAGTACAGTAGATGTAATCAATTTACGTAGTCCTAATTTTTCAAACGTCTATTAAAACCTGTTATGTGTTTTAATATTTCAGTGTAGTTGTTATTTTTCTCGGTCCGTTCTTTCTTGTTCTATTTGAATCACATGGTTCACATTTTGTGCTCTCTCCTTAATCATCGGCTGCTGGTAAGTTCTATTTCTGCGCACTGTGCACAAGCAATGCTAGCCTGATGCTACCACCACAGGATAAAGCACACTATAGGGAATAAAGTGATATAAAGCGACACTAGGGAATAAAAGGACCTACAGATTTTGCAAAAATTAGTTGCGTATAACTTTTTTTTAGAATAAATTAAAGTTAATGTATTAATTAAAGATCCTGGTCAAAGTTAAATAAAAAAGGAGAACCAGCTGTTGATCTAGTGGCAAAGAACAATGCATCTTGACTGAAAGGTCGCAGATTCGAAACCCGACTGGGAGACCTTTCATAGACATTTAATTTAAAAATAAGTTGGGTGGCTTGACCCCCAATTTATCTTCAAAAAAAAAAGAAGTTAAATAAAAAAGCAGTCTCGAACAAGCTTTAGCAAAAATATAATCACAATGAAATAACAACAGAGGACCAGATGCAAAGAAAGCATTAGTGGATCGAGCTCAAAAGCTTAAATGCTTTTAGTTTAAGCTAACTAATCTCAATAAAAAAAGAAATCAAATATAAAATCGGTTTGCTCTAAATATCATAACAATTGAGTCCATATGGAGCTCAATTCTAATTCTGAGTTCTAATTGATTTGACTCTGTTTAAAGCCGATAGGCAGATTATGTAGACTTCTTTTGATGAAATGTGAATCAAAGGGGCTGTTAATTATTATTTCGTCCCACCAATCTCATTTCATATACACGAAATCGGACGAAGTCACAATAATTGTGCATGTCAGTTCTTTCATCGGAATAACTAACACATACACAGAATCTGCAATAATAAATCTCACATGTTGTAAAATGTGAGGATAATAATAATTGAAGTGTAAAACAACAATTTATTCCAATAATTTGCTGGAAAGATCCACTACTATGCATGCCAGACTTATACAATGCGTAAGAAGTTTAAGAACATATGATCCTAACGGTTGGTGGCATAGTTTCCTGAAACAATTCCTCCTTTTATTTAAAAAAAAGGACCAAAACTTCAATCAATTGCTACAAATAGCCAATGATCCCTTCCTTCTTCCCGAACCTCCGATATCCAATCAACCTCTCAGTACAACTACCACCTATCCAAAACAAATCGTACATAAACTAAAGAGAGGAACATGAAGGATACAATGGTGCTCTACACTGCAATGGGCCCCTCCCATCTCGTGCCAATGGTTGAGCTAGCCAAGCTCTTTCTCTCAAACAACCTCTCTGTTACCATTGTTACCGCTGATCTACCATACCAACCTCTGGTTCAATGGCACAAACTGTGTCCCGCATTTCCCCCGCTAACCCTTCAATTTCTTTCCACATAGTACCTGCCCTTGAATGGGCCAATTATGCAAATATTGCGATTGAAGCTCGCCTTTTTGCTTCTCTTCGTGACAACAAGAGGAACCTACTCGATTTCTTAACTTCGTTCACCAAAACCAACTTTGTTCAAGCAATCGTGTTTGATTTTTTTTCAGCAGTGCTTCGCTCGATGTGGCTCAACAGTTACTTATCCCGGCTTACATTTTCACGGGATTTGGTGCTTCTGATGTTGCTGTGTTTCTCCATGTAACTGAACTGCACAAAACCAACACAGTTAACTAGAAAAATATGGGAAAAACTCTTGTCAATTTCCCAGGAATTCCACCGATTATTGCCTCAGATCTGCCTATGATAATTCTTGACAGTAAAAGCAATAGCTATAAAACCATCATGGAAACCCTGCCAAATTTAGTCAGAGCCTGTGGCATCCTCATCAATAGCTTTGAATCACTAGAACCAAAAGCACTGGCCACTCTCAATGAAGGGTTATGTGTGCCAAGTTGCAAGATGCCGCCGGTTTATTGCATAGGCCCACTGATCAGCCAGCCTGAACAAAAAGAAGGTGTAGGGAGGCATGACAGTTTAGCATGGCTAGACTTGCAACCTAAAAAAAGTGTCGTGTTCCTCTGCTTTGGTACCTATGGTGCTTTCGGATCTGATCAAATTAAACAAATTGCTGTTGGCTTGGAGAATAACAGGCAAAGATTCCTATGAGTTATCAGAGCTATTAAAGACCAGGAAAACATGTACCTGTCAAAGTCAATCACAAGTGCAGATTTAATTAAGCTGATGCCAGAAGGATTCCTTGATAGGACAAAAGGAAAAGGAATGGTAATTCATTCATGGGTTCCTCAGCTCCAAGTGATGCAACATGAGGCAGTTGGTGGGTTTGTGACCCACTGTGGATGGAACTCGATACTGGAGGCAGTGACAGCCGGTGTTCCAATGATATGCTGGCCACTGTATGCAGAGCAAAGGTTAAACAAGTTGGTCGTGGTTGAAGAGATCAAGATTGGTGCCGTCATGGAAGGATACGATGAAGACATTGTCAATGCCGACCAAGTAGAAGCCAAGGTCAGGTGGCTGATGGAGTCAGAAGGCGGGAGAATAATCAAAGAGCGTGTGGCGATGCTCAAAGATAAGGTGGCTGAGGCACTCAGAGAAGATGGTTCTTCTTCAAAGGCGTTAATGCAGTTTGTGACAGATTTAAGAGGAACAAACACAGAAGAAAAATGTAAATCTAAACGAGTGTACCTCTCTAGAAGAAAATAGACCAAAATAAGCATCGTTTCATTATGATGTAATAAATTGCAAGTTTTCCCTTTGTATGCTTAATCTATAACAGTACTATGCCAATTACCTCATAAAACTTGTAATTTTCATTTTTTTTTCGTTTATTCTATTCACAATCCTGATCTATTCATTGCTTTGAGCCTTATTTTATTTATTTATTTTTAATGACACGATGGGAATCAATCCTCCGATCTTATTTTCAGATAAGAGACTTATTTTGTCATTATGTTGTGTTTGGACAAGGATGAACAATTAGTTCATGAACAAGGATTGTGAACAAAAACTAGGATGAATAGCTAGTTCGTGAAAAAGAAGATGTTTGGAAGATGGGTTAAGAACAAAAATTGAGGAAATGAATATAATAATAATAAATTTTTTTATTTGTTTACCGATTAATTTCTAATTTAATTTTCTTAGTATTAACATGGTAATTAATTATGATGATTTTGAATTTATGACGGTATTGTAATTATAAAATTGAATAAATAAAACAATATTGAACTATTTAAGTAAATGAGGAACAATAGTTCGGCCCCACCAAATACAAATTTATATATAACATTGACCATTGAGATCTAACCTTTTTTTTAATATTTTCTCTTTCCTTGGTCACGTGTGTTTAGCCCTACCTCATCATTTTTTAATATTATTAATATTATATTTGTGTAAAGGAGCACAATGGCTCGGCCCTTGTTCCGGCATCTTGACGGAACAAGAAGCCTGCGAACTAGTCTTGTTCGTATTTTGTTTGGCTTCCGCCTGTTCGCTTTAGTTCGCGAATTAGGCTGTTCGTGCAGGTGCCAAACCGCCTGAGATCTCTAGACTCTCGAGTATAAATCCATACTGAATACTGGTGTTCAAGATTAGGTACTTCTAAGTTGCAAAGCAAATAAAAGCCATGAATAAAGAACAGTTTTTTTACAATGTACATATATATACAACAGGAATAATAAAAGGCGCTGATAAACACAAGAACGGCTAAACTACAAGTCCTGCATATTTTCACATTTCATGAGAAGTTCATAACTGAACGTAATCATCCACAGCTATAACAATTAAATGCTAGGCAGCTTATGATTGGAAGAGAGTTACAGTCGCAATATATCCATTTTTCATCACCTGACAGTTGCCAAAAGCATACAGGTGTTATCTTCAATGGCAATTAAAAAATTAAGGACTCCAGAAGAGTAAAATAAATGCCAGATTTACACAAAATGTATGTACAGGAAACCATAAACAAATGTCGTTCAAATGGGTAAGTGTAAAATAGAAAACAGATACCTCAAAAGCTATGTTCTGGAAACCATAAACAAATGTTGAACCAAATGGGTTGTTCATGGATCCTTGGGTCTGAATCGCAGCACGACCACCATCTCCCAGTATCTCCTGAAATATGAATGTGAAATCTTTAATATACAAGTTAGGATAAAAAATAAATAAACCAAATTAAGCGCATATGCCAGTACAATCACACAACCTTCACTTGCTCCCATTTGGTCCTTCCGGTGATACAGTTTTTGGTTGTAGTACCAGGTTGAACAGCTCCTTCAGCTGAAAATTAATGGGGGAAAAATGATAGTAAATGCACTTCCCAAATTTTATCAAAATGGAAAAAATAATTTATCTTTAAAAAGACATACTAACTTTCGGTGTCATATATAACGAAGTTACACTTCCTATAAGAGTTAAAATCAGAGTGCCCAGGAAAATTTGTGTGCAACACAAACTTCTTTATCTTGTGAGTCTGCCATGTAAATGTAGCATATCACCTTATTAGCTATCTTATATTAAATAATAAATTCCCAACATGCATTAAGGTCTAAAGCAGTACCTGACCATCAAATAGAATATCAATGCCACGAGAAAAATAATTGTAGAAGTAATCACCACACAGAGTAGTTCTTGGCCTTGGATCTGAGGCTGAATGTATCACCATTTGGTCAACCTAAGTATAGAAAATACGCAAGTAATATAAAATCAGAAATATCAAAAGTAGGAAGCAAGAAAAAACAAGAGTAAAGAAGGAAACCTGCTTCTGATGGATCCCGCAAGGACGACCCAGTTCAGTCCATACATCCTGAAAATAGCAAATAAAACCAACAAACAAATGAGAAAACAAGTTTCTGGTGGTATTAAAATTATGGAAAACACATGCACACTCACCTGAGGTGAGGCACCGAAAGGAATATGCTGACTACCAACAGTAAACCATAGTCCATCTCCAAGCTGAAAATATAATAGGGAAGCATGGCATACAAATCAACATAATTCTTACAAGAAATGCAATAATAGATACAGGCTATACTTCTTTCTTCATCCTTTTAAACTTCAATAATTCAGAAATGATAAAAATGGACACTAAATTTGTACAGGAGAAAGTTAGACCTTTGCATGAACCTCTTCCATGTAAAGGTCGCCAGCTGGCAAAGGTGGGACTACTGCCCTATCCATAGAGGATCCAACACCAACCTTGCCATCTGAGGACCCATCAAAAATAGACACACGACATGTGACAGGTGTTGTCCCATCAGGGAACTCTAGAGGTAGTTCTGCTAGCACTGTGAATCAAAAGTACGAACAATAGCTGAAAAAAGAACCCAATGAATTGCATTATATGAAAATGTGTAGGAGCTGGAAAATTGAGGTTTCATGATTACCTTCACCTTTATTGAAGAAGTTAGTATATTGACCGGGGATCGGAAAAGCAAAGGACAATCCCTGGTATAAGGTAATAAAATGAAAATCAGCACAAGAAAACAAAGGGAACTATTTAACAGTGTATGTATGTATAGTTGCATACCGGGTAAAAGAGAGTATATATTCCTCTTTCGTTGTCATAAATTCCAGGGAATGTTGGGCCAAAGAGAGCATATACTGCGGCAAAGGTTGCTAATGTTGAGGGCCCACTGCAAAGGGAAAATAACATATGGCAAATGCTAAAAATATTTAAAAAATATCCTGACAAAATAGTACACATTTTACCATCTGAAACAATGTTTTATAGATTCGAGGAGCATGCTAAAAATTACTGACCCAATTAAGGATGTTGCATAACGCATTTGCAATCTTTTTACATCATATATCTCAATTAATCTCAGTCTCTGAAAAAAAAAATTAAGAAGCACAAGATGGTTAAGGGAAAAATTACCAAAAATAAACTAAAAAACTAATAATAAAAACTCAGGATATAAGAACTAACAACTGGCTGAAGATACTGCATTTTGTTACATAAGTACAAAGATGCAGATAATACTTGCAGGAATCATCATTTTTCAATGCAAAAAAGTACAAAAATAAAGTACCTGTGACCAAGGTTCAAATCGAAGATGAAAACCATGATCTGGAAAGCTTATAACTATATCCAGCTTTAGAGGCTCCTAACAAAAAAAAAATTAATATAATGGATAAGAAATTGGGTAAAAGAAAAGGCTGGAAGGAAAAAGAAATATATGTTATCTACGTGACTTTGGCAAATATTTGATTACAATTTACAAGAATTAATAAACAAAAAGCTAAAGCACAAGCAAATACCTCATCAAAATACTTCACATGGACTACATCATAGATATTCGGCTGATGCTCAATTTGTGCAAATGCATCAGAAATAGGCATTCCTGTGTCAATATAAGATCCATAAATGTTACAGAACAAGTAAAAAGTCGGCGTATTTATATCACCAGACACACAACAAACTAATTAACTAAAATGTTTTGTCCTAACTTTGTTTCGGAAGCTAATCAACAAAAAGTGCTCACCCTTATGGTAGTAAATTATATGAACTTTTGAATAAATACAAGGTCAGCTATAAGCCTCTCCTCATCAAATTATGATAATTTTATGGCAAGATGACAGCACAGAAGAACTCAGACAGATAAGTTTGTTGGGATCTACAGTGTCACAATGGCAATTCAGGAGAACTTTCAGGGCTATCTATGGACCTTACATTACACGGGCAGCTCAAATGATTTAATTATAATTGGTGGGAGTTAATAAAGTCGGTTTAGTACCACAAAAAAAAGTATGAACAGCTCAGACAAATTACAATCTCCACCTTTTTCAGTTACTATAATGGCATAATTTCAATATCGGCAACCATTTAAAGTACAGCACTGATCATCACTACAACATAAAAAACTTAAAAAGAAACAAGCAATGTTTTGTACATTAATATACCACCTCCAGAATTTCCATTTCCACACAGTGCTGCAATTCAGCTAGCCCAAAACGTCGAAACAGAGAAGAAACAAGAGAGGGAACATTATAAGCAATGCACCAACTCAAATTGTTTCCTCTCATTTCCCTCAATTTCTCTAATTTTGACCATTCCTTTTACTTAAAACCAAACGATTATACCAATCTCCATCTCGTTACATCACTAATCATGATTACAACACCATACCTAGATTATAGGGGCCAATACCCTGTCCAGGGCGAAGTTCGAGAGTGATCGCTCCCATGGCGGTGCCTTCGCACCTCCGCCTGACCACGGCCGCCACAGTAGCGGGTCCCACGGCCGCCCCACTACCTCCGGCGCTACCTGCCCTCTGGTATTGTTGCATATCGGAGGGATTCTATCTCGATCGAAAGAAAGTCGAAACAAAGAAAGAAACCCTAGCTTTTGATCTCGTTTTTAGTTAGCTCCTCTCTCTCTCTTTGCTTTGCTTGTCGTTTCCCCTTCCGTCTCCCGTTGCCTTCTTGTTCTCACCACTTCGTGCTTGCGTCTTTAATTAACTAATAATATATGCTTGAAGATTGTTTGTGTCCGTTTCTCTGATGTTTCGTGTGCTTTGTCCCTGTTTTTAAAGGTCCACTAGTCAGGTATGGTTTCATAACGTAACAGGCCTGGCCCAGAATTAAGTATCGCTTTTTGTTTTCTGATTATAATCTGAATTTAAAATTTTAATACCTCGTTTTGTGCGGACTATTTTGATTAATTTTAATTTAAATTTTGATTTTAATGTTATCCTCATTACTGGCGTGGAAATTATTGGGGACATTTTTGTTTTTAAGAAAATATAACTTAAAACTGGGGTTGCCTTAAACTTCTCTCCGGTAGAAAGATTATTGATTGCACAAAAAAATTAAAAATAAAAAGTATTTTGAGGATTGCTAGAATACTATGCATAGCACGGATGGACTTCGTGCTACGTGTTCGTTCTTGTATTTTATGCTTCAAACATTCGATCCAAACCGTTCAGTATCTTCTCCATATTGAATCTCATTAGAAACCAAATTTTATATATTTTCGATTTTTTTTAGATTTTTAGAAAAATCTTGATCTAATTAATTCGGGACCTCCATTATTATTGGTTTCAAAAAATATGAAAAAAATAGTAAAAAAATTTAAAAAATGTAAAATTTGATTTCCAATGAGATTTCAATATGGAGAAGATATTAACTATTTGGATTGATCGTTTAAAGCATGAAATTCGCAAATCAAATGCGTAAAATAGGCTCATCCGTGCTATGCGTAACATTTTAGCAATTCTCAAATAATTTTTATAATAAAAGTTGTATATTCAGTAAAATTTAGCCGCAAATAAATATACGCTTTAAAACGCTAAATTCTTTTTTTTTTATTATTGGCTCGGTAGAACCAAAGATTAGAAAGGTCAAGAGCAAAGGTTGTAGCAAAAGAAATTACGTGTCACAGGTGTCATGTGTTTGCACGGCATGCCATATACCCTTCATCATTCCAAATAATTTTAAAAAATTATTAAAAAAATTCAAATTTTTCACTGCTAAATATATAAATTATAATATCCTACACACATTATTTTTTTTGTACAAGTTTATTATTAATTTATTAATAAAAATTTAATTTGCTTTAAATTATAGTTTGATCCCGATGTTATATCGTCCTAATAATGGTTCAATAAATTGGATTATCATGACGTATGCGCTGTTTAATCCCATAATAATATGCCCATTTATGCTATCTCCCTTTATATTCAGTTGATTATTCTCATTTACCTTCTAATGACTTGCTCCTAGCCGTTGTGATGCTCTCCGATTATATATGTAGTTCAATGTTTCCATCAACATACTTGCCAAAAAGCGGAAGAAACGTATAAGATACATGCGATATATAAGGTTTATAATACAAAAAACTATCAAAGTCCATATTTTATTCCTTGGAGTTGTATAATACAACATTTTCTTTGCCAAAAATAAATTCATTCTGATAAATAATACTTGGTTATTTTCTTTTATCAATTGGAAATAACCTAGACCATCTGATCTGATTGAAATAAAAAAGGGGCGGTAATGGACCTGTACAGTTCAGACTCCAAATCCTTTCCCTCATGGTTTCTGTTCTCACTCGACCCCTTCTCTTCACAGGTGCAACAGATAGTGTTCTAAATACGTGCCGTACCGTGTCAAGCACGTCGTGTCCGGATCATTTGTCGTGTCGTGTTGTGCCGTGTCTAAATATTTCACATGCCGTGCCGTGTTGTATCTAAATTCTAAGAGTTGGACATGACACGTCTAAGGACACGGCACGCCTCGTGTCCTCGTGCCGTGTTATGACGTGTTTTCTTTAAATGTGTCGTGCCGTGTCGTGTTTGAACACGTTTGAATTTCATAAAATATAGTTATATACCTATGTTTATGGATGAATTGGACATTCAAACTATGAAATTATCGTTAAAAATAGACAATATATGAATTTTTCTTATTATTTAATAAAATTTACCATTTTTAATTCTCATTATAAACTTGTTATGTCTCTTGAGTTGTGTCGTATCGTGTCTCGTGCCGTATCGTGTTGTGTCGTGCCGTGTCTTGTGCCGTATCGTGTCGTGTTTCTTGTCGTGCCGTGCCGTGTCTAGATAATTCGCGTGTCGTGCCATGTCGTGTCTATGCTATCAAAATTGGACACGGCACGCTTAAGTTCTCGTGTCGTGTCATGTCCGTGTTTTACCGTGTCGTGCCACCTCCGTACCGTGTCATGTTGTGCCGTGTTCAGACACACCGCGTTTTTTTTAGAACACTAGCGACAGAGCACAATGGGGCTGAACCCTCAACCGGATCTTTTAACAGATTCAGTTCTGAATCCGTCAAGTGGATTCGTAATTGGCCGATTTTAATCTTCTCTCCAATCTCATGGCTGCGTGGTAAGCAAGTCGAGAATAGCACTACCATGTTCAACTCTTGATCGTCGAACTTATAATTATATTTGTGCGATTATTTTTTAGGGAAAATTATGTCAGGGTAGATAATAGAAGTGAGACGTAGCACTTCGAAGGAACATATAGACATGGTGGTGATCTGAGGCAAACAAAGAAGAGATGGTTACAGTTAGAGAGTGATTGATGACAAATTCTAATAATTTCTTCTTAATTGTATTCAATTATTAAATTGAAACTAAACCAGTCATGACTACGTACATCTGCTTTCCTGAAACAAAAAAAAATAATAATAATAAATTAATTAAAATTAATAACAATCAAACAAACTCTTAATTCAGAACAACACTAGTGCAGAACTACCACAAGAAATAGTGGCTCCACAGTCCACACAAATAACAGAATTGCAAAACCACCACAACAACAATTGAGAAATAGAAACCAGTTTTATATCCCATCTGATAAAAACAGTTCCTTTCTTCTCTCTTTATTGAATTTTATCTACTTCAAAAGGACAGGGAGGGACGCCAAGGGTGATGCCAGCTTGGATCTCACCCCATCCAAAGAGATGCCAGGGCTTCTCGACACACCCGCCAAGCACTACCTTCTCGCCCTTGCTGGTACAAATTGGGGTCATCAATAAAAGCTTTACCAGGTTATTGTTGACCACAACAATCCTGTCACCGGTACACATGGAACTGATGTTGAGCAAAGGTCTTTCTCCCTTGGTTAGCTTAGATATGTTTTCTGAACCTTTTGTTCTCACACAAAGCAACTTCCTCAGGAGGTGGAATTTTACCTATTGGATTTATTTCAATTGCATTATTAATTTATTATATCAGAAACCATTTGATGGGGTCATAACGTAAATTAATGCAAAATTTATAGGATATCATGGTAGCCAACAACAGTAGAAAGTACAATATTTATATTTTTTAATAACAGAAAATTGTTTCTCGTATCTTTGCAAGAAAGTTTGCTGTGTATTCTATGTTAGAACCTACAAAAATTAAGTTAATATTTCCAACATATTCTATTGCTAGATAGTTTACAACATGTTATACTCTGCACATTTTTTTTTGTTAGGAAAGACTAAGTAGGCACATCTTGGAATCAGCTCAACACAATCAGGAAGAGAGCCAACTGAGCCAAGCACCTAGCCCACTAGCTTGCCAAACATTGCCCTTAAAATATTACCATATGTTCAAACTGCTTGGATATTTATTTAATAAATCATTAGTTTATAATAATTAATATAATATTAAAATAATAATTAACATAAATTATTTTTATTTGAACTGAAAGCACAGTCCATATAAAAGGAAACATGGTGGGCTATAGCTTAGTTGAATGGGGTCAAAAGCACATAGCGGGACCCGCTCACAACTCATGTCTCCTTTTTTTTTAATATTTCCAATAGCGCCAGACTCGCTAATTCTAGCATTTTGCAAAAAGCTAGTATCGGTTTTTAGTATCGATTTTATCGGTTTTTCAAAAACTGATATTATGACACCATTTATATAATTCCGATTATTTTTAGAATATTTTCGAAATTCGTAAATATTTTAATATTATTTTTTATTTTTTCGGTATGAAAGACCTTACCTTTAAAAATAAGGCTCGATCCTTTTAGGCCTTTCGAGTTTTCGGAGGCCGGACTTAAAGGGCCGAATTAGATATTTTTTTTAATCTTAATTTAGTATCGCGTCATGTCATTTGAAAATCTAAAAATGAATAAAATGTGATTAGATATTATAATTATATTATAAAAAATTGAAAATTCATTACTGTCATCTGCAGTTTTGTCATCTCTTGCCATCGCTAAATAGAAAGTGAACACATAAAATAGACAAGGTGAACATATATGGCAGTTATCATTTCTATATAAAAATCTGAACAAGGGATGACAACACTTATTTGTTTGTAAGTGTTCACTTTGATCATCTATATGTTTATCTTGTCTATTTTATGTGTTAACTTTGTGTTTAGCGATGGCAAAGAATGACAAAACTAACGGTTATCATTTATGTAAAAAAATTAAATTCAAATATAAATACAAATAAATTTGAGTCCAGTTGTTCTTAACCTTGGCCCGACTCTTAAGGCCCAGCCCTTTGAAGCCTCCGATTATTAAAATTTGAGCATGGCCCTTCCTAAGTCCGTGTCATTAGCCCGTCTTAAGCCCTTGCAAGGATCAACCCGACCGGACTTTCAGCCAAGAGGCTTTTGGCATACCTCTAGCTAATGTTGCGTAATTGATTCAAACAAATTATATATATTCACACTTCGTACACAACTATATTTTGTAACAAGTTTAACTATTCAAAAGTTTAACTCATATATACTAAAATGGAAATACATACAAAAATAGTTAGAAATGATATTGTCGTTAACTGTTCGAAAACTGTTCTGCTTTGCACTTCAAATATTTAATCAGATGGACTAATAAATCTTATTTGCTAATTACTCGATTATTAGTTTAAAGTGCACTAGATAGAATGCATTTTGACTGAATCTATTTGAACCACTTCCAATACCAATGGCAACATATTACCTTACATAGTAAATAGAAACTATTACAAAATGTAAAACTACCTGTACTAGTGCCCTTGATCCGAGAACAAAGTTTTTTTTAACGAGAAATCAAGAGTCACTTGACCCGGTATGATGTCCCTCAACAGAGGAGACATAATGTAAATTTTTCTAGAGCATGCATGGAGGCACATAATGGCTATGGCCAATAAGCATACATAGCAGCAAGCTATGCAGTCTGAAAGCATCATTAAATTATATTTTAAAAAAAATCCAAATTTAATAATAAACCTAGTTAGTTTGAAATAATGTCATGTGCTCCACAAGTTGGAGTTAGTTAATGGATAATTAGATATGGTCTATCTACTCTCTTCAGCTTAATTGGCCAGAAATGCAGAATATTAATGCACCTCCCATGTGATGAAAATGCAATGCCCAAATGCAACTAAACAACAAAAATTAAAAATTGTATCTCTACTATTATATTATTCTTTTTAAAGGTTGTTTTCAGCAAGCTGTCTATTGTCTTACCTACATGTCCCTTAAATGTCTCCCGCAAAGAAAAGAAAAATATTAAAAGAAAAAGAAATCATGAGTTATGAGCTAGCAGAAATGCACCGTAAGTTTCTTTTAATTTACGTGTCCAAGGACACTTTTGCACACTACAATACTTTTTCTCCATCTAGAATGATGCTTTCTTTTTACTTTTTTTTAAGAAGTTTATTCTATGCGGATTTACAATGCAAATTGTTCTTATCTTAATAACTCGTGCATAACATGGGTAACAGAAGCAGAATCGCATACGGACGGCGCTCGTATCTAATTTTTTATAATTTCTTAATTTCTTTTGTTAGGGAAGTGAAAGCCAATTCTTCATGCAAAAGGTAAAGCAGAAATATGCTAGTTTTAGCATCTTCGAATTAAGGCAAAAAGGAATGAACAAGAATAAAAAAAATACAGCCACCCAAAACCGAGGAAATTGAGAATTTTTCATCCAAAAATAAACTTTTCTATTTTTGCCACCAAAAAATTCAAATTTCTTCTTTAAATACCACTTTTTTATTTTAAATAAAAGAATAGTTAGATAATAGAAATACATTTTTTTTTACTATTATGCCCACGCACCCAACATAAGAACCAGTCAATCAAAATCCAATCGAATCCAATCTCCTCATATGTTCTTTTCTCTCGCATGAACATTCAAGCGAAGTAAACATAGCTTTGGCAAAAACAGATAAGGAGATTGTGTTTTATTGGGTTATAATCGATTGGTTCTAATGTTGGGTGAGAGGGTATAATAGTCAGAAAATTATATTTCTATTAGTCAACTATTATTATTTTCATTTAAAAGGACAATGTGGCATTTATAGAAGAATTTTGAATTTTAATTTGGGTGGCAAGAATAGAAGATTTTACTTTTGGGTGGAAAATTTTCAATTTCCTAAATTTTAGATGGCACAGAAAATTTTTTGAGAAATGCTAGTGTCCAATATATAGGACGGATGGGTCCGTCCAATATGATCGTTTTCACTTTTTTAAATTTCAAATGACCGATCCGAACTATTCAATATGTTCTCCATATTGAAAACTTACAAGAAACCAATTTTTATATTTTTTCGAAATTTTTACTATTTTTTTAGTATTTTTGAAAATTCATGATATAAACCTTATAGATCGTCCAATAACAACGATTTTCTAAAATACCAAAAAAAATAGTAAAAAATTTCGAAAAAAATATAGAAATTAGTTTCTTATAATTTTTCAATATGGAAAACATATTGAACGGTTCGGATCGGTCATTTGAAATTTAAAAACGTGAAAACGATCATATTGGACGGAGCCCATCCGTCCAATATATTGGACTCTAGCATTTCTCAAAATTTTTTCCAAAAAAATAATGTCACTTCCTTTGTTGCAAGGTAAAGATGTATTAAGATGTGTTTTTCTCATGCTACTGTTTAAATATTTATTATGTGATATTAAAAATTAATACTACTAGGATGTACAACGTTGTAAATATTTATGTTAAAAGTAAAATAATAAAAACCCATAAGAACTTACAAATAGGCATGTATGTATCTAAAGAAAGACAAGAAAAATAGAGTAAAATGTTGATTTTTTTTTTTATCGCAAAGTTTTTCTTTGTAGGCCATTTCTGTTAGACAACAAATGTTCTTGAGTTATTATATAAACATCAGAAGAATTTAAACAATATTCCAATAATACCTACATTGTCGAATTCATAAGTTCTGAATTCATAATTATATATTTATTGATACGTAAAATTAATTATTTTGGCTATATGGAGAAAAGTATAGATGTGATGCTTGAGAAGTAACATTTTTTAAACAAAGATGAGGCTCATTTGAGTTTCAAACTTGAGACTTTTCATTAAAATTTTAAAATAATTTTAGCAGCGAAATCAAAGACTAACTATTTCGGGTGCGTTTTGGATCGCCTAAGAATAAAATTAACATTAGTTATTTGGAGTAAAAAATATTATTCCTTAACGATCGAGAATAAATTTTTTGGGAATTTAGAGTGTTATTTTTAATTGGAACAATATCCGGAATAAAATTTTATTTTTCTTGTGTGTTTGGATCATTTTTTTAGTCCAGATTTAAAAATGGTCCCAATAACTTCTTAATATGCATTAGAATGATAATCCAAACACATTAGCAATAATAATTTTTTTCGAATGTTGGACCACTTAAAATACCACTATAAATTTCTAAAAAAACTTATTCTTGATCGCTTAAGAATAATATCTTTTATTCTGAACAACTAATCCAAATTTGATTCTTAAAGGGGGCGTTTGAATCGCCTAAAAAAATATGAGGATTAGTTACTGGGACTAAAAAATATTATTCTTAAACGATCAAGTTTGTAGATCCAGAATGTTATTTTTAAGAGGTCAAATATCTAGAATAAATTTGTATTCCTATG
The DNA here is from genome assembly GCA_027562975.1 of Rhynchospora breviuscula. Taxonomy (NCBI): domain Eukaryota; kingdom Viridiplantae; phylum Streptophyta; class Magnoliopsida; order Poales; family Cyperaceae; genus Rhynchospora; species Rhynchospora breviuscula. The sequence goes on along the minus strand of CM050400.1, from coordinate 12,779,548 downwards.
ATGTTTGGATCATCCTTTTGATCCAGATTAAAATGTGGTTCTAATAACTTTTTAATCCTCATTAAGAAATGATCCAAACACACTATGAATAAAAATTTATTCTGAATGTTGGACCACTTAAAAGTAACACTCTACATCTCTAAAATATTTATTGTTGATCATTTAGAAATAGTAATTTTTACTCCGAATATTAATCCTCATTTTATTCTTTTGCAATCCAAACGTCCCCTAATTTTGTAGCCACGTTTGTTAGGCAGCTCTTCATATGCTTTATAACCCAATTCTAAGCGCTTCTTTTTTCTTTTTCTTTTTTTTTTTTTTGAGGAAAGAAGCCCGTAGGCTAATTCTAAGTGCTTCTACATTACTATTGGTGTGTTAACAATTCAGCCCTCATTCTTTAAAGATAATAAAAATATAAAAAAACAAAAACGACCCATTTCTTCTTTTAAAAAAGAAAAAATACAACGACCCATTTCTTCTTCTGAAAAAAAGAAAATAAATAAATAAATAAAAAACGACCTCTCTAACCACGTGGCCCCACCGACCCATTTCTACTTCTTTCCACCCACATGGTCAGCACCATGATCCGAACGACCCGGTCCGGTCCAACCCAACCATCTTGTCCCGGTCCAAATCGTCTCCTTGTCCCACCCGGCCCCACCTGTCTAGTCCTGAACCGGCAGTTGCCTTTTTCTCTGCCACCCACACTGCCTACACAACACACCTCAGCTTCCTGGCCTCCCCCAATTAATCTATTCCTCAAAAATCAAAAGCTAATTCTGGTCTTTTGCTACACCTATTGTGTTGTGGTTCTTCTAGCGGGTTATAACATCACATAAAAAAAAAATGCTCTCTTTGAGTATTTAGTTAGCATTATAAGTTATTTATTTTCTTAAATAAGTCAATTTTTATTGTTTGAAGAATATTAAGAGAAATTCTGAAATTACTACTAAGTTATTGTTTGGTAGTGGAGTGTGACCCGCTATACAACTGAATACACCAATGTAATGTAGAGTTTGACACGTATTGAACAAGTGGACCTGGATTCTCTCACTGCTCCATACCTTCCGTTCCAAGACTCAAAAAGACTATATAACAAGTTTCTTTGGTCACTATCAATTAGAAACAAACACAAGCCCTTTTTATCAAACCCCTTGTATCAAACTAGAACTAGAATCCTATCAGCTAAAGCAAACACAACAAAAAGGAATTAGAAGGACTCTTTTCTAAGGTTCAATCAAATTGTTGAAGTTGAGTTGAGATGGAAGGAAAATCAAGCTATGGTGGCAACATGGAGTATCTCAAGGCAACTGAGTTGAAGCTCGGACCACCTGGGACTGACACACAGGCCACATCGGGAGTTTCTACATGGCCGAAGAAACGGGCCATTACAGGACCTAATGAGCAACATACAAAGTCTAAGTAAGCCAACATCCAAATTATTTTCACAATTGATGAAATTGTGTTACAATTAGGTATATACGTTATCTAATGTTCTTCTTCTTGGCATATTTATGGAATTATGGTATTGCAGGGTACAAGTGGTTGGATGGCCGCCAGTACGTCCACAACGTATGAATAGTTTTCGTGCTAGAAGAAATGAAACAGTTGATGAGAGTGGTGGTGTGTATGTGAAGGTTAGCATGGATGGGGCTCCATACTTGAGAAACATAGATCTTAAGATTCTTCATGGCTATAAAGAGCTTAGGACTATATTGGAAGGCATGTTCAAATGTTCTTCACTAGGTAAGGAGCAATAATATGTATTGTATATATTTTAGTCGGATAGATTTAAATTGGAACAATTTTGTGCTCTTTGTATTAATTATAATTGGTTTGTTGTGTTTGTCTTCTAGGAGGGGCAGAAGGGTATGATGAGGAAGGATATGCCATCACATATGAAGATAAAGATGGAGATCTGATGCTTGTTGGAGATGTACCGTGGGAGTAAGTATTGAATTTTATTTTATTTTATTTAGATTAGCTCATCTCTGGTCATGAAATTGGTTCCAAATAATAAGTGTTAACTCATCCAAAAATATTAATAATAAGAGAGAGAAGATACAAACGGCAATAAAGAGGAAACAATAGCAACTTGCATTGTACTACACGTATGCTGGTTTTGGGTTAGCATTAACAGATAGGACCACAAAATACAGTTGGCAAGTAAATTGATTAAATTTTCTTGTGGATTTGTAGGATGTTTGTATCTTCATGTCAGAGGTTGCGGATAATGAAGGGATCTGAAGCTAGAGGTTTAAGCTGATGTGAACAATACTTCAAAAATTAAAATGAAATCGATTTTAATTTAGAAAACAGTTATAGAAGAAAGAAAGATGCTATATGTATATTTTCCCCTCCTTTTGGCAAATTAGGACTTTCAATTTTCTTTTTTATTTTTTGGGTCATTTTTATGTTTTTCTCATATATATGTTATGTTTTTGAGTATCAATTAGAAGAGGCAGAAAAGTGATATATATATGAATATACAAAAGAAGATTGTAAGGAATAGTCTTGTGTAATATATAAATTTTGCAGCGATTTCTATTGAAATTGGTAGGATTAATTCTTTGTACAGGGTAGAAATTTGTGAGTAATATTACAAACACTTCAATGAAAAACGCATGTAATGTATTGTGGTATACATTCTTCTATTCAATATTATTATATCACAAATTCTTCTTCACGCTGACATTCTTTTTCTTACAGCCCCTTGATTCATGAAGACCGTCTATACGCTATATATTATTCCTCTAACAAAAGAAAACATATCTAATTTTTAATTTATTATAAACAAGTTTATGCTTTATTAAAAATATCAGTATAATATATTTTAAAATTTATTCAACTATTCGTCGTAATCCGCCGGAACGAGTCAGAAAATTATACAACGGATTCAAAAGATGGGTCCGGATTTTAGAAATTTTCGAGATGAATTACTAATTGTAATAATTTGATGGACCCCATGACATTTTTGTCACTAATTTAAATTCTAAAGAAAATGTAGAAAAGTTAGCTACAACAAATCCTGTTGTGGTTCTCCAGTTAACACGTCTCCCCGCCAAAACCAAGCCACTCTCTCTCTTTCAAACCACCTCACAATCTCACTCTCTTATCCCCTCTTCCCTTTTCCTCTCGCATTCCCTTTTCAATTCGCCACTCGATCAATTCATTCAACTCCTACCAATTAAAACACAATTTTTTTTTATTCAATACCAAATGGAGTTCACAAGGGTTTCAATTTTTCTAACGAATCAGACAATGCTAGCCCCCTTTCTCTCTCCTTCCAAAGCCCCTTTGCTTGTGCGCAAGTTTTTCTCTTTAATTTGCCTTTATTTTCTTTTTTTTTATGTCTCTTTTTGGCTTTATTTTGTGTTATTTCTTGGTAATGATTAAAAAGTGAGTGGGTGAATCAATGTAGGGAAGCAATGCTAGGAAAAGCCGAGTGATTTGCTCAAAGGTACTATTAAATTAAGTTATTATAAGAAAAAGTAGTATGAAACTATCAATTCAAATATCCGATTGTAATCTTTCATATCTTGAGGGATTTTATGTCGCATTATCAATTCATGAGTCCATTTAAAATAAGAAAAGAACAATTGGAAAATCTTATGATGCATAGTTATTATATATTGTTTCTCAGGGAGACCAGATGACAGTATCAATCACTGGGGCTACTGGATTTATTGGAAAAAGATTGGTTCAGAAGTTAATTTCAGGTTGGCCTTATTGAAACTCAAAGCCAAATTTAAAAAAAAAAAATAAAGAAACTTATCATGTATTTTAGAAATGTTGACCTTGGGAGCACCACCCAGTTTTATTTTGAAAATGAAACAGAAATTTTTTTTTTTAAAAAAAAAAACCCAAACTCTACACTTCAACAAATTACAGACACATCCAATAAGCAACAACACTAATGACACTCTATACTGAATCAAGAGATAACCTAAAATACCTCAAATGTTGGCCTATTATATTCCTGACTAGAGAATAATAATAATGCAGATGATCACAAGGTGCGTGTGTTAACAAGATCTAAGTCAAAGGCACAAGTTGTATTTCCTGGTAAGAAGGTAATGATCTTTTTTTCTACTTGCTTTCCGAGAAATACCGTCTGACTTTTGGAGTTTTGGTTAAATTGACAAAACAAAATGTAAAAGAAGGAATGTCATTGTACGGCAAAAAGAAGTGAGTAATCATTTCCTCACGAATACGGAATAAGTTTCACTTGTGTTTGTTCATGCTAATATTCCAACTTCTTTCAATCTGCCCCATATTTATGTTAATTCTGAAGTGTATAGTTTACAATTTGTGCATATTGTTTTAAGCTACATTGATTAAAGGGAAATTTTCCAGAGAGTGACAATAATGTAACTTATAGTTTTCTTAAATTGCCTCTTTAAGGATATCTATAAGCTACATTGATTAATTTCAGAGCAAAATTATTCTGGAATTATAATTGCCGAGGAAGGGGAATGGGAGAAATGCATACAAGGATCTACTGCTGTAGTAAACCTAGCTGGCTTGCCTATTAGCACTAGATGGTCGCCTGAGGTTATTCTTCTTCTTCTTCTTATCTTTTTATTTTATTTATATATATATATATTCTTTTTTGTGTGTTGGGTTGGGGTTTGGGGGGTGGGGGCTCGGTGACAGGATTACAAATTTGAAGATCAATTTTAGCCTCAATCGATAATTGGACATCCATTAGAATCTCAAGTTGTGTGGTAAACTTCAAGAAGAACCTAAAGAGGGAGGGTGGGGATCAATGAGTAATTTGCAGTACAATAATGTCTGAAATTCAATAAAAATACAGATCAAGAGGGAGATTAAACAAAGCAGAATCAATGCAACTTCAAAGGTATTTCATATGTGTCTTCTTTTTCCTCTCAATATTATTTTCAAAATTTTCATCACTTTTATGTATATTTCTTGTTGATGTTAGAAAATGTTTAAAGGTTGTAGATTGTATAAACAAAGCACCTTTTGATTTGAGACCGTCAGTCTTGGTTAGTGCAACAGCAGTTGGTTATTATGGTAAGTCAAATTTCATAAATGATGGATATTGATTTTGCATAAAAGTTATACTAAAATTCATCTGTTACTTTCTAATTCACAGGTACAAGTGAAACACAAAGCTTTGATGAGACAAGTCCATCTGGAAAGGATTACTTGTCAGAGGTAATTATCTCCTTTCTGATGTGGCTCTCTGTCAAGTCAATTGTATATTTTCAGTCTGACTATCATTTTTATCGGTGAAGTTGTAATTTTACAGGTTTGTAGAGAATGGGAAGCGAAAGCACAAGAGGTGAATAGCGACGTTCGATTGGTACTAATTCGGATTGGTGTTGTTCTTGGCAAGGATGGTGGTGCTTTAGGTTTCTACTTTCTGAACACTTAATTACTTAATTTTAAAACCTTAAGGTTGCCTTAACTAGGAACATCATACTGGTGTATTCATTTCCATTTAGTATCAGTACTTTCTGGCAAAGCTCCAAAGGAAACGGAAATTCAAAGGAAAAAAAACTGAGAATTACAGAGATGTCCTTTGTGATGTATATCTAAAATGTACAGATGAAAAAACTAGATGCCTGAAATTCTAGATTGTTCTTTTACAGCGAAAATGATACCTCTCTTTATGGCTTTTGCGGGTGGGCCTCTCGGTTCAGGACAGCAATGGTACTTTTCTCCATTCGTCATGTTTTTGTGGAGTATATTTTTATTATTAATTATTGTTGGTTTAATAAACAATGTCATCCTGATGCTTATCCTTTAAGGTTTTCATGGATACACCTTGATGATTTGGTGAACCTCATTTACGAGTCCCTAGTGAATCCTTCTTACAAAGGTATTGGTTGCTCTTACTACTACAAATACTAGAAAAATGAGCAGCTCCAGGACCAACTAACATCTTAACTTGTAAAACCTCAGGAGTAATAAATGGAACTGCACCAAATCCTGTTAGATTGTCAGAAATGTGCAACCTACTAGGTGAAGCTATTGGCCGACCCTCTTGGCTGCCTGTGCCAGAATTTGCAATTAAAGCAGTTCTCGGTGAAGGTGCCTCCGTGGTACTCGTCTCATCTCATTCTATCATTCTTTCTATCCCTAACCTTTTTTTTCTTTTTTGGTAGATTATTCTAAGAGATATATAAAACAATGATCTGGACTCAGTACAATTATGCTAGGATTAGTCTTATATTCGACTTATTTTATTTGTTGAAATAATTCTAACCTTGCAACTAAGCTTATTGCATCAATTTCAGGTTTTGGATGGACAGAGAGTGCTCCCAGTGAGAGCACAAGAGCTAGGGTTTTCTTTCAAGTACCCTAATGTTAAGGATTCACTTCGCGCTATCGCCGAGGAGATGGAGCAACAGGGAATTCTTCCCGTCATTCCCGAAACTTAGAGATCCACTCTTCTTGGACGAAAATACCCTTATTATTTTCAAATATTTTCAAACTGAGGTGAATTGAAGGATGTAAATTGAAGGAGTGAGAAGGGCATTTTCGTCCAAATAGGAGTGAATCTCAAATTTTGAGGAGTGTATGAAGCAATTCCCGAAGCAACAGGATCTTTTGCCCTCCACAAATACATAATATTTTTCTATGTATGTCTGAAGTATGTGATTGACTATGAAATTGTAGCGACGTTGATACTTTACCAGACGTATGTATTAAAAATACATTCGATGAATTTAACTCACAAGTATACTTTGAATTGTCTATTTGCCTTGTCATTTCTATTGTTCCTTCTTAAATCTAGCAAGGTTTGTCTTTTCATTTCCGTTAATTCTGTACCAAACTATAATGACATCTATGGTTAACATGAGGAATTCATAATGGATCGCTAAAAATCAACATAGATCATAACTCACGAGTGTTGCCAGTATTCAATTTAGAAATTGATGGTCACTAAAACCGAACTAAACAAATAGATGATACAAGTTTCTCTCAAACATACTTTTCGCTGAGGACGTCAATTCATTATGGGGTCGTTTGGATGTGTCCGGAATTTGGGGATTTTCCAATTCCGGACATAAATTTTAATATAAACAATTCATCTCTCTCACAAAGTTACACACTTCCCAACGAAAATCCTTATTCCTTCCTAGGAATTGGCTATTCCTAACCCATCCAAACGACCCCTATAATATTTGAAGCCTCCCTTGAACAAAACTAGTACTCTTCAAAGAAGACAAATAATAGGACCAAAAAAAAAAACAATTCACCAAATGGGGGGATAAAAGGCAGAAGGTACACTAAAACTGACAGTATATTTTGCACGCATTCCTAGAACTGAAGAACTCTATTTGCCCTCTAAACCACAAATATATTTTTTTTCCCCCTTATTAATCTGGCCTTCACTTAAAAATAAAAAGATCATGCCATTCAACAGAGTTACTGACAGTATATTTTGCACGCATTCCTAGAACTGAAGAACTCTATTTGCCCTCTAAACCACAAATATTTTATTTTTTTTCCCCTTATTACTGTTGTCAGTTTTAGTGTATTTTGCAGAACTCTAAGGCAGACGGTACACTAAAACTGACAGTATACTTTGCACGCATTCCTAGAACTGTAGAACTCTATTTGCCCTCTAAACCACAAATATTTTATTTTTTTTTCCCTTATTAATCTGGCCTTCACTTAAAAATAAAAAGATCATGCCATTCAACAGAGTTACTCAGCAAATTGCATAACATACAAAACTAAAAGGCAAACAGAACGTGTTTCTGTACTAGCAAAACAAAAAGAATGCCAACTTGAGAAAAGTATGCATGTCAAAGAAACATTTATTAATTAGTGCTCTCAATATGAGACATGCTAAACAAGGTGTAAAAGATAAACAGATGCACCGAAGAAATGCTTAGCATTGCACAAAAGAAAAATAGCATTACTTATTCTTCCTTTCCATAGTCATAGACAATCTCAATCTGCATGAGAAACAATAAAGAGGGTTAATTTCAACATTAAGTGAATTGAGAAATTTTTAGACAGGACTATTGGTTTAGCCAAAAAAAAAAAAAATTTTCCTTTCCTACACACTAAGAAATTGAAACCTACTATGTGCACAATTGAATGTGGCTTTGCTACTTTTCACTTTATTTCCTCCCATTCTTCATTGGCATATTGCTCTTAGTGTGGATATATTTTAAAAAAAGGGAAAATTGATCATACCCCTTCAGGTGGTGGAGGGTTCCTGGTAAATTTGGAGCCACCAGGAGCCCAGGGCACTGCAAACCAAAAAAAATAAAAAGAAATTATAGAAATGTCAGATACCAAAGTAACTTCTACAAAAGCTGTCAGATATAACAGAGGTTCCATAGAGCAGTATTGTGTTTCAATCCTTGAAAAACTGAACATCAATTCAGGAGTCATTTTGGTACTTAATATCATGATGTCATATAAGCCAGGTATGTTATCATTGGTCATAGCTTGAAGCAACTTAAATGAATGCATCTCAAATTCAAACCTAGTATGAGAATAAATATTGTGAGAACATAGCTCAAAAGACAAGCTATGAAACATCAACTCAATTATAAGGAGATTCTAACATATACCAATATAAGGATTGGAATACTGAACACTTGAAATTAATCCAATACAATCATTGACAATGGAGAAGATTAACTTAAAACAAAACAAAGCATGAAAGGACAATTTCAGTTAGAGAGATTTTAACATACCAATATAAGGATCAGGATGCTGGAATTTTACAAATTGTGCTTCTGCGTCATCAATAAGTCTGTCAATTGCATCTAAGTCTTCCTGAAAATCACCAAATTAACAGAGGTGTTTTATACTTTAAATAGCTCTACTAAACAACAACAACCAACTACTCCCAGCCTGGAATGTTGGCATTATAAATACCACACACTTCACAAAAAAAGACCTCTGCTCATTTCTTATCAAGTGCTCATATTTCTATGCCTGCATATTTGGATGTTTTTGATACAATTACAAGAAACCCAGCTGAGGTAAATGCGTAACTAGAATATTCATAACATCTTCATGTTTTTATATGGGCGCATGTTACATTTCGTAATTTTCTTGTGGTATGTGAAATATTCCTCCATATAGTGCATTTGACTGGCAGCATAAATCAAGCTGCTGTTTATTTAAACTACAAAAGTCAACCATCGGAGATAATTCTACAAGATATTCATTTCAGGTAATTATGAAGACAGAAAGACAAACTACCAGCACCTACAATAACCTATATCCAACTGGTTATCATTTTGATGAATTTATAAACCTGAAATCCTCAAAATAGTGGATAGCAAAACAAATCACATACTTAGTAAATGGAACATGTTTAAAAACACAAAGGTCTCCTTGTAGCCCGTGAAAGATTAATTCAATTGTGACAATCAGACTATTTGATGGCAACAGGAGAGAAGACGATGTACAGACAGAAGGAACATAACAAATGAACAGTTTGTTTTAAGTGAGAAAAGTAAAAGAATAGGAAGAAATATCATACCACATGTTTGTTTTCCTCAAACTTCTCTCTCAGTTCTGATGCCTAAAGAGTAAATTACAAATATAACTTAGCATCTAGTCTGACCATAAACAAAATAAATGACATAATGAAAGGCGACATTAAATACTAGCCGAGTATCATCTTTGCTTCCATTGCAAATTGAAATTCTGTAGTCCGTACTACAATATTTTTTTCCTAAATTTCCTCTTTCAATAAACATGAGCATATCTCTAAACCCCTCTCAATTCAAGTATCATCAATAAACATCAACACGTATGTAAATAGCTCTCAATTCAAAATCTCTACTACTACAAATCAAGCTCAGTCAACACTCTAAGACCCACAATTGTCCATGAGGGGAGGAAGAAAAGCACAAATTCAATTAAAAAAACGAACCCAATAAACCTTAAACCCCTCAGATCTCAATCTCACAGTTACAAAACCTATACTCTGAAGGACGATCATGGCGATTAGCAAAAGTGATATATATATATATATATATATATATAGAGAGAGAGAGAGAGAGAGAGAAAGAGGATACATCTTGGTAGAAGAGGTGGCGATGCACAGCCCAGTTGAGAGTGTCCTTGAGCGCACGGCGATAGAGGATGCGCACGCGCTCCTTCTGCGCCGCTCGTCGCGCCAGGTAACCAGCTGCTCCGGCGATGCTCATCTCTTCCTTCTCTTCTTCTTCCTCTCTCTCTCTCTCTCTCTCTTTTTTCTCCGATCCCATTGATCGGTCTAGGTAAAAGGACCAGACTAGAGGGCCTCATCAGCCCATTGGGCCTAACTGTACTTTACCTCCAAATTAAGTGAATGCGGCCCTGACTAAAATTCTGAGTTTGTGTGATAATGCTTGGAGCTAAATCTCCGACTTTTAAGACGAATCTGGTCCATTCTTTATGTTTTTATTACACATTTTCTAGTGCAGTGTTAGTGAATTCAGGTTGTATTGTAAATTTGTAATTCATACAATTATAATGTAACTAAAGTTATTTCTTGGATTTTGTAAAAAAAAAAAACTACTGAAGAAAAAAAATCTTATTTTCTGTAGTTTTTTAGTGCACGGATGATTTTACCTCCACAGGTGTTGGGTGCGGCCGTGGTTACGGTACCTAAAAAATCAAGACCCAAACTAAAAGAGAGATGGAAATTAAATGTGTGGTTAGTTAGTACTAGAGATAGTCGAATGTTTTTTTTCAAATTTGACTTGTTCATTTCTCCAATCAGATCAAGTAATTAAGTCGTGATTTATTCAAAAAAAAAAAAAGTCATGATTTGATGAGGCGTAGTTAGAAAACTCTAAGCTTGATTTGACCCGCTAATCTATTAGATCACTCTGAGTTGCCTCCAAGTCGAATCAAGTTGAATTAACTCAGATTGAGTTTATTATTACCAGCCTTAAAAATGAGGAAGACGGATAATCAAGCAACATAACAAAAAAAAAAAAAAAAATTGAATATGAAAGTGGCTTAAGACAAATCTGGTCCATTTTCATCTATAATGTAGTGCTCCACTTGTAATTTTACTACACATTGTCGATCACAGGTTTAGGGCCTGATCAGAACGGAAGGAAAACGAGAGAAAAGTTCATTTCAAAGGAGAAAGAAAAGAAAAGAGTTGATTCACGAATTGATACATGTTAGGAGAGATTTCGTGTGAGTTCATCAGCGATTGATCAGAGGAGAGAAAGAGGAAGGAAAAGCAGATCAAATGGAGAGCCACAAATTCTCGCCAAATTTCTACATTTTTAACTAGATTTTTGTGTCTCCCTAGAAATTACACCTTGTTTCTTCTCCTTGGTTCTCTTCCCTTCCTATCACGTTTTCATTTGCAATTTTCATTTTCATTTTCAAATCGCGTGTGTTTTTCTTCGTTCCGGTCAGACCCTTAGGCTGTGCTCCAGGCGATGAGGTAGAGAGGAATGGAATGGGATGGAAGTATAAGGAAGGATTGGGGAAGGAAGGAGAACGGTAGAAGTTTACTCTGTGCTTGCTCCAGTGCAAAATACAGCGGAAAGGAGGAAACAAAGAATATGATCATTTTAACCTTTAGTAAATTACTTTACTTTTTTTGCGCTGAACTTTTTAGGGTATTTTGGTCATTACACAGACTTTACTCTATCTACACTCCAATTTGGAGGGTAACAAATTTGCTGGTTTTAATGGAAGAATTTAACTTCTTGTGCCATTCCATTCCTTTATTGAAGAGTTGTGGAGCAAGTAAACATATCCTTTTCACCTTACCTTCCATTCCATCCCCTCCAAAATTAGAACCTGGAGCACACCCTTAGAGTTTTAGTGAATTCATGTTGTATTGTAATTCATAAAATTATAAATTACTAAGGTTGTGTTTTTCATGCACGGATAGTTTCGCCTTGGTTGATGTGTGAGGTGTTAGTGGTTTACTCATCTGATCTGGTTAAGTACCGGATCCGACTCATTGTTGGTATAGGAAGAAGGATCGTCTTTGGTGAGATGGTTATTTTCACTAAGTGGTAACTTGTCAACTCGGTAGTATTGTGTACATGTTATAGTTGCTGTTAATGTAGTTACTTGCATTATGTCTGTTTTTCCGTTGTATTTGTATAAACTCACTTGGTAGCCGCTACCAAAACTTTAAAGAAAATCCAAGTAAAAAGAGATAGTCGAATTTAAATTCAAGTGAAAAATTGAAGAATCTAAATGTGTTGTTTGTACTAGAGATAATTATATATATTTTATCCCTAAAATTTATTAAATTTGACTTGTTCATCTCTCCAATCGGGTCAAGTCATGATTTGACAAAGAGTAATTAGAAAACTCTAATCTTGATTTGACTTACTAATCTATTATATAGATCATTCTGAGTCGCGTCCAAGAAGAATCAAGTTGAATTAACTCATCAGATTGAGTATATTATTACCAACCTCAAAACCGATAATCAAGCAACATAATAAAGAAAATTAAAATATGAACATGGCTTAATCTTAAAAAAAAAAAAAAAAAGGTGATCTTGTACAAATATACAAAGAAGCATACAATTTTGTTTGGATTGGTGTACCTTCTCCACAATTAAATTCCTAACCGACAAATTATACGCCAGAATGCTTTTAAAGAGTACCCGCATTACAAAATTTGCAATTGGAATTACATATATCTAGACGCCAAAAAGCTGTTCACTAGTATATGTTTATTGCAAGCCAATGTGTACTCCCAATATATTTAAAAACAAAAATAAAAATACAAGGTTCATTCTGCTGAGATATATTCATTTGTATCAATTATACGTGGCGCATGACATAGGTTTCTAGACTCACTAAGTCACTATCTAAAGTTGCAATTTGCAAAATACAACCCCCACTTGGATCTGAATTGACACTCGGAGAATAGAAAAAATAAAAGGAAATTCAAACTAGGAAGGAATAAGAACAAGGCAGGGCATTTACTCTTCACACGAGAACCAAGTGGTTGCATTTATTTCAATGCAGTTTTGTGCTTGAGCCCTTGTTGCTATACAAATAGAGAATAATGAAACGGAACATAAATTAGGCAAAGGAAGCATGCGGGAATTCTTGGATTTTTTTTTTTTTTTTGCAAATGTTTTTTGGCATTAATTAATAAGAGAAAAGCGACAAGTTCTTGCAGTAACTGATGTATTGAATATGTATATCTGAATACCTCTGATGTGTTACGTGCACACCAGATATATTTTACTCGTGGGTTCTTATAACTTTTTGTGATATTGTATATCTAGTCACCTTTATTTTGTCGGTGTTATATTTATTTTTTTTTATCGTGTCATTAGTATATGGTTCTTCTTTATTTATTTATTTTTTTCAAATCGAATTTCACTGTATAGATTAGGGAAGCTTCAGTATCCGTGTTTTATATTTGAATTATGTTCACTTTAATCTCGGTCAACAAGTAATTAATAACTTAATGTCTATTTGTATACGTTCCTCTTTTTTATTTATTCACAAGAAATGGATTCAATGAATATGTTTAACTTCAACCCAGTTGGTAAGGTAGGTATTGTATAGTTTTAATTTACTAGTTTTTAAATATTTGGTCAAAGTATAGTATCAACTGTGTTCAGCTATTGCATGGCCAAAGGTATATTGTTGAAATAATTAAGCGTACTTAGAGTTGTTGAAATTTAATACTATTTAAGCCAGCTTTTCAATGCTAACTTTTGTCAATGGTTTAGATTAATTATTTTTTTAAATTTTTTTATCTATAAGTATAATTTCTTCAATTTACAAGGTCATAGAGGAAATGGAGCTGATCAACGATTTACAGAATTTTGTGTAGTGAACTGGTGATGGATGATTTAATTAGTTTTGGTTTTGCACTTTTGCATTATATTAATGTACCTGTCATTATATTAATTTCATTTTTGAACCCATTAGAAATTAGCATTGGTTATTTACACGTGTAGAAGAGAAAAATAAATTTTATTGTTGGTAGTAATTTCATCACCAGCTTATCCACCAATAATAATATAACGTTATCTTTGAGTATTAATTATGTTTTATGTCGGATTTATATAGAGTTGGCATATGAAAGAAGCATAATTGATACTTGTGAGTGACGTGGGATGCTCCTATTGGTAGGCAAGGTGAGTAGAAATTGTTTACAGAAGCAACTAGCAAATTTTTATTAAAATTATCAGTTCACTAATGGTAGCAATTACATCTACTTGACCATTTTAAATAAGTTTTAAGGATCAACAAGATCTGCAATTTGTGCATTCTTCAGCCCCTTGTTATTCTTTCTTTTTTTTTCTATGTTGTTTCAATTTATTTTATGATATTTATTTATTTGTTTTTGTTGTGTCATGGCAAGCGATTCACTACATGGATTGCAACATTGATCATATGGAGAAAGATCGTATGCAAGGTTTAGAGTTTTCTAAATAAAACTTTTTATTAGTGTGATTTCACATTATCCTTCTTTTAAAGAAAGGTCCTCATCATGGATTAGTTGGAGTGAAATCCGGTCACAAGCTATGTCACATTGATGATAAATAAACTTTAAGATGCCATTACTACAAAAACTTTATTGGGAAGGGGAATCTAAGATCATTTTATAAAAGATGCATTTCTTGGGTGCCTCCAAAATTTTCCTATATCACAAACTAATCCTTGAAATTAAAATTTATCATTATAACCTGATAAATTTGTAGAATTATATTAATATGTCACCCAAAAGCAAAATGTTTCTTTAAAACGGTATGAAAGTCCAGTTAATGACAGTTGTAAAATGTTTGTATCGGTAGAGAAGTATGATCATTTAGCAACTTTGATTTATTTTACGGAGTGACTATTGGTGTAAGAGCAACCAAAAGTTTAATTATGTGTATAAAATAAATTAAAATTCAGGATTACTTTTGATATGATGAAGTTGAGTACCTTAAAAAATATATATATATCTTTTTTAGTATATTGAAATGACATTCAATTCCCTCTCAATTTAGGCTTCTTGAGACCAAGTATAAGACCAGAAAATATCCAAAACCGAAACATAACAAGACAATCTGTACGAATCTAAAGTTTTAAACTTTCCAAGATGGTAATAGGCCTTTTATCTGTACGATTTTATGACTTTCAACATGCACAACCAAACTCAAAGATTGAGATATATCTCTTTGTGTTTCGCTTCTGCCGTCGCAATTAAATGAAACATGAGTTGTCACTCATAGTTCAAATGCTAGACAAAGACATCACATAACTGCTTCAAAATTTGTAATTTTAAATTTTTTTATATTAATAATGTTTTAAGACTTGGAGCATCTCTTACAAGATAATTTATTTACTATTCAATATATATGCTCAATCTAACTAACATACTTATTTCGAAATTAATAACTACGGAGATTTACTGGTTTATAGTGCACTAAAATTCGTTACGGAGATTTATAGTCAATAATTAATGATTGTCATAACAAATTAATATTCCATTAAGAATGTTTGAACCTTCAAATATCTCAAATTGTTTAGCCATGTTTCATTGTTTCTCTCATCTTAGTCTTATCAGATAGTTCATGTTTAATGCTTCAGTCTCTTCATTGAAAATTATTTGTCTTTTAATACAATATAAATTCTTTTTTTTGTTCCTTTGTATATCAAGTGCTCAATTGTGTTATATATCATTATGCACATATTTAATTTTTCAAAACAGGTACTTATTTGTGCATAAATTTTGTCCGATGCAAATTTTTTTTCTAGATATTATTTCCCTGTAAAATTTGTAATAGCTGAAGAAAACATGACAATAAATCCCCTGTAATTCTACAAAATTGAATTCCAGACGATAAGTTCTGTGAAATTTCTTTTTCACGATAAGTTTCGTCAACTTTAATATGTCTTTAAAAAGGATTGCATACAAATTATTAGGAGCAAAGTCTACCTCATTCTTACGAAAAGAAAAGAAAAACAATAGAAATAGAAATAGAATAAGTCAATGTGCACATCTTTCGGCTGGGTTTTGTCCATTAGCACAAGAGCCTCCATTTGCAAGAAAATGAAAATAGGTTATTTAGTCAAAAATAAATTGCTCTTATAACATCCATAGTGGATACGCCTTGACCATCGCTTTCAAAAAAGCTAAAAGAAACAATTAGAAAACTGGAAATTAATGTTGACTATTATTAATAAGGTATGCATTAATTTTGTCTAAATAATGCTCTCTTTCTTCTCCAAGAAGAGAAGATATTATTTTATAAAAAGTTATATCCCCAGCTAACATTTTTTTTCAATAATTAAGGTTTTTATTAGAGTTCAATTGTTTAGGTAGAGAAGTTGAGGTATTTTAAATTAGCAAATCAGCAGCGCCACAATATAAAATTAATTTACTCAGTGGCCGGTTGAATGGGGTAGACGCTTTTGTAGACAAAATCCCTGAAAATAAATTCAACCTTTGCTTGTAACTATTTCAATTTTTTTTTTTTATTATTATTGACAACAGACAAAACCACAGTTTCCATTATTCTCTCCTATTTCGTCATTTTTCTCTCAGCTCCTCGTGTACAAAATTGAGGAAACATTTTTATTTTCAGTCCCTACTCAAGGACAATACCTCGTAATTACAAATAGATAAATATACTGAGATACAGTGTTTGAGAATTTCAGGTCAGTAAACAATTGGCCAGGTAAAATAAAGTAAAAAAATCCGAAGTGAGATTTACATATCTTCAAATATAAACAACTTAGCCACACGCCGTGTTTCTGGAGCAAATCCTGCACAGCAGACGAGACGCGCTAAATCCCGTAATCCTTCTCAAACACCAGCACAGATTCTGACCAACTCCAGACCACCACGTAATCCTTCACAAGTATATTAAAGCTGTCGGCTGTTCGCCGGTCCTGACCGAGACTCTACAAGGAAACAAAAGAAAATCCCAAAATAAACCCCGGAAGTTTCTTTTTTCTCTGACCTCAACGGCTCGCAATCTTTTTCAAATCCACCCTCCAACTTTACATAATTGAGAGTCTTCTCCTCGGCGATCGCATAACGCATAAGCAAATAAGCAGAAATATTGAAACTCCTTTTATTTTATTTATTTTTTCTTCAATTCTTCTCCCTTGTGTTGAGTGCTTTTCAAGTTTCACCTCTTCAATCCCAAATCTCGCCTCTTCGAACGACCCCAACCCTAATTAGAAACCCAGAGGGAAGCGAAGCAAACCCGGATTCTAAATTTCTAATCGGGGAATTTTTGTTTTAGTCCCAAAATTTAAGAAAAACCCCACTTGAGAGAGAGAGAGAGAGAAGCTACACATGGGGCAGTGCCATGGGAAGAACATCGCCGTGACTGGAGAAGATGAGGATCAGATGCCACCCAAACCGTCGAGTGCTCCGACGAGTCGACCCGCTACACCAAGACGCCACAAGTCGAGCGCCCCAGCGACTCCCTTACAACACCAATCGTCGAACGCCACCTGGCCTAGTCCGTACCCAGCTGGTGCCGTGACAGGGAGTCCACTTCCCGCCGGAGTGTCGCCGTCTCCGGCGAGGTCGACGCCGCGGCGGTTCTTCAAACGTCCTTTCCCTCCTCCTTCTCCAGCTAAACATATCAAGGCGTCCATTGTGAAGCGGTTTGGGCCGCAGAGGCCGAAGGAGGGACCGATACCGGAGGATGGTACCGGAGAGATGGAGAGACCTCTGGATAAGAATTTTGGGTTTGGGAAGAATTTTGGCGCCAAGTATGAATTGGGGAAGGAGGTCGGGCGGGGGCATTTCGGTCATACGTGCTCGGGGACAGTGAAGAAGGGAGAGTTCAAGGGGCAGACGGTGGCGGTGAAGATCATCTCTAAAGCTAAGGTGTGTTAATTCGCCTCAAAATTGGATCTTTTGTGTTTTGGATTTGTTGTTCCTTAGGGGTTTTGATCCTTTTGGAGAATGATTTTGAAGTCCATTTAATCCCTTACGAATTGCATTTGAATGTTCATCATTTTGCAAATCTAAATCTGAGTAACAAGTAAATTTTGGTAATTAGGTTTTAGCAAACTGTTTTATCTGGTGGAGTTTAGTATTTGACCAAGTCTTCCTTGGGGAATTGACCTGATCTCAATTTTGACTTTTCTTCCTACTGTACAGTTTTTTTGGCATTCTTCAGTTCCAATTTGACAATGGTTTTGATTCCTGAGTTGTTTGATAGTGGCAGCTCAGGTAATAAATCAAAATCCTAACTCCTGATATCTCTTTGAAGAGATTCATCCTTTTGCTCTACAATTATTTTCACTTGTTACTGAGCACTGAAATTAGAGAACAAACGATCTATTTATTATTGTTGTATTTACTATTTATGTTGACATATACTGACACTCATATTTTCACTCACCTTGCTTTTCTTTGTAAGAGAATTTGGGTAAAAAATGGAGGCACTTGATTTCTTGAGAATGCTACAAAGCATCTATTGAGAATGATAGTGTTCCTTTTTGTTGTTGGAACTGACGAATAAGAATCTTTTCTTCTTAGAACTGTTTGATTTTTCAAATATAGAGCAGAGTTTTGCATTTACAGTGTTTCGATTCGAGAGTATTTCTCTAAGTTCCTTTTTGGGAGTTGGGACTGTCCCATTTTCGAGTTAATTAAATTCTTTTTCTGACAGTGTATATTTCAAATTGTTTATGTTAATAATGACCATGAATATAAGATGTTACAACCTGACAGCCATATGAAAATGTATAAAATTAAATTAAACTTGGTTTTCAATAACAGATGACCACAGCCATATCAATAGAAGATGTGAGAAGAGAGGTGAAAATTTTGAAAGCTTTGTCTGGGCATCAAAACCTCATCAAATTCTATGATGCATGTGAGGATGGCTTAAATGTCTACATTGTTATGGAGTATGTCCTTTTTTATTTAGTTCCAATCTAATTAGTAACAATTCTATTAAACTGAAATTTACATGCTTATTGTCACCATAGGTTATGTGAAGGTGGGGAGCTTCTCGACAGAATTTTGGCCAGGTCTTGTTTATTAATATACTTTTTTATTTCTTTTTTGTTCTTTCACATTATAAGTTTAAACTACATTGTTGACACATTTTTTTACTGTTCAGAGGTGGAAGGTATTCTGAAGAAGATGCAAAATCAATTGTAGTGCAAATACTGAATGTTGTAGCATTCTGTCATCTTCAGGGTGTGGTACACCGTGATCTAAAGCCAGAGGTCTGTCCTTGCATTGCGTTATTATTTAAATTGCTGTATATTTTTCACTATCGGTATATCAGTATTTTTTCCATAAATTGTTGGTCAGCAATATCTGTTTTCAATCTTTTATTACTGTAGAATTTTCTGTTCACAACAAGGGATGAGTCTGCTCCGATGAAATTGATTGACTTTGGCCTCTCTGATTTTATTAGACCAGGTAATAATTTCAAAACTTTATGAATGTGTTTATCAAAAGTATGAACGTTTTTTTTTCAACCAGTTGTCTTCCATGATCCACTTGTAAATAAAAGGCATGATTTATGGGAACCCACGGAAGAAGTAAATCTATCAGTCATGACATATACTGTCATGGCCTGTACCATGATCGTACAAGCATCTTCATACCAGTTCCTATGGATCCACCAAAAGCTAGGAAAAAGACATTCTTATATGAGTGGGATATACAAGTCATGCTTTACATCATACCAGTACATATGGTCTCACTAGCAGTTAATTTATTTAGTTAGCCTGTAAAAAGAGGATATAACCTATACCTATGAATTTAACTAGGAATTGCTATCTGCAAGAATGAATGTACTGAGAACAAATGTACTGCTATCTGCCAGAGAGAATTTATTTAGTGAATTGAACTGTGGATCATTTGTTCTTGTAAACTAAGAACAAATGTACTGAGAACCAAGGAAAAATGTACCTCTGGCCGCTTGGTTGCTCAAAATCTTGATCAAGTTATCATCCTCAAATATTAATCTGGAACTAAATTTTTTAAAATGCTTTATCTACAAGGTTAATTTGATTAAAAATTCCAGATGAGAGGCTTAACGACATAGTGGGAAGTGCATACTACGTTGCACCTGAGGTGCTACACAGATCATACAGCATAGAGGCGGACATATGGAGCATTGGCGTGATAACGTACATCCTGTTGTGTGGGTCCCGCCCCTTCTGGGCCCGCACCGAGTCTGGAATCTTCCGTTCTGTTCTACGGGCCGACCCCAACTTTGATGACTCACCCTGGCCCACTGTCTCTCCTGAAGCCAAAGATTTTGTCAAGCGGTTTTTGAATAAGGATTACCGAAAGAGGATGACCGCTGTTCAAGCACTCAGTAAGCTCTCGACTGAGCTAGATAGATTTTTCCCTCTTTACTTTTTGTCAAATTACACCACTCATTTCTTATGTGCTTAAAATATGTCAAATTTGACGAACTTTACCCTACTGTTAATGTTTCTGGGGAATATTGGTCTCAAGTTGTAACTAACTGCCATGCTGAATTTAAGTACTGAAAAATCTAACTGTTCCTTTTCTATTATTTTTTTCTCATTTTTTTTGGTTTGTTGTGACAGCACATCCATGGCTGCGAGATGAGAACAGGAGAATTCCAGTGGACTTACTAATATTTAGACTAGTCAAGCACTATCTCCGTGCGACCCCTCTAAAACGAGCTGCCTTGAAGGTTACATCTCTTGAGCAATTTAAATATGGTTTTGATACAGTGTTTATGTTACCATTTCTATTTAAACGACTGCATTTTTTTTTTTTTTGTAATATCAGGCATTGTCGAAAGCTCTAACAGAAGAAGAATTGATTTATATACGGTTGCAATTTAATCTTCTTCAGCCAAACAAGGATGGACGAATCAGCTACGATAACTTTAAGCAGGTTAGTTTCTCGAACAATTGATCTGCTTTTTCTAACAAGTAGGGTGGATTTTTTATCCTATTTAATACATTCATCTGTCTCCTTGGCAAGAGATCTGGCATGTTTATTGTGTTCCTTTCAATCTTAAGCCTTATATAACTTGAATTCTTGGCAGGCTCTCCTTCAAAATTCAACAGAAGCAATGAAAGAGTCCAGAGTTCTTGAATTTTTGAATTCAGTATGTTCTCTGCTTTTATTTATCATTGATCTCCCATTTTTTTTTTTGTTTACAAGAAAATGATGTCTTCTCTCAGACTGCATCACTTTATTTAAGATTTTATGTTGGCTTATTAAATATGGTAGTACGGTTTTTTGGATGATTTTAGCAGATGTGGAAAGGTTGTGTTATGACATTTTTTTTTAAAAATCTGGTTTTATATGTTTTCTTCTTCAATCAGTCCCTGATTATGAAAACTGAGGTAATTAGTAAGAAAGACTCGGAAATCAAATTTCTCCAGCTCTTGTAGAGGGAATGCAAGTAGTCAATAGCGAACGCTATACATGGGTTTGGCCACATGAGATCATTAACAGACTACCTGTGCATGATTTGCATAATTTTGTGGTCCCCTCTTAACTAATCAAACAACAGTACCAAGACCTCGTTCATAACAGTTTCCATTTTCTCTTCCAGCTGGAGCCACTACATTATAGGAAGATGGATTTTGAAGAATTCTGTGCAGCTGCCATTAGCCCATACCAGCTTGAAGCCTTGGAAAATTGGGAACAGATTGCCAGTACTGCTTTCGAGAACTTTGAGCGAGAAGGCAATCGCCCAATTTCTGTCGAAGAACTAGCTCAGGTACTACTATTGTTTCTTAAGGTGAATTTGTTTATTTACTAAGGGGGCAGTTGGCAACACCACAGATTAGTGGGATCAAGGGTTAAAAGTTAGTATTTTTAGGCAATTGTTGGTTAACAATTAGTTTACTAACCTAGAAGTTAGACTAATCTCATGCATGCCGAAATGGGTTATTTTGGGTTGGGCTTTGCTCAGGCTGGTTTGGGTTGTGTGTGGCTTGTCTTCTGGTCTGGGTGGTCTTTCTTACGTGTGACCGAAAGGCTGTTGGCTAAGGATGTGAAACCTAAACCCTTAACTGAACCAACCAAAAAGATATCCCGGTAGTATGTAATATGAATTGTACGAGGAACGTGAGTGATTATAATATTACATAACTAGTAACATAAACGTGTGTTGCATTAAAGGTGAGATAAAAGGTGAAGGCCATTGCCTATGTTTCTGTTACCATAACTAGTATCATAATCACAAATCCTGTTGTTGTTAAAGGTGAGATTATAATATTACATAACTAGTAACATAATCACAAATCCTGTTGTTGTTAAATTTCAAATTTCAAAAGATTAATGTGAACCACTGATCTTGTTTAATTTCTAAAATTATGTATTCATGTTAAAAATATTTAACATGTTGACTTTATTTGTTCAAGATCAGTGGGTAGAAAAATCAAAGGTACTACTTAATCGCAATAAATTGTTGATTTTTATGTCTTCTTGATCTTGTACAACATGAGCTCTACAGTTTGTAAATTTTTGTGTGAATGCATAATATCAATGATTTCTGCTTTGGTTTGGCATTTGGAGTTGAATCACTAATTAAACAAAAATTGAGGTCATGATTAGGCACCAAAAATGCGAGCATTTCATCACTTGGTTTTTCATAATTCCAGCGAGGACTAATGGAGAGGGATTTTATTTTTCCTGACAGTACCCTTGTCTGAGCTGACCAAATATTAGCTACTGATCTGACTCTCTTTTTAAGCCTTAAATTTGCTTATTACAGTGGATGAGAGTAATTCTGGGCTTATCTGACATGATTTTGAGTTGGGACTGGTTTCTAGTTAACTGTTTTTAGGGTTCATTTTAGCACTGGTTTAGTTGAGTTCTTTTTACTTTGACAGGAGTTAAACCTTGGACCCACGGCATATTCTATAATACAAGATTGGATAAGAAAATCAGATGGAAAGCTCAACTTTCTTGGGTACACCAAATTCTTACACGGGGTGACGATACGCTGTAACACGAGACGGCATTAAAGACAGAATAATATACCAGCACCATTCCAATATAAAGTGTAATTGGTTCTGATTTTTATGCAGTGCATTGCATATAGGGCTTTTGATTGTTGCCTTCTCATTTCTCTTGTATTCTCTTTTTTCTTTTTTATGTTAGTTTGTTTTTTGTTTCTTTTTGGGAGGGTTTCTTCTAACTTCCATGTTCAGTTTCATGCTGCGGTGATACCATTTTGTAGAGAATATATGTAAAGATATCATGTAACACCCAGCCGGTATGGTCTGGGATTATAGTGTTCTTTGACGGCATGACAAGTTGCCTGTCTGTATGTGTCATGTGTGTGAGTGCTTGTGCGGCATGCATGTGAAGAAATCTGGACTGGCTAACAGTGCCATTTATAAAAACTAAGGTAGTCTCAAAATAGGGTTATTTGGAAGAGTACGTCGAAAGAGAGTACTAATTACAAGAGTATCCTTCAATTATTAAGAATTATTGTTAATCTTGTGTGGCAATCCGTAAGTGGATAATCTTGTTTTCATCTTTTCTCTTTTCTTAGAAGTATACAATGACACGCCTAGGATTCTTTCGTAGCAAAAATTGACAACTTGACAAATTGGAGATCTAATATCATGTTTATCAAAATCAAATAAAATTGTCGATGTAATGATTTTATGAACTAGGTAAGTTGTAACTAAATTGGTCCACTCGAATACTTATGGTAAGCAATTTAAAAGTTTAGTGGTGTAGTCTTATTGCACCAGATCAGTGATCAAATTGTCCCCAGTTGTATTAAGTATGTGACCAACTTATTGATAAAGGGGATTTTTTTTTTTCCTTTTTTTCTTTTTTGGTTTGAATGAAGATAATGTGAGCTGAAATTAGTTTTCCAATAAATTAGATGTTGATATTCTCTTTTTTCTCTGTACGGTGAATTGATATTTTGTCTCTTGTGCAACCTAGAGACAAAAAGAGGAGATCATGGAGAGAAAAGGGGAAGTACGAATTCGTGAAACCTAGATTGTGATTTAAGAAGTTATATAATGATTTGTGTTCTTCTCTGTTTAATAAAAAAATATAAAAAATGTTTTATTATGATTTATGAAACTAGGGTTCTGCTTGGTCCCAAAATATGTCATCGTCAAACGAACGTGGCAAGGTTGACAAAGTAAAGGGGGTTGGTTGGTCCATGTCTTATTTATCGTTATGATTAACATCAGTTCTCTAACTATCCCCCCCCCCCCCCCCCTGTTTTGGACTTGCATGAGATATTAGTTCAACTCTCTAATATTTTATTTGTTTTTGTGCTGTTTTCTGAAAATCATTTTTTTTTTTAATTTTACGTGCACCTCTAAGAGGCCTATAAACAGTAGAATAAAGACCAGTTGAGTCATGTACTCATGCCCATCTTTTATGTCTACTAATTTGGTTGTTTTGTATCACAGTCTAGTGTGCACTCACATCTGTTGATAGTTTGCTAGCGTTCAAACTGGTACAATCACACAGCTCATATAATTGGAATTTTTTTATAATAGGTGTTAAGATCTGTGTTATTTCATCATTTTTTTATGATTATTGGAGCTGCTCTTTGGATATCCTTATAAATAGCTAATATGGACCATTTTTTTTGCAAACCGCAAACACCAACTTAGATCTAAAATATGCTGTCAGTCCAGTCTTAGCTGGTTTGTCACAAGTGCAATTGCCACATAAGCAAGCCTGAGAAAGAGAAGCCAATAGCAGCAATGGCATGCTCTGTTCTTGGTTGCTGCATGTTGATTTATCAGGAATTCTAATTCCAAGGGCCATTCTGTTTACTGCAACTGGATTTGCCTGCATCTAGATTTTCATTACAATGTGCATCACATATATATGGCAATATGGGATAAAATTGAGAAAATTAACAAATTGTCCTATCTGGCGATCGAACCTCAGTTGTCCCATGAACACATCATAAAATGCCGACATGTGTACAATATGGCTAATATAAATCTTTTATTATATTATTAAATTTAAAATACATAACCCTATTAAAAAAAGAAAAAAAGAACAAAAGGAAGGTAGAAAGTCCAAAACAAAAGCGGCTGATACCTTCCAAATATCAGTTTACGATGCAAAGTGACACTGGAACTGTCCACAACCTTTTTCACACATGCTCCTTGAGCTTTATTTTATTTTATTATTTTATTTTTTTTATTATAGCTATTTGTTCTAGCTTACATAGTTACATATCATATAAACTTGGTCAACGTTCTTCATTTGGGTTGGTCTCAAATGATATCTAAAAAGGGTGCTTTGCATCAGAGCAACAGTACAAGTCTACGAGGCTTCAACCATGAACCATTTTTCGGAGAAACACCATGAACCATCCTAGAAAGAAGGTACAGTATTTAGAGAATAAATGGGAAACAGTTCATCGGATGTATCATGCATATGCATACCAAAATATATTTAAGAGGATGCAATGCATGACTTCATATTTTACTCTCCGCGTGCCATCATTTTTCTAATAACTAACAATAGAAAGATCTGTAATTCTGAACTCAATCCTGTAACATTTGACATTTATTTTAAATTTTTTTATATAGATATGATCAACTGACAACGATGGTGTCTATGCATATACAATCATATAAAGCTGAATTGCCGCTATTTTAAATGGATGCAAAGGAATGATATTCACCACGCCTTTTAGCCTTTTAATTTGCCATTTAGAAATTAGAATAATATTATTAATATTTTTTTTAATGGATGGCATACACAATATCTCCATTTAAATCCTCTTCATAAACAAAATATCTTTACCTTGCTTTCAGTAGTCTTTTCTTCATGACTTGGTAGAGAGTGCACCGTCTTTTCTCAAGTTCCAGCTTGATTGCCGCAAGTTAAATCTTGACTCTACGTGTTGAAGTTAATTACATTTTACAAATAGCCATTTCTTGTTAGAACAAATTGGATATTTCTAGTGCGTATTTAAGATTTTTTTTTTTGTACGTCTTATTTTAGCTTACATTATATATGATAGCCGCTAATAATTGAAGGTTAGAGATAGACAAGTCATTTCAAATATTATCTTTCACATATTATCATTTGAACTCAAAATCGGTATATTTAGTGCTAATTAATTATTTATATCCATCGTGTATGGATGTACTCCTTTGAACTATAAAATTTAAATATTTCAGATTTGTTATTTATACACAGAAATTTGGATGGACGCTGGAACTGTCCCAACCAAAATGAAACTATTGCGATGGATGGTGCGCAATTTATTGGAAATCTCTGGTCAACAAAATTTATAATATTCATTTCAATTTCACGTTACTAAGTATTAATTTCTTTTAGCAAAACTGTAAAGCCCATTAAATGCACCGTTCAGGATTTAGGTTTCTCGGTCTCCCCTTTTATGTGGAAATATTAAATAACATATAAAACAAAAGCAAATCTTTATGCACTTTCTCGTGAACAAGCGGTCATTAATGTTCATGTTAATAGACTTCATACCAAACTATCAACTAGGTACTAGGCTCCTATGAGTTAAAGAATCTATCAATTTTTGTTAAAAGGCGCCAAAAGTAGCTAGAAAGAAGAAGCAAAAGCTTAATAAAGTTATTATTAGATAAAGCACTACATAAAAATAAGCCATACAATATGGAACAAAAGGAAGAACTCTCTAAATTCCATTCCATATTCCTATTTACACTTCAGTTTTCAAACAACACAGCTAACACAGCAACAGCCAACATGAAAGCACAAAAACAAACAAAAAACTTCTAGTTACTTAATACTTAATTAATAGACTAAGCCCTGAAGCACCCAACTATTTGGAAGTGATTATGATGATGATGATTCGCCCCATGCTCTTGATGGCCATGTCCATGAGCATGCATTGCATGAGCACCTGTGTCTCTATCTATAATTCCCTGTACCTGCCGAAAGTGCTCCACATGGCACGGTATAGTAATCGCGCCTTTTTGTTCAAAGCCGTACTCTTCTTCGGCCTCCTTCAAGAGGGAGAGAAAAAGCGGGTGATTCAGGTAAACCACCGGCACAACAAACCGTTGCGGCTCCTCACCACCTGTGCCGACCAGTATCCCCATGCAACCCTTTGGCGGTACGTTACCATGTTCGTCCCGGCGATTATGTTTTAAGTGCAATTGCACCCCCATGATGCTTTTTTCAAACAAAATACGGATCTAAGTTTAAAATTGATTATAGGAATTGGTGATGATTTGTGATTAAAGAGAGAAAGGCCAAGTGTTGTTGCTTGAAATGGAGAGCTGGTACACTTTTGATGGAGATGTTATCAGTTTAGACATGGTGACAAGTTGAGGTTTTGTGACGGAGAAGAAGCATGTGTTAATGTGGTTTGTGGGAGTTTTGGATTGAGATGGAAGGAGAAGAGGTGGGTATTTATGCATGCAAAGAGAGAAGGGAGAGAGAGAGATAGAGGAGATGAGGAGAGTTTATGTAGGTCAGGTCAGTTGGCTTGGAACTCGGCTAAGGTCAATTACTTTAAGCTGGTAAAAGAGGAAGGGATGGACTTGGGCTCACACAATTATAAAGTATTACAGAAATGTTTTATGCTTCCAACAAATCACCCCAAATAGACCAAGTATCTTTTTTCCAAATAAAGATTGGCAGGCATTTCTCCTCCCAAATTATCGGTTGAGAGTTGAGACAATATATTTAATTGAACTTATTAGATAAACTATCAATTATAAAATTGAAAATAGGATTAAATTGGATTCCATGATATATATTAACATGAGGTGTCCTAAATGTATTGAAAAAAAAAACATCGATATTGCGTACAAAGTAAATGAAACTATATATGGTTGACAAAAAAAAATGGCTTAATTAACTAATAACTTCCATGAGGAAAAAGTAGCGACCCTTAGCATGATTTCATTAAATTTCAACTAAATGTCATGAGCCTTATTCTTTTCCCAACCACCAATGTTTTGTAATCTTATTTGCAATGCACATGCAACTACCATGTCTAACTTGCTAAACATACACTCTTATATTTTCAAAGTGCACGCAATTACCTTGCAAGTATTAAATTTTGACGGAGAAAGAAAATTAAAGTTAAGTTTTGTATATTCAAATTTGACCAAAACTAATATTATTCAAACTCTCTACCAAGATAAATCCACCATAAAATTATTAAGATCCTTAAAACAGTCATGTGATGAATGCTTTGATATGTGCACATCAAGTAATTTAAACTATCAATATGAAATATGATAATGGTAAGCTTCTCTTATGGACAAGTTGGTATAAAATTACATCTACGGTATCACTAACAAATTGGTATACTACAAGTCCGTTACAATACGTCCTTCAAAACTTAAACCGTGTGAGAAACTGCCTTGGTTGCAATAGAATCTCTACAAATTTTCAGACGAGCCTCAGTTTGGAAACAATGTGATTCAGCTAGATCCACTGCGGCTCAATACCGTGGTGATATTTATGTAAATAACAATTATGGCATCATATCATATACTCATACTGAATTAAATAGCAATAAAACAAGTGTCAGTGAATCAGTACCATTACTCAAAGAATCGACACGTACCAACTTTAGAAGAAACTAATTTGACGAAACACTTAGCACGTGCCAAACGGGTCAACCTTTTCTTTTCTTTTTTCGAGAATAGAATATCCTTGTGGTTTTTTTTTTTTTTTTAACAATACCGACCGTGTGGATGGGGACGAGAGTATCTGGTACCGCCATAAACTCAAGATTGTTTGAGATTTCAGATATGGTTTCAAGGTTTGTCTCGTTGTTTCATGTAAATACAAGGAGTAGGTCCCGGTTCAGAGATAGATTTTGCTTCCTAGTTGGAGTTCAATTCCGGAGACCGGAATTGATTGTTGTATTGTCATTAAATACAGGGACCGTTGAGATATTTTCTTTCGATGCTTTTCGTAAATTAGAAATAGAAAAGAGTAAACCGAATAGATTAAAATTTAAAATCAGTAAAATATTTTTTAATTTATTCGGATTAACACATGTTTCAACGAGTAGGATAGTGAAATACTTTTATACAAAACGGAAGATTTTGACGGTATAATTTGCACTTTATTCTATCCTATTGTCATTGCTTTATAATTCATTTATTCTGAAATAATTTGGCAACAATTCCATCTTTTTTTTCACCTAATGCAATTCTATTCGACCATGCTAAGCGTTACATAGAGAAATTTGCTATTTTTTTTGAGAGAAATTTAGTAATGAATAGCATGCAAATGTCTATAATATTTATATTTATGTTCCATCAAATTTTACGAAAGTATTTTGTTGAAAGAGAAGAAGAGAGAACTTGTGTTTAGTTACTCATGTTAGAGAAATACTTTGAAATTGAACTACAACTAGTAATCTTGAATTAGCATGGTGGAAATTTATATTTTAACGAGGAAACTGATGATTTTGAAGTTGAACAATGAATGCGTACGTTATAAATGTATAATGAGATAAGTAACCTAATACAAGATTACAGATATTATTTTTTATCTATCGTTTAATATTAATTGGAGTTCAATTCCAAAAATATAAATAACGACAAAGGTGATCGTTTAATATTAAATTTTTTTTTGTTTCCATCGTTTAAAATTCTACCACCACTTTCCTTCTACAGTTAAAATAGTAAAAAAAAAAATAGAATATGATTTTTACCACCTTTCTATATTAATCAAGTTGAACAACTCACCAACAACTATTAATTATCATGCTAGAATAAAAGATGAATATGGGAAAATCTACATTACAAATTGATGTGGTTCCTTTTATTTTCTTTTTCGATAAACATTTGCATGTATTAGTTATTTCTATCAATGCTCCTTATAAAAGAAGCAATTCAAGAATGTATAATCTAAGAGTTTATATAAAATTCGAATCATTATTTTAAAAATTTTATTTAATCAGTTATTTAACCATTGAATTTTCATCTCAAATAGAAAAAGAGCGCTACACTTTGGTTCAGGGCCGGATCCAAGTGGTGGGATGCCATGGCAAGTGCCTAGGCTAAAATATTAAAAATCAAAGTCTAATATATGAAATTTGAGAGCGGTTCCGCTGCCACAACATTTGCGCTGCCACAGTTGCCACAAATTTTCAACCGTCCGATTGAAAATAGATCGAGGGCTGTGATTGAACTTTTAATTGAATAGTTTTTTTTATTACTTCCTCCGTCTCCTCCCTCGTAAGCGTAACCTCTCCTCTCCGCTTGGAATATCAGAAAGGAACCAAGGATCAAACCGATTCTCATCTTTCTCTTCTCTCCCGCCTCGACGCTCGTGCTCTCTTCTCTCTCGTTCCCGTGCGCTCGTGCTCTCTTCTCTCTCTCTCGTTCCTAATAATTTGGTTTTATCATTTTTTTTAATTCTGGAATTCTACTTGTTCCAGTTCCATTTGATCAATGAACTCACGAACTCATGGAGGAGGGGTAAAAAAGGAATTCAATAAAGATGAAGAGATGTGACTGTCGTTTTGGTTGCTTGAAGAATATGATATTCCTATTGTTTTACTGTATCATATTCTTTAGATAGTATGGTCTTATGGTACCAGTTAGTGAAGAAAGCTAAACTGACATATCATGGTACCAGTATTCAATATTGTTGCAAATTTACAGCTTCGTGAATTGGTCAGTTCAATGAGCTAGGTTCGGTTCTGTAGGCTCCATATAATCAGTAAAAAATTGATTAGATAGGGCCAGGAAGTAATGATATTTTCTATTGTAGGTTCTGACAATACGGTCAGTTCAATGTGGCTTTATGAGGGAGAGAAAAGTGTTCAAATCAAAGCATACCAAAAGATTTCATACATGATACAGCCACTCAAAAGGCTCGCCAGACCAGTGCTGTTACCACTTCTCAAATTACCCTTGTTCATTCTATCAGTGAGGAAAGTTTGGGTTCTTACTTTTTTCTACTAATGTCTTACTTTTAAGTTACAATCATATTGAATTTTCAAACAATTATACTACTTGTTTCATTGTAGAAAAAAAATGATTACAAAACATCAATCTCTCCAAGGGAAAAATAATTCTCAGTGCCTTACATATAACTACTTAATCACCGATTCTCCCATCTATTCCTCTCATCTGACTTCTCATTTGCAAGCTTTTATCCCTAATTTTAATACATGCAATAAGATTTGAAGAAAAAGAACAAAATTTGTTCACAATTGCTTCTAAGTGCACACAAAAACATAAGAGAGCGGTTTAGAGTGCCTTTGTCTTGGTTTTTTTTTTCCTTGACTTTGCCTGTACCGGTCTCTGAGTGTGATACTCACCACATCTAGCAGCCTCCACACAACACCAATTGCAGATGATTTCATCCACTCCCTCGACATCTTCTTGCAATTGCTTGCTTATCATAATCTTGCACAGAACGGAGAGCGCCAAACGAGAGAAGAGAGCACGGATCGCACAGGAACAAGAGAGAAGAGAGCACGAGTGCCGAGGCGGGAGAGAAGAGAAAGGTGAGAATCGATTTGATCCTTGGTTCCTTTCTGATATTCCAAGCGGAGAGGAGAGGTTACGAGGGAGGAGACGGAGGAAGTAATAAAAAAAAAAAACTATTCAATTAAAAGTTCAATCACAGCCCTCGATCTATTTTCAATCGGACGGCTGAAAATTTGTGGCAACCGTGGCAGCGAAAATGTTGTGGCAGCGGAACCGCTCTCATGAAATTTTATGTTGTGCCCGGGCTAAAAAAATAATTGTGCCCGGGCTGTTAAAATATTTTTGTGCAACTGTGCCTAAGATTTGGTGTGAGACAAATATTCTTCACTCCACTCTTTGATTCGCACTGCAAATAATATAACAGTCAGTGTTGAAGGAGCAATTTATGTCATGAAACTTATTAAAATTTGTTTAGGAAGTTGAATGGAGGATGATTTGTTGAATGATAATTTTATTACCTACGTAGAAAGAAATGTATTCAAAAAGGTTTCCAGGAAAGTAATTATACAACGATTTCAAACTATGATGCCGCGAAAAAGATTGTTAATTTTATTAGAAAATTAGAATTTTTTTTTTTTTGCGATTGATAGAGAAATAAAGTTAAAAAATAACTAGATTTATGAAAAAGATGATGTATTCTATAATATTCTAATTATATATGTTTAGAATATTTTTAATTAAAATTATTATTTACTTTATTTATATTTATTTTTTTTAATTTAATTTTATTATATCATAATTGTGCCTAGGTTAAAAATTTTCCTGGATCCGCCCCTGCTCTGGTTGGCTAGGTTTTCAACTTTGAAAATAAAACATAATGACCAATTGTAAGTAGACACAAATGTAAATGCTGTATTCAAATGGAATTTTGTTAATTAAGAAGTATATATTTTTATCAAATTATTTTTTCTCTTGTTAATGTGTTCATTTTATTTTTTTAAAAAGTACAAAATAATTTTTTTTCAAATATTTATTTGTTCATTTATTGGAACACGTTTCCTAGTCCAAGTATTAAAAAAAGAGATAAATAATGTTTCAATATAATAAAGGAAATTCTCTGTCATGATAACCGATACTGGATCTCAAAATCTCAAGATTTTCAGTGCCGTTTCATTTCGGCATAGGTTCAGATTCAATTTAAAAAGGAAAAAGAGATTACTAGCAAAGTAGCAATGCATTTTTCAGTGCCAGACAGGAACGACCGGAACATATGTATCGAAACTTTTCCACTTCTTCTTTCGATATTGTTATTTGTTCCGGAATGATTGATTAGTCAGAACCTGTTAGAAAGCATCTTTCTAGATGTACTACAGCACGGAGGACCCACACCTTTTTTTTTTTTTTTGAATGAAAGGACGCACACATTGCAATCGAATCGAAGCTAATTAACGACCATAACTACATAGGCATAATTGATATTATTTTATGAAGAGAAATGATAATTCTCACTGAAGAATTTCGATCATATATATATAGCTGGTCAAAAGATATATAGCAATTCACAAAATCAGTGTGCATTATGTTAAATAAATGTTATGTAAACAATTAAATTGATGTAATATTTCTGTATTATTTGACAATTTATACATCATTCATATCTTTTGAACGATTGATTCAAATTTAGAGAAAAGAGCGAGTGTGGAATCCGTTCTATGCGGCTGGTCTCGTGTTTGAAGTTTTAAACGATCGATTCAAATAGTGCAATAAATTGTATAAAACCAGAATTTTTATATTTTTATTTTCTTAATATTTTATGGATTTTATAAACCGTTGTTTTTGAAGCGCCATGCATCATTCTTATATTTATAAAATTTTTAAAATCTGAAAAAAATATATAGGTGCCATTTATATTTATCGTAATACAAAAAAAAAAAAATCTTTCTTTTTGAAGGTTTATACTTAATAATAATCAGCTACAAACTCGTTATATGAGCCCTATTGGACCCGATCCACTGCCAAGTACTGGGAAAAATATTACATAAAAAATACAGGAGCGTAAGATAGACATTAGTCGGTATGACTAGGGATTAATTATGTGTTGCAATAATGCTAATGATTAACGAAGCAACGGCTAGTGGAGGAGGAACCAAAGAGGCGAAGAGGCAGTTGACTATGATGAAAGGCACGTGTAAGAGTGGACTTCTCGAGGCAATAATGCAAATAGTAAATTAGCAAAAATGGCACTATTTTCTCCTCCTATGACTCTATTCCACTAATACGCCACTCCTTTTGTATTTGTGGGGAAGGTATTGCTCCTAGTGCAAATAATGCAGCACTATGACATTATCTCTGTCTATGATCAATCATTTTTGCTCTAGATTCCTTCCTAAATATACAAGGGGTACTGTTTAACCACACACTCTATTTGTACCGTTTCGGAATATAGAAATGTCATTCGTACAAAATATAATTTTATTCCGTACTTTTTAATTTAGGAATGCCATTTAATATAATACTGAAAATAGGAAGTAGCCTCATGTTTAAAACATAAAACATGTGACATAAAAAAAAATATGATAGTGAAAAGAGAGGAAAGAAAGTTCATTTTCTTTATGATACCAGCAAAAGATGCCCTCATATATATAGGCAAATAAAAAAACTAAAATTATGTTAGACAATAAAAATATGTTGCTAAATTACCAGCGATACAGTTAGATGTTGTTCAATTTGTTTTCTTATTATTAGACGAAAAATCAACACATATTATTGCTTCATCTAGAGATTGATATCCGACCACATATCAAATCGATCAAATGACACAAACAGGTGGATATACGCTGGATCTAGTATGTAACATCTCTTGGATCTGTATGTTTATGAGTAGAGAGAGAGATTATTTTGTTTGATCGGTCAAATAACATTATTCTATATATTATATATATATAGTGATAGTCCAAAAATCCTTGGCCCTTGGCCCGTCCTTTGGAAGACCGTCATAAAATTATGACCGAACTGGCCTTTCGAAAGGCTTATGACGAACAAGGGTCTAGAAGGGCCGGGTCTAATTTTTTTCAAAGACGGATGTTGAAGGGCCGGGTTTTGACCAGGCCCTTCAATCATAGCAACCATTTGATCATGATGACATGGTCGATATTAAAAATACTATTAAAAAAATTAAATGTTTTTATTATTTTAGAAGGACTAGAAGGGCCAAGGACCTAGAAGGGTCGGGTTTTCGAAGGGCCGGTCTCATATTTCAAAAAACAAACCCGTCTAACCCGACCCATCTCAACCTTTTTTATCAACCTAGTCCGACCCGGTCCTTCTATCAAATCCGTCAATTCCGGTCCTTTAAAATCCGATCCGGCCCTTTTGCCTTTCACTATATATAGAGTTTTGCTATGGTGAGTCACGACTCACCAGGGGTCTGTGAGTCGCGCTCAAAACTCGTAGATCTGGTTCAAAATGACCAATCCAAACTGTCCAATACTATCTCCTTATTGAAATCTCCATGCAGACCGAATTTTATATTTTTTTTAAATTTTTAAGTATTTTTTTAAAATTTTAGAAAATCATTAATCTAATTAGTTCTGAACCGTTCAAAAACAATAGTTTTTAAAAATAAAAAATACTTAAAAATTAAAAAAAATATAAAATTTTATCTGCATGGAGATTTCAATAGGGAGATCATATTGGACGGTTTGGATCGATCATTTTGAACCAGATCTAGGAGTTTTTGAGAGCGACTCACCATAGCTAAACTGTATATAGAGAATGGTTAACGTGCCATTGAGTCATTTTTCGATATCCAAATTCAAATGGTCAATTCGAACCGTTTAAGTTGTTCTCCATATAGAAATATCCTTGGAGATCAAATTTTATATTTTTCTAATTTTTTGCTATTTATTATGATATTTTTAAAAACATTATGATTAGAGTATTTTAGTTGCAATTGAAATACTCCGATTATAGTGTTTTTTGAAAATATCATAATAAATAGCAAAAAAAATTGAAAAAATGTAAAATTTGGTCTATCTGGATTTTTCAATATAAAGAACAATTTGAACGGTTCGGATTGACTGTTTGAATTTTGGATCTTGAAAAATGACTCATGTGTACGATGACGATCCGTACACATCAGTGTAATATATCCACTCTCTCTCTATATATATATATATAGAAAATCTATGGTGCATACTGATCCAAACTCTTAGATTTGCTTCAAAATGATCGATCCAAACCGTTCAATATGATCTCCCTATTGAAATCTCCTTGCCAATTAAATTTTACATTTTTTCGAAATTTTTAAGTATTTTTTCGGATTTTTAAAAACTGCTATTTTTGAACTGTTTAGAAAAAATTAGATTAGTGATTTTCTATAATTTGAAAAAAATACTTAAAAATTTCGAAAAAAATTTTGCTAAAATTTTTTTCTAAAATTTTAAGTATTTTCAAAATTTTTAGAAAATCGTTAATCTAATTAGTTCTGAACCGTTCAAAAACAGTAATTTTTAAAAATCTGAAAAAAGTACTTAAAAATTTCAAAAAAATATAAATTTTGGTCTGCTTGGATATGTCAATAGAGAGATCATATTGGACAGTTTTGATCGGTCATTTTAAACTAGATTTAGAAGTTTTGGTCGCAACTCACAATTGCAAAACTCTATATATATATATATATATATATATATATATATATATATATATATATATAAAGAGAGAGAGAGAGAGAGAATGACTAACGCGCCATCGATGACATGTGCCATCGATTTTCTTTCGAATCATTTTTCGAGATCCAAAATTTAAACGGTCGATCCAAGCCGTTCAAGTTGATCACAATATTGAAATACCCTTGAAGACCAAATTTTACTTTTTTTCAAATTTTTTTGATATTTATTATGATATTTTCAAATTGGAGCGCCTAAAATACTCTAATCATAATGTTTTTAATAATATCATAATAAATAGCAAAAAAAAATCGAAAAAATATAAATTTTGGTCTCAATGGATATTTCAATATGGAGAACAACTTGAACGGTTCGGATTGATCATTTGAATTTTGGATCTCGAAAAATGACTCGAGGCACGAGACCCTTCATGTCATCGATGGCACGTTAGCCATTCTCTCTCTCTCTCTCTCTATATATATATATAGAGTTTTGCTATGGTGAGTCGCGCTCAAAAACTCCTAGATCTGGTTCAAAATGACCGATCAAAATCGTCCAATACGATCTCCCTATCAAAATCTCCATGCAGACTAAATTTTATTTTATTTTTTGAAATTTTTAAGTATTTTTAAAAACTGCTATTTTTGAACGGTTCAGAACTAATTAGATTAACGATTTTCTAAAATAAAAAAAAATACTTAAAAATTTCGAAAAAAATATAAAATTTGGTTTGCATGGAGATTTCAATAGTAAGATCGTATTAGACGGTTTGGATCGGTCATTTTGAACCAAATCTAGGAGTTTTGAGCGCGACTCATAGACCTTTGGTGAGTCGCGACTCACCATAGCAAAACTCTCTCTCTCTCTCTCTATATATATATACATAAGATAAATTAGGACCAAGCCTTCCAACTTATTTTTAAATTAAATGTCTATGAAAGATTTTAGTCGGGTTTCGAACCTGCAATAGCTAGTTGTAGATTATCAGCTCCAAGTGCAGTTTTATATATATATATATATTTTTTTTTTGACATCAAGTGCAGTTTTATATTGTCTGGTTTTTTTTTTTATGTGATGGAATGTCTTCACTTGTTGTTTGATGGAGACTTCCGATCGAGCCGAAAGAAGAGAAAAAATGAAGGAAAAAAAAAGTGAAAAGATAGTACAACAAGTCCTTGGAAGGACTGCCAGTGGTACCATAAAATCAAGATCGGACGGCCAGTAGAATTTTTTGGTGGCAGACAGGATTGACGCTCTCTGGTCCAGTAAAAGGCCCAAACTTTGTACTAACTATTTTTTTCCTTTAATTAAAAATATAAGATGAAAATTCTTGAATATTTTTATTGACTTCTACCGAGTCTCAAATCTAAATTTTATATGGACTCCAATGTTGTGAGAAAATATATATTAAGAATAAGAAAAAATTTTGGCTATATAAATTTAACAAAATTTCTCCCTCCAATTTCTTCTTTAATTTTGAATTTTCCAGTGAAAAAAAAAAGGACAACATCCTACGGCATAGGTTTTGGTTGCTGCTGGGACCACTAGTGAGTTGTTTGTATTGTAGGGAGTAACTAGTAAGACATGGTTGAAATGTTTTTCTTAGCAAGGGAGATCAAGGATAGAGAATTTACGAATATGGTTTTCCTAAGATATTCTTTATTTGGAAAATAAAAACAATTTTAAAAAAAAATTTCTAACACAATCCCAATTGTCTCCTCATATATCCAGTCCGGTCTGTTTTGCCAGATTGTGGTTGAACAGAATAAAGTACCAACCCATTGTTACCTAAGGATCGGTGTTAAATTTAATGACTTGATAAATGATGGTGATACCATTTTCTTATAACTATAGTAACACCATGATGCAAAAGCATGAAAATTTCATACTTTTGAGATTTGACCACATATTTCAGAGTATAAAATTTAAAAGAACTACCAGAGGCGAAAAATTTATTAACCCAATATTTATTGTTTCCGAAAATAGGTGAACTAAGGATATGATAAACATGCAAAAACTCACAATGCTCAAAGCACCATCTCTTGATCTATAAATAACCGTGCTTTCAATACCATACCGGTACCTCTACCGGCCTGGTGACCGAAATCCGCTATTTCCTAATATTTTCTGAAATTTTCCGATATTTTCTCTCATGGATACTGTCGTTTCAGTCAATGTTCCGGTACCCGATATTATTGAAATTTTCTGGTAACCGGTAGGGTAATGAAAACACCGATAAATAAGAGAAGTTTATTGTAAGTTTCTATTGGTGATGTGAATGGAGATCATTGTTGTTTTGCACTATCCACCCAAGATGCATTGTGGGCCCCTAGTTGCTTTGGCATAAAAATAAAAGTTTTGTCTTTGCTTCCAATTCTTTTTGTTCAAATCACATCATGCTATCTCCAAATAATTTTCACTTTTCCAAAGTTTTTCCTTCCACTTGAATAATAATCATCGACATATCTCATTCACGCTTGTTATTATTACTGACTTGGCAATACGTTGGAGCAGTGAAATTTCCTCTCTTTGAATCAAATTTTACTTCTCCTAACTTTAAAGTTTTGAATTTACTTCACATGATAAGAAAATGGTTGAAATTTTAATTCTTGTTTAAGAGAAGTTTTCATTAGCCAATTGCCACCTTACTTTGGCTAGGTATGGTAATTTGTAGTGACCAACTATGAAATTATTATGAAAATGATTTAGTACAAGTCGACATTACAATTTTGACGAAAATAATATAATCTAATTAATATGGATGGAGGTTGTTAATAGGTAATGTCTTTTACGTAAGAAACAATTATTTGATATATAGTACAAATTATGGGAAGTCATTTCAGAGTTCTAATTCCGTTATTCGTAAGCCCCGTCATGGTTCTTAAAAAGCATTTGCAATTGCAGCAGATGATGAAAAGGTTTAAAAAAAAGAAACTTATTTACCGAAATAAAAAAAATTGATTAACTGAAGGGACGTTGCATAACTTGCACTCGATGAATGAACTATAAAAAGAATATACTGCAATCATACATGAATCGGAATATTTTATGGTGGCCCAAAATTCGAACAATATAATACATATGGACGGGATCATAGTTTGTTAAATTATTTATTATTTCAATTCTTTCGGATGAATGTGGATAAAGATGCAGAATAGGGCTGCAAACGGTTAATCGTTTCACCGTTTTTTGGTTTCGTTTCGTCCTGGCAAAACGGTTAAAGAAACAAAATTTTATTTTGTCTGGTTTAGCGAAACGATCAACGAAACAGCGAAACAATTTCGTCACAGTGTAAATCGTAAAAATTATGTAAATCTTGACCATTTCAGTCCTGCAAAATGATTAACGAAACAGAATTCAGTTTCGTCACCAAAACGAAACGGTTAATGAAACACCCTTGTTTCGCCTCCGTTTCTAACGTTATGCAGCCCATTGCAGATATATACTGATACAAATCGAGTATTTATGATATGAATACAGATATAATTTTGAGATATTAAAATGAAATTATTATATGTTTCACAGAAGTTAGACACAAAAATCATACATACACTCACAAAGTTAACACGTAATGTTACACATTAACATGAAATTATTATATGTTTCACAAAAGTTACACGCATAAAAATGTACCGTAATTTGGTTATATTTGTATTCTCTAAAATTTATAAGGTAATTTGGTAATATTAGTTATATTTGTATATACTGTAAAGGATGCACACTGGAATTACGCTACGTATTGTTTTCTTTGCACTCAAATTCTAACAATCCTCCACACCCACCCAATTAATTCATGCTCCATTGCCCATTGTTGGAAGTATTCATTCTTGCATGGAACTCTAAGCTCCGAGCCCCCGACCTTCCAGTCCCATCCTACTTTTCCTAGTTTACCTTTTGAAATTCATTTGACATCGAATAAAGTTGTGAGTTGTCAAAATCCAACTATTTTTGGCAGAATTTTTTTGTTGTAGAAAGTTATTATTAAAGAAAAATAGCTTCTCTACCAAAAGAAGGAATAATCCCATCGATGCTGTGTTCAATTGAACCTAAAGAGGATTTCGGATGCTCATACCGTTTTTTATATTCGAAGCTCAAAATTCATTATAGGCTCAATTTGAATTTCAACCAATTGATGGGATCAAGGCTTTTCTTAGCTTTGAACCTTGATTTCGGCCTTTTGGGTATCCACCAAAATAAATGTTATGGGCCCAATATTGTAGTCATATATATATTAATAAGCCTTCTACTAGATTTTGATGTTTCAGGCCCAATATTAAGTCATTGTCGTTGCAGAAATGAAGTGTCTTTTTTTTTTTTTTTTACTTAAGTGATTAAGTTAATTGAAAGTACACCCAATCACACAATCAAGCGTGTGCTCCTCCTCACTTTTCTCCTCCTCCTTCTGTTCGTGCTTCCTCTCCCCTCACCCTACCCCTATGTCCGCGCTTCCTCTCACTCGTGTTGCACGCATCCCCTTTCGCTCCTCTCTTCTCACATCCCTTCGCCTTTTTCTCTCACCCCTGACTTTGCCTTCTCCCTAACCATGTATCTTCTTTTATTTTGCTCAACTCTCTCACCATCAATCCATCTCCCCTCTAATATAGGAAGAAAGAAGTAGAGATAAAAAAGAGTGAGAAGAGAAAATACTGTTTAGACCTAATTCTGCCACGTTTTGGGAGTAACTAAATTAATATAAGGTAGTAAATATCTGAGTATAAGGATGTAATTAATTATATATATAATCAAACTAATTATTTATTATTTATAAGAGAGTAACTAATAGTTTTTAAGGGAGTATCTAATGCATGTAAGGGAGTATCTAATAATTTTTTATCGTAAGAAAGAACATTAATGTTCCGTTATGAAAGTATATAAGGGAGTATTTTATTTATATTATGGGAGTACTTATATTTGATAAGGGGGTACCTAATAAGTTCAAAGGAGCAATTATTTATGTTTTGTTATGGAAGTATATAATTAGTGGTAAGAGAGTAACTAATAAGATGAAAGGAGTATCTAATAAGTTAAAATGAGTAATTATTTATGTAAGTAAATAGTATAAGAGAGTAATTAATAGGTTCAAGGGAGTAATTTGTAGCAAAAAATAGCAAGCTCTAAAAATTTTGAAAAAAAAAATAGTAAAAAAAATTTAAAAAATTATAAAATTTTATTTGCTATGTGATTTCAATATATAGATTGGATTGGTTAATTTAGATTTATCAATTTCCAAAATCACCGATCAAACGGTCATGGTGCACGGAGTCTCTATGCATCGTGGTTCACAATAGATATTCTCTCTCTCTATATATATATAGTTATTAGTATTTCTAGGAAATAGATAGATGAAAGGAGTATCTAATAAGTTAAAATGAGCAATTATTTATGTGAGTAAGTAAATAGTATAAGAGAGTAATTAATAGGTTCAAGGGAGTAATTTGTAGCAAAAAATAGCAAGCTCTAAAAATTTTGAAAAAAATAGTAAAAAAAATTAAAAAAATTATAAAATTTTATTTGCTATGAGATTTCAATATATAGATTGGATTGGTTAATTTAGATTTATCAATTTCCAAAATCACCGATCAAACGGTCATGGTGCACGGAGTCTCTATGCATCGTGGTTCACAATAGATATTCTCTCTCTCTCTATATATAGTTATTAGTATTTCTAGGAAATAGATATATATATAAAAACTATAATTAATAAGTATTGTTTACCGGATTATAAATTAAATTATGTAATAATAAGAGATAATACAAAATTTCTATTTCTCTCTCACTTCATCACAACACATACACACATAACTACATAAGTTAGAGGTCCGAGAGAATCTTGGTGAGTACTCATCTCCTCCATTCCCATAGAACCATGTCAGCATGCCTCTGAAATCTGTTCTACATGACTCTTGTCTAATGTACTGAGTTTTGTAAATGCATGAGGCCTCGATTGTCTTAATGGTCAAGCCTATTATGGTCATGATAGGCCTGAATCAATAGCTTGTGATAAAAAAAACTTATGACTTATGAGAGACAGCCTGCAAACTAATAAGGATAACTGAGGGTTTAGTTATACAACATTACTGGTTTAATTAATTTATTTAGCATAGCATATATGGTGAAATAAATAGAATACAAGAATCTGGTTTGAATCAAGTTCTGGATATTGTCTTTTGGCGAACAATTTTTAAGGTATGGATCTAGTGGATGGTCATGGAAGAGGAAACATTGCGGCATGCGCCGTGGAAGAGCCCAATATGGCATGGCGCGGGCTGGTGGAAGAGCTCGACGTGGCAAGGTGCAGGCCGATTCAGGCCTCGATAGGGCACAGGGACAGGGAGTTGCCCAACGTGGCAGGCCGTGGGCCACTATAGGCCTCAGCAAGGCACATGGAGTTGCCCAACATGGGAGGGCAAAGGTCTATGCAGGCCGTGGCATATTATATCAAGATGCTGCTGAGTTCAACTATACAAGAGTCTTCCAGTTAATATAGCAATTTAGAGTTTGCCACGACAGGAATCAACGTAGAAGTCATCTACACGATATGGTCATTGATCATAAAGATAGCAGACAACATGGAAGAAAGGATTTTTGAAGAATGTGTTGCACGGTTTCTTAATCTTTTCAATTTCCTCCATCTTCTGACTTTATAATAAATTTTATTGCAAAATATTTACTATACTAGAGACCGTGTAAATGAAACATATGACGATTATGCAAGAGTGTTCAAGTTTGGAAAATTGGTTTATATGACATGAGTGTGGAAAAATATCTATGATTTATCATAACAAGAGTGTTCAAGTCATGTAAAATTGTCTAGTGGATAGTCTTGGCTAGACTGACAGCCACGTTTGTATTGGAAACAATGTTGAATGCAAAAAAGATAAATCAATATAGTAAACTAAAAAGTAAAAAAGGTGTGGTCCAATGAACCAATTAGAGAGTCAGAATTGAAAAAAGTAAGGATTAGTTTATCAAAATCAAACGCCAGAATAATCAAATGCCATGCTAATATAAAAAAAAAAGACTAATTGCTATCATTACCATAGCCGT
The DNA here is from genome assembly GCA_027562975.1 of Rhynchospora breviuscula. Taxonomy (NCBI): domain Eukaryota; kingdom Viridiplantae; phylum Streptophyta; class Magnoliopsida; order Poales; family Cyperaceae; genus Rhynchospora; species Rhynchospora breviuscula. Next base: position 12,736,557 of record CM050400.1, on the reverse strand, counting down.
TATCAGATCAAGGATAAAAAGATCTTAGAAAGAGTTAAAAGGAAATCAAATAATTTAAATTAAGGATTATGGACGGTTAATAGTTAATACTTAAGAAGAAACTAACAAAAGATGTCTCCAATGTACGGAAAAATAAGAAAACAAAATAATTAATATTATTTTTGTTTTACATAGAACTTTACATGTTAGACAATAAAGATACGGTAAAATCACTTATTTAGTCTTTTTTTTTAATTCTTTCCCAATACAAATTATGACCTTTTATCTTAAATATAGATCTAGAACACATATCACATCAAATTACATAAGTTTATGGTCCATAATTGATATAAGAATTGTTTGCATTCCATATTAGGTGTGATTGTCTATGATCTTCTTATGGATGCTTTTATAAGTAATAGAGATTAAGAAGAAATGTATTGAACGTAATGTTTTAAATACCCTACCAAACCGGCCGGTTCAACCGAAAAAATTGAGAAACCAAACCATGGTCTAGTAAGATAAGCATCTAAAAATGAGAGAATGACGAACCGAAACAACTGGACTACAACTGGTTAAATTGAGAAAAACCAGTTAATTGGATGCCGATTTAGTTGATATTTTTGCCAACCAGAACAAATCAAAGGAGCCACGAACCGGAGTTTAAACCTAACAAACTGAGTCGCAAAAGAAACCACGCCACAAAATATGGTTCTTTTTTGGTGAATCGAACCCAAGACCTCTCTTCACAAATCACACGCTAAGAGAAGTGACCACTGGACTAAGGTTGCATTACTGACAAATCAACTAACAAAATATATATAACAGCGATCTCGTTTTAAACCGATATTATCAATAAAAAAAAGAAACAAAATTCTTTTGCCCAAGTGCCAGCATGCTAGAAACTGAAAAATTCTCTTCCATGTCCGTTTCACATGTTTGCCAGGCTTATGAATTTGTATCCTCTATTGGAAGATGATAATTAAAATCTGGATAACTCCTTCTCCCCTCACCTCCCCCTACAGAAAATTCCAAGGTTGCATGCATGTATTAAATTTGAATTATAGAAAGGAAGTTGCATTTTAAATTTGCAAAATTCCCATTTAAATTATAGAAAGGGTACCAAGTTGCTTGGCTTCATGTCTGAATTGATAGGATTCGTGTCCCAAGTAATCGCACAATATTTACAATAATACTTAATTAATTTATGTTAAGAGCTATATTATAATTTTTTAAATTGAAGGAGAAATTAAATGGCAACTATGATATGAACTTTTAAATAAAAATCCTAAATACTGTTTTTGTCACAAAGGATCATGCGCCACAAAAAATCCAGAACTCTGTGCTAACCACAGTGCCCCATGTGCCTCTCGCGCCGGCCAAGCTTTCTATATGTATAATTGTCGTAACGGTTTTTCATTTGACTGGAAGAAGATATCTTGTAAAAAAATAAAATAAAATTGGGTACATTGAATCCAATTAATCTTGAAAAAGGTGAAAGAAGCTTGAAAATCTCACAATTATGCACTTAATTGAAAGCTTAGGATGAAAAAAGTTTTCTATGATTTTTTTATTTTAATTTCGATTTAGTCAAGTACTTCAGATCAATTTCCAAAATTAATTGTAGAATAATTAGAATTGTTAGGTCGCATCTGTATTTAACTTGATGAAAGGAGATGACAACTCACTAAATCTGGCATTGAGCCCTCGTGCCATATGCAAGTTGTCTGAGTTAGAGTACTATATATAGAAGGATTTTATAAATATTCATTATTGTAACTGAAATTAATTTCTACGTTTTTCACTTGTATAAACAGCGAACTATTAATTTATTAGAAAAGTATAGTGGGTTCACATTAACTTAATTTGGTTCTAACTTTAGCTGCATCTTCTTTGATTTGCTAGATATATAGAGAAAACACCAAAGCAATCATCACAATAACAACAGCTTAATTTCGGGACTCTGCGGCTTCATTCGGTTTCGAGCGGTCTGCAAAAGGTGGCACGCCTCAGTCCCTCTATTTGAAGCTCCTCTGCAATTACCTTGGCTTTTAGAGGGGAATGGTGAGGGTGTTACTGTAAGCACCGATTTACATGATAAACATCGTTTTTATTCTCTTTTCACTGGTGAAATTGGTACAATCTGCGTAAAACCAACCTGCCAAGCAAAGGTTTAAATAGCGGATAGCGGATTCGTCGCAGACATGCCAATGTGATAGCGGATAGCGGATAGCGGCCATTTAGCGGCCGCTATCGGACCATAGCGGATAATAGATTGTATATATAAATAACATGTAACACTTTGACAAAAACAACAACTTGGTTGGGTGGTCTGTGCATTGTGATGTATAACTAACATCCAGAGTTCGATTCCCACCTTTAACCATTTAATTTAATAGTATTTTTTGTCCGGTTTTCTATTGTAAACTTTAGTCCCACATGGAAGTCTTAAGTTCTACCGGATAGTATATAAGGAGTAGGTTGGCAACAGTACCGTAATAGTTTAATTGATGTTGGCGCGCGTGCGTTTGTGCATGGGACGTAAGAGGTTGACATGTGGCCGCAATTCTCCCGCTAAATGTGCCGCTACATGCCCGCTATATTGCCTCTATCGCCCGCTAAATGCCGCTACAGTGCGCGCGATCAGACAAAGAGCTAAATCTATAGTGCTCTAGCGTTCTAGCATAGGATAACGCTATCTCGCCGCGAAATCGGCCGCTATTTAAAACCTTGCTGCCAAGGAAAGTATTACAGCGGACTGAGTCTTGGCCATCTTCTTACTCGTGATATAAGATTAGAATATACGACTGATAAAAAAAGTAACATTCTTAATTTCCTTTGTCTTCAAGTACTTGTAGTATTTTTTCTCTCTTATTTGGTGAGAACACATCAAATAACAATTAATTTATGGTGCACCGCAATATTGAGGGTTCGATACATCACAATCATATCCGACGATAGTTTTGCAATTCGACAAATCTAATTTGTAAAACGATTGATGGATAATGATTGCGATGTACAAAATCTCTGTACATCGATGCACCATATCATATCTCCATATATTAATTATATTCTTTGCTATTTTTTTTATTGTTGTATAATTACTTATCTCATCTCAGAGTTGTCATTTGTTCAATCCGCTCACGGGCGAAGAAGTCTCATTGGCTCCTTGGTTAATGCCCCTAAGCTTGCAAATTGTTGACAATATTATCGAGTCTCAGTCACCGCCACAGGTGTTTGATATACCAAGAAGGTCTCTCTATTCCTGTTGTCATTATAGAGGGTTGATCTACTTAACAAGAGGAGGCAACTCAACACAGATCGTCGACAACTCGGGATGGAAATTATTGTGTAATATACCACCACCTCAAGATGAGATACATGATCATCATCGGCTTTTTGCCAGCTATCTAGTCGAGTCAGCTGGAGTAGTCTTGAGGGTTTCTTTCTACTTGGAGACCTCTCTGTTTTATTCTAAGTTTCGTATTTACAAACTCATGTTTGATGGAAGTACCTATTTCTGGTTCGAGATAAGCAGCATCGGTGACCAAGTGCTCTTCTTGGATGTCATCGAAGGCTTCTCCATTAATGCTACATCTTTTCCTCGTGGTCTTATAAGAGGCAACTCTATCTATTTCTTGTGTCCAAAGAACTGCCAACCTTGTAGGTATGACATCGGGCATGGTGTTGTTGAAAGATTGCAAGGTCCGTTTCAACATTGTTCTTTGGTTTGTGCCCACTCTACGTACCATAGCTACTTGACTAATTTATCTAGAACTATATATAACAGTACATGTTAATTATTAGTAGTTGAGATATGTCTTTTATAAAATTTGGAAAAAATCAATGTTATTTTCAGAATTGCAAATGCTGTTTGATGGCCACGTTAAAAATAGTAATGAAATGGAATGAAGAAAGAAATGGTTGCCCCCCCCCCCCCCTCGAATTCTTATAACAATCTTGTAATAAGGAACCAATTAATTCGTTTAAATCAATAAAACAGAACACTAGTAGTCTAATACATACCTCTCTGCTGTCGATCAATTTACAATTACCCATTTTAACGAACGGGTTCTAGCTATATTGGAACTAGAAAAAACGAAACTTAATTTATCTCTGCTTGCCAAGTGCCAAACATTCAATCACATTGTTATATTTATGTTCCAAAAAAAGTCTAGAAACACCAATTCCTAGCTACACCTTTGATTTAGTTATTGCATGATAAAAAAAGTCTAGCAACACCAATTCCTAGCTACACTTTTGATTTATTTATTGCATGATAAAAAAAGTCTAGCAAACACCAATTCCTAGCTACACATTTGATTTATTAATTGCATGATAAAAAAAGTCTAGCAAGCACTAATTCCTAGCTACACATTTGATTTATTTATTGCATGATAAAAAAAGTCTAGCAAATTTTGTATTTATTCTCATTTCTAAATAATAAATGATAGTAGAAACATAAGGAAACAACATAAATTTATGTTATTACAAAAAATGTATGATTAATATCCAAGTATAACATTACATAATTTTCTTGTGGTATTTGAAATTTTCCTTCATATAGTACATTTTGACTAACAATTTAAAACTACAAATATTCCTCAATTGTTCCTTCTATTCATTCAACCAGTAAAGCCATGTCTTTTAGATGATGCCCTTGAGACACATACACCAGGCCCACAAGCTTCAAATTATATTCCTCTGCATAAAAATCAAGCAATAAAATTTTGTATAATTATTCCTACTATTAATCAAAAAGTATCATTACTCAAAAAAAAGATCAAGTAACTTCAATGTTACTCAATTATCTAGAGAGAAAATGTGTTCTTTGTACCATGTTGGTCAAAAAAAAAGTTGAAATAAAACACTGGCCTTGGTCAAATAGAGATGGATTTCAAAACCATAAACTTCAATTCTGAACATAATCAAATTTCACATAATTTAAACTTCATATATATAATTAGCCTCAGTTAATATACCCTTAGTAGCCCAATTAAACACAAATAGTAAACAAGATTAGAAAAAAATAATCTTAACTCCAAAAATTTGGTAAAAGAGATTACCTTCACCTTAGGAGACCAGTGATCCAATGATGTCAGTGCACATGGTATAACTAACCAACAGGAAATTCCAAGGAGAGGATTAACCACCTTAAGGTTAAAAACAAATTGTAATGTCCATTTAAAAATAAGAAATCAGAGTGCAATGGCAAACCTCGTCATTTGCCATCGTATTTATTATGTAGCGGGTCAGCCATTTGTACGTGTAAGCAAACTCCAAACTCTTTACCTGACTATTAATTAAGAATTGTAGAATTAAACAAGTGAAGAACGCTGCAGAGAATGTTATTCATGACTTTAAGTAGATACATTTTTTTGTTTAAAATAGTATGCTTACGGTTTACCTTATTTTATTTTTTTATCTTATTTAATGAATCGGCTACTGAATAATAGTTATACATCATAGAAAAGAATGTTATTGTTGGAAAAATCTATCCATTTTAGCAAGTTTAGTGCCTGGACAAATTATAGATCAGTAACCAATTTATGATGCTGGGGGAAGCTTACTGACTTGTGAGTATCCTATACTTGTTCTATTCTTACTTAATAATGTGTAACTTTTGGTTGTGTTTTCATGTAGGAATTAGGACAACACGATTTGAAAACAAGTTGCAATGACAAATTGCAATGTCTGCAAGTTTGAAAACAAACATTTCAATAATTCCTTTAACCCAATGAACTTGAGATGAAGGTTGGATATTTACCTGACCACAAGCAATTGACTTCAAGTTATCTACCTCACCCCTCAAGTTATTAATCTCGGCCTTCAACTCATGCACCATGCCAGTAAGGTTCTGTACCATCCCACTTAATTTGTAAACAAGGTCTACCAATTTTTTCTCATCCAATCTCGTCATTTGCAAACCTTGAAAATGGCGTGTTGTCCCACTTCCCTTCTTTGTAGTTGGAAATAACCCTACTGCCCTTACACGACCATTTGGATCATTATCTAAGACTTGAGATAAAGCATCTCTCTCCCAGCCGACTCTTCCTTCTAAGTTATTTGCCGAATTAGGTTTCTCTTGAATGTACTTCTCTATAGCCAGCTACACGTAGAATAGTATTAGTATGTTATATTATGTATGTTTAGTAAGCACAGGTACTTATACAAAAATGTTCAGAGCTTATCAATGAAGATCTCCCCTCTATAGCTGGTTAAATGTGACCTTATGATGGTTAGTGATTACTCAAAATCTACAGTCCAGAGCTCATCAAATTTGAAAGTTACTTCCATATCTATTTTATTTATTATAAGAAATCACATTTCAAGGTTAATAGAACTAAAAATGTCACAAACTTAGAATTCGCTACCCATATGGACTTCATTTTAAATCAGTAAAGTGATGCATCTCAATTAAATGCTGAATTCAATTCTACCAATCTTTAATAGCCAACTATATGTATAAACTCAAAAGAAAAATCAATGAGAATCATCATCATCATCAAAATTAAAATCCATCTCAATACAAATCCCAACAAGCTAGGCTTTGATTCTCATTCTGATTCCGATTCTAATTATAATTTCAAACTTCATACCCAAAATAAAAACACTAACAAACTCAAGTAAGAGAAGATTTCTTACCGCTTCTTCTTCATCCGGCTTGTGAGTTGCTAGAAACAACTTGGCTCCGTCAAGTTCATTTTTTTTCTGGATCCAAATTCTACATTACATATGAGATAAATGCATGACATTTTGTTCAATGACAGAAAGAATGAAATCAAGCAGTGAAATAACTTTAAAAAAAAACATACCATCTCTTCAGCATATCGAGCAAAGCTTTTTGTCCCAATTGTATGGGTGGACTTTTTCAAAGCTCGAGCTTTCCTATTTCTCTCACTCACAACCTGGTTCACATGAAGTGTTTCTGTAATTGTTTCAAGCAAAGATTAAAAAAAAATGACTTATTATAGCATATACCTTTGCCTCTATAGATTTCCAATAACAAACTAAATAGGCCCATTGGTCACGACGGATGCCTTCGGGTACATTTCTACATAGTTCTTCAATCGGGACATTCTCTACAAAATACATGCTCTTTAGATTGGACTTATATTGACACCACTTAGTGTTCAGCGATCGAAGTATCCAATCGGCACATGTATCGCTGTAAATGAACTTTGCCTACAAAAGTATCCAATGAAACATGAATATTTAGCTACCTAAACCAAAATATGATATATATGCAAGGTTTAAAGAAATTTCATATACCTTTACTATGCACAAAATATTGTCCCCAGAAATTTTTTTTACAATCTGCCAACTCTTATGACTCAAGTTGAAAAGATTGGGATTTCTTGCAAGTGTCCCCAAAAATTGTCCCATCAAACCAGCTTCAGGTCCAATTGGTTGATCGAACTGGTTTTCTTGTACAATAATCTTGGTACCAGGCTCTAAGTTCCAAACATGACTTAGAAGTGTCTTTCCCCGCTTGGATTTATTTCCCTGCTCGTCTTTATTTCATAACAAAACTATATTAATATGCTATCGCAAACATTGCATCACAACATTATTTATTATTGAAACATGAAAATAGTGGGGCAATGGTGTTATCTGGAGGAAACCCTAAACCAAAAAAACAATAGAAGGTTGTCTGCTCTATCCACAAATAGTTAGATTTTGAAAGAGTGAAGTTATTACAACAATAAGAACTTAAGCTCTGTAAATGAGTTACAAAATGTTATGTATGTAGCTCTGTAAAATGAGTTACAAACTGCTAAATAAGATATGAACTTAAGCTCTGCAATCTTCAATTGCACCTCCAAAATATTTTGATCAACTTTAAATCTGAAAGTTTGCAATATTCAACATTGTAATTAACTTTAGTTCCAGTAACTTTTTTCAATATAATAAGTTGATCTTAACTTAAATGTCATGCAATTATCACTATTAGGAAGTTCACTTAAATCAGATGTCACAAAATTCGAAATTCGAGTTGAATTCAAATGTCACAAAATTCGAGCTGGTAAGCTCACTTAACACTACGAAAATAATTTCGATAAAAGCAATAGATCTCAAATCAGATCTACACATTCAAAATTCCTCATCTATCATATCTTTTCAAGCAATCAGATCTCAAATCAATCCAAATCTAGAAAACAACAAGATATAGTGAGAGAGAGAAAGGTTACCATGACGAGGAGACAAGCGAGACGAGCGAGGGAGATAAATAGGCGATTCTCAGTCTCAGCCTTGTCCGACTACTAAGAAAATGAGGTCAGATTGGAATGAGAGAGAGAAATAAGCGGTTCTCAGTCTCAGCCTTGATCGACTCCTGAGAAAATCATTTATTTTTGAAATTATATCCATCGAAGAAAAAGAGGGGAGTTGCTTTGGTAACTCCCGAAAAAAAGAGACGATCGGAAAAATTAAGGCTTCAGTAAATTGAGAGAGAGAGAAAGGTGTGTTGAATATCCATACTTTTGGACTTTGGGCCAACGAGTTTTTATTGGGCCATAATTTTGCTTATGTACTTAGGAATATATGTAAAAAGATGTACTAAGAGCATATAATAGAACATTTGGACCGTCAGAATTTTTGGTTGCTAGAGTTAAATTTTTGGGCATATATGTATTTATTTAAACATTAGCAGAATTTTCCAAATTTATAACATGGAAAAAAATTTCAGCTATATACTTTAGACTATTGTTTGAGAATAGAGATTATAAAATTATTGGCGCCAAAAATTTTAGTGGGAGGTTAACAAACTAAAAATTAAATTTCAATATCTTTTTTTGCTAGACTAAAACAATCTAGCAATAACACAAATTATTTTTATTACAACCACACAAAAAAAAGTCTATCAAGAAAATCATGCAATAGAACAATGTACAACAAAACTAGAAAAGTCTATCAAACAAATCAAGCAATAGAACATGGTGCTACATAAATGTAAAAATCTAGCTAAAGACCATAGTTGTTGTAGTGCTAGTGGACACTTGCGCGCGTCGCGATCAATTTTTTAAAAAAAAATCAAGCTTTAATAGATGGAATTGGAGATAATCTTGAATGACCAAAACGTTGGCTTAGAAAAAAAAAAGATATATATGTTTTTGAATTCTGACTCAATGTTATTTTCATTTAAAAGAATATTTCATTTTCATTATGAATATTAATTTTTTTGTGGATTTACTCTATATTTCTCCATTGTTGCATTTACCATTTTTTTTTTTTTTAAGGTGAAGCTTGTGGGCCTGCTTGTTATGATGTATCAAATATACGGAATATCAGCAAACTTAACATATGAAATTAGTAATCTCTAATATAATTAGTTATAACCTGAATTTGGTGCACGTTGTACCTGTGATTGTAGTATTCATCATCATTCTCTTCCCACTCAGGCACTATCAGCACGAAAATATTGACCCATTATACATACCAGTTAAGATAGTATTATTTTCATTTGATGCACTACTACCACTAATACACTCTTAGTATTATTTAGTTTTGATTCTTTCACCAAACCTTCAATATTTTTCTGAACATTGGAATGACCTCTCTCTTCAGAAACAAATGTCTCTCCATCCTTGAAATCATTTGAAATCCTAACCTGCCCAGTTGTTTGGAGGATCCCTTGGTAAACTCTACAAAAACCGCTGCCTCCAATAACACAATCATCTCTGGATCCAGAAGCGAACTATCTTCTACAAGGTTCTCTGCATAAATCCATAAAAAAACTATTAGGATCCCTGGAGCAAATCTTTCTATGCTGATAGTTAGTATCATGTTTTAAAATCCAAACGTAACGATATAAAACCTCTTTACTGAAAATCTGAGGCCAATGAGATAAAACCAAACAAATTTTTTTTTTTTTTTTGTAATGTGTATTTATTTTGTGTTGTAAGATAATTTCTAAGGGGAAAATTCGAATTTTCCTATATAGAAAAATCACAAAAGGAGGGACAATTAAGAAATTATTCAAATGCATGGCATACATGAAATTTTACTGTGCAAGGTAATATGATATCTTATAAATATTTGAAGCCATAATTTACTGTGAGCTGTACTGGCCTAGGATTCTACTGCTCTTCCCTGCTATAAAAAGAAAGGAACCTTGTTAAGCTCAATCTCATAACAAGAACCAAAACACACACTTAATTATAACCCACAACTGAGGAAACTATATCCTTGAGCTTAATTTCCATCCATGGCTCCTGGAGCAGCTGAAAATGGCTGGCTCCTTTTCCTCTCTATAGCTGCCAAATGTGGAGAGGTTCTAACTCAGAACCCCTGGAGCATGACTCTAATGATAGGCTTGGCCCACAGAAAGCTCGCTGCGGTAGCAGAGAGCCTGGGGGCTAAGCGGCTCATGGCTTTCAGCATTGGCGACAGCAGAGCTGTTGTCACCTCTGAGTCTCTGACCCGGATGTTGCTAGAGAAATTCTGGCCAGTTCAGCTTTTGTTGACCGACCTGTCAAAGAGTCTGCCTATGCACTCATGTTCCACTGTGCCATCGGTTTCGCTCCATATGGTCTCTGGCGCACTCTTCGCCGAATCTCAGCTGCACACATGTTCTCTCCTGAGCAAATCATGGCATCTGCATCATTACGTGCCGACATAGCATTTCAAATGATAGAGGCCATGCATTCAAGTGCTTCCAGGACTGACAGACCTGATATTAGACGCGTGTTATAAAGCTTGCTTCGCTGAACAACATCATGGGGTCTGTTTTTGGCATGCGGTATGAACTCAAATCTGAGTCGGAGGAAGCCAAGGAGCTGATTTACATGGTGGAAGAAGGGTATGACTTGCTGGGAACACTCAACTGGTCAGACCATCTGTCCGTGCTAACTGGATTGGACTTTCAAAAGATTCGGTCTAGATGCAACTGGCTTTTGTCGAGGGTGAACCGATTTGTGAACCGCATAATAGAAGAGCATCGTGTCAGGCATTTGACAGAAAATTCCAAGAATTTCCATGATTTTGTCGACGTTTTGTTATCTCTGCAGAACAGGGAGAACGTACCTATCTGATTCTGATATTGTCTCTGTTCTTTGGGTAAGTAATGTAGCCTTTAGTGAGATGGCTATAATTGTTCGTGACATGAGTTGGCATTTCTTTATTTATCTGACAGTAGGATTAAAATTAAATAAAAATTTCCACCTTCTATTAATGATAAAATTTGGATTGTGGTCTTATCAGACTGGAGAGGTTGTATCTATAATTGAATACTTCTGCAACTATAATATAGATTAAGTAATAAAGAATTGGAGTTCAGTAACATAAATACCTTGGTCTTTCAATATTATTTTCGTTAGATTAATAAATTATCTGAACCAAGTTGGAAGGAAGTTTTGGATTTATGAATGGTTTGTGAATTTAATTATTCTCAACGTTTTCTTTCTCTATTATCACTACTGGTACTTCTTTAATAATAATAATAAATTTTGATTTAGCATCCAGCTATGTATCGGTCAAAGCAGACACATTGTCCATTAAAGTAGAAAATTTATGTACCAATCAAATCATGTCCTGCTTCTTAATTCCATGCTAAAGATTTTACTTGTACTTTCATATCAGGAAAATTAACTTGGGGCCAGTTATACTTCTCTAGGGCCGTTTGGATGGGGCTATGAATAGCCTCTTCCTAGGAATTGGCTATTCCTGCATTAAATCTCTCTCACAAAGTTACACACTTCCCAATGTTTTCCGCCTAGGAATAGACTATTCCTCAAATTCCTAAGCGATCCAAACGGCCCTAAAAAGTAAAAACTATCATTTTCAATCATATATTCATATAAATTAAATGTTTTGTTCGGTATGTAGATTCAGTACTATATTGGGTTAAAGGATAAAGAATAGCAAGTTCGAGTTTACTGTTGTAAAGACAATTTATTTTTCCGAGGACTACATGATGTACATCCAACTTGTTTCTTTGAAAAAGATAAAAATAGAACCTTCATTAATTCTGCTTAAAAATATAGGAGATGATATTTCGAGGAACCGACACCGTAGTGGTGGTGATTGAATGGATTCTTGCATGTCTAGTCATCCAACAAGATGTACAGGCTAAGGTGCATGAGGAGCTAGACCCCATGGTTGGGCCCCACCAATCAGTGACTGAATCTGACTGTAGCTCACTTCATTACCTCCAGGCAGTCATCAAAGAAGTCCTAAGGCTACACCCACCAGGCCCACTCCTCTCATGGGCACGACTCGCCGTATCAGACATCTACATCGGTGGCCTGTTAGTGCCAGCTGGCACCACTGCGATGGTTAATATGTGGGCCATCACCCATGACCCATCAGTCTGGCCTGAACCACTCGAGTTCAAACCGGAATGCTTTATGGAAGCCAACTCAGAAGACTTCCCTATTTTCAGGGCAGACCTCAGGCTCGCACCATTCGGGTCTGGCCGTAGGAGCTGCCCTGGAAGGACACTGTCCATGAAAACTGTCACATTTTGGGTTGCATCACTTTTGCACGAGTTTTATTGGTTACCGGCTTCTGATGGAACCCCAGTGGATCTCTCAGAGGTTCTCAGGCTGTCGTGAGAGATGGCTGCACCGCTTGCTGTCACCCTACTCCCACGCCGCGGTGTCCATTAAACGGTTTGTCTTCTGATCGAAGTGTAGTGTGATATTTGCAACATCAAATCGTGCTAATTAATCAATACATTTTGTTTAATATGGTCGTGTACCACTGTACCAGCAATGGCCTAACATATTACTCACGTATTTTGTGTCTTTGTTGGACCTCTAAGTCGTGAATTGGTGTTTTACAAGTTTGATTGATAGTATTATTCAAGTGATTAATTAATGGACTCTTGGAAGGATTTCTAAATATGTACACAATAAATTAAAGAGAATGGTTTGTACATATAACAATACTCTGGTATGTATATATTAATTACGAGGCATACTTGATGTCTCGATTTGTATATATGTATGACAACATTTGTTTGGCTATAAAGATTTGCTATTGTGATTGTCTCTGTTTTTTTTTTTACCTTTTTTTTGTCAAATTAATATAGGCTGAGTTGTCATGCTACGGTTCTGATTGGAATGAGTTTTATTTTTTTTTTCCCCCATGAGAGTTCTATAGATTTTTTATGTTATTGAAATTTTTAATTGGAATAAATAGATTTGATATTATTTGATCGAAATTTTTATATTATTAGATCCAACGAAATTATGAAAAATCAATTTTAATCAAATGAAATTCGATGTGTAGACCTTTCGAATAATTATCAATTAACTTAACTAATTAAAAAGTAGCTAGTTTATAATTTATACGGCCTACAACATAATTTGGAAATTTTTGAAGAGGCAAATCGAATTCTAAAGTCTAAACTACTGAAAGGAAAATTAGTTAGCGAAAGTAATTAAACGCGGTTCTACAACTCGAAAAATTGGTCCGAGATGTCCGAGACAGGTTATTAAGGTATATTTTGATGTATGATATATAGAGGTAATCAACGTGTACCACATGTTGATTTAAGGAATATTAAAGGTGTTATATATTTTAATTTATGTGCGTCATTAAAATAAGTTTGGTGGCTTAGACCCCAATTTATCTCAAAAAAATTTATGTGCGTCATCTCCTTGACTATACATCAATTAATCAACAACTAACAAGGTGAAATCACAAACTAGCTAGTTATTATACTTGAGTTACTAGTTGTCTATAATCTATATAAATATTGTACTTAACCGTGTTACACACTAGTTAACTCATTCCAGATCGTAATTTTGAGAACGATAGTTGTAGAACTCTTTTTTTTTTTTTTCTTTTTCCCTTTCAGGTTTTATAAAAATTCTGCTCTAGTAGCAAGTTTTCTTGCTGGACAACTGCCTATGGGAGCATTTTTTTTTTTTTTTTAAGATAAGATGAGTTCAAGTCCTCTAATTTATTTCGAAATTAAATGTCACAAAGAACTCTAGTAGAATTTCGAACCTGTGACCTTCAGTGAAAGTGCTTTGTTTTTTACTACTAGATCAATAGCTGGTTCTCATATGGGAGCATTCATATTCTTACTCCTTTTTATTTTTATATCTTGATATATTAGTGTGCCACCGTGCCATATATTATAAAAAAAGCAAGAAAATATATATTTGATACAGAATATTTCCTGACAAATATGATTCCTTTATTTAATAGGTAAATTTTATAGGTCAATCAAACTTAAAATCATTTTTAATCACTCTACTAGAGTTGTCACATTTTATCCAGTATACACTACAACACAAACGATTTTTAGCACCACCATATTAACACCTATTTTTAAGAAATCCGGTTCTAAAAATATGCAGTGACAATTTCGTAATTATCAAGGTACCTTTTTAGGACCGGTTTTTTAGAAAAATCGGTTCTAAAGAGTTCCGAAAAAAAGAAGAAAATACGGTCTCTCTTTAGGACCGATTTTTCTAAAAAACCGGTCCTAAAAATAAAATCTTTAGAACCGGTTTTTTAGAAAATTGGTCCTAAAAGAGAGATCATATTTTCCTTTTTTTTTTTTTCCCGAAACTCTTTAGAACCGATTTTTATATAAAACCGGTCCTAAAATTTTTTTTTTTTTTTTTTTTTTTTTGCTTTTCTTCCCCTTCCCCAATCCTTGGCCGCCATTTTAAGTTTAAATTTTTGTTGTTTGCCACTACAAACGCTAAAACAAATTGGTTTTATATACAAGAAAAAAATAATAAAAAAATTATGTAAGAAAATAAGTTTAATGTCCCTCCAAAACACCTCAAATTCAAAGATGTCATCACAAAATTACTAATTAAAGTATCGTTGTAAACTACACAAATTGGTTTTATGCCACTATTTTTTTAAGAAAAAAAACATATTAAGTTTGATATATGTTATTCTAACTTTTTTCATATTTTTTTTTAAAAAAAATACCTAGAATACACCTAGGTAATGTAAAATAATTTGAAAGAGAAATTTAGATACATTACTATTTTAAAAACAAATTTCAAAACTTGTATTTGTAGAATAAAAATTTTGAACTCCGTAGATCTAATCGCAAACTCTGTCATGCCGAATTCGAGGAATATATATTTGTGCTTCTTAAAAATATATATTTGTGGTTTTTTTTAATGGGTTAATTAGATTTATGCCACTTGTGAAAATTTAAAATTAGTAAAATGCCATCACTAAATGACAAATTAGTTTTATGCCATTATAGAATAGTAAAAATTAGTTTTATGCCATCGGTCAATTGATATGACAATTTTACCCTTTTTAAATATACCACTACCAAAAATTAAAATTAGAAATTACTATCATTAAATAAAAATTAGTTTTATGCCACTATAAATTAATAAAAATGAGTTTTGTGCCATTGTAAAAATATAAAAATTATACTTATGCCACTGGTGCATTACAATATATTGTGGCAAAAGGAAAAAAAAAAGTTTGTATTATTAAGAAAAAATTAATGCGCTCAAATTAAATTTCACCCATTTGTCTAGTACTTATAAAATCCCAAATCACCAAGTGTTAAAGGGCTCTCGCATGACTCATGATACGGGAAAACAAGTTGGAAATTAAACCTAAATATGCAGGTGGAAAACAAATTATTGGGAAGTAGAATTTAACATATCCATTATGGTTTATCGACGACAGCAGATGCAGCAGGGTAATTTGGGAATTTTTACAAATAATGAGAGAGGTAGGGATGACATTTTTAGAATTTAATCTTTTTTAGTAGGAAATCATGGCAAATATCTAAATTTAACAATTTGATGATGGCATAAATATAATTAACAATTTAACAGTGGTATATTTTAAATTGTCTATTTTTTATGATGGCATAAATCTAATTATCTAAAAATATAAATTCAGATTCAACTATGATTATTTAAAAATTTTCAACAATTTCCAATACAAATAAAAAGCAACACGGATGAATAAATGTAGCAAAAATAAAATGATTTTTAGGACAGGTTTTTTAGAAAAACCAGTCCTAAAAAGAGAGATCATTTTTTTTTTCAAAACTCTTTAGAACTAGTTTTTCTAAAAAACCGGTCCTAAAAATTATTATTATTATTTTTTTGCTTTTCTTCTCCTTCCCCAATCCCTGGCCGTCATTTAAGTCCAAATTTCTAAGTTCAAAATTTTGCCTTCATATGATCCCGGTTCTTCTATGTGATTCTCGAGCTATGAGAGAAGGCAACATCGGAACTCCTCTCCGTCGATCTCAATGCCCTTCAGCATCGCCTCACGCTGCTCTTTCAGATGAGTGCCGATTTTACCCCCTTTTCTTCATATTTTCTTTTTTGTTCTTCGGTGTCATGATATCACTTCTTTCTTCTCACTAGCTTTAATTTTCTCACAATTTTGCCTCACTTTTTTTGTATTCTGTCATGAAGAGTTTGCAAGCTGCACTTGGAAGTAACGGTGCTATCAATCAGTTCAAGACCCCTAAGGAATCGCATTCCCAAGTAAGTACCTTAAGCTACTTTGCAATATATATCGATTTAACATACTTCATTTAAATCCTTCGAATTTTCTCAATTTTTGGGCATAATAACAGTTGAGGGTTCCTATCTAAGATAATTTTGTTGCTTTTCATTTTCAGCTTATGCAAGCAAAGAAATCACATGTTTATGAGAAGAATCATCAATGAAAATCTGATAGCATTAGTGCTGCAAGTGCATCAACTTTTTGATAAAATTACCTATAAGTGTTGTGCATTTGCTGATTCGTTTAATTATTTTTTTTTATTTCTGTTACATATCACAAACGCTCTCTGAAAGGTTACATAAACATTGCATTTGAAAGGTTACATAAAAAGAGGCTAGCCCCAAAATAAAAAATATTTTTTTTATTTTGCGTTGATATTTAGGACCGGTTTTTAGTTAAAAACCGGTCTTAAAGATCACATTTTTAAGACCGATTTTTAGTTAAAAACATGTCCTAAAGACGCGTAGCTTTTTCCATCTGAAATCTGACTTGTTTTTAGCACCAGATTTTTAGCACCGGTTTCTTATATATTTTTAATACCACATATTATTAGTACCGGTGCCCAACCGGTTTTAAAGAAGTATATTTAACCGGTTTTAAAAAAGGAAAATGGCGTAGTGATACTTTTTTTTTTTAAATTGAAATGCAACCCACATACCAATTATAATATAGTTTTTCAAATGATTAGTTTGCAAACTTAATAGCTTCATTTTTGAAGCAAACAATATCACAAAAATTCGTAAAAGTATATGCTGATGATTTATGAATGCAGAGCAAGGCTTCAAATAATTCCAGGTAAGACTGCAACAAATTAGTAGTAAGTCGCTATTTCGCAATAAAGAACACAATCCATCAATTCACCCATTTTTATTTTCAATGAGGCAACTCAATAAACGCGCTTGCCAGGACATTCGATAAGAAAAGAGATATAATCAAATAAAACAAAAATTAATATCAGCATTTTTTGAAGTGCAAGTGTAGATTTGTCATTGGATCGTTTAATTGTAATGCTTGTTGTTGTATCCTGACCATGAAAGGTTTTTACCGCCGCACTTTGTTTTGAGTTCATACATGATTAAATCGAAACTACAAGTATTATATATAGTATCCATATATACCTGCAAATTCTGATTTGATAAGCCATCAAATTGCTTTCATCATGCAATTTTCTTGTTTTTTTTGTTTTTTTTTCCCCTACCTGCTGGGATCCTATTCTAGACTCTATAAACAAATCATTACTCATGAGTCATTATAAGAGTAACAGTTAGCATGGTTTACCAGACCAATGGTAAACCTGGTTTATCTAGTTAATATCTTTGTAAGTTAGGTAATTAGACTGACGGTGTTTTAAAGACAGTATTAGATGGGTTCTTCTTTTTTTTTTTGAGGGCCGGGTGGCAAAGTATCACACCAACAAATTTTATTAAATCAATAAAAAATATTTACAAAGGGGTGAAAGAAGAGAAAAAAGCCTAAAAATCTAAAAAATAAGTAAGAAAGTAAGAAAATTCTAATAACAAAAAACTCTAAACCGAAAGTTTAGGCATGTTTAATCCAGGAATGTACACATGCGCAAATCTCTTGTATCAAAAATTCAGGAGCGGTGGAGCAGTCTGAGAAAATCCGTCTGTTGCGTGCCTTCTAGATATTCCAAGATGTTGCCGCTACTATGGTGTCCCACATATTGGAATTTGTTTTTTTATGTGTCAACCAAAAATCACCAATTCCAAGTGTGAGGTTGAGCAAAGGCAACCTGAATCGAATCTGTACTAATGTCCACACAGATGTTGCAAATTGGCATTGCAAGAATAGATGATCAGCTGTTTCTATGGATGTAGATGTGCAGGAAGGGCAAGTGGTAGCAGAGGGCCAACCCCTTACCAAAAGATTTTGCTGTGTGAGCAGTCGATCTTGAAGCAGCAGCCAGAGAAAGATTCTGACTTTAGGCGGGACATTAGATGGGTTCTTGAAGAAATGTTTTGGTAACTCTCTAGGTATATAAACTCCTGTAGTATCTCTTCCAGAGATTAATTTTCAAATAATCAATACAACTTTACAATTGTTCTCTCTCTCTTATTACACTGGTATACAAAATCTGTTATGGTATCACAGCCATGGATTCCAACCACGATCCTTCTTCTTCCTTCAATATTTCTCCTCCTCCGGGTCTAACACACGCCATGGCTTCCTCTTCTCAAACCACTGGTGGCGTCCATACCTCAACAGCTCCTTCCCAAACTAATTCGACACAATTCTTTCATCCATTACAGCCCCAATTTCCTCCACCACCACCCATTCCTCCTCTACATCCACAATTTCCTTCAACGCCTCAATTTCCTCCTCCGCCCAGTTTCCTCCTCCACAAAATCGACAGCCACCACCTCAATTTCAACCTTCCTTTCCTGCCATGGCTACACCATCTGCTTCCTCCACGAATTTCATCCCTCAATCGCAATTTTCTCCCTCCTTTTCTCAAATTGGCCCAATTACTCCTCTAACCATTCCCACATCCATCAAATTAAATCAAGAGAATTTCTTAACTTGGAAAGCTCAAATCTTGCCCATCATAACTGGTCACAATCTCTCCATTTTTCTTCACTCATCGCCTCCCAATCCAACAATTCATACAAGCACGGGACAACTACAAATGAATCCAGACTATTTTTCTTGGTTGCGTCAGGATCAACTACTATTGGGCTGGCTTCGTTCTTCCCTCATCGAGTCAATCCAAGCTCAACTGGTCTCCTGTACAACTACTGCTGATCTTTGGCAAGAACTTCAGCATCAATTCTTCTCTACCTCTACTCGGCTAATTGATCTGAAACGCCAATTTCAATCTGTTGAGAAAGGGGGTAGTTCTTGTACAAAATTCCTTCAACGCATTCGTCGCATCTCTGACAAACTGACCTTCATCAGAGCGCCTCCCTCAAACGACGATGTTGTTTTGGTTGTTATCAATGGACTGGGGTCAGAGTTTAACGCCTTTGTGGCAGCGGTCACAACCTCAAATCGACTCGAGCCACTCTCACTTTCTGATCTTCAAGGTTTGCTCTTGAGCCATGAAGCTTTAATTCAATCTCAGGCTGCCGCTTCGTCTTCTCCGGCGGCTTTCTATGCAGGGGCTCGATCGAATAATCAGAAGAATAAAGCTGTTGCTTACCCACAGAAGCAATACTCTCAACCCAAGTTCAACTCTACACAGTCTCAGCCTAAGAATGGTGGTTCTCAGTTCAACAACAATCCACAGAACTCCAATTCTGGTGATTTGAAAATTCCATGCCAAATTTGTAAGAAACCTGGACACATTGCCAAAATGTGTAGATTTCGTTATACTCCTGACAGAATGCACCCTCAACACTCTTCTACAACACCATCTCCTTCTACTTCCACGCCTCAAGCCTTTGTAGCTCAACCTTCCTCTACATCACCATCTCCGACTACTTGGGTCTTGGATTCCGGCGCCACACACCATATTACCAATGACATCAACAACATGTGCCGAAACAAGCAACCGTATCACGATCTAGCACCGAAGCGGAATATCGAAATCTTGCCTTGACTTGTGCCGAGCTTCTTTGGCTACAATACCTACTTCATGAGTTCAACATTCAACCGACCAATCCGCCCACGCTTTGGTGTGACAATATTGGAACTACGTTCCTTGCCGCAAACCCCATGTTTCATGCCCGCACCAAACATGTTGAAATAGATTACCACTTTATACGAGAAAGGATTGCAAATAAAGAGCTACCGGTTCAATTCTTGTGTTCAAATGATCAGTTGGGAGATATTATGACAAAGGCTCTTCCACCCACTCGCTTCTAGTTCCTCAAATCCAAACTTAAAGTCCAACCAGCGCCTTTCAGCTTGAAGGGGGGATATAAGAGTAACAGTTAGCATGGTTTACCAGACCAATGGTAAACCTGGTTTATCTAGTTAATATCTTTGTAAGTTAGGTAATTAGACTGACGGTGTTTTAAAGACAGTATTAGATGGGTCTTGAAGAAATGTTTTAGTAACTCTCTAGGTATATAAACTCCTGTACTATCTCTTCCAGAGATTAATTTTCAGATAATCAATACAACTTTACAATTGTTCTCTCTCTCTTATTACACTGGTATACAAAATCTGTTAGTCATTATAGAATATTTATTCGGGAAATGATTTTAATATTAGAAAATTTCATGTACATGACTTGTGGGTGCCATCTGACAAGAAGTTAGACATAAAAACATGCTATTGCTAGGTCAGATCCTGACCAATTTGTAGTACTTTATATATTTGTCCTGTTAATATCCTAGTCTAGACTCTATAATATGGTTTAATGTCCAAGATAATATATTTAAATTTTAGACATCATACCTATAAGCATTTGGATGCGCACTAAATCATGTTTTATGGACCTCTTTGGCTTGATTATCCGTAACTCAATTCAACTAATTCTTTTTAATATTTTGTTTCAATTCAATTTGTAGACCTATCAACAAATTTGTAATTAAGGTCTCTTTTAGAGTCTGACAGACGAATAAATCCTTGGAAAATTGAAATAAAATAACAAAGGTCCTTTTACCTCATTCTCATATATAGAAGTTAGTAGATAAAAAGCAAAAATAATACCCTGAACAATAGAGAACTTACCTGGTATAAAAGATTTTGTGACTTGATTAATCGTGAATTCGAGGAAAATCAGAGTAGTTAAATCTTGAGCTCAGCCATAGAAAATTTCGTATACCAAATGAAGGTATATATCTATAATTATGTATGCAGCTTTTTTTGCCTAAAACGTATGTAAATCATGCGAAAATGAATGTAGCCATTGGTACCATTTTTTGCCTAAGAATATGCACGCAGATTACTGTTCTAGAGGGATAGTAGGGTCCACTGTGGCACATTAAGAGAAGAAGATACAGGAAAGTACGCATGTTTGTTTGAATAATTAAGTTAAATTTTAAAAGGGACTCCCGGAGAATTCTGCATTTCATTTGTGGCACATTAAGCTTCACTTAAGTTTTTTAAACTAACTAGCAAATTAAGAAAAACAAAAATATACCAATATATTGCCATGTACTATTACGTCTGATAAAGACAATTTTATAATTTCTATTTTGAAGAATTTGAGCATTTACGCCTCTGAAAAGAAACTTTAATATTATGCATTTATAACCCCAATCAACCCTAATTAGATGTAGTTAACCAAAATGACAAGCATGCATGCTTGACACTGACTCTACCATCATAAAAACGTAATATAACACTCCTCATTCATTTCTAAATTATAACATGCAAATCACCTGCAGTAGTACTAATCTTACCTAATGTGTAGACTTACAATTTTTTAGCACAATCGAGAGCTTGCAATTGTCTAGATTTGAGTAGATGTCATTTTCAATTGATTTATTTAAAACTTGAATTATGAAAATCCTCATAAGTTAATTTTCAAACATTGTTGAACAAAATGGAGCAGATATTGATAGTTTTAGTTTTGGAGGTGTTGAAAGGAGAGCATTACTTTCATGATCTCAACACTCCGAACACGTTTGTAGCAAATAATCATAATCACATTTTAAATTATCTTTCCGTTTTATTGTTTAATTAAAGAGAACAATGAATTAGGTTCAAACCAGAGGCCGTTCGTATGCATGGTGTATCACTAATATTCAGATGTCGGGTAAGGATAGTTATTTTATAGGATGATTTAGACTTGTGCCACTGCAAATATTTAAAATTAGAGATATGTCATCACTAAACAACAAATTATTTTTACGCCACTATAAAATAATAAGAAATTAGTTTTACGCTATCGGACAATTCGTATGACCATTCATGAAATTCCTTATACATGTAAGATTAGGAATTTCGTCCATGGAAAAATAATAGAAAAAAATAAAGAATCTTCATAAGAACATTACAATTAACCAATATGTGGAGAAGAAATTTATAGGAAATTAATCCATCCTTCGCGCCTTCATTTTTGTCCCCTCCTGCGCCGCAATTTTTTTAGGGTTTAATTCATGAGGGGCAATTTCGTCATTATTAAAAATAATGACAAGTTTGATGATGGTATTTTTAGAATTTAGTACGTTTTTTTTATAAAAAATAGTGGCATAAAGCTAATTTTAATAATTCTATAGTGGCATCACTGGCATAAATCTAATTAGTAATTTAAGAGTGGCATTTTTCAAATTTTGGAAATTTATAGCGGCATAAAACTAATTATTCCTTTTATTTTTGGTTCGAAATCCGACTGAGGTCCTTCATAGATATTAATTTAAAAATAAGTTGGATGGCTTAGATCACCAATTTATCTTAAAAAAAATTATTTTGTTTTTGAGATAAAAAAAAAAGTCCGATTGCAAACATCAATTTTTTTTAAAAAAAAAGTAATTTTGTCAGAACATGCACTACTATTTGGCACGAACCAAAACATGATTCCATACTAAACGATTTATGGATACAGGTACAGCTAACACGTACTGACTACTAGCTGCACAAGAAAAAAGAAAAGGAAAAATGAACGACAAAAATTAAATGGCTGATTCTAGTTTAGGACTTCACATTCAGATAAGACCGGAGTTGAAAAATGTCAAAGGATGCAACAAAATTTTAAAATGAAGTATAATTAATGCTACAGTTATTTTAAAATTATGGGAATGTTTTTATTCATAAAACATTCTGTGGGCATATTTTTTATTAGACTTCACAGAAACCTATTCTTCCGTCCATGAACCCCAAAAAAATATTAGCATTTCATTTGAAATACGATACATACTCTAATTCAAATAAAAACAACTTATGTTACCATACATGTCACTTCGTAGTAATCAATTACGTTTTGTATAATTGCAATGTTGACAAGAAAATGCATAATTGAATTGCTTAATTTAATCTGGGTTCTTTTTGAGAGCGATATACAATATAATTCCCAATTTTAAAATTTTCCTAGCAATAAGTGATTCCTCTATTTAAGAGGTTATTAATTATTTATGCCAGGTACGGTTTACTTTTTTTTTGTCGGATAATAAAATGTGTAATAACTCAAAAAATTTAAACCCATAATTGAAACATAAAGGTATCCTAGTATGAATAAGCGATGATCTTATTCTTGTGTAATCCATTCCAACCACGGTTTTGGATGATCCACATGTACAAAATGTGCAATTAATCATTCTCCCTTAGTTGGAATAGAGCTCGTCCTCCACTAAATTTGAGATGGTTTCAAAATTTGATGAGGAACAAAATCCTTTTGCAATAGTGCAACCAACAAAAGTCTCGCTAGACAGATCCGTAACCCTCTCAATTTTTAGTGAAGGGCAAGGCAGATTTCATTTGTAATATATTCTTTAATGCAAGCAGATATCTTTATATGTTTTTATTTATTTTTTCTCTCTTTCAAACTAGGGACACTTGTGAATTCCATTTTTGTTGCTCATTATATATATCGCATTGACACAGTTGATGTCTACATAGTTCAGATATAGATAAACTGGGATAAATCGATACGGGCAAATCTCAGGATCTAGCACCTGATAATTAGCTTCTATTTTGTTGAACACTGAATTAACAGGCCCATTAGCTACTGAGGCTTAATGGGCCTAAGGCCGATTGTTAGCTGCAACAAGGATTTTTTTTTTTTCCCTTTCTTTTCCCACTCTCTCTCCGCTCCTCTCCTTCTTTTCCTCACCTTCGCTTTCCTCCCTTTCGCCTTACCTCCGCCACCTCCTCTCCTCTTTAATGAATATAATAAATAAATTGAATAGATATAACAAAAAACACTAACTCATACAAAAAGATAAAAGTGAACATGTATAAATGGAACAACGTGAACCCATGCAAAAAGATAAAAGTCAACATATATAAATTGAATATATATAACGAACAACGTGAACTCATACAAAAGATAAAAGTGAAGATATATACAACATATATTACTGTCAGGAAATAACATGATTATTTAAAGAAAATAAAAAATAAAAAAAATGAAAAAAGAAACAGAAAAATAGAGGGACGTGGAGGGAAAGGAAGGGAGGGCGCTAGGTAGGGAAGACGCCGAAGAAAGAAGGTGCTTCGTGTGGATGATTGCGATGGATGGTGATTGGTGAATAGCAATTTCTTATGGAGTTGGAGTTATTTTGCTCTGAATGAGTACAGCAGCTAAATTAATCACATTATGCTGAACAAAAAAGTGTTCAAGGTACGACCCAGTATATGACAGAATGAACTCGCGGCCTATTGGCATTATTAGCCATATTTTATCGAGCGATATGAATATGCGTGTGGATATTAGCTAGATGTAAAAGTAAACACGAAATAGATATGTGATTACAATATGAATAATTGGCAATTTACAAATTTAGATGCATGCGTGATATCTCTTATTTATATATGTATTTTAACCGTACTTAGCACCCAAATACTATCCAAACCAATGATACTCAATGTGCTTTTGTGCTTTATTTTGCAAGATTGGGTACTGCCGTGGAATTTGACTTGTTTTGTAGGAACGTGGTGGATCTGACACAATAATTGCATAAAAGGGAGAACTTTTGGGAAGGAAATGACTAAATGGAATCCATAGCACTATAGAGCTCATCCTAATCTTTCCAACGATTTTTGAATCACCTCAATCGGAGTTCGGATGAAGAAATTATGATCAAAATACTATCAGTGCGCAATACTGGAAAACCATTTCGGTCCGAAATCGCGTGAAAAAATCGATTTTGGCAAGTTTTGAAGATGGAAATTTTATTTTATGGCATGATCTCGTGAACCCTTGCCCTAACCTGCCTCCCAAGCCTCCTCCCTGGCCATATATGCACGAAAATACAGAGAGGAAAGTATCCCACCTTCCATAGACTAAATTTCCACCTTTTCCACCACCGTTCTCACGCCGAAAGACGTGAGATTCCATCTCTCGCAGCGGAGCACAACCATGGCAGCAACTTTGGAGCGATTCTGGACGTGACAGCGGTAAAACCGATCCAACCACGGCTCTAGGCGATCGATATCTCGAGTTAGAAGCGATATTTGGTTTATTCTTTCCTTTTTCTCTTGATATTTTGATCAAATAGAGTTTGTATCTTATTTTACTTGCATGTTAGGCTAGATTAA
This sequence comes from Rhynchospora breviuscula, assembly GCA_027562975.1. Taxonomy (NCBI): domain Eukaryota; kingdom Viridiplantae; phylum Streptophyta; class Magnoliopsida; order Poales; family Cyperaceae; genus Rhynchospora; species Rhynchospora breviuscula. Next base: position 12,711,003 of record CM050400.1, on the reverse strand, counting down.
TTATGTCTTAGGGCTAAGTAGTAGTTTAGTTTAGTATTTGTGATGACTTGATGGATTGATTGCTATGTTATGTGATTTATCGTGTTGAGAATTATTGATATGCTTAGTTATATTATTTGTTTGCTTGATGTTTACCTATGGATGAATCGCGACGTCTTTAGGGCATTAAACTAGACTAAACACATGATTGATTAAGTAATTGAGGTAAGCCAAACGCTCGAAAGAGGAGGTTAGTTCACAACCGAAAGGTGTAGCTTTTACTGATCCGACAGGACTTTAAATACCTCTGGAAATCCAACATGATAAACTTAAGTGACTAAAATCCGACACGAAAGTTTAGGCTTAGTCATTTACGTGGTAAAAATCGAGTTCCAAACTAAGTCTAAAACCAAAATTACGACGGCTGAGACTAGGATTTAGGTCTGGTCGACAAGTAACATTCACAAAAGGTGGTATTAAATTATCAAGTCAGAACAGAGAGTTTGGAGCATATTTCGGAGCGACTTATATAGATTTCAATCCGAAATCTATACATTTCGGTCCGAAATTCTTGCTGCCCGTGTGAAAACACGTGTACTAAGAGCTTCAAAGCTAAACTAAATGAACCCTACACCCTAGGACATCTCTTGCATTTATTTAGAGTCCAGAAAACACCAAAAATAATTTAGTTACTTGCATCTTTAGATTTAATCATCCAAAATCCCATAAAAATTGTCTTGTCTAACTTTTGTGAGAAAGTAAAGTCTAGTAATCAATTGTACCGTCCCTTGGGTTCGACCCTTAGCTTTACCAGAACAACTAGTGAGGTAAAACCTGGTATATAAATTTATTTGATACCGGGTTTAAAGCCTTCATCAAATTGGCGCCGTTGCCGGGGACGGTGTTGATATTAGAATTTACTTTAGTAACGAGAGACTAGATATTGTATCTTTCATTTATTCATTATTTATTTATTTTATTTTATTTTTTTTTAAAAGGAAAAAAAATTCACTTGTATCATCATGTTTTATTCTTTTCAGGACCGTGAACATGAAACTGAGTACAATTGGAGGTGACAAGGATATCCAAAGGCTGTAAGCATGCAACGATTATATCACCAATTCAATGTGGTGAACAACAAGATAGAGACAGCATGCAAGGAAAGATGGAGCGAGCATCAAGATCGACTCAAGAATCAACTCAATTTGGTGAACAATACCATAAGGAGAGCATGTAGGGAATGACAACTTGATGCAAGGCCCATACATGATGCATATAACTCTGGTTTGACTAATAACTCTTGTTTTTCTAGGTGTAATTCATGTTCAATGTCTCATGATGAATCTAGATCGAATTTCATGGCTGAAACTTCTAATTCTCAATTACTTTCGCAATTATCAAATGATAAATTGATACGTGAAGATTTTATGGACCAGCAAAGAAAACAAAATGAGGAAATTCTTGGAAAATTCAATTCTCTATCATCTAGGTTCAAAACTCTTACCACATAACTAGAAGAGATGATTAGGACCAAACTTGATCAAGAAACGTGTTCCTCATATAGATCACGAGATGAAAAAAATGATAAAATGACATTGCAAAGTAATGAAGAATTAGATAGTTTTAGTTCTTTGAAAGAAATTGCAATTTGTTATGAGACTGATAGTGATGATGAGACGCAACTTGAAGAACAAGAGAAAATAGAAGAACCAAAAGTTGTAGCACCTGCACCCAATTTCTTTCCAATTTTTATTCCACTTAGATTAACTTATATTGACAAATCTAATGAGTTGGAATTGAAGGATCCTCCAATAAATGCTATCATTGATGAATTTGAGAAGAAAGAAGATGGTGGTACTCCTCTCGAAGTCGAGGCATCCGACATGACAAATGGAAAGATCACCAAAGTCGACTTGAACTCTCAACCTGAAAAATGCTTGAAGAATAGTGATGTGATGGAAAGCGACAAACCACAAATCAAGTATCGCATCACAATCGAGCGAAGAAAGATGACATCCAAACAAGGAAGCACCAAGCATGTTTCAAGGATTTTTCTCAAGTACTTTTGGGTGAATTATGATGCATTAAATGGGCGTAAAGTGAAGATAAGATGAACGTGAGAGGTGGTCAAGCTCGTGACCTAAAACAAGCGCTTCTTGGGAGGCAACCCAAGTCCTAAAATTTTTATTTATTTATTTACTAAAATTTTCTAAAAAAAAAAAATCTCTCATGGTTGGTTTGGATTTTTGGATATACAGGTTTTGATTGATTGTGGATGTCCTACTTGCAACTCGCGCTAGAGCACCACGGGTCGAGCAACAAAGAAGCACACGACCCACGCACGACCTCATGCGAGTTGCATGCTACAAGAAAATCTATTCCATTGCTGCCACGAAGCTCCCACATTGCTGCCACTCGCCAAACAGAGTCGAATTCATATGGAAATCCATGCCTTTGATTTGGTTAGTTTCCCTTTTCCTCCTTTTTAATTTTGATCTCTGTGATTGCATTGAGGACAATGCTTGATTCAAGTTTGGGGGGAGGGGAACAGGAGGAAAATGAAATTCTGGATTTATTGAAAAATTTTGATGCAAATTCGTCTCTGTTTTGGTCATTTTTGAAAAAAATTTGTTTCATTTCGGCCCGAAATCTGGCCATTTCGGTCCGAAATCAGTCTATGGAATGTTGAATTTTGCAAAAATTTGTTTGAAAATTTAGAAATTAAATTTTGATGCATGCTTGATCTATGTTTTGGTTGAATTGATGAAATTACTCACTGTTTCACACTATTTGAATTTTAAAGCAATTTGAAAATTTTTTCTCAAGGACTTTTGATTGTTTAAAGGCTTTAAATTGATTTGTGCACCAATAGACCGAGTTGAAAATTAGTTTGAGATAAAAGAACCTGAATTTGGATGCTTGAAAATTGTCAAAATGGTTTAAGTCGATTTTCACAAGCTTTTGTCGAGTGAACGATTTTGTGTCTTGCAAACTTTTGTTAAAAAAGAATTTTATGAATTTTGAAAATTATAAAATGAACCTGGATGTGCTTTTAAATGCTTGAATCACTAACGAGCAAAATTTCTAAAGTGATTTAAATCTAAATAGTTGTGAAAACGAGGACGCATCGAGACCTTTTTCCACCAACTCAACCACAAAAATCGGAGGCTTAAGGTACTTAGCAAAATGCTTGAGTCCGTAGTGGTCTGCAGCGAAAAAATGCGTAAAAACCGGACCGACCTCCCTGGCGCGACATGTGCTAGTAGCTTTTACAAGGTCGATGACTCGCATCAAATCCTCTAGGGTGCAAAGCCCCACGACTCGACTTGCACAATAAAAATTGGTGAAAATGAAATTGATTTTGAGAAGGGTTAATTATAAAATTTTCGATTTTGATAAAATTTCTTTACAAATTTTTATGAGACATGAAAAAGAACGGACAAATAAATTTGAGTTTGCAATTGTTTTGTTGAAAAGAAGCTAGGTTTCTTGCATTTGAAAAATGAAATTCATTAGGACTAAGAGAGGCACAAATTCAATCCAAACGAAAACTAAACCCTTGTCCTTAAACTAAATTTTTGAACTTGCTTTAATTTATTGTGTGAAATTTTTGAGTAAATTTGAATGATCGATTTTTCATGGCATTATTTGGGTTGAGATGATTTGATTGTAAGTCTAAATATAGTCAATTCCTTTAAGCTTAGGATATTGTTTGAGGACAAACAAAGATTTAAGTTTGGGGGGGATTTGATATCTCTTATTTATATATATATTTTAACCGTACTTAGCACCCAAATACTATCCAAACCAATAATACTCAATGTGCTTTTGTGCTTTATTTTGCAAGATTGGGTACTGCCGTGGAATTTGACTTGTTTTGTAGGAACGTGGTGGATCTGACACAATAATTGCATAAAAAGGAGAACTTTTGGGAAGGAAATGACTAAATGGAATCCATAGCACTGTAGAGCTCATCCTAAGCTTTCCAACGATCTTTGAATCACCTCAATCGGAGTCCGGATGAAGAAATTATGGTCAAAACACTATCAGTGCGCAATACTGGAAAATCATTTCGGTCCGAAATCCACTATTTCGGTCCGAAATCGCGTGAAAAAATCAATTGTACCGTCACTTGGGTTCGACCCTTAGCTTTACCAGAACGACTAGTGAGGTAAAACAAGGTATATAAATTTATTTGATACCGGGTTGAAAGCCTTCATCAATGCGGATTTGAAATGGGATCTAGTGTGTTTGATTTGCATTTGAACAAGTCTATTTGCAGATAAACTTTATTCGCGTGAAATCAAACAACCCAAGAATAAAAAATTTGGACTTATTCAGGGACTTAGTGTGTTTGGATGTGAGTTGAATAAGATGAATAAGGAATTTGAATAAGTCCAAATTCCTTATTCCTAATTCTAAGTTTTTGCTAGAATATTAATTAAGTATGAATAAGCACTAGAATTAGCACAAATTCTTTATTCATGTTTTGTTTGATTTCACGCAAATAAGACTTATTTGCGAAAAAACCTTAGAATATAAATAAGGAATATATGAATAAGCCCATAATTTTTATTTCTTTTTCACTTCACATCCAAACATTATAAAATTAGAGACTTATATATGTACTATGGTCTATTTGTTTTCACCGTTATTCCGTATTCAAATTTATTTAATTGCATCTCACAAAAACATTATAAAATTATATGTATTAATATATTTTTTCAGATTAAGAACTATACTGATATAATAATTTATTTGAATATGTTTTTCTTTTAGTTGACAAAGACGGCTTCCTTTTTTTGACAAAAATGAACAGCTATTAATTTGCAAATGCGACAACCCTTTTACAGTATTACAACTTACAAATTTAGAACTGACCAACTGACTCACCGATTAAAAAGTAAAAACACACACAATTGTTTGGATCATGAGTTCATGACCATTAGAGCTTTGTTTTCAAGTTCCTCGAATTCAACAACTGGAGAAGTTTACATGCATGTATATTGCATACTAAGGAATTATTTGTGAAAAGTTCAAAATACAAGAATTTCTTAATTCTCAAACTCATCAACAACGCTTAAAGTGAATATTATAAATTAAGTCTTTGGATCCATCTAACCGAGGACCTAATTTAGCTTAGCTACTATATTAGAAAGTTGGTACGAATGGAACGAAAATCATATTCTTTAATTTTTTTTTTTTTTTAACTAAAAAGTTCTCAATACTCTTAGAAGAACATAAAACGCACAATTTGGCGGACCTACGTGCACTATAAAGCGAAATAGATACAAACTATTGAAGGGTTTAAAGGAAATTAATAATAGGAGGGATGTTTGCTAATAAACTTTTTTCAAATTATCATCAGTAAGTAGAATAAGAGAGAAATCAATTAGGAGGTAAAAGTGATTACTTTCTTGTTAGATCTTTAATTATTTATCATTATTGTTCCACTAATTTTAAGTTTATTTTAATGTAGTTAGTTAGTTAATTAGTTAAAATTCTCTTACCGTGAATAATTTAAATTAAATTTAATTGTTGTAGTAATTTGCAAATGAGTTAGAAATCGACAACGTAAATAAACAAGTGCAGAAACTTTTGTATAATCAAGTACCATCTGATGCATTGGGCTCACAGAATTTTAATTCAAATATTCACATAATTTTGTATTATCATGTATATATGCATGTGGCTCCTTCCATGGTATCTTTCTAGAAGTTTTCTCACTGGTGTAGCATAAAGATCGACTGGATAGGGAGAGTGTGTGAGTCAACTTAGTCAAGTTCATCACATCTTGTAAGTTGTAACAACACTGGAGGCGACCTTAGCCGTTAGATATTCAGTTACAACATTCAACGGCCCATTGATCTGTACAAGTCATCAGTTGGTTATAGCAAGAAAAAGAGAGGGAAGAGACCAATTATATTTTTGAAGAGTGCACACTCTCTGCACAGAGCGTGAGAGAGAGAGGGAGAGGGTAGCTATTTATTCTTCGATCATTTCTGTCTCTCCAGTCTTATTTCTCCTGGCCAATTCAATCAACCTCTCCATAGTCTTATTTCTCCTGGCCACCTCTCCTAGTCTCCTTAGCCTTATTTCTCCTGGCTTTAACTTATTCAAATTGCATCGTATGTTCTTGGTTGGCTTACTCGTGTTTCTCTTCGAGTTGAGAGGTCCGAGTATCTTTCATTCTTGACGATTTCTTTCAGCAGACCTCCATTCACCAACCAAGAGGATTAATTACAAAGGCTTTATTCGAGAGGTCAGAGGCATTTTCTTTCTTTCTTTGTTTGTTTCTTTGTTCTTGGTTGGTCTGATTTGATCAAATCCATTTCTTTATATTTCATTTTCTGAAGGCATTGCCTACATTTTTACCTTTATTGGGCTTTGCATCTTTGTATATATGATTTGAGTCCCATTATTTATTTATTTTATTTCAAATAATGAACTTGTGGAGGTATCACGATATCGTTGATCGATCTATTGGCATTAATTATACTGTAATTTTGATGAAGTAATTTTCTATAAAGTGAAGCCGACGCTTAATTTTTTTCCTTTTTGCAGACAAAACTATCTGCTTTGAGAAATGGATCAGGATGGCCGCGGAAGGGTCAGGGGTCGCAGAGTCGATGCAGGCCGCCGCACAATTCAAGGTGGACCTTCCGGTGTTGCTGGTCCTGACCATGTTAGGCTCTCCGCCATAGCACGAGCATTTCGTGTGTCTGAAGACAGAGATCAGCGGTATACATTTGTTTAAAAAAATTTAAAAAAACAAACAATAAAATTTATATATTGAATTCTTTTTATCGTTTGTTTGCAACAGGCTAAATCTTCTCCGTCAAACAATCGTTCAAATAACAGCTGGCATAGAACAAAGGATCTTCCAACAAACAAATGGCAATCAGGTAAATAAAGTCTCTCGTCCATTCTTTTTTTTTTTTTTAATGGAAAAGCCCATAATCCTGGTTTTCATTAAACTTAAAGCAAATTCCATCATGTTTAGCATAAACCGATTTCTGCTCTAAAATTTCGATACCTCACCCGAATAAAAACTACAGCTAACTAAATTATTCAAAGTTCAGACAGCTAAAACCTTCTTTAAAAAAGAAAAAAGAAATAAAAAAATGATCTACCAGTATTCAGAGTACTGGACCTTCTGGCAAGGTTTGACACATGCTCATGCAACTTCTCCCATCTACTTCATCTCTGCCTGACACTGTACTGGACCTTATGGCAAGGTGTGACAGCTTATGAGCTGGTTCAACTGCCTCTACAGAAATGCTTTACCCTCAATTTCTGCCCTTTGTTTTCTGTATGTGCAAATACTGATGCACAGCTGGTACTGCTCTACAAGCCAGACTGAGGCAATCTGAGTAAACCATTATCTGTCTCTCCTGTTCTGATCTGTTTGTATTTCCATCCACTTGAGTGCTTCTAATAGCGCAATCAATTCTGCCTCAAATGGATTATGAACAGTATGAAAATTGTACCATATTCCGTGTAGCTTTCCGTGACAGTAGAGTACTTGGCCTGTACCTGCTCCATCTCCTGAGTCCCATGAACTTGTTCCTTTGGCTGATCCACACTTAAAATTAACCTTTTGGAGCTCATCCATAGCTCCATCTTTGCTTCTCACCCATACCCTACTTCTTTCCAGATCCTCCAGGTTGAAACTTGGTATGTTGATTGACCCCTTTGTTTCTTTCTTTCCAAATTTCCCACAAAATGTATGCAAATATTTTTATACGTTCCATTATCCAGAGTTCCCACAATCTGATTGAAAGGTAGTAATCCTTGGCATTTTCAAATTCATTTTCTTGCCTACATCTCTGACACATGGGTGGAATCCTTTGTATCCTCCTATGCATATTCTGTGCGAAAGGTAGGACCTTTGATAGCATTCTCCACAAGAAGATTCCAACCTTAGGTGCAATAGCCTTCCATTCATTAATCATCTTCCAGCTGTTAATCAACCTGGCCGTCAGTTAGATCTGCCCGGTTTGAGTGAGATAGTTATACCCGACAGTTGGAAGGTGAATGCAACGTATCCCCACCTATGACAGAACCAGCGCCATTGCCACCAGACTGACTAGCTTCCCCAGCTACCACCAATTGTTCTTGCATTCCTGTTTTCAAACATGTCCATTGAAAGAAAACAGCAGAAAAAACTAGTGCCTCTCTGTGAAGATTTTCCTATTTTTATCTTTCGAATGCATCGACATAGCCACAACCCTCAAATTTTGTACTAACTTACAGTTGTTTTATCCAAAGTTGAACTATAATTCCAAAAGTCTTCTACTGTACTTCCCTCTTCCCTTACCATGTGCCTGAAAGAACATATACCAAAACTTAACAATTGAAGGGAATTGTAGGAACAAATGATTAACAGTTCAGAATTCTGACAAAAGACACAAGTTCAGATTATCCTGTGTTAGTACTCTATTGTCAAGGACCAACTACATAAATAATTGCACCTTCATGGGCAATTTTAGAGACCAAACAAACTATTTAATTATAAAATGAATACCTCCATTATTCAAAAAATCATATAAAGATTTGACTGCAACGTAAATTTGTAATTATATGCCTTCTGTCATGCCAAAAATTGAGTGTTTTCTCATTGCCCTGAATTCTATAACTAACACTTCTTAATTTCTTATTTTTGGCAGAATGACTACTGCACTCACCTTGCATTTTTCATTCAATATAAGGAGCAATATCAGTTGGCAGATCCGATCTCTATGCGGCTTGCACAACAGCGCCCAATTCTGCCTAGAATTGATCCACCTGGAGGACCATACCCTGCTCAACTGATGTTCCCCAACGTGCCTCCTCCTGTTGAACACAATTTCTTCCCGGATAGAGACCCATTTGAAGATGCTCATCTTATTCCGTGAGCAAAACCTCTTTCCTGGAGCACAAGAAGCTCAAGAACCAGTTAATGTAGATCTAACTTGGGAATTGCTCAGGACACGCCTAACTTGCTCAATCACTCCCCCCATTTTTTTTAAAATGACATAAATGCCCTCAATTTAGCATTGAAATCTGAGAAAACAACACAGGAGACGAGAGGGTATTTTGGTAAATTTTGGAGTGATTGAGCAAGTTAGACGTGACCTGAGCAATTCCCATCTGACTTTAGGTTTGGGCCTTGGGCCAAACGAAGACCCAAATATATGATTTTCCTCGAATTTCTTCAAATTTTGTGGTCTTAAACATTTAGTTTAGTTTTTATAGTTTAGAAGATTTTTGGAATTACAATAGAAGATTTAATTTGGGAACGTAAAACTTTTGTTCAAGCTTGGATTGGATTTAATTTGGGAGCGTAAAACGTAGTCTTTCAGTGTTCTTACCATCCTTTTGTTCAGCTGCACTGTACTTTTGTTCTCCTGACACTTGGTCAATCTCACTTACACACACCTTCTGTTCTGGTCCCTGCATATTGGTGAATTAAAATATAAACTGAATAAATTCATGAATTTAACTAGAGGATATATTGTTTAAAAGAATGTACATGTACTTTAGTACTTATGATTTCTTTAGTGCATAGTATGCAAATAAAGTGGTTGCCCTGCAATCCTATGGTCCTAGAGAAAAAATAAGCCACCAACATGATCTCAGTTTTCTTGTTTACTTAATTTCTCTACTCCAAAACTGCAACATGAATGCAAATCAGACAGATGCATTTTCATAAATTCAATAATGTATGGTTTCTCCAGGAAATCATCACCAAAACATGCAGAGACCTTGTCGGACTGCTAACCCTAGTTGTCCATCAAATTTGCAATTGAGCAGTTAATCCTAGGCTTAGCTACAGTCCAATTGACCCAAAAAAAAGAAAAAAAGCACAATTGAAGAGCTAGGATTTGAATTGTACCATTATACAAATAATGGCAAGTTACTGACACCAAAACTGTACCAAAGTACTTTATACTAGTGTAAATCACAACCCTTCAGAGTCAGATTCTTTAGGAAGCCTCAAAGCACGAGAGGAAGAAACCTCAAGTTTCTGGCTTGGCCTGGTTCAGTGAAGGTTCGGTTCGGTTTCACTTTATGGCTCCGACAACATTACAACGAAAATAAAATTTCGAAATTGGGCCCATAGGCAGGAAATCACACGACCAAAATCCTCTGCCGCGATTTAAAAACGCGGCATACGTCCGATCTGATCTCGACGGTTAAATCTTTTCGGACCTATCAATCTGGTATTATTCATGGGACACCTATCGTAGATTGGACGGTTGGAATAAAAACACGGCACCGTGCCGCTTAGCAGAGGATATGTTTTCGAAAATCACATCCTCTGTGGATCTTTTGAGATCTGCAAAGGGCTGACTTTTGATCTGAACCATCCGATCAATAATAAATGTCTCGTGATTAATACTAGATTCGTGGAGATTCATGCGGTTCGTAAAAATCTGCCAATCGAAATTAGATCAAATGATTCAAATCAATGATCTGCCCTCTGTTGAGAATATTTATCCCTTAGGCAGAAAAATTCATAGGTAGAACAACAAGACGATTAGGTCTGTGCTGCAGTGCTGGACGCATTGATCCTCCTTCCAATTCTGACCCTCTATTTAGGATATATATATATAAATTTCTGTCATAAGAACTATTTCCTATATATTATACATCAGATCAGAGTACCTGACGTGTTTCTATGCTCCAGAATATAATTTGGGTGGAAATTTCTCTTTGTGAATATTTAAAGTTATGTGGATTGAATCCAATCATAAAAAAAAAAAAAAGGTGAAAGAAGCATTGAAAATTACACAACTATGAACTTGTTCCGGTCGTTAAGGATCACTACGCGCGGTACTATATATGGAATCCGAATTTGCTGTTGCGCGACAAATGGTGTAGCGCACGTACGAGCCGTCTGATCTTGATCGGACGGTTAATTTTTTACGGGCCTATCAATCTAGGTTACATGCACGGGGCTCCCTTGTCCATTGGATCTTGATCAGACGGCCAGCATGCCGCGCTACACCATGTGTCGCGCGGCAGCGGATCTGAATTTCTATATATGCATGAAGCTTGTCGATTCTAAATTTGACTGGAAGATATCTTGTAAAAAAATTTAATTGGGTGGATCTATGTTGCATGAATACGGATACGAGTACCGTATCCGGTACGGTACTGTACGGGTAGGGCGATACAAACATTTTAAAAAATCTCCGGTACAAGTGCGTTTATATATATATATTATATTTTAAAAAATTTTAAATATGATAAGAGTTGGTGTATATGAAATTTTTTTAATTTCTTATGAGATTTGTGAAATTATTTAGAAAGTTATTTATAATATTTTATAAGAGCATGATTATAAAATTTTATATCACTAAAATTTTCATATATATGTGAGTAAGTGCATAAATTTTGATAGCCAAATGAATTTTTAAAAGCTTTCAAACAATTAAAAATGTAAATTCTTATGCATATTAAATTTTTTGAGATTTAGAAAAAATATCTAAAATATTTATAAGTCTATAATTTGAAAATTTTATATCGCTAAGTTTCATATATATTTTTGAGCAAGTACATAAATTTTGATAGCCGAATGATTATGTAAAGGCTTCCAAACAATTAAAAACGTAATATATATTTTTCTGAAATTATTTAAATGGAGATGTCCATGGATTGAGTAATGGAGAAACAAATAAGGATGGGTGTGGAATTTTGTCCGGTTTGTAGCGCACCCTTAGTCCCACAATGAATTCTATAAAGTTTTTCTAAGGTCTTTATATACAGTGAGCTGTCCTATCATATGAAGGCATTAAATAGGAATCCGAATTTGCTGTTGCGCGACAAATGGTGTAGCGCACGTACGAGCCGTCTGATCTTGATCGGACGGTTAATTTTTTACGGGCCTATCAATCTAGGTTACATGCACGGGGCTCCCTTGTCCATTGGATCTTGATCAGACGGCCAGCATGCCGCGCTACACCATGTGTCGCGCGGCAGCGGATCTGAATTTCATTAAATAGTGCCCACCGTAGGTCATTTGTGTTGGAGTAATGGTGCGCTTGATTTGATGTGGCAAGATCCTTTGTAGCATAGGGCTAGGTACCCGTACCCTCTACGAACCACGTGTACGGCTGGATATCCGGTGTACGGCTGGATATCCGGCGTACCGGGGTAACATAGGGGTGGATTGAGTCCAATTAATCTTGAAAAAGGTAAAAGATTTTTTTTTTAATCCTCATAATTATGCACTTAATAGAAAAGCATAGAATGAAATTGAAATAAAGTTTTCTATGTTTTCGATTTAATTAATTTCTACTTAGTAAAGTATAATTTTCATAGCATTTCCAAAATTGTAGAATAACTAACTATAGTATAGTATCGCGGCATCGCTGTTCAAATCCTCATAATTATGCACTTAATAGAAAAGCATAGAATGAAATTGAAATAAAGTTTTCTATGTTTTCGATTTAATTAATTTCTACTTAGTAAAGTATAATTTTCATAGCATTTCCAAAATTGTAGAATAACTAACTATAGTATAGTATCGCGGCATCGCTTGTTTGAACAGCGAGCCATTAACTTAATTATAAAATTATAGTGGGTTAACATTAACTTAATTCGGTTCTAACTTTAGCTGCATCCTCTTTGATTTGCTTGATAAAGAGAATCACCAAAAAAAAAATCATCACAATAACAGCATCTTAATTTATAATAAGAAATGTATAAGTCGAATTAATAAATAAATGAATATATTAATAATTTGAAAGTATTTATTTCTTTTTTAAAATATCTTGATTCGTAGAAATGTTATTTCAATAACTATATTTGTGAAAATAAGCAAAATCATCCAATAGGACTTTTAATCTAAAAACTATAAAAATTAAACCGTCATATAAACAAAGTATATATTTTAACAAATGCGACTGGATGAGATGAAAGTAGTACTATGTGCTTTCATTTGAAATCTAATTTTAATGCATTCTATTTCCAGTCTTTATAACTTTTTTTTTTATCGCTTATTCAAAAATTAATTTCTATGGCAAAGAAACGAGACCATTAATTCTTCTTATATATAGTCACTTTTTTTTCTTTTCCATCAAGGAGAAAAAAAGATACATCGATCTTTCATTTGTTAGAGAGAGAATAATGTGCGAGAAAAGGGAAAGAGACCAAAAACGAGAAAGAGAAAGAGATTGGTCTGCTCTTCCCCATGAACTGATTCATCTCATCTCTAAAAGAATTTCGGGACTCTGCGGCTTCGTCCGATTTCGAGCGGTCTGCAAAAGGTGGCACGCTTCAGTCCCTCTATCCGATGCTCCCCTGCAATTACCTTGGCTTTTAGAGGGGAATGGTGAGGATGAGGGGAATGGTGATTATGTTGCTCTAATCACCGATTTATTTGAGAAACATCGTTTCTATTCTCTTTTCACTGGTGAAACCGGTACGATCTGCGGAAAACCAACCTGCCAAGAAAAGTATTTCAGCGGACCGAGTCTTGGCCACCTTCTTACGCGTGATATAAGATTAGGATATACGGAAGAACAAAAAGTTACGTTCTTAATTTCCTCTTTCTTTCAGTACTTCTAGTATATTTTTTTCTCTCCAATTTGGTAGGCACAAATCAAGCAACAATTAATTGTCTTTGTATATATATATATATAGAGAGAGAGATGGGTTGGATATAGTACAGTTGTATGGCTCGTCTCGTGTACGCTAGAGTTGTCTTTGAAATCCAAATTTTAAATGGTCAAATCTGAACCGTTCTATTTGTTCTCCATATTGAAAAAATATTGGAGATCAAATTTTATATTTTTTTAGAATTTTTTTGCTATATATTATGATATTTTCAAAAAAGCACTACAATTTTAGACCCCCTAATTTGAAAAAAAAAAATCATAATATATAGCAAAAAAAATTTAAAAATAAAATAAAATTTGAGGGCCCTCTACATTCATGCATATACAATTGCCTTAGAAGAACAAAATTACATTTGTTAATTTTTGACTATTTACTAATTTATATAAACCATTGAATTATTGTATATTAATTATGTCATCTCAGAGTTGTCATTTGTTCAATCCGCTCACGGACGAAGAAATTTCATTGGCTCCTCGGCTAATGCCCCTAAGCTCGCAATTTGTTGATAGTGTTATTGAGTGGCAATCACAGGCGTGCATTGAAATAAAAAGGTCTGATCTCTATTCATATTGTCATTATAGAGGGTTGATCTACTCAACAAGAGGAGGCGACTCAACACAGATCGTCGACAACTCGACTGGGAAATATTATATGATACGACCACTTCAAGATGAGATACAGGTTCATCATAATCGGCTTTTTGGCTGCTACCTAGTCGAGTCAGCTGGAGTAGTCTTGAGGGTTTCTTTCTACTTGGAGACCTCTCTGTATTATACTAAGTTTCGTATTTACAAACTCATGTTTGATGGAAAAAACTATTTCTGGTTCGAGATAAGCAGCATCGGTGACCAAGTGCTCTTCTTGGATGTCATCGAAGGCTTCTCCATTAATGCTACATCTTTTCCTCGTGGTCTTATAAGAGGCAACTCAATCTATTTCTTGTGTCCAAAGAACTGCCAACCTTGTAGGTATGACATCGAGCATGGTGTTGTTGAAAGATTGCAAGGTCCGTTTCAAAATTGTACTTGGTTTGTGCCCACTCTACGTACCATAGCTACTTGACTAATTTATCTAGAACTATATATAACGGTACTTGCCTGGTGATCTCAGGAGTAGGGGGGGGGGGGGGGGAGGGTTGTTAATTAGTAGTTGATGTATGCCTTTCATAAAATTAGGAAAAAGTATTAATTCAATTTTATTTTCAGAATTGCAAATGCTGTTTGATGGCCCTAGCTAGTCTGGGTACATTGATCCTCCTCCCAATCCTGACCCTATATTTAGGAAATGCATCGCGATCAGATTAGAGTACCATACGTGTTTGAATTTAAGGTATGCTCTACAATAGTTTTCTAAGTGCCGTAAACACGTTGTGTTTGGGCTATCTATTGTGTCGTGTTATGTCTAAATGTTTCAGTTGTTGTACAAGATCGTACGTGTCTAAATTTTAAGAAATAGACATGACACATCTAAAGACACATCACATCTCATGCCCTCGTATTGTGTCTTCTTTAGATTTGTCGTACCATGTCAAACCCTCATTATAAATTTATTGTGTCAGTCAGGTCGTGTCTAGTGTCGTGTCATGTCGTGTTTTGTATCTTGTCGTGTCGTGTATGGACAATTCACGTACAACGTATCTCATCGTATCTATATCATCAAAATCGAATACAACACGCTTAAATTTTTGTATCGTGTCGTGTCCGTGTACCATCTCTGTATTGTGTCATTTTGTGCTATTTGGACAGGTCGTATTTTGTTAGAATAGTACTCCAGAATATAATTTAGAAGAACTATAGAAAGACAAGATGGAAAAAAGAGATATTACCATAAAGTCATAAACCTACCCAGATCAACTAGGAACAGAGATGAGGTGGCCCAATCAGAGCCCAAGACGCATATCCGGCAAAGAGTTTACTCCTGAGTCCTGAATTTATAGGTTTGTCAAAACGGGGAAAAAAATGATACCGTTCCGTTTTTGAAACGAAATGGAATGTGACACTAATTTTCTCTGTCATTTTCAGAAATAGAATGGAAACAAAAACAAATAATTATACAGTTTTATCGAAATGGAACACTCAAATAAGAAATTATAATGGAAAATTGAAAACATAACAAAAACGACATAAGAATACTATTTCGTTTATCAAACCAAAGCGAAAACGAAAAAAAAATGATTTTATTCAGTTACTGAAACAGAACGAAAAACGAAACGGAATTGTTTTGTGTTCATTTCGCACGTTTGCCAGGCCTATGAATTTGTATCCTCTATTGGGAGGTGATAATTTAAATCTAGGCACCTCCTCCTCCCCCTCACCTCCCTCTATAAAAATTAAATTCCAAGGTTGCATGCATATATTAAATTTGAATTATGGAAAGGAAGTTGCATTTAAATTTGCAAAATTCCCATTTAAATTATAGAAAGGGTACCAAGTTGCTTGGCTTCATGTCTGAATCGATAGGATTGGTGTCCCAAGTGTGATTTCACAAAGGATCCTGTGCCATAGAAAATCCAAAACACTGTGCTAACCATAGTGCCCCATGTGCCTCTCATGCCAGCCAAGCTTTATATTTGTATAATTATCGTAACGGATTTCATTTGATTGGAAGAAGATATCTTGTAAAAAATAAAACAAAATTGGGTAGATTGAATCCAATTAATCTTGAAAAAGGTAAAAGAAGCTTGAAAATTTCACAATTATGCACTTAATAGAAAAAGCTTAGGATGAAAAAAAAGTTTTCTATGATTTTTTATTTTAATTTCGACTTAGTCAAGTACTTCAGATCAAGTTCCAAAATTAATTGTAGAATAATTAGAATTGTTAGGTCGCATCTGTATTTAGTAGTCACACAGACCAACACACTGCACTGACCATAATTAGAAAAGTTCGTTTATCTTTATTGTTCATTTTATCAGCAGAATCAGTAATGTCTTTATAACTATATAAAGTTAAATGGGGTAGTTTGACCCTATGAACAGTAACATTTGTGATTTTCCATGGAATTATCTGGGCCGTCGGTTATGTTTGTGCGGTCAGATTTGCAGATATGTTATCGGTGGTTGTGGGAATAAGTACGCTGGACCGAGTGTACCGTCATAAATGAGAAACAGTGTTTTGTTTTTGTTCTTTCTGAATACATTAAGCCTTTGGTTCACGAGATTTAATTCCGATCTCCTCATATGTGTATACTTTATTCATTACAATTCCCACCGTCTTATTCACTTGCCTCATCTCCTCATCTGTCTGCTTCTGTCTCCCTCTCTCTTCCCAATTCCCAAGCGGCAGCGATGTTCATCTCTTTTTCTCCGTTGGCCGTACTGAAAAAAGATGAAGGAAAATCAAAACCTTATCCCTCAAATACTCGGTTATAGATTGGAGAGTGGTCTTTGTTGGTATTAACACGGTATTCTCCTGACCATGAGGAGTTGATAGAGACCCCGAATGCTCCTCTTTCTCAAAGGTTTTCCGGGCGATCTTGAGGAGGAAGAGGTGCAGGCCTACGACGGCGCACGCGAAGAGGATCTAGACGACAGATTAGGCGAGAAGTTAAGAGAGGAGAAAAGGAAGGTCTCCATGAGCATGCATTTGTGGAGGACGATCCCGCCTTTCACTCTTTCTCTCTAGCTTGCGACTCGGGTTGCTTTCCTTCTCAACCGAGGAGGCAAGTCGTGCGGTACTAACACCTCTATAATTACTAACGAGGCACTGATTTGTTAAAAACTTAAAATAGAATCATATAAAATAGTTTTGGTTCCCTTCAAATTGTTATTCTCAAAGTTTCTGATCTTTATTTCTCTGTGTAATAAAACTTCAGGCCGCTCGGATAAATCTTGGACACGGAAAGATGTACGAGTAATTTTCTAATTATTTCTCTTTCTTTCTATGTATTGGATTCAGATCAGCAAAAATGATAAGTGACAAGAATTTTCTCTGAACTTGCTCAGATTTTGCTGGGAATTTTCTTAATAATCTTAAAAAAAAAAATGATCAGAGATTCATTTCTAGAGCCAGGTTTTGTAATTAAGAAGGATGCACAACAAGACTTCAAGTAAGATCTCTGTAACAAAGCACTAATTTGTCAAAACAGAATCACATAAAAATAGTTTAGGTTGGCATCAAATTGTTATTGTTCACAATGCTTCTGATTTTTATTTCTTCATGCTATAAACTTCAGGACACTCGAATTAATCTTAGATAGAAAAGAGGTATGAGTAATTCTCTAATTACTCTTTCTGTTTGACAGATTCAGATCAACAGAAGCGTTAACTGACAAGCTGACTCCTACAATGGCTGGATTTCTCAGAAAGAGGGTAGGATGACCAAGCAAGATTTGTCAGAAAGGAGGAGAACTAGACCGTTCAAAGTAAAGATTCTTTGTATTGTTGCAAAACTATTAAGTATTCTTTCAATTTTCTTTTTTATAATATTTGAATGGATTTAAGGATGTTTGAGATTTCCCTGTTGTGTGCAACAATAAGAGGTAAGTTGCTCTCTTTTTGTCCTCAATCATGTATCCAAGTTGACGTGCAAACAGGAGTGCAGTGCATGAGTGTGTGGCTGGTATGAAGCAGGTCGCCTCACCTACCAAGACCTTCCAATCTAGAAAAATCTGTATGTCATATATTACATTATTTTTTGAAAAATAGTTTACATATCTCTATAGTATATTTATGATTGATCTAAAATAGTTTTGAGTTCTACTATCCTTACATAAGCTGGAGAAAATCAATGAAAGGATTAAAAATCAAGCAACAAAATAGAAAGCTAGCTTAGTTGGCAGGATGAGGTCATCAAGTAATCTATACTGTTCTTTTAGAATTTCTAAGTTGGCAGGATGTGAAGAACTTTTATTGAGAGATCAATTTTTCACCTTTAGTTTTGTATGAGTTGAGTGAAGAAGAAAGACATTAATGGAACGTCAAGGCAGCAAAATGCATGGCCAAGTACTAGCAATTACTTTGGTTGGCTTTAGGCTTGGATTAATTTATGTTTCTTTGGGATTATTGTTAGGCTTTCAGATTATTGTTACAGGTCTTTTAGATTGATTGGGAAGCTTCAAGCTTGAAGGTTTAAAATTATTGTTATGTTTTACCAGCATTGAAAAGGTGAATATATGCTAAATGGCTTGAGTGAGGTAAAAGTTATGTCCCTTCTCTGCCTCTTCTTCTTTGCATATCTAGCATGGACGGGGTGGTCCCCTTCTAAGTGGAACTGGAGAAATGCGAAGCAATTGCCTAGACAATCCCACATCTGTAGTATGACAAGGAGGGAGTGTCGGGAAAAATGGCAGGGAAGAATGGGAGGCTATCAAGCGAGCTGTTGCAAGATGTGATTAGAGATAAGTACCATACCTATTCACGAAGCATACTTATTACTCAAATTTCATGCCTTATTTAATGATGTTTGAATGTATTCACATGTTCTAAAGAATGGTAATACTATATGAAATTAGTTGGTAAATAAAATATCAGGGGTATAAATGTCAAACTGATCATCAGAACTAATATCTTCGATCTGAAAATTTCATCCTGACAATAGTATTCTATTCAGTATTAAATGCCCATATTTTTTTTTTGTTCATTTAATGTATGTAGATGGTTGCAAGGATGAGTTGTGACTTAATTAAATACTTGATAAATCAGTATTATTTATCTGTATGTTTTACTAGGTGATGCATTTGACGATATGAGGTTATAATTATTTTGGAGGATTCAGGAACTGATCAGCTGTGAATGCTTGCAACAAAAATGATAGGTTAATAGTAAGAAATAAGAAGGATGGTACATTCTTTTAGAATCTCTTAATTTTGAATCTGAATTGTTCTTTTGGCTACATAGAATGACCAATACATCAATACTTTTTTTATACTGCAAGCCAAAAAAGGGATCACGATTAAAGGGTGGCTATCTTCCTAATTCACGAGAAGCTTGAAGTCAGGTTTCAATAGTCTCTGCTACCACAGCAACTTATGGTTACAAACTCTCAATCTTCCAGAAGGTACTGCTTAATTACTTGATTCCATTTTGGTACGCAAATCAGTTCACAATAGTTAGTTCTTTTGGTATTAAGTCGTTAGTTCCTTATTGCTAATCTACAGTGGTAATTAAACCATCTAAAACACGTTGTATTGAATTTTTTTCATATTGTGATATTAATAATTACGATTAAAGTAAGTCATAATCATATACTCATACTCTCCTTTTCCTATTGCCAATGATGCAGTAGACAGTTAGACGCTTATGGAGATTTACCTTTTATTTTTATTAACACTGAGGGACATTTTTGGAGTATATAGTTTTTAGTTACTAAATTAAGGATTTGAGGTGAGAATCATTGCTACTTAAAATTCAATGTCTTATAAAATAACCTTATTCAACTGGCCTCTACAATATATTTGATCGATTGGAAGTTCTCATCCATACAGTAACAAAATTGTCGTGTCAGTCTGTTCTTCACTTATATTAATATGTAATTATTTTTTAGAAATTCTATATCAGTCCTTAATTAAAACTTCTTTTTTATTTTTTCATTGTATAAGCAGGGATGTTGGGGCTTGTAACTTGAAGGTACTAATCATTCTTTTTTATTTTGGTTCACTAATATTGTCAGGAGCAGCTGCAATACATTTGCATTTATAAACTAATAAGTTAAACATGATAAATGTATATGATAAATTATATATATATAAAGTTAAATGGGGTAGTTTGACCCTATGAACAGTAACATTTTTCTTTTTTCGGAGAATTATCTGGGGACGTCGGTTCTGATCCTACGGATGGATTTGAGAGAGGTAGAGAGTCCGACACCTGTTCATGCGTAGTTTATCCCCTCTTTTGTTTAGAACTTCCTGCCACCCGTCGATTTTTCGCCTCTTCTTTACCATAACAATCGCCTCTCTCTCTCCGTTCTTATTCCCCACTCGAGCACGAGAGAACTCCACTGCGCTGCGAGGGATGATAATTAAAGAAGTCTCGAGTTTTGCTCCGCCAGATCAACCCTTGTAATTCGCCACATTAGATCGACAAAGGAGCAAAGCTAGGTTTTATTCTCTACCTTTGCTACTAGGAAACAGAAAGAAAGAAGTACGGAGAAGGAGAGAGGAGATGGGGTAAATTGGTGCTGACCGAACGAATATGCTGTCGGTTTATTTTATCAGCTGTGAGCCCTGGAAAAGAGAACTGTAAATTTTCACACATGGTATGCTTTTACTGGTACTGATATGAATGCTAAGGATATGTTTGCGACCCTCTGTTGTTAAGTAATTCTTTATTTTAAAATTTTCTTTTCTGCTAATATAAACTTTCACACGTGTGCAGTAAGCAATACAAGGAAGAGAAGAAATTTGAGCATCTCGACGAAAAAATTCTGGTATGTGTTTTAACGTCTTTTACTGTGAATTTTCAGACTGAAAATCCTCAATTGATAACAAGTTCACAGAAACTAAGAGGACGAAAAATACCTTCGTGTGGTGAAATTGAGAAGCTAAAAAAATCATCTTTTAGTCTGAATTTTCGATAACAAGTTCACATCAACTGATAGGACGAAAAACACCTTCGTGTGGTGAAATTGAGAAGATAAAAAATGCATCTTTTAGTCTGAACTTTTAGTGTGGATCTTTGTGTTTGATGTTGCAATTCAGTACCATGTCCAAAAAAAAGTTGGGAGTTATGACAGCCTTTTTTCTCTTTGTTATTTTTTATTTGTTGATATATATTTTTTTTAATATGAGCATGGAATTTGGTACTTCACTACTTTCTTACCAATTGCTACATAGTTATATAAGAGAATCGACGAAGCAGATTAATTAGGCCGTACCAACATTTAAGTGGCTTCAGAGCAAACATTTGAGTGCTATAAGTTGTGTAATATGAGAAGTACTGGTAACACAAGTAGAAATACTAGCAATTTGAGTCTGCTATAAGTTGTGTAATATGAGGAGTACCGGTAACACATGTAGAAATACTAGCAAGAAGTATGGAAGAAAAATGTTTATCGATTGAATTGCAATCAGATCCTAAATACAAGGAACCAATGCTCTTATTATAGATAATTCTTTAGCTATCTGTGATGTGTAATACCTTGGTCGGAACTAAGTAGTAGACAAAAGGATTTGATTTCACTAACTTTTGCCAACACATATCTCATTATTATGGAATTTAATAAACTTATATTGTTCCAAAAATGCCCCTGATATTCACTATAAAAGATCTTTGACAGATTATTCAAAAACTCATGTAATCTAAGGAGAGTTCAGATAGGGTTTGACATCGGAGAGTATGGTCGCATGAATAAAGTAAAAAAATGTTTCAATATATAGATTATTTTTTAAACCTATTTGTTTTTTTTTTATTTGCTATTGAAGTCCTTTTTTCTGGTCCTATTTTCTTTAACAAATTGCAGCTTCTGAAGGAGCTGCCTAGATTTTGCCAAAGATAGTAGTGATGAACAGAAAAAGGGTACACAACTTCTAGAAGTCTATGCTATAGAGATTTAAATGTACACTGAAATAAAAAAAAAGAAAAAGAAAATCAAACTTGATACTCTGTAAATTAAGAACTTCATGGAAACTACACATATTTTCTCTTAGTTTTTATGCAATGTCTTAAATTTAGACTTGGTGATATGTATTTTAGTAGATTGTTAGTGAGATAGACCATTGCTAATTTCTTAGAGGACTTTTTTTTCAGGAGCTGTACCAGAAGGCCCTTTAGATCAAATATGCAATTCTTCATCCTAAGAATTATGGGAATTATCCATGAATGTGGGGGTAAAATGCATATGGCTGAGAGGAAGTGGGCTGATGCTGCCAGTGATATCTTTGAGGCATTGAAGAATTATGATGAAGCTGGCAACCCATGCCGCATTAAATGCCTCAAGTACAAATTAAATGAATTTCGTATATATTAAAAAAAAGGAAATTCCCTGTATTGTAAAATTCATACTTATGGCTGGCCTGCATTATGATTTTTTTTTTCAGATGCTCATATTCACTTCGATTTATGTAGATTGATATATATATATATATATATATATAGAGAGAGAGAGAGAGAGAGAGAGTTGATTGCTTCTACTTTTTGCATCTTTAGTAATATGTTCACATGTAGTTTCGTTTACATGTTTACACCATGCAATATTGTGATAATCTGGGAATGTAAGCATCATAAAAGGTTTGTAAGCATCATATAATTATTAACTTCATTTGAAATTTATTATTGTCTCTCTTATGGTGTTCCAGATACTTGGTTCTGGCTAACATGCTAATGCAGTCTAAAGTGAATCGGAATCCTTTCAATGACTAAGCAGCGAAGCTGTAAGCTAATCAACCAACCCATGGTTTAGATTTATGTGGCAACCTTTTGCTTTGGATTTAATATCTTTTCTTTTATTAATTGTTACTTCTCTTTCCTGATTGGCAGTGACACTTTAGGTTTAGTTATTTTTCGTTTTCACAGTTACAAGAACGACCCTGAGATCTTGGCGAAGATAAACCTGATATATAGCAGCTTTCAGATGAATGGCATTAGTGAATTTGAGAAGATCCTTAAGGGTTGTTTCCTGAAATTGTGGAAACTATTTCATTGTTAGTACATAAAAAATCTCAAAGTGGATCTTGGCTATTTCAAAGTAACAGGAGAACAATTCTGGGTGATCCATTTATTTGCAATTATATTGAAGATATGTTAACAAAAATCAGGACCCAGGTCTTGCTCAAGCTGGTCAAACCATACATCAGGATCAAAATTCTTCTGATTTCAAAGGTGATAAATTTTGCTTTTCTTCTACTTATTGTACTTGGTAAACCATGCCAAGTTGCTGATAAAAAAGGAATTAGCTTTTCGTTTTGTAGCTTATGTAGAGTTTTAGTGTTATCATGCTGACACAGTATTGATTTGGTTTATTTTCTATTAGAGTGTTTTGACAGTATTACAAATGTGTGTTTAGAAATTGAATGTGCTTGAGAAGGATGTTTAGAGATGTTTAGAAAGAATTGGTTTAGTTTATCATGTTGACATGGTATTGATTTGGTTGACTTAACCCAGCTAAACTCGGTTGCTGCTGTAAAGAAGCTCTGGCGACCAGGCCCAATACATGACGAATATCGTGATGAGGTCGCGAAAGAGGTGGCTTTACCAGGCTTCTTCAGCACCAGAACATTGTCAAACTCTTGGGTTATGTCCACAATAACTCAGACTACATGATGCTATATGAGTATATGCCAAATGGAAGTATATGGGAGGCATAACATGAAGGCACGGCTGAATCGGGTCAGGTTCTATGGAGTGAATGGAATTTGAGGTATAATGTGGCGACGGGAGTTGCGCAGGGTTTGGCATACATGCGTCATGATTGCCATCCGCCCGTCATACATCAGGATGCCAAATCGAGCAATATATTATTGGATGCCAATTTGGAGGCAAGGATTGCTGATTTCAGTCTTTCTCGAATCATGACGAGTAGAACAATGTCTCAGTGGTTGCTGGCTCCCATGGTTACATTGCACCTGGTAAGTTGCAATTTGTTATTCTATTTGACATGTTCAGATAACCGAAAAAAAGTATATTAAAAATTTTCTAAGGTTCCCAATATAAAGACATCAGATTAGGAAACTGTCTTAGCAAAACATTAGCCGACTTTTCAAATATTTAGGGCTTCGGTTGGGCTTTACATTGGATTAGCCCAAGTTCAATAAACTGCTAAGTTTCCTCTGTTGTTTGTGGCGGGTATATATGATTTAGCTTCAGTCCAGTACAAAACTGTCCAAATTGCCACTGATATTGCCAAGTAAAAAGGGAAAAGTAATACAGAAAAAAATGTAGAAATCTCAAGGTTAGGCCAGTGCACCGCACAGAACCGTACAGTTGATAACAGGTATGGGTTCAATTATGCTTTGTAGCTTTTGATGCCTAATGATTCCCAATTTTGACATTTTTTCTAGCTGTTTTCACTCCCTGATCCATTTTCTTCATTTTCTCTTTCAGGTAACTGCACCGAAGGTGACCTCTGATGCATCTCCTACTATTGGTGAATTTTTTCTCTCTCTTTTATTTAGTGTTGGAACTTTCGTTTGGCCTTTTTTTTTTTTACCAATTTGGATGAAAAATATCATTTACGTTGAATAGCATTTTTTTACACATGTAATTCACTGACTTTGCAAAAGTTGTTAGCAAATCAGACCAATGCTCAAGTAGCAACTCTTTTTAGTGGACTGGATTTTGAAAAATCCAATTGATTGAAATAAATCTAAACTAAACACGAAGAACCAAGAGAATTTACTGCAAACTTTAGCAAACTAACCTTTCTCTTTGAGTTCTGTTGGAAATTTTGGAGGGTAAGGTATTGATGTTGATGACTAATTCCGTGCCTTTATTTCAGGAACTATTTCTTTGTTTCATGTTTCAGTATTTTCTGCACAGCTCTTCTTTTGTTGAGGTAGTTTTCATCAATTTAGCTCTTATTACGCTATTCTTCTTCAAATTAAAGTTAATTGCAGTTACTGAGGTTCTTCTCATGCCTCTCGGGTATGACACACGAAATATGAAATTTATTCATACTTATTCATATTGCTTCAAAGAGGTAGAAGCTTATTTTGCCATTTATATTGTGTTCTTTCATGTTGTCTAATAGATGTCATGGGAAGGATAGCAGGGCTTAACAAAGTCAAAGACGTCGGTAAAACTAATAAGCCAAAACTGTCAGAACATGTGCATATGTATAGACTCGGTACTAGGGACACTCAGGGGAAGGTATTGGTATAACAGAATGTTCTTTTGTCTGAAGGCAATGGGGGAAAAAATAAAGGACTAGATTAATTGATTATAGTTATTGTTAATTGTAGTGAGCCGCTTTTGAATTCGTGGGTGTTTGGCAATTGGTGTAGGCAACAATTGAGGTATGGTATTTCTTGGGTTTGATTCGGTACAGAGGGTTGGGCAAAGTCACAGGATGAGTTTTGGTACCAGTGAGTTTTACAGGGATGAGTTGGCGCAATGGGGAACTGGTACTGAGAATATTTGAGAGTGGGTGTCCATACCAAAGGTATGTGGCATCAGTGCTAGGTTATATTTCCCTATAGCATTTAATCACTTATATTTGGTACTGTTTTTTATAAGTATATCATAATAATCTAGCCAATTAATTAACAAACAAAGTTGTACATAGAAAATAACTATTTCATGTATTTATTTTTAGTTTTGAGTTTTGACAATAAAGTGCTAACAAATTATCAGGGAGGAATACTATTTGCAAGTATAACGAATATCATTTTATTTCCAAAACCCATCCAGTTTCATTCCAATAGATTTATTTATTTATTGGAACTAATGGAGCTCTTTCTTTCTTTTTTTTCATCCACGTTAAAAGTGGGTGCAGCAATTAAATTAGGGGCGCAAACGCTGACATAGACTTCAGTTTAGAAGATTATGAGGATATGATGCAAGTAAATTTATATCCCTTTGGTTTTGTTTTTTTAATTGTACCGGTTTTGAAAGAAGGGCTTATGTGATTTTAATTTATTTTTCTAGACCAGGTGAGCAATTTGACAATATATATATATATATATATATCAGAAGGGGGGTCGCGGCGAAGCCGCGACAAACATAGTCCCCTAGTGAAACTCAAATATGGATGGTCCTGACAATAATAAAAATAATTTTTCAAAATTTCAAATCAAATGACTATTAGTACATAAATAGATTCTTAGTTCCTTTAGAAGTTCAGATACAGTACTGGCATGTTTCTAGGCCTTACCTAACAGCATAGTCAGGTGTTCATATTCTTATGTGCGATCTTTTACATAATTTAAAATAGAAATAAAAATTTGTTGTAACAATAAAAATAACCAAAAGGAAGCAAATTAAAGAGGAATACATTCCTAAACTTTCATGTCATTTCTTATATAATCAAATTAAACTTGAAATATATTATGATATGGTTAAATTTATAAATTGTGATAAGTATATAAGGTCAAAATATATTTTCCATTTTTCGATAAATCCAAATTTCCTCAAATTTTGTTGAACACATTAATCAGAAAATCAATTAGTTTATCAGGCTGAAATTGGCCCAATCATTAGTGTCAATTTCCTGAGAAATTTGAAGCAGATGACGAAAAGCTTCAATTACAATACTTGGTGTGCTAAGACTAAGAGTAATCAATCTGTAAAAAATTTAACCAATGTGAAAACAGACCTGAATGCGTGTCTCAAATAAATCATCGAATTTGGATCTTCATCTCTCCTTTCTTGCTCTCAACCTTATCTGATCTGTCTTTTCTCTCAACCTTAGAAGCGACTATTTGTCGTGAGATTGAAACCAGGAAAAATAACAAAACAAAACTCATTCAATAGGCAACCAAACTACAAAATTAAGAAAGGAGACCACAAAATCACATATAATTGAAGAAAAGGAATGACACCAGCGAACAAATAAAAGCAACGTGATCAAAAGGTGTCACGACTCCAAACTCCAAAACCACGAAAATTCAGCAAAATTGAGAAACACAACAGTATATCAGCTAGCTCGACAGTAAAGCTTGTCAGACCAACTGAAATAGGGACCGCAAATTCGCTCAAATTACAACTAGCTACTTGAAATTAAAAACGGGATAAGATAGATGATTGAATAACAATGCTATTGAGCCTTACAAAGAATCCAAGATACATGATTTAAGCAAATGACAGCAAAATACGAGAAATGGAAATAAAATGGTATAAATTGGGTTTCTTCTGGAATTCAAGCATAAAACCCTAATCTCAGATCTAGCATATATATAAGACAGCTAAAGAAATTACAAAACAGTAAAAAATGTAAATAACTCCATTGGATGCTCATAACTTCTCAGTCTTCACCTGTGGCCCCCTGACACCTCAGCGTTTCTTTTGTTTGAATTAGCTCCGTTAGTTAACAGTTATGTCGTTAACTCATTAAGAGAGGGTCCCAATTGCAAACAATCTACTGAGGATCGTATCTACCACCTGACTCCGATATGCGACTTCCTGACTCTACAACTTAATCTTTTCTACGGTCCACCAATTGGAAGCCTATATACTTCTATTCCTTTCCTATTTCTTTCATTTAACTAAACATTTTGAGTGAATTTGGATAAGAGTCTGATGTGCAAGAAGAAGGGGTGATCACATGGTATTTATATGCATGGTTTGCTTAGGCTCTAAGGACGGGTCATTTTTTTTTTTCCTAGACAATAAAATCAAAGAGGAGTCAATGGGATGAGAACAAAGGAGATGGTTTATACGGGTAATATACTTAGGTGTGTTTGGATGCACAAGAATAAGGATTCAGATAAGAATAAACTCCAAATTCTTTATTCTTGTGCAACCCAAACAACATAAGAATAAAGAATTTAGGCTCTTATTCATATTCATATTCTAACAAAATTATAGAATTAGAATAAAAAATTTGGACAAGCATGCATGCATTTCGAGATCCTAATTCTTATTTCTTATTCAACCCCTCATCCAAACACACCTAGGCATTAAGAAGCACTAGAAGAATTGGTCTTAATTTTTTAAAAAATCTGCGAAGTATATGCAAAAAGAAAAATGGTGAATCTTTGAGTAAAATAATTTTGGTAAAGAAACTCTAAACACATCTCTTAGTGCGTATGTCCTCTTGATTAAATCCTTCATTCGCCTTATTGCATTTGTATTTTGGGATTAGAGATGAATAAGGAAATGCGAGATATTTAGGTAAAGGCAAAAATTTTCTATAAAAAGATAAATATTAATCTAGTTTCATAAATTTGAATAGATGTCAGAAGCGATGTTAACCACAATTATTCATGAGAGACGAGTACTGATTCTAGAACAAAAATGTTGGTCGACTTGGGGAATTACTTTCTATAGTTCTCATTTTTAGAGATTCACTCCCTTCAGACGAAAATGTCCCTCATATTTCTAACTGGATGTGAATTGAGAGACGTAAATTGAAAGAATCAAAAGGATATTTTCATCTAAAATAGAGTGGATGTAAAAAATCGGAGAGTGTAGGAAGCAATTCCCGTCAGACTTGAGGTTCTAGTTGTTTAATTTAATGAAGTGGCGAAGTACAAAAATGCTTAAATATGTGTGCATAGAAAATATGATTACCTAGAAAGGTTATGGACCATCGTTAGCATATCATTACATCACTTTTCCATCGAGTATTAGTGGATCCAAGCTGTAAATTGCAACGAGCTCTCGCGTGCTAGTAAATTTTTTTCATTTAATTAATCTACTAAGTTTCTATTTAAAAAGTTTGCTGGCTTAATTAAGACAGCTTAATCTTTCTAAAAAAGATATACAAAACAACGAAATATTTTTGACGTTGTAACAACACAAAAACGGTTCTCAAAATTAAAAATATATATTCAGATAGAGTTTGAAAGTTTCTTAAGATCTAAAAAAGAGTCTAATGGAAGAAATACAATAAAATCACAGAAAATAAAGAGATGCAAAAGGACGATTAAGAAATTGGCAAAAGACAAGGAAATGGATTGAGAGACCAAAGGGCCCAAAACTACCTTAATGTAAGATCTCTCTCCGTTATTATTATTCAGAAATGATAACTGCAATATGTAGTTTTGCCATCGCTTAAACAAAGTGAACATATAAAATAGACAAAATGAACACATCACTACAAGAATCTGCTGTATAGGCGAGAAATTAAAAAAGGTTTGTGCCGTCGACTTATCGACGGGAATAATAGTTTGCGAGGGAATATCGACGAGAATAGCATCCTCGTAATTATCCTCCTTACGAATAATCTGTATCAGCGAGGAAGCCTCGTAAAAGACCTAATAAAAGACGGAAAGTTTTCACGAGGATAAGTGACGCAATACAAGAAAGGGTTTCATCGAGGATATCTCGGGGTCCTTCACCCGATGTACCTCGTGCTAGTTCATCGGTGCACGACGCGGGTGATTCACCCAAGGTCCCTTGGATTGTTCAATCCGAGCAAGATGCGAGTCATTCTCCCGAATTTATTGGATGCTTGATCCGTAAGAGTATTATTGTACTGCTCAGTTTATATAAAAGGAGCAAAATCTATTTCAAAACCGGGGTGGGGGTTGTGAAACTCAAATAAAGGGAGCTCCTGCAAAAATGTATTATGTGATATCCATTTTTTAATGGATGTGTTTTGGAAAGTGCATTCTTAAATTCTTATGTGGAAGAAGGTTCGACAGAAAATTTCTTGACAGCTCCGTTCAAGGTTTCGAAAAAAAAAAAGAATGTTCAACAGAACAAATGGCTCATAGATGTATATTTTAATTTTACATTTATTCTGTTAAGCTTTCTGAAAAATATAATATTCACATTGTTCAACGTTTGCAGGCTTATGAGCATATAGTCCTTGACTCCTTGTTAATATGAAAGGTGTTTGATACTTATATTTCTTAAATAAATTATTAATATATTGTATATATTAATACCGGAGTTTGATATTTTTCACAAATAATAAAATTAATATTTTAAAAATGATAATTTGTACTTATATTTTTAAGAATAATAATAATTAATTTTAAAAGGACAATGTTATTAACAGTTATAAATAGTTAAATATTTAAAAACTATTAATATAAAAATAAAATTTTGTTAATAATTATATTTTTTGGCTATCGATATTAGATTTGTAAGTTGAAGGACATAAGTGGCAATCGTATCAGCGAGATCATACTTAAAAAGTCAGAGAATCATACTCAGGCTTAAAGTTAGAGAGGACATAAAAGCTCAGGCTTCGACCACACCAATGACCAATCCAAACCATCTGAACAGGCAACACACAAAATATTGTCAAGTAAAAAATTAACATAATCTGATACACATACACTTTCCTTCACATCCTCCAGCAATACAACATGAAACAAACTATACCAACATAACTAATCCTAAATTGCACATCACCAACTGTAAGATAAATAACAGCTCTAATATCCAGAAGATCATGTTCATATCTACCCACAACAATAATATTAAGTAAAATTTCATATTGACAACGTTTGGTTCCGTAACCTTTTTGAAAACAAACATCTCCCTTAGCTATCGATTGAAAATTAAATTTTTAATGAAAAAAAGATATTTTAAATTAGTTAAATATTTTCATAAAAAATAAAGTACATAAATTTGTCTTTTTTAATCTCTTTTAAATGTATCAAAAGTTTTTAAAAATAATTTCATAAATTTTGAATTAAATTCTACTTATTATATCTCAATTTAACACTATTGAAATAAATTCAACTTAATTGAATCTTACGAATTATTGAACGTAATTAAAAGTTCCTGATGAGTACTATCGAGTGAAGGTCGATTTGCTAACCTAGTATCACTAATTGTCAAAAGCATTCACTCCAGTTGAACACATTTATTTCTTTATATATCAGATTGAACAGAGTTTAGACCTCTGGATTTGTTAGAAATTACAATTATATCCTCTATCTAACAGCCTTTCAAACTGCATCCCACTTCATAACAATATAAAACCTAGCGGGTTCTATCGTCGCCGCTTCGCCGCGACCAACCCCATATATATATATATATATATATATATATATATATATATATATATATATATATTAAACGTAGTTTGTTGAGTGAGTAATATGTATATGAAGCATGATTAAAAATATCATGGATTATTAAAGGATGTGCCTGTTTTTTATGACGATAAGGTTGTTATTTAGTATTTAATATGATTTATCATAACAAGTGTTCAAGTCATGTAAAATTGTCCAATAGATAGTCTTGACTTGACTGATGGACGTTTGTATTAGAAACAATATTGAATGCAAAAAAGAAAATCACTATAGTAAATTAAAAATTAAAAAAGGCGTGGTCCAATGAAACCTAATAGCGAGTCAGAAGAGTGGAAAGAGGAAAATCTCAGGCAAATTTTTAGTGAAGGGGCAACATTATGGCACATGCAATAAAAGTTAATCTGCATTTGTTCATGCCGGATAAGCTGGTCCGAAGAGGGACAAAATCTAGAAATTACACTGTTAACACACATAAGAGATCCAAGCATCTTTTTTGTTACCTTGAATCTTGGTGAGTTCTTTCACCGAATTACACCATTAATTAAATTAATTTCTTGTTCTTATATTTATGTTATTTTGTTTTGTTTTCAAACACTAGTATTTTACAAATTAAATCATACTCTTCTCTTTCTTACTTTTCAATTTCCTCCATCATCTGACTTTATATGATAAATTTTATTGCAAAATATTAACAATACTCGTGACTGTCTAAATGAGAAATATGACGATTATGCAAGTCTTCAAGTCTGGAAAATTAGTTTATATGCCATGAGTGTGGGAAAATGTGTATGATTTATCATAACAAGAGTGTTCAAGTCATGTAGAATTGTCCAATGGATAGTCTTGACCAGAGTGATGGCCACGTTTGTATTGGAAACAATATTAAATGCCAAAAAGGTAAATCAATATAGTAAACTAAAAAGTAAAAAATGTGTGGTCCAATGAACCTAATAGCTAGTAAGAATTGGAAAAAGTAATGATTAGTTCATCAAAATCAAACACCTGAATAATCAAATGCCACGCCAATTGAAAAAAAAAAAAAGGAGTAATTTCTATCATTACCATAGCCGTTATTAGATCAAGGGTAAAAAAGATCTGAGAAAGAGTTAGAAGGAAATCAAATAATTTAAATTAAGGATTCTGGACGGTTAATAGTTAATACTTAAAGAAGAAACTAACAAAAGATGTCTCCAATACATGGGCAAATAAGAAAACAAAATAATTGATATTATTTTTGTTTTATATAAAACTTCACATGTTAGACAATTATTCAGATCGTACTGTTTGCCTCTAAATTTTGTCATATGAGAAAATTTCAAGATTCACAAGATGGTGAAAAATGGGGCCCATAAAGACACACCGAGTCCAAATTCTTAGAAGGAAGGAGGTCAATTTTTGAAGTAGAACACGAGCATGGATTAAAGATGGCATGATATTGATGTTAATATTAATATTAATGTGACGTACCACATTCAATATTCATAAAGATGTGACACAAATATCGTGGATAATCTTGCAAAGCAAGAAGCTAGAAGCAATGCACAAGTGATCAAAATGACAAAGGAAACGGGATCTGATTAATTTTTCAAAGGAGCAGAACTAAAATTGATGACATTCGGGGGAACGGACAAGTCCTTTGTTGTTACAAAAGGAGAAGAGTTTTATATACTAAAATGGCAAAATCAGTCATATATCCCTGAAATCTTTTCTAATTAGTCATATACCCCTATGTTCTTTAAAATCAGCAATTTATCCCTCTAATCATCATTACTATTGCTATTTTCCCTTTTAACCATTTTAACTGATATTTTAAATTTAAAAAATCAATTTTTAAATTTTAATACAATAATACCCTTGTCCTCTCTGTGTTCCCGTCCAGACGTTTGCACCTTGTCATGAATCATTCTTTTCATACTCGGTTTTGTTGTTAAATTGGGTACTTTGGGCAATACAATTTCTTATATGTCGGCCCCAAATATATCTGACAAATTGACAATCTCCAATTTATTAACCAATGGATAATAGCACGCCCTTTAACCTAAAATGCAATTCTAGAAGAAAAGAATAAATACATTGATTCAATACAAGCATTTACAGACTTAAGAATTTCCTAGTTACCGATTTTATTGAAAGAAATAGAGAAAATTCCAAGAAAATAAAATCTCACCAGCATTCTTGCTAGACTCTCGTTCTAAGCTGTCAGATTTGAGATGTGATTCTAAAGAGAAAGGGCTTCTAGCTATTCTCACTATTGTTTGCTTAGCGAGAAGATCAAAGGTTTGCTCAAAACGAGAAAGGAGAGAGAGAAAGGCAAAGGCATTTTCGTCCTTAAATTTAAAATATCAGCCAAAATGTTTAAGGCTTTGCTCCAGAACAAGGGAGCCAAGGCTAAGGAAAGGTAAGAAAGTTGAAGGAAGTTGAAGGAAGTTTATGAAATTGAAGATAACACATAGATTCTTGCTCCAGATTGTAAAAAATATAGATAGAAGTTAATAGCAGTTACCTTCTATATAATATACAAAATGACAATATTACATTTTTATTCAAATAAGGATGGAACGCACAATTTTTATGGGGCCGTTGTCAGAGAAAGAAAAATGTAATGGCATTTACGGTACAAAATCTGGTTCGCTGGAGTCTTCTCATTACACCCCGATTTTGGGGATAACGCGTATTTGCCCCCAACCGGCTTTTTAGAAACTTTCGTTTGCTTCGGTTTCCGTCGGATCACCCAGCAATCACTTCTGGAGCAGGGTACAGCCGTTAGGCTTGCTTTCCTTAGCTTCCGATCACCCTTTCTAGAGCAAGACCTAAAAGGGTAAATAGCAATGATAATGATGATTAGAGGGACAAATCACTGATTTTGAAAAATATAAGGGTATATGACTTATTAGAAAAGATTTCAGGGATATATGACTGATTTTGCCTAAAATGGAAAATGAAAAGAGACGAAAAGGAACTGGGCCAGCGTAAAAATAATAGATTTTTGGGCCTTACGAAATTAAAGGAAATTCAAGCCCATGGAACAAGGCAGCCTGCCTCCTCTCTAATTCATTTCCGACCCCCACTTGTCAGAATAACCAGCTCCTCACACGTGGCGCATACTGGCTGGCTTCCGTCGTGGGTCCCATGGTGAATAAAGGCTAACAGAAAAAAGAAAAGAAAAATCGGAGGAGAAGGAAGAAGCCCCGTCTCTGACAACACCAACGCCGGCGATCTACTCCACCATCATCGGAGTTATTGATACCGCTGGAAAGCCAATGGTACCAAGCTCGACTATCGTGGTGCCTTGAAACGCAGTCAATTTGGAGAAAGGAATTCTCAGACCAGGGAAAAGAGGAACACGAAATTGGCGCGATTAGATTGATTAGAGACCAAATTGTTTGGTCATACTGTTTCGTTGAAGATCCTGAGAGCACGAATGTGATGTCAATTTGGGTTTAAGCCAAGACGTGAGGTGGAAGCACTAATGGGTATCTTCGAAAAGCGCAAGCATGTAGAGTATACATCTCTTCACTTGGATGCCAAATGGCATGTAGCCCCGTATGTCAGACCAAGTGAGCCAATCATCAGCTGCCACAACATATTCAAGTAGAGATTGGTGAATCCTGCCAAGGTAATTAATTCAAGACAAAAGCCAATTTAAATTTTCAATAAGAAGGCTGTAGCTGAAATTGTTCAATGCCAAGCGCATGGTTGAAGTGGCACAAGTGAAAAACAGCGGATGCACATCAGCAGGCCACCTCCCTGTACTTGATAAACCTCAAAGGCCACATGTCAAATTCACATTGGAAAGTAAATGGCGCAGTAGAAATATGAAGTTCAACATAAAGCAAGTCGGTTTCAAATTGATTCATCTCATCCTTTGATCAAACTTCAAAATTAGGAGAAAATGCCATGTGGCAGTGGCATTCAGCCCTCAAACCCTAAACTACAGCTATAAAAGAAGACCACTGCTGAAGGAGAAGGGGCGACTCTTAGAAAATACACTAAGGTGCTGTCAGTTTGTTTTTAGAAAACTTGTTAAAAAAAAAAGAAATTTTGAAGAAGAAGGTGAGAAAATTTAAAACTGTGTACTTGTTTAATTCAAGGAAAATAAAGTTTTCTTTCTACCTTTATTTGAAACATTCTTGTTTGTTTTCTATCTTGGTTTCATCTTTTATTGCTCGTCTGCCTCACTCTTTTCCTTTTTTCTTTCTTGGCTGCAATTACATATGTTGAATATACCAAAACTGGTTTGTATTTTAAAATAACAAAAGGAGTTTGTGTTCAATAAAAACTAATAGGCATGCCTATGACTAACGCACTGGTTGTTGTCACCTGAGAGTGCTGGCCTGTGTGTGAATGCATGAGCTGCTCAAAATAAAGTGAAATGACAACTTAAGCAACAAGTAAACCATGCAGGATTACTATGAATTGTTGTCACCTGAGAGTGTTGGTTCATTGGTTGTTATTGTGCCATATGAATAAAAGGAACAAGATAATAACAAAATAAAATCTAATGAATGCATATCTAACATGCTAAGCATAAGCACTTAAGGGTTGTTGTCGTCTAAGAATGCTGGCCCTATAGTGCAACCATGTCTTATTTTGAAAGGATTCCAAAACAGTAGAAGGAAAAACACTAAAGGCAGCATACACAGTAAAGTACATATGCAGGGGTTTATTTAAAAAGATACAACAAAATAGACAGGTTTTATGCTAAAGAAGTTTTACTAAGAAAATTTAAGGTTTTGATGAAATAAAAAGGGTATTTTCAGAATATTACTCTTTTAGTAACCAAGAATGTAATTAAAGCAACAATGGAATCTGGATTTCTGAAAAGACAAATTATTTTCAAGGCTATAAAAGAATAGTTAGAAGAAGTATAGTAAAAAAATGGATTTCCTTGCATAACTACCAATTGGTAAGTCTCTAAGCTAAAGTTGAGGAGCAATAAAGCCAAATTAGCTGTCGAGAAAGGTAGTAATCTTGAAATCAAATCGACCAGACCTAGTATGCTAGAATTGCTGGTTTGTCGGCTTATATCTCTGATTGATCATCAAAAGGTTCTAAACTAACACAAGACCAATGAATGAGATTATGAAATACAACCAGACCCACCAAGATTGAAGGAAGGTAAATTGAAGCAAAATTGAGGCATTTGTCCTCTTAAACTTGCTCATGTCTTCAGAACAACAATAAACAAAGTGGTATAAAATGTGATTCATATCATTTAAACTTGCTCATTTGATTACAATAATCTATATTTAAACTCTTTATGCTGTCTAGAATATAATTCATATCATATTTATTCAAAAAAATTTTAATATAAATAGTAATTACGCATATAAAATGCAAATAATACTATTCTGAGTATCATTTGACCATTTCAATAGTTTCTAGATTCATTCCAAATTATTTCATCACAATAACCTACATTTAAACTCTTTATACTGTCTAGAATATGATTTATATCATATTTATTCAAAAAGATTGGATAATACATAGTAATTACGCGTATAAAGTGCAAATAATGCAATTCTGAGTATCGTTTGAGCATTTCAATCGTTTTTGCATTCATTCTAAGTCATTTCATAACAATAATCTATATTTAAACTCTTTATGCTGTCTAGAATATGATTCATATCTTATTTATTCAAAAATATTGGATTATAAATTGTAATTACGCATATAAAATGCAAATAAAGCATTTCAGAGTATCATTTGAGTATTTCAATCGTTTGTGGATTCATTCCAAGTCATTTCATCACAATAATGTACATTTAAACTCCTTATACTGTCTAAAATAAGATTTATATATTATTTATTCTAAAAGATTGGATTACACATATTAATTACGCATATAAAATGCAAATAATGCAATTCTGAGTATCATTTGAGCACTTTAAATCGTTTCTGGATTCACTCTAAGTCATTTATCACAATAATCTACATTCAAACTCTTTATACAGTCTATAATATGATCCATATCATATTTATTCAAAAAGATAGGATTATAGATAGTAATTACGCATATAAAGTGCAAATAATGCAATTCTAAGTATCATTTGATCATTTTAATCGTTTCTGGATTCATTCTAAGTCATTTATCACAATAATCTACATTCAAACTCTTTATACAGTCTATAATATGATCCATATCATATTTATTCAAAAAGATAGGATTATAAATAGTAATTACGCATATAAAGTGCAAATAATGCAATTCTAAGTATCATTTGAGCATTTTAATCGTTTCTGGATTCATTCTAAGTCATTTTATCACAATACTCTACATTCAAACTCTTTATACTATTTAGAATATGATTTATATCTTATTTATTCTAAAAGATTGGATTATACATAGTAATTATGCATATAAAATGTAAATAATGCAATTCTGAATATCATTCGAGCATTTCAATCGTTTTTGGATTTATTCCAAGTTATTTCATCACAATAATCTACATTTAAACTGTCAATGATATCTAGAATATGATTCATATCATATTTATTCAAAAAGATTGGATTATACATGGTAATTACGCGTACAAAATACAAATAATGCAATTATGAGTATCATTTGAGTATTTAAAACAATTCTGCATTCATTCTAAGTCATTTCATCACAATAATCTAAATTTAAACTATTTATGATGTCCAACATATGATTCATATCTTATTTATTCAAAAAGATTGAATTATAAATAGTAATTACGCATATAAAGTGCAAATAATGCAATTCTGAGTATCATTTGAGCATTTCAATCATTTTTGGATTCATTCTAGGTCATTTTAACACAATACTCTACATTTGAACTCTTTATACTGATTAGAATATGATTTATATCCTATTTATTCCAAAAGATTGGATTATACATAATAATTGCGCATATAAATCGAAATAATGCAACTCTTAATATCATTTGAGTATTTCAATCGTTTATAGATTAATTTTAAGTCATTTCATCAAAATAATCTACATTTAAACTCTCTATACTGCCTAGAATATGATTCATTACTTAGTAACTCAAAAAGCTTGGATTATACATAGTAATTACGTATATAATGTGCAAATAATACAATTGTGAGTATCATTTGAGCATTTCAATCGTTTCTGGATTCATTCTAGGTCATTTCATCACAATACTCTACATTTAAACTCTTTATGCTGCCCAGAATATGATTCATATCTAATTTATTAAAAAAAAATTGGATTATAATTAATATTTACGCATATAAAGTGCAAATAATACAATTCTAAGTATCATTTGAGTATTTCATCCAATTCAGGATTCATTCTAGGTTATTTCAACACAATACTCTACATTTAAACTCTTTATACTGATTAGAATATGATTTATATCTTATTTATTCCAAAAGATTGGATTATATACTGTAATTGCACATATAAATTGGAAATAATGCAATTCTGAGTATCATTTAAACATTTCAATCGTTTCTGGATTCATTCTAAGTCATTTCATTACAGTAATCTACATATAAACTCTCTATACTGTTTACAATATGATTCATTACTTAGTTATTTAAAAAAATTAGATTATACATAGTAATTACGTATATAAAGTGCTAATAATGCAATTGTGAGTATCATTTAAGCATTTCAATCGTTTCTGCATTCATTCTAAGTCATTTCATCACAATAATCAACATTTAAACTCTTTATACTGTCTAGAATATGATTCATTTCATATTTATTCAGAAAGATTGGATTATACATAGTAATTACTCATATAAATTGCAAATAATGTAATTCCAAGTATCATTTGAGCATTTCAATCGTTTCTGAATTGATTCTATGTCATTTCATTACAATAATTTTTATTTAAAATCTTTATACTGTCTAGAATATGATATATATCTGATTTATTCCAATACATTGGAATATACATA
Source organism: Rhynchospora breviuscula (assembly GCA_027562975.1). NCBI lineage: Eukaryota > Viridiplantae > Streptophyta > Magnoliopsida > Poales > Cyperaceae > Rhynchospora > Rhynchospora breviuscula. Next base: position 12,671,994 of record CM050400.1, on the reverse strand, counting down.
GTAATTACGTATATAAAATGCAAATAATGGAATTCTGAGAATCCTTTGAGTATTACAATCGTTTCTGGATTCATTCTGGATAATTTCATCACAATAATCTACATTTAAACTCTTTAAACTGTCCAGAATATGATTTTTATCTTATTTATTCTAAAAGATTTGATTATACATAGTAATTACGCATATAAAATGCAAATAATGCAATTCTGAGAATCATTTGAGCATTTCCATCGTTTCTGCATTTATTCTAAGTAATTTGATCACAATAATCTATATTTAAACTCTTTATACAGTCTAGAATATGATTCATTTCATATTTATTCAAAAAGATTGGATTACAAATCGTAATTACACATATAAAGTGCAAAAAATGCAATTCTGAGTATCATTTGAGCATTTCAATCCCTTCTGGATTAATTATGGGTCATTTCATCACAATAATCTACATTTAATCTCTTTATACTGTCTAGAATATGATTTATATCTTATTTATTCCAAAAGATTGGATTATACATAGTAATTACGCATATAAATAGAAAATAATGTAATTCTGAATATAATTGGAGCAGTTCAATCGTTTCAGGATTTATTCTAAGTCATTTTATAACAATAATCTACATTTTAACTCTTTATATAGTCTAGAATATGATTCATATCATATTTATTCAAAAAGATTGGATTATAAATAGTAAGTACGCCTATAAAGTGCAAATAATGCAATTCTGAGTATTATTTGAGCATTTCAATCGTTTCTTGATCCAATCTTGGTCATTTATTCAAAATACTCTACATTTAAACTTTTTACACAGTTTAGAATATGATTTATATCATATTTATTCTAAAAGATTGGATTATACATAGTAATTACGCATATAAAGTGCAAATAATGCAATTATGAGTATCATTTGAGCATTTCTATTGTTTCTGGATTCGTTCTATGTCATTTCATCGCAATACTCTACATTTAAAGTCTTTATACTGATAAGAATTTGATTTATTTCTTATTTATTCCAAAAGATTGGATTACAAATAGTAATTGCGCATATAAAGTGGAAATAATGCAATTCTAAGTATCATTTGAACATTTCAATCCTTTCTGGATTCATTCTAAGTCCTTTCATTACAAAAATCAACATTTAAACTCTCTATATAGTTTAGAATATGATTCAGTACTTAGTTATTCAAAAAAATTAGATTATACATAGTAATTACGTATGTAAAGTGCAAATAATGAAATTGTGAGTATCATTTGAACATTTCAATCGTTTTTGCATTCATTCTAAGTCATTTCATCATAATAATCTACATTTAAACTCTTTATACTATCTAGATAATGATTCATATTAAATTTATTCAAAAAGATTGGATTATACATAATAATTACGCATATAAAATGCAAATAATGCTTTTCTAAGTATCATTTGAGCATTTCAATAGTTTCTGGATTAATTCTAAGTCATTTCATCATAGTAATCTACATTTAAACACTTTATACTGTCTAGAATATGATTTATACTTTATTTATTCCAAAAGATTAGATTATACATAGCAATTACGCATATAAAATGCCAATAATGCAATACTGAGAATCATTTGATCATTTTCATAGTTTCTGTATTTATTCTAAGTCATTTGATCACAATAATCTACATTTAAGCTCTTTATACTGTCTAGAATATGATTCATATCATGTTTATTCAAAAATATTGGATTATAAATTGTAATTACGCATATAAAGTTAAAAAAATGCAATTCAGTGTATCATTTTTGCATTTCAATCGTTTCTGGATTCATTCTATTTCATTTCATTACAATACTCTACATTTAAACTCTTTATACTGTTTATAATATGATTTATTTCTTATTTTTCTAAAAGATTGGATTATACATAGTAATTGCGCACATAAAGTGCAAATAGTGCAATTTTGAGCATCATTTGAGCATTTCAATCGTGGCCGGATTCATTCCAGGTCATTTCATCACAATAATCTACATTTAAACTCTTTATACTGTCTAGAATATGATTCATATCTTATTTATTGAAAAATATTGGATTTTTCATAGCAATTACGCATATAGAATGCAAATAATGCAATTCTGAGTATCATTTGAGCATTTCAATCGTTTCTAGATTTATTCTAGGTCATTTCATCACAATAATTTACATTTAAACATTTTGTACTGTCTAGAATTTGATTTATATCTTATTCATTCCATAAGATTAGATTATACATAGTAATTACGCTTATAAAATGCAAATAAAGCAATTCCGTGTATCATTTGAGCATTTCAATCGTTTCTGGATTCATTCTAAGTCATTTAATCACAATAATCTACATTATACCTCTTTATACTGTCCAGAATATGATTTATATCTTATTCATTACAAAAGATTGGATTATACATAGTAAATACGCATATAAAATGCAAATAATGCAATTCTGATTATCATTTGAGCATTTCCATCATTTCTAGACTCATTCTAAGTCATTTGATCACAATAATCTACATTTAAACTCTTTATACTGACTATAATATGATTCATATCATGTTTATTCAAAATGATTGGATTTTAAATAGTAATTATGCATATAAATTGCAAATAATACAATTCTGAGTATCATTTGAGTATTTCAATCATTTTTTACTTCATTCCTAGTCATTTCGTCACAATAATCTACGCTTAAACTCTTTATACTGTCCAGAATATTATTCATATTGTATTTATTCTAAAAGATTGGATTATACAAAGTAAATACGCGTATAAAATGCAAATAATGCAGTTTTGAGTATCATTTGTGCATTTCAATCGTTTCTACATTTATTCTAAGTCATTTAATCACCATAATCTACATGCAAACTCTATAGACTGTCTAGAATATGATTCATATCATATTTATTCAGAAAGATTAGATTACAAATAGTAATTCTGCATATAAAGTGCCAAAAATACAATTCTGAGTATGATTTGAGAATTTCTATCGTTTCTGGATTCATTCTAAGTCATTTCATCACAATACTCTACATTTAAACTCTTTATACTGTTTAGAATATAATTTATATCATATTTATTCTAAAAGATTGGATTATAAATAGTATTTAAGCACCAAAAGTGCAAATAATGCAATTCTGAGTATCATTTAAGCATCTCAATCGTTTCTGGATTCATTCCTAGTCATTTCATGACAATAATCTACATTTAAACTCTTTATACTGTCTAGAATATGATTCATATCATATTTATTCAACAAGATTGGATTATACATAGTAATTACCCGTATAAATTGCAAATAATGCAATTTTGAGTATCATTTGAGCATTTCAATCGTTTCTGGATTCACCCTAGGTCATTTCATCACAATAATCTATATTTAAACTCTTTATGCTGTCTAGAATATGATTCATATCTTATTTATTCAAAAATATTGGATTATAAATTGTAATTACGCATATAAAATGCAAATAAATCATTTCAGAGTATCATTTGAGTATTTCAATCGTTTCTGGATTCATTCCAAGTCATTTCAACACAATAATCTACATTTAAACATTTTATACTGTCTAGAATATGATTTATATCTTATTCATTCCATAAGATTAGATTATACATAGTAATTACGCTTATAAAATGCAAATAAAGCAATTCCGAGTATCATTTGAGCATTTCAATCGTTTCTGGATTCATTCTAAGTCATTTAATCACAATAATCTACATTATACCTCTTTATACTGTCCAGAATATGATTTATATCTTATTCACTACAAAAGATTGGATTATACATAGTAAATACGCATATAAAATGCAAATAATGCAATTCTGATTATCATTTGAGCATTTCCATCATTTCTAGACTCATTCTAAGTCATTTGATCACAATAATCTACATTTAAACTCTTTATACTGACTATAATATGATTCATATCATGTTTATTCAAAATGATTGGATTTTAAATAGTAATTATGCATATAAATTGCAAATAATGCAATTCTGAGTATCATTTGAGTATTTCAATCATTTCTGGCTTCATTCCTAGTCATTTTGTCACAACAATCTACTCTTAAACTCTTTATACTGTCCAGAATTTTATTCATATTATATTTATTCTAAAAGATTGGATTATACATAGTAAATACGCGTATAAAATGTAAATGATGCAGTTTTGAGTATCATTTGTGCATTTCAATCGTTTCTACATTTATTCTAAGTCATTTGATCACCATAATGTACATGCAAACTCTATAGACTGTCTAGAATATGATTCATATCATATTTATTCAGAAAGATTAGATTACAAATAGTAATTCTGCATATAAAGTGCCAAAAATACAATTCTGAGTATGATTTGAGAATTTCTATCGTTTCTGGATTCACTCTAAGTCATTTCATCACAATACTCTACATTTAAACTCTTTATACTGTTTAGAATATAATTTATATCATATTTATTCTAAAAGATTGGATTATAAATAGTATTTAAGCACCAAAAGTGCAAATAATGCAATTCTGAGTATCATTTAAGCATCTCAATCGTTTCTGGATTCATTCCTAGTCATTTCATGACAATAATCTACATTTAAACTCTTTATACTGTCTAGAATATGATTCATATCATATTTATTCAACAAGATTGGATTATACATAGTAATTACCCGTATAAATTGCAAATAATGCAATTTTGAGTATCATTTGAGCATTTCAATCGTTTCTGGATTCACCCTAGGTCATTTCATCACAATAATCTATATTTAAACTCTTTATGCTGTCTAGAATATGATTCATATCTTATTTATTCAAAAATATTGGATTATAAATTGTAATTACGCATATAAAATGCAAATAAATCATTTCAGAGTATCATTTGAGTATTTCAATCGTTTCTGGATTCATTCCAAGTCATTTCAACACAATAATCTACATTTAAACATTTTATACTGTCTAGAATATGATTTATATCTTATTCATTCCATAAGATTAGATTATACATAGTAATTACGCTTATAAAATGCAAATAAAGCAATTCCGAGTATCATTTGAGCATTTCAATCGTTTCTGGATTCATTCTAAGTCATTTAATCACAATAATCTACATTATACCTCTTTATACTGTCCAGAATATGATTTATATCTTATTCACTACAAAAGATTGGATTATACATAGTAAATACGCATATAAAATGCAAATAATGCAATTCTGATTATCATTTGAGCATTTCCATCATTTCTAGACTCATTCTAAGTCATTTGATCACAATAATCTACATTTAAACTCTTTATACTGACTATAATATGATTCATATCATGTTTATTCAAAATGATTGGATTTTAAATAGTAATTATGCATATAAATTGCAAATAATGCAATTCTGAGTATCATTTGAGTATTTCAATCATTTCTGGCTTCATTCCTAGTCATTTTGTCACAACAATCTACTCTTAAACTCTTTATACTGTCCAGAATTTTATTCATATTATATTTATTCTAAAAGATTGGATTATACATAGTAAATACGCGTATAAAATGTAAATGATGCAGTTTTGAGTATCATTTGTGCATTTCAATCGTTTCTACATTTATTCTAAGTCATTTGATCACCATAATGTACATGCAAACTCTATAGACTGTCTAGAATATGATTCATATCATATTTATTCAGAAAGATTAGATTACAAATAGTAATTCTGCATATAAAGTGCCAAAAATACAATTCTGAGTATGATTTGAGAATTTCTATCGTTTCTGGATTCATTCTAAGTCATTTCATCACAATACTCTACATTTAAACTCTTTATACTGTTTAGAATATAATTTATATCATATTTATTCTAAAAGATTGGATTATAAATAGTATTTAAGCACCAAAAGTGCAAATAATGCAATTCTGAGTATCATTTAAGCATCTCAATCGTTTCTGGATTCATTCCTAGTCATTTCATGACAATAATCTACATTTAAACTCTTTATACTGTCTAGAATATGATTCATATCATATTTATTCAACAAGATTGGATTATACATAGTAATTACCCGTATAAATTGCAAATAATGCAATTTTGAGTATCATTTGAGCATTTCAATCGTTTCTGGATTCACCCTAGGTCATTTCATCACAATAATCTATATTTAAACTCTTTATGCTGTCTAGAATATGATTCATATCTTATTTATTCAAAAATATTGGATTATAAATTGTAATTACGCATATAAAATGCAAATAAATCATTTCAGAGTATCATTTGAGTATTTCAATCGTTTCTGGATTCATTCCAAGTCATTTCAACACAATAATCTACATTTAAACATTTTATACTGTCTAGAATATGATTTATATCTTATTCATTCCATAAGATTAGATTATACATAGTAATTACGCTTATAAAATGCAAATAAAGCAATTCCGAGTATCATTTGAGCATTTCAATCGTTTCTGGATTCATTCTAAGTCATTTAATCACAATAATCTACATTATACCTCTTTATACTGTCCAGAATATGATTTATATCTTATTCACTACAAAAGATTGGATTATACATAGTAAATACGCATATAAAATGCAAATAATGCAATTCTGATTATCATTTGAGCATTTCCATCATTTCTAGACTCATTCTAAGTCATTTGATCACAATAATCTACATTTAAACTCTTTATACTGACTATAATATGATTCATATCATGTTTATTCAAAATGATTGGATTTTAAATAGTAATTATGCATATAAATTGCAAATAATGCAATTCTGAGTATCATTTGAGTATTTCAATCATTTCTGGCTTCATTCCTAGTCATTTTGTCACAACAATCTACTCTTAAACTCTTTATACTGTCCAGAATTTTATTCATATTATATTTATTCTAAAAGATTGGATTATACATAGTAAATACGCGTATAAAATGTAAATGATGCAGTTTTGAGTATCATTTGTGCATTTCAATCGTTTCTACATTTATTCTAAGTCATTTGATCACCATAATGTACATGCAAACTCTATAGACTGTCTAGAATATGATTCATATCATATTTATTCAGAAAGATTAGATTACAAATAGTAATTCTGCATATAAAGTGCCAAAAATACAATTCTGAGTATGATTTGAGAATTTCTATCGTTTCTGGATTCATTCTAAGTCATTTCATCACAATACTCTACATTTAAACTCTTTATACTGTTTAGAATATAATTTATATCATATTTATTCTAAAAGATTGGATTATAAATAGTATTTAAGCACCAAAAGTGCAAATAATGCAATTCTGAGTATCATTTAAGCATCTCAATCGTTTCTGGATTCATTCCTAGTCATTTCATGACAATAATCTACATTTAAACTCTTTATACTGTCTAGAATATGATTCATATCATATTTATTCAACAAGATTGGATTATACATAGTAATTACCCGTATAAATTGCAAATAATGCAATTTTGAGTATCATTTGAGCATTTCAATCGTTTCTGGATTCACCCTAGGTCATTTCATCACAATAATCTATATTTAAACTCTTTATGCTGTCTAGAATATGATTCATATCTTATTTATTCAAAAATATTGGATTATAAATTGTAATTACGCATATAAAATGCAAATAAATCATTTCAGAGTATCATTTGAGTATTTCAATCGTTTCTGGATTCATTCCAAGTCATTTCAACACAATAATCTACATTTAAACATTTTATACTGTCTAGAATATGATTTATATCTTATTCATTCCATAAGATTAGATTATACATAGTAATTACGCTTATAAAATGCAAATAAAGCAATTCCGAGTATCATTTGAGCATTTCAATCGTTTCTGGATTCATTCTAAGTCATTTAATCACAATAATCTACATTATACCTCTTTATACTGTCCAGAATATGATTTATATCTTATTCACTACAAAAGATTGGATTATACATAGTAAATACGCATATAAAATGCAAATAATGCAATTCTGATTATCATTTGAGCATTTCCATCATTTCTAGACTCATTCTAAGTCATTTGATCACAATAATCTACATTTAAACTCTTTATACTGACTATAATATGATTCATATCATGTTTATTCAAAATGATTGGATTTTAAATAGTAATTATGCATATAAATTGCAAATAATGCAATTCTGAGTATCATTTGAGTATTTCAATCATTTCTGGCTTCATTCCTAGTCATTTTGTCACAACAATCTACTCTTAAACTCTTTATACTGTCCAGAATTTTATTCATATTATATTTATTCTAAAAGATTGGATTATACATAGTAAATACGCGTATAAAATGTAAATGATGCAGTTTTGAGTATCATTTGTGCATTTCAATCGTTTCTACATTTATTCTAAGTCATTTGATCACCATAATGTACATGCAAACTCTATAGACTGTCTAGAATATGATTCATATCATATTTATTCAGAAAGATTAGATTACAAATAGTAATTCTGCATATAAAGTGCCAAAAATACAATTCTGAGTATGATTTGAGAATTTCTATCGTTTCTGGATTCATTCTAAGTCATTTCATCACAATACTCTACATTTAAACTCTTTATACTGTTTAGAATATAATTTATATCATATTTATTCTAAAAGATTGGATTATAAATAGTATTTAAGCACCAAAAGTGCAAATAATGCAATTCTGAGTATCATTTAAGCATCTCAATCGTTTCTGGATTCATTCCTAGTCATTTCATGACAATAATCTACATTTAAACTCTTTATACTGTCTAGAATATGATTCATATCATATTTATTCAACAAGATTGGATTATACATAGTAATTACCCGTATAAATTGCAAATAATGCAATTTTGAGTATCATTTGAGCATTTCAATCGTTTCTGGATTCACCCTAGGTCATTTCATCACAATAATCTATATTTAAACTCTTTATGCTGTCTAGAATATGATTCATATCTTATTTATTCAAAAATATTGGATTATAAATTGTAATTACGCATATAAAATGCAAATAAATCATTTCAGAGTATCATTTGAGTATTTCAATCGTTTCTGGATTCATTCCAAGTCATTTCAACACAATAATCTACATTTAAACATTTTATACTGTCTAGAATATGATTTATATCTTATTCATTCCATAAGATTAGATTATACATAGTAATTACGCTTATAAAATGCAAATAAAGCAATTCCGAGTATCATTTGAGCATTTCAATCGTTTCTGGATTCATTCTAAGTCATTTAATCACAATAATCTACATTATACCTCTTTATACTGTCCAGAATATGATTTATATCTTATTCACTACAAAAGATTGGATTATACATAGTAAATACGCATATAAAATGCAAATAATGCAATTCTGATTATCATTTGAGCATTTCCATCATTTCTAGACTCATTCTAAGTCATTTGATCACAATAATCTACATTTAAACTCTTTATACTGACTATAATATGATTCATATCATGTTTATTCAAAATGATTGGATTTTAAATAGTAATTATGCATATAAATTGCAAATAATGCAATTCTGAGTATCATTTGAGTATTTCAATCATTTCTGGCTTCATTCCTAGTCATTTTGTCACAACAATCTACTCTTAAACTCTTTATACTGTCCAGAATTTTATTCATATTATATTTATTCTAAAAGATTGGATTATACATAGTAAATACGCGTATAAAATGTAAATGATGCAGTTTTGAGTATCATTTGTGCATTTCAATCGTTTCTACATTTATTCTAAGTCATTTGATCACCATAATCTACATGCAAACTCTATAGACTGTCTAGAATATGATTCATATCATATTTATTCAGAAAGATTAGATTACAAATAGTAATTCTGCATATAAAGTGCCAAAAATACAATTCTGAGTATGATTTGAGAATTTCTATCGTTTCTGGATTCATTCTAAGTCATTTCATCACAATACTCTACATTTAAACTCTTTATACTGTTTAGAATATAATTTATATCATATTTATTCTAAAAGATTGGATTATATATAGTATTTAAGCACCAAAAGTGTAAATAATGCAATTCTGAGTATCATTTAAGCATTTCAATCGTTTCTGGATTCATTCCTAGTCATTTTATCACAATAATCTACATTTAAACTATTTATAATGTCTAGAATATGATTCATATCATATTTATTCAACAAGATTGGATTATACATAGTAATTACGCGTATAAATTACAAATAATGAAATTTTGAGTATCATTTGAGCATTTCAATCGTTTCTGGATTCATCCTAAGTCATTTCATCACAATAATCTATATTTAAACTCTTTATGCTGTCTAGAATATGATTTATATCTTATTTATTCCAAAAGATTAGATTATACATTGTAATTACACATATAAATAGGAAATAATGCAATTCTGAGTATAATTGGAGCATTTCAATCGTTTCAGGATTCATTCTAAGTCATTTTATCACAATAATCTACATTTTAACTCTTTATACATTCTAGAATATGATTCATATAATATTTATTCAGAAAGATTGGATTATAAATAGTAATTACGCCTATAAAGTGCAAATAATGCAATTCTGAGCATCCTTTGAGCATGACAGTCGTTACTGGATTCATTCTAAATTATTTCAACACAATAATCTACATTTTAAATCTTTATACTGTCTATAATATGATTCATATCATATTTATACCAAAAGATTGGATTATACATAGTAATTTCATACATAGAGTAGAAATAATGCAATTCTGAGCATCATTTGAGCATTTCAATCGTTGCTGGATTCATTCTAAATTATTTCATCACAATAATCTACATTTGAACTCTTTATACTGTCGACAATATGATTCATATTATATTTATTCAAAAAGATTGGATTATACATAGTAATTACACGTATAAAGTGCAAATAATGCAATTCTGAGTATTATTTGAGCATTTCAATCGTTTTTGCATTCATTCTAAGTTATTTCATCACAATAATCTACATTTAAACTATTAAAAGTGTCTATAATATAATTCATATGTTATTTATTCAAAAAGATTGGATTATAAATTGGGGTCGTTTGGATGGGTTAGGAATAGCCAATTCCTAGGAAGGAATAAGGATTTTCGTTGGGAAGTGTGTAACTTTGTGAGAGAGATGAATTGTTTATATTAAAATTTATGCCCGGAATTGGAAAATCCCCAAATTCCGGACACATCCAAACGACCCCAATAGTAATTACGCATATAAAGTGCATATAATGCAATTCTGAATATCATTAGAGCATTTCAATCGTTTCTGGATTCATTCTAGGTCATTTCATCATAATAATCTACAATTAAACTCTCTATACGGTTTAGAATATGATTCATTACGTAGTTATTCAAAAAAAATGTATTATACATTGTAATTACGCATATAAATTGTAAATAACGCAATTCTGAGTATCATTTGAGCATTTCAATCGTTTCTGGATTCATTCTAAATAATTTCATCACAATTATCTATATTTAAACTCTTTGTAATGTCTATAATTTGATTCATATCATATTTATTAAAAAAGATTGGATAATAGTAATTACGCATATAAAGTGAAAAAATGCAATTCTAAGTATCATTTGAGATTTTCAATCGTTTCTGGATTCGTTCTTGGTCATTTCATCACAATACTCTACATTTAAACTCTTTATACTATCTAAAATATGATTCATATCTTATTTATTCAAAACGATTTGATTATACATAGTAATTACGCTTATATAGTGCAAATAATGCAATTCTGAGTATCATTTGAGCATGTCAATTGTTTCTGCATTCATTCTACATCATGTCATCTAAATAATGTACATTCTATTTTTTATATTGTCTATAACATGATTGATATCTTATTTATTCAAAATGATTGGATTGTAAATAGTAATTAAGCATATCAAGTGCAAATAATGTAATTTTGAGTGTCATTTGAGCATTTCAATCGTTTCTGCATTCATTCCAAGTCATTTTAACTCAATAATCAGCATTGAAACTATTTATACTATCCAGAATATGATTCATATCTTATTTATTCAAAAAAATTTGATTATAAATAGTAATTACGCTTATAAAGTGCAAATAATGCAATTCTGAGTATCATTTGAGCATTTCAATCGTTTCTGCATTCATTCTCAGTTATTTCATCTAAATAATCTACTTTTAAACTCTTTATACTGTCTATAATATGATTCATATCTTATTTATTCAGAAAGATTGGATTGTACATATTAAATACGTATATAAATTGCAAATAATACAATTCTGAGTATCATTTGAGCATTTCAATCGTTTCTGCATTAATTCTATGTCATTTCATCATAATAATCTACATTTAAACACTTTCTACAGTCTAAAATATGTTTCATATCTTATATATTAAAAAAGATTGGATTATACATAGTAATTACGCTTTCGAATTGCAAATAATGCAATTCTGAGTATCATTTGAGAATATGATTCATATCTTATTCATTCTAAGTAATTTCATCACAATAAACTACATTTAAACTCTTTATACTGTCTATAATATGATTCATATCATATTTATTCAAAAAGATTGGATTATACATAGTAATTAGGCATATAAAGTGCAAATAATGCAATTCTGAGTATCATTTGAGTATTTCAATCGTTTCTAAATTCATTCTAGGTCTTTTCATGACAATAATCTACATTTAAAATCTATATACTATCCAGAATATGATTTGTATCTTATTTATTTCAAAAGAGTGGATTATATATAGTAAATATGCATATCAAATGCAAATAATGCAATTCTGAGTGTCATTTGAGCATTTCAATCGTTTCTACATTCATTCTAAGTTGTTTGATCACAATAATCTACATGTAAACTCTTTAGACTGCCTAGAATATGGTTCATATCATATTTATTCAAAAAGATTTGATTACAAATAGTAATTCTGCATATAAAGTGCTAAAAATGTAATTCTGAGTATCATTTGAGAATTTCAATTGTTTCTGGATTCATTCGAGGTCATTTCATCACAATACTCTACATTTAAACTCTTTATACTGTTTAGATTATGATTCATATCTTATTTATTCAAAACAATTTGATTATACATAGTAATTACGCATATAAAGTGCAAATAATGTCATTCTGAGTATCATTTGAGCATTTCAATTGTTCTACATTCATTCTAAGTTATTTCATCTAAATAATCTACATTAAATTCTTTATACTCTCCATAATATGATTTATATCTTATTTATTCAAAAAGATTGGATTGTAAATAATAATTACACATATCAAGTTCAAATATTACAATTCTGAGTATCATTTGAGCATTTCAATCGTTTCTGCATTCATTCCAAGTCATTTCATCACAATAATCTATATTTAAACTATTTATACTATCTAGAATATCATTTCATATCTTATTTATTCAAAAATAATTGATTATACATAGTAATTACGCATATAAAGTGCAAATAATTCAATTTTGAGTATCAGTTGAGCATTTCAATCGTTTTTGCATTTATTCTTAGTCATTTCATCTTAATAATCTACATTTAAATTCGTCATTTTTTTGTTCTCTTTCCCTCCGTACGAAATCCTAATTTAAATTTCAGTGACAGAATTTATAAATGACGTTGACATTTAAGTTAATTTTATATTTTTTTCCTTTGTAAGTTCAACTCACCCTCTCATTATTTAAATTAAAACATTAAAAAAATTCCGATTAGAAAATTTTAATTTCAGAATCATTTATAAGAGGCTTTGTCTTATATATGGCTTGAAATCACGCCAGACGCCACCTGACTTGAATGGCTGAATCCTGGGAATTACTTCCTACACTCCTCCAGTTTGGAGATCCACTCTTTTTTGATGAAAATGCTCCTCACGTTTTAAACTGGTGTGTGGATTGAGATGTAAATTGAAGGAATGCAAGGGGCATTTTCGTCCACAAAGGAGTGGATCTCTAAATTGGAGGAGTAGGAGCAATTCCCCTTAATCCTGATGCAATGCTTCTAGAACTGTCCATTAAAATAAGACGACAAACAGTTGTATATAATCTCTACGCTGGACCACAGTTTATATGATAGACCCGAGAATAAATACATTCACTCTACCAAATCCCACACAGAGGTCTATTAATTAAACCTGGAACAGGTTCAGCCAAACATTTCCTCAAATACAACAAGGAAGCAAAATGCCAAGGTTCCGTAAAAAAAAGTAAAAAATGACGAAGTACTCTCTCCCACGGAGTCTTTCTTTAATGATCAATAGTTGAATACAAACCCAAAAAGAAAGACCTATTTTAGGAAGCCGAAGCATCTGGTAAACTTTCTTCCTCTGTTTCTTCTCTCAACATTTTGCAATAGAAATCCCTATTTAGACCTTTTATAAAAAAAACGACTCTTTATCTCGCTCTAAGCAAGCTACAGTGATTTATTACTCTTATTGAACAAGTAGTTTTACTTACCTTACTTCAATTTGTGCTTCTTAGATGAAACTTTAATCCTCCGATTTTGTTATATTGTTCCCGATTCTAATTTTTATCTATATATAAGTGGTTAAATTTATTTCTGGTAAAAGAAGGTTTGGTAAATGTAGATGTTGTTGAGTTCCCTCTTTATTTGCTTTCATTTATATCATTTTTGTAATAATCAAACTTCATAGGATTTTTTTTGTAAATTGTGAACACACTCTTCATTTTTTTTTCCTTTCTGTTTGTGCGTGTGCGCACCTCTTCGCACAAGAGAAAAAATCATCTCTCTATGTCTCTCTGTACCAACGGTACCACTTCTCTCTCTCCTCTCATCTCATCTCAACAGATGTCTCATGGTTTATGCGTGACATTTTGGGGCTTTCGTTTCAATTTTATCTTTTCCGCTTTATTTTAGGATTTTTTAATTTTTTAATTGCGGATCTCACTCAGCTAGGGTTTTGTAGTTAGGGTTTTAGATTGTTGCTTCAATTAATAAAATAAAGGCTTCGATTTCGTAATTGGGCATTTCTTTGTGCTAGATTAACTACTTTCAGAATTTAGTAAATTTGAGACCTAAAAAGGGCTATAAGAAAACCCATATAACAGTTGTATGCATTAAGTACTGAAACAAAAGGAGTTTTTTTTTTTTTAAATCTTTAAGAAGATATATAGGGTTTTAATTTTTTTGTGTCCTGTCTTAAGATATTTTCATTTCCTTTAGTGTGATCCTCTTTGAGGTTTCCTCAAAGTGCTGCTCTTAGTTATGCCTCTGCTTTTGTAAACTAAGTTCTTATTTTACTAGTCTATTTTCTCACATGTAATTACTATTCTTATTTGAGATGTTTATGGTACTTTACTGAACTTTAGAGTAACTGGATGCCATGCCATACAGCAATATCTAGAGAATTTGTTTGGGTAGATTTTTCTTCCTATTTGTTTACTTATTTATTAAATATTCTTCATGATCGGCTGTTATTTAAATTTCCTTAATACTGTATTTTGAGCATCAAAGTCCTGATTTTGTAAATTAAGGTTTTTTTGATATACTTTGACTGCTTGCTCATATTTAGTTATTACTTTTAATTGACACCCAAAGGATGAAATTTGAAGCATGAAAAATCTTCTGAGTGGCTAACTCTTAAAACTTCCCCATAAATCATAGCATATCTGACGAATAATGTTAACTTGCTGTAAATTATACAGCTGCTGTTATACTTCCTCAGGAAAACATCAAACAGACAAAAGATAATGCATTTCTCTTGAAGCTTATCTGACGAAATAAAGATGTACAGGCTCTACAAATGAAGAATTAACAAACACCCAAGTTAACATTGAATATTAGAATTGACAAGCAAAGAAAATTTAAATGCTTTTTGTATAGTGTAGAAATACTGATTAAATGATCTTTTATGTTATGCTTTACGCAAATGAAATATCGTGTGGTTTGTTGAGAGATCTCAGAATTTATGTTATTTCTATAGTTACTATTTGTATGGAGATATTACCATATTTGAATTGAATCTTGTAAAGTAACAAATTTGTATTTTTTCCCCCCTTAAATTTCCAGGACATTTCTCTGATGGCAAACAGCTCAGATCATGAAGAAGAGTCCGAAATCAGTGAATCGGAGATAGAAGAAAAAGTTGAAAAGTTCTACTGTCAACTCAAGTTGAACCAGTACAAGGTCAAGAGGTCAGAGAAAACATTTAGATGCCCCTTTTGCCCTGGCAAAAAGAAACAATCTTACGAGTACAAGGAGATTGTTCAGCATGCCAGCGGTATTGGGTCATCTAGCTCTAGCCGCCACAAACCAAAAATCAAGGCTGAGCACCAGGCACTCTCTAAGTACCTGAAGAATGACCTTGCAGACCCCGCATCGTTGCTCCAGGTGGCAATCATTCGACCCAGTCCTCAGAGAAACGATGAGGAGAAGTACGTGTGGCCCTGGATGGGCATTTTGGTAAATATGCCGGTTTGGTTCCAAGATGGCCGTTTTGTTGGTGATAATCGGGATCAACTCATTGCGAAGCTTTCTGCATTCAATCCTTCTGATGTACATCCTCTCGGGGACCACAAGGGGCACACTGGTAAGTGCATAGTGGAGTTTGGTACTGACTGGAATGGCTTCCGTAATGCAATGTCATTTGAAAAAAATTTCCAATCAAGAGGAGTGGGGAGACGTGACTGGGGAGCGAATAAGCATACCTCAGAGGAGATGCATGGTTGGGTTGCCACAGAGCAGGATTTTAATAGTGAGGGTATAGTTGGAGGCTTTCTGAGGCAGCACGGGGTTTTGAAGTCAGTTAATGATGTCATGCTTGAGGAATCAAAGAGGATCGGGTCCCGTGTGACAGACATGACTATGCAAATTGAAGCAAAGAACAAGGATTTGCATGAAATGCAGTACAAGTGTCAAGCCAAGGCGTTTTCTCTTGAGAGAATTATGGAAGATAATGAAAGGATTGTACAATCTTTTAATGAAGGTAAAGTTTCAACTGAAGGTAGCAGTCTCAGTTTGATGATAAAATGCTGGTTGAAACTGCTTGTAGGACGCTTATTGTATAAACAACTAAAACATTTATTCCAGGGTCCCAGATTGGTAGAAAACTAAAGAGAAAACATGAATCTAAATAGAAACCCATTTTGTTTTGGAGTTTGAACTCTTGCGTGCTGATGTTGTTCTCTGTCTCTTTCTGTTTGCTTGGGTAATTTGTGGTCATATTAGAACCTTTGCATGTACATTTTACTAGCCATTTGATGTTAATGTTTAGTTCTTACTGCATGCAAAGGCTTATATCTTAATGTTACCTTTGCAAATCAGATAGGAGAAGATTGGAGGAGGATGTCATTAGGCATCAACGACATGTGCTGGAGCAGAATGAAAAGATGAGGAAAGAACTGGAATATAACAGGAGGCAGCTGGAGGCAAGTGACAAGCAACTCAATATGGAGTCTTCTCAGTATGAACTCAACAAGCAAAAGCTTCAGAATCAGAGACAAAAGGTTTGTTCCTTAAAAAAATAATAAACAATTCATACAATGAAAATGCAGTGATAGAATGTTTCACAAAATTAGTGTAGTGCTGCAGAAATTCTTGTAATGAATTATCTTTAGTGTACTACAAAGATCTGTTATCTTATTGTACTTATAATTTGCCAAGTTCCAGCTTGTACATACTACTTTGGCATTCCTTGGCTTATCATTTAGATGTTTATAAATTAGAAAGTACTGATCCCTTTTACTTTGTTGTTCACCAGAATGCAGAAATTGAGCAGAAGAAGGCAGATGAAGAAGTATTGAAGCTCATTGAACAACAAAAGGTATGTTTGATATTGAGACATCAGTACTTCCCTGTGTTAAATTTCCAGCAGCACTTTTGATGAAGCTTTGATAAGTTGTCTATGAATTCACATAATCCAAAATCTTTTTAACTTTTCGGTAACATTTTGTTGGGTAGAATCTGTAAGACAATTCTTCAACATTCCTGTACGTTGCATTTTCCAACCCATACGCATTAGTGTTAGTACAGCGGAAAACTATTTACAAGCTTTAAATATGAGGTCATGCCATGCAGAGGGAGAAGGAAGAAAATCTGAAAAGGATTGTCCAGTTGCAAAAGGAACTAGATGCCAAGCAGCAGGTTGAGTTGGAGATAGAGAAGCTGAAAGGACAGATTGAGGTGATGCGTCACATGGGAGGAGGCAAGGACGACTCGACAGTGAAGGAGAAAATCGAGAAGCTAAAGGAGGAATTGAAGGATAAAAAAGAGGAAATGGAAGTCAGTGAAGATCTTTACAGGGGTCTTGTTGCCAAAGAGAGAATAGCCAATGATGAGGTCCAAGAAGCCAGGAAGGAACTGATCCAGGTATATCAATGAAAAGTTTTCACGTCTGAAAAGTAAAAATTCAAGCAACTCAAGCTTAAAAGTTG
Organism: Rhynchospora breviuscula; assembly: GCA_027562975.1. Classification (NCBI taxonomy): domain Eukaryota; kingdom Viridiplantae; phylum Streptophyta; class Magnoliopsida; order Poales; family Cyperaceae; genus Rhynchospora; species Rhynchospora breviuscula. The sequence goes on along the minus strand of CM050400.1, from coordinate 12,653,643 downwards.
TTTGCAATTTACCATAACAACAACTGTAATTAGTTCTCATTTGTTTGTATGTGATATGACAAATTGTAATTGTCGGTGACTGCATGCTAAAATTATGTCTTGTATAAAATAAATCTTTGATAACTAACAGGGACTGGAAAGTATGTTGGGAGCGCGCTCAAGTATCAGGCTAAAGAGGATGGGAGAGCTTGATTCGAAGGTGTTCGAAAGAATAGCACAAGCAAGGAAGGTTAATGTCCTGGAGGCCACACTTGCCTGGTCCAAGTGGCAAAAAGAGGTCCAGGATTCTAATTGGCACCCTTTCAAGATTGTAGATCAGGAAGGAAGGCAAGAGGTAATTAGATCCATCAGATTTCTTGATTAGGTTGTGCCATCCATTCTCTGCTTTTTGTTTAAATGACAGCTTGTGTATATTTTACTTAGTGACAGACCTTCCTATTTTTTCTTTACTTGTGTTATTTTTGTTTTCTTGTTGTAACCACACTTCCAATAAATGGGTTGGATTGAGATAATACAAGTATTTTGGGAGCACACTGTGTTTTCCTAAAGAAATTTAGAATCTGATGGTACCTGACTGGCAATTTAAGTGTTCAGAAAAACTACAAATCATTAATCAAGTAGCCAACCCTTCAATTCATGAAGTATATTTTTGTGCATAAATCTTGTCCAAAGAAAAGGCCTACAAAATGTATGTTCTTTCATCAAGTAGCCAACCCTTCAACACATGGTCTGGTTGACAAAACATGTCAAAGTCATAATTCTTACCTACGCTGAACTTGTTATGAAGTCTGCTCTATCAAAATCCAATTAGCATGAAAATAATGTACTTACAACAGAAAATTTGTTTTCTAATTCTTTTTCTGCCCATTGTGTACAATTATAGGAGGTGATAAAAGAGGATGACGAGAAGCTAGTTGAGGTGAGAAATGAATATGGCGAGGAAGTGTATGAAGCTGTCAAAACTGCACTTCTAGAGCTAAATGAATACAATGCTAGTGGTCGCTATCCAGTCACAGAAATCTGGAAAATTAAGGAGAACCGCAAGGCAACCCTTAAGGAGGTTATCCAGTACATCTTCAGGCAGTGGAGATTACAAAAAGTTAAAAGAAATAATCTGTGAGCATGATGGGTTGTCATCCCTTATGCAAATGTGGGAGATTGTGATCTTTATATCTAGCATTTTGTAGGCCTTTTGTTATCGAGTAGTGCGGTTATTAATATATATATAGAGCATTTTGTAGTGTTCTGTTGGCATTATGTTTGCATTTTATGTTGGATAATGAATGGAGCTTAGTGTTCTTGTTTTCAGGCTCTTATATAAATGTATGTTCTTTCACTAGAAATTTTTGTAAGAAGAGTTTGTGGTACGGTACCAGCTCCAGTTCGATGTGTGTGTGTTTTTTTTTTGAGGGCCTGTTGGCAAATTGCCAGCTTGATATGTTCAAATGTACTTTACCTTTCCCAAGTTCATAAATTTTTGTCTTTGACTAATATGACTAGTCCTGTTGATTTTATAAATGAGTCATCAGAGACCGCTACCAATCCTGGAATAAACATGAAACCCAAAAGATCATCACATGATATGATTCTTATCGTTCCAAAGAAAACATGAAACCTGAAATTGAAAGTTGAGGATTCTATTTACTTTTAAGTCCAATTGAGCTCAATAGTCAAATTAGTCGATGAAATTGATGAATGGCGGATGTGCCTGATATTTGAAACTTGTCAGAAGAAAGAATCAATCGAAGTATAATTTGATGAAGTCGAAAATATATATACGAGAGAAAGTGACGCATGTGAACAACTACTGGAAGGCAGGTTCCACATTATAAGAATTAAGGGAGCCAATTCTCCTCTAATCCTAATCTGCGAAGTCATAGGGAAGGCACTAAACAGAGTAAAGGGGATTTATGCAAAATACTAAGCATGCACAAGAAACTGAGTGAATAATAGGTATAGCCTCGTGTGTCTGGATTTTCTGTTACAAAGAGAGAATTCTATTAAGTGCTGCGTGGATTGATAATGAAAATGCTGAGATAGAGCTTAACGAACCGATCAACAACCTTCCTCTGTAATGGAAATCCACTTTTTCTTACACTAAGTGCTGACATTAAGTTCTTCTTACAATGAAAATGCTGACATGAATATTTTCTTACACTAAGGCCCTTGCTTTTTACCATTTACTCATTCAGAGACTAAAAATAGAAGGGACATCAGAAATGGATAAACAGAGCCAATGGTCTGTACTGGTTCTACAGTGGACGACAATTCTTTCATCTCATAGATCAGAAAATGGTGTTTGACAGTATGTACAACGATCTATTGATTAAAACTGAACCTAATTCAACTAAGGGTATGCTCCAGAAGAGGTGAGAGGTGATGAATGAAGGAGAAAGTGAACAGACTGCACCTGCCAAATTCGATTAACCTGCTCCCAGAACCAAAAAGTTTCACGGTAAATCAAGCGGAATGAAGTTGAACGGAGGAAACCCCTCTGTACAAATTGCTTAAATTTTGTCACCTCCGAATCTGGTGGTTTATAAATTTCTCATCCTGAGAGTTTCCACAAGGGACGACAGAACACCGATAATCGTGGTTAAAGTACAAAATGAAGAGTCATCTGGCATTCCCCTTCAAATAAATAAAAAAATACCTGAGAATATAAGGTTTCTCAAAAAATTAACACAAAGGAAGAAAAAAAAAGATTAGAAGCCATCGTAAGGATCGACTTGAAGGGATCCTGTTACATGATGAGACAAAATTAAATGCTTCCAATTTTTTGTTTCTTGACTTGATTTTGTTTTAATTATGATCAGGTGTTAAGAAATAAATTATCTTGCTACTTACCAAATTGTTATTAATAAGTCAAATCTTATAATCTATTAGGTTAACATTATAAGAACTATTGGTGAGGCTAATTATGCTCATATTAGCTATAATCTTAAGGTTGAGTCTTTCTGATCATTTAGTTAGTTTTCATTTTACGAGATTGATTGGTTGTTAACTTGTCATGGAAATTTTCTAAAAATACTCTGCTCCTCTGCTTTTGTGAATTGAGGGTTTATGTAGTACTGTACAATTTGGTCATATTTAGTGGCGACTATTGTTAGCTTATTACAGATGTAGAGGGTCACCAACTTGAGGAAAAAAATATATGTTATGACATTGAAAATATAAAGAGAATCTTACATGGTACCCTTTCAAGAATGTAGGGCGTTGAAGAGATTAAAAGGTAATTTGTACCTTGATATTTAGTTAGGTTTTTTTTTCCTTAATATCTGCTTCGAACGCTGCAGTATATTTATATTTGGATAAGTGAAGGATCTTTTAATATTGGTTTCCTTCTTGTTCTTTTTGGGTTCCCTGTGCCTTTTGTGACCCATTATTCCAGTAGGAAATCATTTCGGGCCGAGAAGAATGAAATGCAAATCAAGTACTTTTGAGTAAGTAGATTTTTATAGCGTCCGGTAGTGACCGGTCTTGTTAATAAATAATAGCTAATTAACCACACAATTCTAAGCTGAGTCTAGAATTCTCATCCTAAGGACTGACCTGTTAACCTCAAAACATAAATGGGTTGACCCAATATGTTAAGGTCAATATTCTATCACTCACCCAAATATTTTGTCATGCACTTCACCAAATTTTAATTACCATCAAAGCTAATGGAATACTACCCGGCGTAGAGGTATATGAAACGGTCAAAACAGCACTTTTTAAGGTAACTGCGCCATAGTTAATAAGCTAAAGAGAACCGAAAATGCTTAAGGAGGTCATATTGTGCATCTTCAAGCAATGGAAGAGGATAAAACTAAAAAGAGAACCTCTAAATGACGGATACCACCCTGTGTGTAAATTTTGGAGATGGCAACTGTTTCATGGATGGCATTTTGTTGGCTTTTTTAATTTTAGAAAGATTGCAGTGTGATTTTAAAAAAATTATGATTAGCATTGAACTTTGACTTTTGTTGAGTGATTATATTATTCTGTAGTGGAAGATTGAAGCTCGTTGGTCTTGTTTGCGGGCTCTTAGATAGATGCATGTTTTAATAAAGGAAATGATACGTCTAGCTAAAGTAGAGAGATCAACAAGAGTAGATTCAGAGGCGAAAGTAATTTTACTGCTTAATTTTCGGTATACAATTTTTTCTATGCCCTAGTTTCAGAATGTCCAACCTCTTCTCCCTTCATCTACCCTCTCTATTTATAGGCTTTTGAAACAAACCCCCCTGCTGACGTCATCAGACAGCCGTTACGCCACTTGCCCTTCTCTCTATTCCGAAGGCTCTTCAGGTCCTCCGAGACACCTCCGGGTCTCCCCCCCGGGACCAGTTTGTTACCCCACTTGCTTCATTGATTTTAGTTTTCCGCTTCTTTTCCCGCTCTCTAATTTAGGATCCAAATGACGGATTGCTGACGTCACCATTATGGACCTGGCATCTCTTGCCTATTCTTATGGTTTATTGTATATTGGGCCAGACCTTTATACACTGGCCCTATCAGGAAATATGTAGGGACAATTGGGTACCGGTTAATTTGTACTCTGTGCTAGCTGTAATATGTTGCTTGATGTGGTTTCAAAATGCTTTTGCGGTTTGTTTTAATTATTTAATTTGATCTTTCTGACTAATTACATCTAGGGAAATATGCAATTACTAAAGATGCACTAGACAACAAGCGAATTAACCGAGCAAAAGAAGGATAAATTATTTCTGTAGCTCACTATTGGTGATTGCATGTAAAACCCGGAGAAATAATGAGTAGTTCACCTAGGATGCTGCCATGGCTCCCTTGCAATTAACTAGCTAATCAAATTTTGTAATAATAGCATACCCTCATAGCTAGGTACGTACACAATTGAGTGATGGAGTTGAAGGTTGATAAAAGTTCCTTCTCCATTTTAAAATATAATCTGCACTCTCCTCTTAGGATTAAAATTTTCATGTTTGGTGTGCTCAAATGGGTTCATCAATTTCTCCATTAATTATGTTAAATGGAGAGCTGAATTCAAGTATAGTAGTGCCGAGTTATTAGCTTTTGTCCTTGGCGTATATTCCGAGTACTGTTGATTCTCAAAATGAGTCTAGCACATGATCCCTTATCATTCGTGAAATAAACATGGAACCCTAATTAACCTAGTTCTTACCCCTAGTTATATTTAATGGACTATCTTTCCCCATACCGTTACCATACTCATCAATCATCATGCATAATTATTATATAGTCTTCACAATGGATGCAGTAGCAATTGTTTAACAAGCAGTAGTGAAGTACTGAAGTCGATGCTCATTCAAAATCCACAAGCAAGCACAAAACCCAACAAAAGAACAAAAATATATAAACAAGAACAATAATCCATGTTGAACTGTGTAACATCTAGTTGTACCACATTACCAATCCATATGTAACCTTGTCAGATTAGTACAATTTAACATGCATCTATTGAAAAGTATGAAAGTAAATTTTATCACATGTAACATTATAACTTGTGGTACCTCAATAAATATGGAAGAAAATTCAAATACCCTCCACAACGCCTCTTTATTCCCCTTCAAACCAATAGTGACTTGAATTAAAGTTAAAAACCTAAATATCTATATGAAAAAAAATTAAATATGATATATGCCCCTTTTTATTATGCACAAATAAAGAATTATGAAATTTCGACTTTGTATTAAATGGGATAATTGTTTTTTATGTTAATATTTAACTTTTGAGTTGAAATAAAATTGAAGTATCCTAATTTTCTTTTATGTGTAGAATAAATAATAACTCTCACTTCCAACGGATTCATTTGTTTTTTCTAGCTTTACAACTCTTATTTATTAAAGATTTTATAAGATAAATGTGAAAGAGTGTAATCCTTCTCGACAAAGTGTTTTAGTAATAATATTTTTAAATTCCAATGTTGATGAATATTAAGTGGCGCCGATGCGTGGAATCAGAATCTGTTCTGTGGGGTCCACTTTGCAGTAGAAGTCGTCTCGCAGCTTTACAGACAGACAACTAAAACTAAAAGGCTGCTAGAGACAGGCGCTATGTAAATTGAATCAGCATTTAGGTATGAGAGCACTAAATAGTACGTCTGAAAAGTGAAATTAAAGGAGACCTCAAATTGCACCGTTCAAATTGGCATTACATTTGTACGGAATCTTAAAGATGCTAATTCGCTATTCATTTATTATTTTCAAGGAATTTCTGAAGTTAAAATTTTCAAAATTTTAGACAATATACAGCACTGACAAGCAGTGATTTAAATATCGAACTTTAGCGGCGCTATAACTGTACAATTTGATAAACACTATGGTGCTAAATTAAAATTGTATATTTAGTGTTTTTACTGATAATTGTAATTTAGTAGACTTTAGCGGCTCTTTCGCAGTAGTTTGGCGGGCTTTATCAGATTTTAGCGGTTGTTTAGCAGAAATTTAACAGCCAACATCAGTATTTTGAGCGTATATTGCACATACGGATTCTGATTGACGTGATTCAAAATTCTGTGGAAAGTTTAGGAAATAAGCTACAACATTTGTAATTTAAGGTAATCTAAATTTTAGATATTTCATGGTCAACATAATGCATGGAAGGAGTGGTTTTATTAGCAATCATTAATTTATTTTAGAAATATTTTAATTGTTTGATTTAAATATTTTTTATTTAATAGTGAAGTAGCAGTTTAGAAGATATATTAAGTGTGTATCATTTTAGAGGATCTAAAGTATGTAAACATTTTGATATAATATGATGTTAAATATTAATTAAAATAAGTATCTGATGAAATAAGCTAGTATATCTACTAGCGTCCACTATGATCCGATAGCGCCCGCTAAATTACAGCTATCTGCTATGACATAACATTGTACGCTATGAATCCGTCATCCGCTATTTAAACCTTCGACTAACATAATCCATTTTAAGCAAATTCAATTGTCCAGTTGCACATAATTATATTTCTAACTTAGCCACATCACTACCTAATTTATTTTTGTATAAAAGGAACCCTCATTCAGTGAGAATTAAATTTTTTCAAGTAAGAGTACATTACTTTTGAAGGAATACTGAGAATTTGGTACTTATTCTGGTTGCAGTACGTAGTGCAAAATATCGATATAATTGGCATTTATTACAGTGTGGTGGTTACACGAGATCTAGATATTAGAGAGAGAGAGAGAGTAATGCAATGTTGCTGGTCCAAGGGGGGCAGCACAGCAACAAAGAGAATCGAAGGGGGCTGTTATTACTTGCATTTATACAGTGTCAGTGTTTAAACTTTTAAACTGTGGCTAGCAATAATCAAAGGTGTGCGCCACTGTGTGTGTGTGTGACAGATAAGAGCGGCTGGTCTTTTGTATTACATGTGATGAAGGAATTCGTGTAGTAGGTCAGTTTTTTTTTTTTCTAAAATCTGCAGTAGATTAATTGTTACTCCGATATTAAAAAAAAAATTTGTTACTCCGACTCTCTACGTTAATTAATTACAATAAATTTCTTAAGTCACATATGCATCTATTCATTAAAGGGCGGAATGGGCATTAATTGCTGTTATCCTCAATTGTTTCAATTAAACACTAAAATATAATATTTTGTGACATTGAACATATTTTTTTTATTATAAGAAAGTATTCTTAAATTCCATAAAATTATGATTGTTGTCCCAATGTCGACTCCATAGTTAATTCATATTTTTTTATATGATTATTACAGCGACGTTTGGAAAACAAAATTCGCTGTATTTATATTGATTCATTATTTATTAATTTAATTATATGATATTTATAACAGAAATGACAAAAATAAAAGACATTTAAGTAAGATCCATGGTCGCTCATGAAAATGCTAGATATAAAGAAAAAATTAACAACCGAAATGGAAAATGAAATACTTAAGCAGAAGGAATTTTCAGTGAAAAAAAAGCCTAAGTTATTTTCTATTATCTTACACAAATAAGACCTAGTATGTCCATCTTGTGAGAACCACATGATACTTCTTGAGATTATAATCGTCGATTTACTAGAAGACAACTCATTAGGAGCCAAAAGACTAAATCAACAATTAGAATTTGTCTAATGTAATATAAAAATGGAATGGAATGGGAAATATGGTGTCCGTGAGCTTTGAAATTTGACAGCCGATCATCACACATGCAACTACATGAACAGTGCCATATCACAAAGGATTGGATATGAGAGAGAAGGCCATGTGATGTGGGCCCATCGATATCAACTCCGCTCTGCTGTTGCGCTTTCATGTCAAGACTCAAGAGGTGCATGTTGTGGTGTGTTAGTGTGTTGCCTCCATTTGCTTGTAGCAAAAGCATTTTTTTCCATGTCCCTCCTATCAAATCATGTTTGGTGCTTTATTTGCTTGGTTAGGGTTTTTCACCAGTCTTTTTTTTTTTCAAATGGTTCAATTTCCTTTTTAATTTTTTTTTGTTTTCTCTCTGAATTTGATATCTCTGCTCAATTAGTTACATGATTTAAGGGTTCAATACGTAATTCATTTTGGCTTTCCACCAAAACCGAACATGGTCTTTTGAGGAATTGCTTTTCCCTTTTTGAGCACAGACACCAGTGCTGGCAACGATCAACTATCAGAGAGAGAGGTTCAATTTGTACTTTGGTAATCTTTTTACAAAAGCAAGCTGTCTTGAGTGCTACCACTAGCGAAGCAAAACCATTTTATCAAGAATCCTTAAATGAACAATCATAGGGTACCTACAAGGATCAAAGATGAAAACAATTAGAAAACCTGATTAATTTAGAAATCAGCACAATTAATATATCTAGGTCTGGTAGATATGTGGTGCACGCTCCTCGAGTGTTTCGATCGAATTTAGAAAATTTGTTTCGTGAATTACAAATATATAAAATATTAATAAATTTAGAAAAACAATATATATAAAGCAAGAAAACTTTTTCTGTAAATTTGATCATAGAAAATATATAGTTACATACAAAATCATTTGACATCATTGTTACAACTTTTTTTGCTAGAATATGAACAATAAAAAAATTAAAATATGGAAAAAAAAATGCAAAACGCATAAATAAATTCTGAATTATAATTAAAAAAACATTTATATAAGATGGTTAGGTTGTTAATTATATATTATTTTAATTTTTTTCACCAGCTTTAACAGCATATATGGGGAAACGTAGTAGTATTTATGTGCACAAAGGGTACAATACGGATACTTAAAATAGGGGAAAAAAAGGAAAGAAAACAGAGAATCCAGCCGTTGTTTAAATCGAAATTTGAAATGAGCCGTTGTATCTTGATGATCTGTCCAGATAATAAAAGGGATTTAAAGTGCAATTTGTATGCTTAATTTTTGTGAGGAAAAAATGGAGATCCAATTTGTGTGCTTAATTATCCTAGGCTAGTAATAATGAGTCGACTTTATATATATATATATATATATATATCAAGCTTTTAAAATGCGATTTTTCGATATGATGGTTCAGAGTTGATTTAACGGTGCGGCGTTTTTTCGGTGAAAAAACGGTGCATATATAAATACAACTTAGTAACTTACTGATTAATATTTAATAATTTAATAATTAATATACAACTTAGAATTATTATATTTTTTAAAATTCGTGCAGATCTACGCTAGATGATGTCGCTAAGACGGTTTAAACCTTGCTCCGTTCCGTCTGTTTTTCTCCGTGAGCCTTCTTCTCTTTATTTCCCGTCTCTCTCTTTCTCTCTCTCAAAATCATAGATCTGAGCCTCTTTTTTATCTCCATTAAACCCTAGAGCCTTGTCTACGCCTCCTCTCAGCCTAGTTGATCGGAGAGCATCTCCTCGCGATACAGTGCTTGGTCTCTCGCGCGCGCCTCACTGAGCAGGTTCTCCCTCTTTCTCTCCTTCTCTCTCTCTCTTTTCGTTTGGCTCACGGCTCTGAATCGCTACAAATTTAACAAATTTCGTTTGGCTCACGGCAAAGATTTGACATTCAACAGATTTGTAGCAAATTTAATGTCAAATCCCTTGTTAAATTAGACAAATCTCTGTTGTTCTCTGACATTCAATTTGACATTCATTTTTTTAATTAAATTTGTAGTTTCTGTTATTAAATCTATGCCGTCCAACAGTTGGGAAATTTGTAGTTTCCATTTATTTAGCTTCTCTGACATCCATATTTTTTATTGGCTTGAAAAAAAAAACAGTAGCATGTACCACCTGTTTTAAGTTACACGACTTCCTAAAGATCGTCATAGGCCTTGAACAGTTGAGTAATAAGAGGAGTTGAGAAATATACTCTTATTTCTGATTTTGTAAAGTCTATAATTTTTATACTATTGTTTAATTAGGCACTTGGAAATATAGACAAGTGAAGCTACTGTACTCCCTGTATCAGCAGCAGTGAAGGTACAATGCATCCAGTTTGAAACTTTTTCTCATATTACTAAACTTCTGTTTTCACACAAAAAAAAGGTGTGCACAAAATGAATGAAATTCTTTGTAAATTGTAATTAGCTTCAGATGTTAATACTTGTCTCAAACAGATAAATGAAAGTCTTTCTAATTCCTTTTGTTGCTGACTTTCTTTTAGATGTTAAGAACTGGTCATTAAAAAATTTGCAAAAATGATTCTTGCATGTGCACATTTAGCTTTTTTTTTTTACTAATTTCTATTTGTTTATATTATTTAATTAGGCCATTGGAGAGAAAATTGGAGATGAAGTGAAGAATTAGGAGCTTGTGTTTCTGTACCGCTGTTATGTTTTTTTCTGTACCACTAAATGAGCCACATGTACCACTGTATTAGATTGTGTTTATGTACCACTGTATTAGCTTACGCTTATTGTGCTATGCATTGAATCTTTGTATCTAACAATGATTTTATTTATGTACCACTGGAGTGAGATATATGTTAAAGTTTTCAGAAGAATTTGACAATGATTGTGCTATGTGTTTATTGTGCTATATATCTGACAATGATTGTGCTATGCGTTTATTGTGCTTGTAAATGTAAAAGGTTATAAAAGGTTATTTTTCACCCATGCTGCATTTAGCTTACGTGTTGTTTTCAATTGAGAACCGCATGGGATTAGGACAAGAACTGACCATATATTGCCTGTATTCCAGAAAAGGACTGGTACAGTTTGGAGATCGGTACAAAGAATGGTTGCAATTAACATAAATTTGGGCACTACTAACTGAATAAAACTTGGCATTAGTAAGCTAAATCTTAATGCTATATTACATCTTATGAAACCCCTGAATGCACAAATTTAACATGAAATTGGTTCAACATGAGTATTGGCAGTTACTCTTCTTATTCTCCTCCTTACTTTACTGTACTTTTGCAATTCTAAATGTAAAACAAATAGTATGTACATCTATTTTCAGATGTAAAACAAATAGCATTTAGCATCAAGAAAAAATAGAAGATAAAACTTGTAGTTTTCCCTTATTTTGTACTGCGTCCCTTGTTCAACATTTGCATACACCCAAATTGTTAACAGAACATTTCAAAACAATAAAATTACGATAATATGACTTTTATCATCACAAAGTAGTCTCAAATAACATGAATAACATCCACATGGAACTTGAATAAAGAAGTAATTCAAACTTAATCTGTCCATAGACTAACTAACATATCCAAACTATCTAAATCCTAATTACAAATAATAAAATTCCAAATAGTGCAATCACAACATAAATAGCCTGATTAATCTTCTTAATCAACATATTATTTGTCTTCTCTATTTCTTCTAATTGCTTCGTGGTTGCTTTCAATTGTTGTTTCCACTCTTCAAATTCTCGATTTATAGGCCTAAAACTCAACTGATCACACCATCATACAAAGTAATAACATTTATCACATGCAACAATTAAGGTGAGATTGAGACTATACATTGTCAAAACTAAATGAGGAGATTACTAATACTCATGACACTGAGTGAGTAAGCTACAATTTCTCAAAATTAAACGAGGTAGAAATTCTGAGTGATGTCATATGCAACAATTAAGGCGAGATTGAAACTATACATTGTCAACATTGATTTATTTCTCAACCAGTCAAGCTAGTTCGAGCCAAGTGGCTTATAGCCATGTTGAAATTCTGGCCAAGCTAGTTCGAGCCACAATTTCTAGGGTACTGGACTCCTCCAGTCAAGCTAGTTCGAGCCAACAAATTGAGGTAAATTATGGCTTAAGCAACAGATTGTTTAACGACCTAAGTGGCTTACTCAGGCGATGCCTCTCTCAACAGGTATGGTTTTCTGACGAGACAAATTAAGTGTTTATCTCAAAAATCAAAATCCTAATTTAACCTAGAAATCGAGAGAAAGAGAGAACCTGCTGCTGCTGAGTGCTGAGTGGGCTCAAATTGAAGGAGTGGGGAGTCAAGGTGAGCGGAGGAGTTGAAAAGGCGTGAGATGACTAAGAGAGAAGAGGAACCGATGAGGCAACAGTCGCGACGAGATTTGCTCCGATCCACTCTCTCTCAAGTTTCTAGGGTTTGAGAGAGGAGGCGATCTGTGCTCCGATCCACTCACTGCTTTGATCCACTCTCTCACCTTTCTAGGGTTTAATGGAGAGAAAAAGAAGCTCAGATCTATCGATTTTGAGAGAGAGAAAGAGAGAGACGGGAAATAAAGAGAAGAAGGCTCACGGAGAAAAACAGACGGAACGGAGCAAGATTTAAACCATCTCAGCGACATCATCTAGCGCAGATCTGCACGAATTTTAAAACAGATTGGAAGGTCTGGATCGCGACTCACCAAAGGGTCTGTGAGTAGCGACTCACCGTAGCAAAACTCTATGGGTACGTTTGGTTGGAGGTGAAGTTAGTGAAGTTAGAAGTCGAAGTTAGTATTTTTGAAGTTAGTGGTTGAAGTTTGTAAAAATAGAAGTTAGAAAAAATTAGTGCTAACTTGAAGTTAGAGAATGATGTTTGGTGCAGCATGTTGAGGTTGGAGATATAGAAAATAAATATAATAGTAATTTACTTTCATTTTTTATCTTCCAACTAAATCTTTTTTAATTATTATTTTTTGACATTGGTCCTTGAGATCTTATTATATTCATCGCATTGATTAAAATATTTATATTAATAAATAATATTGTCAATGACAATAGTAATACTCAGAATCGTTATATTAATATTATTATTATTATTATTATTATTATCACTGCTACTATCTTTGCTAGCGCTTGATTAGCTGTAAAATTCAAATTAACAAAAGAAAGAAAAAAAAAAAAGAAATGGAGGAATTTCGGAGGTTGGAACTTCACACACCAGAAGAGAAATCATATAATTACCAACAAAATTACATAAATTTCACCAAATTAGGACTAGTGGTTAATTGATTATACACTATGTTCGATACCAAGCACAACGTCCAGCGCAGCCACCATGATTTTGCAAACCCATTCCGCATTGCTGCCGGGAATCACCTTGACCCTATCAATCTCTCACCAACGCAGCAACGCCGATACGTACCATCTAGGTAGCTTCTTGCGCTAAGGTTTTCCTGGCAACAGAACCCTAGAAAACGAGTCTTAATCGAATCGTTGCAATTAGGAGAGTTTATTGTCGTTATTTATTTCAGCTATCTTTCGGCCTAGAGGCGGTGATCGGAGAAACTGTGGCGCATACCTCCTTTCTTTTGCTTTATCGAGGAAACAACAGCTTAGGGAGGAAGAAGAATAAAAAAAGATGTTGTTGATTATTTTAATAGTTTCTCTCTCTTTCAACTAATATTTTAATCAATTATTTTCTCTCTTGCAACGCAAACATTCGCTAACTCACCAATTCGTCAAGTTTGAGAAATAGGCTCACGTTAGCTCTAACTTTCTAACTTCAAATGTGTTTGGTAAACGGGACTGCTGAAGTTAGTCCTCTAACGTAGAAGTTTGCTAACTTTAGCTAAACCAAACATGCCCTATATGTATATATATTGATATGGGTTTTCCTACAAAATCGGGGCAATTCTCTGGAAAGCTCTTGTATTTCAGACGAATTAGGATCTTAGTGTGTGTGAGAATTATAGCATTCTCTGTGATAGAATGGCCGACTCCATGCATATTTCATCAAATATTAAATAAGACTAAACACCATCGGCATTGTCGAGTATAAATTTTAAAAGTACTTCCAGAATTAATTTTAATTTTATGGAAAATAACAATCATATTGAGTGAAAAATTGCGAGTTCAAAATCCGATTGAGAAAATTTTTTTGTAAACTTTAAATTGAGAAAGTTGAAAGGACTGACTCAATCATTATTCGTTTCTTAAAACTTATCCTTGTTTTTTAGGTTAGATAATCTCTAGATACTACCATCAGTTCATTTCAAACAGTAAGGTACTTTCAAGTGATATAGATTTGGAAATAGCAACGTGACGGTTCATTATCTGAGTTGGTCAATGAACTTTTGATGATATCAGATACATATGGGAAATTTACTTTTGTTGCTCTCTACTAGAATTTAAAATAAGCAGCATTGATGCACATTTAAAATGAAAAACTAGATTTTTATGGTACTGTTAAATAGTTTTAACTTCTACTAATACCTCACTAGCTGAAAGTAAACCAAAACAAGCCCCGAAGAAGCAGGAAGAAGCTATTCTTCTTGGATTTCTTCTTCTAGCCGAAGCAGCTTGAAAGAGTTCTTCCGAATGTTATTCTCGAACTATCCAAACACGTCCTTATTGTATATCATACATCTTATCAAATGTATCATAGTAAACATATGTTTCTAATAAAAATTGAATCGACAATAATATAGATATCAGTTTTGTTACGTGCGAAGACAACTTGTTCACTAAGAATAGGTTACTTATTGGTGAAGCAAAAAATATTCACTAAGTAGGGAAATATTTTTTTTTTATTGTAAAGAAAATATACAAAAAAAAAACTTTTAAGTTTGTAATTAAGCAATATTAGGTAGGCGGCGTTCTGTGATTTTTCACCACCTATTTGATTTTCCATAATTTACGGTGTCTTTCTCCTTTTCTCTTGATCTCTGGATATTGTGTGACTACCTCGAAATTTACAGTATCATATTGGATCATGTTTGACGGTTCTGATAACATCATCTAGATATTATCTTTATTTTCATAGAAAAAGATTTCATTATCTAGTGTTACCAATGTATCATGCTTTGTTTTCAAAACCTTGCATATATATATACTTATATATTGTACAATTCTATAGTGTAACCCACCACACATCTTGCTACAGAAAAAAAATTATGCTAAAGTGTAAATATATATTTTTTTTGATTAAAAAAGTGTAAAGATTGAAGGAAGCATTGCAAGGGAAGAATATTGAGAGCTAGTAGTAAATGCGAAGATACGGCAAAGAAAGGGAATAAATTGGCACGTCTAACGTGGGCTACTCAATTGAAACCCAACCTAGTCCCCATCACATGCGCTTCTCGTGACCCAAAAAGCGCCACCTCCTTAGACCTCAGTTCGTTAAGCTAGGGATTTGAGTCTCATTGGCTCCTCGCTTCATCGACCTTTTTAATTTTCTCCTTTATCTAAATTATCTTTACAAGTCCCCCCCCCCCCCCCCCCTTTTTGTTTTAGTCTTGTATTCCCGACACTACAATAATTAAAATTCTAGGTTTGCATGTCCGACATTATGATTATTGAAAATTCTCGGGAGTTGATGAAGGGCATCTTAAATTGGGAAGCCACCGAGCTTAACAGCGGACTAATAATTTTGGTATATTACTTTCATGATAAGTTCGAAATGATAAATTTAATTAGAACTTTAATTTGGAAAAGCGTCTATGACTAAATAATTTATTTAATTAAATTTTAACAAGAGGGCACTTAATTTTGACTGTAAATAAGCAATTTTGTACGATGCATTTTAAGATAAAGTCTTCATAGTGAATTTAAGGCTGTCGAGATTGAACATAAATTATTGAAAAATATAAAAATTTCGACAAGGGAGACAAATAACTAATTTATCACCAACACGACATACATGATCGATATCGATGCGATATGTTAAATGGACAGTAAATTTATTTGGTAACCAGGACAACTCATAATATGTGTGAAAAAAAAAATCATAGATATATATATCTTTGATTCACATGCATCGGGTATTAAATAATTGGTACTTAATATAACAATTTATTTACGCTAGCATTTGACTTTGATCAAACGAATTTCAGCATTGCACCAAATCCGATACACGTACCAGTGTACCATACAACAATTAATCCAAATGTTAACGAATTTTTTAGTAAGGAAGTTGGTTGTTCAAAATAATTTGAGTTTTATTTACAAATAACTTTGAACCATACAACAAACCATTAAACGCTGTTAACATTAATTGATGAAAATCGTTTGAATATATATATAGTACGAAATTTCTTATTTGTTTAGATGGTGCGTTTCGCACCGTTGGGGTTAGTTCTAACCTTGGATTAGTGACTAACCTTTTCCAAGGTTAGTTTACCAAATGCAAATGGGTTAGTAGAGGTTAGCACTAAACCATTCTCTAACCCACTAACTCAATGGAAGGGTGAGTTAGTCGGGTTAGTGACTCGAAGGTTAGTGTTAATTTGGTATTGATAATGATAATTGATATTAATTATAATAATTATATAATAATTAATAATAATAATTTATTATTTAATAATTAATTAATTATTAATAGGTAATAAAAATAATAATTTATAATAATTAATAATACATAAAAATTAATAATAGCTAATCTTTAATACTAATTAACAATTAATAAATAGTAATTAATATTTAATAATAAATAATAAGTACTAATTAATAATGATTATAAATTATTAAAATAAAAATTAATATAATATTTACAATAATAATGATAAAAATAATTAATAATAATAATATTTAATAAGTAATAATAATAATTATTTATTTAATAATTAATAGTAATTAATCATTAATAACAAAAATACTTAAATAAATAATAATTAATAATAATAAATAATAATTAGTAACTAATAATTAATAATTAGTAAAATGTAATTAAAAATAATTTGTAATAAAAATTAATAATTAATTTTAATAATTGTAATAGTAATTAATAATTAATTTTAATAATTGTAATAATAATTAGTAATTAATTTAAATAATTGTAATAATAATTTGTAATTAACAATAATTGTATAAATTTAAATATTCCGTAACATAAATATTATAATAATAATAATTAATAATAGTTATTATAATAATAATAATAATAATTTTTATTAAAATTAATTATTATTAAAATTACTAATTAATAATAGTCAATAATAATTATAGCACTAATAGTTACTAAATTTAAAGTACTAACCTCAACATACCGTACCAAATAACATTCATTAATTTTAGACTAGCACTAATCCCACTCCAAACACTACTCTCACCATTCTACCCCTCTAACTCCAAAAAATATTAACCTTACGCCACTAACCCTACTAACCTTAACAATGCCAAATGCACAGAGTGTGATACTGATATGCGTGTTCTTTTTTTTTGAAGATAAATTGAGGGTCTAAGCCACCCAACTTATTTTTAAATTAAATGTCTATGAAAGACTTCCAGTCGGGTTTCGAACCTGCGATCTTTCATTCAAGATGTATTGCTCTTTACCACTAGATTAAGAGCTGATTCTTATTATTGATACGCGTGTTTAAAAATTCTCTGCGTAGGTGAACGCATGTGTGCGCACCTCATCAGAATATTTTTTTCAAGTACTAGATGAAAAGGATGTAAACCAAAACACATGTCTAAGGCTAGCTGAACGCATGCCTTCAAGACAAAAAATGAACAATATCTTATGCATTGAGTAAGTGTTGGACACATGTGTCAATGTTCGCTCCTTCATCTGTAGTGAACTTTTGTCGATATCTGAATACATGCAAGAATTCAGTCAGAAAAAATTCTTCTAGAATTTCTATTTCATACTCTGAACATATGCATTCTAAATATTGGATAATAGCGTTATGCAATTTAAACTTATGTACAGTGTTATTCTCTTAAAATTTTGAGACACACATAAAAATTCTACACAATTTTACTCACTTCAACTATATCTAAAAGAAAAATAAAATAAGCTCAAGCACAACTGCACAAGCAATAAATTAAATGAGCACAAAGAATATGTTGAATGAAGATAGTGGATGTCAAATACAAAGTTGAGGAAGCTGTACAGTGTACTGGTATTGCACATAAAATGTCCTGTGATTTCTTGAAAATGTATCTGTTTTTGTACCATCTGCTGTTACACATACAGTCAGTCTGCCTCAATCTGCAGTAGTCCCCTCCACATGTGTGCATGAATGAATGAGAGTGAGAGACAGAGAGACAGAGGGAGGAGGGTAAAATTTAATTAAGGTTTTTTAACTTTTGGGAAGGATGAGACAGAAAGAAGACTGAAAGGAGTGAAAGAAAGGAAATAAAGAGTCAACTCCGGCCGATGCACTGGGCTCGAGGTGCCTCTCTGGTTCTCTCTCTTTCGCTCTCTAACCTCTCTCTCTCTCTCTCAATTATTGGGACACCACCACCTTTGGCTTTGCCTCTGCCAATTTCACTTTTCTCCATCCATTCTGGGATAAATTCATCCTTTATCCAATATAATATTTTCTCACATGAGGCCAACCAAAATATTTTGCTTAAACTAAACAATCTGCACTTTTCAGATTGTCTCGATCTTTCAGTCGATTTTGTTTTCATGAACTTGTAGCCACTCCATACAAAATGTGTAGAATTTTTTAATATTGTTTGCTTGCACGCATGCATGCATTAATTAACATAGGATAATTTATATGCCAAGGTACAGCAACTGAGAGGTTATTAAGCAATTACAGAAGGGTATGTCACAATGAAAAACAAAACATATAATATAATACCAAATGGAGATATTGATATATAAATTGCACAGAATATATACAATTCTAGAGATTAAATGAAATGAAAAAGATACCTTTTTTTTTTTGGAAAATGAATGAAAAGAGAGCTTACTGGGTACTGATCATGTGTACCGATCGGTATAATTGCCGAACAACTTTTATTGTTCCTATGAAAAGAGACTTACTGGGCACAACTTTTGCTGTTCTAACATCAGTAGCGATTAAGATATTGGTTTATATTTCCGTTGAGAAATGGACTTTTTGCATAATAAGTGGTGCAAGTATGCTTAAATAAAATTAAGAGTCAAATCCAAAAATAGTTGTACAATTTGACTTTTTGTAGCAACATGCTAGTGACAAACTGACCAGCTGCCTTGGGACCAGGCAAACAACTACCGTTTGCTTGAAAATTGTTTAACATAATTTAATTTTCGTATCTCTGTGATAAAATCATAAAAATTGAAAGGAAAAAAAAAGTGGAAATAACCCAAATGGAAAAGAATTTATTAATAAGTTTTTTCTACCAGAAGAAAAAAAAATCAAATTTTATTAATGTATCAGCTACTATATTTTATTAAAACATCTCTCTCCCCAGCGCTTTCATCTGAGAAGCACATCTAGATTGCTTGCACGAATTTTAAAGCAATCAAACGGATGTAAACTGGATAGCACAGGACCCTCTGTGCCATCAATAGCACATTAGCCTATCTCTTTCTATATATATATAGAGAGTTTAGCTATGGTGAGATGCATCACAAAAAACCTTCCGTGAGATGCAATCAAAACTCCTAAATCTGGTTCAAAATGATCGATCCAAACCGTTCAATATAATCTCGCTATTGAAATCTTCTTGCAGACCAAATTTTATATTTTTTTCAGAATTTTTAAGTATTTTTTCGGATTTTTAAAAATGACAGTTTTTGAACGGTCCATAACTAATTAGATTAACGATTTTCTAAAATTTAAAAAAAATACTTAAAAAATTTGAAATAATGTAAAATTTAGTCTGGATGGAGATTTCAATAGAAAAATCATATTAGACGGTTTGGATCAATCATTTTGAACTAGATTCATGAGTTTTGATCGCATCTCATGGAAGATTTTTTGTGATGCATCTCACCATAGCTAAACTATATAAATACATAGAGAGTTTTGCTATGGTGAGTTGCAACTCACCAAAGCCTCCGTGAGTTGCGATCAAAACTCATAAATCTAATTCAAAATGACCGATCCAAACCATCTAATATGATCTCTCTATTGAAATCTCCATGCAGACCAAATTTTTTATTTTTTCGAAATTTTTAAGTATTTTTTTGAAATTTTAGAAAATCATTAATCTAATTAGTTCTGAACCGTTCAAAAACAGCAGTTTTTAAAAATCCGAAAAAAATACTTAAAAATTTCAAAAAAAATATAAAATTTGGTTTGCATGGTGATTTCAATAAAGAGATCAGATTAGACGGTTTGGATCGGTCATTTTGAAGTAAATATATGAGTTTTCATCGCAACTCACGAAGGTTTTGGTGAGTTGCAACTCACCATAGCAAAACTCTATATATATATATATATATATATATATATATATATAAAAATTCACTATGGTGAGTTGCGACTCACTAGAGGGTCTACGAGTCGTGCTCAAAACTCTTAGATCTGGTTCAAAATGACCGATTTAAACCGTCCAAGACGATCTCCCTATTGAAATCTCCATGCAGACCAAAAGTTTATATTTTTTTAAATTTGTAAGTATTTTTTTGAATTTTTAAAAGCTACTGTTTTTGAATGGTTCAGAACTAATTAGATTAACAATTTTATTAAATTTCAAAAAAATACTTAAAAATTTCGAAAAAATATAAAATTTGGTCTACATGGAGATTTCCATAGGGAGATCGTATTAGACCGTTTTGATCTGTCATTTTGAACCAAATTTAGGAGTTTTGAGCGCGACTCACAAACCTCTGGTGAGTCGTGACTCACCATAGCAAAACTCTCTTTCCCTACACACACACACACACACACAGATATATATATATAGAGTTTTGCTATGGTGAGTCGCGACTCACCAAAAGGTCCGTGAGTTGCGATCAAAACTCCTAGATCTAGTTTAAAATGATCAATCTAAACCGACCAATATAATCTCTCTATGCAGACCAAATTTTATATATATTTTTAAATTTTTAAATATTTTTTTCGAATTTTTAAAAACTACTGTTTTTGAATGGTTCAGAACTAATTAGATTAACAATTTTCTAAAATTTCAAAAAAATACTTAAAAATTTAAAAAAAATATAAAATTTGGTCTGCATGGAGATTTCAATAGGGAGATCATATTGGACGGTTTGGATCGGTCAGTTTGAACTAGATTTAGGAGTTTTGATCGCAACTCACCGACCCTTTGGTGAGTTGCAACTCACCATAGCAAAACTCTATATATATATATATATATAGTTTTGTTATGGTGAGTCGCACTCAAATACTCCTAGATTTGGTTCTAAATGACCGATCCAATTTGTCTAATACGATCTCCCTATTGAAATCTCGATGCAGACCAAATTTTATATTTTTTTTTGAAATTTTAAAGTATTTTTTTCGGATTTTTTGAAACTGTTGTTTTTGAACGGTTCAGAACTAATGATTTTCTAAAATAAAAAATACTTAAAAATTTCGAAAAATATAAAATTTGGTCTGCATGTAGATTTCAATAGGGAGATCGTATTAGACGGTTTGGATCGGTCATTTTTAACTAGATCTTAGAGTTTTGAATGCGACTCACCAAAGCAAAACTCTCTCTCTCTCTCTCTATATATAATTTAGCTACGGTGAGATGCATCAAAAAAGACCTCCGTGAATGGAAATGATTAACCCAAATTAAAAAGATTAACTTTTTATGGTTACATACAAAAAATTGGAAATACACAACTTTCATCGAGAAGAAATAAAATATATCACAGTAGTATTATTTTTCTTGTCACGACCCTACAGACTTGGTCTATCCCTACGACTACCAATGAAGAACCACTGTTGACATCTAAATAATATAAAAAATAGAATAACAATCAATTTAGAATTAACTGACACATTCTTCCATGTTAACCACACACCAAGTATCATGCATCAGTATCAATTGCATTTGAGCCAACAACATGTACAAAAATTATATGCCACGTTACAGACCAACTATTTCTTATATCCCTATTTTTCTGAATAATTGCAAGCAAAATGTTGTCTGGAAAATTGAACGGTGTGTACAGTCCCTTATCACATTTGCAGATATATACATTTAAATATCAACCATAATTATGTACACAGTGCGGTACAGAAGATTAGATATATTTCTTGGCATACCTTTTTTTTGTTGTGTAGATAGATATTCACGTTGAAGTTTTGCATAGCAGGGAGTTGACGCGGCGAAAAAATGCTAAAATATATGGTTTTACTCAATGGAGTACGTTTTTTTTATGTTAAATCGGATCAAGCTTTCCAACTTATTTTTAAATTAAATGTCAATAAAAATACCTCTAACAGAGTTTCGAACTTGGACTTTTCATTTAAGATGTATTACTTTTTGCCACTAGATCAAAAGCTGGTTCAATGGAGTACGTTTTTAAAATAATACTGTTTCTTATTGTTAGAAATAAATTATTTGTACATATATCAAATCATAACATATTACTTACTCGAATTTTGCTTTTTACTCGTTGCCTTTTGGGAACTATTTTTTCTTCTTCAACTTACGTAGGATTGAGTGACCATTTGCACTGTTGATTTGGCAACTAAATCTGAAAGCAACTTAAATACATTATTATTTTCTAAATTAGATCATTTTGACTCTTCGTCTAAATGCATATATTCTGGGATAATAAATTAATGCCATTTCCCTTTTTAATGCTTTCCAAGCATTATTTAGCTGTTGTTGTTCCATTAGTACTTCAGAATCTGTGCCAACATAAAAAAATAGAATTAAAGTTTCATGGCGACAAAAGCAACAAAGAAATAGGCGAAATAATTAAAATTGAGTTATATAATATTGAATCTGAGAATTAAAACAATAAGATAAAAAGTTGTAGCTTGTTTAATAATAAAAAATTAAGTGCAATTTGCAACTAATATTGTTCGGTGAGTCGGTGACTCTGATGAAATTTATTATGAAAATAATTAGCACTTGTCTCTCATTTATATATCACGACTACTAAGAGAGGTACTGCGGGCATTAAAGTAAGAGGAGAAGTATCACGGTCAAGCAGCGATTTTTTAGGACTTAAATGGGGCCCACCTAGCCACCCAAACCTCGACAAGTGGCGTCATCTCATGTGCTCACTATTACATGGACGGCAAGGATGCACCTTACTCCAACGAAGACTAGAGAACTTGGGTTAGGTTCCTCTACAATTTTCTGTGCATGTGGAGGATAAATTCTATTTTTTTTTATGACAATGATAGATTATTTACTCAAATTGTAATTATTAATTAGTCCATGCTACTGCATATTAAAACAAATATATCCTGAAAGATAAAAATTGTAATTAAAAGTGCATTTTTTTTTAAAAAAAAAGGTGTGTAAATTATAGCTGTATCCTCTAGAGAAGGTTTCTAGTGCCCACAATTTAAATGTCCCAAAACTCACTTTTTAGTTATTTTTTTCGAAATATAAAATTTAAACTTCGAATCAAAACCGTTGAACTTATTTGATATAACGAGCGATGTATTTTCATATAAATTTTATAAATTTTCAACTTTATTTGATACTTGATCAAGAGGCTAAAATATGAACAGATTAGAATTAATCTATCATAGTTAACTAGATTCGTTCAATATTCAATCTTTTGATCAAGTACCAAATAAATTTCAAAATTTATAAAACTTATATGAAAATACATCGCTAGTTATATTGAATAAGATCAAGAGTTTGATTTTGAAGTTTGAATTTTATATTTTACAGAAGTAGTCAAAAAATATGTTTTAAGACATTTGGGGCATTCAAATTGCAGGTACCGGAACCCTCTCTATTCTCTAATAGGAAGCACTAGTAAATTTCTCCGTGAAGATTATATGTGGCAGGGAACTTAAAATTGCACTGAAGCTTCTAGAATAATTGTAGAGCTATACAGAGAATGGTAGGTTCACTGAACGGCAGTAGGAGGCAACAACAGAAAACACACGTCTTTAATTTATTTACTAAATTTCTTTTTTTTTTTTTTTACTTTTTTACTTAAATTCTCCAACTTTGATTGGCCTTGAACATTTCTTTATGGCACCCTATATTTTATTTGGATAATTTGTACACTACCCCTCCAACTGTTCAATTATTAACCTGTAAATGTTAAGTTGCTAGTACTGTGGCGTGGGAGCTTAATTGAAGCTGCTGAGCATCGATCATTATCATATTATAGCATTCCTTTACTAAAAACAAAATTTTAACTACTGGTTCAGCAATTTACATATCTTAGTCGACATAACTGAATTTCAATTGAACATATAATTTGATATTACTTATTTTATGCACGGTGTCATTAACAACACAAGCAAAATTATTTTTCTTAATTTAATTAAAAGATATATGCATTGGTCAATACTCAATACACTGCAAAGAACCTGCGCGTACCCACAAAAGATAATGTTGTTTCTAGGCCATGATTAATTTTCCCCATTTCTAAAATTTCAATGTTCATGAAATTATCTATAACAAGGTAACAGAATTAACACATATATTAATTGTTTCGAGAAGTTTAATTTATATTACTTGGTGCTAATGGTTTCTGATGAAAAAAATTTAAAATGAACAATATGTATGTATATTCTAATATATGCTGCAACTATATATTTTTCATCTTATTTTCCTATTTCTGAAAATTCATATGATCAACAATTTTATTTTTTATCCTGGAAAATTGCATCACATATCAACAAATTACTTACACCAATCCTCTCAACTTGTGCCTTAAAAAGATTTTTATGAGAACAATATTTTGTACTATTTATATCACCAAACGGATTATCATAGTAATAAAAATACCTCATGATAAGTGAAACATAAAGTAAGTTTATAAGAATCTGTTTCTATTGGGTACAAGTTCAAAACAACATTTTTGTAAGGTAAGAAGAGCAAGAAATGCCTTTTATTATTCCTCTCTTCACTCGAGAGTAGAGAGTGATGAAGAGCTTGACCTAGAGAGAGAGAGAGAACGAGAGAGAGAGAGTGAGAGAGAACAAGAGAGAGAGGGAGAGATCTGCGAGCAATAAATGGGAATTAACGTTGGAGCCGCCTCCATGGCGGCGTGTCAGTTCCCCTCGTTTCCATTCTGATCCTTCTTCCGATAATAACCCCCACCAAATTTGAATAATTACAAACCAAACCATCTCCGGCTCTCTCCATATCCCTCCATCTGTCATCCCTTAGTCATAAATATATCTCCCATACATACTTGTCACTCTTCTCTCTACAAAATTAACCTAACAACAACCTCAGTATAGAATAGAATAGAGGATATATAGATCACACGGACTACCCGAAACCTGGGCTAGTCTCTTGTGCTATGGATTTTGGGTCATGGCGGGTTTCCATTTAGGCGGAGGCAGCCACACCACTCGATCCGACACATCTCCCGTGCCGACCGAGAGCATCTTCCTCTACACACGCAGCACTTCTCGAACCGGTGGCTTCCAATTATGGCCGCAAAACCCTTCTCAACACCCTCAATTCTTCTCTCCTGGCGGCGCATCCTCGAACCCGGCAACTGTGCTATCCTTCTCTCATGAACCTCCACTTGGCGCCAGCGCATCCGGTGCCCGTTCTGGTACAAGCTGCCAAGATTGTGGGAATAACGCGAAGAAAGATTGCATCCATTTGAGGTGCAGGACTTGTTGTAGGAGCCGAGGATTCCACTGCTCGACTCACGTTAAGAGCACGTGGGTCCCTGCCGCAAAGCGGCGAGAGAGGCAACATCAGTTAGCCGCACTCATGGCTAGTGGTACGAGTGGCGGTTCCAGCGAGGGTACGAAACGTGCCAGAGATCAGACTGGTATGCGATCAATCACGCGTGTGCCGACTGTGGTTGCTACTACTTCTTCATCAGGTATGGCACACCTGGCTGAACTTGTAATTCATGCCAGGGCTAATTGTTCAAGATCATGAACTTGAGATTATTGAGGAAAAACTAGAAAAAATAATAGTAAAAGTAATTAAATATGATGCAAGTTGAGTTGCACTGTTGTAGTTACCATACTTCACTGTTGCACCGAATCCCTTGCGTGTGCGTCCACCGTTGTCTCCACCTTTACTTTTCTTCTTTGATTAGACGTGATTTTGATATCTTGTGGGGCTTTACCCCCCTAAATTCAGTCAAATTATCATATTTCCATGTTACTTCATAATTCAAAACAGAAAAAGAAAAGAAAAAAGAAAAATTTTTTGAACTTTTTTTTTTATTCTTTTTCAGGAGACGGAGGAAGGTTTCCGGCGGAGGTCAGCTCAGAGGCGGTGTTTCGGTGTGTGAAAATCGGGCCGTTGGATGAGGCTGATGACGATGAGCTGGCATATCAAACGGCTATCAGCATAGGTGGACATATTTTTAAAGGGATTTTGAGAAATCATGGTCCAGAGACGGTGGATTATAACCAACTGCAAGGTGGAGACCCGGCATCTTCTCCTAGCGTTGCCGCGGCGACTAGTAGTGAGGCAGCGGGTGGGGTAGGTGGCAGTCATGCTGCCACGTCAGCTGCTCAAGTGTTGATGGATTCTTACCCGACTCCGCTTGGCGCGTTCATGCAAGGGACCCCATTCTTCCCACATCAGCCTAGAAATTGAGATTTGTCAGATAGAACTCGAGGTTCTGTTTTGTTTTCTTTTTCATTGTTCCCTTGGAACATCTTAAAAATGATTAACTATTAATTGTTGGTTTTTGATAATTTTTCTGTGCTAGGGTTTTAAAATGTAGTCACTTTCTCTTTCTGAGCTATTAATTAGTAATTTTATTGTGTTCTTCAGAATATTAATTCTCTGACTTCCATATATAGTAATAGTGGTTGATTTCTTGGGTTCTGATCGTCGCTTCCACGTATTAACATATGAACGAACTGTATTTGCTTACATGTTTCCAACCAGAGAGAAAAAAAAAAACACAAAAAAAAAAAAAAATCTTTGTTTGCAATTCTTTCCAAGTCTTGGTCGGATTGGTGTTGCACTGTTTCTCTTTCTAGTATGCTTTATTTTTTAATCGTGTAAACCTTCTCCACAAGGTTTTATAACTAAAGAAATGAAATTAAAAAAGAACCTCTTTCTGACTTAGTTATTTTTTGTCTATCAGAAAAACATGAAAAAAAAAACATTTCTAGGGTTGCTCTTTTGCATTTATGGTTCTGATTCTTTTGTGATTCTGTCCTAGTAACTTCTTTGACACTTTCTCTTTATGATATAATTAATTAAGATTGCACCACAATTGTAATTGCTTGTTAATGCTTACGCAAATCACTTCTAGCTGGCATTATAACCATCTCTCTCTCTCTCTCTCTATGAAAAACTTAATAGCAGAGTAGCAGCTATCAAGTGAACTTTGCTATCAAGTGAACTTTCTCCCTCTCTCTGCCAGCAAACAACTTAATGTAGGTAAGGAACGGCAACATAAGTCACTTTTAGGTTTTAGGCTTTAGCTGGTTTCTGTCCTCTCTTTTCCTGGTCTCTAGGTACTTGAAGTAGTTATGGAGCGTCTCATAATTAGCAAGTTAATGCCGAGTACATAAATCACTTAGGAGCCAGTTTCCAAAAAGAAACTCTGTGACTCTTGATGTACCATGTACTTGTATTTCAAGCCTCTCTTTTTCTCTCTGTCTCGGGTTTTACGGTGCACTGTTTGCTAGCTATATACTTTTTATATATGTTCCTCAAATTGTCTTAAAAAATGTTTACTTGTATTGTATGAACAGAATCCAATTAAATAATTTGGTCTCCATTTACTCTCATTCAAATTTACTTGTGTGTAAGATTCTCTTTGAGTATTTAAGTCATAATTATGTTTGGAATTTTTAACAGTATCAAACACCTACTATTTGTCATTTTCTTTGTGTTGGGTTTTCCTTGCTTCTATATATATGTATGAGGTAATATTTAGACTTTCGTTCCCTTTATCATAGTTACATTTTACATACTAATTGTTGGTTTTCAAGGTCTATGACCTAATATGTACATCTAATCTATCATACATGCATAGAGTTTAGATTACCGCAGCGGAAGTTGATCGATTGTCTAGATTCTTCTCTGAACTTTGCTGCAACCCCTCCTTTGCTCCTGGTCTTCCTCCGTATGCAGCTGACACACCACAACCTCAAGATAGGGCTTGGCGTCACCTTTCACGAATTCAAATGCCGGTCGACTCGTGCGCGTGCTTCCTATTGCTCTCCAAGCAATAGGATTGCTCCTCCCTCTCTTAGAACTCTTTTTGGTCTCTCTCAGATGGTGGTTATGTCAAAAGACACGAATTCCAACCCTAGAGACGCTTCAGAACAGAGGAGTATAAATAGCAGATCTGAAAACCGACTTTCTAGATTTATAACCGTCATCTGGAACGGTCCGTCCCAACTCCAATGGAGTAATCCGGTTGCTCAGCAAACCGGTCCGTTCGGAACATGGCTCCACACACTTTTTCTAACACTAATACTGCTACTAACTATGCATGTCAGCAAAATTCAAATCCTAGCTAGTAAACCAATAAAACCAAATTAAAGCTATCTACTAAGTCCCTAAATTTAAGCTATCTCGATTTTAGGGGAAAAATTATTGAAATGTATAGTCTGCATATATATGAAGCATGAAACAAATGTCACATAGAGTTGTTTTTCTCTTTAGATGATAACTAATATTACAATAATGTCCAATATTTCTGGATGTATATATCATGTGTCTGTTTTGTCATATATATATATGTTCTTTGAATCTAATACTAGTACCTTAATATTCGTGGAAAAACAATATTCATATCACATAATCCATAATTAAGGGCTTTCAAATGAATTCTTCAGCCTTCCGATAATTAACTTGTTTGTGGGGTAAAATTAAAATTAGTCAAGCTGGGAGATGCTCGACTTCTATTGAATTTGCTTGCCTATAGTGAGAGAGACTTGATCAAGTGCTGAACTAGCTTGGGCAGTTCAATTGATGATACATTCATTTGTTGCTTTCTTTAATTTATTTTTCTTCTCCCCTTTTGATTATGTATTTAGCGGAAACGGAACTTTGTAAAGGGTCAGAACTATTTAGAAAAAGCCAGCAGAGAATGTACATTGTATCTTATATATATACATAGGAAGGTTCCGTTACCAACATATTTTGATTGCCCCCAAATGTCAATATTTTACTATTAAGTTTTTTTTTTAAATTTTAAAATTCAAACGTCTAATCCAAACCGTTGATCTTATTTAGTTTAATGAGCGATGCGTTTTCATATAAATTTTGTAAATTTTAAAATTTATTTGATACTCGATCAAATGCTAAAACATGAACGTATTAGAACGAATCTATCATAGTTAACAAGGTTCGTTTGTTTTTCTATCTATTGATCGAGTATCAAATAAATTCTAAAATTTACAAAACTTATATGAAAACGCATCGCTTGTTAAACTAAATAAGATCAACGGTTTGGATTAAACGTTTGAATTTTAAAATTTGAAAAAATAACTTAATAGCAAAATGTTGGTATTTGAGGACAACCAAAATGTCGGTAGCAGAACTTTGCTCATATATATACACATCAAACTCTTGACATGGTGCAAGAAAAAAAAAATTCTAGCAGAACAAGTCTGGCCCATATATATATTGAAAGTTAGATCAATTATAATTTTCTTCTTTCTTTTTCAGAGTCTACACTGTATCAGATCAAGTATATATGTTTCTTATATTGTTGGTAGGGTCTGTAAGCACTAGTATTGGTTGATTTTGTTTTATATATATATATATATATATATATATATATATATATATATATATATATATAGAGTTTTGCTATGGTGAGTCGCGACTCACCAGAGGGTCTGTGAGTCAGGCTCGAACCTCATAGATTTTGTTCAAAATGACCGATCTAAACCGTCCAATACGATCTCTCTATTGAAATCTCTATGCAGACCAAATTTTACATATTTTTCGAAATTTTTAAGTATTTTTTTGAAATTTTAGAAAATCGTTAATCTAATTAGTTCTGAACCGTTCAAAAACAGCAGTTTTTAAAAATCCGAAAAAAATACTTTAAAATTTCGAAAAAATATAAAATTTGATCTGCATGGAGATTTCAATAGGGAGATCGTATTAGATAGTTTGGATCGGTCATTTTGAACCAGATCTAGGAGTTTCAAGCCCGACTCACAGACCCTCTGGTGAGTCGCGACTCACCATAGCAAAACTCTATATATATATATATATATATATATATAGTTTTGCTATGGTGAGTTGCAACTCACCAAAGGGTCGGTGAGTTGCGATTAAAATTCTTAGATCTAGTTTAAAATGATCAATCCAAACCGTCCAGTATAATCTCCATGCAGATCAAATTTTATATTTTTTTTGAAATTTCTAAGTATTTTTTTTTGAATTTTAAAAAAATGTTGTTTTTGAACGGTTCAGAACTAATTAGATTAACGATTTCCTAAAATTTCAAAAAAATACTTAAAAATTTCAAAAAAATATAAAATTTGGTCTGCATGGAGATTTCAATAGGGAGATCATATTGAATGGTTTGGATCGGTCAATTTGAACTAGATCTAGGAGTTTTGATCGCAACTCACCATAGCAAAACTCTCTCTCTCTCTCTCTATATATATATATATTATTTTTTTTATTTTGGAATTACTTCTGAGTGTCAAATATTTTGTCATAATGCATCTCCAGAAAAATATTATCAGCCTTATTATTTCTTCCTGTACTTCTCATTTCTTTTGCACAGTATACCTCCAATTTTCAAAATTTTACTAGTTGCTTATTTGTTAGGGGTCTAAATTTCAACTGTTACTGACGTTGTCCATCCCAGATGTTGAGGACTCTAGCCAGTATAAATGGGGTAAGTACTTAATTGTAATTTGCAACACCTTAGCGAGCTAGGTTAAGTTGTATTTTTTATTATTTGTTAGCTAACTGTAAGTACTCTCCTAACACATATCAACAATTTTCCATCTTGCACTTATCAAATGCAATGGTATGGTATACGTGCTATATAGGTCACTGGGGATGCTGTAGATCAAAATAATAGATCGCTGAAGTCTTTTTTCTATTTTCTGGTTGTGTTTTAATTTATTTGGTCATGATATAAAATATTGCCTCTATAGGTGCAACATTGTTAATATATATTGATGAATTCATCAATTTCTATTAGTAGTTGATGTTTTGCTATGTGAAATTTCCAGTTTCATTTTTTTTTCTCTAAAAAAATTTTGTTCAAACAAAATAATAATTAACATACGTATTGCAAGACTTGATAATTGAAATTGCAATTTTGGGACTTATATTATAGTGGCAATAACTTGTTGGTAAAGTTTTAGAAATGAATTATATAAATCTAAAATTACCAGATTTTTTTAGAGAAAGTTTAATATGCACCATTGTGCATTGGGATTTCTATGTACTGCGGACTTTTTTGGAGGTATTTTTGTACATTGACAAATCTAATTTAACCAATCTAATCTGCATATTGAAATCTCATAGCAAACCAAATTTTACAATTTTTGAGATTTTATTACTATTTTTTTGAATTTTTTAAAACATGCTATTATTGGAAACAAGCTACTATTTATAACATTCCAAAAATGACATGTTTTAAAAGATTCGAAAAAAATAGTGATAAAATCTCAAAAATTATAAAATTTGGTTTGCTATGAGATTTCAATATGTAGATTAGATTGGTTAAATTAGATTTGTCAATTTACAAAAATATCCCGAAAAAATCCGCAGTGCATGAAAAATCCTATGCAATATGGGGCATATTAAACTCTCTCTCTTTTTTTTATGCAACAATACGTAATTTGTTTCATCCATGTTATATGACACATAGCTAAATAATTCCACAATTCTTTATATATAGGTTCCTTAATTGAATGTAGAAACTTCATAATCATGTATAATTTTCTCAAATTAAATAACTTCCAATGTTATTTGCTTTGTTCATGAAAAGTACGAGTAACTGGTGTGTCCTATCTGACCAGGCTTCATGCCTTAGACATTAAACAATAGCAAAATCAGAACTCATTTTGCAATATGCTTTTTCATTATTTGATAAGAGGTATGGAGAGCTGAGACATCAAAACATGCAAGTCCCCTTAAATTAAAGCTGTGCTTAACTTAATTTGTAAATGCTTATTTGGCTCACCAGACGGAAATAAAAAATATGAAGTAGAAAGTTCCAGTGAAGAAGATGCACATGAGACAAGTATCAAGATTTGGTTTTCTAAAGATGTGTTTTCTTGGACCACTTCCAAACTCTATTGTGACTAGCAATTAATAGTAGCTAGTCATAGTAGGGGACCATACGCAATTAGATTCTACGAGTATGTGAGATAAGATAGCTAGAACCAAAATTTGCAACAAATTAATGAGAGTAAGATCCCATCCTAACAAGCCTATAATGCTATATAACCTTGTTAATGTATTGTGGGTGTGCATTGCATAAATGTAGGTCTTAATCTAGAGGTGTGTTCTCACCACACCTTTTGTCCTCTCCAATTACAGAAGAGTTGAAAAAAAGAAACCTAATTACAATGCTTAGTGTCCTTTTCTAGGTCTTCTTGATATATAAAAATTATGAGAATGCACTGAAAAAAATATACATGTAAGAATATTCAATTTTACTTCCTAGAGCCTTATAATTACAAGATTTCAAAGCTTCTTTATCTCTGTTTAAACTTCTTCTGTTTCTGAACCATTTATATTTTGATTTGGTACAATTAACTTTCAAGTAGCATATTTATTTTAAAAGAGAGCACAAATATTTGACAGGACAGAATCTTATTTGTTGTAGTTCCTTTGGTTTCACCGTCTAACCGAGCAAGAGATTGCATATAAATATATAATAACAAAATTTGTTTTCAATTATTAATGAAAACAGTTTCCGTACCAATATAGTATTAGTATATGTCTATCAGCTGGTCTTGATTAACATTGGGATCACTGGTTTTAATTTTTTTTTAACCCATCTAAAGTTAGGTTCACAATTCATAATTTTTTTTTTCTCGCTGTTTCATTGGTCCAGGATATATATATATCCCATCTAACCTAACCAAAATTTGTACCGCTAAGTTTAACGACTCAATTTGTTCCCACGATGAGACGTTTAGCTGGTACATGGAAGAACTTAGTGCTAATCATGATGGATCTTAACTAATTTGGCCAATTTTTTGCACTTTCTAATCTGTATGTAATTGGTGCATGCAAATTACTATAAACTAAACAATGTTCTATTATATTGGAGACCTAATTAAGATTCAATTATAAGGTTAGAAAAGAAATTGAATGTAACTTGGTCTGCAATTTAAATATTAGAGTACTAGACTAGAGTAACAACGAATGAAATCGGATATGCTCTTAGGGATACTAAGTTTGTACTGCTCGAGCTAATTTATAGAATATGCTATTCAAAGTTTCAAACTGAGTTGTATAATCAGTTCTTGAGTTGAAAAGAAACCAAGTTACGTGACAGGCTTCACAAAACTAGAATAAAATTAATAAGAAAAAATGGTATACTTATTTATTCCATTTGTTTAGTGGGGTAATGACTGGAGTGTGCCTGAAAATGCACATGCAGTCTGATGGCCAATTATATAACCTGGGTGCACGTCTCATAATCTTACTTTGCACGAATTTCAAGGTACATTTATTTAATTTTTGTCCCTCTGGACCGGAGCAAAAAATAGGCCTGACCAAGCCCATTGCATCATGACTCCTGCAATTTTTCCATTTGGGCCAATTACCAGCTCTCAATCTAAATAGAGCACAAGTGCACAACTATTGGCCTAAAACCTTTGTTTGTGTTTTGGGTGTAGATTTTCTAAAAGTCTGTAGTGTTGTAATAGGTGTAGCTTTTTAGTCTTAGGTTACATATTCTGGGATAAAATATTATCAGAAGCAATCTGATTAAGACAATCAAAAGAAGGTGAATGTGCTATTTTCACAAAAAGAAATAGAAGAAGACGTGCATGCATTAAGTTCTAAAATCTAATAATAGAACTGTGATAATATTTTAAGTGTGATAATTACATCCTAAATACATCACTAAATAAAACTTTCTTGGAAAATGCAATATTCAACATCTCTTATATCATATTAGTTCCGAGAAAATATTTAATTAGTGATGTGGAGCGCCACATTGTGCTGGAGAGGCACTTGCCGAAATTGCTATAAAATAAAATTATACAAAAGTATTCTCATAATTCAAAATAATTATAAAATTATATCCCTAATATAATATATTCTGATTATATTCCTATTTGTTGGTAAGTCCTTTCGTTGGTTCATTTTTCATGAAATATTTAGCCATAATTATCAACAAAAACTTTATTTTGAAACTTATTTCTTCAGTGTAGTCTTTATTATATATATTTAACAAAATCTAATGATGTTAACTTATTGAAACTGACACCAATTAATAATTCTCTGTTTTCTAGACCATATCAAACTCTTACTTACTCTTAGACACTTTGAAGCATATCTAATGCCGGTACATGGAAAGGACACGGCGACGGATAGATTTGCTTCACATATAGCCACGCCACCACTGATCATAGAATATTTTGATCATTAAATGTACTGATAAGACTGTAACTGTTTTGGGATTGGTGCCAGAGGAATCCACTTGTCAGTAGAAAATGGCATGGGGCAGTGCAAAGCTGCAAAGGGGCACCTTCCCTGCCAAGCATTGAGCCCCAAGAGAGAATTTTCTAGTGTTTCTTAATGGGAGACAGTACGGAGGCTTGTTATTTTAACTTAAGCAAAGTCTACTCTAGCTTAAATTATGTAAGTTTGAAAAATTAATACACTCACTAATTAATGCATGCTTATGGAGTAGAGAATCCGGAGGCCCCGAATCTTTCTGTTGCATGTACTCCAAAGCAGCATTCTTTTTAATTATATGGAAAATTGGATTTCTTTTTTTTTTTTCCTAATTTGGTTGACATTCTCAAGTTGCTTGTCTTTTTCCTGTAATGAAAGACAGGCTCAAAATTTTTCAGCATTCTGTGATTTTCATCATATGTAATTGACAATTATCGTATCTACTGTCTGTAATTTGTGGAAATTACCATTTATCCAGTAATGATTAGAACAAAAGAAAAAAAAAACTTCTTCATTACTTTTTTCCACCTTAAATATGAGTCATAACAAATTGCATGGAGTACAAGCCCTTACATAATTTAACCGAAGGCCGAGAAATTAAGAAATTAAATTCAAGTAGTCCCAGGAACTTGCGTTTAGTGGTTATTTAATTTAGTAGCTTCATTCATACCGAGTTTCACGCAAAATTAATTGCTTGTAATCCAAATAGTGAATTACAATCTTAGCGTGTTGTGGTGTGTCGTGCCAAACACGGGTGTGTTTAGCACCGTGTCGTGTCGTGTTGACACGGGTTATATTTGCAACCGTGTCGTGTCGTGTCGTGTTGTGTTGAGTGGAGGGAAACGCCAACACAACACGGAAACTGACACGACACAGTTGGTAACCGTGTTAACAAGCCACATCACAGTTGTGTTAACCGTGTCAAACGGTGTTAGAAGCTTATTATTCTTTTTTCCATAGAAATTGCCAAAAATTATTAAAAATTATTTAAAAACTGAAAAAAATCTAAAAAAATTCGAATTAAAATTTTGAGATTCATTTTCTACGTGAGAATTATTCTTTTTTGATATTTCATGATAAAATGTATTATTAAAAAATAATAAAAATCAGATGATGTTAATTGATAATATCTTGGTTGAAAAATTATATGTGCTATGTTAAAATTTTGAATTTAAAAATTATAAAAACACGTGAAATTTCAAATCAACCTTAGTTTTTTTATAATGCATTAATATTTCTATACTATTTATTTTAATTTTGAATTTAAAAATAAAAAAAATATATATGGAACCGTGTTGTGTCGTGTTGTAACCGTGTCGTGTCAAATCGTACCGTGTTGAACCATGTCGTGTTAAACCTTATCACTTTACTGAAAATGCCAATACGACACAGTTTTAACACGCCACACCAACACACCTGTGTCATGTTAAATCCGTACATGTGGCGTGTCGTATCGTGTCGTGGTAACACGGGTCTGTACCGTGTCAACACACCAAACACGCCACACAATTTGTAATTCACTAAATCCAAAGTTGCCGATGGACAAGGTGTGATCCAATAACAATTAAACAGCATCACTTCTGCGTTCTGCCAATAAGAAAGAAATATATTGATAATTATATTTATTTGACATCTAATTCCCGTTTACCTAAGCCAAATGGTTGCAGCTGCTAATTCTTTCCTGGTAGACCCAAAAATGTGACAAAATTTGATAACAGAGAAAAAGCAAGTTGTGAGAAAATGTAGTTAAAAGAACAATTAAATGTTTAGTACTCGGCGGCGTGCATGTGTATTTATTGTTCGTCGTTTGAAGAAATAAGAAATGAGATAATTTGGAAAACGGAAAATAATAAAGGAAACTAGTGAAGTTTGTAACTAAAACTAAGGTTGGTTAGTTTTTTGGATATATGATTTTGTTTTGATGTTCATCGGGGGAAAGCGCCTCTTCAATAAATCTTGTCTGTATAAACCATTTTGAAATTAAAGTTACAATAGATGACAAGAAGATACCAAACTTGGTACAATAGTCAATTAATCATACCTTGAATTCTAAGAACAATTTCACCATGGAAACTAGATAAGTCGGTAGTAGAAAATAATCCATGATCATATATGGTTTTAACATAAATAGCCATGATATATAACTATATGAGTGATCTAGTTCTGACTCACTTGTGAACTACTTACAAATTCGATTGGTACAGCCAAAGAGGCAAAGCTTGTAAAAGCCAGCTATTTCACCGTGCTGCCATAATCAAAATCGACAATGATAACCACTATCAAACAATAGCGCAATCAAGCAATCAGTGGACTAAAATAGAAATAAGGCACTGCCAAAAAAGAAAAGGGTGTCCTCTTCCCTTCCCTCACCCGCGTCACCTTTCACCCATGTCACCCCTCACACGTCGCTGGCCCCTCTTGCCACAATTCCCTCCCCTCCCCTCCTTACTTCTATCGCGCCTCTTCTCTCCTCTCTAACATCCTTCCCATCGCCTTTTCTCCCTTGCTATCTTCCTTCCGCCCTTCTCTTCTCTATTTCTTTCATATTCTACAATTTTTTTCGCAAGATACTCCTTTAAATACAAATAAATAAATATTCCCTTATGACATATAACTATATAATCTTACAATATACTTCCTTATGAAAACATAAATACTCCCTTGTGAAAATATAAATACTCCCTTGAGACAAATAAAAACTCGCTTATAGTTCTTGGTTACTCCCTTAAATTAACTATGTATATACACTTATTAGATACTCTTTTGATACTTATTATTTACTTCCTTCTATTTATTATTTACTCCCTTGTAGTTATTAGTTATTTCGTTAATTAAATTCTTCACATATTTACACTTATTACATATTCCTTTGATATTTATTATTTACTCTATTATTTTTATTATTTACTCGTAGTTATTAGTTACTCCCTTTATTAGATACATATTAAAACTTATTTGTTACTCGCATGTAGTTATTAGTTACTCTATTATGCTCGTTATTTACTCCTCTTATAGTTATTAATTACTCCCTAATACAGGTATATAAAAAATTATTAGTTACTCCCTTATTTTTTTTTATAAATACTCCCTATTACTATATTTTAGTTATTTTTTTACAAAAAATTATACTACACAACTCCGTTCCAAAATTTCCTTTAAGTTTTTTCTATCTTTTCTCTTCCAAGTTGGTTAGAATCAAGGGAGTAAAAAATAAAATTTTCCACCATTTACCTTGGTTGCTTTGTGTCCATGTCCCAGTCCTTGTCTGAAGCAGAGTGTGCAACTTGCTATGGAAATATCTAGGTGAAATGTGGTTGTTACTTGCGATATACGTCCTCTGCCATTAAATTTTCCAGGAAAAAAAGATCATATTAAAAGAAAAAAAATAAAGTGAAAATGAAAAAAAAGAAGAAGGATTCCATACCAAGGAATTTGAGTTTGAGTGGAGGCCTCTTCATGGAAAAAAAAAAAAAATCTTCTGTGCGCTTCATCAGCATCATATTTGTGGGAGTAGGCTATATATCTTCTGAGAATTCAGGCGGCTTCAACTAAAACTGAACAGGTTGAAGATTGAATTTCACATCATAATACAGGTTTATGTAAATGCACACTAAAATTCTCGAAACAAATTATAGAAAAAAAAAAGAGAAAAGAAAACAATATGAACACTTTCCGAGGAACTTGGCCTGCCAAATGTCGAACAGCTATTTTTAAAAATTATCTGTATATCTAGCAATTCCAGTTGGACCCACGAAAAAAAAAACAATTTGGAAATAGAGTAAAAAACTTTTGAGAGATTGTATTTAAAAATATATTTTAAATTTTTGTACTTTTGGGGTCTGTGCGTATTTATTGTTGGTTGTTTGGAAAAACACAATTTTGCAAATATAAAAGACGAGATGGTTTCAAAAAAGAAAAAAAAAAACGAAATTAGTGAAGATGGAAGCTAGAACTAAGGTTATTAACTTTATTATCTTTTTTTAATTTATTGATGTTCCTGGGTAAAAGTTCCTCTATCTTTTTCTTTTGTAAACCATTTTAAAATTAAAGATACACTAAAATTAAATGAATGAAATAATACAGCTAATATTGGAACTGGGAAATTTAGTTAATTTGATCCTAGTTTCAACTTCAATATCAAAAGCGTATCCATAGATAATTTACTTCATTATTTTTCCTCTTAAAGGATTGAAAAGTGGACCCTGGAGTAAAGCTGAGAAGGGATGCAACCCTGCTGGTACAATAGTCAATTTACCATGCCCTGTTGAGATGAATAGGAAATTAATTTAAGTGCCTTCTAGACAGTAAATGATCATAGAAAATATTTACGTATATGACCATAATTTATCAAGTAATTTAGTTCTGAGTCTTCTGACTTACTGAGCTAACTGTATATTCGACTGGTACATGCAACCCCATTAATAGAGATCAAAACAAGCAAAGCGTGTGAACTGTGAAGTCCAGCTTAAT
This sequence comes from Rhynchospora breviuscula, assembly GCA_027562975.1. Lineage (NCBI taxonomy): Eukaryota > Viridiplantae > Streptophyta > Magnoliopsida > Poales > Cyperaceae > Rhynchospora > Rhynchospora breviuscula. The sequence continues at coordinate 12,614,529 of CM050400.1, read as the reverse complement.
TGTCATATTGAGGCAAATAGACTAACTTGACTACGCCATAACCAAAATATGGGACCCGCCGCCATTTCCCTTTGTAGCTTTGTGAACTTTTATCCATAGATACAAAATTAAAATGTAGTGTTCATCTCCAGAAAAACCTTGAAAAACATACCAGTACTTGTCTGAGATTCAGCGAGCATAGTTTGCAACTTGATATTGATATATCCAGGTGAAATGTGGTTGTCACTTGGAATATTCGACCCTGGCTGATTAATTTTTTCAGATAATAAGTATATTTAAAGAAGAAACAGAGAAAAAAGATATAAAAGGAAAATGATAGTTTCCATACCGAGGCACTGGATTGAGGTCTCCTTAGGGAATATGGATCCTCTATGCGCTCCATTGACATCATTTAAGGGTAAGCACCATATTTGTAGAAGTAGGCTCTCTTGAGAATTCAAGCAGCTTCAACTCAAGTTGAACAGGCCGGCCTCAGATTGTATTTCATATCATAATACATGTATATATAAATGCACATCAGTTTTGGAATAAATTTCTAAAAAAAACAGAGAAAAAAATACGAAATGAACATTTTCCGAGGAACTTGGCCTGCCAATTAAACTGTCAACGGTCAACCTGCCTTAAAAAAAAAAAAAAGTTATCCGTATATAGGGGTGGGCGCGGTATACCACGAATATGCGAAATCGTTCCGTTCCGTTCATATGGAACGTGTAACGGAATGGAATTTCATTCCGTTTCGCAAACGGAACGTGTAACGGAATGCATTTCGTGATTCGTTTGTGCATTTTATAGTGTAAATATAGCCGTTCCGCCACGTTCCGTCTAAACGGAACGAATCACGAATCATTCCGATTCGTACCGTTACTGAAACGGAACGGAAAACGGAATGACCCATTCCGTTTCCGTGATACACGTTACCCACCCCTATCCGTATATCTAGAAAATTCAAGCATGGCTAATGTGTTGACTTTTTAAACAAATGTCATTGATGAAGTAGATGATTCCCAAAATAAAGATATTGTTCGGATAAACAGGGAGAAACCAAACATGTTTTATCTTCTAAGCAAGACAAAGCTTCTGTTTAAATGGAATCATGCTTGAAAATTTATTCTATGCTCTTTATTGGAAAGTTTTCAAGTAATATGAGCAAGTAAAGATAGTCATTAAATGGCATACAATGGATTCCAAGGAGCAGTGATTTGAAACGTGTTCCTTGCAGCACTTTGCAACAAAAGGAAAAAGGGGGGAAAAAAGACATAAAGGGGTAGGATTAATCAAGATCTTGCTATTATAAATTAAATGTACTTTTTTTAAGTGCCAAAATATGCATAGAGATGACATTATATTGCATGTGCGTATGCATGGGTTTTGAATACCGAGAAATTTTGATACGATCTATATTTAAGTCAATGTACAACTAGGATCACCTATAAATAGATCTGTTCACTCCAAATTAACAATAATAATCCTGACATTAGTACTACTCCCAGAAGTTCTAGACAATCAAATGATCACCTAACTAGATCTGTTGAGATAATTCTTCAATCGTGCAGGTTGCTTTACTATCTAATACATACCCGAACCATCAGAAGAATGTATCTATAGATTTATCGTATGAACTTATAAAACAATTATGCATAACTATGTGATCATTCTATCAAAATAACTAACTAAGAAAGGTTGCCTTCAACTCTGTAGCTGTTGTACGAGAACAGCAAAATAATTACTTAATTATGCAAAAAATGAAACCGAAGTTCCAATTGGTATACATGAACTAATAAACATACTATGAGGATTCGAGGACAGAGATATAATCTGCACATCCTAAACGTGGATCGAACTGTGAATTCATTTAATAAAACCCATAACATAATATGAGAGCAAAGGTGTAATCTTACATCCTGTAGACACGCAAATGTAAGTCTAATACACTATTAAGCGTAACATATATTGAATATAACAATTCGTATCGCCATTCAATTTTTTATAATAAATGAGAACCAGCTCTTAGTCTAGTGACAAAGAGTACTGCATCTCAAATGAGAGGTCGCAGGTTCGAACTACAGCTTGAGGATTTTTATAGATATTTAATTTAAAAATAAGTTAGGAGGCTTGACTCTCAATGTATCTTCAAAAAATTTTTCTGATAATAAATGCAACTCTTCAGATGGGCCTGACTAGGCTTACGGCGTTACGGCCTCTACTGTTGGATTTAGGGCCCTTTGAACGAGATTCGTTGCTGTCTAGGTATGTATTTCATTTCAATGTTGTTGGTTCTCCCTTTTGATTTGAAATAACTTTATTCGGATTGCCCTATGATAAGAGAAATTGTTTTAGAGCATATTTTGTTAATGTCGATTTTGCACCGAAAAATTTAACTGGCAGCGATTGACTCAAGGGAGGGCCATATACATTTACATGTGTGTTTCTGATAAAAATAACGATTATTGACCGAAAAAATTAAAACTAACGTTACTGTTCACACGAATTTCGAGAATAACAGTTAAAAATTCGGAATCTTAAAAATAACGTTGTTGGATCGGCGTTTCAATCGCCGAAATCACAGAACCCTTGGATCGGCGATTGAAACGCCGATCCAAGCTTGGATTGCCATTCCAATCGTCGATCCAAGCTTGGATCGGCGTTTCAATCGCCGATCCAAGGTTCTCAGCTCCTATATAAGCGAGACAGCAACCCTTCCATCCCCACCCCTTCTCTCATTCTCTCTCGCGCGCGGGACAGAGCTTCTGAGGTTATTTTTTTTATATTTATTTTATTTATTTAATTTAATTAATTTAATTAATTTAATTAGGTAAGTAATTAAAAAAATAAATTAAATATTGAAAAAATAATGAAAAAATAAGTAAAAAATCAGAATAAATATAAATAATTATAATATGTAATTTGGGAATTTTTTTATTGAATTTAATTAGTTTATTTATTTAATTTAAGTAGTTTAATTAGATAAGTAATTAAAAAAATAGATTAAATATTGAAAAAATAATAAAAAAATTAGTAAAAAAATCAGAATAAATATAAATAATTTTAATATGTAATTTGAAATTTTTTTATTGAATTTAATTAGTTTATTTATTTAATTTAATTAGTTTAATTAGGTAATTAATGGAAAAAAATAGAATAAATATTGAAAAAATAATTAAAAAATCAGAATAATTATAATATGTAATTACAAATTTTTTTTGAATTATTTTGTACATTTTATAATTGTGGATAAGTTAATTACAAATTAGAAAAAGTAAATAAAATAATAAAAATTGATAGATTAATTTTTTAAATGTAAGAAAATTTTCTAAAAAGAGACAAGCAGCGCTTCTAGTCGAGGTGAGTTTTTTTTTAATATTTATACATTTAATTAATTTATTTTATTGAGGTAAATAAATGAAAAATTAGAATAATTATTCTCAAAAAATTTTAAAATATGTAAAAAAATAGAAAATTGAAAATGTTGTTGTATGAGATTGGAAATTTTGTTGTATGAGATTTGGGTTTGTAATTAGGAGGGATTTGGGAGTTTTTTTTTTTTCGGAAACACTCCAGGTACAGGAGAGATGCTGCCGAAATTTTATTAGATTATTTACATTGATAATTTTTATTATAGTGTAGTAAAAATGCCACCGAGAAGAAGAGTACCAGAGGCACCACCTCGTAGATCTACGAGGCTTCGTGGAGATCCTGGCGCTTCTACATCTACCGCTTCTGTTGATGCCGAGGCTTCTACATCAGCGGATCCTGTTGTTCCCCCAGGTCCTGTTAATGCAGATCGTCTCTTGCATTTGAATGAGTCGAAAGTTCGTGGCACTGGTGTAAGTTATTATTGTTCTTTTACTTTTTTTTACTTATATATTTTTATTTTGATAGTATTTTTTAAAATAATTAAAAAAAATATATACACAGCATTGGAGGGCAGTACTACATAGGGTTAAGATGTCACGAACTGCTGAGGTGGATGAGCGTTTGATGAGACTTGGACTGATACATTTCGTTCAGTTAGGTCATATGCAGCTCGATCATTCGCTTTTGCAGGGTCTAGCCATGCTCTGGAGGCCAGAGACCCACACTTTCTTTTTTCTGCACGTTCGCGAGATGACGGTCATTCTAGAGGTAAGGATCAATACCTATTTGTAATATTTTTTTTTGTAACTATATATGTATAAAATTTGAACTATTTGCAGGATGTGGCCTTCTTATACTGTTTACCTACGCCTGGCAGAACCGTTACTGGATGGACCGATTACGACGCCATACAGTTACTCCAGAATTTGACGTTGCCGGAGGATACAGACACAGCGATAGTTAAGAAGTGCTTAAGGGAAAAAGAACGGAAGTAAGAAGGTTTTAAAAAATTTATTTTTATGTTAATTTTAAATATATATAGTTCTTACAATCAAATTACATTAATAATGTAATGCAGGAAATCTCATTCCGTTCGGTTAAAGGAACTGCGTAAGATTTGGAATCAGATTGGGGGGCCTGGCACGAATAACGCAGCGAGGATCGACAGATACACACGCGCTTGCGTGTTGGAGATTTTTGGGTGCGAGTTATTTTCTGACGGCACGGGTGACTCGGTTCCATGTTTTTATTTGCAATTATTGGAGGTTAGCCAAGAAATAAATATCTCACATTTATTGCACTTTAATAAGAAATTAAATATATGAAATAGTTGATGATATTCCTTAAGAAAATAATTCCTATTTGCAGGATCTTCATTCTAGTAACTCGGTGTAGTACAATTGGGGTGGTGCCACTCTTGCCATGCTATACCGAGGCTTGGACACTGCCTTCATTAATAACAATATAAATATTGGTGCTCCTTGGTTGCTCTTGCAGTTGTGGTCGTATGCAAGATTACTACTTAGTCGGCCGTCGATCACGAAGAATTTTGATGGTTGGGGTCTACCAAGTATTGACTCGTGTCCGCCTTATGGGAGGTATGTTGATTTGATTTTAATTGTAATATTTAAAATATATTTTATTTGACTTTAACAAACAACAAAATGAAAATGCAGGAAGTGGACGACGAGACATAAATCGAAAAAGTTCACCGGCCCTACTCGCAGTGGGATAGAATATGCGAGGGATGTCTGCATGAAAATAAAGCCTGAGCATGTCGTGTGGAGGCCTTATGATCACATCAGGGACCGCATGCCTCGTTGTGCCCAGGTTGAGCAAAGGATGTTCCTTCTACGCATCCCATGCATTCATTATTGGGTCGTGATGTGGCACCACGTAGATCGTGTCATACATCAGTTTATGCTCTATTAGACAGTTCCCCCACCGCCACCTGAGGTATATTTAACTGTTCACATTATTAATTTCATTATTTATTTCTCGCAATTATATTTTGTTGATTAACTGTGATTTGAATAAAACAGCATTGGTCGAGAATGGAGGAATTGATGGGATACCAGCATAATACCTATCGAGGTATTGACTGGCATCAACTATTTGTGCATGAGTTGAACAAGTGGGCGAACACTAATGAGGCTAGGGTGATAGAGGATCGGCCGTGGAGCGAAGATATTTGGAGCGACTACCGACGCTGGTTGAGCGTACATGGAGGTGCGCATCTTGTGCAAATTCCTGAAGGGGCAGCGTCTGGTCCGGCTCATAACTTGTCATACCTTCGCGAGACGCCTGGTCACATGAATTTGATAAGTTACATTACGCAGAATTTTGTGCCTAATAAATATTTCATTGGCTAACAAAAATTGAACAGGTCAAGCATACTTTGCGGGAGGCGTTACGAGGATGTACATGGGTTGTTAAGAAGGGATTTCGTCGTGCTGGGAAGCAATTGCTGGACTTTTGCAACCCCTTAAGCTACCACATGGGAAGTTTGAGTCGGTGACTATGGATTTTGTGATAGGTTTTCCCAAAACAAAGAGGCGTGTGGATGCTATTTGGGTTGTGGTGGATCGGTTGACGAAGGCGGCTCGTTTCATACCAATCCGATCTGATGTAGCTGGTAAAGAGATGGCTGAGTTGTTTCTAAAAGAAGTATGCAAGTATCATGGGTGCCCAAGAGAGATAATTTCTGATAGAGATGTTAGATTCACTTCCACTTTTTGGAAGAGCTTTCAGGAATCTATGGGTACTCGTGTCAAGTTTAGCTCTGCTTACCATCCACAGACAGACGGTCAGTCAGAGCGCACGATACAGACATTAGAGGATATGTTACGTGCGTGTGCTTTGAGTTTTGGAGGTTCGTGGGTGGACCATTTGAATTTGGTTGAGCTGGCATACAATAATAGCTTTCACTCAAGTATTGGTATGTCGCCATATGAGGCACTTTATGGTGAGCCGTGTCGCACACCGCTTTGGTGGAAGTTGAAGGGAACTCATTTTTCTACGGGTCCCGAGTTGGTTGAGGAAAGTAAGGAGAAAACAAGGGTAGTTTTGAGTCGTTTACGAGCAACTCAAGAGCGGCAAAAGAGATATGCCGATGTCAAGAGACGACCGGTTGAGTACAGTGTAGGAGATGAGGTTTGGCTCAAGGTTTCACCCGTTCGTGGGGTACACCGTTTTGGTGTGACTGGAAAACTGAGCCCCCGTTATGTTGGGCCATTCAATGTATTGTCTCGTGTTGGTCTTGTGGCATATGAGTTAGACTTGCGACAGACTCTTCCGCGAGTACATCGAGTGTTCCATGTTTCTCAGTTGAGGAGGTGTGTTAGAGATCCGTCACTTCGCCTAGACATTTCTGACTTACAGTTGGAGGAGGATATGTCTTATGAGGAGAAGCCGTTGCGGATCTTAGATGTGAGAGAGCAGCGACTCCGTAGTCGATCGGTTAGACATGTGTTAGTTCAGTGGAGCCGACACTCGGAGTCAGAAGCAACTTGGGAGCTCGAGAGCACGATGCGAGAGCATTACCCCGAGTTGTTCGTGAGTTCAGGTACGTTTTCGTTCAGAGGACTGAACGTTTCTTTTAGGGGGGAGGGATGTAACATTTCAAAAAAAACAAATTCAGTTAAATTTATTATTTTTTTTATATAGAAAATAATTATACACAAACAATATGTTTTAATAAAAATTGCATGCATATTAAATAAATTCTTGCATAATGCATAATTATAATTTTCATTAGTATAGTTATGTCATGAAAATAATTTCTGCACTAACCATGTCATCCATGACACTTTGGGTTCATTTTGAAATGCACTACCTTTTACTCCCACTCACTCTCTCTCCCACTTTAATTAATATACAAACCCATTCATTTCTCTCTCTTTTCCTTCTCTCCCAACCGTACAAGCTCAAAGGAAAGGAAATAAAACCAAAACTCATCTCTATTATTTTTCCACTTCCCTCCATAATTTCGGCCAACACAAATCCAACCACAAAAATTAGTAGAAAAATCTGAAAAATTCGGGAAAAATGGAAAATGGATAGTAGAAGTCAAGAGATGAACATGCAAGTTGTTTATTTTCGGTTTTGAGCCATTTTCATGTAAGTTTTTCTTTTTTAATTATTCATTTCGGTTTTCTAGTTGCATGGTTAGAAAATAGTAATTTTTGGTTGAATCTATAGTTCTTGTGACAAAAGACTAAAGTCTTAAAATTTTGTTGAAAGTAATCCGAAATTTATTAGGATTTTTTTAGTGAATATAGCCTTTATAAACTATTTGTTTGAGGTTTATATGATATTTAGAGTTCATGACAATTTTTAAACCTTGCATGCAAACAAAAATGTATGATCTAGATTTTATTTAAGTTAAAAATAATTAATTTCGGATTTTTAAGTAAAAATTCAGATTTTGTGTTGAAAAGTATGAGGATTTCGAATTTATTGATAATTTTTGAAGTTTTTGGTTGTGAATGATGTAATATTAATTTTCTTATGATAATATGTGGCATTTGTAGTTACTTCAACTAATTTCTGAAATTTTATAAGTTTAGGGGTTTTTATGAAGATTTTGGGAATAATAATGCAAGTGATAACTTGTGAAAATGCATGCATGTTTGGGTGTGGTTTGAGCATTTAATCTTTTGCATAAATACTTCTTTTGTTCTTGTAAAATCTGGCCTTTTTGTTAAAGAGTTAAATTTTTAGGAAATTTTTGCATAAATTTACATTTTAGTACTTCATATTTATAAGTGCATGAAGTTATAACTTAGGAAATAGATTTGCATATTTAAAGGGCTTGCATGCATAAAATACTATATGGTCAAATTTTGGACAGCAAGCAAACATTACATTATTCTTGAAATTTGACATGAAAAATAGAGTAGAATGACATTATGCATGGTGCTACTTAATATGGTTATATTGTAGATGCATTTGGACATGATTATTCATTGTTTTACAAGCTAACATGAAAGTTAGGAAGCAAATTATGTTCATTTTTAAATCTGGAATTTTTATTAAATTTAGAGAGTTTAAGGGCTTAATTTAGGATTTTGGTTAATTTTTTTTTAGATATAGGAGACGAGGATATCGGTGCGGGTGTTGCCGAGGAAGGAGACGAGTAGACGTGTTGGTGTTGTCTTTGTCAGGTGCGGATTTCACATGAATCTGAATTTTCATTACTAGGAATTAAATGCTTTTTATTCTTGCATTTTGAAGTCAATGAATTGCATCTTTTTATCATCTCAATTAACATGTTATAATTGTTATTTACTTGATTGGCATTTATATTCATGTTGAATGGTAAATCACTTGAAATTGTTGAAATGCATGTGTATGAGTACTACTTGTTCGATATGCCAGATTTACATGTTTTCGTTCGGAGCCGGCTAGCTACCGTGCCGCCGAATCGCTGTGTAGTTGAGCGCACTTGCACAGGGCCCAGTATTCTCGAATCTAGACGGGGTATGGGTGGTAAATTGGAAATGACAAGTATGGTACTGTTTGTGACTTATTGTATGTCATGGATTGTTGTAAATGAAAGTGATTGACTAAGAACCAGCCCTTATATTATTGCATGTCCAAATAAAATGCCAACTTTTGTTATTACTTCAATGTTATCTGAATCGTATCTATTGTGCTTGTTGGCATTCATTCTTTTCATATGCATTATGGATTAACAATGATTATTGATTTTTGTTATTCTTTTTGTTGTATTTGATTCCTAAATGTGAAAACTAAGATTCATGTGACTGGAACTGAATACCGCACTGAGAAATTTTATTTCTCACCGTTCCACTTTTTTTTTGTGGGTTCCAGGTTTTGAGGCAGATTCCAGTGTTGGAGTCGAGCGAGAGTAGGCCTTATTGTTATCATTATTATTATCACTACTAGGTATCATGTATGGCCTCCATTTTGAGACTTGTGTACCACTTTTGTATGTATTATATTTGGGTACGGTATGTACCGAGGCCATTACCACACTTATGTCATCCGTATGATTGATACTTCTATACTATGTTGCATGTTTTGATGATTTAGAACTTATTTCTATGCTTGTGATAATAGTAGTGATATAATATGTTATGTGAATGTGGTACCAATTGGGTATTCAATATGGGTAAATTGGTGTTGATTTTTGTTGTGGTATACATGTTGCATTACCATGGGCGTTGGGGTGTGACACTAATGAAATTTCGACGTGGTTGAATACCTTTTATCCGAAGACTGACGCGACTTTCATTGCGAGGATTAATACTGATAGAATTCCGGCTAGGTTGAATGGGCTCCCTAAAAGGTTCACTTTGGTTCCCTGTAGAAGATTGAGTTCTGTTCCTTGCAGAAGGTCTTGTAGTCCTCCGTGTCCTCGGTGTGTTGGTAGGACGACCTGTACGACGACCAGATTAAAGGTCCTCCATCGATATAGGTTGAGATGTGTCGTTGGCCACCGCAGCGTCCCTTCTGGTTCGGCGCCTTTGGTTTGCCTGATTTTTATTTCTCATTGCATCCATCCACATCCAATCACGATCCTTCTTTTGCCTGCCCCGATTAATCATTGTCTTATCCGGATAGATCACGGAACCATCATATCGAGGCCACTTATTTTCGTCTTCGTAGCAGTGAAAATCACCTGTTGACCATATTTTAACCATATTCTCTGTGATGTACCGTTCGTCTACAAAATCAGAAACATCCAACCTACAATGACCGCATACGGCAACCACATGAAGACATGGTATTTCTGTGAGTTGAGGTTTTCTGCACTTACACCAAGCACGCCTGCTCGGTAGTTGAGGATCTCTCGGTTGGTAATCACGTTTGAGGAAAACTTGGTACTTCCAGGTTACCCCCGGATCATTTTTTTCGAATGGCACTTGAGCTTCAAATTCTCCACGTTCAATGTCAACGGTGATAACGTTTATTGCCGCTGTAAATATGAATTTATATCATTATACATTTTAAAGAGTAGAAGTAAATATGATTACATTGGAAGTACATTTGTACCTGCTTTGAGAGTATGTTTCATCAGCTTAAGTTGGATTTCTTTTGGCCATCGTTCTCCCTCCGCCTGTCTCGCCAAAGCTATTTGCTTCCTCTCATTAAACCATTTAACAGTTTTGTACCAAGTGCCTTCCACAAGTCCAACAACTGGTAGTCTTCTCTCAGCCTTGTACCTGCTATTGAGACTTTCTGATCCATTACTCGTCATAATTCCCCAACGATAACCACCGTCATACGTTTGTTCCCACCTTTCAGGTTTCCACTGCTCGTTGCCATCTGTTTCATTTTCTTTCCCATACTTTTCAAGGTAGTCGATCGCTTTTGTATTCGTTTTCTTCAATTCGTTCCACATTTTGTAGAAGGGCCTCCTTTTTTTCTTGTTGGCCAACTTATTTCTGAATTTGTCTGGTAGAGCTGCGTCTTTTCCAGATGCCTTAAATACGTTTTCACATACATGTTGCATGCAATACCGGTGCACGGCATATGAAGGGTTCGCATCCTTTTGCCAACCATATTGGGGTTGTTTGAACGTGTTCCTTATTCCCCAATAGCGATCCGAAACAACACAGAATTTTCTTTCTTCCCCGATAACTTGTCGCCTTAGAAAATTTATGAACCAACCCCAACATTGTTCGTTCTCAATTCGCACTAGTGCAAATACTAGTGGAAGCAACCGCTGCTCTGGGTCATAACCGCATGCCGCTAACAATCTTCCCTTGTAGCGATTCGATAAAAACGACGCGTCGATACTGATAACAGGCCTTAGGTATGGTACTGCCGCGATACAAGGCCCATATGCCCATGCTGCTGCGGTGAACATAGCTCTGTTGGGATCCCCTACGCTCTCTGTCAACCATTTGATCTATGTCCCTGGGGTCGTTCTCTGTATAGCCAATAATAAACTCGGAAGTTTGATGTATGATCCCTCCCACGATCCAAAAAGTTGTTCGATCGCTTTCTCTCTCCCACGTCATAACTTGTTATAGGTTGGTTTTACATTTGGATATTCTTTCTCCAATATAGATTTTACGTCATCTATAAAAATACCAAGATCTCTCTTCACTGCATTCCTGATGCTGTTTGCGATGACCTCTGCCGTCAGATTTTCATGCGTGAAATCTCCGGCCCATCTCACGCAAGTATGTTCTTCTTCATTCTTTATTATTCTCCAAAATTCACCTTCCCTTTCTGTACGGGCATACAAATGACACTTACAGGTAGGCACCTTACAATCCAATACATACAATTCTGGAGTACTTCTAGTGGTTTTGTGCTGTACATTATTATTTACGGCGTATTTATTACAAGCTTGTTTTAATTGTGGTTTTGACATAAAAATGTTTCCTTGCGCTAAAGGCCCAGAAGTTTCTGTTTGAGACGGTTGTGGAATCGAATTTCTATACTCAGAGATATCCAGAAATTGGCTAACGGGATGGTAATTATCGGTCCTTCCGGTAATGTAATACTCGTGATTCGCGAAACCCTGCGCATACAGACCCTCTCCCTCCATATCCTGTGACGCCCAAAACTCTTCCTCTTCATCAGTGAAATCATCCCCCGTTGCATAATTCGACTGATAACCCGGGCCACGGTCGTATGTCTCGTCAAGTTCGTCTATATCCCATTCTTCTTCTTCATCTTCCTCTGCTTCTTCTCTAACTGGTCTACTACTCTCAGGTTGGTCCAATGGATCCCAATCATGTGCATTAGTGTTGTACTCATTATTTGTTCCATCTTGTCTTTCTCGTCCGCTACTACTCTCAGGTTGGTCCCAAGGATCCGAACCCCATGCACTCATATTTGTTCGCTCTTGTCTTTGTTGTCGACTACTACTCTCAGATTGTTCCCAAGAATTCCAACCCTGTGCACTCGTATTGTATTGATTATTTATTTCTTCGTCTTTTTCGGTATTATTGACTTGCTCATTCAAATTATAATTATAATCGTAATTATAATTATAATTTGTATGTCCCCCTAATTTAAAAATATATAATAAAAAATTATATAATTTCTGTGTCATCGTAATCAAAATTATTGATTTTCTTTTATTTTAAAAAGCTTAATTTAAAATTATATTATTCAAGAGTAAAGGCAAGAGCAAATTAATTATAAATGCGTACAATTAATGGCAAGAGTAAATTAATTACTTTAAAAAACTAATTTTATCAATTCTATAATGGCACAAATTTAATTAGTAATTTTGTCCAATTATGCAAAAGATTTTTTAACCAAAAGTTTCTTAATAATCCAATTATGTTTAGTAAAGAATTATAATCCTAATTTAAGCAAATTATATATTGCATATGTTCATGATTATTGTAATCCTAGTTAAAAAATAAATAATAAAGTAATTTTACTAATAAAATTTGTCGTAAGTTACCTTGTAGGCCACGACCAGTAGCTGGAAGCAAATCAACGTGAAGTTGAAAGCCGTGTAGCCTTCTTGCTTGGAAGCACTCCCGTCGTACATACCGCCATTCATTTTCAGAGTTCACCGGCAACTGCATCTGCTGGAACCTCCCTTCAATTATGGTATTAAAATGAAAAACAATTCTCAAATTATAATGACCTTGATAAAATTCCAATGTTGATAAAATTATTTCTTTAATTGATTCATAATCAGTTTGCGAAGTTGCATCCAAACTGAAATAATTTGATGGATTATATGGAGATTGATTAACGAAAACCGGAATGGAAATCATATTTTTGACAGTATAGAGAGTCGAGTATTTGAAAATGATGGGTGATTTTCGAATTCGGAACGGCATGTTCTATTTATAACCAAATGAGAGTCGAAATAATGATGAGCAATCAAATTAAATCGCACTAAAACGCACTGTTAAATCGCACTTAAATTTAATTTACACCTTAGATCGGCATTTGGGACGCCGATCCAATTCTTTTAATGATAAAAACCACTAAAAATGAATGATTAAAACCATAAAAAACAGTAAAAGCATTAAAAAAGTCAGAAAACCAGTTGGATCGGCGTTCCAATCGCCGATCCAAGCTAAAATTAATGATTAAAAAGTATAAAAACAGTAAAAGCATTAAAAAAAGTAACTTTTAGCGGGAAACCAATTGGATCGGCGTTTGAAACGCCGATCCAATAGCTTTCCCGCAAAAAGTTACTTTTTTAATACTTTTATTGTTTTATCTTTTATTATTATTTTCTATTATTATATTTACTTATTAATATTCTTATTAATTGCTATTATTATTGCATTGTTATTAATATTAAATTGGTAATTGTTATTAGTTATTATATTAGTAATAATTTTATTATTAAATATTATGATTTATTTTGTATTTTTGTGATTATTGCATGATTATTACTATTAAATTGGTAAGTGTTATTAGTAATAATTTAATTATTAAATATTATTATAAATTTGTTAATTGTTGTTAGTTATTATATTAGTAATAATTTAATTTTTAAATATTATTATAAATTTGTTAATTGTTGTTAGTTATTATATTAGTAATAATTTAATTATTAAATATTATTATAAATTTGTTAATTGTTGTTAGTTATTATATTAGTAATAATTTAATTATTAAATATTATTATAAATTTGTTAATTGTTGTTAGTTATTATATTAGTAATAATTTAATTATTAAATATTATTATAAATTTGGTAATTGTTGTTAGTTATTATATTAGTAATAATTTTATTATTAAATATTATTATAAATTTGTTAATTGTTGTTAGTTATTATATTAGTAATAATTTTATTATTAAATATTATTATAAATTTGGTAATTGTTGTTAGTTATTATATTAGTAATAATTTAATTATTAAATATTATTATAAATTTGTTAATTGTTGTTAGTTATTATATTAGTAATAATTTTTTTATTAAATTTTATTATAAATTTGTTACTTGTTGTTAGTTATTATATTAGTAATAATTTAATTATTAAATATTATGATTTATTATGTATTTTTGTGATTATTGCATGATTCTTACTATTAAATTGGTAAGTGTTATTAGTTATTATATTAATAATAATTTAATTATTAAATATTATTATTTATTATGTATTTTTGTGATTGCTTAATAATATTATTATTAATTATTAATGCAGTATTTATTGTTTAACCTAATAATTAACTGCAAAAGCACAGGCGTGGTCTGATAAAGTCTGAAAAAGTATACTGATACCCATCTGCCCCCCGTAAAAGGACAGGCGTGGTCTGATAAAGTCTGAAAAAGTATACTGATACTTATCTGCCCCCTGCAAAAGGACAGGCGTGGTCTGATAAAGTCTGAAAAAGTATACTGATGCCTATCTGCCCCCTGTAAAAGGACATGCGTGGTCTGATAAAGTCTGAAAAAGTATACTGATCCCCATCTGCTATCTGCAAAAGGACATGCGTGGTCTGAAAAAGAATCACGTAAAATTAATTTTTTATTGTGTGATTCTAAGTCTAAAATTGTCTATAAAATCACCTTTCATCAACCAGATTATGCAACACACACTCAATTATTCTTCCTGAAAAATTCATTGTCATGGACAAAGGAAATAGCTCTCACTCCAATAGTGATGTCCCAAATTGGCGAACAGCTACCCGAGATGAATACTGGCCAAATTACCAACATTCCCCTGTCAATACAAATGAAATAGAAAAAGGAGATTATCATGCAACATGTCGCACATGTTTTCGCACTTTCAAATACAATATCTACGAAGATGACGGAATAGAGTTCGATTTAAAAATACATTACCAGTGGCACATTAATGGTGGGAAAGAAAGAGATCGCAAGGAGCACCTCCAAAGAATACTGAGCAAACCCAAACATAAGAATTGTGACTGGTATAAAGATTACTACAAAACACCGCAACCAATTCCCCAACAAACACCAACAGAAAAACCATATTCAGCACCAAAAACACACTGCACCGTTTATGAAAGAATTTACAACTTTCGTGGAGACCACACAGTGACATGTACAAAGTGTGGTCAGGTTTTCAATTACAAAGAGACCATCTTGCGTGATAACTACGATGACCACGAAAAACAAGCTTGGTGGGATCAACAAGAAAAGAAATGGAAAGACAGAGATGAGGCGGAAAAAAAGAGAAAAATTGCACAAAAAGCTGCCGAAGAGAGGCAAAAATTGAAAGAAGAAGAAATTGGAAAAAAAATCAGGGAGCGACTGAGATTGCACAAGGAGAGAGATGAACAAAAATGTATTGCAGCAGCTAGAATGACAGAGATAGAACAACAAGAAGCCGAAGCTGCTTTCTGGAACGAAGCCGCTCAATTCGCTGATAATCCTGGTGTGAGCAACCAACAACAAAAGGAAGACGAAGAAGAAGACCAATAGTGGGATGAAATTCTACAATATGCGGACACCCAAAATATCTAAATATTTTGTTTTCTTAGGTAGTTTGTTTTTAAGTAGCAACTGAATGGTTTGTTTTTTAAGTAGTTTTTTCTTTTTTTATTTTGGTGTGTTACTTTATATTATGGTTATAAAATTTAGCTTTTCTTCTAATGTTGTGCATTTTTTAATTCTGAATTTCTTTGCATATTAATTTTCAATACATATCATAAAAAAATTTAATAAAAGTAAATAGACAAAACAACATATTTCAGTAATATAAGGCAAACATTACAAGTGACGACTGTCACACAAACTTATTTCATTAATCATGACCATAATAAGATACCGATGACAGAAACATAATACTATTTCATTTAGCGGAGAAGGACAACATTTGAAGCTGCGGGATAATTTTCAAAACCAGGTGGAACTGCTGGCAGGTGAGTTAACCACGACCCTCCAAGATCAAAACCTCCATTCCTCTCAACTAAATCTGTAAAAAATTTGGGGCCCCTAACATGATATTGATTTCCTTCTAATTTCTTAACTACAAATTTTTTCCCATGATATTGTAACATCAATGCAGAAAATAATCGTTGTTCGCTTGTCCGCTGATCTCCGATCAAAATAACAGCAGAAGAGACGCAGTTTTGTTTAGGACCCATTTGCTTAAAATTTCAAAATTAAAACTCTATTAGCGAATCAAATAAAATAAATTTAATAATTAATTTAAAATTATTACCTACGAAGAAGTGATATTGCGAATATGAAATGACGAGGAGCAAGTTTATCAATTTCAGACTAACGAGAAAAACTTAGTTTGTGAATAATAAATGATGACAATTGAACTTATATGGACAATTTTAAGCGGGAAAACGACAAAAAAAATTATTGCAAACCAACTTTGAGTGTTTAAAAATCAAATTGTCCACTAAAAAAAGCAAATTCAGCGGACTGAAATGGTCAGACCCTTGGATCGACGATTGAAACGCCGATCCAAGCTTGGATCGGCGATTGGAATGCCGATCCAAGCTTGGATCGGCGTTTCAATAGCCGATCCAAGGGTTCTGTGATTTCGGCGATTGAAACGCCGATCCAACAACGTTATTTTTAAAATTCCGAATTTTTAACTATTATTCTCGAAATTCGTGTGAACAGTAACGTTAGTTTTAATTTTTCCGGGATTATTGATAAGTTACACTATTTACATGTGCGTTTCTGATACTTTGGATAGTTCACAGCCCATAACAGTTGGGTGCTTTATAATTTGTCGGCCCAAAGCTGAGATTGATTAAGGAGGGCCATATACACCGTACTATTTAAAAATAATAATAAAATAATATAAAATATTAATAATAATATCGAAATAATCAAAATTATTTAAATAATAACGCAATTACGGAATCTGAAATTCCGAACTGAATTACGGAATCTCAGATTCCGTAACAGACTAGTTACGAAATTCGGGATTCCGTAACTAGCGTTCCACCCTATTTTGACTTCCGATCTCACCTTCTCTCCTCTCGCTCTCATTTCCATCCTGTTATTATGGTTTTTTATATTTATTTTTATTTAAGTTATATAATTTATTAGTTTATTAGTTAATTAATTAAAAAATAGATAATATATTGTAAAAATAATTTAAAAAATATGAAAAAATCAGAAAAAATAGGATAAATTTTTATATGTAATTAAAATTTATTTTGAAATTTTGTTTGCATTTAATAATTAAGAATTTGATAATTAAATATTAAAAAAATTAAAGAAAATTGTTAAAAATTGATAGGATTAATTTTAAATATAGGAAAAATTTGTTGAAAATAGAGTTGAACCGTTTCTACTCGATTGTATATTGTTTGAATAGAAAATGTTTAGTTATTAAAAAAATCGATGTTTTTTAATGATTAGAACTTCAAATAAGCATAACTTTTGATACGAATGTCCATTTGGGATAAATGACCACAATTCGGAAAGCTGGTGACGAGATCTACATGGTTTACGGGACAAGACCCGTAACGACCATTTTCAGAGCCAAAAAATACTCTCTGAACCTCCAAAATCCACTTTGAAAGTTTGCAAACCTAAAAACCACTCAAAACTACTACAAAATTTTTTTAAATCATAAATTAATCATAAAAAAGAGAAATGTAATTAATCAAGTGACTTCCATGAGATTATAATTTAATCATTGGTGTATTATATCATATTTATTTAAATATCAAATGCTAGTAAAATAATATTAAAATATTAATAATAATAAAATAATATTATAATATTAGGTAAAAGACTGTTACGGAATCTGAGATTCCGTAACAATTTAAAAATTATTAATATTAAAATATTAATATTAGATTATTAAAAATATTAAATTATTAAAAATCTGAGATTCCCTAGGTACAGAATCTGAGATTCCGTAACAAGTCTATTACGGAATCCAGGATTCCGTAACTAGTCTGTTATAGAATCTGAGATTCCGTAATTAAGTTCGGAATTTGGAATTCCGTACTTGCGTTATTATTTAAATAATTCGATTAAATAGATATTATTATTAATATTTAATATTATTTTATTATTATTCTTAACACTGGCGGCCATATACATTTACTGTCACTCTAGTTGCGCTCATATAATTGGGCCATATGGGATATTGGATATCCAGGTCTTGAATACGAAAAGCTTCCTATTTCTCTGTTCACACTTTTTCCTTATATTGCTTTTCTCTATCCAATTATCCTTATGTAATTCAAAATGATTCATGTACAATATTTATGTCACTCTTTTAATTTAGTGATATAAACTTAAGTAGCGCGCCAGGCCTACACTATCCCTTGAAAAAAAATATATATATATATTTGAAACGATTTCGACGAGAACTGGGTGGTGGATGACATAAACTACTTTTAATAATTATTAGGTGGCATTTTTTACCTCGTACAACATGACACGAGTGCCAAGTCAACCATAGAAAATAAATAGAGACTATTTTGGGTGAAAAAGTAAATGAACCCTACAAGACTGTGTTACCAACTAGTTTCAAGGAACTTTAAGTAGCTGGAAACGGAGGGGATACAAGCCATGACATGGAATCATGAATGACATATTCACAACTCGACAAAGTTATAACTAAAAACCTAGTATAAACGGATAGAGCTAGGTCTAGTATTTCTCTTGCATTATTTATGTCTCTCTCAAACCTTAGCAAAGTAAGGTAAGATTCTCGTATAAACTAATATGAATGACCTGAAGGAAAGCTATTTTTAACCATCAAATATGTTGGCAACGCATCAAGAAACCTAGTATACATGAATCAGATGCTTTTCACCAAACTTTACAAAATACTGGTGTGCCAAAATTTCTCATATACTCCTCTACTCCAATCTTGAAATGCTTCAGAACATTCCGCCAAAATAATGGAAAAAAGAAAAAGAAACAATGGTCAGCAAAAGCGACCAAAAGGAAAGTCTAAATAAATTAATTTCAGAAAGATTAAAATGCTAGCTTCATATATGATCTTATTAATTTGTATACTTTGCCTTTTTTTTTTTTTGGTTGAAATTGGATAGAGGTTGACGAGAAAATAAATGTCTTAGTTCTGAATTAAAAATTACTTGTACGAATCATACAGACTACAGAGAGCCAACTTGACCAATAGTAAACAGCAACATATATATTTGAATGTCTGAAGTCTGAACATTCTTAGGATAAGTGTTTTTAGAATCAGTTAAGCATACATATTCAAAGCAAAATAAATAGTTGTAGCATATTCAACCAGAATTCATAGAGGTTTGTCTTATAGCAAACTTACTCATACATAACATTGAAATGCCAAATACAAGTACAGATCAACTAAGCAAGTCGCAGATCATGCAGCCCAAATCCCATTTCGTGCAGATTAGGCTGACTTGGCAGCACCCTATAACCATACATGTGGGCTCCTCCATTTGCCATGGCCAATGCGCTCTCATAGTTGCTCGGGTTGTTATCCACATAACCATAAATGGGGTGCTCTTCTTTCATTTCCTGCAAAGGAGTTTAATTAGTTGTTGGTTAGGATCTATTAATTCACAGAGTTTCCTTTAACGATAGATAATTAATTTCAATGAGCATAAACATAGTTTGTAGAATTCCATATAAAGTATTAAATATACTCTTTCTTTGTACTGAGTAAAATTAAACAGTAGCTTCAATCCATTACCAATTGCATAAAAGAATGAGTGCTTCCATGCTAATTATAAATTGGATGCAAATACACAATGAATTATAATACACAGAAATAGTTGACATTACCAAAGCAACTAGATTGTGCGTCAAGGTATTGTATTGTTCCTGAGAGCTCTTCACCTACAATACTTCAACAAATAAGCATCATAATCTGTAAAAGTAATGTTTATAAAACTTCAATTTATGGACCCTTCATGACGTAAAATACTAAAATAGTAGTTGTCCGTGTTATAATTTTAAAGGTACTTTAATGCATAGAACGGATGGACAGAAAAACCCTATTCTGAGTTCTGACATCAACAAATAAACAAAGAACTCTTCTAAAAAAATTTTGATTCGTTGACTGCTTTAAAGATTTACTACGTTCAACCACTGTCACATGTTGACCATTCATAAAGAGCTTAGAAGTGACTGCTGTAATTTCCAGTTTCAGTAATGAAACGTTGACCTTGTGTTACCTTTTTTTTAAAAAAAATAATAATAAAAAAACTTTGAAGGATGAAAAATTATTGTTTCTTTCTTAATAAATTCTGAAATCCTCAGGCCTGAGAAGTACCACTCAATTTCTCTACGTAATATAGGCAGCAGAAAGAGAATATATCCAAAGGTAGAAATCATGCTACCAAGTCTCTTTCATGCAATGTTTTCAATACCCCACTGGCACTCCTACCGGCCAGTGTCAAAATCCGGTATTATCCCGAAATCTCCCAGTATTTCATCTCAAATACCAGATATTGTCTTTTCGATTGCTGTTCCGGTATTACTGGAATTTTCAGGTAATGGATAGGGTATTGCAAACACTGCTTTCAAGTTGCATCTCTTTTTAAGTCTTAAAGGAAGTTCAAAACCCAAAAGAGCATCTGTCAACCCATAATAAAGGAGAAAAGACAAGCGACATATATATAATATAACCTGTTGTATGATGCAGAAGATAAATATCTGAACCAGGTTGGTATACAAGTAATGCTCACGTACGTCTAGGGTTTCTCAAATTTCAGTGAAACATCTGACAAGACTGGTCATTGAGATGGGATTAATCCGTTAGTCATGCAGTGATTCACGTTACATTTCCTCAAGCTAAAGTAGCCCACTGTAAGGATAATGAAGCTAATATATAATTTTCGGATTCCAGAAACCTATGATATGCATGCTACATATGCGATGATAGTGAAATTTTTTTCACTCTGCAATCTGTATGTAAATATAAAAAAGGGGAAAAAGTACGAACTATATATAGACCTTTTAAAGTTTTATCAAGTTCAAAATGAAAGAATATATTTTTAACTAAATAGAGGATTTATTGCTTAATTTTATCTCAATTTAAAACTCCACAATTGGTCAGTTGCCTGCTTATGTTAAACAAAATATAAACAGCATTTGTTTATCTTAATTTAATTTGTTTATACCAAAAATAGAAAAAAAAGACCAAATAAAATGAGAGAAAATATACAATGAATAGCTAGCAGACTTGATAAGTAGAAGATATATTATGGTAAAAAAAAAAAAAAGTAGAAGATATATTACTATATTGTTGAATTGACAACAAAATAATGCATGCAGCATTAACAAGATTTTTCATCTAAAATATTATTATATATCACCGGGTCTGTCCAATTTAACAATTTTATTAAAATTTCCCCAATTTGTAGCTTTTGACAACAAATAAGACACTAATTTCAATTTTTGAAATTGGTAAACTGTGAAAATTATGACCTTGTAGATGAAAGCTATGCACTATAATTGACAAGTCGACCTATAGTTATTGTAGTGTTACATAATGAATCTTATAACATTATATCTTCTGATACAATGAACAACAATATTCAACTTTCAGCATTGAAAATTAATAGCATTTTCTCACTAGTACAGTTATCTGCCATGAAATGTGCATAGAGAAAGTAAATAACAATAAGAAACATATAAATCTTCAGAAAGTATAACAAAAAAAGTTCAAACCATGAAATGCCCTTTTGTAAGGTAAATTGTCGATCATATGAGTATTAAATTTCAGTTTAGATAATTTTGAATGAATCATGTGCAATTAGCAGTGCCACCAGATATAACTGCAAATGAAGATTGGATTATCTATTTTCACAGTATCTGTTGTACCCAATTTGCAAGTCCATACATATATTAGTATCATTGAAAAAACTAATGTACTAGCTACCAGAAAGGTTGATCATAGTACAAAAAAAAAGGAGAAAAAAAATAAAAGGTTATTAGGAAACTTTTAAGCCAGGAATGATAAGAAAAATTCATTTTGAGCTTTCATCAAGAAATGTTTAATATTATGGTTGGCATTTAAACCTGTCTAATCTTATGTTCCTTATCATTTGCACTATACTAGAAAGTGAATCTTTAGTACAGTATAATGATCAAAAAAAATTTCTATTCATTGTAAAATCAATGACCCTTTATCTTTAGTATAGTATAACCAGCACCATGCCAATTGGAATTCATATATCACTCTAACACTGAAGACTTGACCAATGTTATCAAAAGATAGACACTATATACATGATAAATTGTACTTCAATGTAAGCCACAATCGAAGTCGAATTTATACTTAACTATATATATACATCATTCTTTCTATAATACTTCATGTCTTCAAGTTCTATTTTATGGGAGTTTCCTCGTATGTATTTACGATTTAATTAGGATTTGAGATATCTTGAATAATGTATCCGATTTAAATATTTTCAATTCAAGCCTCCTAGCGAATGCATAACATATTAGTAAGGCACTTTTAAGCCATCCGCCAAGTCATTATTTTGTGACCACTCGTTAATTAGCGTAAGATACTCTTGGAAGCTTAGAATATTTAGTCTAGATAACACCTTGTTCGTACATTTGACCTTTCAACGTTTTTAATTTAAACACCGATACCAATTTTTACCATATTTATTTCTTCTGTTCATCAAATATATATATATAAAAACAATTTGAAGGAAAGCTTTTAGTACTATTTACTATCTTGTATATGAGTGATGAAGGATATTTCCTTATTCTTGTTGATAAAAAAAATAATATTATTACCTTCTTCTTGTAGGTGTCCGTCTGTGTTTGAATGTATGAGAACTGCAATGCAAGCAAAATAAGATTTATTAGACCACACATAAGTTAATCAAGAACTTCACAAACAGGAAAACAATGTGCGCGCATGGACATAAACACAAATCAGCCTAGTCAGCTGAAGAACCAGAAAGCAATTTTTTTAGCTCATAGGCGGGGGTTCCTCTATTTGTAATTCACAAAAGATTGGAGTTTTGAAGTAATAGAATGTTAATAAACGAAAGCTTTTATTGAATAAATTTGTTATTGAAAAATAACATGGCAGTGAAATTAATTCATAAGCAACATAATCTTCAATAAAATTTCATAAAATACATAATGCTTGGTTTAAGCATTAAGGCCTTCTAAATAATTCTCAATGATCTTTAGAAAAATTAATGTTTATGTTTTAGTTTATTCTTACTTTACGATTACGGACAGTTGTTAGAGACTGGTCTAAATCTGTCTCAAGGTCCCGCAATTTATCCATGTCAAGCCCCTCTAATTCTGCACCAGTGCGCTGCCTGCAAAATTTTCAGATAATTAATTCATTCTTACAATCAAAACCAGCTTGGAAAAAATTAACAACTCTACGATCCTTACCTTATTTGCTTGCGAAGGTCGTCGTTGACTTGCTTAAGTTGTCTTAATGTGTTTTGCATTTTCTAAAAGAATTATAAGACAAAAACATGTAAGTGATTCCTTAGAAAGAAAAAAAGATTAGTGTAGAATGAAAGATGTGAGTAAAGAACAGTTGGTTTTCTTAGCGACACAAAAGAGTTAGGGTTCTATTAATAATACCTCATACTGTGTGCTCCAGAGATCTGTCTGTGTGACTTGCTGATAGCGATCATACATACTCTTGATGCTGCCAGAAAAAAATGAAAATAAATTTGCAATGAGACAACATGAAATAAAGGAATTAGAACAAAATTTTGTTTCAGATCTTGGGTCAAAAGTAAGCATTTCCAATCTCCTTCTAGGGTTTTCCATATCTCCGTTTCTCCACACATACTTTCTGTCTTTTCTTAGCAATTTAGTACAAAATAAGGAGATCTAACCAAATCCCATATCTTGCACTCTCTTAGTCCGGGTACCAGCTTGCCTCTGCATTTTTGATACACAATTAATTAACTAAAGAGAAAGTTGTCAAAGAGAGACTCACTCAGTGGAGGGGCTGCAATACTCATAGTGCTTGTTGGTGTTAGAGAACATTATGATGGAGATCTGTGCATCGCAAAGCACTGTGAGTTCACGAGCCTTCTTCAGTATCCCCGACCGGCGCTTCGAGTATGTCACTTGCCGGCTCGTCGTGTTCTCAATCTTCTTTATCTCTATCTTGCCCCTCCCCATTTGCAACTGCTTTGATTTTTTCTTCTCTTTTGCTCTTTGTTAAGGTGTAGGTGAAACAATGGAGGCGAGATTTGATGGTTTGGATCAAGAGAGGGGAAAGGAGTTCTATAAAGCGTGGGAGAGTTGATGTTGGAAGATAGTGAGAGAGTATAGCTAGACGTGGCCTAAAATAATTTTGTGTTCTTTTATATTGGCATGAATGACCTACATAAAAAATAATTAAATTAAATTAAATTGGCACGATTGACGAATAGTCACTAATTTAAGTTAAGGAATATTTTCCAATTAATTTGGCAAAAAAGTATCGAATAGTAGTTAAAATAGCGTTGTTACGTTAAAATAACTTTTGGAATCCTTGGAATAAGGTCTTTTTCGGAATTGCTAATTCTAGAGGTTGCCAAACACATTTAAAACAAGCGGAATAGCTTATTCGGACTCTTGTTCTTGTTCCAACAAAATATTAGAACTAGATTGGAACAAACTAACCATTCAACAACATATCATTATTTTATATTTTTTTTCTTGTTCTTATTCTTAACTAACCATCCAAACAACATCTCTTAATTTATGAATAATCAATTCTTCACCATTTCTTATTCACTACCCTTATTCTTGAACAAGCTATTTTCTTATTCACCACACTTCCAAACACACCCGAGTCTTGCGATCCTGCAAACAAATGGAACAATTGGATATATTCATGGCCATCCACAAGAGCTCCTTGTTTAGTTACATCTTCCTTTATTGAATTGCTTTGCTCTATCATCCATTAATTGAATAGAGAGAAAATTTGTATGTATATATGAAAATTTCGATAAATTGATTTTCACCATAATCTAATGATCTAAAATTTATTTGAGCCATTTAATTTCATAAAAAAAATCCAGATTATGTCTCTTCAAATAACATATAATATGTATATAATTTGAATTCGAGAATTAAAGCGGATATTTTAACTTTATCATAATTTTTTTATGAAAGTTGTAAGATTGAATTAATTCAATATTAGTCAGTGGATATAATTTTTCTTTGGCCAAAATCCAGTTTTTGTCTTTTGTAAATCCTCAAAAAAAAAAAAATCTCCGTGCCACATGGAACAGGTTCACGAAGTTTAAAGTAAATGACTAGATGGGACGGTTAGGGTTGTCTAAAAGGAAGCGGAGTGAAAGAGACTCACCGTATCATGGACAGGAAAGTATTTCCATTTTGGTGAAAGTATTGCTGTGAACTGTAACGTGTGGTGTCTTCTTCCTTTTTAGAATCCTCTTTATCTATTCTCTTTCCATTAAACCTTTTTCTTTCTTCTTTCTCACTTTTCGACATATCTTGCCCGTTGATTTCTTTTTCCCTGAATAATTGGTGCTGACAAAATTAGTTTGAAAAAACAGGTAGCCAAAAAAAAAAAAAAAAAACTGAAATTTTCATTGCTTTTCAGACAGATTGTATTATATTTGGTGTAATTTTATAATTAACTAATCATTCATTTAGCAATTAAAAATTAATATTTTACTACTATTGGCATTTTATTGTGAACAGTTTACTTTTCAAATTGCACTAAATTTGACATGCCATATGTTTAAATAATAAGAAATACATTAATTTTTGGATAGCTTGTTGATAACATTAAGCTAATTCTCCAATTTGATGACATTTACGATAAGTCGATCTTGTTTACATATCGATATATTCCTACCCACAAAATTATAATAAAGATATCGGATATTGAGATCTACTTAATTAGATTAGATAATTATTTTCTTTGATAATTTTGACAATGCTGTTAATTTGAAAAAAATATATATATAACAAAGACATAAGTGTACAACCACATACATTTTTATAAGTGTCAACTTTAATTTGAATGTTATCAGATGTTACGTCAATGGTGTTGATCTATTGTGCCATAATTAAACATGTTGATTTCTAAACTAGCTAAATTTACCTGCAAGGCTAATCTTACTCAATTGTACTTTTACAAGTATACTTTTGGTGCGTCGCAAAATCTGTAAATAATGGATACAATATATATACTGGTATCGTCACTAGTCATGTGAAAGCTTTTAGTCAAAACGGTGTCAAAATCATTTTATTTTTACGTACACCGGTTTTGAATATTATGTAACCTCTTGCAGAATGCATACCAATCTAATACTTTCTATATTGTATGGTATATATGAATATGTGATATTTATAATATTATTTATAATTACTTTTTTTTAAGTTCTAAAGTATTCCCCAAAATGTATTAGCCGTCACCAATCTATTCCAATCATGTAACTGTTGGTCCGATCAGGAACGCACCTAAATAACGTTACACTGTTTAAACCACTAAATATGATGAAATGGGAAGAATGAAACTGGTCATTAGTAACTCACATGCTCTTATGATCTTATCCGGCGGACAAATAGAAGTAATTTAAAGAGCAGTCAAATCTCCGTACTTACCTTAGTAAAAAGCAGAGAAGATAAAATCCTAAGATAGTAGTCACTGTCGCATTGGGGGGCTTATAAATGGGATTTATTTCTCTTTTCGCAGAACATTCTTAAATTGAATTGAACTTGGACATGACCTAACAAAGATGAAGTCATAGCACAAGCAACCCTCTAGAATTATAAAGGTAGAATTCTCTCTAGCTACTACCTTCTCTATTTTACCCTTCCAGAGCTTTTATTCTTGCTCATATTTAGTTTAACTAATAGTGACATAAATTCAAATTCAAACTCAATTACTCAAAGTAGTTAATCTTGGATTTTTGTCAAAGAACCTCTTAGAGGACAGTTATGTCAAATTCTAGAGCACACAACCTTCTTTTTGGTACTTGTGTTGATTGAGTTTGTAATAAGTGACAAAACATAGTTGAGCTTAACTATAGACATGAAAGCGTGAAAGCCTGTGGGCTATAGCTTCAGCCATGAGGTACACCGAAATTCGTGCATGGTGAAAAAAGGTGTACTTCTTTCAACCAAACTTTTATTACGATTCGATGTAGGGATATTTCAGAGAGAAATTTATTTCAACGTAGGGAAAGTAAAATGACCAAATTCCGAGGTAAAATAAGTTTTTATCGTTTAAAGCATAAATTAGGTTATTTATATTTGAGCGTCCATTGTGACTTTTTTTTTTTTGTTTTAAGTCTAAAAATAAATGATTTAGCAAATAAGTCAATTCACTTAATATTTCAAAATCTGCATTTCTCTAATATTACTAGCGAACAATAATCTTACAAATGTCTTTCGTGTGGTGGCTTAGTAATGTACTTTGAGCGAAAGATAGCTAGCTAGTTCGAAATTCAATTCGATGTAATTTATTTATAAACATCTAAATTTGAAATAAGTTGAAAATCTTTCCAATTTACCATAAAAAAAATTAAAAGGTTTAGCTCTTAGTTGAAAGTAATGACAATAACAAATTTAATGCCAGGTAATTAAATTTACCAAACGGTAGCGACACTAATAGTTCTTTATGCCTTTGTAGTTTATGCCTACCCGATATCATTACTCCTAAAAACCAAAAAAAAAAAAAAAAAAATCCATCATAATCTATATTTTATTTAAAAATTAACATTGCATTTCAGCCTTTTTAAAGAACAAAAGTTTTGAATTATGATAATTTTAGAGATAAAAATTCCATCTACTGCATCATGCTTTAAAGGGAAAAAAATATATCACCAATACGGCTAAAATCAAAGCCTGAACTATTCATACATTGCTTTGTGCCGAACCCGCGACTGATGCTTTGTATCATACATCGACTATATATCGTCCTTAATTTGTAAACATTTAAATTTTCAACAAAAAAATTACCACTATATATAGCTGCTCGTATAATGTCCGCAGTCTATAATCAATTTTTTGGGTTTGTTTGGATCGCTTAAGAATAAAATTAAAATTAGTTATTCGGGGTAAAAAAATATTATTTTTAAATGATTAAGAATAAATTTTAGAGATTTAAAATGTTATTTCTAAGTGATCCAATATTCGGAATAAATTTTTATTCCTAGTGTGTTTAGATCATGTTCTTAATACAGATTAAAAAGTTATTAGGACCACCTTTTAATCTGAACTGATAAGATGATCCAAACACAATAGGAAATAAAAATTTATTCTTGATATTGGACCACTTAGAAATAACACTCTAAATTTCCAAAAAAAAAATTATTCTTGATCGTTTTGAAATATATATTTTTTTACACCGAATAATTAATCCTAATTTTATTCTTAGATGATTCAAACACACCTATAAAGTTAGACCTTCTGAACATTATTACATCCACGTACATTAAATTGTGATAGAAAGTCTATATCTAAGTAGAACTCTCCAATTAATTATATTCTAGCAATTGGAGAGGAGCCCAATTTCATTATAGTGAACCTTATAAATCAGTTTATGTAGAAAAGGAGTGCTGATCGGATAAACAAGTAAAGTGGATTAATGCATGCATGACAGATTTTAAACAAAAACTGTATAGCGTGTCGATTTAATAACTCCGAGATGGAAACCAAAATCAATGTCTTATGTTACATTAATTATCCGAGGTCGTATTGCATGTGCTTGTTACTCTCTCCGAGTTTTATATCCCCATGCTTATTCTCTAGCTACCTTTAATTAAATACAGTCGTGACCTTGAACTTGAAATAACATCACAACATAGAGGAACCATGTGATGTACTTCACTAGTTTCTTCTCTCTTTAACTCCTCTTGCTTTTTCTTTTGCATCCGAACCAATTATTTAGAAATGGGTCTCGGTACCGTCTTTGCTCCGTAATGAAAGAATTAATGCAAAAAAGAAGATATACGAGCCCATTGCGTCGAATCATGTGGAAAAAGCATACATGCATTGCATTGTGTTAAAAAAATTGAAGTAGACTAGGTAGCTATAGTAGGTTTCTCTGCATAGCTCTGCTTTGCATTTGGCCATAATATATCTAGGCGCGTGCACAAGTGTTTATATGTTGCCTTTTTTTTTTTTTTTTCTTTCTTCCCATGCTTTATTTTTCTGATGATTATTAACGAAGATTCAAATAATGGATTCACTTTTACCTAGTGGCAGTAAAATGACACGGTAAGGTATTTACGTGTATACCAATTTACTAATAAACGATGTTTTGTCAAAGGAATTGAACAAGAACTTTTAGTGTAAGTTTCTAGAAATTCACATTTCACACAGATTTACAAAAATAAAGCCAAAATGAAGCGCTAATTCAATTCTCCTCGGAAACAAAAATAAAATAAATTCAATTGACAATAAAAAAACGTTATGTTTTGGCACAGCATCCATTATTGATCCTCCAAATTAAAAGTATAACATTAGTTGTCATTTTTTAACTTCAAATGGAATGAGTAGCCTTATTGAACTAGGTGGCATAGTTTATAATTGCCAAAAGTTAATCAAAATAATGAAGTACGATACTTCAATGATCAAAGCAGAATTTTTTTCCAATTAACAGTATATGGCCTCAGAGCGCCTTCAAGCATGCATTTGTATACGACGCAATTAATTACGTACCTACGCTTCAATCATGCTGCTACATGCATGTTGACTAATCCGGTCAAGGACGCGTATACCTTTTTGTTCGTACACTTTTTGTGCATGAATCTGAATATACTTATCGAACATCATTTTGAGAAAAATAATTTAATATCAGCTTAAGAGCCAGGCATGCATAGAAATAGTTGCAAATGATCAAATTTAATTTATCGAAAATTGTACCTTACAGTCCGAGAATCTAAAAAGTAACATTCGCAGATATGAATTTCTGGATATATAAATTGTGACATGAAATATGAAAAGAGGGTCATTTTTTTCATCAATTCATAAATTACCAGCAAGTTTTATTTTCTACCAATGCAGTATACGTCTAATAAGTAATAACAGTCATTTTTACCCACTCCACCAAAAAAATATTGACAAATTGCAATATATATATATATATATATATATTCATATCATATATATATAGTTATCAATTACCAGCAATATTATATATTTTTTTTCCATTACCTGCTTAAGATTACAAAACATCTTGTATCGAGAATATAAGAATGCAAAAGAAAAAAAAATAGAAAATAGTCGTAATGAGTAATATCATTTTTCAGTTTTAGTACTTAATAGAACTCTATGCAAGTTGCAACTTCAATATAAAGAAGTGTCCATATTCCAGAAATTCAAATCATATACATATATACATCATGTTGATCTAACATGCTTTGTTGTAATACTTACATACAAGACAACAAACACTATAATCTAAAATTCTAAATTGATAATTCCAAGTTTCCAACAAGCACCCCGACAAACAAAAAAGGAAAAAATCCTACAAATGACAATTAGTTCTTTTTTATGCATTGGTTACAGTAGCAGTAGCACTTGTTGTTGTTGTTGTTGTTATATTTTTTGGTCAAAGATAATGTGATCTCTCAATTAGTCTGAACTCTGCAGGCTGTGTTTGGCACACGTGGGGACTAGGGACGAATAAGGAACATGGGATAGCCACGCGTCAGTTCTTGTTCGCTATCCAGTTCGCCAAAAACTTGAAACGGAGAACAAGGAGGTTGTTCCCTGTTCGTGAAATTTTGTTTTCTTGTTTGGTTTACGCGAACTACTGCTGTTCGCGAACAGCTTGTTTACCGACCCTGCCAAACACGCTCGTGAATAAAGCATGTAATCGAGGGTGAATCAGGCCCGCCCCGAGTAGATGTTACTGAGACTGGGCTCTCGCATATAAATTCATGCATTTATTCTTGGGATTCACAAGGCCTGGATCCATCAAGCCCGTTTTGTACTTATTAGGAGCCCATTCTGCGCTTTTAGATTCATTTGGTTTCAACTTTCAAGACAGGACAAAGCGTTTTTTGCTTTTTGGACAAAGTGGTCTTTGGGTCCCAAGGAATCTATTTTATTATTTTTTATATACGTACAGCTTAATGTCTTGAAAAGAAGAAGAGTTTATCCTAGCAACATTGTTCGTTCTTCCACTTCTCAGCCGCTGTTAAGTTTTTCTAAAAAGTATTGTTTGTTGACTTGTTATGATTTTTCATTTTATTGAGCTTCAATTGACCCATTGTAAAAGGACTATTTGCATTGTAAGTCTTAAATGTTTGGATCATGGGCAAATAATACTAGTTATTTTACGGGCAACGGGTTGAATTTTTTTTTTAAATAATATACTTTCAATCATTATTTCTATCAGGAAATTAACTTAAGACGCAAATAATATTTTTTTAAATGCTAAAGACGTGTATAATTTGGTGAATTATGATTAAGAACATGATACATTGCATTACCTTAAAAATACTACATCTCAGATATATCAAATAAATATCT
Organism: Rhynchospora breviuscula; assembly: GCA_027562975.1. NCBI lineage: Eukaryota > Viridiplantae > Streptophyta > Magnoliopsida > Poales > Cyperaceae > Rhynchospora > Rhynchospora breviuscula. Next base: position 12,582,868 of record CM050400.1, on the reverse strand, counting down.
CTTCCGATGGTAAGAGAAACAAGACCACTGACGAAACTAGAGTTTTACCACAAAAGGGACAAATTAAATTATTCACATTTAATTAGAAAGATAATTTTTTTCTAATAATAAAAGAAAATACACATAGAAATTGTGTAATTTTGAGCACACGACACAAAAAGCCCTCTTTAGCTAGCCACCCCTGTGGGTTTGCTCTTGAGCAAGACTGTATAATTCAACTAATCAAGTTAACAAAAGAGAAAAATAAATTCAGTCGACTAATTAAGAATATAAATGATATGGCATGACTAAAAATCTTGGAGGCTAAATTCTCTTTTATATGTATTATATACTACAGCTGCTTTTCGAGCATTGCTCCGTAAAATAAGAAGTATCATGAAGAAAAATTATAATTTGAAATAAGGTAGTTTCTATTTAACAAATTAAAATGTTAAAGGCTTCTTGAAGGAAGTATTCCTCACACGATAATTTGTGTTATCAAGTTTTACCATTATGACATGCAAAATTGTATTATTTGAAACATATCTTTCAGTTTTGATTATTCTCCAAAAAATTAAACCTTTCAGTTTTGATAATTTTATATCTTCAAAATGTGACCCCAGTAGGTATAAAATTAAGATGAATATATATAAAAAAAAATGCGATGCAAGGAGTTTAGGTAATATTAGATGTATTAATGATTTAGCAAAAGATATGTTTGCGTGTGATTGAAGTTATATAGAAGATTTTATCTCCTAATTTTTTTTTAATTTCCACCTAACTTCTTCAAAATTATTTTCATGAAGAATTTAAAACTATTTAGAGAAAACTAGTCCCTTTTAGAAACATAAATAATGTTTATGCAATTCATTTTTAAATCATGCTTAAAAACATAGTTCTAATGTACATTAATCGGAGTTAATGTAGTATATATTTTCATGGGTAAAAAAAAATAAAGAATTTAAAGAGAAATGGTAAAAGTATATAATGCCCCAGTACCTAACCGCTCATTTTAATGGATCCGGATCCTGTGTCGCGCGGCACAGCGTGTAGCGCAGGATCCGGACCGTCCGATCAGATCTTGACGGTTCACTTTTTTCGGGCCTTACAATCTGGTTACATGCACGGGGATCTCTCATCCATCCAGATTTGATTGGACGGTCATGTGCTACGCTACACGCTGTGCCGCGCGACACAAGATTTGGATTCCTCGTTTTACCTAGCACCAATGATAAATGGGAAGGGGGAGACAATGTGAGTAATGGTGAGTTAAATTGGCGGTTGGGGCGGAAGGAGTATGGACGGAGGTCGTACTGATAAGATATTTTAAAGACTTGATGGGTATAATGTATATGTGACATAGAAAAAGAGGTGAAAGGTGTTATGATATTAAGCCTTTTTTGTTTTGACAAAAGCTATAAATTAAAACCATCAATCAAATTATGAACAAGGCAGGGAAAATCTCATCTTAATACAAAATTTACAGTGGATCGTTGAACTATGAAAAAAAAGTTCACGGACCGGATTAAATGATTTAGATCAACTGCGACAATTATGGGTCTTTATCTAATTTTTAAAAAAAGTTGAAACAAAATTCAGGAACTAAAGAACCAGCTCTTGCTCTAGTGGCAAAGAGCAATGCATCTTGAGTGAAAGGTCTCATAAGGTCGCAGGTTCATAATCTGGTTGGAAGTTTTTCATAGATATTTAATTTAAAAATAAATTAGGTGACTTAGACCCCTAATTTATCTTTAAAAAAAAAATCAGGAACTAATTAACTCACTGCATTCATTAGCAGAAACCAAAACTTGATCTAAAAAATAAATAATTTCTATATTAGTAGTGCTTCAGGCTTTGGAGAACATTCTGTTGCAAAGTATTTTAGAGTGCTATATCTTTCTTACCTCTCCAATAATAAGTCGTTACCTCGCTAATTTTGACCTGAAAGTACAGTTCAAATATTCAAATAAAGAAGTGAATAGCCACCAAATTAATTCCTTCATGGAGTTTCGCCTGAAAGAGCAATTATGAAATCTTACGTTGTGATCTACTTTAGAAAAGGGAAATTTTGGTGTCCATCCATTTGTAACTAGTGGTCACTTGAAGATGTCGGTGGTATTGCACTTCACAATGGAGGTTAAATTCTGTGCAGTGTTTTCTTTGTAGAGATCCGTGTAGTTTTTAATTGTTTAAATTTTTAATGGGTGTCATTTATGTTTTATATATTATCACATTTATTTTTATAATATCGATATGAAATACTTTATTTACAAAGCAATATATATGAAGAAAAATTTTAAATGATTAAAATATATTACTTAATAGGGGATATAGATTCTGAAACTAAAACATTAAATAGGTCTCAAGAGATTTGAGAACTAAAGAAAATGCATGAGAGGATGTTGGAAAGAAACCCATAAGTTGGTCTACGTCGGCAATATTGATTTGCAACTTAGAAGGGTTGAGAACTAACAGACTTTGTGATCCAAGTAACTAGCTTTAAAAAAAATGAGAGAATTACGAACGCTGGTTTTTAGACGAACCAATCTCTTTATAAAATATTTTAGAAGGAAATTGATAAGTACATTTATAAATATTTTTCTATCATATATTTAAATTTTACAAGTATTATGATTACTATAGGATCGATATATCAAAATACAGAGCTAGAAAAACTTCATGGAGCGGACTGATTTATAAATTTTAAGGTGAAGGGGCAAATTCACTATTTAAACATAATTTTATTAAAATTAAGTTAAAATTTAAGGAATTTCACATCACATGGGACGAAGCCTATTCTAGCCCAGCCTGCCTCCGCCAAATGACAAAGGGCTTGTTTGGTAGTGTCAAGTTTAGCTTGATTTTCGGGTCAACGAGCTAACCTATGAACCTTGCATTGCCAAACAATTTTGGGGTCAACAAGATCAACACTAACTTTCTAATTTAGCAATTTTGTATTTGAGTGTTCTCCAAATACCAAAAAAAAAAAAAAAAGATCGTACCTGAAGAGAAAAATCTTGAGAAGAAATCGCTGCCACTTTCAAATTTCAAAATTTCAAAATTTCAAAATTTCAAATTTCAAAATTTCAAAATTTCAAATTTCAAAATTTCAAAATTTCAAATTTCAAAATTTCAAATTTCAATTTTCAATTTTCAAAATTTCAAATTTCAAATTTCAAATTTCAAAATTCAAAATTTCAAATTTCAAACTTTCAAAATTTCAAATTTCAAATTTCAAATTTTCAAAATTTCAAATTTCAAAATTTCAAAATTTCATATTTCAAATTTCAAAATTCAAATTTTCAAATTTCGAATTTTCAAATTTCAAAATTTTCAAATTTTCAAATTTCAAAATTTCAAATTTTAAATTTTCAAAATTTCAAGATTCAAATTCTAAAATGTTGAGATTAAAATGAATGTTATAAGTGAATGCATTCACTTTGATCGCTAACTTTAAACTATCATGCCAAACAACAATTACTAACTTTAAGTTAGTACTAACTTTTATTAACTTTAATCTCAAACACTAATCCAAAAATACTAACTTTAACCCTTGATCTCACTAACCTTTGATACTGCCAAACGACCCCAAAATGCTTAATCAAGCCTTGTTCACTAATTTTATAATTAAAAAAAGGCAAAATTGGCTACATACCCCTCTAATCTTCTCTAATTGAATATATACCCCTCAAATATTTAAAATCGGATATATACCCCTGTAATCTTCTTATTTTTGTTTATTTATCCTTATCCATAATTTTAATAATAATTGAAATATAAAAAATCAAAATTTATTATTGGTGACTAAATTACCCTCCCTCCTCACCTTTCTGTCTCACGTTTCATATTGCCAACCTCTTTTTTTTTCTTTATGAAATCAACATTAATTAAAATCTACCTCTATCGCCATTTACTCATATTTGTTCTAGCAACTAAGGACTTCTCTTGAGTTTTTTTTTTTTTTTTTGAAGATAAATTGGAGGTCAAGCCTCCCAACTTATTTTTAAATTAAATGTCTATAAAGACCTTCCAGTCAGGTTTCGAACCTGCGACATCTCACTTGAGATACATTGATCTTTGCCACTAGACCAAGAGCTGGTTCTGGACTTCTCTTGAGTTGATATGAATGTTTGCTTATTCTTTGTGCATATTGGTTATACTTCATACCGGTACATCAATTTCACCTCCTAGACCGGTACATTTCCTTCTATAATTTTATAACGTCTTTAATGAACAATGCTAAGAATGTGAAAAAGAATTGTAGATTGTTTCGTTCCTTTATCAGAGACAACCCAGCTGCATCAAATTTCACCTCCTAAATTTCACTAGGGACATATCCATTGTTTTATTCAGAGGTTGTGGATTCTTGAAATATGCAAAGATGGATCTTAGATCAAATGTTCAAACATTTTCTAATGTCCTCGCTTTCAATATAAATTATTTCAATGCTGAAATTGAATAAAATTTAAATTATTTCTAATGCCCTCGCTTTCAATATAAATTATTTCAATGCTGAAATTGAATAAAATATCTAACAATATATTAGAGGATAACTATGCATCTTTCTAAAATTATGAAGTTCTAGAACAAAGAGATACAGGCCATAGAGGTACAAGAGCGATTTTTTATTCTGGTGATTTCAAAGAAGAAAAGAGGTGGCGAATATGGAAAAAACGGGAGATAGTGGGTTTAGGGAGGAGGGTAATTTAGTCATGAATTAAAAATTTTGATTTAATTAACATTAAAATTATGAATAAGGATAAATATACAAAAATGAGAAGATTAGAAGGGTATACACCTGATTTTAAAGAATTGAGGGGTATATAATCAATTAGTGAAGGTTAGAGAGGTATGTAACCTTTATGATCAATTTATGTCAACCTTTTTTTTTATGAATCTTTGAAATTTTAGCCAAAGCTGAGGACAGATAAATGTCATATATGCATTAGTCTGCTACAAAATTAGGGGAAAAAAGTGTAAATGGTAGGAACAAATTTCATTTAATGATTTAGATACGCATGTAGTTAACTAAAGCGGCAGCGGCATCTGATCCTGCAGTGCAGATCTGGGTTTCGACCGTACTGCCGTGTAGGCCCCGCTGCCAGCTCATGTGTCATAATCGGATCTTCTGCGGCGGATACTTAATTGCATACTATGTTGCTTCTGACAAAATTCCTGGAATTTAAAAGATTTTGTCATGAAAACAACTTTCATGACCTTTGGCGATTCTTACAAGAGAAGAACAAGAACTCAAGAAGTGATATAATTAATGCTTTAGGCCCCGTTTGTTTGTGACTTAAAGGGTGCATAACTTAAAAGTCACCAAACACCTCTTACATAAGAAGCCTTAAGAGTGCATAACTTATGCAACTTAAATAGGTCGCATAAGTTATGCACCGGTCTCCTTTTAATTTTTTTTCCAACAATACCCATTAGAAATAATTAATAATAATATTTAATAAGTAACAATAATTATTAAAAAATCATAATTAATAAAAAAGATTAATTATTATAATTATTAAATAGTAAAATTTAACAAGTAATATTAATTATTAATAATAATGATTTATTAATAATAATAATAATAATAATAATAATTAAAAAATAATTAATCAATAATAATTTTTTATTATTAATATAATCAATAATATTTAATTAAAAATAATTATTAATATTTCATAATAATAAAAATGATTTATTATCATCATTAATAATTAATTTTTATAATAATTAATCATTAACAAATAATTAATATTAATTCATAAATAATAATATTAAATAAGTAACAATAATTATTTAAAAATCATAATTAATAATAAAGATTAATTATTATAATTAATAATTAAATAATAATAATTAATAATATTTAACAACTAATATTAATTGTTAATAATAATGATTTAAGAATAATAATTAATTAAAAATAATTAATTTTTATAATAATTAATAATTGACAATAATTAGGTCACAACGTATAATACTAATTCAAATTTAAGGACATTTTAGTCTTTTGACATGAATATATGCATGCATTAAGTTACTCATCCTTATTACACAATCAAACATTCATTACGTAACAATACATAAACACTTAGGCATCCTTAACTTATGCAATCCTTACTACACAACCAAACGCCCCCTTATAACTTAACCCATTTGTAGGAACATGAGTAACATGTAGATTATGTTATTTGAAATAAAGTTGTGCTTCAAGTGGAAAAGACATGCAAGTACAATTTGCTCTTTCATTTAAGGAAAAAACAAAATAATAATGTGCACCATGGTGTCCTTTAAAAACCAAAAAGGGAATCCAAGAGAAATTTGCTAGTACGTACAAGTACCTCTTTCATCAAAGAAAGAGTTCAACGGTTCAAAACGTGGATTAAGTTGAAAATTAGTTTAATTTCTGGACGAGTCTAAAAAAAGCATTTCAGCTGGTGAATTCCTGGTGAATATCACTCTTATGGTAACTATAGTCGTACTAGATATTTTACACAATCCTCTCCGTTCCTATCTAAAAGGACATATCCATTAATAACAAAAAACCCCGGTATTTACCACCGCCTGATATCTTCCGACATTACAAAAACTGGAGACGATTGGATTATTTCTATATTTGCGCTTCTCTTCGAGAATCGCGCGCTGTCCCTCTCCTCCCAGTCGCCTTAAAAGGCAGAAGCCCGATCTGACTCTGACACAACCAAACAACAATGGCGGGTTTCAGCCGAAGCGCCAGAGGTGGGAAGCGCTCCTTCTCCGCCTCTTCTTCTTCTTCGAACCCTTACGCGTACTACCTCACCACCGCCATTTTCGTCGTCATATGCATCGCCGGAGCCTGGCTTCTCGGCTCCTTCTCGATCTTTCCCTCCGGCGCCACCTCATCTGGTGCTCATAGCCTCGTCGCTCATGTCTCCGTCTCCGAATCCTCGCTTCCTCAGTCGGATCCGCCGCCGACGATGGAGGATACGCAAGGGGAGCTGCCGGAGGAGACGATAAAGCAGGTCGAGGAGGAGATGGTGAAGGATCCGGTGAGTGATGGAGGTGAGAGTAGTGGTGGAGAGGAGATCGATCCGGAGAGGAAGAAGGAGGAGGTTGAAGTGGAGGTGCTACAAGCCGACCGCCACCCCAAGGAGTTGCAAGAAGAGGTGTCGTCTGAGGAAGAGGAGAAGCACAATGAAGGTTCGGATAAGGGAGGTGAAACAGGTAATTTGCTTTCTTTCATTCTTGTTTTCTGTTAAAAGATGAAATCTTGAGGTATATTATGATCGTCAACCCCAATTTATCAACTTTATTCTTACGTGGAGCCAGAATTTGCCTGAGCTGCATTGATATGTTGTTGCATTTAGTTTTCAAAAGGAATTCATGCCTCTAGGTTTTTAAGTAATCATTCATGTTATCTGTTAATTTTTCATGTATCAACTTGTGATATCCTCCAACCCAATGCACAGTTGAAGGTTGGTTACTGAGGGTCTATAATCAAGTTGGGAATTTTTTTTGAATATAAGATTTGATTTAGCATCGATCAATTATTTACTATATAGTTTGACATACAAGAAAAGGTCTTCAGTCTCAAAACCTCAGTTCTGTAGGGATCAAACCCTGGCAAATTGACGAGGAAAAAAGGATCTTCAATCTCTATTCTTTGTGAAAAACACTTTCTTCTTTTTCATTAGTTTTCATTTAATTTCTTTCCATTTACCTTTTTTCATTCTATGTGTTAGTTGGGATTTAACTGTTGCCCCCGAAAATGTGATTAATATTTCAAATGTCGATTCCCTCATCTTCATTACCTCATTTGTCAGATGGAGGTGAAAATCACCAAGAAGAAGAAACCGAACAAGTAAATAAATCTGATCAACATCCTGACCAAGAGCATGAGCAAGAAGTGAAGCTGAAGCAGAAGCAGAGGGAGGAGAGCAGCCTCGATGGTGGCATGGAGGAGGAGCAGAAGCATCATGATGAGGCCCAGCAGGAACATGACGAGCAGCAACCGACCGATGATGAAAGGCGGCAAGATACAGAGGCAACAGAGAACAGCGAGTCCAGGGCGGAAGAGAAACCAACCGAAAACGAAGGACAGACGAGTGAGATGATAGAACAGGTTCTTGCTTTTTATGCTTGTTATGATTCTAATTAGTTAACTTTGCCGATTTCACTATTTTTGGGATTTTCGATACAATATTACCAACTTTTGAAGTCTGGTAAAAAGTATCAGAGGAGATAGGAGGAAGAGACAATGGAGGATAAGAAAAAGTAGCTCAATAATTCATTCAGCTTAAGCAAAATATGATAACTCTTTCTTATATATTGCGAGTTTTACTTCTCAAATTGAATAAATTGGGTAAATTGCAAAATCAAGTTACACTCTGACAAGGATGGACATTAGTTTGCAGTGTCGTAGACTCTTTCTATTTCATTGCTTTTGGCAGTCCACCTGTCTCTGTTTAACCTTCTTTGTCAACATTAAATCTGATAATGTCGGTCCCACTTGTCAGTGAGTTCCTTTTTCTTATGAGATTCAAATCTCAGCTCACAAACAGCACAATTTCAAAAAGGTGGGCTCATCCTCTTCTTTTTCTTGTCTTTTCTACCTTTTGACTAACTAAAAATTGGCAATTCAACAGCTACACGCCTACACCCAAATTGAGTTTTTCTGCATAACTAAGGTGTTTAGGCTTTCATTTTATGCTGTTCATTGTTGGGGGTGCATGATTTAGATCTTTGAACAGGTATCATGTGATGTGTTACTTGAAAACTATTTCCCAAGAAAATAATAAATTTGGTATATAGTGAGACGGTAATATTGTTTACTTTCTTCTTTTTACTATCCAGGAGTAAATTTTTCTTTATGAGAGGCTAGTAACTATGTCTTATGTTTTCTCAGAAGGAAAATTAAAAGGAAACTAACTCCATCTTTGATTTAAAAAAAAAGGTAACTAAAATATCTAGCATGTTTCCTAATATGCCAATCTTCTAAAATAAAATAGGTGTCTTCTGAAAACCAGAAGGACAACGAGGAGGAGAGAAAAGATGAAACCATTAGGGACAACCAACAACAACCTGAATTGCAAACCGAAACCGAAGAAACCAATGAAAGCAGCTCAGCTGAACAGACCCATACCATTGATGAAGAGAGAAAGGAGGTTGATGGTGAAACCTATGGGGAGAAGAGGCCTTGGGCCACACAGGCTGACCAATCTGACAAGGAAAAAGAGAGGCGGGCCGATCGTGGTGAAGGAGAGAGATTGCAATCTGATGGTGGAGAGCACCCTGAGGAGTATGATTGGAAGCTATGCAATGCCACCGCAGGGCCAGACTACATCCCATGTTTAGATAACTTGAAGGCAATTAAGAAGCTACGGCCAGAAAATTACCGGCATTATGAGCATAGGGAACGGCATTGCCCCGAAGAGGCCCCAACTTGTCTTGTTCCTCTACCAAAGGGGTACAAGAGGTCTATTGAGTGGCCTAAGAGTAGAGATAGGGTCAGTTTTTTTTTTTTTCATTTCTTTTCCGTTTTCTTTTGGAATTAATGAAATTTTTCTATCTTGGTTTCTAAATTGGTTACTGGTGTCTGTTTCTTGGTTTGCAGATTTGGTACGACAATGTGCCTCATACAAAGCTTGCGGAGGTTAAGGGACACCAGAACTGGGTTAAGGTCTCAGGGCAGCACCTGACTTTCCCAGGAGGTGGCACACAATTCATACATGGTGCTTTGCATTACATTGATTACCTTCAAGAGGTAGTTTTCAATCCAGACAACCACTTGATTAGAGAACTCTCTGCCTATTCCTGCCAATTCTTTCTTTCCAATTAATTGCTCAAACCTAATTATTGATCTCCTTATTTCTTGCTGTGTTTTTTAGTCTGTCAAAGGAATTGCATGGGGAAAGCACACGAGAGTGGTACTAGATGTTGGGTGTGGGGTTGCCAGCTTTGGTGGGTACCTGTTTGAGAGAGATGTTCTGACAATGTCATTTGCTCCCAAGGATGAGCATGAGGCACAGGTACAGTTGGCACTTGAGCGGGGCATTCCAGCCATTTCAGCTGTCATGGGGGCCCACCGCCTCCAATTTCCTGGAAATGTGTTCGATATTGTCCATTGTGCTAGGTGCCGTGTCCCTTGGCACGTTGATGGTAATTGCTTATCTATCAGTGATGTCTTTTTTGAATTGTGTTTTGAGTCTTGACAGTACTACGTAGTTGAATGATTGACCTGTTTTAATTGGAATGAGAAATTTATTGGTACTAGTACATAAATGATTATCCTATTAATTATTAAACCCTAAATAGAGATAATTATAAAATGCCGCTATTCTACAATCTGCTAGTTTCTTTGTGCTAGACGATAATATGTGCATCTTTGAGTTCACAAGCCATAGATTGCCACTAATTTGATTTTAATTCCATAAAGGGGCCATTTTAAATTGGATACTATTCAAAATGCCATTGCCACCTGATTAGATAGTGAAATGATACAGGTGGCAGGCTCCTGTTAGAACTGAACCGTGTGCTTCGCCCTGGGGGATACTTTGTATGGTCTGCAACTCCTGTCTATCAAAAGCTGGAGGAAGATGTTGAGATTTGGAAGGGTAATTTCTACTGGACTTCTATACTTGCTAACATTATTGGATGTAATTTAGGAGCAATGGATGTATATTTTCTTAATTATTCTGCATATAATGTGCAGCCATGAAATCTCTTACAAGATCAATGTGCTGGGATCTTGTTACAATCAAGAAGGACAAGATCAATGGCATTGGTGCAGCGTTCTTCCGCAAACCACTTTCGAATGATTGCTACAATGAGAGGCGGCATCGCAGCCCTCCAATGTGTGAAGAAAATGATGACCCAAATGCTGCTTGGTACAAACTTTTGACTTGCTAATAAAACCATGAACCCAAAATCCTGTCATGCTTCTACTATTTCTACAAGTGATCTAAACCTTCCTTCACTGCTGCAAAATTATTCAATTGGCCAATGAAATGGTCCTTTTTCCGGTCAACATAACCAAAGAGTACTTTTATGGAGAAAGCATCTTTTACTTATCAGTGATAATGTTCCTTTGCAGAATAAAGTTTCTTTGTTATCAATCACAGTTATTTATTCTTAGAACTTAATATCAGATGAATATATTTCTTTTTGTAGGTACATCCCTTTGAAGACCTGCATGCATAAGATACCAACAAACGAGTCAGATAGGGGCTCCAACTGGCCACAAGACTGGCCCCGTCGGCTTCAGGACCCACCTTACTGGTTAAGCAACTCTCAAGCTGGCATCTATGGTAAACCAGTTAAGGAAGATTTCCTGACTGACACAGAACACTGGAAGAATGTGGTCACAAAGTCATATCTCTCTGGCTTTGGCATCAACTGGGGACGCGTCAGAAATGTTATGGACATGCGAGCAGTCTATGGAGGGTAACCATAAATTCAATTTTATACAAATGTATTCTTAAAAAAGATGAAACTTTGCATCTTTATTTACCCATGGGTTTTGAATTCCTTTAGATTTGCGGCTGCATTAAGAGATCAGAAGGTGTGGGTTATGAATGTGGTGAACACTGACGCTCCAGATACGTTGCCAATAATATACGAAAGGGGGCTCTTTGGTATGTACCATGACTGGTGCGAGTCATTCAGCACCTATCCTAGAACATATGACCTTTTGCATGCGGATCGCTTGTTTTCAAGGGTTAGAGAAAGGTAAAATGGATTTCTCTCTACTGTCTTTTGTATATAATGTTTGTAGCTTTACTAATGAAAAATCTGGACATTTCAGGTGTCCAATTCTAACTGTGGTAGTAGAAGCAGACCGAATAGTGAGGCCAGGTGGCAAAATCATAGTGCGTGACGATCCTTCAACTGTTAGCGAAGTAGAAACTTTGTTGAAATCATTGCACTGGGAGGTCCAATTGACCTTCTCCAAGGGTCAGGAAGGGATGCTTTCTGCCGAAAAGTCTGATTGGCGGCCTGAAACTTTTGTTTTTTAGTTTGGGCAATTAATTATTAATTATTATTTTATTGGGTTATTGTGTTAGATTATTCATTTTTTCTGTTTCTGCTATTTACCCATCTTTTAAAATTTTGGAGTAATCAATATGTAGAAGTAGCTCACATCTTGCAGTGAGATATATAGAAATCGTAAATAGGTTTGTGTAGAATATATGTATGAATATTGTAATTTATCATTCTAACATTTTTAATTAATAAGATCTGAAATTAGTGATTGTTAACAGTTGTTTAATATCTACTTAAAATTTATTTTGTCAGTGTAAGCGACTCCTGTAACATTTGTTTATTATACGCTTAATTCTAGCAAGTTTTATATTCGTTACCTGATGTTTTATGACATTATCATAGGTTATGGCTTGCTTGTCCACTTCAATATTATTTCTATTGAATAGTACGATCCACATTTTATCTGCTTAGCATGTGTATAGGTATTTTCGAATTGTTAATATTAATCTTTGTCAGGACAGCTACTGCAGTATTAACCTTATTTTTGGAGTTCAATAGTAATGTAAACAATATAGTCACTAGACAGTTCAATACCCGTACAAATTATGCGAGGACAAAACAGTCACAGTCAGCAAAATAAGGAGGAAAAATATAAAAAAGGCCAAATTATGCAATTAAAGACGATTCGTTTGATTTGAACTGAAAATATCCACAGAATAAAGCAAACAAAATATAATAAGATAGTCAAAAAGGTCAAAACAAGTCAAATGGGACCCATGTACACTGAGACAGCGTGAAACGCACTTCAAGCAGCAGCTGCAGCACTAATTACTTTAAGAGACCACATTATCCATGCTAATAATAAAAGATAGTAGAATACTGTACTCCACTCTGCAGCTTCGCTGTAATGTAATCAACATGTTTTGTAGAACAAATCATATCAATCTGGCAAAATGGTCCAAGCAATTAACCATCTGTCTCCACTGGCTCCCCATTTCTTTCCTCTTGACTCCCCTGCTTAAGTTAATCATAACATGAACTTTGAATTAATGCAAAACAGGTCCAGTGGGACCCACTTCTGTTTCTGGAGGGAAATATTTTTTGAGAGCACTTTGTGGTGGGTAACTGCCACCTGGCCAATTTTATTCTGGAAATGGGATTTATGTTTAGCAAAATAATTTGTAATTTACACAAAACTAATTAACGATGACTAAAATAAGATTAAAAAAATGAAGATGAAGGATGAAAACATGCTTATGCTGTGATGTATATTCTTTGGCCTATTAGGAAAATTTTTAAAGCTTTTGAAATTTTTTTTTTTATATCGCTGATGTAACTTCCTCTCACTATTTCCCATTATAATTTTAAGAGCTATTTTTAGCTTTTAGGTTCACATTTATTCACGCCATGTTCTATGCTATCTGTTCACAATGAAAACTCATTATAATAGTACTCATTACCCAATTAAAAAGCTCAATATAATACTGGACATCAGAAAAAAACAAGACAGGCAGAGCTCCACTTAAAAATTTCCCTTGTTTCTTTCCTCCTTTATGGCAACATGAAGCAAATTGCTTTCACTTGTCCCTCAGACATGGCTGCCATTTTCACGCATGAATAAAATAATCTCTTTGATGTTTATCCTATCAATTCCATTTACAAAACATAAACTATCCCCTTTGTAGGCTGACAACATAGAATCCAAGTAACTTCCTTTCAAGTCTAACATGACTATCTATACATACTCATCCAAACTCCTACTTCTCCTCTCCTTCACCTTCTTCAACTATTGCATTGCATGCCACCGCACCGACCGATCAGCCCTACACGCATTCAAGGCCAGCATCACCACTGACCCATTAGGCCATCTAAAAAAGCTGGGACCACACCACCGACTGCTGTAGAGAATGGGCTGGCATTGCATGTGATCCAGCCACCGGCCGTGTCGTCAACCTAACCCGACCAGGTCTAACGTCTGGTGCTGACTTTGTAACTGATGCCTCATTAGTCGGCATTCTTTCACCAGCGATTGGCTCACTTTCTCATCTACGTGTTCTTGACCTCACCAACTTAAAGCGGCTTACCGGGCCAATACCACCTTCACTTGGGCGCCTCTCGCACCTCACCGACCTCCTACTTTCATCCAATGATCTTTCCGGGAGCATACCAGCATCACTCTCAAGATTACGTCATCTCAGGCGACTCTTTCTCAACTCTAGCCGCCTCTCAGGCCACATCCATTCTTCTATTTTCTCATCCAAGTCACTGATACAACTAGCTCTTTTCGAGAATCAATTGACTGGTGGCATCCCAGAATCCATTGGGAGGCTTGAATTTCTTGAGAAGCTCGATTGTCATGCCAACCTCTTGGCAGGTCCAATTCCAGATAGTATTGGATCACTTCACAGACTGACACATCTTGACTTGTCAGATAACCGGATCAGAGACAGTATCCATCCTCTATTGGGAACCTCACAAGTCTCATAGTCCTTGATCTTTACAAAAATGATCTTACTGGTAGCATTCCTGCTTCCATCTCTGGTATGACTTCCCTCCAATTTTGCCGGCTTTCTTACAATCGCTTAACGGGCAGACTACCTAAATCCATTGGATACCTTCCTAGAATCCAAAAATTTGTTCTTGAAAACAATGCAATAAGTGGGAATATACCAAGTTCAATTGGAGGGCTAACCACACTTTGTGACATATTTTTGGCTAATAACAGGCTCACTGGTAAAATCCCTCCTTCCATTGGCAAATTAAAGAATCTCCAAACTCTAGACCTCGCAAAAAACCGTATCTCAGGTCCAATTCCTCATGAGTTTGCAAACCTTCGTAACCTCCAATCATTAGACCTCTCCTATAATCCGATCAGCTTCACTTCCCTACCAGCATGGTTAGGGGAAATGAGTATCTACAGGCTTATGCTGTCACACACTGGCATCATGGGACCACTTCCTGACTGGCTCCGTTTGGCAAGTTCTATTTCAACTCTGGATCTATCTAATAATCACATCTCTGGCGAGTTACCTTTTTGGATTGGTAACATGACAGGTCTCACTTTTTTAAACCTCTCTCGAAACGCAATCCGTTCAACAATCCCGAATGAGTTCAAGAACTTAGCTATGCTAATGGATCTAGACTTGTCATATAACAACTTATATGGACCGCTCTTGCCAGTGCTAACCAAAGGAGTAAGTGAAGCACTTGGCCAGTACAAAACATTGGACGTGTCGCGAAATGATTTCACCGGTGGAATTGATGAGAGTATTGGTGATTTGGTGGCAATGGAGGTGGTTGAGATATTGGACTTCTCCTATAATCCGCTGGGTGGTAGGATTCCAGAGAGCATGGCGAAACTGTCGGCACTAAAAGAGGTAAGATTAGCCAATGATGGATTGTTAGGTGAAATACCAGACGGGTTGCTTGATCTTCAAGAGTTGACAGAGTTTGACATGTCAGGCAATGAGCTTACCGGGCGTATTCCACGACACGAAGCACCATTACCAGCAGTCGGGTTTAGTGGAAATGCCGGGCTTTGCGGTGATCCATTACCGCCTTGTGGATTGTAAAGGACAAGAGCCGTTGTAACTTGTAAGTATTTATAATTAAATGCTCTTGTGAGTTGTGAGAAAGCAAAAAAACCAAAAAGTTTGAACTTTTTGGTTCTGGGGAAAAAAAGAAAATTTGTGCTCATGACTTGAGCAACTCTTTCCATCAGGCCGAAGGTTTGGGTTTGTTGTTTGGGCCTGTAGGCTAGGATTGGTACTTTTTTTGGGCTTCAAGTCATCTTTCAACTTTTAGTTTATGCAAATGGTTAGGATGAATTGCAGAGGGATATCAGTATGTGATTTGTGCATCATCTAATATCTTGAAATATAGTTACAACACCATAATTTGATTAATAGTAAGTAGAATAAATAACATTAAGTAGGTCCACATGTCACGTCCAACTAAGAATGTATTTGTGCGGGAGTGCAGAAATTAACGCAGTTTAAGAGAGACATTTAGTTATATGATCGTTGGTGCGGAAAAGCTATTGAAAACAAAAATTGCACCATCTTTCTGTAATTCTGCTTGAGTTTACCATTCACACAATTAAAAGATATGTTTTTGTTTTCCCTTTTTCCCACTTTTCTTGAATAAAGTTTGCATGGTTCTTCAATACACATTAATTAGTCGTAGGCTCACTAGAGGAATAATCAGTACAAAAAGATGAAAAGAGTCCTAAAGGTTCCGCGGAGTCGAAAGAGATGCGATACAATTAATTACATGTTCATATCTGTTATAGACGCTCATGCACGGGTCAGCTCTAGATGAGTTGAGATGTGACATGGTTAATGCTATTGTTGCAAGGCTTAAACACACCATGGACAAGCTACAACGGACATAAAGCACTGGTGGCTGAGAGTTCTGGAGGAGGTATCATATCCCGTGATTTGACTTTGTAATTACTTGAAATACGGGTCGAAAGGATCACCAACTGGACCACTAATTTCTCTTTTCAAAGTAAATAGTTGTAAATTTAAATTTTTAATTATCACGGATAGATTGTGCCTGTCCATAATGTATTGCCCGAACTGTATAATGTTGTGTTGTATATCGGTATATATCTCAACTTCTCAAGGTTAACGATGTAACATAAATAATATAAAAATACCATGTCTCAATTGCATGTGCTTAAGTATCAGTACCACCTTAGAAAAGTATTGTAACAAATGAATACACTAGCAGGTTAAACCCCCGTCAATGAATGGGAATGTATACAGGAATATACTGTCTTCATTCTGACATTATTCTCATGCATTAATTGTTAAGTCCCCTACACACTGTCAAAGTTCTTTCCTTTTTCCTTTTCATTATTCCTATGATAAAGCTTGAAATTAAATGAAATACATGTTCGTTTGATGCACACCTCGTCTGGTTCGTAATCTACAGGTTGCATGTGGGTTCCTTTTGTTAGTAACTTAGTCTTTGCTTGCAGAAGAAAGAGCAATAGTATCTTTAATTCAGAATATCTCACAAAACCACATTTGATTATCAGATTTGAATATAACCGTGGTGTCACCATTATGTTAATATGCTATCAAGATGTGACATTAACGAGATTTGTTCTGAGGAACCCAAACTTGTGCAATTTCCTTTACAATGAGGGATGTAATGGAATGAGCTTTTTTTAAGTTGACCTACTTATTTCCATAATTTGTGTCTGGTTTAAGGAAAATGACATTATTAATTCTGGGTTGAATGTGAATTCCATCAGCATGTAAGTAGTTGCGAGTTCACATCATGAGTGCATGAAACGATGAAATGTGGAGGCCTTGAAGAAAGCATGACATTAGCTCACATAACATACTAAGATTCCAAGTTCCTTTCTTTATTGCCTTAATGCTTATTGACATTTTAGTATGAGAGAATTGTTATCCTTCTGCCTTGTTTTGCACCATGTCTCGCTGTAGATCAGGACCGTCTGATCAATGATTGCCTGTTGGAGAAAGTCGCCTAGCTAGCTAGTGTAACTATTAAAATAAAGAGAATTCATTTTCTTCTTTCTTGTCTCTTACATAGTACAATACAGAGGTTAGATGTGACTTGATCACATATTTGCTATATAAAGTGAGATTACTGTACGTATCATACGTGTTTTTTTTTCGTACCTCTCTCCTTAGAAAACAATGTACTGAGAGAGAGAGAGAGAGAGGAATTTGATATCTGTTATTGACAAAATTTGACTTTCTAGAATTATTTTTGTTGACACATTATTGCTTGAATAAAAGAGGCAACAAAAAAAAACTATAGATGAAAATTACACATAATTTTTGTACATATATTATCTAATTTCTCAAACGGCCACATAGTCGAGAAACATCTGATGGGCGCACGGGCTTGATCAAGAAATCCTCGGCACCATCCTCCATGCACCTCGTGATCGGACTGAGGATATATTCGGAGGACATTATCACCACCAGGATCTCCCTCAGATCTCTTGAACCATATATACATTAACCCATACAGAAATGTTAGTAAATTAATAATGAGATAAAAAGCTAATATTTTTATAAAATTTGACTTGAAAATTCTTTAAAGAGATTAAGCACTTAGCAGTTCATATCCATTCATCTCTGGCAAGCAGTAATCAGTAATGATCATATTAACATTAGGTTCCTGTTGTAAAAACAAACCATGCACATTTTCCATTAGAATTGCAAATAAGCAAAAGCAATTGAAAGACAATGTGAGCAACTCTGCAACTTACCATTTCTAGAACTTCTAATGCTCTTTCAGCGCTGTCTACAGCCATTACTGCAATGCATGCAAACACGAGCTTTTAGACTGTGTTAGAAATAGTGGAGACTCAGTCAAACGGGCCGTCTGGGGTTTCAGACGAGCCGTCTGCGTAAGTACACAGGGAGGCGCCGTTTCGCCTGTGGACGCTTATATTAATAGATATATACGTTATATCTATTAAGTGATCTCTGTTGATTATTCCAGAGATAGAGTCCTTCTGTTCTTCTTCCATTCCAAAGAGAACACATAGAAAGAGGGAAAGTTCCACTTCTCTCAAGTGAACGAGTGAAGTTGAGTCAGAGCAGTGTGCATCTTGAATAGTGTGATTATAGCCAGTGGCGAAGCTAGGATTTCGTGTCAGCAGGGTCCGTAAATTTTTTTTTTGCTGAAAACATATGTATGATGTAACTTTTAATATAGACATAGTATAATAATAATTTTGAAATAAAGAACTCTAAATAATGTAACATAAAAAAATTCATGAGAAATCAAATATATATTATAATAACAATAGAAAAATCTAAAATAATATATTTAATATACAAAATAATAATTCAAAAATCAAGACAATAAAAAAAAGTACAACAATTTCCTATGAATTTTTATTTTTCTCACAATTTTACATAATAGGTTCATTAGAAATCTCATTGAACACTTTTTTTTTTCTATATTATAGATATATAAAGATAGCAGACATACAGAGGAATTTGGTCACTATTCAAACCACAATATTTCTTATCTTTTGTGGTCTACAGGAATATATAGTATTTAGAATTTTTAGTGGCAGTTTTTATATAATAACCAAATTATATTTTTGATCTTCTGTGATAGCTTTTATTTATAATGTCTTAAAGTTCACAAAAATTATATAGACAAATCATGCATTGCGCGAGATTCACGCTAGTATATATGTATTACAAATAATTATTCATCCAAATATTCCATTTTATTCTCAATTTTGTCTTAATAAAGTTCATTAGGGAGGAAGGAAAAAGGCGATTAGTCAGGAACAAATGCTACCTGGGTCCCTATGCGATTTTTTAAACGTCGTTATGCAATTCAAATCAAACATGACATGTCCAGCTGGGTCCTTCAAATTTTTGAGATGGGTCTCTAACTTCTTGTGATCTTTTTTTTAATTACAAACAAATATAATATTAAGTAAATATTTTTTTTGAGGTGGGTCGATGGACCCACCAAAATCTACGTAGCTTCGCCCCTGATTACAGCCCTATATGTGGTTGTATTCCACTGGTGCATAGGAGCAACAAGGAGGCAGTGCAAAGTGTTGATTCTCAAGAGACAGAAGTCCAGGCAAGATCAGTTCCGCTGCGTATTCGGTATATCTAACTCGTTTATCGTTCTATTAGATGATACCGACTAAATACTTACATTGGTATCAGAGCCATAGAGGCTTCTGTCCAGAGAATTGATGCTTTTAGGCCAACAATGGTGTTTTGTCTGAATTTTGTCAAATTAAACCCTAATTAGACTAATTGGAGTTAGTTTTATGGTTGTAAAGTTTTTTTCTGATCATTGACAAATAGTTGTATACTATTTTCATTGATTTATAGTTAGTTCTGGTTTGATTTTCTGATAAAATCGAATTTATCAGATCTCTGTTCTGGGAACAGTGTTTGCGTAGTCAAACGGATCGTCTGAAAGGAGCCAAACGGACCATTTAGACAGAGAGACGCACAAAACCAGAATTCTCAGATTAAGTATCCAAACGGACCGTCTGATCAGGCAGACGGACCATCTGATGTATTTCTGAGAACTGATAAATTTCAGACAAAAGGGTATTTCTGACTTTTTTAAGCCCAATTAAGTTTTTTAAACTATTGCAGATGTTATTATTGTGATAATATCTGTTCTTGTAATCCCTCTAACCGGAATTGATAGGTTAAATGTTACTGGATTTGTTGAAATTCAATTCAGGTTGTGAAATGCATGTATGGTACACTTAGGTATCTATTCGCATTTCAATACAACGCTAATTGATGGGTGAGTCTAGTTAATTAGACCTTTTAGGGTGCTAATCTAGATTCTGTACCTTATGCAAATTTGAGTTAAGTGGAGATATTGCGATTCAGTACTTGAGATTTGATTGATTGTCTTAGACTTTCTTTTGGTCATCAAGGCTGCGTTGCATGTCTTTAGGTTAACTAAATTGTGCAGTAAGGCCATAATATTATAACTATTGAGAGTTATGATATTCGTTTTATGCTAACATGCATACATGTTGTGCTATGTCTCTTTATCTTTTGTAGATAAGATGTCGGCTAGCAAAAGTATCATTGCTGATCTCAATGCAGGAGAGAAACTGAATGATAAGAACTACGATGTGTGGCATCGTAAAATTCAGTACTTTCTTGAGGATCAGGGTCTGAGTGACCCACTCACAAAACAACTCACTGAGGCCGAGTTGAGTGACACAACAAAGACAACGGCCAATGAGGAATTCAAGAAGAAGGACCGTGCTGCTCGTGTCACACTGTTGAGCAGTATGTCCAATGATATCCTCTTGAGGTTTGAGAAGTACCGAACCACAATGGAGTTGTGGAATGCGGTAAAGATCCAATATGGTGGTACATCCACTACTCGGCTAAGACAACTCACTCTCAAGTTTGATAGCTATAAGAAGAAGCCCGATCAATCGATGCGGGAGCATCTTAACATTATGGCTAACATGATAAGTGAGTTGGCAAGGGCTGGTCATACCCTTTCCGATGAGCAGCAAGTGCAGGCAGTCATTAGGTCACTTCCCCGTTCGTGGGAGTTCATGAGTGTGAACTTGATCCATAATGATAACATTCACACTTTTGAACAAGCTGCCCATCATGTGGAATTGGAGGAGGACCGCTTGCTTGCTGAAAAGGCCGATAGGGCTGTTAGAGAGGCTATGGTTGCTGCCTCATCTTCTCAAAGGAAGAACAAGAACAAGGGCAATGGTGCCCAACAAAAGAAGAATGCCAATTCTAGAACCGATGGTGCTTCCGGTTCTAAGAATAACAATAAGCGCAAGGAGCGCAAAGAAATTGACAAAGGAAAGGACAAAAAGGCTAAGGGAGCCTGTTACAACTGTGGTAAAGTTGGACATTTTGCTCGTGACTGTACACAGCAAAAGGTACGTGTCCAGACGGACCGTCTGGATGCCAGACGGACCGTTTCCTTTCCTTATCTCGATTCAGATTTATGTGTCTAGTTGCTTGATGCTAACAGATAACAATCCTGTTTGGACTGTTGATTCTGCAGCAACCGACCACATAGTGAGGGATCGAGGGGCATTCATGGATTATCGCCGCATATCGGCAGGGAGCAAATGCATCTTCATGGGCAACAATAGTAGTGTGGACGTACATGGCATTGGCACATGTTAGCTGATGCTTCGTACGGGACAAAAGATTGTTCTCCATGATGTGTTGTATGCGCCTGATATACGGCGTAATCTTGTATCTGTTATTGTTCTTGTTAAAACTGGATTTAAAGTTGTGTTTGTGAATGATTGTGTGTTTATGTACTTGAATGATGTTTTTATTGGTGATGGACACCTTTATGACAAATTTATGGTACTTAACACAATTGATTGTGCTGTTGCTTATAATGTTTCTTCTTCTTCTTCGAAAGAAGTTGATAATTCATTAATTTGGCATGCTAGGTTATGTCACATTGGACAGGAAAGAATGAATAGGTTGGCTAAAGAAGGACTTTTGAGTTCTTTACCTAATGTGTCTTTGCCTGTTTGTGAGAATTGCTTAGCGGGTAAAGCGACCCGGAAGCCTTTTGGTAAGGCTGTTCGTGCCACGATTCTTTTGCAATTGGTTCATTCGGACATTTGTGGTCCAATGAATATTAGGGCTCGGCATGGTGCCTACTATTTCATAACTTTCATTGATGACTATACTCGATATGGTCATATTTATTTGATTGCCCACAAGTCAGAAGCATTAAGTTGTTTTGAGAAGTACTTGGCTATGGCTGAAAATCAATTAAATATGAAAGTTAAAGCTCTTAGGACAGTTCGAGGTCGTGAGTACCTATCCGATCAATTCAAGAGCTTGTGTGATGAAAAGGGAATTGTTCGTCAATTGACCAATCCCTACACTCCTCAACAGAACGGGGTTGCTGAAAGGAGGAATAGGACATTGCTTGAGATGGTTCGATCAATGATGGCTCAGGCTAATCTACCAATTTCATTTTGGGGAGATGCACTGCTTACAGCCACATATGTATTGAATCGTGTACCCTCTAAATCTGTGAAAGCTACACCTTATGAACTTTAGAATGGTAGAAAATCAAATTTGGATAATCTACGACCATGGGGATGTATGGCTTACGTTCTAGATTCATCTCATAAACATGACAAATTGGGTCCTCGTGGAAAGAAATGTATCTTTATAAGATATTCAACAAATTCCAAAGGATATGTGTTTATTGGAGAGAATCTAAAAGGAACAATCACAGAGATTGACTCAAGAGATGCCACTTTTCTGGAAAATGATTTTCCTAATAAAAGTGAGGTTACGCAAGAGCGTGTACTTTATGAAACTGAGATTTCTCCACACAATATCACTACCCAAGATGTAGAGGATGAAGAGGGAGAATGTATAGGTCTTCCTCAATCTCAATTGGATAGTAATATTGAAGAAATGCCAGTTCAACAAGTACCTGAACCTCTGTCAGTCGGACTGTCAGACGACCCGTCTGGAGACTCAGACGAACCGTCTGGACAGACAGAAAGACATAATGATGTTTCTGATGAAATGATCAATCGTCTAAGTTCAGAACCTCGTAGGAGTGCAAGGAATAAGCAACCTCGTCGTCGTTTTGCGATTGAAGAGGGTGAGATATTCCTAGCGGCTCAAGATAGTCTTGTTGAACCACGAAATGTGCAAGAGGCACTTTCAGGTCCACAAGCGAAGGAGTGGCTGAGTGCGATGCAAGAGGAAATGGATTCAATGAAGAAAAATGATGTTTGGAAGTTAGTCGATTTACCTCCTGGTCGCAAGGCTATTGGGAACAAGTGGGTTCTTAAAGTCAAGCGCAAGGCAGACGGATCGATTGAACGATATAAAGCTCGCTTGGTTGCAAAAGGATACACCCAAGTAGAGGGAGTGGATTTTGAAGAAACCTTTTCTCCGGTAGTAAGGTTTGCTTCAGTCCGTTTAGTTCTAGCAATAATGGCATTTATGGATTTAGAACTATTCCAGATGGACGTTAAAACTGCGTTCCTCAATGGAGAATTGGAGGAAGAGATATATATGGAACAACCTTTTGAGTTTATGACAAAGGGAGATGAGCACAAGTTGTGCAAACTCCATCGTTCCATTTATGGTCTTAAGCAGGCTTCACGTCAATAGAATCTCAAATTTCACCGAGCCATATTGAAGTATGGGTTTGAGGTGATAGAGGAGGACCATTGTGTATACGTGAAGAAGTCCAAGAATGGCTTTCTAATTCTAACACTTTATGTGGATGATATTCTATTGGCTGGAAATGACAAGCCATTGATTAAGATGACAAATGCTTGGCTATCCTCTACGTTTGAAATGAAAAATATGGATGAAGCTAGCTATGTGCTAAGTGTCAAGATAACAAGAAACCGTGCTAAGAGGCTTCTGTGTTTATATCAAGAAAACTATTTGTAGAAAATTCTTGATCGTTTTGGCATGGGTTGTTGCAAAACGATTGACACTCCTGTTGAGAAAAATGTCAAGCTAAATGCTTCTATGGGTCCCCAAACTCAAGAAGAAAAGAAAAGCAAAGAAAAGCTTAAAGAATCATATTTAGGAGCTGTGGGCTGCCTAATGTATGCAATGATATGCACAAGACCTGATATTTGTGATGCAGTGAGTCTTGTGAGCTGATTTCAATCGAATCCTGGACCAGCACATTGGAATGCGGTTAAGAGGATTATGAGATATCTCAAAGGCACTCTGGATCACAAGTTATGTTATCAAGGAGGTAATATGCGATTGATTGGCTATTGTGATGCCGATTGGGGAGGTGATCCAGATGATCGCAAATCCACTTCGGGTTTTGTGTTTACTCTTGGAGGAGGTGCTATTTCGTGGAAAAGTAAAAAGCAAACGTGTGTTGCTATGTCCACGATGGAAGCTGAGTACATTTCATGTGCTATGGCAGCAAAAGAAGGAGTTTGGTTAAAACGATTCTTGGAACATTTGGCTATTGTCAAGGTGCCAATTGGACCTATGACCATATTTTGTGATAATATGTCAGCCATTGCTTTCACTCGTGATTCAAGGTTCCATGATACAACCAAACACGTTGATTTGAGATATCATTTCATTAGAGACTTGGTGGCCAACAAGGTTGTGTTTGTGACATACACACCGACATCTGAGATGATTGCAGACCCAATGACAAAGCCGATTGCTAAGAGTTTGTTTATCAAACATATTTGGAGCATGGGTTTAAGGATCTGTAAAGATTAGTCACTTATGACTGAAATAGAGTACTTTCTGTGTAGTGCTCGGATTAGACATTAGACGGATCGTCTGGATGTATTCAGATGTATGCATTGTATGTATTTGAACAAATATTTATATATATTGTGTTATATATTGATTGATTGATATTATCAATTGTGTGAATGTTCAATTAAATGTTAGCATATATGGTAGTATGTCATTGAGCTATAGATTGTCTCGCTCACACGAGAAATCGCCTCTTGCACCGGGGGTGTAGAGAGATGAGACTTTATCGAGTTATTTGCGCTTAGTCAAGGAGGACTAAGGAGCCACTTGGAGTGGACGAAACTTGTTTGTCCGGCCCTTTTTGACGGATTTCCCGTTTGAAGAAGAAAAGCAAAAAAGACGATCGGATCAGATATCCCCTCGCAGGTCAAAGTCTCGACCACGGGCGCCTCCCACTTAAGAAATGCTCGCTCGTGCGTACTTTGCTCCCACGAGAGTTTGTTTTTGTGTAGGTCCTTTCTTTCCGACGGGCGCAAGCCCCCGCCGTTAATTACCCTAGTTACTTTCCTAGGCACCTCTGGATCGGGAATATCAAAGAATATGTGCTGCAGACTGTTAGTGAATTGTCAATAAAACAATTAGTGTCATGCATATGCATATGAATATTTGTGGATGTTTATTTTATTACTTTCTCCCTCTTTTTTTTTATTTGATTTGTTTATTTTTTTTATTTAATATGATAGGTTATGAGCGAAGGAGACGTGATCTGATTCGAATGATTCCTTCTTTTTTTTTTAGACTTTAGGTATGGTTAGTTCCCTTTTTTTTTTTTTTTTGAAGATTACTTAAGAGCTTTATTTGGGTCACCGAAACTATTTCATCTGATAAGGCAATATTTTGGTTTTGGGTTTCGTTCCTCCAGCATATTTAGTCGGGTGGGCTTTGGGTCACCAGAACTGCTTTATACAATATTTGGCTTTGGATTTTGTTCCTTCAGCATATCTAGTCGGGTGGGCTTTGGGTCACCAGAACTGCTTTATACAATATTTGGTTTTGGGTTTTGTTCCTTCAGCATATCTAGTCAGGTGAGTTTTGGATTATCAGAACTATTTTAGCAGTCGGAACAGGGTGTTTTCTGAAATGAGGTCACGGGATCATCCAGATACCACAAGTTTCTTTTTTTTTTTTGGTGTCCATCGATAGTTTTTGTCAAGTGGGCCTTATATCATCAAGACGTTCTTAATTTTCAGGACAATGTGCTATCTATAGTGAGGTCGCGGGATCACAAGATACCATAAGATTTTGGTCCATCGGTAGTTTTTGTCAAGTGGGCCTTATACCATCAAGACGTTTTTAACTTTCAAGACCGGGTGTCATCGGGAGTGAGGTCGTGGGATCACTCAGACACTACGAAATTTGGGTCCATCAGCAGATTTCGTCAGGTGGGCTTTGAGTCACCGGAACTATTTTAGCAGTCAGGATAGAGTGTCATCGAGAGTGAGGTCGTGGGATCACTCAGACACTACGAGATTTAGGTCCCTCAGCAGATTTCGTCAGGTGGGCTTTGGGTCACCAGAACTATTTTAGCAATCGGGACAGAGTGTCATCTGAAATGAGGTCACGGGATCATCCAGATACCACAGGTTTCTTTTCTCTTTTTTTTTGGCGTCCCTCAATAGTTTTTGTCAAGCGGGCCTTATACCATCAAGACGTTTTTAACTTTCAGGACGATGTGCTATCTATAGTGAGATTGCGGGATCACTCAGATATCACAGGATTTTGGCTTTTGTTTTATTTTTTTTTTCTTAGTTTCGGGTTTGGATTTTTTGGTTTCGGGTCGTTGGTTTGATTTGGTTTAATTTTGGTTTTGTTTCTTTTTGTTTTGGTTTGGATTCTGACTTTGGGGTTGGGACTCCGTATCTGAGGCCTAGCGGTCGGGTCCTGGGAAGATTGCATTCTTCGTTTGATTTTGGCTTTGGGATTAGGACTTCATATCTTAGGCCTGAAGGCTGGGTCTTGCAAAAGTATGATGTTTTGTTTATTTTCAGGATTAGGACTCCGTATCTGAGGCAACTAGCTGGGTCCTGGAAAGGTTGCATTCTTCGTTTGATTTTGGCTTTGGGGTTAAGACTCCATATCTCGGGCTTGACGGCTGAGTCTTACAAAAGTTTGAAGTTTTGCTTATTTTCGGGGTTAGGACTCCGTTTCTGAGGCAACTAACTGGGTCCTGGGAAGGTTACATTTTTTTAATTTCGATTTTGGTTTTAAGACTCCATATTTGAGGCCAGGCGGCTGGGTCTTGCAGAGGTTTGATTTTTTTTTGGGTTAGGACTCCATATCTGAGGCACGTTAGCTGGATCTTGAAAATATTACATTTTTGTTTTTGGCTTTGGTTTCAAGACTCCATATCTGAGGCCAGGCGGCTGGGTCTTGCAGGGTTTTAATTTTTTTATTCTTGGGGTTAGGACTCCCTATCTGAGGTAGCTAGCTGGGTCCTGGGAATGTTATTTTTTTATTTCAGGTTTTGGTTTTAAGACTCCATATCTGAGGCCAGACGGCTGGGTCTTGCAGAGGTTTTGGCTTTGACCTATCTTTCTGACTTGAGAATGATCAGAGCACAGCTTATATTTCCTTTTATCTGTCGGTGTTCAGAGAGAGCTCCTTATGAGATTCCTCAATTCGGCCAAATTCTTGAAGCTGATTCATTTTCCGAATATTCTGCGTTACGAGAGTTCCTAATACCGGCAACATGTCTATTTTTTTTGGGGCTTTGGTGCAACTACTCAGTATGAAGTATTACTTATATTTTTCGGAGTTCACGGGAATTTTCCTCATATTTTTCTGAGCTTCTGGTGATTTTTGATGGGCTTTTGAAGTTAAGCACATACTAATCAAACATGAATTTGGTATTTGGGTAATTTGACTAATTTTAGTTGGTTTTCTGGCCGTGGTATTTAGTAAAAATGGATTCTATATATTTTTCTGGATTTATGGGAATTTGGTTTGGGTTTTTCTGAATTTGTTATGGTTTTTGGCATATTTTTGAAGTTTCAGCAATTTTGAATTTATCTGATTGGGCCACGTCAGCTTTGAGGCTTGAAAACACATGGATGACCGCATGGTTTGTTGTCAGAGATCCATTACACCATCCCCGTCACAAGGAATCCCAAAATTTGGGCAGCCTCATCTTTCTTCTATTTTGTTTTTTTTCGTGCTCGTGGCCTTTATGGGCCGGCAAGAGAAACTGATTGGTAAGAAAGGAGGGAGCCGATAAGGATTTACACCGGGGCCATTTCAAACTGTCTGTTTCTGCTATCTTCCTCTTCTTCTTCTCCTCGCACTCGTTCGATCCGCAGAGAGATCTCGACACGATGGCTTCGAATTCAAGCTTCTTGGATGGAAGGGCGCATGAGCTTCGTAGAGGGGCAGAGGTAGAAATTGAGAGTTCCCTTCTCCGTTATGCCCAGCCATGAAAAGAGGCGACTAGAATTTTTCTTTTGAGAGAGGCAGAGGTAGAAATTGAGAGTTCATAGGAGCTTCGGGAGGTAAGTGAAGATGGTTTCTCCTTCAATTCGGGTAGTCGGAGTTACTAAACTGAGCTTTCACATCGATTAAACTTTCTGCTTTTGCATGCTTGTCAGGTGTTCGATGAATTGTTTGAAAGGAGTAGGGCACTGACAGCTTGTAGTGGCCGGTCTTGAGCATAGCACATCACATGAACGTGGTGATTACTGATGGTGACTCGAGAGGTGGTGATGTTCAGCCTCATCTCAGATTAGCATCCAAGGTCATAGCTTAGCTTTCCCTCCCTTATTTTTTTTTAATTTAATCATTTTCACTCTCCTTTCTTTGGTAAAAGCATTAATTAGACATAGGTTGTTGGTTGTGTGTCGGATTCGATGGTCGACAAACTCCTTGGCAGCAATTGCTTTTTTTTTTTTTTATCTGATTTCATGAAGATATGATCCTTCAGGATTTGACAATAAGTTGGCATCCTCCGAGGTTGAGCATATCACAGATGTGTGGTGATGACTGGTGGGTGGTGTGGAAGCTGGCAGTGTTAGCCTCATCTCTGAGGTCAGATTTTTCTCTCTTTTCTTTTTTTGTTTCTTCTTTTATTTTGTTAAGAGGCATTGGTTTTGATTCAGCTATCATCACCACAAGTTGGCATCATAGGTGTAATTTAGCCTGATCTCTTGAGGTTAGGTTCTCTTCTCTTTTTTTTTTCCTTTTTTTTTTGTTTGTTGCATATAACTGGGAGCAAGATGGCAAGATGGCATGGGCCGATACCTGTAATCATAAAGGTATTTCTCTTTCTTTTCTTTTGGTGTTGGTATTATATATATATTTTTTGTTTTGACTGCTTGTTCACACGTAAGAATGATATATGTGCAAATTGTTTAGCTTTTGTTATTTGTATTTTTTTTGTTATGCAACATAATTGAAACAAAGGGCAATGAGACTTAGGATATTATCATCATGCTACTGTGCACTTACTCTCTCTTCTTACGCACTTGTTGTGGCAATATGTGTATGCATATATTTTTTTTTTGTGTAATGAAATAAAAATGGAATAATAGTGGTAAGAGAAACGATGAAGTCAATTAAGACATGTTATCAATCTTTTTGGTGCAAATGAGGATAAGTATAAATCAGCTTCAAAAGAAAATAAAATAGAAATAAGAAATAAGATGGTTCTCAGGCTCTATAGGCCTTGAACCTATGCTAACTAATATACCCATGCACACCATGGATTGGTGGCGGGGTCAGACATGAGTTGACTTTCAAAACAGCAATTTAGGATGTCAAACAGCGTTTACTTAATCAGATGGAAGATGCTTACAGAGATGTTTCTTGCTTCTCTTTGTTACAAAACCTTCCTCTCTTTTTTTTTATTTTTTTTATTCTTATATCTCTAAACTAAACTCTTCCACAGAGTCTCCTCTTTTGCTCTCTTCTTAGGGTGTTTATTTCTCTTTCGTGTGTATAGTTTCAGAGAGTGTCATGTGGTCTGTTGCTGGAAATTATCTCTCCTCTTCCCCAAGGGATACTGCTGCCTCTTTATTTATAGAGGGAATCAAGGGTATCTTGGTCATCTCACATTTCATTTCATTTTTTTTTATGCAGTATTTTTGGGGTAGAATACGTTGCAGGTGGTGTCAACTCAGCATTTAATGCTGCTTCAGGTATAATTCCTTCTACTCTTCCTTCCTGTGTCTGAACAGTAGGGTATTCTTTCCTCTCACTTGGCTCTACTGCCCTCTTTCAGCGTCTACAATTTCTATTTTGGGTGCGGATTTAAACCCGATAAGATGTGAGATATGGAACTTTACTGCCTCTTTGCTACATGTACCCAGCACTGTCGAACTCCTCCCTTTCTCAACATTCATTGCTTTTTGTTTCTATCTCTCTCTATGGAATTCTGATTAACTCTCTTTTAGGTACTCACATTTTGCACCCAAACATGATGTACTTTTAACAGGAGAGGAGTATGGTGCTATTTGAGCATTGCATTTAATGTTCAATGGTATTTCTTTGGCATTTCTATATTAATTCACTGCTGTTTCATGAGCACAGTGATGGGCTGGGTTTAGAGCCTTGAACATATTGTCTTGATGAATTTATCAAGTTATTTGTAGGCTTCATCGCCTCTTTTTTTTTTTTTCAAACAGCAGTCATTGAATGTGACAATGATAATTTTAATTGGGTCTGTTGATGTTATCTTTTGATCCACCTGCATTCATGTCACACTAGGTGAGGTAACCTAATTTCAATTTTAACTCTCTAATGTTGATTGCAGGGTTTAATTTCTGCCTTGGAGAGCATCAAATCTGAACTTCTCCATTTGTTCTGTTGCTGCCTGTGCTCCTGGCACCAGGTTGTTGTAACTAATCCATGACTTCATTTTTTTTTTATTGAAAATTTCTATTGCTCCCTTTTTCACTGAGCCTAGATTGTTAGTCCTTCACTTGATCTTTTTTTTTTTTTTAGAGTATGTAGATTACCATTGGAGCCTCTGAGTGCTATGATTAATACTTTAGAATCATAAACTAGTCATGCACCTCACTGTTAGTCAGTGTCTAACGAGACTCAGTGTGCAATTCCCATTGATGCTCTCATGTACCTGCCTCATTTCAGACCCAATTATTAACTTCATTTTGCTTCTTATATCATCGAGGAACTGTGTAAGCAATCAATTTGATGTTCATGGGTTAAATTGTGCTAATTTTGCATTTCTTTTCACAACTACCTAATAACCTCTCTTCAAAATTGAACTCCAGGTCAGGCATGACAAGGGTTGAAATTGGTACCGTCGTGTTCTCCTCGACTCCGGCTTTCCAGCGGTGCCAAGAACGTGGGTTGCGGTGATGTGGTTCGCCGGAACGGCATATGTCAGAAGGCGACGGTTTCGTCTTCTTCGTTTTTTTTTCGATTTCTTTCCCCTTTTTTTTGTTAATCCGTTACAGTGGGACCCAGGGGCAAAGCTTATCATGGGCTGCCACTTGTGAGAACTCGAATTGCTGACGGGTAGGCTCTAGTGAGATGGAGCAATCGGAGCAGTTGAGAGCAAAGGAGGAGAGTCTGGACGGTGGGTCCAGGGTCCCTTTTTCCGATTTTTTTTTGTTTCATTTCATTTTCTTTTTTTTTCTTGTGTTTTGTATCCGAAGCGAAATTTTTTTTTTGTGTAAGTGGGTTGGGCTTTACTTGGGGGTTGTAATAAGCAACAGAAGCTGGATTTTTTTTTTATATTGGAATTGCGCTGCTACTTATTTAAGAAAATTACTTGATTCCTTTTCCAAGTTCATTTGTGTATGAAATTTTGTATGCACATTCAAGAAAGAAATCACGTAGATTGTAATGATATAATGATTTCCATTTATTGATCTCTAGAGATATTTTATATCACTTTCTAAATTTCACGACTGTATTCGAATTATGAGGATTCGAATATTAACCACTCATCCGAAATTGTGCAATGCTAGGCTTGAAGATGGATGTCAAAATTATCGTGGAGATCTAAAAAATTTTGAAAGGTTTACTTCGCATGTGATTTTTCATGAAATTATTTCATGAATAACACATCTCTTCTTTTCATAGAATATCCCCCAAATATTTGATGAGCTTTTGAGTTGCCTTTCACGGTCCATCATTATGTGGCATATTTCGGTTAATACCTGAGACATTTTGGTATTTTTTTTTTTTTACACCTTATGCCCTTTCGAATAATTCTCGAGATTTTCAGAGGCCTTTTCAGATTTTTATAATCCTCAAAATAATCCTGGGCATCTTGTGTTATTTTGACCGCACATTTTTAGGGGTCAACATTGTTGTCGCCTTAGTCGGGAACTAAGATGAGATTTGTCTTCTTTTAGGCGAGTCGGCATGGATTGCTCCCCACAATTCATGTAGCTCAATTGAAGCTGAGGTGAGAGTTTGCTTGACACTCAAGGAGTGGGCTCGAAACTTTCAGGACTAGTAGCAATGGATGTGGTCGAGACCATCGACACATGTTTGCAACTAGGGCTTAACTCGTACAGTGAATTCGACATACGTCTACGAGCTTGATGATTCACTGTAGCACGTGTTTCATACCACGTGTGCTGGGCGGCGTTTGGGAATGAGTCGTAGTGGTCTCAGGACCAATACCGCTGTCTCCTCATTGTGTGAGTCCCAAAATTACATACCCTTATGACTTTGACTATGTCATGAGAGGTAGAGTCAATGACTGCTACTTTGGTGTGTTTCCTATGGCCATGCAGAAGATTCGGTCTAAAAGGGCATTGCTGGGAAAGCGATTGATTCTATTCTTGAGTGACATGAGGGCGAAAAGAAGACAATATTTAAATTGCACAAACGAGTGTTTGTTCTTGTTCAGGATCCACTAGTCAAGTTTTAAGGACTTGATTAGGAACATTTACAAAACTGAGAATGAAAAGGATAAAGTGTCAGCTACTCAAGTGGTTAGTGATGCTTATGTCTAGTGCTGATTTGATACGTCTAGGGAATGAGTATACACGTTATCTATACTGTATTGCAGGAAGGATATGTCTCTTGGTTGGCTTTAACTGGGTTAAAGTTTGATCATGTAGCTATCCGCTTACGGGTGTATGCGCCAGTCGCAAGGTAATATTACTGTATGAAGACTCAACTGTATTTGTCTAAGTCTCCAAGAGGGAGATGTTAGAAATAGTGGAGACTCAGTCAAACGGGCCGTCTGGGGTTTCAGACGGGCCGTCTGCGTAAGTACACAGGCAGACGCCGTTTCGCCTGTGGACGCTTATATTAATAGATATATACGTTATATCTATTAAGTGATCTCTGTTGATTATTCCAGAGATAGAGTCCTTCTGTTCTTCTTCCATTCCAAAGAGAACACATAGAAAGAGGGAGAGTTCCACTTCTCTCAAGTGAACGAGTGAAGTTGAGTCAGAGCAGTGTGCATCTTGAATAGTGTGATTACAGCCCTATATGTGGTTGTATTCCACTGGTGCATAGGAGCAACAAGGAGGCAGTGCAAAGTGTTGATTCTCAAGAGACAGAAGTCCAGGCAAGATCACTTCCGCTGCGTATTCGGTATATCTAACTCGTTTATCGTTCTATTAGATGATACCGACTAAATACTTACAGACTGAAATTCAAATAAATGAATGACAACTTTGTGTTTGTGTGTGTGTGTGCTGTACTTTTTGAGAAACAAATCTTACCTCTGTATTTTGAATTGTGAAGAATGTGTGCTATTACAGCACGATCAACGGAGCTATCATCAACTGCAAGAACATACAACTCACAATCACCCGAACCCATTGATTATTTGTTATTTGTTACTAAAATATTGTTGACAAGTACTTTTTTAGGAGAAATGGCAGAAGTAGAGAAAATGATGATGCAAAGAAAGCTTGATGTAGGAGGAAGGCATTCAAGTGGTTTTATACAGTGGATGAGGAAAATCTTTGAAAATCCTAGGAAACCTTTCCAAATAATTCTCCAGTATGATCAAACACGTAGCTCTGACTATGGATTTATATAGAGAAATTGAGTATAGCGAAAAAATTTTCCCATTTATATACTAGTGGATCTCACTAGTCAATTAATTTTTTTTAATATCGGATGCGAGATTCGGAAATCTGCAACAGCAAGAAGGTAATATAAAATGTCCTTTTTCCTTCCCAAATTGTGAACCAATTAATTTTTTGTTTAGAAGAATTTCGTAACATTATCCAATTTCGTCACGTATTTTGTTGTCCAATTTCTTTTTCTCTCTTTCTTTTTTTTAGAAACAAGTAGGAATATATCCGTATTAATTTATTTTTAGTTTAATTTTCCGGCTTCGTAATCATGAGCACGTGAAAATCGAAAAAAAAAGAAAAGCCACCCACGTGTCAGGGCCCCATAAGACTGACAGCTTCGC
This sequence comes from Rhynchospora breviuscula, assembly GCA_027562975.1. NCBI lineage: Eukaryota > Viridiplantae > Streptophyta > Magnoliopsida > Poales > Cyperaceae > Rhynchospora > Rhynchospora breviuscula. The sequence continues at coordinate 12,548,794 of CM050400.1, read as the reverse complement.
GAAGCAGAGGTAGTACGATTTTCTGTAACATTACCTTATGGATTTTGATGTAATGAAGTGGAACTGTGGAAGGTTTTCATATTTCGTAGAAAACACTGGCACAAATGCGCAATAGAACCGCCCCATTGAAGATCATAGGGTTAAAAAGCGCGTTGGAAAAGTTTCCGTAGTGGTCCTATCAGAGAATTTCTGCACAAAATTCTAAATAGCGCTTCATATTCTGTAGTGTTCTATGTCTTTTTTCCTCGAATATTAATGGAATATTATTATGTTACAAGGTCACACATGTAAGGAAACACAGACGTGTGACTGGTAAATCATCGCTAGCTGAGGAAGTTTCGTTCGTCGGTTCGTGTGTATTTAATCATTTATTATTATTTTTTGTGGTGAGTGTAGTTTTGACAGAAAATTGACTCAAAACGACTAGATTTTTTCCTCATGCTACAGAAAATCGAGAAAAATGTCTATTGTATTTTTTTTTTTTTTTTGATAAACAAAAATGTCTATTGTAGACTTGTACTACCGTATATATGAAATGCATTTCAAGGCGGTCTTGCTATTTTGCTTTTTGGGAGGCAAGGAAACGATTATTTATGATAGTTAAGAAGTTACGTGTCCTCGTACGTGGACAAATGAAAAGGAAAATAATATTTGATCCCAAAAAATACGTGAATAATATTTGATAAAAGTAGATATGTTACTCAATTTATTTTCTTATTAGATGGAAAGCAAAATATGTTATTGTTTCATCTAGTGATTGATATTTGTTGTACTAAACGTCTCTAGGTTTGTCGATTATAAAACAATATCATTTGAAATTTAACAATCTTCTTTAAGTTCTCATTATAGAATATGATATGGTATGAAACTGGTACATGAACTCAAGAAATGGATTAGAATGAAGATGAGGATTGAAGATTAAGTCAAGCAAGATCAAGATCAATTTTTCCTAATGATTGTAACAAGTTTAGACTAGGTTGATAGGTATTGAAACTCTATATCTCTTATAATGACCTATTTAGCTAGAAAAGCTCAAGTTTATGTGGTAAATTAAGTAACGGTACTTAACATTACTTAATAGTAGTAGTTGGTCACCTATTGGATGTGTTTTGCAACCAAAATGTTGCAGGAAGCGTTACACAACGCAACTTGGCGTTACACAACGTTTACAGCAGCAGTTTTCCTACTGTACTGATCTTATGATCCTGATTTGACCACTTTCTGTTCCGAATTTGAAGAAACTCAAAACATGAAAGTTGTAGATCTTTTTGTGTTCTTTCCAATGGTTTTTGAATCACATCAATCGAAGTTCGGAGCAGAAAGTTTGAGTCAAATTACTAAACGTTGTCGGCTGAAACTGGCAACAACGTTGTGTAACGCTATTTAGCGTCAAGTAACGCTCCAACGGCTAGTTTTACTACAAGACAATTCCAACGGTCATATTCCAGTGTTGTATGACGTCCAATAGCGTTAGGTAATGCCCAGGCTCATTTTTGCTGGTAAAATGGGCTATTTCATGGCCTATTTAAACCATCCCTTGTTCTATCACTTGAGAGACTTTTGTTTAGCCAAAACCAGTCCAGATTTCAGCCTTTGAGCATTAGGGATACTCTCCCACTTGAGTTTTTCATAGCTAGATCATTTTGAGAGATAAAGTAGCCTCAAACACCACCACCCCTACATTGTCGCAAGGTGTAGGTTAGAATAGGTTGAGAGCTCATCTCCCTTGAGGTCGTGGTGCCATTTGCTATTCGAGTTAGGCCGATCCGCCTCAGTTACTTGGTGTACGAGGTGATTTGGTTTGAAGTTGTAGTCTCGTTCTTATTGGAACTGAACGGAGCGCGCCCTTTCATGGTAGCGAAACTCCCGGAGACGTACGACTAAGGCTAGCATTTTCCTAGCTGGTCGGAACTCCGTAATCATATCGCGTGTTCAATTTCTCTCTCTCTTTCTCTATTTATTTGCTATATTTGAATTGCTTGTGTGCTTGCTTGTATTGGGTACCAATTGAATTGTGTTAGGATAGTTCATACCAAACCGGTCTAGAACCTTAATTGCTTCCGCTAAACTTTGATTAAGCCGCCTCTATTAGGGACAACAATATTTTAATCACATATCAAATCGATCGAACAACACAAACATATGTTTACATATTAGATCTAGCATGTAACACTTTTGAATCTGTGCTTTTATAAGGAGCATATATAGACAACACAACAAATTACTCAGGAATGAATAAAACAATGATTTGATCGATTTGTTTCTTTAATGAATCGGGTGGCTTTGATCCACCTTTTTTCAAAAAAAAAAAAAAAATGATTTGAGACGTGAATTTGTGTTATTCATTTGAGATGTGAATTTGCGTTATTTTACATGTCTATTTTTACTATGAGCAAGGTTCCGGTGTCACACTTTTTTGGTGCCACAAATACCACACTTTGCTTTTTTATTTTAAATTAAAAAAATTGAAATATAATCGTCCGATCCAAACCGTTCATCTTGTTCATTTTTAACGGTGGATGCGTTGTCCTAAAATTTCATAATTTTTAATGTTTATTTGATACTTGATCAAGAGGTTGAAAAATGGACATATTAGAATTAATCTAAAGTTGCTTCTGGCCAACCACAGAAAATATTGAATTAGAAGGTATAGCCAATATGGAACGCTGATTTTTATAATTAACACATGATTATAGGCTGATAGTATTTAACGTGTTAATTACGTTCTAATAATGTTTAATGCATATAATTTTAATTATGAATCAACATTTAATGCCCATGTGATTCTTCTAATTTTAATGCAAATGATTTTAACAAACATTCAATTCAAATAAATATGCATAGAACTAATTTTAATATATTGATTGAGGAACTCCAAGGGCACAGAAAAATGCATATAACTTTAATTATGAGTAATTATTCAATGCCTATGTGATTCTTCTAAATTTAATGCATATAATTTTAAATTAATATGCATAGAACTAATTTTAATCTACTGATTACTGCAAAACAAAAACTCCAGGTGCCAAGACAAAAAAAGATTGAAAGAAAAATAAATAAATAAATAAATAAAATTCCTCTCTCATCCGGTCATCACCTAATCCCACGCGTGACCTGTTGTTCCATGTTTTTGTTTTTCTCTTTCCAGATTTCTGTGATGGATTCTGTAAATACGTTCGCGCCGTGTAGAGAAAGTAATTTGTTTGTCAAAAACGCATGCAAGATACAGATAAGTTTGCACAGAAGATCAGAAAACTTGGCAAGAGTTGGCTGAACACTAAGAATTCTTCTACAAGAGATCCTTACAGACTTCCATATTGCAGATCGACAGAGCCTGATTTAGCAGACTCTTTATACAGAAGAACACTCGGATCGCCACAAAAATCCGTAAAAGATTTCCAAGCCGTTTCCCTTCGAGAATTGAATATGTTTTTGGTTATGTCTCCGATGACCCCTTTTTTTTTTTTTTTCCAAAAATTTGTAACTCGTCTTACGTGTTCATTCTTAGTAACATGTGTTAACCATGAACAAAACTAAATATTTTGTTCCTCCTTCCTAAAAAAACTAAACAAGTGCGTATCAATTATTTTTAAACTGTTCGATTTAATACATGAATTATTTTTAAGAACTAAATTTTCATTTAATGACAAAGGACAATACATTTTTATTGGATGTCATCGATTCAAAACAAAACTTAGTAAATTTTAAAAATGAAATATTTGACGCTCGTTCCTTTTTCAAATAATTTAAAGTTTTAAATTAAATAATTTTAATATCATGCACCCAAATCATACAAAAAGTTAAAAAATTTTGTATCCTGTTAGAGAGTTACAAAGTTACAGGGCCGTACTCTCTTTAGATACAATTGTAAAAGCAACTAAAAAAGCTACGCTAACTAACGGTCATGTATTGCTTAAAATACATGATCATTACAGAATGTATATTCGACTATATAAAAAAATAAAAATAAAAAAACTCAATACCAAACAGTAGAAATAAGGTCTTAAAACCTCAGTCCGTACTGTCTTTCCTCTCTCTCCCCTACTAGGGTTTTTGCGACGCCACCTCAAACATAGCTGAAAAGCATGAAATGCAAGATTAATGTTTTAAGTGAGAAGCACATCTAAGAGGAAGATGTCTAATAGGCAAAAGACGATTTACTGATTTGTAAAATAAAGGAGAAAAAACGAATTTGAAATTCATTTTTTTAAAAAATAGGTGCAAAGAAATGGGCCGAAATTGATAGGTCCACTAGTAGTCTCAACTCGGGGTATATCGGGCCCATCTATTATACTTGACGGGTCCAAGCGGAACGGAACATTCGGACCCGACCCGTTTATGGCCCTAAGGCTTCGCTAGAAAATTGCCTAAACCTGTCTCTCTCTCTCTCTTCAAGCTTCCTCTCCTCTCCAAAGACAACACACACTCTCGACCCAGCGCAATCGTCCCTCCTCGCCTCCAATGGCGTCTACGCTAGTGAGTATCTCTCTGTGTTTTCCTTATACCGGATCTCTTGGGGCTATCATGGTGTTGTGATCTAGCGACTCGTCGTTCAGATCGCAACACTGGAGCGCCAGAGGAGGTTTTGTATTTCGTAATCGGTGCAAGGTTTTATAGTGATCTTGTATTTCGTAAACTATTACCATTTGCCTCCTTTATTTGGATCCATTCATCTAATAGTGTTTTTGTTCTTGTTGTTAATAGTTTATTTAGAATCAAGTTGCCATCCTGTAAGATTTATTTTTATCAAATGTAACCCTAAGCCTCAGTGCAGCTTAGCATAAATTAAGATTTGTGCACAATTAGCCTATGTTTACACTTTTGAGAAATAATATAAATCCAGAAACTAATTGCCGTGTAATCTCATTCCTTAAACAAAGACTTACCTTATATCTCATTCTCTAAGACAATGCCTTGCAAAAAGTTCAGCATGTTATGCAATTACTGGTGAGATTTCAAGTAAAATTGATGCAAGTACGGAAAACATTCTTCTTCTTTGTTTTTGGTTATTTTTTTATTTTATTTTTTTTTATTGCAACCTCAAATAATACTCTTGAAACAGGGGACAGACACAGCACAGGGTAAGGGACAGCTCATAAGCAACATAAATGCATGTACAGCTTTGGCAGATGCTGTGCGAACTACGCTTGGGCGAGGTGGTATGGCCAAACTGGTGCATGATGAAAAAGGCAACACCACTATTTCAAACGATGATGCCACAATCATGAACTTGTTAGATATTGTGCATCCGGGTGCTAAAATATTAGCTGACATTGCCAAGTCACAGGATTCTGAGGTGACTACATGGAAACTTGCAACTGAATGATGCTTTTATAAGTAGTAGAGACTGCTGAAGAGTCCCTCCCTTTACATTTTGAAAAGAATGTTTAATGAAGTTCCTTTACTTGTATTTTCAGTCCTTTATTGTATGAATTGTTGAATACTGATTTAGTTTAAATATGAACTTCTTCTGGACTAGTTAAATATTGTAATTAGGTAGGGTTTCATTTTGCAAATCCTGGATGGGAAGTACTTTTGGTAAACTTTTGATATTGTGTGTTGCTGATTTCACTATTTGATGTTCCTAGTTACCCAGGGATTGCACAGTACAAAGGATAACTTCTATTCTTACAATGTTGAAAATTTAAAATATCCTTTCAGGTCGGTGGTGGGACCACCACTGTGGTGCTTCTTGCTGCAGAGTTTCTCAAGGAAGCAAAACCTTTTGTTGAGGATGGCGGTCAACTACACAACCTCATAAGTAGCTACCGTATTGCCTCCATGATGGTTTGCTCCTCTTGTTTTCCTTTTTTTTTTTTAAAAAAAATATAATAATCTCTTGTTCCTCTGTTATTTGTCTTCTTGCAACTCCAGGAAAAAAAAAAATTAGGTATATAGTTGTTATTCTTAGCTCTAAGCTATGTTGTTGTGAAAAAAAAAGTCTGGGATACTGCTATATACCTATGTATAAGCTGTTGTACACTGATGTATGTTGCGACAACCATGATATATGATCAAATTTTAGCCAGCTTTGTTTAAAATACATCATGCCATGTTTTGAGAAAATATCATCCTATTATGTTGACTTGCTACTCTTAACTTGCAATGTCAACTTCAATCTTTGCTTATGCATCATTTTCAGAGAATGATACAGATGTGAGAAAAATTAGCTTTTATGACAGCTTTACTATGTTCAGTATATGATGTGAATTGCCCTGTTTTGAAGGCTTTAAAAAAAATAGAGGATTTGGCTGTGAGCATAGAAGGGAAGAGCCTGGAGGAGAAGAAACAACTTTTATCCAAATGTGCTGCAACGACTCTTTCTTCAAAGCTGATCGGAGGGGAGAAAGAATTCTCCGCCTCTATGGTGGTAGATGCTGTTATTGCCATTGGAAATGATGGCAGACTTAATCTCATCGGCATTAAGAAGGTACTGTATGTCTCACTTGAGAGTTTCAGATTTGTGTATAATACTAGTAAAAGTTAGCTCCATTGCCAGTTCGTTCTTTATGGTTTGGTATTTAGGTGTATCGGTTTTAGAACTGTCCAAATAACCAATGGTCATAAGAACTTTCTTAGATTTCAGTACAGTTAATGCTACATCTCTACTGGTCCATGTGTGCAGCAAGCAGACAGAGATGCAGGTTTGTTGATCAGTTTTGTGGAGGTTCCTATTTTATGTGTGATTTTGTTTTAGTATTAATGTTAGTTTAGGACAGTACAAATGCCTCCATTATGCCGTTACATTTTAAATATTATAACTATAAATTTAAAAATTCCAAAACAGAAATAACAAAATGAAACTGCTTGTGATCTATGATTTTTATTGTACACATTGAATATCATGTTATTCCAAAACCTTGTTTTGATAGGAACTAAGAAGCAAATTATAAATTTAATGTCTAGAATTTATCTACAATATATTTTACAAGATCCTGATTCTAATTAAAACCAAGTCAAGCTGTCATACTTTTGTTTTGTGCATAGGGGAAAAAAATATGCTGATGTAGATTGCAGCTAAGTTATAGTTGTGATATTTGAGTTTCAATTTCCTAGATATTTTAAAATGATGACATAGTGAAAGCACTGGCTACCTGTTCATTTTAGTCATAGGAAAACATGCTGTATATTTTACAGTAATATATACTGATTTATTAAAAGGGGGACCTTTTGTATTCTGTACATTTTCAGCTTAATTCAGCTACACGTATTACCTTGATTCCAAATTCAGTGATGGTTACATTAGACTTTCTTTTGCTGCATTCCCTATTTTTTTTAATTTTTTTTTCAGGTTCCTGGAGATACCATGCGAGATTCATTTTTAGTAAAAGGTGTCGCGTTTAAAAACACATTTTCTTATGCTGGGTTTGAGGAGCAGCCTAAGAAATTTCAAAGCCCGAAGATATTATTACTGAATGTAGAACTAGAACGTAAACCAGAAAAAGAAAATGCTGAAATTAGGTAAGGTTACTCACCTTTGTCAACAACCATAATTTCTTTAGGTTAGTAGCTTCCTCAGTTGGGAGCTGTGATGATTATTATTTATTATTATTATTATTATTATTCTTTGCCTTTTAGTTTGTCAGATCCCTTGCAGTACCAGTCTATAGTTGATGTTGAGCGGACTATAATGTACATCAAGCTAGATCAGTGTGTAAAAAGTGGTGCTAAGATCGTGCTATCTAGATTAGCAATTGGTGACCAGGTAACGAAGGTATTTATTCAACTTTATTATCTCCCAATACAGTTACCATCACACAAAATGGTACCAAAAATGTATTGACTACCACTAGTAGTTATCTTATTTGATATTAGCTGTTTCACTAATGAAGTTGTGATTTACAAACAGTATTTTGCCGATAGAGATATATTCTGTTCTGGCCATGTAGCAGAGGAGGATCTGATGCGGGTTGCTGATGCTACCGGTGCGACCGTCCAGATTATTGTCCATAATATCATCGATGAGGTTATTTTAAATACTTTTTGACTACTATTCGTGTTGCAAACTTGAAAATATCGTGTACAAGGCAAATCAGAACCACTATCAACTAATTAAAATGTGGCTATAATAATGTGGAATATGCCTTTCTAGAATAGTGTTTTCTCATGTATTTCTTTTGAAGAGGCGCACTAAGAGGCTCTTCCCGCTATTTTATAGACAGAAACAGTTATCAAGATGTTTTTATTTTTGAAAGAAATTAGGGAGAAATGCATGCAAATAGCTATATATTTCCTTAGGTCATAGATGCTTAATTTGCAGCTTTTAAGTTGCAGATGTTTTTTATTTTTTTAAACTGCAACTTGTCTATCTCATAATGCTGTTTTTTGTATGTATTGGATGTGATCCGCAGTTGAGCTAATATGTAATTTTTATGTATTGGTGATAAAAGGTTCTTGGCTCATGTGAAATTTTTGAGGAGAGGCAAGTGGGTAATGAGAGGTTTAACATATTTAGTGGATGTCCCTCTGACCAGACTGCTACAATAGTTCTTCGTGGCGGTGCTGATGAGGTACAGGATTATTGCAATAGTTCCGGTCTTTAAGTACTTTGATTTTATTGCTTAATGGTTTTGTTTGACTAATTAGAGTGTGTTTTTGCCATTGATATAGTTTATTGAGGAAGCTGAAAAGTGTCTCCATGATGCCATCATGATTGTCAGAAGAGCTTTGAAAAATCTGACTGTGGTGCCTGGTGGAGGAGCTATTGATGTATGCAAACCAATTTATGTAATATTCTTGCTTTGAACGGGCCATATGCACTTTTACTTGGAAAAAATATATATTTTTTTTGGGTTGTCAGATGGAGATAAGTACGTACCTGAGACAGCATGCTAGCACAACTGCAGGAAACTCCCAGTTGTTTATTAATGCATATGCTAAAGCCCTCGAGGTAATTTTACGACTTTGGTTTGTAAAGATCATATGACATATTTTAATAATAAGCAATTGCTAGCAGTGACTCAGTAAATTAATGATGTATCAGGTTATCCCACGCCAAATTTGCGACAATGCTGGGTCTGATGCAACTGATGTGCTCAACAAGCTCAGACAGAAACATGCGTCTGGTTGGTTTCTTCTTTTTTCCTTTTTTTTTTTTTCCAATTTTCTTTGATTTCTTTGATAAAGAAAGCAAGTTATCATAATCATGGTCTCGTGGGGTTATCATCATAACGGTTATTCCAACTATTGCTGCTATAATTGTACTTGCCACTATGTAATGACAGGCGAGGGTGCAAACTATGGAGTTGACATAAATACATAGTGGCACAAGTATTATGTTATGCAGTTATACAGGAAGCATAAAAAATGACACATGGAAGCTATAAAAGCATAAAAAAGAATAGAAATTTCTACCTAACAAAACTTGGCTGAAACCACATAACTGGCTCAGATGGCCAAATTATTTGGACATCCCCAAGTCGAAACCCCTCCCCCAGAAAGGCTCTTTCTATCACCCACCTTGGCACCCACAATTCTAGCTCGATTATAAACCATATTGTACCAGGCCCTGTAGATAAAACCCCCAATTAAAGAACTCCAATCTGCAGAGCAGACAGCCAGGGTGGGAGTATACATTCCGGCACCAAAAAAGGTCGTGTCAATTGCATCAGTAGTAATCTCCACGAGCTTCTGCGTCTCTTCATCTAATTGGTACACTGTGAGTACCCCGCTGCAGACAAGGTGTAATAGATAAACCTCAGATTTTCCTTCCACGAAACTCAATGCGTAGAGATCTTTCAAAGGTTTTAAGTCGCAACGAATCTTATCCTCTGATTTGTTTGGATCGATAATCTCAATGGCATCAGAATGGTCACAAATCAAATAGAACCGGCCATTGGAGTAAGTCGCATCTCTTGGAAACTTTCCTTGAAATTTTTGAGAATGGATGACACTTGTCCAGCACGAGTCCTTGAGATTGCAGAAAAATAACATCCGCCAGTGCGGAATGTACAACACAATCCGGCAGGCAGGATCTGACAGATCAGTAGAGAAAATCACCTTGCTTGTCGGAGATTGAAAAAATTCATTTTTCTTGTCAAAGGGTAACCCTGTAAATTGATGACGAACAGGAGGAGCATCCAGATCATTGAGATGTCTGACTGGCGTATCGAGGGGAGGGAGCTCGATGCGTTCCCGGGTTATTGGGTTCAGCAAAAAAACCTCTGCACCTTCAGGTGCAACCAGCAAAAGCTTCCCACGGTAGGAAGCGTAGCATCTCTTGCCGATGATTTCTTTGAGCTCGAGCTTGATCGCCTTGGCTTCCCAAAGGTCGTATAACATTCGGATCCCGTTGTCCTCGTCGCCTTGATTTCCTCGAGTAAGCATGAGATCGAGGCGACGAGGACAACGGGATCCGAATGTTATACGACCTTTGGGAAGCCAAGGCGATCAAGCTCGAGCTCAAAGAAATCATCGGCAAGAGATGCTGCGCTTCCTGCCGTGGGTGGCTTTTGCTGGTTGCACCTGAAGGTGCAGAGGTGTTTTTGCTGAACCCAATAACCCGGGAACGCATCGAGCTCCCTCCCCTCGATACGCCAGTCAGACATCTCAATGATCTGGATACTCCTCCTGTTCGTCATCAATTTACAGGATTACCCTTTGACAAGAAAAATGAATTTTTTCAATCTCCGACAAGCAAGGTGATTTTCTCTACTGATCTGTCAGATCCTGCCTGCCGGATTGTGTTGTACATTCCGCACTGGCGGATGTTATTTTTCTGCAATCTCAAGGACTCGTGCTGGACAAGTGTCATCCATTCTCAAAAATTTCAAGGAAAGTTTCCAAGAGATGCGACTTACTCCAATGGCCGGTTCTATTTGATTTGTGACCATTCTGATGCCATTGAGATTATCGATCCAAACAAATCAGAGGATAAGATTCGTTGCGACTTAAAACCTTTGAAAGATCTCTACGCATTGAGTTTCGTGGAAGGAAAATCTGAGGTTTATCTATTACACCTTGTCTGTAGCGGGGTACTCACAGTGTACCAATTGGATGAAGAGACGCAGAAGCTCGTGGAGATTACTACTGATGCAATTGACACGACCTTTTTTGGTGCCGGAATGTATACTCCCACCCTGGCTGTCTGCTCTGCAGATTGGAGTTCTTTAATTGGGGGTTTTATCTACAGGGCCTGGTACAATATGGTTTATAATCGAGCTAGAATTGTGGGTGCCAAGGTGGGTGATAGAAAGAGCCTTTCTGGGGGAGGGGTTCGACTTGGGGATGTCCAAATAATTTGGCCATCTGAGCCAATTATGTGGTTTCAGCCAAGCTTTGTTAGGTAGAAATTTCTATTCTTTTTGATGCTTTTATAGCTTCCATGTGTCATTTTCTATGCTTCCTGTATAACTGCATAACATAATACTTGTGTGAACAGGTACATTAAGACAGAAGAAAACCAATCAATTGAAATGGCGGAGGTAGACACTTTCCTCTTCACCTCAGAATCTGTCAACGAGGGCCACCCTGACAAACTCTGCGACCAGATCTCTGATGCTGTTCTCGATGCTTGCCTCGCTGGTGATCCTGACAGCAAGGTACCATTATTCCTTTTTCTGTGTTGTTGGCTTCTGTCAACTCCAGTCCCATTAACTGTACTAGCACTGTGCTGCTCCTGAGTAGGGGGAGCAGGCTTGGAGGAGAACTTTGAGGTAGCCGGAGCCGCTGGCATAGACGACGTCGCTCGGAGTCGCCGCCTTCTTATACTTGATCTTCTTCTCCTGTTTCACGATCAACTATCTTAGATTTCACAAGACAAGTTTGGGAAGAGATGTTGGAGGTGCGAGGAGGCGCGTGGTGGTAGTCACAACTCACGCGGCTGAGGTGGCTGCAGATTTCAATATTGAATCAGATTGGTACCAACTTATATCATTGGACACAAAAGTATTTTCTGGTAAAGAAGCTATTTGCAACCAAACCAGTCAATAGAGGGGCATAATTGTGCAAATTTGCTTATATGAGGTTAGTAATAGTAACAAATATTTGCAACTAATTATGATATAAAAGGCACAATTAAACATAAAGTTAATAATTGTACAAAACTTTAACAAATCATAGTTAGTAAATTTGCAAAAAAAAGATGATATGAACTAAACAGTCAGATTCAATAATCAAAAAAATTTAACTCGATTAAGGCCAAAATTGAGCAGTTTAATATCAATCAACTCTCTACTATAGATGCAATTTACAAGGAAAAGAATAAATATAACCTCGTTCGTCAATGACATCAAGTGAACAGTGAACAATGTGGCGGAGCTTGAGCGCATCGTCAGATCCAGTGAAGCTCTGGAGATACAAGGGGTTGTTCTGTAAATTCACAATCAGATCAGATCCCGTCGTTAGATCATAGCCTTTGGATCAAGGATTAGAGAGTAATAAAAAGGAGAGAGGGTAATGAACGGACCTGATGGCCGACGACACGGCTGAGGTGGCTGCTTGACTGCCCTCGTTTTCTTTGACCGCGAAGGGAATCAGCCGAATCAATTAAAGCGCTTGCCATCCTCGAGACTCGACGGTGGAAGAGAAGGCGGCGGATTGGAAAGGAAACCATGGAAGGAAGATTTGGGGTCGGCGCTATCAGCTATTTTGAAGGAGAAAAGAATTCCTTCGATGGGCTAGGGTAGGGGTCTAGGGGAGGAGGCGGAACTGGAGAAGCGTAGGAAATTAAATTTCCAAATAAGCGGCGCAGGACGGCAGGAGGAAATAAAGAGAACAAAAAAAAATGTATCGAAACGGAGAATCAAACTCGCGGATAGCACCCTCAAATTTCACGTAAACACCATCCCAGCGCCTCACCAGTTTCAGATAAATGGCTATCTTTTTATCTGATATACAAATCCAGACCATAGATCACATTAGATCAATAAAATCAATGATCTATAATTGATGTTAAAGGTATGTTACAACCTTTATCTGATTTTTGTTACAACCTTTGTAAGGTGCTTTTATAAGTAGTAAGTATAGATATATGCCATTATCTTATTCCTAAAATGATTATATACTAAAAGAGTTTTTAACATATAGATTGTAGAAATGCTTAGCCATGGTTAATTTGTAAAATGGTTAGCCATGGTTTTTAACACTATACAGTTATAACATGGCTTTTAACATATAGATTGTAGAAACCGTATTCAGGTAGTTTGACCTTTTTGCCAACATGAATCTCAATACTTTCTACTTTCTTACTCTCTTCTTCAATCACCTTTTCCAAATCAATATAAGGGTGATTGATCTGTCACAATTCAAAAATTAAAAAATAAAGTTATCAATTATTCAATTGTTTATTTAAATAAAACTATGTCACATAAACAAAAGGGTTAGAGGGGCGATTACCTGCATCCGTGCAAATCTAGTGTCATTATTATCAGATCCTGCAACATGCTCGTTCTCATTCATGTCTCTCTTCTGACTGATGTTGCAAATTCAGATTTAGTATAATCAATCAGCAAAAAAAAATACCAATTGTAAAGGCAGTAGTTAAAATAGTTTAACATACATACCTGGGAGTCAATGAGAAGAAAATATTAGTTATGAAACTATCAATTATTGTAGTAGGACCTTTCTTCAATTTCATTACTAATTTTATAAAACAAAGATAATTTTATCAATCGTATCAGGACATGTAGTTCGGCCTCAAAAATCTAAACTAATTTTCTTCATCTACATAGAACTAGCACGTAGCAAGAACAGCAAAATTAAAATAAACCCAAATTAATTCGGCCTCAGAAAGGATCTTAGATGCAGTCCGCTACTTTTATTTCTTTTTCCTTCGTCCAGTTTAATAAACACATCCAAAAGTAAACCAGGTCAGAGAGAGAGAGGGACGAACCTGTACTAGGGTTTATTCCAAGAGAGATGTTCTAGGAATACTTGCTATCGTCAGAAGGGAAGAGGTGAGTGTGACAAAGGGAGATTGAGACGGAGAAGATAGGCGTGACGAAGACATCTTGGTTTAGCGGAGAAGACTGGAAGGTGCTGCGTCACTGGAGGCGGAGAAGACATTTTGCGAAATTTCTATTTTGTCGGAGACAAGAGGGAAGCTTTGGTGGCACAGCGAGGATTCTAGGGTTTAAGAAAGAGGAGCAGCAAGGTTTCGGAAAAGAGAGAGGCGGAGCATAATAGTCTAGGGAAGGAACAGTATATCGTTTCCATCCAGCGACACAGATCCGCACCAATCTTGATGCGCATCGAAAGATCAGAATGCCGGTGTATAAAACCTGATATGCATCATGGTGCATATTAGTTATTCTCATAATATAATATAATATATCAAATATAAATAAGCTAACATAATAAATAAGGGTATTATAGTAATAATAATAATAATCTCTATCTCTATCTCTATCTCTACTATATTAAAAGCACTAATGGCGGAACATACATCACATACATACCAATAATTTACACATAAAATGTCACAAATCTTTATTTTTTCAATTAATAATAAAAGAATTTGACAAACGACAAGGACTAACATGGTGAGTTGAAAACGAAACTCCCATACTAGTTTAAAGTATCAAAAGTAACTACATAAAAGCAAATAATACAATCAATGACATTTATTAGACCTGCTTGTTTTCCTCTCTTTTCTTACGAAAGCTCTAACCCATCGTCTTCAAAACCTGGAACCCATATTAAAATGGAAAACAGGTGAGAGATCGGACACTCTCTCAGTGCGGTGTTTAGTTGCAGCCATATATTTGTATATGGAATGAATTGGCAGTTTAGTTGCAGCCATATATTTTTTAAGGGAAAAATAATCGAATTGAAACCGTTACCAGTACCTAAGCTATTCATAGTACTTATGTCCAGGTTCAGCAGAATAATGTGTTACGATTACCATTTGATCGATGATGTAACAGGAGAAGATATTAAAAAAAAAAAGTGTTAACAGGAGAAAGGAAGGAGCATGGAAGGTGTCAAGTTTTTGTTTGATGAATTTTTTTTTCGATCCATTTAACCTGAGGTGATCAAAGAGACAAAGTGGTTGGTCAAATGATAAAATTTCAAGTCAATGTGAGAAGGGATTTCACAGTTGCCATTCTCAAGTAAACTTCGCTGTTGGGTTTTAGAGAATAATTTCGATATACTTAAAAATTGCTGAATACTCATCCCTAGATCTCAATCTCTGAATTCTGTATACCTCCTATAGTTATAGCATAGGTCTAGATAATTTTATAACGCATTCTTGGTTTGCAATGAAGTAGTTTAGTTAGCAATCACAACCTTATTTTAGGCTATTTGATTATAGGATCTAGTGTTACGATATGGTGCTCGGACACATGCAGAGCCGCTGATGCACACACCTATGAGAAAGCCACATATGTACAAGTCATATTCATTAGTGTATGCTCTTTCCCAAATTGCTTCTAAATGTATCTATATTAGATTCCAGAGTATCACTAGGTCCTAGACTCCTAGAAATCATTTTTTAATTATGGTGTTTTTTTTCTTCCATTTGTGTTCTTTTATTTTGACCAATGCATAATATAGGAAAATTAGTAAACCATCTCAGTTTAATGGTGACTTTTCAGCGGTACCAAATCTGACTATTCCGGTTCTCTCGTGAAGGCTCTTGGTCTTGGATTATAAGTCAACGTGTGGAATCTCAATTATTGAACTTAGATTATTGATAAATCCTTACAAACTAAAATAATACAAAAAGAAAAATGATGACAATGGTTCTGTACAATCTGGTACCGGGTCGTGTCAAAATTGGCCCTAAATTCTCTATCAAACTTCGCTCTAGGTTATTTAAATATAAGAATTGGGGTATACCTTTCACATTTCCTGTGATTGGCCAGAAGCAAAGTTAATCTGTGGAGCGTGGACAGGTAGCTTTCATATTGTCTGGGGTTAGAATTTAGTATTTTTCAATATCGATCCAAAATATCTCTCTCTGAGTTACCCAACCCAATCCAAATTCCAAACTAAATGAAAAATGGGCCAGCGCACGAGCCATCTCCTCCTCCCTCTTATAGCCACATCAACCATTCTCCTCCTCACCGTGCTCTCTCTCTCCCGCTGCTCTCTCACTCGCTCTCTCCCCATTTCTCTTCCCTCTTCTCTCCTCCTCAGGCAACAATCCAAACCTTTTCTCTCTCTCTCTTGCCCCGTGCTCCCTCTTTCCTACCCTTTCTCCTCCTACCTCCGCCACAGATCCAAACCCATTTGCGCGGCTACCATGGCTTCTCATCCCACTGCGCCATTCCTCGACTCCGACAATCCCTTGCTCAACGACTTCGTTTTCCCTCCTTTTGATGTCGTCGAAGCCAAGCATGTTCAGCCTGGGATCAAAGACCTCATTCGTAGACTCGTATGTACACATTCTATTTCCTTTCTTTCTTTTGTAGTTTCTTTTGTTTTGATCAATCAATCTTAGTAGTAGGATGATGGAGCTGTACGCGTTGTTGTTTTGTTTGAAATGGATTGTGTTGTGCTTGCTTGTAGGAGGGGGATCTGGTCGAACTGGAGACGTCAGTGCAGCCTACGTGGCCTAAGCTTGTGGAGCCACTTGAAAGAATCGTAGATCGGTTGCAAGTTGTGTGGGGAGTTGTTAACCATTTGAA
This sequence comes from Rhynchospora breviuscula, assembly GCA_027562975.1. NCBI lineage: Eukaryota > Viridiplantae > Streptophyta > Magnoliopsida > Poales > Cyperaceae > Rhynchospora > Rhynchospora breviuscula. The sequence goes on along the minus strand of CM050400.1, from coordinate 12,532,223 downwards.
ATCTGTAAAGGACTCCAGTGATCTTCGTTCTGCTATTGAAGAAATCCAGGTTTTAAAACTGATTTTCACATTTTGAAAAAAAACAACGAGTTTTCTTTGTGATAAAATTATTAATTACTTGGTATATGATCTGGTAAAATGGTAACAGCCTGAGAAAGTTAAATTTGGGCTGAGGTTGTCACAAAGCAAACCCATCTATGAAGCATTCAAGTCTATAAGGAACTCCCCCTCTTGGGAATCCCTAACTGATTCCCGTAAGCGTATTGTGGAAGGTAATTTCGTTGCCTTTTTGACACTATTTTCTTAGTTTATTTGGTTTAATCAATCAGTGGAAATGCATGTTTTCCATATTGTTTGCTACAATTGACATGTACTGTTATTTTCTCTTCCTTTCAGATAAAATTAAGGAGGCTGTTCTTGATGGTGTTGCCCTAGAGGATGAAAAGAGAGAGAAGTTCAATGAAATCCAACAAGTATGTTTATTGTTGTCAATACACACTTTGTTTAAAAATACTTTGCCTACCTTTTTTATATAAAATAATTATTTGTTGTAATATTTACAGGAGTTGGAGAAGTTATCCCAGAAATTTAGTGAAAATGTTTTAGATGCTACTAAAAGATTTGAAAAATTAATTGTCGACAAAAAGGAAGTCGAGGGGCTACCTGCCACGGCACTTGGCTTAGCTGCACAAACAGCAGTATCAAAGGTAGTTATCAAGAACTCTCTCTTTTCATGTGCATATTGCAACCTGTAGAGATGTAATTAGTTTAGAAATTGACCATATATTTCGCAAATTACAAGACCTTAAAACTGATTAGAAGGTATTTTTAGCTTTTGTAACCTGATCAGTACCAATAGGTAACAAACTGTTCCTGTAAATAGTCTTTTTTTTTTTTAATCTACTTAATTCTTTTTTTGAAATTCTTGTTTTTTTTTTTTTTGTTTGCTTTGCATATAGATGTTTGCTTGTTTATTTTGCTTTTTATTTGTCCTTTCATGTTCTACAGTGAGCTTCCTGTTTGCAGTTAATTCCTAGCACCATTTTTAGTTTTTATTACTCAGGCATGGCAGTCATTAAACAATACTTAAACTTGCAAATTTATTTTTTTCACAAATTACACATATTAATTTTTTTTTTAAGTTACTGTGGACATGCATTGCAAAATGTATTATTTGTCAGGGACATGAACAATTGTTGCATTTTTTTTTCCTAGGGACATGAAAATGCAACGCCTGAGAATGGGCCTTGGATTATCACCTTAGATGCACCAAGCTACATAGCTGTGATGCTACATGCACGCAATCGCTCTTTTTGCAGGAAGAGGTTTTCAAAGCTTACATAACCCATGCCTCGAGTGGAGATCTTGACAATACTGACATCATCACTCAAATTCTGAAGTTGAGGTTACAAAAAGCTAAACTTCTTGGCTACAATAACTATGCTGAAGTATGGGGGACTATAAATTCTCCATTGTGGATTTTAGTTTGACAGTTTATGAGGGACACGGATAAATACTTTCATTAGCTTCCTACAGACTTTTTCTATTTTTATTTTTAAAAGGTGAGCATGGAAGCGAAAATGGCTACAGTTGAGAGAGTCGAAGAGCTGCTGGAGAAATTGCGTGTTGCTTCATGGGACCACCATGTGAAAGGTACAAATCTTTGTATGTTTTTTCTTGTAAATATAATTTATGTATTATATTAGTTAGAGCACAAGTGTTTTACCATTACTGATATATGGGGTATGATTTTTGTTCCAGTACCAAAATACTATTCCGGCCAGGGTTTATCTGGATCTGTACTTGTCTGATGCCGAACTGCAATTTTATTATTCTTCACTCCTTCATTTTGACAAAACTCCATGTTACATTAGCTCATTTTGGTCCTTAACTGTTGGGTATGAATTATATTAGTTAGAGCCCAAGTGTTTTACCATTACTAATACATGGGGTATGATTTTTGTTCCAGTACCAAAATACTTTTCTGTCTGGGTACATTGGAATCTGTATTAGTTTGATGCCGAACTGCAATTTTATTTTTCGTCTGCATATTTTGACAAAACACAATGTGTAGATTAGCTCATTCTGGTCTGCTGCATCCAACTTGTTTTAGCAGTCAATTTCTTATGATAGACATAACTCTGGCTAGTTATGTGATAGTATGATAAGGTTTTTGTATATGCAGATATTGAAGAAATGAAAGCATTTGCAAAAGAGTCAGGTGCTTCGGAGGCCAATGACATTGATCACTGGGATGTTAATTTTTGGAGTGAAAGGTTGCGTGAGGCTAAATACGATATTAATGAGGTTTGTGTATTAATATTTGTTTTTTTGTATGACAAACCTTGTTCAATGAAATGAAAGGATCAATTTTATCTCAATGTTATGAAAATTAGCAAGTGTTTGCAGTAAAGCTAATTTTGGTCATGATGAGGCTCCAATGCATTATTAGCTTCAGTTTGACACTCTTTATTGAAATATCCAACATAATGTGACCAAATACTCTACATAAGTTAAAATAACAAGTGTAATAGCTGGCTTCATAATTCTATTTGCATTATACTGAATGGCACATTCTGGATTGGAATTGATGATATGTGACTTAAACCCAGAACATCCTGTATGCATATGGTTGGTAATTTTCTCTGAGCACAAATCAGTGTGGTGCTTACTAGATGTTTCTCTTGTAGGAAGAGCTGCGTCCATATTTTGCACTGCCAAAGGTTTTGGATGGCCTATTCAACCTTGCAAATAAGCTTTTTGGTGTTAGTATTGAAGCAGCTGATGGGTTGGCTCCTGTGAGTTGTTTTATCCTTTTGTTTATTGTGCCTGAACATTTTTTTCAGCAGTGCAACTTTGGTTTTTAATGACCAAATCTTTGAGCCCTGCGATAGAGATTGTCAAGCAATAGATATTTCTCCTTGGAGGCCCTCCTGCTAGCTGCTTTTGTATCACTTGCAGATGTGGCAAAAGGGGTCTCCGTTGGCTTTCTAATAGTCAGATACTGACTATAGATCCTGTTAGCAGACAACCTATGTAGGCCAAGCAATCAATGAGAATCCACAAAACAGAAAATGTAAGACCCTTGGATATATCAGTCCACTCTTCTTAATCACATGGACTTGACCTTCTGCCTGTAGGACACCCTTGGCAACGCATATAGGGTTACTTTCTGGCAGGAGGAATGAACAATGAATGCGAGGCAATGAACCTTTTTGAGATTTATGTAGTGTCTGATTTATTGAGGCTTACTTAATGTCCATTTGAAATGCAAAGAACCTTTTTGGCCCTTTTTACCAACTGGGGAATTCTTATGTTCTATTATAGCGAGCATTTCAAGTGTGCATTGTTTTTAGAAGATTATACCACTATTGTTTGATACAAAAGTTTAGTTCTTTCAAAAGCTGTGTCATCCAAGAAATGAAGCTGAAAAAAGTGGGACATATATTGGTCTCCGGATATATCATCTCTTACTGTTAATGTGCTTATTACATATTCTTGTATCATTCCTGATTGGTATGAACTAATACAAAATCATAATAAGACTTGACTCTAACATGTTTTTTTTTTTTTTTTCAGGTTTGGAATCCAGATGTCAGATTTTACTGTGTAAAGGACTCTTCAGGTCAACCAATTGCATATTTCTATTTTGATCTGTATTCCAGACCTGCTGAAAAACGGGGTGGTGCATGGATGGATGAGGTTTTTGCTAGGAGCCGCGTGCTTGCACCCCCTGGTGCTCCTGTCAGACTGCCAATTGCCCATATGTGGGAGAACAAAGCCCAACAGTTTGAATGATCTGATGACCAAACATTGTTAAATTGTGTCAGTGCTGTCCTTTACCTTAGCTGGCCATTCAGTGTCCAATATTGAACTGCGTTTAGAAGCTAGGTTCCATTGTTTTGTTTGGAATGTATCTGAATGATTTGATTGGCATGATATGAAAAAAAAATTAAGGAAAAATAGGTACTTGTCAATTAAGTAGTACCTTTGATGTCTGGATCTATTTTTAAATAACTGAAGTAGGTTTGATCTGCAACACAGTAACATAACAGTAGGGTTTGAGTTGTTAGAGCTACTAAACATCCTTTATTTTCATTACAATATTATCTTTAATTGCTGTTCTTGTAGGTGGAAACAGTGTTTCATGAATTTGGTCATGCACTTCAGCACATGCTAACAAAGCAAGATGAAGGGTTAGTTGCTGGAATTAGGGGAATTGAATGGGATGCTGTTCAATTGCCTTCTCAGTTCATGGAGAACTGGTGCTACCATAAGTAAGATACCCATATTTTAATATTGTAGTTAATAATATGCATCTGTTTGTGGAGCTAAGATTAATTAGAATTAAATACCTTTTTCCTTGTCTTGATACTTGTTTCCTATATTCCAATACCGTTATAGGCCTGATTTACACTTAAAGACTAGTCTGGTACTAGATCATACCTGTAAATTTTCGTCACAAGGCTTCCTGCTGTGTAAACTTAAGAAAAAGACATAAAAGAAAAGCATGTAGGTGCCAGCCTTATAGGTGCAGAAAGTGGTTTCATACTAAAGTTATTGGTTTGTTATCGGCTTGACTGGAAGTGATATATAAGTTTAAACCTGGGATGTACTAGGTCAGAAAAGTAACTGATGATTTGGCAGGGAGACCTTATTGGGAATTGCTAAGCATTATGAAACTGGTGAACCTCTTCCCGAAGAAATCTATTCAAAACTTCTTGCTGCAAAAACTTTCCGTGCTGGTTCTTTGAGCCTACGTCAGGTCTTCTCAGTCCCTTTCACTAATCCCCCTCCGCAACATACCCGCAAGAATTTAAAATTTTAAAAAAATGGGAAAAGGAATCAAATCTTTCTTGTAAAATGATGTTTTGAAGGGGTTTGGCATCTTTAAATTTTGGATATAAAGATGCACACTCAGCACCATAATTCCCCAATTTGTTTCTCGTTTTATTATGTTCATTTAACACTATAAAGGCTGAATTATGGTTCAGTTAGGTTGTGACATGACTCTGCAGCTGAAGTTTATGAGAGAATTGGAAAAGTTCTTCACCTTGTGAGTCTTATCCTGATTTTTCCCTCTGAAAATTCTCGTTGCAGATAAGGTTTGCATCAGTGGACTTGGAGCTGCACACAACATTTAACCCGTCTGGGGACTTGTCGATTTTTGATGTAGACCGAAAGGTTGCAGAGAGAACATATATTCTTCCTCCATTTCCTGAAGACAGATTCCTCTGCAGTTAAAGCCATATCTTTGCAGGTTTTTTAATTGTTTTTGTTAGCTTAGCTCGAGATTAATTGTGAAACTATATAATCCTTGCATTGTACGGATGACATGCTCTTCATGCTATAAGATGGTTAAACCTTGATAACTTTCAGTTGATTAGTTAAGCCCCCATATTTCATTATTCTGCCTCATTCATACTTCAATTGTGCTGCAGCCTCCATTAAGCATATGGACCAAACAAAACACAGGATAGGAAAGGAAACAAAAAAAGAACTAAAATTAAAGACCAAAACAAAAGTTTATTATCAAAGTGAAAAAAGAGGCAAATTGGACTAAAAGTGAACAAAAAAGAAAGAAGAACAGACAGATCAAAACAACACCTGGTTGATGTGTTAATTCATAATCGAACCCAGCAAAAGTTGATACATAAAGGGCTAGAAGGGTTTAATTGTACCATTTTGCTTACAGGTGGTTATGCTGCTGGTTACTACAGCTACAAGGTAATGTGTCTTTATTCTGTAATGTTGTATATCGTCATTATTTTTCTCGTAAATATATCAATAATAATGAGATGAACATGCTGGCCAAAATTTTAGCTGTTTTGTGTACATCTTCTGTCGTCATTGTTGTTGTTGTGAACATCTTCTTGTTATGAATAAGAAACATTATCCAAGATCTGTCTAGGCATTTTAATACTAAATTCACTGGTTGTCCTGTAACAGTGGGCTGAGGTGTTATCCGCTGATGCTTTTTCGGCATTTGAGGATGCTGGTTTAGAAGATGATAAGGTAAAATTCTCGCTGAAAAGGTGATACGACATGAGTTTTGTACCTTAAATTAATTTGATAAGTCTTCCTTGCTGAAGGAATTATCAATTACATATCTTGAGAGATACAGTTCCTGTTTGTAACTAGTGAGCACTATGACCTTGGTTAATTAATGAACCTCTTTAAACAGGCAATTAAAGAAACCGGTCACCGCTTCAGAGAAACAATTCTTGCTCTGGGAGGTGGCAAGTCAACACTTGAGGTATGCTTTTAAGTTTTAACTAATCATAATTGTGGACTGCTTCCTGCATGGAAGAGCATAATATTTATATAACTAATGGTAAATGGCTTAGAGACATATTCTAGGATCTTTTGTGCATTTCTATTTGGTATTTCCTTTGGAACATCTATCTTATTGTACAGTTATTGAGCACACTTGACTAATGATTGTCAATTGAGCATCTTCTTTCTGCAACCCCTTTGTTTTCAAATAATGCTTTTATTATGCGTATCTTACTATTTTCTGTTTTGTTTGATTGTATTAGGTTTTTGTTGCATTCCGGGGACGTGAGCCCTCGCCAGAACCATTGCTCAGGCACAATGGACTGCTGCCTATGCCAGCATCATCTTAAGCTGGTCTTTAGAAAAATCGATAAATAATCTGTCATTACATGCTTTACTTTAAAAAAAAGCTCCCCTGGTTTCTTATCTTATAGCGATGCAAGTCGCAACTGTTAGGAGAACCGTAGGTAGGGAAAAATTGAGCAACAATATTAGCATGTTTTTTATAGTCATGCTTTAATTCAAAGACAGATAACAAGCTTTCCAAGGACGATGCTAGAATGCAGATGCACAATTAAAAGATATGTTTTTGTTTTCCCTTTCTCCCACTTTTCTTGAATAAAGTTTGCATGGTTCTTCAATACACATTAATAGTAGCAAGCGAATTACTTTTCATGAATAAAGGCGAATTATTTCACCCTTGTAAATCTTAATAAACACAAGAGTTCTAAATTCCTAGTCGTAGGCTCACTAGAGGAATAATCAGTACAAAAAGATGAAAAGAGTCCTAAAGGTTCTGCCGAGACGAAAGAGACGTGATACAATTGATTACATGTTCATATCTGTTATAGACGCTTATGCACGGGTCAGCTCTAGATGAGTTGAGATGTGACATGGTTAATGCTATTGTTGCAAGGCTTAAACACACCATGGACAAGCTACAACGGACATAAAGCACTGGTGGCTGAGAGTTCTGGAGGAGGTATCATATCCCGTGATTTGACTTTGTAATTACTTGAAATACGGGTCGAAAGGATCACCACTGGACCACTAATTTCTCTTTTCAAAGTAAATAGTTGTAAATTTAAATTATTAATTATCACGGATAGATTGTGCCTGTCCATAATGTATTGCCCGAACTGTATAATGTTGTGTTGTATATCGGTATATATCTCAACTTCTCAAGGTTAACGATGTAACATAAATAATATAAAAATACCATGTCTCAATTGCTTGTGCTTAAGTATCAGTACCACCTTAGAAAAGTATTGTAACAAATGAATACACTAGCAGGTTAAACCCCCGTCAATGAATGGGAATGTATACAGGAATATACTGTCTTCATTCTGACATTATTCTCATGCATTAATTGTTAAGTCCCCTACACACTGTCAAAGTTCTTTCCTTTTTCCTTTTCATTATTCCTATGATAAAGCTTGAAATTAAATGAAATACATGTTCGCTTGATGCACACCTCATCTGGTTCGTAATCTACAGGTTGCATGTGGGTTCCTTTTGTTAGTAACTTAGTCTCTGCTTGCAGAAGAAAGAGCAATAGTATCTTTAATTCAGAATATCTCAGAAAACCACATTTGATTATCAGATTTGAATATAACCGTGGTGTCACCATTATGTTAATATGCTATCAAGATGTGACATTAACGAGATTTGTTCTGAGGAACCCAAACTTGTGCAATTTCCTTTACAATGAGGGATGTAATGGAATGAGCTTTTTTTAAGTTGACCTACTTATTTCCATAATTTGTGTCTGGTTTAAGGAAAATGACATTATTAATTCTGGGTTGAATGTGAATTCCATCAGCATGTAAGTAGTTGCGAGTTCACATCATGAGTGCATGAAACGATGAAATGTGGAGGCCTTGAAGAAAGCATGACATTAGCTCACATAACATACTAAGATTCCAAGTTCCTTTCTTTATTGCCTTAATGCTTATTGACATTTTAGTATGAGAGAATTGTTATCCTTCTGCCTTGTTTTGCACCATGTCTCGCTGTAGATCAGGACCGTCTGATCAATTATTGCCTGTTGGAGAAAGTCGCCTAGCTAGCTAGTGTAACTATTAAAATAAAGAGAATTCATTTTCTTCTCTCTTGTCTCTTACATAGTACAATACAGAGGTTAGATGTGACTTGATCACATATTTGCTATATAAAGTGAGATTACTGTACGTATCATACGTGTTTTTTTTCGTACCTCTCTCCTTAGAAAACAATGTACTCAGAGAGAGAGAGAGAGAGAGAGAGAGGAATTTGATATCTGTTATTTACAAAATTTGACTTTCTAGAATTATTTTTGTTGACACATTATTGCTTGAATAAAAGAGGCAACAAAAAAAAACTATAGATGAAAATTACACATAATTTTTGTACATATATTATCTAATTTCTCAAACGGCCACATAGTCGAGAAACATCTGATGGGCGCACGGGCTTGATCAAGAAATCCTCGGCACCCTCCTCCATGCACCTCGTGATCCGACTGGGGATATATTTGGAGGACATTATCACCACCTGGATCTCCCTCAGATCTCTTGAACCATATATACATTAACCCATACAGAAATGTTAGTAAATAATGAGATAAAAAGCTAATATTTTTATAAAATTTGACTTGAAAATTCTTTAAAGAGATTAAGCACTAACCTTAACCCTCCTTAGCAGTTCATATCCATTCATCTCTGGCAAGCAGTAATCAGTAATGATCATATTAACATTAGGTTCCTGTTGTAAAAACAAACCATGCACATTTTCCATTAGAATTGCAAATAAGCAAAAGCAATTGAAAGACAATGTGAGCAACTCTGCAACTTACCATTTCTAGAACTTCCAATGCTCTTTCAGCGCTGTCTACAGCCATCACTGCAATGCATGCAAACACGAGCTTTTAGACTGAAATTCAAGTAAATGAATGACAACTTTGTGTTTGTGTGTGTGTGTGCTGTACTTTTTGAGAAACAACTTTTACCTCTGTATTTTGAATTGCGAAGAATGTGTGCTATTACAGCACGATCAACGGAGCTATCATCAACTGCAAGAACATACAACTCACAATCACCTGAACCCATTGATTATTTGTTATTTGTTACTAAAATATTGTTGACAAGTACTTTTTTTAGGAGAAATGGCAGAAGTAGAGAAAATGATGATGCAAAGAAAGTTTGATGTAGGAGGAAGGCTTTCGAGTGGTTTTATACAGTCGATGAGGAAAATCTTTGAAAATCCGAGGAAACCTTTCCAAATAATTCTCCAGTATGATCAAACACGTAGCTCTGACTATGGATTTATATAAAATGCTGCTATTCTACAATCTGCTAGTTTCTTTGTGCTAAACAATAATATATGCATCTTTGGGTTCACAAGCCATAGATTGCGATTTTAATTCCATAAAGGGGCCATTTCAAATTGGATACTATTCAAAATGCCATTGCCAGCTGATTAGATAATGAAATGATACAGGTAGCAGGCTCCTGTTAGGACTGAACCGTGTACTTCGCCCTGGGGGATACTTTGTATGGTCTGCAACTCCTGTCTATCAAAAGCTGGAGGAAGATGTTGAGATTTGGAAGGGTAATTTCTACTGGGCTTCTATACTTGCCAACAATATTGGATGTAATTTAGGACCAATGGATGTATATTTTCTTAATTATTCTGCATATAAAGTGCAGCCATGAAATCTCTTACAAGATCAATGTGCTGGGATCTTGTTACAATCAAGAAGGACAAGATCAATGGCATTGGTGCAGCGTTCTTCCGCAAACCGCTTTCGAATGACTGCTACAATGAGAGGCGGCATCGCAGCCCTCCAATGTGTGAAGAAAATGATGACCCAAATGCTGCTTGGTACAAACTTTTGACTTGCTAATAAAACCATGAACCCAAAATCCTGTCATGCTTCTACTATAACTATTTCTACAAGTGATCTAAACCTTTACTTCTGCAAAATTATTCAATTGGCCAATTAAATGGTCCTTTTTCCAGTCAACGTAACCAAATAGTACCTTTATGGAGCAAGCATCTTTTACTTATCAGTGATAATGTTCCTTTGCAGAATAAAGTTTCTTTGTTATCAATCACAGTTATTTATTCTTAGAACTTAATATCAAATGAATATATTTCTTTTTGTAGGTACATCCCTTTGAAGACCTGCATGCATAAGATACCAACAAACGAGTCAGATAGGGGCTCCAACTGGCCACAAGACTGGCCCCGTCGGCTTCAGGACCCACCTGACTGGTTAAGCAACTCTCAAGCTGGCATCTATGGTAAACCAGTTAAGGAAGATTTCCTGACTGACACAGAACACTGGAAGAATGTGGTCACAAAGTCATATCTCTCCGGCTTTGGCATCAACTGGGCACTCGTCAGAAATGTTATGGACATGCAAGCAGTCTATGGAGGGTAACCATAAATCCAATTTTATACAAATGTATTCTTAAAAAAGATGAAACTTTGCATCTTTATTTACCCATGGGTTTTTAATTCCTTTAGGTTTGCGGCTGCATTAAGAGATCAGAAGGTGTGGGTTATGAATGTGGTGAACACTGACGCTCCAGATACGTTGCCAATAATATACGAAAGGGGGCTCTTTGGTATGTACCATGACTGGTGCGAGTCATTCAGCACCTATCCTAGAACATATGACCTTTTGCATGCGGATCGCTTGTTTTCAAGGGTTAGAGACAGGTAAAATGGATTTCTCTCTAGTGTCTTTTGTATATAATGTTTGTAGCTTTACTAATGAAAAATCTGGACATTTCAGGTGTCCAATTCTAACTGTGGTAGTAGAAGTAGACCGAATAGTGCGGCCAGGTGGCAAAATCATAGTCCGTGATGATCCTTCAACTGTTAGTGAAGTAGAAACTTTGTTGAAATCATTGCACTGGGAGGTGCAATTGACCTTCTCCAAGGGTCAGGAAGGGATGCTTTCTGCCGAAAAGTCTGATTGGCGGCCTGAAACTTTTGTTTATTAGTTTGGGCAATTAATTATTAATTATTATTTTATTGGGTTATTGTGTTAGATTATTCATTTTTTCTGTTTCTGTTATTTACCCATCTTTTAAAATTTTGGAGTAATCAATATGTAGAAGTAGCTCACATCTTGCAGTGAGATATATAGAAATTGTAAATAGTTTTGTGTAGAATTTATGTATGAATATTGTAATTTATCATTCTAACATTTTTAATTAATAAGATCTGAAATTAGTGATTGTTAACAGTTGCTTTTGTTTAATATCTACTTAAAATTTATTTTGTCAGTGTAAGCGACTCCTGTAACATTTGTTTATTATACGCTTAATTCTAGCAAGTTGTATATTCGTTACCTGATGTTTTCTGACATTTTCATAGGTTATGGCTTGCTTGTCCACTTCAATATTTTTTCTATTGAATAGTACGATCCACATTTTATCTGCTTAGCATGTGTATAGGTATTTTCGAATTGTTAATATTAATCTTTGTCAGGACAGCTACTGCAGGCTTAACCTTATTTTTAGAGTTCAATAGTAATGTAAACAATATAGTTAGTTCAATACCCGTACAAATTATGCGAGGACAAAACAGTCACAGTCAGCAAATAAGGAGGAAAAATTTTAAAAAAGGCCATATTATGCAATTAAAGACGATTCGTTTGATTTGAACTGAAAATATCCACAGAATAAAACAAACAAAATATAATAAGATAGTCAAAAAAGGTCAAAACAAGTCAAAAAGGGCACCCATGTTACATGTACACTGAGGCAGCGTGAAACGCACTTCAAGCAGCACTAATTACTTTAAGAAACCGCATTATTCATGCTAATAATAAAAGATAGTAGAATACTGTACTCCACTCTGCAGCTTCGCTGTAATGTAATCAACATGTTTTGTAGAATAAATCATATCAATCTGGCAAAATGGTCCAAGCAATTAACCATCTGTCTCCACTGGCTCCCCATTTCTTTCCTCTTTACTCCCCTGCTTAAGTTAATCATACCATGAACTTTGAATTAATGCAAAACAGGCCCAATGGGACCTACTTCTGTTTCTGGAGGGAAATATTTTTTGAGAGCACTTTGTGGTGGGTAACTGCCACCTGGTCAAATTTATTCTGGAAATGGGATTTATGTTTAGCAAAATAATTTGTAATTTAAACAAAACTAATTGACGATGACTAAAACAAGATTAATAAAATGAAGATGAAGGATGAAAACATGCTTATTCTGTGATGTAAATTCTTTGGCCTGTTAGGAAAATTTTTAAAGCTTTTGAAATATTTTTTTTATGTCGCTCGTGTGACTTCCTCTCACTATTTCCCATCATAATTTTCAGAGCTATTTTTAGCTTTTAGGTTCACACTTATTCACGCATGTTCTATGCTATCTGTTCTCAAAGAAAACTCATTATAATAGTACTGATTACCCAATTAAAAAGCTCAATATAATACTGGATATCAGATGAAAACAAGACAGGCAGAGCTCCACTTAAAAATCTCCCTTGTTTCTTCCCTCCTTTATGGCAACATGAAGCAAATTGCTTTCACTTGCCCCTCAGACATGGCTGCCATTTTCACGCATGAATAAAATAATCTCTTTGATGTTTATCCTATCAATATCAATTCCATTTACAAAACATAAACTATCCCCTTTGTAGGCTGACAACATAGAATCCAAGTAACTTTCTTTCAAGTCTAACATGGCTATCTATACATACTCATCCAAACTCCTACTTCTCCGCTCCTTCACCTTCTTCTACTATTGCATTGCATGCCACCGCACCGACCGATCAGCCCTACTCGCATTCAAGGCCAGCATCACCACTGACCCATTAGGCCTTCTAGAAAGCTGGGACCACACCACCGACTGCTGTAGAGAATGGGCTGGCATTGCATGTGATCCAGCCACCGGCCGTGTCGTCAACCTAACCCGACCAGGTCTAACGTCTGGTGCTGACTTTGTAACTGATGCCTCATTAGTCGGCATTCTTTCACCGGCGATTGGCTCACTTTCTCATCTACGTGTTCTTGACCTCACCAACTTAAAGCGGCTTACCGGGACAATACCACCTTCACTTGGACGCCTCTCGCACCTCACCGACCTCCTACTTTCATCCAATGATCTTACCGGGCACATACCAGCATCACTCTCAAGGTTACGTCATCTCAGGCGGCTCTTTCTCAACTCTAACCGCCTCTCAGGCCACATCCCTTCCTCTATTTTCTCATCCAAGTCACTGATACAACTAGCTCTTTTCGAGAATCAATTGACTGGTGGCATCCCAGAATCCATTGGGAGACTTGAATTTCTTGAGAAGCTCGATTGTCATGCCAACCTCTTGGCAGGTCCAATTCCAGATAGTATTGGATCACTTCACAGACTGACACATCTTGACTTGTCAGATAACCAAATCAGAGGCAGTATTCCATCGTCTATTGGGAACCTCACAAGTCTCATAGTCCTTGATCTTTACAAAAATGATCTTGCTGGTAGCATTCCTGCTTCCATCTCTGGTATGTTTTCCCTCCAATTTTGCCGGCTTTCATACAATCGCTTAACAGGCAGACTGCCTAAATCCATTGGATACCTTCCTAGAATCCAAAAACTTGTTCTTGAAAACAATGCAATAAGTGGGGAAATACCGAGTTCAATTGGAGGCCTAACCACACTTTGTGACATATTTTTAGCTAATAACAGGCTCACTGGTAAAATACCTTCTTCCATTGGCAAATTAAAGAATCTCCAAACTCTGGACCTCGCAAGAAACCATATCTCGGGGCCAATTCCTCATGAGTTTGCAAACCTTCATAACCTCCAATCATTAGACCTCTGCTATAATCTGATACGCTTCACTTCCCTACCGGCTTGGTTAGGGGAAATGAGTATCTACAGGCTTATGCTGTCACACACTGGCATCATGGGACCACTTCCAGAGTGGCTCCGTTTGGCAAGTTCCATTTCAGCTCTTGATCTATCTAATAATCACATCTCTGGCGAGTTACCTTTTTGGATTGGTAACATGACAGGTCTCACTTTTTTAAACCTCTCTCGAAACGCAATCCGTTCAACAATCCCGAATGAATTCAAGAACTTAGGTATGCTAATGGACCTAGACTTGTCATATAACAACTTGTATGGACCGCTCTTGCCAGTGCTAACCAAAGGAGTAAGTGAAGCACTTGGCCAGTACAAAACATTGGACGTGTCGCGAAATGATTTCACCGGTGGAATTGATGAGAGTATTGGTGATTTGGCGGCAATGGAGGTGGTTGAGATATTGGACTTCTCCTATAATCCGCTGGGTGGTAGGATTCCAGAGAGCATGGCGAAACTGTCGGCACTAAAAGAGGTAAGATTAGCCAATGATGGATTGTTAGGTGAAATACCAGACGGGTTGCTTGATCTTCAAGAGTTGACAGAGTTTGACGTGTCAGGCAATGAGCTTACCGGGCGTATTCCACGACACGAAGCACCATTACCAGCAGTCGGGTTTAGTGGAAATGCCGGGCTTTGCGGTGATCCATTACCGCCTTGTGGATTGTAAAGGACAAGAGCCGTTGTAACTTGTAAGTATTTATAATTAAATGCTCTTGTGAGTTGTGAGAAAGCAAAAAAACCAAAAAGTTTGAACTTTTTGGTTCTGGGGAAAAAAAGAAAATTTGTGCTCATGACTTGAGCAACTCTTTCCATCAGGCCGAAGGTTTGGGTTTGTTGTTTGGGCCTGTAGGCTAGGATTGGTACTTTTTTTGGGCTTCAAGTCATCTTTCAACTTTTAGTTTATGCAAATGGTTAGGATGAATTGCAGAGGGATATCAATATGTGATTTGTGCATCATCTAATATCTTGAAATATAGTTACAACACCATAATTTGATTAATAGTAAGTAGAATAAATTACATTAAGTAGGTCCACATGTCACGTCCAACTAAGAATGTATTTGTGCGGGAGTGCAGAAATTAACGCAGTTTAAGAGAGACATTTAGTCATATGATCGTTGGTGCGGAAAAGCTATTGAAAACAAAAATTGCACCATCTTTCTGTAATTCTGCTTGAGTTTACCATTCACACAACCCCCTGTGGGAATGACGGTCCCATTATGAAGTCCGTTTTTTTTTACTAGCACAATGGTTGGAAATTGGCTAAAAGGTTGAATTCAGAACAAACTCTGTCCTAATTTAGGTATAATTGAATAATGTAGAGGTTATCGAGGTGAGATTGGTTGCATAAAAATTGAAGATTAATGTGACAGGCCCAAGAAACAGGTGTAAGGTTTTGAATTTCAAGGAACGACTCATGTGAAACTTTAACATAAACTAAGCGGAAGCGTTACCTGGATCCATCTGGTTATTCTATGATCTTGAATATGTCTTCTGTGCTCAAGCATCACCTCAGTAACATCTGTGCACGCATCAATGTTGGAGAAATGATCTTCCAAGAGAGCAAGACAACCCTTGAGAGCAGTGTGCCTAAACTCGACTATTCTCTCTCTCTAAAACTGATGGAGAGTATTAGAGAGGGGTGTAGCGTGTATGTTTTATGCTTGTCTTGTCTCTTGGGGACCAACTCCTATTTATAGTGGAGACACCAAGAGTGCTCTCCAAGTATTACCATAATGGTCCATCAACATATGTCAATATTTAATTACAAATCCACCAATATTAGGCATCACAATTTTTTACACAAATCTCCAAGATATTATACTTAATAGCCATATTTATTCTTGGGATATTACCATATTCAACAATCTTTATTCATCAAGCAATATATGTCCACAAATGATGAAATATTTCTTGCAAGATTTCCTAAATATTCCAACAATCTCCCACTTGGACAATATGCTTAATGATTATATATTGTCTTTAACTTAATCAGTACTCAACTTTATATGGTACTAAATTTTGTGTCTGTAATTCCGTCCATCAACCATAATAATAAAAGACCAAGGAGGCTTTTGTGGCATTGTAACAATTACAAGAATAAATTCTTGCAACGTTGTCGCCACTCAACCCACGATAATCACATTACTACCATGAATGAATCACATTGAATTTTGATGTGTATAGGTGGCATGAAAATGCACGCAAGTATGACTGTAACGTGTCTACTTTCAACTTTATTTGTCACCCGAACATAAGTGAGGTCAACTTAAATAAGATTCAGAATGTAAAGCCAAACATTTATTCAATATCCACTGAATAAACTAAATATATGTCCAATCAAACACTCCCACTAAATACAAACTCCCACTGAAGGTTTAAGCCCTCAACTGAAGTAACACACATATGAGCAACATGCTCTTGAAACTGCTTGGGTGTTTAAAACTTTTGTGAGCAGATCTGCAAAATATGGAATTTGTCTTAAGGTGTTAGATTAACATCCAACCATTCTGAATAATTTCATTTACAACTAGAAACTTACTTTTATGTGCCTTAACTATTTTGAATTTCTGATGTACGAGTATAAGATTATTGTCCAAAACGATGCTTAAAAAGTACACATCATATGCAGCATAGTGACAAAGTTTTATAATTATATACTCCGAAATTTGAATGTTTGATGACATGCTATATATATACTTTGTTTTCATTATGAAAGATGCTATATATATAGTTGACTTATTTAGCATTCTTTCTAGGAATGAAATTACACTTTTAACATGTTATATTAACATTCACCAAAATCGGCATCAGTATACCAAAAATAACCTCAAACTTTTCTGATATCCGAACTTTTAGTGCATAGTTTTTTATTTTCAATAAATACTAAAAGAACTAATTTAGCTGCATTATAAAGTTCTTCACTTAGATTGTGTAGGTAAAAAACTCTAATAACGTATACAATATTCAAGTGTATACAAACTTAGTCAGATTCCTTACAATCAAAATATATTATTCCTTATTCCAACTTTACTTGATTTATATATTGGGGCATTTATCAAAACTGGATGTATTTGCCTTAATCATAGGGGTATACAATAGTTTGCGATTTTCATATTACTTTACAACATGATTGGTATAGGACTTTCAGTAAAAGACCCAAAATTACTTGAGTTTTAACACATATGATGCATCACCAAGATCTTTCATAGAAATATCTTAATTTCATGCACCATTTCAAACAATATGTCAACCTTATGAAATACTATAAACTTACTCCCACTGAATTATGATACACAAGTATCTACAAAGTTCATCTCAAAACTAAATGAGATGATCATTAGACAAATTTGTAATATCATTGTTAGAGATGCTTGCTTTGAGTTCTTAAATGAATTTCTTATTTGTAAGCTATTTTTCTCTTGAATCATCAAATTCAAAGTGTAGAGCCCATATATATTGTTTCATCAATGTTACCATTTAGAAACATTATTTCCATCAATTTAATGAGCTTTAAGATCCAAATGTGCTACTCATGTCTTGATTAACTTAAATAAGTCTTTCAATGAAACCTTAGAGAAAGCCTTCTTATGTGAAATATTTAGCAACAAGACGTGCTTTATACTTCATTTCTTTATTCATGACATCAATCCACTTTATGAGTCTATACTTTTTAAACTTGATGGAGATTTTAAAAGATCATCCATTATCCGTAATGTCAAACTCATGGTTTTAGAGACAGCATAACCATCTAGTATTGTCAATCTCTTATCCTGGATAAATTTAGCTTATATTCTTGAGGGGTTTGCAGTTGTTCAATGACATTATTATCTTCAATATAACTATTACCAAGATCAATGTCTAAGATATCTATATTGAAATCCGTTTTAGTATATATAAAATGGTATATTTCTTATTTGATCCTTTTAATTGTTATCCTGAACATAAACTTGTTTGAAGATAATATCCTTATGTATCATGTCAACCCCCGCAACCAAAACACCTTCAAAGAACTTAACTTTATTTATCTCTAATATAGTCTTAGTTTTGAGATCTATTAAAATATATAACCCCTAGATATTTTTTTTTCGACACAGTCAACTAGAAAATAATTAATTATCTTTATATTTAACTTCTTCTCATGTGGCCTATAAAGCCGAGTTTCTGTTGAAATATTTCCTAATTCGGCCTATAAGGCTGAGTTTTATTTATCATTATCTTAGTTGATACTTTATGTAGAATATAAACTGCTATTTCTGAAAATTTTGAGACCTTAATTTTGCACAAATTATTTTATTCGTAAGAGATATGACTTAACTTTTGTGCCAAATTATTATTGAGTTCTCATAAGTCAATTTATGAAGATTTTTCTCGAAGAAGCAATTATCTCTAAAAAAACAAAAGATTGTCATATACTAAAGAAAAAGCAATTATCCACTAGTCAAGTTTTAAGGACTTGATTAGGAACATTTACAAAACTGAGAATGAAAAGGATAAAGTGTCAGCTACTCAAGTGGTTAGTGATGCTTATGTCTAGTGCTGATTTGATACGTCTAGGGAATGAGTATACACGTTATCTATACTGTATTGCAGGAAGGATATGTCTCTTGGTTGGCTTTAACTGGGTTAAAGTTTGATCATGTAGCTATCCGCTTACGGGTGTATGCGCCAGTCGCAAGGTAATATTACTGTATGAAGACTCAACTGTATTTGTCTAAGTCTCTAAGAGGGAGATGTTAGAAATAGTGGAGACTCAGTCAAACGGGCCGTCTGGGGTTTCAGACGGGCCGTCTGCGTAAGTACACAGGCAGACGCCGTTTCGCCTGTGGACGCTTATATTAATAGATATATACGTTATATCTATTAAGTGATCTCTGTTGATTATTCCAGAGATAGAGTCCTTCTGTTCTTCTTCCATTCCAAAGAGAACACATAGAAAGAGGGAGAGTTCCACTTCTCTCAAGTGAACGAGTGAAGTTGAGTCAGAGCAGTGTGCATCTTGAATAGTGTGATTACAGCCCTATATGTGGTTGTATTCCACTGGTGCATAGGAGCAACAAGGAGGCAGTGCAAAGTGTTGATTCTCAAGAGACAGAAGTCCAGGCAAGATCACTTCCGCTGCGTATTCGGTATATCTAACTCGTTTATCGTTCTATTAGATGATACCGACTAAATACTTACAGACTGAAATTCAAATAAATGAATGACAACTTTGTGTTTGTGTGTGTGTGTGCTGTACTTTTTGAGAAACAAATCTTACCTCTGTATTTTGAATTGTGAAGAATGTGTGCTATTACAGCACGATCAACGGAGCTATCATCAACTGCAAGAACATACAACTCACAATCACCCGAACCCATTGATTATTTGTTATTTGTTACTAAAATATTGTTGACAAGTACTTTTTTAGGAGAAATGGCAGAAGTAGAGAAAATGATGATGCAAAGAAAGCTTGATGTAGGAGGAAGGCATTCAAGTGGTTTTATACAGTGGATGAGGAAAATCTTTGAAAATCCTAGGAAACCTTTCCAAATAATTCTCCAGTATGATCAAACACGTAGCTCTGACTATGGATTTATATAGAGAAATTGAGTATAGCGAAAAAATTTTCCCATTTATATACTAGTGGATCTCACTAGTCAATTAATTTTTTTTAATATCGGATGCGAGATTCGGAAATCTGCAACAGCAAGAAGGTAATATAAAATGTCCTTTTTCCTTCCCAAATTGTGAACCAATTAATTTTTTGTTTAGAAGAATTTCGTAACATTATCCAATTTCGTCACGTATTTTGTTGTCCAATTTCTTTTTCTCTCTTTCTTTTTTTTAGAAACAAGTAGGAATATATCCGTATTAATTTATTTTTAGTTTAATTTTCCGGCTTCGTAATCATGAGCACGTGAAAATCGAAAAAAAAAGAAAAGCCACCCACGTGTCAGGGCCCCATAAGACTGACAGCTTCGCGAAGCAGAGGTAGTACGATTTTCTGTAACATTACCTTATGGATTTTGATGTAATGAAGTGGAACTGTGGAAGGTTTTCATATTTCGTAGAAAACACTGGCACAAATGCGCAATAGAACCGCCCCATTGAAGATCATAGGGTTAAAAAGCGCGTTGGAAAAGTTTCCGTAGTGGTCCTATCAGAGAATTTCTGCACAAAATTCTAAATAGCGCTTCATATTCTGTAGTGTTCTATGTCTTTTTTCCTCGAATATTAATGGAATATTATTATGTTACAAGGTCACACATGTAAGGAAACACAGACGTGTGACTGGTAAATCATCGCTAGCTGAGGAAGTTTCGTTCGTCGGTTCGTGTGTATTTAATCATTTATTATTATTTTTTGTGGTGAGTGTAGTTTTGACAGAAAATTGACTCAAAACGACTAGATTTTTTCCTCATGCTACAGAAAATCGAGAAAAATGTCTATTGTATTTTTTTTTTTTTTTGATAAACAAAAATGTCTATTGTAGACTTGTACTACCGTATATATGAAATGCATTTCAAGGCGGTCTTGCTATTTTGCTTTTTGGGAGGCAAGGAAACGATTATTTATGATAGTTAAGAAGTTACGTGTCCTCGTACGTGGACAAATGAAAAGGAAAATAATATTTGATCCCAAAAAATACGTGAATAATATTTGATAAAAGTAGATATGTTACTCAATTTATTTTCTTATTAGATGGAAAATCAAAATATGTTATTGTTTCATCTAGTGATTGATATTTGTTGTACTAAACGTCTCTAGGTTTGTCGATTATAAAACAATATCATTTGAAATTTAACAATCTTCTTTAAGTTCTCATTATAGAATATGATATGGTATGAAACTGGTACATGAACTCAAGAAATGGATTAGAATGAAGATGAGGATTGAAGATTAAGTCAAGCAAGATCAAGATCAATTTTTCCTAATGATTGTAACAAGTTTAGACTAGGTTGATAGGTATTGAAACTCTATATCTCTTATAATGACCTATTTAGCTAGAAAAGCTCAAGTTTATGTGGTAAATTAAGTAACGGTACTTAACATTACCTAATAGTAGTAGTTGGTCACCTATTGGATGTGTTTTGCAACCAAAATGTTGCAGGAAGCGTTACACAACGCAACTTGGCGTTACACAACGTTTACAGCAGCAGTTTTCCTACTGTACTGATCTTATGATCCTGATTTGACCACTTTCTGTTCCGAATTTGAAGAAACTCAAAACATGAAAGTTGTAGATCTTTTTGTGTTCTTTCCAATGGGTTTTGAATCACATCAATCGAAGTTCGGAGCAGAAAGTTTGAGTCAAATTACTAAACGTTGTCGGCTGAAACTGGCAACAACGTTGTGTAACGCTATTTAGCGTCAAGTAACGCTCCAACGGCTAGTTTTACTACAAGACAATTCCAACGGTCATATTCCAGTGTTGTATGACGTCCAATAGCGTTAGGTAATGCCCAGGCTCATTTTTGCTGGTAAAATGGGCTATTTCATGGCCTATTTAAACCATCCCTTGTTCTATCACTTGAGAGACTTTTGTTTAGCCAAAACCAGTCCAGATTTCAGCCTTTGAGCATTAGGGATACTCTCCCACTTGAGTTTTTCATAGCTAGATCATTTTGAGAGATAAAGTAGCCTCAAACACCACCACCCCTACATTGTCGCAAGGTGTAGGTTAGAATAGGTTGAGAGCTCATCTCCCTTGAGGTCGTGGTGCCATTTGCTATTCGAGTTAGGCCGATCCGCCTCAGTTACTTGGTGTACGAGGTGATTTGGTTTGAAGTTGTAGTCTCGTTCTTATTGGAACTGAACGGAGCGCGCCCTTTCATGGTAGCGAAACTCCCGGAGACGTACGACTAAGGCTAGCATTTTCCTAGCTGGTCGGAACTCCGTAATCATATCGCGTGTTCAATTTCTCTCTCTCTTTCTCTATTTATTTGCTATATTTGAATTGCTTGTGTGCTTGCTTGTATTGGGTACCAATTGAATTGTGTTAGGATAGTTCATACCAAACCGGTCTAGAACCTTAATTGCTTCCGCTAAACTTTGATTAAGCCGCCTCTATTAGGGACAACAATATTTTAATCACATATCAAATCGATCGAACAACACAAACATATGTTTACATATTAGATCTAGCATGTAACACTTTTGAATCTGTGCTTTTATAAGGAGCATATATAGACAACACAACAAATTACTCAGGAATGAATAAAACAATGATTTGATCGATTTGTTTCTTTAATGAATCGGGTGGCTTTGATCCACCTTTTTTCAAAAAAAAAAAAAAAATGATTTGAGACGTGAATTTGTGTTATTCATTTGAGATGTGAATTTGCGTTATTTTACATGTCTATTTTTACTATGAGCAAGGTTCCGGTGTCACACTTTTTTGGTGCCACAAATACCACACTTTGCTTTTTTATTTTAAATTAAAAAAATTGAAATATAATCGTCCGATCCAAACCGTTCATCTTGTTCATTTTTAACGGTG
Organism: Rhynchospora breviuscula; assembly: GCA_027562975.1. Classification (NCBI taxonomy): domain Eukaryota; kingdom Viridiplantae; phylum Streptophyta; class Magnoliopsida; order Poales; family Cyperaceae; genus Rhynchospora; species Rhynchospora breviuscula. The sequence continues at coordinate 12,509,598 of CM050400.1, read as the reverse complement.
GATGCGTTGTCCTAAAATTTCATAATTTTTAATGTTTATTTGATACTTGATCAAGAGGTTGAAAAATGGACATATTAGAATTAATCTAAAGTTGCTTCTGGCCAACCACAGAAAATATTGAATTAGAAGGTATAGCCAATATGGAACGCTGATTTTTATAATTAACACATGATTATAGGCTGATAGTATTTAACGTGTTAATTACGTTCTAATAATGTTTAATGCATATAATTTTAATTATGAATCAACATTTAATGCCCATGTGATTCTTCTAATTTTAATGCAAATGATTTTAACAAACATTCAATTCAAATAAATATGCATAGAACTAATTTTAATATATTGATTGAGGAACTCCAAGGGCACAGAAAAATGCATATAACTTTAATTATGAGTAATTATTCAATGCCTATGTGATTCTTCTAAATTTAATGCATATAATTTTAAATTAATATGCATAGAACTAATTTTAATCTACTGATTACTGCAAAACAAAAACTCCAGGTGCCAAGACAAAAAAAGATTGAAAGAAAAATAAATAAATAAATAAATAAAATTCCTCTCTCATCCGGTCATCACCTAATCCCACGCGTGACCTGTTGTTCCATGTTTTTGTTTTTCTCTTTCCAGATTTCTGTGATGGATTCTGTAAATACGTTCGCGCCGTGTAGAGAAAGTAATTTGTTTGTCAAAAACGCATGCAAGATACAGATAAGTTTGCACAGAAGATCAGAAAACTTGGCAAGAGTTGGCTGAACACTAAGAATTCTTCTACAAGAGATCCTTACAGACTTCCATATTGCAGATCGACAGAGCCTGATTTAGCAGACTCTTTATACAGAAGAACACTCGGATCGCCACAAAAATCCGTAAAAGATTTCCAAGCCGTTTCCCTTCGAGAATTGAATATGTTTTTGGTTATGTCTCCGATGACCCCTTTTTTTTTTTTTTTCCAAAAATTTGTAACTCGTCTTACGTGTTCATTCTTAGTAACATGTGTTAACCATGAACAAAACTAAATATTTTGTTCCTCCTTCCTAAAAAAACTAAACAAGTGCGTATCAATTATTTTTAAACTGTTCGATTTAATACATGAATTATTTTTAAGAACTAAATTTTCATTTAATGACAAAGGACAATACATTTTTATTGGATGTCATCGATTCAAAACAAAACTTAGTAAATTTTAAAAATGAAATATTTGACGCTCGTTCCTTTTTCAAATAATTTAAAGTTTTAAATTAAATAATTTTAATATCATGCACCCAAATCATACAAAAAGTTAAAAAATTTTGTATCCTGTTAGAGAGTTACAAAGTTACAGGGCCGTACTCTCTTTAGATACAATTGTAAAAGCAACTAAAAAAGCTACGCTAACTAACGGTCATGTATTGCTTAAAATACATGATCATTACAGAATGTATATTCGACTATATAAAAAAATAAAAATAAAAAAACTCAATACCAAACAGTAGAAATAAGGTCTTAAAACCTCAGTCCGTACTGTCTTTCCTCTCTCTCCCCTACTAGGGTTTTTGCGACGCCACCTCAAACATAGCTGAAAAGCATGAAATGCAAGATTAATGTTTTAAGTGAGAAGCACATCTAAGAGGAAGATGTCTAATAGGCAAAAGACGATTTACTGATTTGTAAAATAAAGGAGAAAAAACGAATTTGAAATTCATTTTTTTAAAAAATAGGTGCAAAGAAATGGGCCGAAATTGATAGGTCCACTAGTAGTCTCAACTCGGGGTATATCGGGCCCATCTATTATACTTGACGGGTCCAAGCGGAACGGAACATTCGGACCCGACCCGTTTATGGCCCTAAGGCTTCGCTAGAAAATTGCCTAAACCTGTCTCTCTCTCTCTCTTCAAGCTTCCTCTCCTCTCCAAAGACAACACACACTCTCGACCCAGCGCAATCGTCCCTCCTCGCCTCCAATGGCGTCTACGCTAGTGAGTATCTCTCTGTGTTTTCCTTATACCGGATCTCTTGGGGCTATCATGGTGTTGTGATCTAGCGACTCGTCGTTCAGATCGCAACACTGGAGCGCCAGAGGAGGTTTTGTATTTCGTAATCGGTGCAAGGTTTTATAGTGATCTTGTATTTCGTAAACTATTACCATTTGCCTCCTTTATTTGGATCCATTCATCTAATAGTGTTTTTGTTCTTGTTGTTAATAGTTTATTTAGAATCAAGTTGCCATCCTGTAAGATTTATTTTTATCAAATGTAACCCTAAGCCTCAGTGCAGCTTAGCATAAATTAAGATTTGTGCACAATTAGCCTATGTTTACACTTTTGAGAAATAATATAAATCCAGAAACTAATTGCCGTGTAATCTCATTCCTTAAACAAAGACTTACCTTATATCTCATTCTCTAAGACAATGCCTTGCAAAAAGTTCAGCATGTTATGCAATTACTGGTGAGATTTCAAGTAAAATTGATGCAAGTACGGAAAACATTCTTCTTCTTTGTTTTTGGTTATTTTTTTATTTTATTTTTTTTTATTGCAACCTCAAATAATACTCTTGAAACAGGGGACAGACACAGCACAGGGTAAGGGACAGCTCATAAGCAACATAAATGCATGTACAGCTTTGGCAGATGCTGTGCGAACTACGCTTGGGCGAGGTGGTATGGCCAAACTGGTGCATGATGAAAAAGGCAACACCACTATTTCAAACGATGATGCCACAATCATGAACTTGTTAGATATTGTGCATCCGGGTGCTAAAATATTAGCTGACATTGCCAAGTCACAGGATTCTGAGGTGACTACATGGAAACTTGCAACTGAATGATGCTTTTATAAGTAGTAGAGACTGCTGAAGAGTCCCTCCCTTTACATTTTGAAAAGAATGTTTAATGAAGTTCCTTTACTTGTATTTTCAGTCCTTTATTGTATGAATTGTTGAATACTGATTTAGTTTAAATATGAACTTCTTCTGGACTAGTTAAATATTGTAATTAGGTAGGGTTTCATTTTGCAAATCCTGGATGGGAAGTACTTTTGGTAAACTTTTGATATTGTGTGTTGCTGATTTCACTATTTGATGTTCCTAGTTACCCAGGGATTGCACAGTACAAAGGATAACTTCTATTCTTACAATGTTGAAAATTTAAAATATCCTTTCAGGTCGGTGGTGGGACCACCACTGTGGTGCTTCTTGCTGCAGAGTTTCTCAAGGAAGCAAAACCTTTTGTTGAGGATGGCGGTCAACTACACAACCTCATAAGTAGCTACCGTATTGCCTCCATGATGGTTTGCTCCTCTTGTTTTCCTTTTTTTTTTTTAAAAAAAATATAATAATCTCTTGTTCCTCTGTTATTTGTCTTCTTGCAACTCCAGGAAAAAAAAAAATTAGGTATATAGTTGTTATTCTTAGCTCTAAGCTATGTTGTTGTGAAAAAAAAAGTCTGGGATACTGCTATATACCTATGTATAAGCTGTTGTACACTGATGTATGTTGCGACAACCATGATATATGATCAAATTTTAGCCAGCTTTGTTTAAAATACATCATGCCATGTTTTGAGAAAATATCATCCTATTATGTTGACTTGCTACTCTTAACTTGCAATGTCAACTTCAATCTTTGCTTATGCATCATTTTCAGAGAATGATACAGATGTGAGAAAAATTAGCTTTTATGACAGCTTTACTATGTTCAGTATATGATGTGAATTGCCCTGTTTTGAAGGCTTTAAAAAAAATAGAGGATTTGGCTGTGAGCATAGAAGGGAAGAGCCTGGAGGAGAAGAAACAACTTTTATCCAAATGTGCTGCAACGACTCTTTCTTCAAAGCTGATCGGAGGGGAGAAAGAATTCTCCGCCTCTATGGTGGTAGATGCTGTTATTGCCATTGGAAATGATGGCAGACTTAATCTCATCGGCATTAAGAAGGTACTGTATGTCTCACTTGAGAGTTTCAGATTTGTGTATAATACTAGTAAAAGTTAGCTCCATTGCCAGTTCGTTCTTTATGGTTTGGTATTTAGGTGTATCGGTTTTAGAACTGTCCAAATAACCAATGGTCATAAGAACTTTCTTAGATTTCAGTACAGTTAATGCTACATCTCTACTGGTCCATGTGTGCAGCAAGCAGACAGAGATGCAGGTTTGTTGATCAGTTTTGTGGAGGTTCCTATTTTATGTGTGATTTTGTTTTAGTATTAATGTTAGTTTAGGACAGTACAAATGCCTCCATTATGCCGTTACATTTTAAATATTATAACTATAAATTTAAAAATTCCAAAACAGAAATAACAAAATGAAACTGCTTGTGATCTATGATTTTTATTGTACACATTGAATATCATGTTATTCCAAAACCTTGTTTTGATAGGAACTAAGAAGCAAATTATAAATTTAATGTCTAGAATTTATCTACAATATATTTTACAAGATCCTGATTCTAATTAAAACCAAGTCAAGCTGTCATACTTTTGTTTTGTGCATAGGGGAAAAAAATATGCTGATGTAGATTGCAGCTAAGTTATAGTTGTGATATTTGAGTTTCAATTTCCTAGATATTTTAAAATGATGACATAGTGAAAGCACTGGCTACCTGTTCATTTTAGTCATAGGAAAACATGCTGTATATTTTACAGTAATATATACTGATTTATTAAAAGGGGGACCTTTTGTATTCTGTACATTTTCAGCTTAATTCAGCTACACGTATTACCTTGATTCCAAATTCAGTGATGGTTACATTAGACTTTCTTTTGCTGCATTCCCTATTTTTTTTAATTTTTTTTTCAGGTTCCTGGAGATACCATGCGAGATTCATTTTTAGTAAAAGGTGTCGCGTTTAAAAACACATTTTCTTATGCTGGGTTTGAGGAGCAGCCTAAGAAATTTCAAAGCCCGAAGATATTATTACTGAATGTAGAACTAGAACGTAAACCAGAAAAAGAAAATGCTGAAATTAGGTAAGGTTACTCACCTTTGTCAACAACCATAATTTCTTTAGGTTAGTAGCTTCCTCAGTTGGGAGCTGTGATGATTATTATTTATTATTATTATTATTATTATTCTTTGCCTTTTAGTTTGTCAGATCCCTTGCAGTACCAGTCTATAGTTGATGTTGAGCGGACTATAATGTACATCAAGCTAGATCAGTGTGTAAAAAGTGGTGCTAAGATCGTGCTATCTAGATTAGCAATTGGTGACCAGGTAACGAAGGTATTTATTCAACTTTATTATCTCCCAATACAGTTACCATCACACAAAATGGTACCAAAAATGTATTGACTACCACTAGTAGTTATCTTATTTGATATTAGCTGTTTCACTAATGAAGTTGTGATTTACAAACAGTATTTTGCCGATAGAGATATATTCTGTTCTGGCCATGTAGCAGAGGAGGATCTGATGCGGGTTGCTGATGCTACCGGTGCGACCGTCCAGATTATTGTCCATAATATCATCGATGAGGTTATTTTAAATACTTTTTGACTACTATTCGTGTTGCAAACTTGAAAATATCGTGTACAAGGCAAATCAGAACCACTATCAACTAATTAAAATGTGGCTATAATAATGTGGAATATGCCTTTCTAGAATAGTGTTTTCTCATGTATTTCTTTTGAAGAGGCGCACTAAGAGGCTCTTCCCGCTATTTTATAGACAGAAACAGTTATCAAGATGTTTTTATTTTTGAAAGAAATTAGGGAGAAATGCATGCAAATAGCTATATATTTCCTTAGGTCATAGATGCTTAATTTGCAGCTTTTAAGTTGCAGATGTTTTTTATTTTTTTAAACTGCAACTTGTCTATCTCATAATGCTGTTTTTTGTATGTATTGGATGTGATCCGCAGTTGAGCTAATATGTAATTTTTATGTATTGGTGATAAAAGGTTCTTGGCTCATGTGAAATTTTTGAGGAGAGGCAAGTGGGTAATGAGAGGTTTAACATATTTAGTGGATGTCCCTCTGACCAGACTGCTACAATAGTTCTTCGTGGCGGTGCTGATGAGGTACAGGATTATTGCAATAGTTCCGGTCTTTAAGTACTTTGATTTTATTGCTTAATGGTTTTGTTTGACTAATTAGAGTGTGTTTTTGCCATTGATATAGTTTATTGAGGAAGCTGAAAAGTGTCTCCATGATGCCATCATGATTGTCAGAAGAGCTTTGAAAAATCTGACTGTGGTGCCTGGTGGAGGAGCTATTGATGTATGCAAACCAATTTATGTAATATTCTTGCTTTGAACGGGCCATATGCACTTTTACTTGGAAAAAATATATATTTTTTTTGGGTTGTCAGATGGAGATAAGTACGTACCTGAGACAGCATGCTAGCACAACTGCAGGAAACTCCCAGTTGTTTATTAATGCATATGCTAAAGCCCTCGAGGTAATTTTACGACTTTGGTTTGTAAAGATCATATGACATATTTTAATAATAAGCAATTGCTAGCAGTGACTCAGTAAATTAATGATGTATCAGGTTATCCCACGCCAAATTTGCGACAATGCTGGGTCTGATGCAACTGATGTGCTCAACAAGCTCAGACAGAAACATGCGTCTGGTTGGTTTCTTCTTTTTTCCTTTTTTTTTTTTTTCCAATTTTCTTTGATTTCTTTGATAAAGAAAGCAAGTTATCATAATCATGGTCTCGTGGGGTTATCATCATAACGGTTATTCCAACTATTGCTGCTATAATTGTACTTGCCACTATGTAATGACAGGCGAGGGTGCAAACTATGGAGTTGACATAAATACATAGTGGCACAAGTATTATGTTATGCAGTTATACAGGAAGCATAAAAAATGACACATGGAAGCTATAAAAGCATAAAAAAGAATAGAAATTTCTACCTAACAAAACTTGGCTGAAACCACATAACTGGCTCAGATGGCCAAATTATTTGGACATCCCCAAGTCGAAACCCCTCCCCCAGAAAGGCTCTTTCTATCACCCACCTTGGCACCCACAATTCTAGCTCGATTATAAACCATATTGTACCAGGCCCTGTAGATAAAACCCCCAATTAAAGAACTCCAATCTGCAGAGCAGACAGCCAGGGTGGGAGTATACATTCCGGCACCAAAAAAGGTCGTGTCAATTGCATCAGTAGTAATCTCCACGAGCTTCTGCGTCTCTTCATCCAATTGGTACACTGTGAGTACCCCGCTGCAGACAAGGTGTAATAGATAAACCTCAGATTTTCCTTCCACGAAACTCAATGCGTAGAGATCTTTCAAAGGTTTTAAGTCGCAACGAATCTTATCCTCTGATTTGTTTGGATCGATAATCTCAATGGCATCAGAATGGTCACAAATCAAATAGAACCGGCCATTGGAGTAAGTCGCATCTCTTGGAAACTTTCCTTGAAATTTTTGAGAATGGATGACACTTGTCCAGCACGAGTCCTTGAGATTGCAGAAAAATAACATCCGCCAGTGCGGAATGTACAACACAATCCGGCAGGCAGGATCTGACAGATCAGTAGAGAAAATCACCTTGCTTGTCGGAGATTGAAAAAATTCATTTTTCTTGTCAAAGGGTAACCCTGTAAATTGATGACGAACAGGAGGAGCATCCAGATCATTGAGATGTCTGACTGGCGTATCGAGGGGAGGGAGCTCGATGCGTTCCCGGGTTATTGGGTTCAGCAAAAAAACCTCTGCACCTTCAGGTGCAACCAGCAAAAGCTTCCCACGGTAGGAAGCGTAGCATCTCTTGCCGATGATTTCTTTGAGCTCGAGCTTGATCGCCTTGGCTTCCCAAAGGTCGTATAACATTCGGATCCCGTTGTCCTCGTCGCCTTGATTTCCTCGAGTAAGCATGAGATCGAGGCGACGAGGACAACGGGATCCGAATGTTATACGACCTTTGGGAAGCCAAGGCGATCAAGCTCGAGCTCAAAGAAATCATCGGCAAGAGATGCTGCGCTTCCTGCCGTGGGTGGCTTTTGCTGGTTGCACCTGAAGGTGCAGAGGTGTTTTTGCTGAACCCAATAACCCGGGAACGCATCGAGCTCCCTCCCCTCGATACGCCAGTCAGACATCTCAATGATCTGGATACTCCTCCTGTTCGTCATCAATTTACAGGATTACCCTTTGACAAGAAAAATGAATTTTTTCAATCTCCGACAAGCAAGGTGATTTTCTCTACTGATCTGTCAGATCCTGCCTGCCGGATTGTGTTGTACATTCCGCACTGGCGGATGTTATTTTTCTGCAATCTCAAGGACTCGTGCTGGACAAGTGTCATCCATTCTCAAAAATTTCAAGGAAAGTTTCCAAGAGATGCGACTTACTCCAATGGCCGGTTCTATTTGATTTGTGACCATTCTGATGCCATTGAGATTATCGATCCAAACAAATCAGAGGATAAGATTCGTTGCGACTTAAAACCTTTGAAAGATCTCTACGCATTGAGTTTCGTGGAAGGAAAATCTGAGGTTTATCTATTACACCTTGTCTGCAGCGGGGTACTCACAGTGTACCAATTGGATGAAGAGACGCAGAAGCTCGTGGAGATTACTACTGATGCAATTGACACGACCTTTTTTGGTGCCGGAATGTATACTCCCACCCTGGCTGTCTGCTCTGCAGATTGGAGTTCTTTAATTGGGGGTTTTATCTACAGGGCCTGGTACAATATGGTTTATAATCGAGCTAGAATTGTGGGTGCCAAGGTGGGTGATAGAAAGAGCCTTTCTGGGGGAGGGGTTCGACTTGGGGATGTCCAAATAATTTGGCCATCTGAGCCAATTATGTGGTTTCAGCCAAGCTTTGTTAGGTAGAAATTTCTATTCTTTTTGATGCTTTTATAGCTTCCATGTGTCATTTTCTATGCTTCCTGTATAACTGCATAACATAATACTTGTGTGAACAGGTACATTAAGACAGAAGAAAACCAATCAATTGAAATGGCGGAGGTAGACACTTTCCTCTTCACCTCAGAATCTGTCAACGAGGGCCACCCTGACAAACTCTGCGACCAGATCTCTGATGCTGTTCTCGATGCTTGCCTCGCTGGTGATCCTGACAGCAAGGTACCATTATTCCTTTTTCTGTGTTGTTGGCTTCTGTCAACTCCAGTCCCATTAACTGTACTAGCACTGTGCTGCTCCTGAGTAGGGGGAGCAGGCTTGGAGGAGAACTTTGAGGTAGCCGGAGCCGCTGGCATAGACGACGTCGCTCGGAGTCGCCGCCTTCTTATACTTGATCTTCTTCTCCTGTTTCACGATCAACTATCTTAGATTTCACAAGACAAGTTTGGGAAGAGATGTTGGAGGTGCGAGGAGGCGCGTGGTGGTAGTCACAACTCACGCGGCTGAGGTGGCTGCAGATTTCAATATTGAATCAGATTGGTACCAACTTATATCATTGGACACAAAAGTATTTTCTGGTAAAGAAGCTATTTGCAACCAAACCAGTCAATAGAGGGGCATAATTGTGCAAATTTGCTTATATGAGGTTAGTAATAGTAACAAATATTTGCAACTAATTATGATATAAAAGGCACAATTAAACATAAAGTTAATAATTGTACAAAACTTTAACAAATCATAGTTAGTAAATTTGCAAAAAAAAGATGATATGAACTAAACAGTCAGATTCAATAATCAAAAAAATTTAACTCGATTAAGGCCAAAATTGAGCAGTTTAATATCAATCAACTCTCTACTATAGATGCAATTTACAAGGAAAAGAATAAATATAACCTCGTTCGTCAATGACATCAAGTGAACAGTGAACAATGTGGCGGAGCTTGAGCGCATCGTCAGATCCAGTGAAGCTCTGGAGATACAAGGGGTTGTTCTGTAAATTCACAATCAGATCAGATCCCGTCGTTAGATCATAGCCTTTGGATCAAGGATTAGAGAGTAATAAAAAGGAGAGAGGGTAATGAACGGACCTGATGGCCGACGACACGGCTGAGGTGGCTGCTTGACTGCCCTCGTTTTCTTTGACCGCGAAGGGAATCAGCCGAATCAATTAAAGCGCTTGCCATCCTCGAGACTCGACGGTGGAAGAGAAGGCGGCGGATTGGAAAGGAAACCATGGAAGGAAGATTTGGGGTCGGCGCTATCAGCTATTTTGAAGGAGAAAAGAATTCCTTCGATGGGCTAGGGTAGGGGTCTAGGGGAGGAGGCGGAACTGGAGAAGCGTAGGAAATTAAATTTCCAAATAAGCGGCGCAGGACGGCAGGAGGAAATAAAGAGAACAAAAAAAAATGTATCGAAACGGAGAATCAAACTCGCGGATAGCACCCTCAAATTTCACGTAAACACCATCCCAGCGCCTCACCAGTTTCAGATAAATGGCTATCTTTTTATCTGATATACAAATCCAGACCATAGATCACATTAGATCAATAAAATCAATGATCTATAATTGATGTTAAAGGTATGTTACAACCTTTATCTGATTTTTGTTACAACCTTTGTAAGGTGCTTTTATAAGTAGTAAGTATAGATATATGCCATTATCTTATTCCTAAAATGATTATATACTAAAAGAGTTTTTAACATATAGATTGTAGAAATGCTTAGCCATGGTTAATTTGTAAAATGGTTAGCCATGGTTTTTAACACTATACAGTTATAACATGGCTTTTAACATATAGATTGTAGAAACCGTATTCAGGTAGTTTGACCTTTTTGCCAACATGAATCTCAATACTTTCTACTTTCTTACTCTCTTCTTCAATCACCTTTTCCAAATCAATATAAGGGTGATTGATCTGTCACAATTCAAAAATTAAAAAATAAAGTTATCAATTATTCAATTGTTTATTTAAATAAAACTATGTCACATAAACAAAAGGGTTAGAGGGGCGATTACCTGCATCCGTGCAAATCTAGTGTCATTATTATCAGATCCTGCAACATGCTCGTTCTCATTCATGTCTCTCTTCTGACTGATGTTGCAAATTCAGATTTAGTATAATCAATCAGCAAAAAAAAATACCAATTGTAAAGGCAGTAGTTAAAATAGTTTAACATACATACCTGGGAGTCAATGAGAAGAAAATATTAGTTATGAAACTATCAATTATTGTAGTAGGACCTTTCTTCAATTTCATTACTAATTTTATAAAACAAAGATAATTTTATCAATCGTATCAGGACATGTAGTTCGGCCTCAAAAATCTAAACTAATTTTCTTCATCTACATAGAACTAGCACGTAGCAAGAACAGCAAAATTAAAATAAACCCAAATTAATTCGGCCTCAGAAAGGATCTTAGATGCAGTCCGCTACTTTTATTTCTTTTTCCTTCGTCCAGTTTAATAAACACATCCAAAAGTAAACCAGGTCAGAGAGAGAGAGGGACGAACCTGTACTAGGGTTTATTCCAAGAGAGATGTTCTAGGAATACTTGCTATCGTCAGAAGGGAAGAGGTGAGTGTGACAAAGGGAGATTGAGACGGAGAAGATAGGCGTGACGAAGACATCTTGGTTTAGCGGAGAAGACTGGAAGGTGCTGCGTCACTGGAGGCGGAGAAGACATTTTGCGAAATTTCTATTTTGTCGGAGACAAGAGGGAAGCTTTGGTGGCACAGCGAGGATTCTAGGGTTTAAGAAAGAGGAGCAGCAAGGTTTCGGAAAAGAGAGAGGCGGAGCATAATAGTCTAGGGAAGGAACAGTATATCGTTTCCATCCAGCGACACAGATCCGCACCAATCTTGATGCGCATCGAAAGATCAGAATGCCGGTGTATAAAACCTGATATGCATCATGGTGCATATTAGTTATTCTCATAATATAATATAATATATCAAATATAAATAAGCTAACATAATAAATAAGGGTATTATAGTAATAATAATAATAATCTCTATCTCTATCTCTATCTCTACTATATTAAAAGCACTAATGGCGGAACATACATCACATACATACCAATAATTTACACATAAAATGTCACAAATCTTTATTTTTTCAATTAATAATAAAAGAATTTGACAAACGACAAGGACTAACATGGTGAGTTGAAAACGAAACTCCCATACTAGTTTAAAGTATCAAAAGTAACTACATAAAAGCAAATAATACAATCAATGACATTTATTAGACCTGCTTGTTTTCCTCTCTTTTCTTACGAAAGCTCTAACCCATCGTCTTCAAAACCTGGAACCCATATTAAAATGGAAAACAGGTGAGAGATCGGACACTCTCTCAGTGCGGTGTTTAGTTGCAGCCATATATTTGTATATGGAATGAATTGGCAGTTTAGTTGCAGCCATATATTTTTTAAGGGAAAAATAATCGAATTGAAACCGTTACCAGTACCTAAGCTATTCATAGTACTTATGTCCAGGTTCAGCAGAATAATGTGTTACGATTACCATTTGATCGATGATGTAACAGGAGAAGATATTAAAAAAAAAAAGTGTTAACAGGAGAAAGGAAGGAGCATGGAAGGTGTCAAGTTTTTGTTTGATGAATTTTTTTTTCGATCCATTTAACCTGAGGTGATCAAAGAGACAAAGTGGTTGGTCAAATGATAAAATTTCAAGTCAATGTGAGAAGGGATTTCACAGTTGCCATTCTCAAGTAAACTTCGCTGTTGGGTTTTAGAGAATAATTTCGATATACTTAAAAATTGCTGAATACTCATCCCTAGATCTCAATCTCTGAATTCTGTATACCTCCTATAGTTATAGCATAGGTCTAGATAATTTTATAACGCATTCTTGGTTTGCAATGAAGTAGTTTAGTTAGCAATCACAACCTTATTTTAGGCTATTTGATTATAGGATCTAGTGTTACGATATGGTGCTCGGACACATGCAGAGCCGCTGATGCACACACCTATGAGAAAGCCACATATGTACAAGTCATATTCATTAGTGTATGCTCTTTCCCAAATTGCTTCTAAATGTATCTATATTAGATTCCAGAGTATCACTAGGTCCTAGACTCCTAGAAATCATTTTTTAATTATGGTGTTTTTTTTCTTCCATTTGTGTTCTTTTATTTTGACCAATGCATAATATAGGAAAATTAGTAAACCATCTCAGTTTAATGGTGACTTTTCAGCGGTACCAAATCTGACTATTCCGGTTCTCTCGTGAAGGCTCTTGGTCTTGGATTATAAGTCAACGTGTGGAATCTCAATTATTGAACTTAGATTATTGATAAATCCTTACAAACTAAAATAATACAAAAAGAAAAATGATGACAATGGTTCTGTACAATCTGGTACCGGGTCGTGTCAAAATTGGCCCTAAATTCTCTATCAAACTTCGCTCTAGGTTATTTAAATATAAGAATTGGGGTATACCTTTCACATTTCCTGTGATTGGCCAGAAGCAAAGTTAATCTGTGGAGCGTGGACAGGTAGCTTTCATATTGTCTGGGGTTAGAATTTAGTATTTTTCAATATCGATCCAAAATATCTCTCTCTGAGTTACCCAACCCAATCCAAATTCCAAACTAAATGAAAAATGGGCCAGCGCACGAGCCATCTCCTCCTCCCTCTTATAGCCACATCAACCATTCTCCTCCTCACCGTGCTCTCTCTCTCCCGCTGCTCTCTCACTCGCTCTCTCCCCATTTCTCTTCCCTCTTCTCTCCTCCTCAGGCAACAATCCAAACCTTTTCTCTCTCTCTCTTGCCCCGTGCTCCCTCTTTCCTACCCTTTCTCCTCCTACCTCCGCCACAGATCCAAACCCATTTGCGCGGCTACCATGGCTTCTCATCCCACTGCGCCATTCCTCGACTCCGACAATCCCTTGCTCAACGACTTCGTTTTCCCTCCTTTTGATGTCGTCGAAGCCAAGCATGTTCAGCCTGGGATCAAAGACCTCATTCGTAGACTCGTATGTACACATTCTATTTCCTTTCTTTCTTTTGTAGTTTCTTTTGTTTTGATCAATCAATCTTAGTAGTAGGATGATGGAGCTGTACGCGTTGTTGTTTTGTTTGAAATGGATTGTGTTGTGCTTGCTTGTAGGAGGGGGATCTGGTCGAACTGGAGACGTCAGTGCAGCCTACGTGGCCTAAGCTTGTGGAGCCACTTGAAAGAATCGTAGATCGGTTGCAAGTTGTGTGGGGAGTTGTTAACCATTTGAAATCTGTAAAGGACTCCAGTGATCTTCGTTCTGCTATTGAAGAAATCCAGGTTTTAAAACTGATTTTCACATTTTGAAAAAAAACAACGAGTTTTCTTTGTGATAAAATTATTAATTACTTGGTATATGATCTGGTAAAATGGTAACAGCCTGAGAAAGTTAAATTTGGGCTGAGGTTGTCACAAAGCAAACCCATCTATGAAGCATTCAAGTCTATAAGGAACTCCCCCTCTTGGGAATCCCTAACTGATTCCCGTAAGCGTATTGTGGAAGGTAATTTCGTTGCCTTTTTGACACTATTTTCTTAGTTTATTTGGTTTAATCAATCAGTGGAAATGCATGTTTTCCATATTGTTTGCTACAATTGACATGTACTGTTATTTTCTCTTCCTTTCAGATAAAATTAAGGAGGCTGTTCTTGATGGTGTTGCCCTAGAGGATGAAAAGAGAGAGAAGTTCAATGAAATCCAACAAGTATGTTTATTGTTGTCAATACACACTTTGTTTAAAAATACTTTGCCTACCTTTTTTATATAAAATAATTATTTGTTGTAATATTTACAGGAGTTGGAGAAGTTATCCCAGAAATTTAGTGAAAATGTTTTAGATGCTACTAAAAGATTTGAAAAATTAATTGTCGACAAAAAGGAAGTCGAGGGGCTACCTGCCATGGCACTTGGCTTAGCTGCACAAACAGCAGTATCAAAGGTAGTTATCAAGAACTCTCTCTTTTCATGTGCATATTGCAACCTGTAGAGATGTAATTAGTTTAGAAATTGACCATATATTTCGCAAATTACAAGACCTTAAAACTGATTAGAAGGTATTTTTAGCTTTTGTAACCTGATCAGTACCAATAGGTAACAAACTGTTCCTGTAAATAGTCTTTTTTTTTTTTAATCTACTTAATTCTTTTTTTGAAATTCTTGTTTTTTTTTTTTTTTTGTTTGCTTTGCATATAGATGTTTGCTTGTTTATTTTGCTTTTTATTTGTCCTTTCATGTTCTACAGTGAGCTTCCTGTTTGCAGTTAATTCCTAGCACCATTTTTAGTTTTTATTACTCAGGCATGGCAGTCATTAAACAATACTTAAACTTGCAAATTTATTTTTTTCACAAATTACACATATTAATTTTTTTTTTAAGTTACTGTGGACATGCATTGCAAAATGTATTATTTGTCAGGGACATGAACAATTGTTGCATTTTTTTTTCCTAGGGACATGAAAATGCAACGCCTGAGAATGGGCCTTGGATTATCACCTTAGATGCACCAAGCTACATAGCTGTGATGCTACATGCACGCAATCGCTCTTTTTGCAGGAAGAGGTTTTCAAAGCTTACATAACCCATGCCTCGAGTGGAGATCTTGACAATACTGACATCATCACTCAAATTCTGAAGTTGAGGTTACAAAAAGCTAAACTTCTTGGCTACAATAACTATGCTGAAGTATGGGGGACTATAAATTCTCCATTGTGGATTTTAGTTTGACAGTTTATGAGGGACACGGATAAATACTTTCATTAGCTTCCTACAGACTTTTTCTATTTTTATTTTTAAAAGGTGAGCATGGAAGCGAAAATGGCTACAGTTGAGAGAGTCGAAGAGCTGCTGGAGAAATTGCGTGTTGCTTCATGGGACCACCATGTGAAAGGTACAAATCTTTGTATGTTTTTTCTTGTAAATATAATTTATGTATTATATTAGTTAGAGCACAAGTGTTTTACCATTACTGATATATGGGGTATGATTTTTGTTCCAGTACCAAAATACTATTCCGGCCAGGGTTTATCTGGATCTGTACTTGTCTGATGCCGAACTGCAATTTTATTATTCTTCACTCCTTCATTTTGACAAAACTCCATGTTACATTAGCTCATTTTGGTCCTTAACTGTTGGGTATGAATTATATTAGTTAGAGCCCAAGTGTTTTACCATTACTAATACATGGGGTATGATTTTTGTTCCAGTACCAAAATACTTTTCTGTCTGGGTACATTGGAATCTGTATTAGTTTGATGCCGAACTGCAATTTTATTTTTCGTCTGCATATTTTGACAAAACACAATGTGTAGATTAGCTCATTCTGGTCTGCTGCATCCAACTTGTTTTAGCAGTCAATTTCTTATGATAGACATAACTCTGGCTAGTTATGTGATAGTATGATAAGGTTTTTGTATATGCAGATATTGAAGAAATGAAAGCATTTGCAAAAGAGTCAGGTGCTTCGGAGGCCAATGACATTGATCACTGGGATGTTAATTTTTGGAGTGAAAGGTTGCGTGAGGCTAAATACGATATTAATGAGGTTTGTGTATTAATATTTGTTTTTTTGTATGACAAACCTTGTTCAATGAAATGAAAGGATCAATTTTATCTCAATGTTATGAAAATTAGCAAGTGTTTGCAGTAAAGCTAATTTTGGTCATGATGAGGCTCCAATGCATTATTAGCTTCAGTTTGACACTCTTTATTGAAATATCCAACATAATGTGACCAAATACTCTACATAAGTTAAAATAACAAGTGTAATAGCTGGCTTCATAATTCTATTTGCATTATACTGAATGGCACATTCTGGATTGGAATTGATGATATGTGACTTAAACCCAGAACATCCTGTATGCATATGGTTGGTAATTTTCTCTGAGCACAAATCAGTGTGGTGCTTACTAGATGTTTCTCTTGTAGGAAGAGCTGCGTCCATATTTTGCACTGCCAAAGGTTTTGGATGGCCTATTCAACCTTGCAAATAAGCTTTTTGGTGTTAGTATTGAAGCAGCTGATGGGTTGGCTCCTGTGAGTTGTTTTATCCTTTTGTTTATTGTGCCTGAACATTTTTTTCAGCAGTGCAACTTTGGTTTTTAATGACCAAATCTTTGAGCCCTGCGATAGAGATTGTCAAGCAATAGATATTTCTCCTTGGAGGCCCTCCTGCTAGCTGCTTTTGTATCACTTGCAGATGTGGCAAAAGGGGTCTCCGTTGGCTTTCTAATAGTCAGATACTGACTATAGATCCTGTTAGCAGACAACCTATGTAGGCCAAGCAATCAATGAGAATCCACAAAACAGAAAATGTAAGACCCTTGGATATATCAGTCCACTCTTCTTAATCACATGGACTTGACCTTCTGCCTGTAGGACACCCTTGGCAACGCATATAGGGTTACTTTCTGGCAGGAGGAATGAACAATGAATGCGAGGCAATGAACCTTTTTGAGATTTATGTAGTGTCTGATTTATTGAGGCTTACTTAATGTCCATTTGAAATGCAAAGAACCTTTTTGGCCCTTTTTACCAACTGGGGAATTCTTATGTTCTATTATAGCGAGCATTTCAAGTGTGCATTGTTTTTAGAAGATTATACCACTATTGTTTGATACAAAAGTTTAGTTCTTTCAAAAGCTGTGTCATCCAAGAAATGAAGCTGAAAAAAGTGGGACATATATTGGTCTCCGGATATATCATCTCTTACTGTTAATGTGCTTATTACATATTCTTGTATCATTCCTGATTGGTATGAACTAATACAAAATCATAATAAGACTTGACTCTAACATGTTTTTTTTTTTTTTTTCAGGTTTGGAATCCAGATGTCAGATTTTACTGTGTAAAGGACTCTTCAGGTCAACCAATTGCATATTTCTATTTTGATCTGTATTCCAGACCTGCTGAAAAACGGGGTGGTGCATGGATGGATGAGGTTTTTGCTAGGAGCCGCGTGCTTGCACCCCCTGGTGCTCCTGTCAGACTGCCAATTGCCCATATGTGGGAGAACAAAGCCCAACAGTTTGAATGATCTGATGACCAAACATTGTTAAATTGTGTCAGTGCTGTCCTTTACCTTAGCTGGCCATTCAGTGTCCAATATTGAACTGCGTTTAGAAGCTAGGTTCCATTGTTTTGTTTGGAATGTATCTGAATGATTTGATTGGCATGATATGAAAAAAAAATTAAGGAAAAATAGGTACTTGTCAATTAAGTAGTACCTTTGATGTCTGGATCTATTTTTAAATAACTGAAGTAGGTTTGATCTGCAACACAGTAACATAACAGTAGGGTTTGAGTTGTTAGAGCTACTAAACATCCTTTATTTTCATTACAATATTATCTTTAATTGCTGTTCTTGTAGGTGGAAACAGTGTTTCATGAATTTGGTCATGCACTTCAGCACATGCTAACAAAGCAAGATGAAGGGTTAGTTGCTGGAATTAGGGGAATTGAATGGGATGCTGTTCAATTGCCTTCTCAGTTCATGGAGAACTGGTGCTACCATAAGTAAGATACCCATATTTTAATATTGTAGTTAATAATATGCATCTGTTTGTGGAGCTAAGATTAATTAGAATTAAATACCTTTTTCCTTGTCTTGATACTTGTTTCCTATATTCCAATACCGTTATAGGCCTGATTTACACTTAAAGACTAGTCTGGTACTAGATCATACCTGTAAATTTTCGTCACAAGGCTTCCTGCTGTGTAAACTTAAGAAAAAGACATAAAAGAAAAGCATGTAGGTGCCAGCCTTATAGGTGCAGAAAGTGGTTTCATACTAAAGTTATTGGTTTGTTATCGGCTTGACTGGAAGTGATATATAAGTTTAAACCTGGGATGTACTAGGTCAGAAAAGTAACTGATGATTTGGCAGGGAGACCTTATTGGGAATTGCTAAGCATTATGAAACTGGTGAACCTCTTCCCGAAGAAATCTATTCAAAACTTCTTGCTGCAAAAACTTTCCGTGCTGGTTCTTTGAGCCTACGTCAGGTCTTCTCAGTCCCTTTCACTAATCCCCCTCCGCAACATACCCGCAAGAATTTAAAATTTTAAAAAAATGGGAAAAGGAATCAAATCTTTCTTGTAAAATGATGTTTTGAAGGGGTTTGGCATCTTTAAATTTTGGATATAAAGATGCACACTCAGCACCATAATTCCCCAATTTGTTTCTCGTTTTATTATGTTCATTTAACACTATAAAGGCTGAATTATGGTTCAGTTAGGTTGTGACATGACTCTGCAGCTGAAGTTTATGAGAGAATTGGAAAAGTTCTTCACCTTGTGAGTCTTATCCTGATTTTTCCCTCTGAAAATTCTCGTTGCAGATAAGGTTTGCATCAGTGGACTTGGAGCTGCACACAACATTTAACCCGTCTGGGGACTTGTCGATTTTTGATGTAGACCGAAAGGTTGCAGAGAGAACATATATTCTTCCTCCATTTCCTGAAGACAGATTCCTCTGCAGTTAAAGCCATATCTTTGCAGGTTTTTTAATTGTTTTTGTTAGCTTAGCTCGAGATTAATTGTGAAACTATATAATCCTTGCATTGTACGGATGACATGCTCTTCATGCTATAAGATGGTTAAACCTTGATAACTTTCAGTTGATTAGTTAAGCCCCCATATTTCATTATTCTGCCTCATTCATACTTCAATTGTGCTGCAGCCTCCATTAAGCATATGGACCAAACAAAACACAGGATAGGAAAGGAAACAAAAAAAGAACTAAAATTAAAGACCAAAACAAAAGTTTATTATCAAAGTGAAAAAAGAGGCAAATTGGACTAAAAGTGAACAAAAAAGAAAGAAGAAAAGACAGATCAAAACAACACCTGGTTGATGTGTTAATTCATAATCGAACCCAGCAAAAGTTGATACATAAAGGGCTAGAAGGGTTTAATTGTACCATTTTGCTTACAGGTGGTTATGCTGCTGGTTACTACAGCTACAAGGTAATGTGTCTTTATTCTGTAATGTTGTATATCGTCATTATTTTTCTCGTAAATATATCAATAATAATGAGATGAACATGCTGGCCAAAATTTTAGCTGTTTTGTGTACATCTTCTGTCGTCATTGTTGTTGTTGTGAACATCTTCTTGTTATGAATAAGAAACATTATCCAAGATCTGTCTAGGCATTTTAATACTAAATTCACTGGTTGTCCTGTAACAGTGGGCTGAGGTGTTATCCGCTGATGCTTTTTCGGCATTTGAGGATGCTGGTTTAGAAGATGATAAGGTAAAATTCTCGCTGAAAAGGTGATACGACATGAGTTTTGTACCTTAAATTAATTTGATAAGTCTTCCTTGCTGAAGGAATTATCAATTACATATCTTGAGAGATACAGTTCCTGTTTGTAACTAGTGAGCACTATGACCTTGGTTAATTAATGAACCTCTTTAAACAGGCAATTAAAGAAACCGGTCACCGCTTCAGAGAAACAATTCTTGCTCTGGGAGGTGGCAAGTCAACACTTGAGGTATGCTTTTAAGTTTTAACTAATCATAATTGTGGACTGCTTCCTGCATGGAAGAGCATAATATTTATATAACTAATGGTAAATGGCTTAGAGACATATTCTAGGATCTTTTGTGCATTTCTATTTGGTATTTCCTTTGGAACATCTATCTTATTGTACAGTTATTGAGCACACTTGACTAATGATTGTCAATTGAGCATCTTCTTTCTGCAACCCCTTTGTTTTCAAATAATGCTTTTATTATGCGTATCTTACTATTTTCTGTTTTGTTTGATTGTATTAGGTTTTTGTTGCATTCCGGGGACGTGAGCCCTCGCCAGAACCATTGCTCAGGCACAATGGACTGCTGCCTATGCCAGCATCATCTTAAGCTGGTCTTTAGAAAAATCGATAAATAATCTGTCATTACATGCTTTACTTTAAAAAAAAGCTCCCCTGGTTTCTTATCTTATAGCGATGCAAGTCGCAACTGTTAGGAGAACCGTAGGTAGGGAAAAATTGAGCAACAATATTAGCATGTTTTTTATAGTCATGCTTTAATTCAAAGACAGATAACAAGCTTTCCAAGGACGATGCTAGAATGCAGATGCACAATTAAAAGATATGTTTTTGTTTTCCCTTTCTCCCACTTTTCTTGAATAAAGTTTGCATGGTTCTTCAATACACATTAATAGTAGCAAGCGAATTACTTTTCATGAATAAAGGCGAATTATTTCACCCTTGTAAATCTTAATAAACACAAGAGTTCTAAATTCCTAGTCGTAGGCTCACTAGAGGAATAATCAGTACAAAAAGATGAAAAGAGTCCTAAAGGTTCTGCCGAGACGAAAGAGACGTGATACAATTGATTACATGTTCATATCTGTTATAGACGCTTATGCACGGGTCAGCTCTAGATGAGTTGAGATGTGACATGGTTAATGCTATTGTTGCAAGGCTTAAACACACCATGGACAAGCTACAACGGACATAAAGCACTGGTGGCTGAGAGTTCTGGAGGAGGTATCATATCCCGTGATTTGACTTTGTAATTACTTGAAATACGGGTCGAAAGGATCACCACTGGACCACTAATTTCTCTTTTCAAAGTAAATAGTTGTAAATTTAAATTATTAATTATCACGGATAGATTGTGCCTGTCCATAATGTATTGCCCGAACTGTATAATGTTGTGTTGTATATCGGTATATATCTCAACTTCTCAAGGTTAACGATGTAACATAAATAATATAAAAATACCATGTCTCAATTGCTTGTGCTTAAGTATCAGTACCACCTTAGAAAAGTATTGTAACAAATGAATACACTAGCAGGTTAAACCCCCGTCAATGAATGGGAATGTATACAGGAATATACTGTCTTCATTCTGACATTATTCTCATGCATTAATTGTTAAGTCCCCTACACACTGTCAAAGTTCTTTCCTTTTTCCTTTTCATTATTCCTATGATAAAGCTTGAAATTAAATGAAATACATGTTCGCTTGATGCACACCTCATCTGGTTCGTAATCTACAGGTTGCATGTGGGTTCCTTTTGTTAGTAACTTAGTCTCTGCTTGCAGAAGAAAGAGCAATAGTATCTTTAATTCAGAATATCTCAGAAAACCACATTTGATTATCAGATTTGAATATAACCGTGGTGTCACCATTATGTTAATATGCTATCAAGATGTGACATTAACGAGATTTGTTCTGAGGAACCCAAACTTGTGCAATTTCCTTTACAATGAGGGATGTAATGGAATGAGCTTTTTTTAAGTTGACCTACTTATTTCCATAATTTGTGTCTGGTTTAAGGAAAATGACATTATTAATTCTGGGTTGAATGTGAATTCCATCAGCATGTAAGTAGTTGCGAGTTCACATCATGAGTGCATGAAACGATGAAATGTGGAGGCCTTGAAGAAAGCATGACATTAGCTCACATAACATACTAAGATTCCAAGTTCCTTTCTTTATTGCCTTAATGCTTATTGACATTTTAGTATGAGAGAATTGTTATCCTTCTGCCTTGTTTTGCACCATGTCTCGCTGTAGATCAGGACCGTCTGATCAATTATTGCCTGTTGGAGAAAGTCGCCTAGCTAGCTAGTGTAACTATTAAAATAAAGAGAATTCATTTTCTTCTCTCTTGTCTCTTACATAGTACAATACAGAGGTTAGATGTGACTTGATCACATATTTGCTATATAAAGTGAGATTACTGTACGTATCATACGTGTTTTTTTTCGTACCTCTCTCCTTAGAAAACAATGTACTCAGAGAGAGAGAGAGAGAGAGAGAGAGGAATTTGATATCTGTTATTTACAAAATTTGACTTTCTAGAATTATTTTTGTTGACACATTATTGCTTGAATAAAAGAGGCAACAAAAAAAAACTATAGATGAAAATTACACATAATTTTTGTACATATATTATCTAATTTCTCAAACGGCCACATAGTCGAGAAACATCTGATGGGCGCACGGGCTTGATCAAGAAATCCTCGGCACCCTCCTCCATGCACCTCGTGATCCGACTGGGGATATATTTGGAGGACATTATCACCACCTGGATCTCCCTCAGATCTCTTGAACCATATATACATTAACCCATACAGAAATGTTAGTAAATAATGAGATAAAAAGCTAATATTTTTATAAAATTTGACTTGAAAATTCTTTAAAGAGATTAAGCACTAACCTTAACCCTCCTTAGCAGTTCATATCCATTCATCTCTGGCAAGCAGTAATCAGTAATGATCATATTAACATTAGGTTCCTGTTGTAAAAACAAACCATGCACATTTTCCATTAGAATTGCAAATAAGCAAAAGCAATTGAAAGACAATGTGAGCAACTCTGCAACTTACCATTTCTAGAACTTCCAATGCTCTTTCAGCGCTGTCTACAGCCATCACTGCAATGCATGCAAACACGAGCTTTTAGACTGAAATTCAAGTAAATGAATGACAACTTTGTGTTTGTGTGTGTGTGTGCTGTACTTTTTGAGAAACAACTTTTACCTCTGTATTTTGAATTGCGAAGAATGTGTGCTATTACAGCACGATCAACGGAGCTATCATCAACTGCAAGAACATACAACTCACAATCACCTGAACCCATTGATTATTTGTTATTTGTTACTAAAATATTGTTGACAAGTACTTTTTTTAGGAGAAATGGCAGAAGTAGAGAAAATGATGATGCAAAGAAAGTTTGATGTAGGAGGAAGGCTTTCGAGTGGTTTTATACAGTCGATGAGGAAAATCTTTGAAAATCCGAGGAAACCTTTCCAAATAATTCTCCAGTATGATCAAACACGTAGCTCTGACTATGGATTTATATAAAATGCTGCTATTCTACAATCTGCTAGTTTCTTTGTGCTAAACAATAATATATGCATCTTTGGGTTCACAAGCCATAGATTGCGATTTTAATTCCATAAAGGGGCCATTTCAAATTGGATACTATTCAAAATGCCATTGCCAGCTGATTAGATAATGAAATGATACAGGTAGCAGGCTCCTGTTGGGACTGAACCGTGTACTTCGCCCTGGGGGATACTTTGTATGGTCTGCAACTCCTGTCTATCAAAAGCTGGAGGAAGATGTTGAGATTTGGAAGGGTAATTTCTACTGGGCTTCTATACTTGCCAACAATATTGGATGTAATTTAGGACCAATGGATGTATATTTTCTTAATTATTCTGCATATAAAGTGCAGCCATGAAATCTCTTACAAGATCAATGTGCTGGGATCTTGTTACAATCAAGAAGGACAAGATCAATGGCATTGGTGCAGCGTTCTTCCGCAAACCGCTTTCGAATGACTGCTACAATGAGAGGCGGCATCGCAGCCCTCCAATGTGTGAAGAAAATGATGACCCAAATGCTGCTTGGTACAAACTTTTGACTTGCTAATAAAACCATGAACCCAAAATCCTGTCATGCTTCTACTATAACTATTTCTACAAGTGATCTAAACCTTTACTTCTGCAAAATTATTCAATTGGCCAATTAAATGGTCCTTTTTCCAGTCAACGTAACCAAATAGTACCTTTATGGAGCAAGCATCTTTTACTTATCAGTGATAATGTTCCTTTGCAGAATAAAGTTTCTTTGTTATCAATCACAGTTATTTATTCTTAGAACTTAATATCAAATGAATATATTTCTTTTTGTAGGTACATCCCTTTGAAGACCTGCATGCATAAGATACCAACAAACGAGTCAGATAGGGGCTCCAACTGGCCACAAGACTGGCCCCGTCGGCTTCAGGACCCACCTGACTGGTTAAGCAACTCTCAAGCTGGCATCTATGGTAAACCAGTTAAGGAAGATTTCCTGACTGACACAGAACACTGGAAGAATGTGGTCACAAAGTCATATCTCTCCGGCTTTGGCATCAACTGGGCACTCGTCAGAAATGTTATGGACATGCAAGCAGTCTATGGAGGGTAACCATAAATCCAATTTTATACAAATGTATTCTTAAAAAAGATGAAACTTTGCATCTTTATTTACCCATGGGTTTTTAATTCCTTTAGGTTTGCGGCTGCATTAAGAGATCAGAAGGTGTGGGTTATGAATGTGGTGAACACTGACGCTCCAGATACGTTGCCAATAATATACGAAAGGGGGCTCTTTGGTATGTACCATGACTGGTGCGAGTCATTCAGCACCTATCCTAGAACATATGACCTTTTGCATGCGGATCGCTTGTTTTCAAGGGTTAGAGACAGGTAAAATGGATTTCTCTCTAGTGTCTTTTGTATATAATGTTTGTAGCTTTACTAATGAAAAATCTGGACATTTCAGGTGTCCAATTCTAACTGTGGTAGTAGAAGTAGACCGAATAGTGCGGCCAGGTGGCAAAATCATAGTCCGTGATGATCCTTCAACTGTTAGTGAAGTAGAAACTTTGTTGAAATCATTGCACTGGGAGGTGCAATTGACCTTCTCCAAGGGTCAGGAAGGGATGCTTTCTGCCGAAAAGTCTGATTGGCGGCCTGAAACTTTTGTTTATTAGTTTGGGCAATTAATTATTAATTATTATTTTATTGGGTTATTGTGTTAGATTATTCATTTTTTCTGTTTCTGTTATTTACCCATCTTTTAAAATTTTGGAGTAATCAATATGTAGAAGTAGCTCACATCTTGCAGTGAGATATATAGAAATTGTAAATAGTTTTGTGTAGAATTTATGTATGAATATTGTAATTTATCATTCTAACATTTTTAATTAATAAGATCTGAAATTAGTGATTGTTAACAGTTGCTTTTGTTTAATATCTACTTAAAATTTATTTTGTCAGTGTAAGCGACTCCTGTAACATTTGTTTATTATACGCTTAATTCTAGCAAGTTGTATATTCGTTACCTGATGTTTTCTGACATTTTCATAGGTTATGGCTTGCTTGTCCACTTCAATATTTTTTCTATTGAATAGTACGATCCACATTTTATCTGCTTAGCATGTGTATAGGTATTTTCGAATTGTTAATATTAATCTTTGTCAGGACAGCTACTGCAGGCTTAACCTTATTTTTAGAGTTCAATAGTAATGTAAACAATATAGTTAGTTCAATACCCGTACAAATTATGCGAGGACAAAACAGTCACAGTCAGCAAATAAGGAGGAAAAATTTTAAAAAAGGCCATATTATGCAATTAAAGACGATTCGTTTGATTTGAACTGAAAATATCCACAGAATAAAACAAACAAAATATAATAAGATAGTCAAAAAAGGTCAAAACAAGTCAAAAAGGGCACCCATGTTACATGTACACTGAGGCAGCGTGAAACGCACTTCAAGCAGCACTAATTACTTTAAGAAACCGCATTATTCATGCTAATAATAAAAGATAGTAGAATACTGTACTCCACTCTGCAGCTTCGCTGTAATGTAATCAACATGTTTTGTAGAATAAATCATATCAATCTGGCAAAATGGTCCAAGCAATTAACCATCTGTCTCCACTGGCTCCCCATTTCTTTCCTCTTTACTCCCCTGCTTAAGTTAATCATACCATGAACTTTGAATTAATGCAAAACAGGCCCAATGGGACCTACTTCTGTTTCTGGAGGGAAATATTTTTTGAGAGCACTTTGTGGTGGGTAACTGCCACCTGGTCAAATTTATTCTGGAAATGGGATTTATGTTTAGCAAAATAATTTGTAATTTAAACAAAACTAATTGACGATGACTAAAACAAGATTAATAAAATGAAGATGAAGGATGAAAACATGCTTATTCTGTGATGTAAATTCTTTGGCCTGTTAGGAAAATTTTTAAAGCTTTTGAAATATTTTTTTTATGTCGCTCGTGTGACTTCCTCTCACTATTTCCCATCATAATTTTCAGAGCTATTTTTAGCTTTTAGGTTCACACTTATTCACGCATGTTCTATGCTATCTGTTCTCAAAGAAAACTCATTATAATAGTACTGATTACCCAATTAAAAAGCTCAATATAATACTGGATATCAGATGAAAACAAGACAGGCAGAGCTCCACTTAAAAATCTCCCTTGTTTCTTCCCTCCTTTATGGCAACATGAAGCAAATTGCTTTCACTTGCCCCTCAGACATGGCTGCCATTTTCACGCATGAATAAAATAATCTCTTTGATGTTTATCCTATCAATATCAATTCCATTTACAAAACATAAACTATCCCCTTTGTAGGCTGACAACATAGAATCCAAGTAACTTTCTTTCAAGTCTAACATGGCTATCTATACATACTCATCCAAACTCCTACTTCTCCGCTCCTTCACCTTCTTCTACTATTGCATTGCATGCCACCGCACCGACCGATCAGCCCTACTCGCATTCAAGGCCAGCATCACCACTGACCCATTAGGCCTTCTAGAAAGCTGGGACCACACCACCGACTGCTGTAGAGAATGGGCTGGCATTGCATGTGATCCAGCCACCGGCCGTGTCGTCAACCTAACCCGACCAGGTCTAACGTCTGGTGCTGACTTTGTAACTGATGCCTCATTAGTCGGCATTCTTTCACCGGCGATTGGCTCACTTTCTCATCTACGTGTTCTTGACCTCACCAACTTAAAGCGGCTTACCGGGACAATACCACCTTCACTTGGACGCCTCTCGCACCTCACCGACCTCCTACTTTCATCCAATGATCTTACCGGGCACATACCAGCATCACTCTCAAGGTTACGTCATCTCAGGCGGCTCTTTCTCAACTCTAACCGCCTCTCAGGCCACATCCCTTCCTCTATTTTCTCATCCAAGTCACTGATACAACTAGCTCTTTTCGAGAATCAATTGACTGGTGGCATCCCAGAATCCATTGGGAGACTTGAATTTCTTGAGAAGCTCGATTGTCATGCCAACCTCTTGGCAGGTCCAATTCCAGATAGTATTGGATCACTTCACAGACTGACACATCTTGACTTGTCAGATAACCAAATCAGAGGCAGTATTCCATCGTCTATTGGGAACCTCACAAGTCTCATAGTCCTTGATCTTTACAAAAATGATCTTGCTGGTAGCATTCCTGCTTCCATCTCTGGTATGTTTTCCCTCCAATTTTGCCGGCTTTCATACAATCGCTTAACAGGCAGACTGCCTAAATCCATTGGATACCTTCCTAGAATCCAAAAACTTGTTCTTGAAAACAATGCAATAAGTGGGGAAATACCGAGTTCAATTGGAGGCCTAACCACACTTTGTGACATATTTTTAGCTAATAACAGGCTCACTGGTAAAATACCTTCTTCCATTGGCAAATTAAAGAATCTCCAAACTCTGGACCTCGCAAGAAACCATATCTCGGGGCCAATTCCTCATGAGTTTGCAAACCTTCATAACCTCCAATCATTAGACCTCTGCTATAATCTGATACGCTTCACTTCCCTACCGGCTTGGTTAGGGGAAATGAGTATCTACAGGCTTATGCTGTCACACACTGGCATCATGGGACCACTTCCAGAGTGGCTCCGTTTGGCAAGTTCCATTTCAGCTCTTGATCTATCTAATAATCACATCTCTGGCGAGTTACCTTTTTGGATTGGTAACATGACAGGTCTCACTTTTTTAAACCTCTCTCGAAACGCAATCCGTTCAACAATCCCGAATGAATTCAAGAACTTAGGTATGCTAATGGACCTAGACTTGTCATATAACAACTTGTATGGACCGCTCTTGCCAGTGCTAACCAAAGGAGTAAGTGAAGCACTTGGCCAGTACAAAACATTGGACGTGTCGCGAAATGATTTCACCGGTGGAATTGATGAGAGTATTGGTGATTTGGCGGCAATGGAGGTGGTTGAGATATTGGACTTCTCCTATAATCCGCTGGGTGGTAGGATTCCAGAGAGCATGGCGAAACTGTCGGCACTAAAAGAGGTAAGATTAGCCAATGATGGATTGTTAGGTGAAATACCAGACGGGTTGCTTGATCTTCAAGAGTTGACAGAGTTTGACGTGTCAGGCAATGAGCTTACCGGGCGTATTCCACGACACGAAGCACCATTACCAGCAGTCGGGTTTAGTGGAAATGCCGGGCTTTGCGGTGATCCATTACCGCCTTGTGGATTGTAAAGGACAAGAGCCGTTGTAACTTGTAAGTATTTATAATTAAATGCTCTTGTGAGTTGTGAGAAAGCAAAAAAACCAAAAAGTTTGAACTTTTTGGTTCTGGGGAAAAAAAGAAAATTTGTGCTCATGACTTGAGCAACTCTTTCCATCAGGCCGAAGGTTTGGGTTTGTTGTTTGGGCCTGTAGGCTAGGATTGGTACTTTTTTTGGGCTTCAAGTCATCTTTCAACTTTTAGTTTATGCAAATGGTTAGGATGAATTGCAGAGGGATATCAATATGTGATTTGTGCATCATCTAATATCTTGAAATATAGTTACAACACCATAATTTGATTAATAGTAAGTAGAATAAATTACATTAAGTAGGTCCACATGTCACGTCCAACTAAGAATGTATTTGTGCGGGAGTGCAGAAATTAACGCAGTTTAAGAGAGACATTTAGTCATATGATCGTTGGTGCGGAAAAGCTATTGAAAACAAAAATTGCACCATCTTTCTGTAATTCTGCTTGAGTTTACCATTCACACAACCCCCTGTGGGAATGACGGTCCCATTATGAAGTCCGTTTTTTTTTACTAGCACAATGGTTGGAAATTGGCTAAAAGGTTGAATTCAGAACAAACTCTGTCCTAATTTAGGTATAATTGAATAATGTAGAGGTTATCGAGGTGAGATTGGTTGCATAAAAATTGAAGATTAATGTGACAGGCCCAAGAAACAGGTGTAAGGTTTTGAATTTCAAGGAACGACTCATGTGAAACTTTAACATAAACTAAGCGGAAGCGTTACCTGGATCCATCTGGTTATTCTATGATCTTGAATATGTCTTCTGTGCTCAAGCATCACCTCAGTAACATCTGTGCACGCATCAATGTTGGAGAAATGATCTTCCAAGAGAGCAAGACAACCCTTGAGAGCAGTGTGCCTAAACTCGACTATTCTCTCTCTCTAAAACTGATGGAGAGTATTAGAGAGGGGTGTAGCGTGTATGTTTTATGCTTGTCTTGTCTCTTGGGGACCAACTCCTATTTATAGTGGAGACACCAAGAGTGCTCTCCAAGTATTACCATAATGGTCCATCAACATATGTCAATATTTAATTACAAATCCACCAATATTAGGCATCACAATTTTTTACACAAATCTCCAAGATATTATACTTAATAGCCATATTTATTCTTGGGATATTACCATATTCAACAATCTTTATTCATCAAGCAATATATGTCCACAAATGATGAAATATTTCTTGCAAGATTTCCTAAATATTCCAACAATCTCCCACTTGGACAATATGCTTAATGATTATATATTGTCTTTAACTTAATCAGTACTCAACTTTATATGGTACTAAATTTTGTGTCTGTAATTCCGTCCATCAACCATAATAATAAAAGACCAAGGAGGCTTTTGTGGCATTGTAACAATTACAAGAATAAATTCTTGCAACGTTGTCGCCACTCAACCCACGATAATCACATTACTACCATGAATGAATCACATTGAATTTTGATGTGTATAGGTGGCATGAAAATGCACGCAAGTATGACTGTAACGTGTCTACTTTCAACTTTATTTGTCACCCGAACATAAGTGAGGTCAACTTAAATAAGATTCAGAATGTAAAGCCAAACATTTATTCAATATCCACTGAATAAACTAAATATATGTCCAATCAAACACTCCCACTAAATACAAACTCCCACTGAAGGTTTAAGCCCTCAACTGAAGTAACACACATATGAGCAACATGCTCTTGAAACTGCTTGGGTGTTTAAAACTTTTGTGAGCAGATCTGCAAAATATGGAATTTGTCTTAAGGTGTTAGATTAACATCCAACCATTCTGAATAATTTCATTTACAACTAGAAACTTACTTTTATGTGCCTTAACTATTTTGAATTTCTGATGTACGAGTATAAGATTATTGTCCAAAACGATGCTTAAAAAGTACACATCATATGCAGCATAGTGACAAAGTTTTATAATTATATACTCCGAAATTTGAATGTTTGATGACATGCTATATATATACTTTGTTTTCATTATGAAAGATGCTATATATATAGTTGACTTATTTAGCATTCTTTCTAGGAATGAAATTACACTTTTAACATGTTATATTAACATTCACCAAAATCGGCATCAGTATACCAAAAATAACCTCAAACTTTTCTGATATCCGAACTTTTAGTGCATAGTTTTTTATTTTCAATAAATACTAAAAGAACTAATTTAGCTGCATTATAAAGTTCTTCACTTAGATTGTGTAGGTAAAAAACTCTAATAACGTATACAATATTCAAGTGTATACAAACTTAGTCAGATTCCTTACAATCAAAATATATTATTCCTTATTCCAACTTTACTTGATTTATATATTGGGGCATTTATCAAAACTGGATGTATTTGCCTTAATCATAGGGGTATACAATAGTTTGCGATTTTCATATTACTTTACAACATGATTGGTATAGGACTTTCAGTAAAAGACCCAAAATTACTTGAGTTTTAACACATATGATGCATCACCAAGATCTTTCATAGAAATATCTTAATTTCATGCACCATTTCAAACAATATGTCAACCTTATGAAATACTATAAACTTACTCCCACTGAATTATGATACACAAGTATCTACAAAGTTCATCTCAAAACTAAATGAGATGATCATTAGACAAATTTGTAATATCATTGTTAGAGATGCTTGCTTTGAGTTCTTAAATGAATTTCTTATTTGTAAGCTATTTTTCTCTTGAATCATCAAATTCAAAGTGTAGAGCCCATATATATTGTTTCATCAATGTTACCATTTAGAAACATTATTTCCATCAATTTAATGAGCTTTAAGATCCAAATGTGCTACTCATGTCTTGATTAACTTAAATAAGTCTTTCAATGAAACCTTAGAGAAAGCCTTCTTATGTGAAATATTTAGCAACAAGACGTGCTTTATACTTCATTTCTTTATTCATGACATCAATCCACTTTATGAGTCTATACTTTTTAAACTTGATGGAGATTTTAAAAGATCATCCATTATCCGTAATGTCAAACTCATGGTTTTAGAGACAGCATAACCATCTAGTATTGTCAATCTCTTATCCTGGATAAATTTAGCTTATATTCTTGAGGGGTTTGCAGTTGTTCAATGACATTATTATCTTCAATATAACTATTACCAAGATCAATGTCTAAGATATCTATATTGAAATCCGTTTTAGTATATATAAAATGGTATATTTCTTATTTGATCCTTTTAATTGTTATCCTGAACATAAACTTGTTTGAAGATAATATCCTTATGTATCATGTCAACCCCCGCAACCAAAACACCTTCAAAGAACTTAACTTTATTTATCTCTAATATAGTCTTAGTTTTGAGATCTATTAAAATATATAACCCCTAGATATTTTTTTTTCGACACAGTCAACTAGAAAATAATTAATTATCTTTATATTTAACTTCTTCTCATGTGGCCTATAAAGCCGAGTTTCTGTTGAAATATTTCCTAATTCGGCCTATAAGGCTGAGTTTTATTTATCATTATCTTAGTTGATACTTTATGTAGAATATAAACTGCTATTTCTGAAAATTTTGAGACCTTAATTTTGCACAAATTATTTTATTCGTAAGAGATATGACTTAACTTTTGTGCCAAATTATTATTGAGTTCTCATAAGTCAATTTATGAAGATTTTTCTCGAAGAAGCAATTATCTCTAAAAAAACAAAAGATTGTCATATACTAAAGAAAACATGGATCCACCTTTATTTTGGACCAAATTTCTATTCTCAAATAACAATTAAATCCTCATTTGTCAATAGAGATAGAATTTAAATTTCATCTAAAGAATGAAATTATAAATGTCTAAAGTAAGTTCAAATATGATCCACTACTTAATAACAAGCTAAATTTCTTGTAGTTTCTTTGTTGTTTTTGCCAACAATGATGTTTCTTCCACCATCACTTGACATTTGACCATATAAGCAATCTTTGCATAGACAGATATTAATGCTTATAGTTTCATACAAATCTATATGTCATGTGTCAATTAAACTGACTTTCGCAAAGACCACAATAAGGAGCATTATTCTTTTCTTGACAAGCCAAGTATAATATTTCTTTTAATGCCCTTATCTTTTACAAAAGAAACACGCTTCAGAGTTTGAATTTTCGATTAGTTTTTCAAACTTTATTTAGTGTTTTCTTTTTCTTAAATTAGCAGTTTTTATTCTTAATTTATGTTTCATATTCCATTTTATTCTTAGAGTTATAAACAACTTGAATACTTTATGTCTCATCTTCAACATATTTTTCCTCATGTACAAAATTCTAGATGAATTTATTAAGGACATGCAATTCACCTTGATTAAACTAAATAGGAAGAAATTTAAGTACTAGTTAAAACTTGTTATCTTACGATATATTTTAGTACTTATAGTATGATATGACATTTCCAAATGTATCCATTTTTTTATACTTTATTTAGGAGGCTTGAGTATTTATTGCCATGAACGTATAAATATAGCTAATATCTATCGACGAGTGCTCTTTAGAGTCTCCTGACATAATTAAAAGAGCTAACTTTTTATTCTTAGCAAATATATTTCGTAAATTTTCTCCAAAAATTTCTTAACTTTATTGAGGTTTCTCTAATAGTACTGCCTCGGAATGTACATATTTAGCCACTTTTCATCTGCAAGTTCTCTTTGAAGTCTCTTGACAGACTTCAGATAGCTAATTTTCATTCTTGGCAGACATTTTCTCAATTTTTTTTATATAAATTCTATATACTTAATGGAATTAGAAATTATGCCCTTAAATGTCTCATAAAGGATTTGCTTAAACTGATCATAAGACACATGTGATTTGATGCTCCCTCCTTAATCTGAGTTGTGAAACTCTGATTTATAACCTTAACGAGAGTATCTATCATAAGGTCAAGATGAAACCAAATTGAGATTCTTTTAATTTTAATGTTGGAACTTAATAACATGAAAATGCTATTAATATTAGTCGGAATATTATATCAAGAACTAAACTTAATGCACTTATATTAAACTTAATTGTATAACAATAATTCACAAAATAAAGATTCATATCCATCAACTAGTTTTTATTCATTTGCAAGTGCTCTTTGGAGTCTTCTTACAAACTTCAATCAACTAGGTGTAGTAATCAAATGTGACAATTCATAACATGCCAATCAACTAACCTTCCTTTGGGCCGATTAATTGATTACATGTAAAACCTAATAATTATCACCCATTTATTACTACAAGAATGTACATGTAATATGAACAAGCATTGGTCTTCCTTTGGGCCGATCCAATATCTGTACTTATTACATGCACGGAACCCTTTTATACTTTGGGTTTGAGATAACTATGATGTGAGAGCCCACTTTGGCGGGATGACAACAAGGCTGACCCAAAACTCAAATATATATAATTTAATATCTTTATTTTGGATTTAAAGTATACCCAAAACAAAAACAAAAAAACTTTTCAATATGCACATTTAACTTGTTTGAAAAGTGTAACAAATCTGACCTAAGATGATTTAACTTAAACTCGGTTGCAAAACCTAAAGGTACCTTTTGTAATGAATCTTATGACATACATACATATCATCAAACCTTAAATAGTCTGGTTTGGTAAGTAACAAACTATTCAAAAGAGACCATAAGAGAGATACAATCATACAAGCCAGTATGAATTGCATTAAGATAAGAAAAGAAAGCGATGGTTTCATCTTCAGCCAGCAGCCATTAAAATTACACAACATCCAGGTAAGATTCCCAGAAAAGGTCAGAGTCATATGGACACTTAGGCGCCGACCTTATTTTCTGTGACAGAACTTATCCTCATGACAATATTGTGTAACCCAACGCTTACAGCTCTTACTAATGAAAACCACGGCAGGGAAAAGAAGAGGAAGAAATATAGGTGCTATTTGTACCTAACTAGTACAAAAGATCATAAATGGTAACCAATTGCTACTTGTACAAAACATGTACAAACTGCATAATAACCAAGACGAAACGTTATGGCATCTAACGCATCGTTCAAACTCAATTTGGTCAATACCTAACAGTTTGCAACCAAGACTTGAACGAGAACCGATTATTTCAAAGTGAAATAAACCGTTTGATGAACCGTAGACATCGAAAAGTAGAAGTCGTCTCAAACTAATTTAGAAATCCTAAAAATTTCTCCCTTACCTTGATAACTAAACTACTTTTAATTCATTCATTAATTAGGTTAGATAACAAATAAATTTAAATTTGATATTCAACGATTACTTTATATCAAAAGAAAATTTTCTAAAACTTTAATTAAGCATGAATTTTGATATTCAAATATACCTTATATCAAAATTTTCTTAAAATAAATTATTAATTAACAATATTAAATTGTTATTACCAAATCATGCTTATTTCCAAAACTGAAAGCTTAACATAATCAAATTTTGATTAATTTTTTTAATAAGCTTACTTAATTTAAATTAAACCATACTAAATTTATTTTATCTAGCTACCATACTAGATTTGTTACCAAAATAGAAGGTCTAATTACCAAAACATAAAACTTGAATAAAATCCGTATAAAATTTTGGAAGGTTTAATTACCATATATGTCTTAATTAGTAAAATCATATTCATAATTTGCTTCCTTATTTAATGACTAAATATAGGAATTAAAAAAAACTTTTGTTGCCGAATAAGAAAAAAAAAAAATTATTCGCAACATTTCTTTTTTTTTTTTACGTGAATTCCTCTTTTTTTTATGTATTCTGATCGAGGTGTAAACCTAGGTCAAACAAATTAACATTTTACTCGGCTAGTCGTTTGTAGCAAAGTAAAGGTGTCGATCCCACAGAAATAGATATGAATACTATTCTTATTGGTTCGCTAAATCTAGACAATAAAATTTTGGAAAAGTTCTCGAGTCACAAATCGAATAAATAAAAGGAGAAATTGAAGAATGCAATTGCAAGTATGAAAATAATACAAACAATTTAATTAAATATTTTTTGGGGTTTTTAACGGTTTAACAAATGATAAGAAAAGTGCCTTAGGATTCGATTTCATTTAGAATTGGTCGTAGTGTTGTAACCCATTCCACTGTCATGTTCAGGATTACGAATTCGGTCCGAATTGTGTCCAATTCGGTCCGAATTCCACCACGTAAATGCCATAATCTACTTGTTTGCTGATCTATTCAAGCCAAAGGTCCATTTAGCCATACCTAAACTCCCTAACCCTCTGCTGTCGCCTATTGGGTATGGTATTTGGTATCGAATCTAATGTTAACCCTCATCGAATGCATTGTACCTCAACTTTCGTTTGTTGGTAGACCTATTCGAGTATACTTGTCGGTTTTCTGCAAGGTATCTAATCTAAACTGTCGTTTAATTAGAAGTTTTCACTTTTGGTTAATCACTGGTTGACTTTCGCCTTTTAACCTACCTTGAAATACTTGTGCAAGTCTTGTTTATTAAATTATGTTGAAGTCCTAACACATGTGGCCATTCATACGCTAAGCAACACGAATAATAAACAATCCAAAACACAAGCTAGTGACGATAAACTCCAACAAGTAATTAGCTATTTCGATCAACAATTCAAGTAGTTCATAGCAAACCCAAATTCTAAACTACATCTACCCCTAAAACAATAAGAGTTTAGCCTAACGTAGATACAAACTCCATGACAAGAATAAATAAGAGAAAAGAAAGAGATACAACAATATCCAGGTTTACTCCTATTTGAATCGTGTCCGAAGTCGTGGTTGGGTTGAATCTATCGCTGTCGCGTCTAGAACCGCTCCCAAGTCGCTGCCATGGTCGAGTGATGGTGGAGAAATGGAAATCCCACGCCTTTCGACGTGAGAATGGTGGTGGAAGGTGGGAGAATGATGGATAATGGAGGCTGCTGATGGATTAATGGTAGATCCCTCCTCTACAAGAAAGAATATGCATAAATAGCCCTCTTTCTGCCTCTCTGGACGCCCTAGAACCTTTCCATGTGTTGCAAACCGACCTAGGAGCGTTTCCATAAGAGAAAACCCCTTCCAAGTATAGCCAGGACTTTCCTCGTATGTCAATTCAGTCCAAATTAGCTCCTCTGTAATTTCCTGTGATGTAATTCGGTCCGAATTCCTGTGCATCCAACACTGCGCATCAATAGCATTTTGACCATAATTTCTTCATCCGGACTCCGATTGAGGTGATTCAAAGATCGCTGGAAAGCTTAGGATGAGCTTTACAATGCTATGGATTCCATTTAGTCATTTTCTTCTAAAAAATTCTCCATTTTATGCAATTATTGTGTCCAATCCACTAAGTTCCTACAAGACAAATCAAATTCCACGGCAGTACCCAATCTTGCCAAATAAAATACAAAAGCACAGTGAATATCATTGGTTTGGTCACAATTTCGATGTAAAGTCTGGCCAAAATAACAGTATAAATACGAGATATCATATTCGGTTAAAAAAATAATCATGTATAAGAAGCTTTTAAGGAAACATTAAATTTTATATTACTAATTAAAACATCAACAATACATATGTGGTATTATTTTTTTTTAAATCTTTAATTAATAAATCAAAGATTTTAACCAGATAGAAACTAAAATCATAATGATTCAACATGAGTTGGCTCTGATGCCACTTGTAAGGTTTTGAATTTCAAAGAACGACTCATGTGAAACTTTAACATAAACTAAGCGGAAGCGTTACCTGGACCCATCTGGTTATTCTATGATCTTGAATATGTCTTCTGTGCTTAAGCATCACCTCAGTAACGTCTGTGCACGCACCAAGGTTGGGAAAATGATCTTCCAAGAGAGCAAGACAACCCTTGAGAGCAGTGTGCCTAAACTTGACTGTTCTCTCTCTCTAAAACTGATGGAGAGTATTATAGAGGGGTGTAGCGTGTATGTTTTATGCTTGTCTTGTCTCTTGGGGACCAACCCCTATTTATAGTGGAGACACCAAGAGTGCTCTCCAAGTATTACCATAATGGTCCATTAACATATGGCAATATTTAATTACAAATCCACCAATATTAGGCATCACAATCTTTTACACAAATCTCCAAGATATTATACTTAATAGCCATATTTATTTTTGAGATATTACCATATTCAACAATCCTTATTCATCAAGCAATATATGTCCCCAAATGATGAAATATTTCTTGCAAGATTTCCTAAATATTCCAACAACAGGTTAAAGTTTAATATTAACGATACGGGTGACTTTCATCACCAATTTTAGATAAAACACAGTTAATTTATCTTGATTTTGGATTGTTATCCTAAAAAAGTGCACCATACTATAGTGGTTGTTTAGTGATAGCTCTGCGCATTAGTTATTAAGACTTTTTTTAAAAAATAATTAAGGTTATTTAAGTTATTTGCTAACCAAAATATGACAAATTGTGAACAACAACATGATTTAATGCACAGTTAGCTGTGTAGAGAAACCCAATAGAGTAGTGTTGTTTTAATGCCAGAGAAGCATGACAAATGAGTTATTTGACCTGACCAAAAGGAACAAAAATAAAATCGAATAGCAGAGAATAATGATGACGCGGCATAGCTAAGAAACTTCGAATTTACTGACTAATTAATAATATTCTTAAAAAGGAGTCTTTTTATGCGCAAACATCTACTTGTTCATAAATACCTTTTCGGGTTAACGTACATATGGCGAGTTATTTCTCTTGCCATGTAAGAATCAATTAAGAAGGGCATAAATATTCAGAGATTTATTCTACAGTGTATACATTTTTTTTTCTTTTTTGAGCAAATTCAGTGTATACATTTAATTTTTTGTTTGGTGTGATTTACAATTTGTCCATCTGAAATGAAATGCGTACCCCAATTCTGCACCACAGGCCAAGGATTATTAATTCAGTGTATACTTCCTATGTTTTGTTATGAGCGTTACCATATATGAATAGTTATTTGTTATTTTGTGACAACTCATTCAGAGGATATCCATTGCAAGTGCGTTGTACCTTGTGCGATATACACTGATAGTCATCCGTTATAGGCAAATAATACATTATTGCTATCCATTTCTAGAGATCAGCATATCTAATTAATAATTATGCATTCATTCTACACCGAACTATTCATTTTACTCATTAATTAGCAGATTCTACCATCAAATTAAATCTGAATTACTCGTTTCACCTTAAATACAAATAACAAAATATATCATATACCAAAACAGTTTTCAGGCCTTAAAATCTCTTTTTCACACACCAAAAAAAAAAAAAAAAGCCTTTCTCAATGCCAATGGATCAATCTAAACTTCTCTATCTCCTTCTCTTCTCTCTGGTTACCTTATGTTACCATAGCACCGCATGCCATGTCACTGACCGAGAAGCATTGCTCGCATTCAAAGATGGTATCACGTCAGACCCGTTTGGCATCCTGAGCTCATGGAACCGCACCGGTAATTGCTGTACAAATTGGGCTGGTATTTCATGCAACCCTGCCACAGGCCGAGTAACCAGTCTAAATATTCCAGCCATGACAGATTCAATTGATGCGTACCTTGAGGGTACCTTATCACCTGCCCTCAGTATGCTATCTCATCTCAGTGTTCTAAGAATTGTCGGTCTAAAGCAAATCTCTGGACCGATACCACCTTCGCTTGGTAGTCTCACCCAGCTTACTGATATTGCACTATCTGCAAATAATTTCAGTGGTTCCATCCCTTCATCTCTTTGGCGTCTAAAAAACCTAAAGCGCCTCTTGTTATCCTCAAACAATCTCAGTGGTTACCTTCCAGAAGATATTGGAATGCTCAGAGGACTCGTCTATCTTGACCTCTCCAATAATCAAATTACTGGCACTATTCCCCAATCTATTGGGAATCTAACAAGCCTCTCTGTCCTTGATCTTATTCATAATAGCCTCTCTGGTAACATTCCAGTTTCCATCTCTAGCATGACGTCTCTAAGATATTTGAGGCTCTCTAAAAATCATCTGAATGGTGTCTTGCCTGAATCAATTGGTTCTCTACTAAAGCTTGAGACAATTAGTCTTTTTGATAACTCCATAACTGGTAACATTCCATCATCAATTGGTCATTTACCCATGCTGAGAGAGATATATCTCTCGGATAACCAGCTTACTGGAGAAATCCCCTCTACAATTGGCAACTCAACAAAACTCCTAACAATTGATCTAAGTTGGAACAATTTATCCGGTCCGATCCCTCAAGAGTTAACTCAGTTACATGACCTCCAAACCCTAGATCTTGCCTTCAACCCACTAGAAATCCATACCCCACCAGCATGGCTTGGTAACTTAGGTGTTTTCAAGCTATCACTAGCAGGTACTGGCATCACAGGCCCACTGCCTGAATGGCTTCAATCAGCAAAATCACTTACAATCCTTGACCTATCAAGCAACAGCATAAGTGGCACCATACCAAATTGGATTGGCAGCATTTCAGGTCTGGAGTACCTTAACCTCGCACACAATGCGCTTCAATCTACAATCCCGACAGAATTTAAAAATTTAGTTAATCTCATGGAACTAGACTTGTCATGCAACAACCTCTCAGGCCCACTCCAGCCAGTGCTAGAGAAGGGTAACAGTGGTCTGTTTGGAGGATTTAAGACTCTGAATCTGTCATACAACAGTTTTACTGGAGGCATCCCTGAGGATATAGGTGCAATGGGGGAATTAAGTGGGGTTGAGATATTGGATTTTTCATATAACCCGCTTGGTGGGACAATACCAAAGAGTATGAAAAATTTAAACTCCCTAAAGGAAGTAAGAATGGCCAGTGATGGGTTGAGTGGTGAGATACCGATTGGCTTGCTTGACATAGCTGTGATGACAGAGTTTGACGTATCCAGTAACCAACTGACTGGTAGAATTCCAAAGCATTCTAGGCCACTACTGGCAGATGGATTTAAGGGCAATCCTGGACTTTGCGGCGAACCTTTACCTCCTTGCAAGCAAAATTAGAGAGTTCAGTGAATAAATTGTTTTTGGGGCTCGTGTATGACAATGTTAAAAGGAGTTAAAATAATGTGCTTTTTTCTTGTTTTCTAATGCAGTGTAATATTTGAGAACCAGTATATTATCCTCGGGAGTTTCTTTTGTTTAATGGATAGGCAAAATATTTTTGCACATTTTTATTCCTTGAGAGAAGAAAGAAATTTTCATGACATGTTGAACCAAGAAGTTTTTTTGACATAGCTTTGGCATAGATGCAAGGAATGACAAAAGAAATCTACATAAAAAAATGATGTCAAACTCTCGCTAATTAAGGTGTAAATAAAGAAAAAGTGTAACATAAGTGAGTGAAACAATCAGTTTTAATTTATAAAACCACAACAAATAATATCATTAATCAGTAAATCAAAATTGTTTAAGCTCATTACATTTCCTGTGAGTTCATTTTTGGCATTCCATGATGCTACAATTCCTAACAAAAATATGACCTACAAGAAATTTGAATCGTGCCTAAACTCCAATTGTATGACCATTGATACACCTGTTTCATTTCCAGTAAGAGAAAAAATGATAGAAAATAGAAAAGCTCTGCCCCCCTTTATCCACCTTGTTTTATCTCATTCACGGCCATTAACCAAAATTTTACTACATGCCACGGAAAAATGCGAAGGCACTGTATCTGCCAAGAGACAAATAACCTGCCATAATCTGCTTTCAACTTGCAGCACCATTGACTACAATCTTATCAACAACAGCATTTCTCCCACCATAAAGTGGAACCCGCACCCCAAGCTCCTTAAGTCGCCTCACCATATCATACAACCACTCAAATGTCAGCGTTGATTGTTTATTTAGCTCCTCCCTGACCTCAGGGTGAATCCTAAACCAATCACCTAACAATTTGTGCACATGCGAACGTACCA
The DNA here is from genome assembly GCA_027562975.1 of Rhynchospora breviuscula. Classification (NCBI taxonomy): domain Eukaryota; kingdom Viridiplantae; phylum Streptophyta; class Magnoliopsida; order Poales; family Cyperaceae; genus Rhynchospora; species Rhynchospora breviuscula. The sequence continues at coordinate 12,467,813 of CM050400.1, read as the reverse complement.
TTCGCCATGGTACTGGATACTTCTCACACAATCTCAAGTATTCTACCGCCAAATCAGCTTGATCCAAACACCCATCTTCATCTCCCTCTTCTCTCCACTCAACAGTCTTATAACCGGCAAAAAGTGCAGGGTTCTCCAGAAGTGTCTCAGCTGACAGTACACCATCACAGCCGGTCTCTTCCAGGCATGAATTGACATCTGCCATGTGGCGAATATTTCCATTAGCTAAAACCGGTATCCTAAGAGCTTGCTTCACAGCCCGTAACGCAGCCCAGTCAGCCTTAAACTTAGTGCTGTCTTTTTGGTCTCTGGTACGGCCATGTACAGCTAAAAGGGAACAACCTGCCTCCTCTAACATTTTGGCATATGATATGGTGTCATCTAAATTAGGGAAAATACGTATTTTACAAGAGACAGGTACGTCAAGGTTTAAAGCTAGGGTTTCCACAAGGGATTTTATGAGAGGTTGGTTTTCCATTAGAAAAGCACCGTAGTAACCACGCCTTGCAATCCTTTGAGGGCATCTTGTACAGACAAAAAAAAAAAAAGTAAATAACATTTCTTCATTTTTCCTACAGTTTACAAAGGTATAAAAAAAATGTAAATGATTAACTAACCCGAGATTAATGTCAATATAGTCGCAATGTGGTGCTACTCTTCTTGCAGCTTCCAACAAAATTTTGGGATCGTTCGCGCAAAACTGAACAAATAGTGGCCGATCCTCCTATACAAAACACAACCAAAATAATCATGATTTAATTCTAACAATTGCATGAGGTAAGTGACTTGATTCAAGCAGACAGGTCTAATAACAAATAGCAAATGGAAAGTTGGAAACAACAATTCATCCCTCTAACCTTGCAAGTAGTGAATTCCATGGATCGATACTTCTCATTCTCAGAGAAAATTCTCGAATGAAGCATCGGTGTATAAGCCGCCTCCGCACCGTACTTCCGACACAACATCCTAAAAGGTAGCTCCGAATTGTCCACCATGGGCGCCACCAGGAATCGCGGTGCGCCGAGAGCTCTCCAGTGGGCCCACGCGCGCTCCACACGCGTCGCTCCAGTGAGCACACGACTGGGCATATCCAGTGCCGCCGCCTCGGAGGTGTCGGACACGGTGGTGTCAGTGGCGCATAGGATGTCGTCAGGGTCGCCGTCGATGGTGGTTCGAGTGGCCATGGCGGAGCTGGGGTTTGTTAGGGTTTGGAGGAAGCGGGAGGAAGGGTTTGTGGTGTTGTGTTGGGAGTAGGTTTTTCGGAGAAGCAAAGAGAGCTCTTGGATTCATGTGATAGGAGAGAATCCAACGGACTTGGAGGCATCTTGGAACAATTTTGCTTTTGACTGCTTGGAGGGGAAATCATGTCCTCAAAAGTTCTGCAAAGGGCAGACATTTGATCCGAACCGTCCGATCAATAATGGATGCCCGCGATTAATATCAGGTCCGTTTAATATTCGTGCGGTTCGTAAAATTCTGTCCGTCGAAATTAGATCGGACGATTCGAATCGAAGGTCTTCCCTCTCCAAACCTCAGAGGATAGCGATCCTGCGAGAGTAAGTTGAGTTTTTTTTTTTTTTTTTTTTTTTGGGCACTATTTGTAGTATATAAATTTGCAGAAAAAATAAAAAGGAAAACAGAATTTCAGAGAAGTCATAATAAAATTACAACATGAAATGCTCCATTTTGATTTTTTTTTCCCAAGTGAAATGTTAACGAACAATCAAGCAAAAAAAAAAAAAAGAAAAAAAAAAGATAACATGATCTTTTACATGCCATTTTTCTTTAAAGAAAATGCTTCAATATCATTACTGAAGGTTAATCATAAGCTAAAATTCAGGTTTGGAGATTTGATAATAAGTTGGAATTTCAACCATATAATCACATATCGACCTTACAAGATTTATAGAAAGAAATGTAACGGACAAGATATGTACACATTACTAAAAAAAATACTTTTTCTTAATTTCATCTTGAATATCCTTTCTCTCGTTGAGTTCCGAGAATATAAGCTCGCCAACTAATTGTTTCATAAATAAGTGAATGTCATCCTGCCAAAATTGAATGCAACATTTATAAGTAAATTGAACTACAATTCATAAATTCTTTTAATACAATTTGCAAAATTAATAATCATGATAAAAGAAATGATACCATACCTGTGTAAATTGACAAGTAAGGTTTGATCCATCCCAAAATTGCATGTACTTGAGTGCAAATAGACCACAAGAGCAACTAAAAAAAATTTTGGACTAGTTATTTTAATAATTGATTGTGTACAAATTAATTAAAAAAATATCAGGTCAACGTACCTGTCCTCTTGACGTGGTAAATTTGGAATAACAAATATAGGCCAATTAAGCACTTGTGGTCGCCAACCTACTGAAGTACTGCCTCTGGAATCAAATGCTGCATTAATACATACTTGGATGCCTGATCTGTGAGTAGTAAATCACAAATAAAATAATTACAACGCGCTATAATAGAAATATATAAATGCAATAATTATTCAAGAAAAGATGTACCAGTTTATGAGTTGTTTCTTCATAGGGTCCACCGAGTCTAAGGAATTAAGTATCTGGAACTCCTGTTTTGAAGCATTTAGAACCCCAACAAACCAATGGTTTTGTACATTGATTGGTAAGAACACCTATTAGTAATGATTGTGAGCGGTTTCATGAGAAACAGAAGATGTGATATAAAGTTAAATTACTAATTAAAGTTACCAATTCATATTGTAAAAAACTGTTGCCTCTTGACGAGGGTACATCACCCAAGACACCCAAGGGAATCCGGGCACAGCGCGAGCCAAATCCGAGAAGGAGACTCATCCGAGTCTGACTCGGAATCCGGCGTGGATTTATCTTAGGACATTACTATATTTGTAATTTTATATTTTCTTTCTCTTTCTACAAATTTTCTTTTTAGGATACTATTTTTGAAAATATACTGACTTGTAGTCCAAGGCGCCGCCTCCCTATATAAAGGGTGCTTGTCATTGCAAAAGACAGTTGATCAATTAATGAAATTTCTCTTCGGGCTCTTTGAGTTTCTCTTTGCTATTTAGCATTTCTTTGTGATTTCTAATTCCACTAAACCAGTTATCGCCGCACGCCAATAACAGAGCGGTGATTTGGGACGAGAGCGTCGTCAAGTGGTATCAGAGCCAAGTTTCGACAATCCACCTTCGCGCTTGCGTGAAGTTGTATTTTTGCCATCCACCACCGTCGCTGATCACTGCAACCCACCTACTCCTACCACCTTCACCTTCACCTTCACCTTCGCGCCGGAATCCATGGCCGACCCTAATATCATCGTCCTTATCGAACAGATGCAGAAGAACCAGGAAACCCTACTTCAGCGTATGGATGACAACGCTGCCAACTCCGCCGCGCGTCATACATAATTGATTACAGCACTCATGGGGCGACTAAACCCTAATGACGAAAGAGGTGAGGCCCGCAACCCCAACAACACTGACAATCGAGATCGAAATAATACTCGAGATCGCAACTGGGAAGGAGGTCTCCGAGTTGAGATTCCTGGCTTCTCTGGGAGTCTCAAACCTGAGGAATTTCTAGACTGGACACACACTGTAGAAGAGGTTTTTGAGTTGAAAGAAGTTCCACCTGAGAAGCGTGTACCCTTGGTTACTATTCGATTTCGAGATCGAGCAGCCGCTTGGTGGCAGAATTTTAAATATCGTCGCTATCTCGACAACCTTCCACCTCTCAGTGACTGGGACGAACTCAAACGCGAGATGAATCGTGAATTCCTACCACTCAACTATCGGCAGACACTGTTTCGACAGTTTCAATCGCTCAGACAGGGACCGAGGAGTATAGATGAATATACCCTCAAGTTCTATCAATTAGAGGCTTGCAATCAGCTGAATGAGACCGAGGATCAACGAGTTGCTCGATTTCTCTATGGGCTTCGCAGCTCGATCCAAGATGCACTTGTTGTGCAAACCTTCTACAACCTTTCCGAGGCCTAAGCCAAGGCAAAGGCAGTAGAGCAACAACAAGCTCGAAGTCGCAATTTGCCCCCGAGGAATGTACCTGTCGCGAGCCAAGTCCAATCCGAGACCCCCCAGGAATGCCATTCCGCCTGACAATCTGAGCTCCAACCCGTCCCGCAACACACCTTCCTTACCAAACCCAAGCAACCCCTCGGACAATCGCAAAAGTAAACATTCGCTGTCATAGGTGTCACTCTCTTGGACATTATGCCAATGAGTGTCCTAAAGCTCGAATTCAGTACACTGCTGACCAAGATGATTACTTCGAGGATGAAGAGGGATATGTTGCAGCTGAAAAAGATGTCTACGAGGCTAGTCCTGATGATGTCGGATGAGAGAGTCTGGTTGCAAGGCGTTTGTGTCTCGCACCATCCACCAAGGAGAATTGGAAAAGACACGACATTTTCAAAACTCAATGCTCTATCCAAGGAAAGAAGTACAATATAATCATTGACTCCGGAAGTTTGGAGAACATAATCTCCGAGGAAGCTGTTAAGAAGTTGAGCCTCGCGACTACACCACACCCACACCCCTATAAGCTTGGATGGGTCAACAAGGACGCCGAGATTATGGTTAACCGACGATGTTAGGTCGAGTTTTCAATCGGCCCGAACTACTCTACCACTGTCCGAGCAGATGTTGTCCCGATGGATGCTTCACACCTCATCCTTGGACGACCATGGCAATTTGACAATCATGCTGTTTACGATGGTCGCAAGCATCTCTACTCAGCCCAGCTGGGAGACAAGAAGGTACACATTTTACCTCTGCAAAAAGATTTCTCTAACACAGGGAAGACAATATTTTGTGTGCCCACAGATGAGTTCGAGATTGAACTTGAAGCTGAGAGAATGTGTTTGATCGTAGCCTCGAACACATTCACAGAACACGAGCCTAGTGAACTGCCTCGAGGATTGGTCGAGCCAATACTAGCCACATACAGAGATGTTCTGGGAGAGCTTCCAAATTGACTTCCACCTCTTCGGGACATACAACACCAAATCGACCTGGTGCAGGATTCAAGTCTTCCTAACAGAGCTCATTACCGAATGTCCCCGGATCAACACGAGGAGCTACGTCGACAGGTGCAAGAATTGCTCGACAAGGGTTTTGTGCGAGAAAGTATAAGCCCGTGTGCTGTTCCCGTGCTACTTGTTCTGAAGAAGGATGGAACATTTCAAATGTGTGTAGACAGCCAAGCCATCAATCAGATCACAATCAAGTACTGATTTCCTATCCCGAGGCTCGAAGACATGCTCGACCAACTGAGAGGAGCTACGGTCTTCTCAAAGGTCGATCTGAAGAGCGGGTATCACCAAATCCGTATCAAGCCCGAAAACGAATGAAAGACAGCCTTTAAGACTAAGGATGGACTATTCGAGTGAGTTGTCATGCCCTTTGGTTTGTCAAATGCTCTGAGCACTTTCATGAGAGTGATGAATCAAGTACTCCGCCCCTTTCTCAACAAATTTATGGTGGTCTACTTCGATGATATCTTCATATACAGTCGAAACAAGATCGACCACTTGCACCACATGCGCGAAGTGCTTGAAACTCTTTGAGCGAACCAACTATTCGCCAACCCAGCAAAGTGTTCTTGGATGGTTCCGAGCCTTACCTTCTTAGGTTTTATCATCTCGGGCAAAGGCATGAGTCCAAATGAGAGCAAGGTAGAAGCAATCCAAAACTGGCCAAGCCCAACTACCATAGGGGAGGTTCGCTCATTTCTTGGTCTCGCTGGTTTCTATCGAAGGTTCATTAAAGGTTTCAGCTCAATCACCTCACCAATCATTGACTTACTCAAAGCGAAAGACTTCGCTTGGAATGAAAAGGCTCAAAAGACATTCGAACAGCTCAAAAGCTTGCTTACAAATGCTTCCGTGCTATCTTTGCCAAACTTTGATAAAGTGTTTGAAGTTGAGTGTGATGCTTCCTTCACTGGTATTGGGGCTGTTCTATCTCAAGAGAAGAGGCCAATCGCTTACTTCAGTGAGAAGATTGGTGGACCGCGAGTGAATTACTCGGTCTATGATGTCAAGCTCTATGTCATTGTTCAGGCCCTCCATCACTGGCGACATTACCTCCTCCCTAAGAAATTTCTCCTCTACACTGACCATCAAGCTCTGAAGTTCTTGCAGAATCAAAACAAACTGAACTCCCGCCATGCCAAGTGGTTCATTATGTTGTAAGAATACACCTTCACCATCGTGCATAAATCTGGTGTAAGCAACAAAGCGGCCGATGCCTTAAGTCGCCGGGTCAATTTGATGTCGGCAATGAAGAATGTGGTCCTCGGATTCGAAGAGCTACCTCGTGAGATTAGAGAAGACGCCGAGTTCAGACCCATAGTTGAAGCAGTGGAGCTGAAGACCCGACATGATTATCTCCTCCATAATGGGTATCTCTTCTTTGGAAAATCACTGTGCATTTCGAACACCTCGCTTCGGTTCTTTATAGTCCAAGAGTTGCATAAACAAGGTCATTTTGGAGCTGAGAAGACGCTCCACTTGATTCGAGAGAGGTTCTTTTGGCTGAACATGTCAAAAGATATCAAACTATTTGTGAAGCGCTGCCAAGTTTGCCAAGCTGCCAAGGAGATTGACACCAACCAAGGCCTGTACACACCTCTGCCTATCCCAACAGCACCTTGGAGAGACATATCGATGAACTTTGTTGTGGGTCTACCAACAACCAAGAAGAAAAATGACAGCATCTTTGTTGTTGTAGATCGATTCAGCAAGATGGCCATCTTCGCGGCATGCAAAACAACAATTGATGCGCGCAAGGTTGTCGAGTTGTTCTTCATCGAGGTTGTGCTCCATCATGGATTACTGAGTTCCATAGTCTCTGACCGACATGTGAAGTTCATGAGTATATTTTGGAAGGAAGTATGGTCTCGTCTTGGAACCGAGCTGAAGTTTAGCACCACATGCCACCCACAGACAGACGGAAAGACTGAAGCGGTAAACAGGAGTCTCGCGAACATGCTGCGAGCTTAAGTGACCTTGTTTGGAACCTAGGATACTCTCCTACCAAAGATTGAGTTCGAGTACAATTGCTCTGTCAACTGCTCTTCACAATTTGCTCCTTTCTATGTACTCTACGGATACATTCCCCGAGATCCTCTCGACCTGTTACCAGTAGACACTCCAAGAAAAGGTCCAAGGGGTGCAGCCTCTCATGTCCGCGACCTACAGGAGATTCATGCTCAAGTTCACCAGAATTTAAAGGGTAGCTTATGAGAAGTACAAAGCCTACGAGGATAAAAAGCGCCGACAGGCACACTTCGAGGTGGGAAAGCTTGTGTGGGTTTATCTAAGCAAAGATCGCTACCCGCGAGGTGAATACAATAAGCTTACTCTTCGCAAGTTCGGACCTTACCCAATCCTGGAGAAGTTTGGGGAGAATGCCTACAGAGTCATGTTGCCCGAAGATATGTACATCTCGGACGTATTCAATGTTCGCCATCTTCACAAGTACTATGGCGAAAATACAAGCTTGAGGTCAAGCTTTTTTCAACCGGGAGAGCATGACGAGAGTACCTCACCCAAGACACCCGAGGGTACTTCACCCAGGCACAGCGCGAGCCAAATCCAAGAAGGAGACTCATCCGAGTCTGACTCGGAATCCGATGTGGATTTATCTTAGGACATTACTATATTTGTAATTTTATATTTTCTTTCTCTTTCTACAAATTTTCTTTTTAGGATATTATTTTTGAAAATATATTGACTTGTAGTCCAAGGCACCGCCTCCTTATATAAAAGGGCGCTTGTCATTGTAAAAGACAGTTGATCAATTAATGAAATTTCTCTTCGGGCTCTTTGAGGTCCTCTTTGCTATTTAGCATTTTTTTGTGATTTCTAATTCCACTAAACCAGTTATCGCCGCCCGCCACTAACGGAGCGGTGATTTGGAACGAGAGCGTCGTCACCTCTCTCAATGATGTTAGACCAAGTCTGCTCGTTATGTCTCTCTCCCTTATCCATGGATGATTCCTAGGACACCAATAGCCGACTATCAAATGTGTTAAGCATCAAGACCTTACTTGAGGTACTTGGTTGATTCTTCATGATGCCGATATAACCATTGATAATCTGCCAAAAATTTTAATTTTTAGCTATTCCATTTTTGAACTCGTTACCCATATGAGCTCAAAATTATTCCTCAGTAGAAATATTTCTACTGAGAAATCAAGGGAAATTTGTCTCAGTTGGTCCAAAATTTTTTTCAATTAATAGATAAACAAATAACAAATGAATAAAAAATTGGAAAATAGTACTTATTGAGACTTGAGATTGAAAATCTGGAAAGTCATGCATCACTCAAACATACCTCATCAGGAATCCATTTGCTAATTCCATCCTCATAAATTGGCCTAATGAGACACTGCATCTTCTTAGCAGTCAATCTAGCAGCTCCTATAACTGCTATTTCATCTGACGTCTTTCAACAGAAACAATCTTCAAGAAAATATATAGAATAGAAATCACGGACTTGTTGCGGCGAGCATCTGTATGATGTTGGAATGTGCTTCTCAATCGAGTCAATTGTGTCCCTTTTAGGTACATGTTTCACTTGCTCTAATTCATCTTAAAAAAGAGAGAGTATCAAATACAGTAGATGGAAAATTGTTGTATTTATCTACTTATCAAAAAGTCTTCTCTTGGATGATCCTTTTTTTGACAATGATTTTATCAACTAATCGGAGCTATAAGAAAAGACTATCAACTAATCACATGCCAAAGAAAAAAAAAAAAGCAGAAATTCCATTTTCCATCATAGGACCCCCAACTTCGAACCTAATCTTTTCTTTTCTTTTAATTATTGGTCCAGTATTGGTACCGTGGTACAAAACCATTATCAGTGTGACTTTCAGTTGAAAATTTTATTAATCCACTTTATCCCAACTTTCATATTTGAAGAAGCCTATTACACATGCATCAAAGACATCTTTGCATGCAAGCGCATCAAAAACATCTTTGTAAACAAGCGCATCATGTAACATGTTCAATTTATAGTACCATTCTCCCTCATCATAAAATTGAAAAATAGATTTTGCAGGAATTTTATGTTTTAAGGCAAGTTGGTTAAAAGTTTTCATCACATTAGGATTTTGGGCGACAAACTTTATCATCTTTCTAATATTGTCAACATCGAGTGAATTTAATATAATTCTTGATAGTCCACCAAACAATCCATCGATGATGCATTGTAAACTAGTTTTTCCAATGCTACAACTCGGCTCATGGAAAATATCAATGACATTTCCTTCACTTGTGTATGTAAGTACCTTTTTATCAAGCCCCCAATACTGTATGTGCCTCTCTAATTCTGCTTCATGGCTTGAAAAGAAACGTCTCTTCTCCAATCCAATAAGTCTTCTTACCAAATTAAAATCGTTATCAATGTAGTGTGCTGTAATATACACATAGTAATCCACAAAATCAACACTTTTAAGATAAGAACTCAAGAAAATTTTAGAAAGATTCTTTCCAAAATCATTTTGTAACCTTTTTCTCTCTATTTGATAGTAATCATGGCAAACCTTCTCAATAGTAGTCACATCCAATGGATCGTACATTGGTTGAAGATTTCTTGCCCACTCTGTAAACCTATGGCTATTCACCAAATTAATGGACATTCTACTCGAGAGTATCATATTTGCTAGCAATCTTCTGCATTTATTCGGATCATATATGGAACTGCTACATTGTGATATCATGGCAACTTCAGAATTTTCCCAACAAGCTTGATATAGGTGATGTTCTAGAGGATTATTCCATGATTTGCTAGTGACACACTGATCATTTTGTACCTTTCCAATTTTCCTCTTAACACTTGTCTTAAGAGGAAGGTTCCGCTACCAACATTTTGGTTGGCCCCAAATGTCAATATTTTGTTATTAAGTTATTTTTTCAAATTTTAAAATTCAAATGTCTAATCCAAACCATTGATCTTATTTAGTTTAACGAGCGATGCATTTTCATATAAGTTTTGTAAATTTTGGAATTTATTTGATACTCGATCAAAGGCTAAAACATGAACATACAGAACGAATCTATCATAGTTAACAAGGTTCGTTTATTTTTCTATCTATTGATCGAGTATCAAATAAATTCTAAAATTTTCAAAACTTATATGAAAATGCATCGTTCGTTAAACTAAATAATCAACTGTTTGGATTAAACGTTTGAATTTTAAAATTTGAAAAAATAACTTAAAAGTAAAATGTTGGCATTTGGGGGCAACCAAAATGTTGGTAACGAAACCTTGCTCTTGTCTTAAATTGCCTCTTTTCGTTAATGCCTCCTATCTTTGCAATGAAATTGTCTGGTTGTAATCACAAATTACTAAATTATTAGTTGTTCTTTCTTTCTATTTTACATTATGTGCTAGGAAAATAAAGTAATAACAAGCACATAATGACAACAATGACATATCAGTCTTTTTGAAACTATATGAATTGCTAAGAGATTTCCAGTAAAAAAACATTTATGTAAATAACATAAGAACACAATTCATATCTAGTTTTTTCTTGTTGGTATAAATACCCATACTCTAACTTAATAATCTTTTTCACTTCTAAAGAAAAAGTATATATAGCTAAAAAATAATAATTTAATACAATACGACAGATAACGAGCATTCAAGCATTATATAGTCTATATGCCAATCATAATTTTGTTTAACAGCACAATATCATAATCAACTGCTAAGTGCACTGTCTAAATGTTGCACCAACTAAAAGTTTTAATAACTCTATTTAATGAGCACTTGTTATAGGAAAAATAGATTGAAAAATAGAAAAATAGTTATGATCTAGAAAAGAACATAATGATATTTATGAATTTATCACTAAAATTCAAAACATATAGCAATTAATTCCAAAAAAATAGTATTAATAAGACATTATTTTATCATACCAGAATTGTATTTTGATCTAATCCAATTGTTGCACCAAACTAAGACCTCCGACATCTTTGTAGGGAGTGTAGACCAAAATATCTCTCGCAAAATTTCCTCCAAATGTTCCATGCTTGAAATTAGTGAGGAAGAAATGGAAATAGCAAGAATATCATGTGCCATTCTAGAAAGAATCAGATATTCTAATTCACTACTCTTCCACCAACTCAACACATCAAAATTCTCATCCCTATCCTCCACAGAGCTGCCCTCAAAATACATTTTCAATTCCAGCTCCTGTTGAGAACAACTTTGAGTATTGGAGGGATCTACACTCTCACTTTGATATGTAACGTACAAATTATGAAATAGTTCAAGAACTTCCTCTTTGTTGGACATTTCCTTTTCATTGCATTTTTCTAGGAACCTTAATTTGAATCGAGGATCCAACAAAGAAGCAATTTGCATAATTTCATTGCAGCTGGCCCAATAACCCTCTAACTCTACTAGCGATAAATTAATAGCAGACTTGATTCTAGGTAAATTAGAAGAGGCATTTGACAGGACATCTTTCACTTGTAAAATAAGTTTAACAAGTAAATTTATTGTTGGAAATTCACTGGAAATAACATCATAACCATATCATTTATTGGATTCAAAAGGGCAACCACCTCTTCCATTTCCCTCCAATCGACATTGTTGTCATCAAGTTGGCTGAGAACCTTTTTATAGGTATATGCTTTATGTAATATATTAAAATTGCAACCCAGTCCTTGTTTGTTATTAAGTTTAAATTCCGACACAGGTGCAAGATTATATTTCGATGCAATATGATTGAACAAATCCATTTGTTTAGGACTCTCATTTAGGTTTCTCGTTATACTATTGATAATTCGAAAAACCGAGTTATAAATTTCGAAAGTGAATTTATCAACTATTGAAGATAAACATCTTTCAATGCAACCCACGACGATAAGCTTACCACCAAATATTCCATAGAAACTCTCTTGGAACAGATAATTAATGCCTCTATTACTGGATAGGATATAATTATTTGTAGTAAGTGCTAAGATTCTTTTTCCAAATGCCCAATCATTTAGAAAATTTTCACCTTCAAGAATTTCACAGTCACTCCTCATTAAGCCAATCACTCTTTTGAATAATTTAAAATTATTATCGACAAAATGTGCTGCAACACAATAATGTATGTTTCTATCTTTTGGATTATAGCACTCTGTGAAACTAAAGCTGACTCTCGATGTTAGCTTGCCAAATTTATCTTTCAAATTAGCTTTTTCTTTTTCATAAAAAGTGAGGCAGTCCTCCTCAGCAATCCCCCGATCAACATGATTATACTGTGGCTGAAGAGACAATGCAAACTCTTTCAAAAAAGGATTCTCCATATGTTCCAACATGGTTTTGTTATCAATGATCATTTTCACAAAAAGTTCTCGGTTTTTTTGTTGATCATATATGAATTCTATATGCCCAGAAAATTCTTGATCAATATGCTCATCATAACCGGATTGTTCTTTCTATATTGATACAGTTCATGTTTTCGTTTCTAATATTCCAAATGTTTTTGTTGATATCTAAAATGATCTTGATTATTTTGCCAATCATATCCCAAATGGTTCTCTTGGCATTAAAAAATGCACACCATTAGAAGAAGAGCTAAATTTTATAACCATAATATAAAGTAACACACCAAAATAAAAAAAAAAACTACTTAAAAAACAAACCATTCAGTTGCTACTTAAAAATAAACTATCTAAGAAAACAAAATATTTAGATATTTTGGGTGTCCGCATATTGTAGAATTTCATCCCACCATGGGTCTTCTTTTTCGTCTTCCTTTTGTTGTTGGTTGCTCACACCAGGATTATCAGCGAATTGAGCGGTTTCGTTCCAGAAAACTGCATCGGCTTCTTATTATTCTATCTCTGTCATTCTAGCTGCTGCAATACTTTTTTGTTCATCTCTCTCTTTGTGCCATCTCAGGCGCTCCCTGATTTTTTTTCCAATTTCTTCTTCTTTCAATTTTTGCCTCTCTTCGGCAGCCTTTTGTACAATTTTTCTCTTTTTTTCCGCCTCACCTCTCTCTTTCCATTTCTTTTCTTGTTGATCCCACCAATCTTGTTTTTCGTGGTCATCGTAGTGGTCACGCAAGATGGTCTCTTTGTAATTGAAAACCTGACCACACTTTGTACATGTCACTGTATGGTCTCCACGAAAGTTGTAGATTCTTTCATAAACGGTGCAGTGTATTTTTGGTGCTGAATATGATTTTTCTGTTGGTGTTTGTTGGGGAATTGGTTGCGGTTTTTTGTAGTAATTTTCATACCAGTCACAATTCTTATGTTTGGGTTTGCTCAGCATTCTTTGGAGGTGCTCCTTGCGATCTCTTTCTTCCCCACCATTAATGTGCCACTGGTAGTGTATTTTTAAATCGAACTCTATCCCGTCATCTTCGTAGATATTGTATTTGAAAGTGCGAAAACATGTGCGACATCTTGCATGATAATTTTTTTTTCTAGTTCATTTGTATTGACGGGGGAATATTGGTAATTTGGCCAGTATTCATCTCGGGTAGCTGTTCGCCAATTTGGGACATCACTATTGGAGTGAGAGCTATTTCCTTTGTCCATGACAGTGAATTTTTCAGGAAGAAGAATTGAGTGTGTGTTGCATAATCTGGTTGATGAAAGGTGGTTTTATAGACAATTTTAGACTTAGAATCACACAATAAAAAATTAATTTCACGTGATTTTTTTTCAGACCACGCCTGTCCTTTTGCAGAGGGCAGATAGGGATCAGTATACTTTTTCAGACTTTATCAGACCACGCATGTCCTTTTGCAGAGGGCAAATAGGCATCAATATACTTTTTCAGACTTTATCAGACCACGCATGTTCTTTTGCAGAGGGCAGATAGGCATCAGTATACTTTTTCAGACTTTATCAGACCACGCCTGTCCTTTTGCAGAGGGCAGATGGGTATCAGTATACTTTTTCAGACTTTATCAGACCATGCCTGTCCTTTTGCAGCTAATTATTAGGTTAAACAATAAATGCTGCATTAATAATAAATGATAGATTCTTAATATTTTTTTCATGCATTAATAATAAAATGGTGCAATAATAATAAATGGTCCATTAATGAAGTCTAACAAATTTACCTTAGTCTTATTTTTTTAACTATTAACAATTAATAATAATATTAATAAGCAATCACAAAAATACATAATAAATAATAATATTTAATAATTAAATTATTACTAATATAATAACTAATAACACTTACCAATTTAATAGTAATAATCATGCAATAATCACAAAAATACATAATAAATCATAATATTTAATAATTAAATTATTACTAATATAATAACTAATAACACATAACAATTTAATAGTAATAATCATGCAATAATCACAAAAATACATAATAAATCATAATATTTAATAATTAAATTATTACTAATATAATAACTAATAACAATTACCAAATTAATATTAATAATAATGCAACAATAATAGCAATTAATAATAATATTAATAAGTAAATGTAATAATAGAAAATAATAATAAAAGATAAAACAGTAAAATCATTAAAAAAAGTCACTATAGCGGGAAATCAGTTGGATCGGCGTTCCAATCGCCGATCCAAGCTTGGATCGGCGATTCGAACACCGATCCAATTGGTTTCCCGCTAAAAGTTACTTTTTTTAATGCTTTTACTGTTTTTTATGCTTTTAATCATTAATTTTTAGCTTGGATCGGCGATTGGAACGCCAATCCAATTGGTTTTCCGCTAAAAGTTACTTTTTTTAATGCTTTTACTGTTTTTTATGCTTTTAATCATTAATTTTTAGTGGTTTTTATCATTAAAAGAATTAGATCGGCGTCCCAAATGCCGATCCAAGGTGTAAATTGAATTTAAGTGTGATTTAACAGTGCGTTTTAGTGCGATTTGATTTGATTGCTCATCATTATTTCGACTATCATTTGGTTATAAATAGAACATGCCGTTCTGAATTCGAAAATCACCCATCATTTTCAAATACTCGACTCTCTATACTGTCAAAAATATGATTTTCATTCCGGTTTTCGTTAATCAATCTCCATATAATCCATCAAATTATTTCAGTTTGGATGCAACTTCGCAAACTGATTATGAATCAATTAAAAAAATAATTTTATCAGCATTGGGATTTTATCAAGGTCATTATAATTTGAGAATTGTTTTCCATTTTAATACCATAATTGAAGGGAGGTTCCAGCAGATGCAGTTGCCGGTGAACTCTGAAAATGAATGGCGGTATGTACGATGTGAGTGCTTCCAAGCAAGAAGGAATCAAAGCCAAATACGAAATCAAAGCCAAATATGAATTTGTTAGAATTTTTTCGCGTAGTTTTGCAATCCTAACAAGTGACGGAATCAAAGCCAAATACGAAATATAAATATCACAATAAATATCACACTCGTACAAAAATATAAATATCACAATAAATATCACACTATCCTACTGATGTCCATCACGACGGAACCATCCCTGAGAAGGAGATAAATTCCATGCAGCATCAGGCAAGTTTCGAGGCTCTCGACCGGGAGCAAGTCCTGGGGGAGGAGGGGGGAGGATAAGTCGTAGAAAATGGAGTGGAATGACGAGGCGGTCTGCTAGATGAGGCCCCAGAATCGCCGAATGGATGGTACGACATAGGTGTGAATGGGTCCTGCAGTGGGGTACCGTATGCTTGATAATATGCATCAGCCTGAGAGATAGGTGCGGGGGTAGGCACAAAGGGCTGACTGTACCCTCCTCCGTACTGAGTCTGAGTATATGGTGGAGGTGGAGGGTAAGGACTCCCGTATGTGTACTGTGTGCTGTGCGGTGGAGGCCGCGGCTATATGGTCTGGGGCTGCGAACGGGGTGGAGGCCGCGGCTGTGTGGTCCAAGGCTGCGAATGGGGTGGGGCCTGCGGCTCTGTGGTCTGAGGCTGGGAATGAGGTCCTGTGGATCCGGAGTGAGGCCTAAAAACACCGGAATGTGACCGTCTGCTCCGAACCAGAGGCTGACTGGGTCGTGGAGCATCAAAATATGAATCCCAATCATGCAGACTAAAATCATCATGTTACAGATAATATTATAAAAATAATAAAAATATTTTAAATAATTATAGAATATTAAGCATGAAAGGAACAATAATATTAATAAAAGTGATTGAAAAATGTATTATACCCGCATGAAAAGCTGCTCCTCAACAGATCCCGGCTCTAGCGCATCATCCTCATCATCCGTATCAGGGAAAGAGTCGATGTCTGAATGAAAACCCTTCGACTCTAAGAGTCGAGGTAATCGATCAGGCTCGCCAACAATATCCAAGGACGTGCTGCACCCCCTCAGCAATTGCTTCCCAGCACGACGAAATTCCTTCTTGACAACCCATGCACATCCTCGCAACGCCTCCCGCAAAGTATGCTTGACCTGTTCAATTTTTGTTAGCCACTGAATTATTTATTAGGCACAAAATTCTGCGTAATGTAACTTACCAAATTCATGTGACCAGACGTCTCGTGAAGGTATGACAAGTTATGAGCTGAACCAGACGCTGCTCCTTCAGGAATTCGCACAAGATGCGCACCTCCATGTACGCTCAACCAGCGTCGGTAGTCGCTCCAAATATCTTCGCTCCACGGCCGATCCTCTATCACCCTAGCCTCATTAGTGTTCGCCCACTTGTTCACCTCATTCACAAATAGTTGATGCCAGTCAATACCTCGATAGGTATTATGCTGGTATCCCATCAATTCCTCCATTCTCGACCAAGGCTGTTTTATTCAAATCACAGTTAATCAACAAAATATAATTACGAGAATTAAATAATGAAATTAATAATGTGAACAGTTAAATATACCTCAGGTGGCGGTGGGAGAACTGTCTGATAGAGCATAAACTGATGCATGACACGATCTATGTGGTGCCACATCACGATCCAATAATGAATGCATGGGATGCGTAGAAGGAACATCCTCTGCTCAACCTGGGCACAACGAGGCATGCGGTCCCTGATGTGATCATAAGGCCTCCACACGACATGCTCAGGCTTCATTTTCATGCAGACATCCCTCGCATATTCTATCCCACTGCAAGTAGGGCCGGTGAACTTTTTCAATTTATGTCTCGTCGTCCACTTCCTGCATTTCCATTTTGTTGTTTGTTAAAGTCAAATAAAACATATTTTAAATATTACAATTAAAATCAAATCAACATACCTCCCATAAGGCGGACACGAGTCAATACTTGGTAGACCCCAACCATCAAAATCCTTCGTGATCGACGGCCGACTAAGTAGTAATCTTGCATACGACCACAACTGCAAGAGCAACCAAGGAGCACCAATATTTATATTGTTATTAATGAAGGCAGTGTCCAAGCCTCGGTATAGCATGGCAAGAGTGGCACCACCCCAATTGTACTGCACCGAGTTACTAGAATGAAGATCCTGCAAATAGGAATTATTTTCTTAAGGAATATCATCAATTCTTTCATATATTTAATTTCTTATTAAAGTGCAATAAATGTGAGATATTTATTTCTTGGCTAACCTCCAATAATTGCAAATAAAAACATGGAACCGAGTCACCCGTGCCGTCAGAAAATAACTCGCACCAAAAAATCTCCAACACGCAAGCGCGTGTGTATCTGTCGATCCTCGCTGCGTTATTCGTGCCAGGCCCCCCAATCTGATTCCAAATCTTACGCAGTTCCTTTAACCTAACGGAATGAGATTTCCTGCATTACATTATTAATGTAATTTGATTGTAAGAACTATATATATTTAAAATTAACATAAAAATAAATTTCTTAAAATCTTCTTACTTCCGTTCTTTTTTCCTGAAGCACTTCTCAACTATCGCCGTGTCTGTATCCTCCGGCAACGCCAAATTCTGGAGTAACTGTATGGCGTCGTAATCGATCCGTCCAGTAACGGTTCTGTCAGGCGTAGGTAAAACGTATAAGAAGGCCACATCCTGCAAATAGTTCAAATTTTATACATATATAGTTACAAAAAAAAATATTACAAATAGGTATTGATCCTTACCTCTAGAGTGACCGTCATCTCGCCAAAGTGCGGAAAAAAAAAAGTGTGGGTCTCTGGCCTCCAGAACATGGCTAGACCCTGCAAAAGCGAATGATCGAGCTTCATATGACCTAACTGAACGAAATGTATCAGTCCAAGTGTCATCAAACGCTCCTCCACCTCAGCAGTTCGTGACATCTTAGCCCTATGTAGTACTGCCCTCCAATACTGTATATATATTTTTTCTAATTATTTTAAAAAATACTATCAAAATAGAAATATATAAGTAAAAAAAAGTAAAAGAACAATAATAACTTACACCAGTGCCACGAACTTTCGACTCATCCAAATGCAAGAGACGATCTGCATTAACAGGACCGGGGGGAATAACAGGATCCGCTGATGTAGAAGCCTCGGCATCAACAGAAGTGGTAGATGTAGAAGCGCCAGGATCTCCACGAAGCCTCGTAGATCTACGAGGTGGTGCCTCTGGTACTCTTCTTCTCGGTGGCATTTTTACTACACTACAATAAAAATTATCAATGTAAATAATCTAATAAAATTTCGGCAGCATCTCCTCTGTACCTGGAGTATTTCCGAAAAAAAAAATACCCAAATCCCTCCTAATTACAAACCCAAATCTCATACAACAAAATTTTCAATCTCATATAATAACATTTCCAATCTCATACAACAACATTTCCAATTTTCTATTTTTTTACATATTTTAAAATTTTTTTAGAATAATTATTCTAATTTTTCATTTATTTACCTCAATAAAAGAAATTAATTAAATGTATAAATATTAAAAAAAAACTCACCTCGACTAGAAGCGCTGCTTGTCTCTTTTTAGAAAATTTTCCTACATTTAAAAAATTAATCTATCAATTTTTTATTATTTTATTTACTTTTTCTAATTTGTAATTAACTTATCCACAATTATAAAATGTACAAAATAATTCAAAAAAATTTTGTAATTACATATTATAATTATTTATAATTATTCTGATTTTTTTATTAATTTTTTAATTATTTTTTCAATATTTATACTATTTTTTCTATTAATTACCTAATTAAACTAATTAAATTAAATAAATAAACTAATTAAATTCAATAAAAAAATTTCAAATTACATATTAAAATTATTTATATTTATTCTGATTTTTTACTAATTTTTTCATTATTTTTTCAATATTTAATCTATTTTTTTAATTACTTATCTAATTAAACTACTTAAATTAAATAAATAAACTAATTAAATTCAATAAAAAAATTTCCAAATTACATATTATAATTATTTATATTTATTCTGATTTTTTACTTATTTTTTCATTATTTTTTCAATATTTAATCTATTTTTTTAATTACTTACCTTATTAAACTAATTAAATTAAATAAATAAAATAAATATTAAAAAAAAAACTAACCTGAGGAGAGGAGAGTTCTGTCCCGCGCGAGAGAGAGAGAGAGGGAGAAGGGGTGGGGATGAGGGGTCGCTGTCTCGCTTATATAGGAGGGGAATACCTTGGATCGGCGATTGGAACGCCGATCCAAGGGTTCTGTATTTTCGACGATTGAAACGCCGATCTAACAACGTTATTTTTAAAATTCCGAATTTTTAACTGTTATTCTCGAAATTCGTGTGAACAGTAACGTTAGTTTTAATTTTTTCGGCACTAAGCAGTATGTATGGATTATGGAGAAACCCATTCATTTTTTTCTGGATTTTTCCCAGTTCTTATATATTTGTTTTTCACTCACTCCTCTTTCCATTCGCAGTTTGGGCCAGATATAAGGCCTAGGATATGAAGGACAAATTTTATTCGTCGGATTTGGATATTGTTTTATATTACACACACTAATAGGACCTTATTCAACTGGGCCCAATTTATTCCATCTTTCTTTTTCCCAAGATATTAGGAGTAGCATTTTATTAGGCCCGAAAACGATGGCCGTTTTGACCGTCCTTTCGTTTCATTTCATCCAAAATAAAACGAAACGGTTAAAGATTTTGGTTGCGTTTCAAGAATGAAACAGTTAACGAAAGTTTGAAACGGTTTCTTCCATATGTATCTGTGTGGACTTTTTCGTCATCCCTCGAAGAATGAAAGGGTTTCCTCGAGAAATTAGAATAAGCCTTAGATTCACCACCCTTAAGGTTCGATCTCTGCGCTGAATGTCTCTTGACGATAAGAGAACCAGAACAAGAGTCGCTTCTTACGAGGGTTTATTAATTTCGCGGGTCCTTCCTTTCCAATAGGCGCAAGCCCCAATTGTTAATTATCCCGTAGTTGCCTACGGGAACCTCTGATTAAAGGATCTAAAGAATTGTATGTAATAGGCTAGGAAAATCGTCTCTAAATGATTTTGTGTTTATATAGAAATTTTATTCTTTTGGTTTAAATCGAACTCAATTGATGGTACCAAATCTAATTGCCGGGACTCAATTGAGGACGCATGAATAATTTTAGATTTTTATTTGAAATGGATTTGTTTTTTTTTTTTTTGTGTCGGGGTGTAGTTTTCAGTCTTGAAGCTATTTTGGGCCTTTGTAGGATTTAGATTCGGATTTTGAGTTTATCAAGGCTATTTTGGGCCATTTGGATTGGGATTTGGTTAGATTGTTTAAGGCTATTTTGGGCCTTTGTAGAATTTGGATTTGATTTGGGTTTCATAAGGCTATTTTGGGCCTTTTAGGATTTGATTTGAGTTTCTCGGGACTGTTTTGGGTCACTTGTGAGAAAGGGTTTCCGGGACTATTTTAGGTCGTTTGTGGAAACGGAATTTTGGGTTCTCGGGGCTATTTTGGGCCACTTGTGAAAATTTGAGTTTTGACAATCCTTGGGACTATTTTGGGTCGCTTGCGGAAACGAAATTTTGGTTTCTCGGGGCTATTTTGGGCCACTTGTGAGAAGGATTTCCGGGACTATTTTGGGTCTCTTGTGGAAACAAAATTTGGGAGTTCTCGGGGCTATTTTTAGGCCACTTGTGAGAATAATGGTTTGAGTTTCGGGGTTTTCGACTTTTGAGTTTGAATTTCAAAGTTTATATCTTTTGGGTTTGAGTTTCATGATTTTTAGATTTTGAGTTTGAGTTTCAGGGTTTCTAGCTTTTGGACTCGCTTGAAGTTGATTTTTGATTTGCTGAAGAGTTCCTCTTTTCTCTAGTGAAAAGGTTTCGGCTTTGGTTTTGGGATTCGTGTTTTGACTTTTAAATTTCTGAAGTTCATCTTTGGGTTTTACCATTGTAACAGTTTCATTTTATTTTTATTTTTAATTTAAGACTTTTAGAATTTCTTTTTATATTTTTAAATGTTTATTTTTGAAAATATTTGATATTTAACATATCCTTTTGAAATTATTTCTATTTTGAAATTACTTAAGTTTTATTTCTATCTTTATTATTGGAAATTTGAAATGAGTTTGTACATCATTTTATAATTTTATTTAATTAATATCATTTTTGGATTTTATAAAATTTGTTTAACATTGAAAATACTTCAAAAATACAAAAGACCAATATTTTGACAGAACTTTATATCAAAGTATCAGTAAATTTGGTTTGTTTAGATTTTTATAAATTTTTGGATATTTTATTTGAATTTTTCTGAGTTTCCTACTATTTTTAGTGAATTTTTGAAGTTTTCTGATTGGGCCACGTATGCAGGAATGCTGAAGTGGCGACGCTAGATGGATCTGCTGAGGTGGCATGAGGATTTAGGCGCTGGACTTGACTAACTTCCAACAATGGGCTTTACTTCTTTTTGGGCCGACATATTATTTTCCTTTTTTTTATTTTATCATTTTGATTAATCAGATAAATTTGGTGTGGTGGGTGGGTGACAGATCGTATGACCCGTTAGTGACAGAAGATCCCCAGTTTTGGGCGCTGCGTTTTGAAGAGGAAATGAATTTTTACAAGGAAGCCCTTTCTTTATTTTTATTCCTAACTGACTCCCGTCCCACTCGATTCCGGCGATGCAAGTGGCCATTGACGGCAAGGTTAGGCTTGCTGTGCTCTTGAGGTAGAGGAGAACATCATCTTGTGATCAGTTCGTCTCGCGTCGCCTCCGTTTGGTAGAGAGGCTGAGATTTTTGGCATGTCTGTATTGGATTTTTATTCACTTTAGTCCTCACATTTTTCTATTTAGGTTTTCCAGCGAACGGAGTCATCGCATCTGATAAAATTGAGCTCGTTAGAATCGTGGGAGTGAGGAGAGTGATATGGTATGTTTAATTTGAGTTGAATCTTCTTAATTCGAGGAATTACGTTTTTTCCCTTTGCCACCTTTCGCCAAGCTTTTCCGGCGAAATTCTGACGTCTGAGGTCATCATTGTTAGTGATCTTGAGTTCTTTGTAATAATGACAAAGAGGAGAGCGTGTGAGTGTGATTGGTTTGCTTTGCGTCGTTCTGGTTCGATGGGTGATCCACTGAGTGGTACGGCAGAGGTATACGAGTGGTGTTTTGAGAAATTGGATTGGTACAACTTGCGTTGGGTTCTTTCAACTTGAAATTTTAATGCACTATTATCGAATTCAATCTGGAGAAGCCTTGAACTTTATACCATTCTATGTTTTTATTTTATATTACGTGTGGTCAAGTACATGAAACAAGGGATGGCCTGACATTTATATATTCAAAATTAAGTCTGATGAAGACATATGTACAAGCTTAATGAAGTACTCCTTTTACATATGCCTTGGCTGCATTTTTATTTGGCTGTTAGACTATACATGCGTGACTATTACAGAGGTAGAATTAATCAACTTATTTGATCAGACTAGTAGAGTATACCACAGCTTTCATACTAATATCACATCTCTCATGCCATGTATTGCTTATCAAACTGACTGGATTTCTTCAATGTGAGACAATTTTACACATAAAATAAAAGAATCATTCGAATGTACTGTCAAAACACCACTTTTGCAGTTTATGCCTTGTAATTCTCCATTTTGAATATTATCACAGATTCAAATCTGAACTTCCATTTTTTTTTTTATATAGCATTTACTAAATACTTGGCTTCAAACTTTGACTTTTACACTTCATATAACACTCCAAACATTCACTGTTCTGACTTTTGCTGGAGCTTAGGTGACTTTTCAATTGGGTCTTTCTAGTATTTTACTTTATCACAATCAGGATTTAAACTTCAATTCTGACCTATATCAACTCTATTATTAAAAATTCCGACAGCATGTTGCCTAAACGTGTGAACATTTAGGAGATTCTATGAGTTGGGTCAATGGTGACTCAAATCAAAGAATCTTGATTTAAAACGAGGAACCCTCGATTTAGATCACAACATACGCCTAGGTTGAGCAAACCCTCAAGCTAGGCCACACCTCTCAAGCTTAAAATTGAGGACCCCTCAGCTGAAGCCGTAATTGAGAGATGTGCTCAAAGACTAGTAAGAAGGAGGAGGTTTAAGATCAGAAAGAGGAGCAAGATACTAAATTAACAATTTAAATTGACTTCTTTCATTCACGCATAATCAATTACCAACAGACAACACTTAATTTTACCTTCCTCTCTCTTTTTTTAGGTGCTCGATGAATTGCCTCTTACAATTTTGGTACCAACTAAGCTAATTGTTGCAATTAAGCCCTAGCCTAAATTTTGTGGCTGCCTCCCCTCTCTTTTTTTTCCTCGCTTTAATTGGGGTTTAAATAGGCCCGGATTAGGGCGTCACTTCCTTAGCCGTGAGCCAATCACCATCGTTCATTTTCATCAACGGCTCACCTCCAGCTGCGTTTAGGGTTCTGGTTTCGCAATACCATGGGCGGGGTGCATGGTTTCCGGTTTCTGGATTCAAACAAGGCCACGTCGCCGGTTTCGCGATTTTCACCCGGTATCTACAGTAAATTCGTGGCTGCCATTTTCTCCTCATCTTTTTACCGAGGAGGAAGAAGGCTCTTCGCCTGGGCCCCATCTGTCAAATTTAATGAGGAAGAGCAAGATGGGTGTGCTGGGTGTACTGTGAGCCAATTAAACATTTCAAATTTCTGTGCATGGTGTACATAAAACGGGTGCATTCAAGCCTTCAATGATGATGGTAAATTTTTCTTGGGGGCAGCGACATCCCTGGCCCCTATTGGATCCCCTACAATGGCTGCACGCGCCAAATGCCTCTGATTTTTGTGGGATTTTCATTCAATTTCTGCTGTCCCATTTATATTTCTTTAAGGCCAAACCAAAATAAATTATTTGAAGGCCTTTCCTTGGGTATTTTTGCATAAAATTTTATGGGTGAACTCAGAAAAATGTGAGGAATTTAATGGTTCAAAGGGTTTCTCAAAATTCCACACAGATATTTTTCGGAAATTTTGTGGATTTTCAACGTTTCTTTACAAATTTTTGAGGTTTCTGGTGATATTTTTAGGATTTCAAAATCATGATAATTCATCATAATTATTAGGGAATTTTTGGGTAAATTTTGAGAATTTTTGGAGTTTGTTTGATATTTTTCGCGATTTGAACTTGGGTTTTCGAAATTTGAATTTGGATCTTCGCAATTTGAATTTGGTTTTAGCAATTTGGGTTTGGTTTTCAGAGTTGATTTTTAGGGTCAAACAGTATTTTTGTGGTATTTTCGTGATTTCGACCGTTTCGTCCAAAACGAAACGGTTAACGCAAATGGTAGTTAATTTCATATCCAAAACGAAACGGTTAACGTAACTGACCATTTTTGTGGTCGTTTTATACATTATGCACCTCCTACATTTTATATGCTTTTAAACATATTGCATGTTCATATTGACCTAAGAATATGCAATCAAATGCTTCACTCAAAAACGAGCATTTTTGTTACTATCATACAACTATACAAGTCGTATTCAACTTTATCGATTTTTCAGATCATATGTATTGCTGATCAATAACAATGTAAGTTGAAGTATTTCTGTTAACATTGAAACGGGTGATTCAATGTATCACTCTTTTTAAAATAATAATAATAATAAAACAGAAGTTCATATTCAAGTCAAAATGTTGAATTTGTGAAAAGGCCAGGGAAAAATGTACATTATGGAAAGAAAAAAGAAAAACTAACAAAAAGATAAAAGTGCTACCACTAACAGTGTGTTTGGATTGAGGGGAATGAGAGAAAAATAACAAAGGGGAAGGAAAATAGCAAAATTACCTCGTTTGGATTGCCAGTTTTCCGAAGAAATTTTTTTTACCGATGGAAATTAATTTCCTTTGTGATTTTCCTTTCTGTACAAAAAATTTACACTCCGATTTGGGATGTAACAGACGAAAAGAAAATTACAATATTTTTTGTGGACGGCGATGCCCTCAAGGATTTTTTCCTTTTTGGCGTAGTTTCTCTCAACGCCAAAATTTTCTATTGATTTAATTCTATTATAAGCCGCACCTTCCTCTTCAAGCATCTTATCATTTCTTCCATGCTATATACCCTGTCCATATACATACTATTGCTAGCGATTTTTAAATTTGCTTGCTTTAGTTTTCAATCAGGGGCGGATCTAGCACTGGGTCGGGTGGGGCTAGAGCCCCACCTAACGCCGTCGAGTCCGTGGAGTCCCCCTTTAGTCCCAGCTAATTTTTCTGCCATTGGAGTACTCAAAGGTGGGGCTGAAGATGTTGAACGGAGGTTGAAGAGTGCTTGCTTTCCGTAATCCCGTGTCCTCTCTCTCTTCCCGGTTACGATGGCCCAATAAATCAATAGTCCACCAGTCCACCATAGACCCACAGCCCCACCTAAATATTTTTCCTAGATCCGCCACTGTTTTCAATCAAGATTTTTATACCAAGTCTGATTAGGCCCTCTTTTTTTTATTATTATATGTACTTTTGATATCAAAAAATTGCATTTCTCTTTTAAGTTGGAATAAAACACGCATGTTATGCAATCAGATCTTTGAGTCTAAAAGCAGGTCATAATGGTCATTTATTTTTGAACATCTATATTTTATCTTCTTTTAATTTGATTACCCAAACAAGAAAAAATAAGGGAAGGTTAATTTTTTTACTTTCCTTTTAATAATTATCCAAACAAACAGACATAAATATTTTTCCATTCCATTCCATCCCATTCCCTTTTATGTTTTTCCTTCCTTTCTATTTTTTTACTCAAAACCAAACACGGTGTAAGTGTAAACGGAGATTAGGATTTATTCCAAGGAGGCCCAAATATTCATGATGATCTATATCTTAGCTAAAAAGCAGACTATCGATCATAAAATTAAAATGAAATAAATAAAGGCAATTTTCCACTAAATTTTCATTTGTGGGGTCATTGCAGAAATGTGACGGCAGATCCCACTAGTTTAAGCTTGATCTCTTTCATTTTGCAGTTTCAGGAGATTTTTATTGAAACATAAATCGTTAAAGAAAATAACATTCTCTGTGTTGAGTTTATTGAGCAGATAATTTTTTGGGAAAAATTTTCATTTGAAGTAGATGTTGGGCACATATAAAAGAACTTCTGAGTTGAGACAACATGAGATGAATATGATTTGATCATTTCAACCTCAGTGAAAGTCTCGGTTCAGCTCTTCTGCAGAGGCGTGTTTGGCAAGGAGGCGAACAAGCCTGTTCACGAACACCCATTGTTCGCGCTACCCAAACAACGTACATGTATTCCAAATCAGCGAACAAAGCCCTTGTTCTGGGTTCCCCAAATTTTGCGAACACCGGTGTTCTAGTTTCGCGAACAACAGGTATTCTTATCCCTTGTTCGACAGCGTGTTCACACTTTACCAAACATAGCCCTGAGAATAAAATTCTATGTAATTTTTTTTTCTTTTAAAAGATTCGGACTTTTTGTTTTTAGTTCGAATTGAACTTGATTTATTCAGTAGACTTCATTTAAACTCTTCAATCTTTTTTTTTAAAAAAAAAAAAAAATCAACTCTTCAATGTGAAACATCATCAGCACATCAGGTGATTGTCTAACAGTTGCAGAGGATACCATTCCAATAAAAATTTGGAGATATTCTGGTGGGCGGTGGCATTAACATCCTCCTGAGTCCTGACTACTCTAAAAAGGAACAAAAAGATCCTACTCCACTGATTGGGAAAACGAGTGGTGCCAATTTTCTAGTTTTCTAATTTGTCCTTTTCATGATTTCAAAAACAAAAAGCAACAAATTTGTCTTTTTCAAGCACATTTAAATCAGCTTTATCAAAAATTCGTTTCCCTGCATGCAGAGAACGAAACGGAAACAAATCTACCAACCTCCCCTACACCTAAGGTTAATGTAATATTTTTCGAAAACTGAACAACAAAACAGTGGAACTATCAGTTCGACGAGTGGAAAAAATGGACATCAAATATGTGGAGCTGAGAGATTTTGAAAATTTAAGAATTTTATTAAGGTTCAAGGGAATGGAGATAACGGTTGAGAATTGAGGAAGTAATAAGAATGTAAAAGGAACTTATGATATTACGGTGTGTTTGGATGCGCAAGAATAAAGATTCGAATAAGAATAAGTTCTAAATTCTTTATTCTTGTGCAATCCAAACAATACAAGAATAAAGAATTCGGGTTCTTACCCATATTCTAACGAAACAATGAAATTAGAATAAGAAATTTGAATAAATACATATTTTGAGATTCTAATTCATATTCTTTATTCAACCCTGATCCAAAATTAGAATGCGTAAAGTTGTAAATGAGAGTACACGGTCCGGGTCCCGAATGAAAGACCAGAATACAAAGTCAAAACCAGGCCCAAGTTATTGGATCCCACAATAGGCCCAATTGTTCAAAGATGGTGCAGCAGAGCTGAGCCAGTCAGCCAGTGGATTAGGATATCAGCACATTTTTTTTTCCATTGTTTATGTCGATTTCATTTTATTATTTACATGCCTAGCTTAGTAAATCTTTTATAAATTTCTATGTTTTCGGAATCAGCGTCATTTTTTTATTTACATCCTACAACCTAGGCATTTTTTTAGTTATTTACAAAATGAACCGCTGCAGTTGAAACTATGTGCCGTTTAACAATTTATGTTGTTAGAAATTTTGAATTGGCATTTGAGAAACAGAATAACATATGGAGAGAAATAAAAAAGGTTCAGAATCAACTCGAAAAGATAATTTCTTCCAAATCGAGTCAGTGACTAATACTACAATCTCCTAACTTACAACACAAAGTTCTGGTACAGTAAATAGCCGAAACATGTAGCGGTATTATACAATGGTATGATAAATGGCAGTTCGACTTGCACCGGCGAGGCAGCCACAGGCTTACATGACATCTAACGGATAGTTGAAATTGTCATTTCAGACTCCAATGCCTCGTGATGCAAGATAAGAAAAAACATGAGAAAAAAAAAGGAAATGGTTTTCTGGATTGACTAACAAACTCTACTAATTCAACAGATCAACAAGCTCTTCTAGCAACACGACATAGCCTTCATAGTCGGTACTTTGATCAAATATGGGCGTTAATGCATTCTTTTTCTCTTTTAGTAGTACCAAAATGACTGACGGGTTCTCTTGTTTGGCGGGTCTGCCTCCCTGGGAGATATCTGTGGAACGGTGAAGAGGTCGTCGCTCCAGCATTCCCTACCTGACTTGATGGCGGGTCCCACGACCTTGGGCCCCATCACAGGAGTCTGGAAATTCATGAGTGTGGTATCAGTGGCAGTGGTTATGAAGTCAGTTGGCTGTGGGACCCAGATTGGCAGGTCGAAGCCACTTCCTTCGAGGTTACCCTACAATTTGAACAAATATCATCAGACAAGTTTATGATGGGGAGTTCTAACTATTCAGGTGGCTTTTTTGAGTTATTCTTCATAAAAGCAGTGACATTTTAGCAAGTTAATTGAACTGAAACTGAATTGAATTTTTGTTTGACACTGCCGATATCTGATTAAAAAAAATCCCCAAAGTTCAAGATCTTTTTTTTTAAGGTTGGTTTGAGGCTTAAAGTTCAAGATCAAAGATTGACTTTTCATAACGCTGAGTAAGGAAAAAAGAAAGAAAGATCAGAGATCGACAAATCTTGCAGAAATAATTTCAAATCCAAGGATTTTGTAAAATTTTTATTTTTTTAAGATAAAATCCCTATAGATGGATAGGAGATTTAGATGACTCACTGCCAATCTAAAATTAGATTCAAATGGCAGATACAAGACACTGTAGAAAAGATAATTTTGACAGAAAGCAATCTAGACGTAGCCTTGAAAAGGATTAAAATCGACAAGTCACTGACCGTCATAGTAGCAGCAGCCACTGCTGCCGCCGCATCATCAATAAAGAGATCATCAACATGCCATCCAGGGCACTCCTTTGTGAGATACTCTGATATACTACTTCCACCACATGCAACAGTTGTCATAGGCACAGTTGCGGTCGCCTTCATAACCTGACTGTGTCCATTGACCGAGCTTGACTTTTCTTGATTATTTTTAACTAGTTCTTTCTTCTTGTTTCTATCTTTTGCAACAGCCTGTGGCTCTTCTGATTCTTCAGATGAGGGAGAATTAGTTGAGGACGAAGAAAGAGGTTGCACTGACAAGCGGGCCCCAACGAGTAGAAACCGGTTATGTTTTGAGGTTAACTCATTTGCACTGTGGATCGGTTCATCGCAGTCTTTGCATAGTATGGCTCTGTCCTCTTGACAAAATATGTATCCCCTTCTTTCCTATTTTTCAAAAGAAAAATAAATAAAAAAAAAGAAATTTAGAAAATTTTACCAAGGAAACAACAGGAATAAAAAGTATCAAAGCTCGAACCCCCTTATTTAAGATAAGAACAACAATAAAAGAAAAGAAGATGTTGATTTATCTCTTTTTGACTTCCTCAAGTAAATAGTCCTAAAAAGGGTTAGGAGATGTGCTACTGCTAACAGAGTAGTGTCTGGCTGTGACAGTAAATTATGTGGCTATTATCATGATTATGTTTCCTATATCAGCATGGTGATCTGAAAACATATACACAATAAGAAAATGAGATGCTATAGGATAAATTTCACATTTTGCAACATAGGCACATGCATATTACTATATTAGTGCAAATATTTGCTAATTAAAATCAAATAAATTTAGATTGGCCACTACAATACTTGGATCAACAGCAACATATATTGTTAAAACTTAAAAGACAAAGAAAAATAGACTATAAATATTAATGCTAAAATTACTATTAGAATTAGATCACCCATGTTTTTTAAAAAAAAGATAGAATCAAGTCATTCAACTTTAAATAATTTTAAATTATTATAAGAGATTCTTCGGTTCGATTTCGAACTTCGATCCTTATTCAAGATGTGTTGCTCTTAGCCACTAGACTAATCACAAATTCGCAATTTAACTAACCTGGCACACATCACAATTGGGAGAATCATCACCAGGGGCGGGTCTAACGAGCGCAAACCGACGGTGCTTCCCGGCAAGTTTGTTGGCACGGTGTACCTTGTGGTCACATGCATCACAGAGTGCGGCTTCATCGGCACAGCAGAAGATCGAGGCCTCTTCATGGTCACAGACATCACACTGCACCTTCATCTCAGCCTCTGTGATTTAGGGATCAGAGGAAGAGAGGAGGAAACAACAGAGAGAGTTATGGGAGGGAGAATTATTGGTCAATGAGGGTTAGAGGGGAGGAAGATTGAGATTGTAGAGGGTTTGAGTGGGAATAAACTAAGCATAGTGGTGGGGATAAGGAGGTATGGAGAGGGATTAGAATAAGTTTTCGTGCAAATGGATGGGTGCAACTAACATTATATGCGAGATTCATTGAAAGAATTAATGTGCGTTATACGGCCGGGACAATGGAGAGAGAGAGATGTATCCAAATTTCTTTTCATTTTTATAATATGTATCAGGAGAAAGAGATACCTGGAATTTGTTCTTTTATTCTGAGCTTAAATTTTCACTTTAATTATCTTTCCGGTCTAACTTGGACTGGAGACTGGATTTTCGGACAGTGCTGGCATCATGGGTCAGCTACTTCGGCCATGTGGATTATTTTCATATAAATAACTCAATCCAGGTATTAAGAAAACCGAAGGAAATTTTAACAATAAATAATCTTGTAATTTTAAAGTATTATACAAAGTATTTTTGTTTTCTTTCAAGTCCCAAGGAACTTGTCATTTTATTCAAAATTTTTTATTTGTCGCATTAATATTCGACTAATTGTTTAATGGACCAATTTTTTTTATGAGGAGGATTTTAATGTACACAATTTAAATGTCCCAAATGTACAAATTTTATTTTTTCGTTACTTTTTCAAAATATAAAATTCAAACTTCGAATCCAAACCGTTGATCTTATTTGATGCAATGAGCGGTGCATTTTGATAGAAATTTGATAAATTTTAAAGTTTATTTGGCACTTGATCAATAGGCTAAAATATGAACGTATTAGAATTAATCTATCATATTTAACTAGATTCGTTCATTATTTAATCTCTTGATCGAGTATCAATTAAACTTCAAAATTTACATGGTAACACATCACTTGTCAAATTGAACAAGATTAATTAAAGGTTTGGATTCGACGTTGGAATTTTATATTTGAAAAAAGTAACCAAAAGTTGAGTTTGGGGCATTTGGAGCGTTTAAATTGTGAGCATTGGAACCCTCCTCTTTTTTTATGAGAAATGTTCTAATGCCACAACTTTAGAGTGCCACCAAATATCACGACTTTACTATTCATCAATATTTAAAATTTTTAAAATTGAAATGTCGAATCCAAACCGTTGATCTTATACAACTTAACGATCGATGTGTTTCCATATCAATTTTATTAAATTTGGAGTTTATTTGATATTTGATCAAGAGGTTAAAAAATGAACGAATCTTGTTAACTATGACAGATTAATTGTAATACGTTCATGGTTTGACCTCTTTATCAAATATCAAATCAATTCCAAATTTTATAAAACTTATATGGAAACGCATCACTCGTTAAGTTGTACAAGATCAATGGTTTGGATTCAACATTTAAATTTAAAAAATTTTAATTATTGATGAAAAGTAAAATTATGACATTTTATGGCACTATAAAGTTGTGGCACCGGAACCTTCCTCTTTTTTTATATAGATTAAGATACAAATTGTTCTTTTAAAAATTAAATTATGATTATGAGTTATTGAGATCTTAAATGAACTGAAAAACAGATCTATAAAAAAGTGTCCCGTTTTATTATATAGATAGATATAATCTCTCTTTAAGTATAAGCAATTATATTCCGAATTTTTATTAGAAGATTGTAGAAGAAGGGCCACGGCACGTATAGTCGGAAATGGTCCTGGGTATGGATCAATATTCAACAGACCTAGGTAGAAGTTTCAGATCTAGAGTAAGATCGCATATAAATGCCAAAATAAAAAAAAAAATTGAGTATGATCGGATAGAATTATTTTATGTAAAGAAATAATTTTTCAACTTTTATGTCAATGTTTTTTTCTTTCAAAGTATTTCAAAACGAACTATCATATATTTTATAAATTTCAAATTTTTAATACAAACAAATTGAACGTAATACAGCAAAAGGAAAACTCACAACCTGAAGATGCATATTTCTGAAAACGATATCAATTAGTTTTTTTAACTATCGTACTATATTATTAATTAATCAGGTTTCTAAGATAAATATCAGCTCAACAGTGTGCTTAAGTTTTGGCATTTATTCGATTTAACCTTATGATGGCGAGCATATATTCGCTAATTAGTACTTCCAGAATCATTTATTATGAATCACAAAGTTGTATATAGCGATCTTCAACTTCTTACAAAAACAATGTATTATTCATGAGCTTAATTAACATTAAAAACAAGCTGATCGGTTTTAATAACAAAGTTTAAACAGCTTTTCTTCGACGATAAGAATCAAGCGTTTATATTGTATATTTTTATTTTGCATTTTTCTAGTTCATATCTAATATATCAAGATGCTAGATTTATTTTAAAAGGCAGATACATCAAAATGAATTAGAAACATTAACGTTTGACTTGTGAAGTATAGTCAAATCAACGAAATCAACGGTTTTAATTTGTTGTATGAAAGTAATTTAATCATATTTTTAGGTTAAAGCTCACGAACTATAAGTAAGCATAAGCTCATAATTTAATCAATTGACAAAGTGAGAATCTAGACACCTAGTGAAACAAAGAAAAGAGTTTGAGGGGCTGGTTAGCCGAAAGTTATAATTTAGAAGGACCTTATTATATTAAGTGTGACAATTTAATATCAAAGCCACTTTTTATAATTAGTCAGATAGAATTTAAGTATTTTGGGCCAAGATGTCAAAATTTGTTGATTGGATGGACCTTAAATTTATAATAACATTTAAAACCCTGTAGATTCAATGTAAAAAAAATATTATTAAAAAAGTAGTCAATTTCTGATTATCTCAATTAATTATAGGACTGTTTGTGGCATCAAATGTCATTTACTCCTAAGTTTAAATCAGAGGGACCACATCGGATTTTATATTTCCGTAAAGGAATACGTTAGCTTTTAGAGTGTCTTTTTTTTTTTTTTTTTTTTGTCAATTTTCAACTTTTATGGGACACCTCCAATTATTTGAAAATCTTTATATACGCGCTTACTTGTTGATACAGTATTAACTCAGATCTCTATTGAAGGTTTTGTTGACAATGCTTTTGGGAGGGTTAGGTATCACCTAAAATAATTTAAGGCTTCTGTTTATGCTCTGTTCAATGATCTCTGAAAATAAATAAATAAATAAATAAATAGGTTACACTTGCGCGATGTTGCTTTCTAGTCGCCATCCTAGTTCATCTCAAGTAGTTTCTGTAACCTAGGAGCATATGTACTGCAGTCAACTGATACTTTTTATGTGCATTAATTGACAGTGTTCAACTAACTAAAATATGAGGCCTATATTTCTAGCTAGGCGGTATGGGCTTTGATGCAACTAAAGGAAATCACTATCAGCTCAAGATTTCCACTGGTCCCAAATAAAATTTGCAACTAGGTTTTTCTCCTGTTCCAACCACAATGGAGTAGATA